>CM062817.1:839410845-841810845 GCA_031772625.1 Pinus tabuliformis | reverse complement strand
CTTCAGATTGACCTTGCTAAAATAGTTGGTCCCCTTGAGTTGTTCCAGAAGGTCATTAATCTATGGGATTGGATACCTATTCCTGAAAGTGGTTTTGTTTAGTTCCCGATAATCAATGCAGAGCCTTCATGTCCCATCCTTATTTTGTACAAGTACAAACAGGATCCCACAAGGCGAGGAACTTGGTCGGATGTGCCATTTTTTAGCAATTCCTAGATTTACTGCTTGATCTCTTCATTTTCCATAATGGAGCGAAAATATATCAGCCCATTGGGTAGAGGTGCTCCGGGAATCAAATCGATTGAATGCTTGACTTGACAGTGCAAGGCTACCCCTATGGGTGAGGAGAAGATTCCCTGTATTCTTCCACGACATTATCCACCTAATTTTGCTGCGTGGAGGAACCCTTCCCGAGGGCTATGGATGTCACCATGATCTTCCTCTTACTTTGATATAAAATCATAAAGTAAACAAATTTCCCAGTCTCGGAGATGATCTTACTGCATTTATTAGCAGAGATCAAGGAGATGGTGGTAGGCGGGGCCACCTCCAATATCCTGTATAACATATTAACCAAATAAATAATAATAGTGTGAGGCATTGACTCATATGCAGCATGATGCTTCCATAAGTATGGTTGGCCTAATAATACATCACAAGCTTCAAGAGGAGAAACATCATAGAATACCTCATCCGTGAAGGGCTTGATGTTGTAGGGAAGGAAACACTACTGGCTGATGCAAAGATCTCATCCTTTGTGAAGCCACCCGATGGTGTACAACTACGGGTGTGGTGTTTTCGGTAGGCCCAACCACTTCACAACCTCTATTTAAATGAGTTTCTTTTGGCTCTTGCTGTCGAAAATGAATTGAAATGGTGAACCCTTCACCCACATTTTTTAGTGGAAGAGACACTTCCCCCTCCTTTGTATCTTTGAGCTCAATATTCTATATCTTGGTTGTGGCAACAAGGGCTTTGGGCGAAGAGTTATAATAACTAGTAACTGGGAATCTATGAGTGAAGGTGCAGAGGTAAAGGATGGCGAGGGTAGGTTTCGATCCGGGACCCCTAGGCCCTAGGCCTAGGTGATGCAGGATCCTGCAGGTTGACACGCAGGTACGGAGGCGCAGCGTTGGCGGACCCAGCGAGCTCTGGTTACCTCGTGGGTCAAGCGGGGTGTAGAAGGTTGGGTTAAGGAACTTTCCGTCAGGCTGGAGGGTTTTGTTTCGATCGAGGGTTGAAAGAGCGGTTTCCTGTTTGTAACCCGTGAACCTTTCTTGGAGCTGTGCTGTCCCGGTATTGTTGCTTTGTATGACTTCTTCGGTTGCAGGCGGTTTTTCAGCTGTCTTTCTCGGGTAACGGTTGGGAGGAGGTATTGCCATTTACGGACTTTTAGGTTTTTTTACCATGGTAATTGCTAATGAGTCGGTGGAGCTTGACCCATCTCCTGAAGACCTACTCACGGTATGGGGGAAGGAAATCAACGCGCAGAACCTTGGAGAGTTAATTGGGAAGACTGATGGGCATGGAGCTGTTTCGGTCTCGTCTGGTGTCACAAGGGTTTCGAGCTTTGCTAGAGGCCTGCTGGACGAGAGTTGGGATCTTTCAGGCAACCTGGGCTTCATTGGCAAGAGCTCTGAGAAGGAAATCCCTAAAGCAGAGCTGAGTACTTGGGGAGACAAGGGTTTTGCTGCGGCGACTGGTAAGTCTTTATCCCCATCTAAAATCTTCTGTCCGTCAGGGGGTTTGGAAGATATCATCAATTCTGTTCATAACGTAGGGGTATGGAGGTCCGTAGGGGGACTCAAAGATTCAGGGAATGAGGCCGGGGGAAGTGCACATCGTTTGGCTGTTAACAGAGGTCTTTTTTCTAAGGACCCTTCTCAGAGGATCGTAAGGTCGGAGGGGTTGGTTATCGATTCTGGTGGGCAAGCTAAGCAGGGGTTAGTAGCTTCATCGCTCGGGGCAGGTAAAGGATTTGAGAGGGATCCCTCCGAGAATGAGGCGGTAGGCAGCCCAATCGAAGGGCTGGTAGAAACCCTGTCAAGAGATGGGGTTGATCATGCAGCAGGGCCTGAAGATGGGGCGCAAAAGGAATCTGGAGTACAAACACCAGATATCGGTGATAAGAATACAGAGCCGGAGCTGAGAAGGTCAGGTGAAAAAAGAAAGAAGTCAAAACCGTTGAAGACAAAGTGTTTCTCGGAGCTGGTTCTGGGAATGGACGTGCAGGTGGAAGACGTTCTGGAGGTAGCAGAGGTCACACTTGTGGGCAGGATCAGAGGGAGGCCTGTTTCAGGCAAAGCCCTCAGGCAGTGGGCGGCGAGTCAATGGTTAGGTACTCCAGCGGCCTCTTTCAAAACAAATTCCCTGGTTAAAGGATGGTTCATGGCCAGTTTCGACAGCAAGGAGGCTGTGGAATGGGTCGAAGGGCGAAATTGGGAATTCGGGAACCGGCCGGTATTTTTCAAGAGATGGACGCCGCTCTTCGATGCCGCCAAAGAAAAGGTCGACGAGTTCCCTGTATGGGTAAGGGCTCCAAGCTTACCGCCATTCCTCTGGGCGGATTCAGTTTTTAAGTCTATAGGGAACTTGTTGGGAACCTATCTGGATGCCGATAGGTCGTATCTTCACTCTTATGAGAAAGCGGTGGCTCGAATCCTGGTGAGACTCAACCCCAAGGAAGGTCTGGCAAAATCTATTACTTTGCGCTATAGGGAGTACGTTGTAGAACAGCCTTTGGACTATGAACTCCTTCCGTTCCGCTGCCATCGCTGCCATGAATATGGGCATCTGGCGAGGGATTTCCCGCTGGGAAGGAGAAAGAGGAGGACACAAAGAGATGAAGAGGAGTGGGAAGAGCCTAGGAGGCATGTCAAGAGTCCGCAGGAGGAGCCTATTCCAACTGGGACTATTGCGGAAGAGCACACGCATCAGTCAGTGGAAGGAAAGCTCAAGGAGGACGGAGGTACGCTGACTTCGCCAGAGGATCAACCGATGCTGGATCCTCCTTCTCATGTCCCGGCCGTCGTCAACGAAGAAGATCAATCGGGTATGCAGTCCTCTCAAAATAATACTGCCTTCTGTTCTGAATCTTTTGTCGGGGGGGTTTCTCTGTTTAATAAATGTAAGGATGTTATGCAAAATATTGATAATCTCTCTGCTGAATTGCCCTCCTTAAATCTGAACTGTGAGAATTTTCCCCCTTTGGGTATGGGTGCTGGACCCTCTTCTGCTGCACGCCATTATAACCTTAGATCCCACAGCAAGAAGTCGGGTTGTTCGAAGGAGATTATGGAACCTGTAGGTGGGTTAGGGACTGAAACCCCTAAGGTTTGTTCTAAGAAGGGTAGAGGGCGAAAATCCATGCTTTCAAAAACTCAAGCTAAAGCCGTTTATGATGTAGCTGATGGGAAACAGATGACAATTCCTGGGGCGCTTAGAGCAGCAAAACCCCCTGAGGCGGTTATAAAATGATTTGTTTTTCTTGGAATTGCAGGGGTTTAGCTAGTAAACCCAAAAAACTAGCTCTGAAAGACCTTATCTCTCGTAATAACCCGGATATAGTGTTTCTTCAAGAGACTTTGGGCAAAAGTATGGATATTGAATCGTCTCTCTGCTCTCTCTTACCGGGTTGGGTCTTCATAGCTGCTGATGCTGCAGGTCACTCAGGAGGGCTTGCCATGGGGTTTAAGAAAGGAAGGCTGAAGGTTTTAAATTCCTGGGGATTACCAAATGTGTTGGGAATGGAGGTTGTGTCCCCTGATTTTGATATCCCTTTGTTGATCGTTAATGTTTACGGCCCTTGTCAGGGAAGGGTTTCTTTTTGGAATGATCTCCTTTCAAAAGCACTGTTTAAAGATAAAAATCTAATAATTGGGGGAGATCTAAATTTTTCTATGGGGATCGCTGAAGCTTGGGGGCCTCTTGCGAGGGAGGATCCCCTGACTGATTTCTTCTCTAATGCCCTCCTTTCTCATCATCTGATAGATGTCAATATCATTAAAGCAAAACCAACATGGAGGAACAGAAGAACGGGGGATGATAGGATTGCGAAAAGATTGGATCGGTTTCTTATCAATGAAAGGTTGGCGTCCAATATTCCCCTGTTCCGGCAATGGGTGGGTGAAGGTGGAAACTCAGACCACTTTCCCATCCTGCTGGAATTCTCAAAGCCCCCTTCAAAACCGGCTGCTCCTTTCAAATTTAATGCCTCTTGGCTTCAGGAGGAATCTTTCATAAAGCTTTTCAATGAAACTTGGAGACATGCGGGCCCGGAGCTTTCGGAGAATAAAGCAGCTCGTTTCATGGATAATCTTAAGAGACTTAAGAAAGCTGCTATTGAATGGGCTTCAGCTAGAAGGAAAAAACAAATTGAAGAGCTAGTCAGCATTGATGAGGCTCTGGGGGCCCTTGAAGACCCAGAGGCGGATGCTTATGCATCCCAGGAATCGAAAGAAAGAATTCTGGCTCTGGAAAAGAGAAAAGCGAAAATCTTATTGGATAGAGAAGAGGAGTGGAGATTGAAAAGCAGAGCTATCTGGTTGAAAGCAGGGGATGAAAACACAAAATTTTTTCATAATTATGCAAAAGGGCGGAGGAATGCAAACACTATCTGGAAGCTGAGGGATTCTGAAGGCAGGGAGGCCACATCATTTGAAGGTCTGTCCTCTATGGGAAAGAATCACTTCCAATCTCTATTCTCCGATCCTGGGGGGATCTCACTACCTGAAATCATCAGAACTGCCCAGGCTTTTCCTCGTTTTGTGGAGGAGGAAGAAGCTGAAGATCTTTTTAGAGAAGTGACAAAGGAAGAAGTAGAAAGTGTAATAAAGTCTATGGCAAAAGATAAAAGTCCAGGACCTGATGGATGGACCATAGAACTATTTTTTGAATCTATCGGGGCAGAAATTACTGAAGTGGTGGAGGAATCTAGAGTGAAAGGAGAAATCTATGGCCCGTTCAATGCAACCTTCATAGCTCTTATTCCAAAAAAAGAAGACCCTGGATCTTTTGAAGATTTTAGGCCTATCTCTCTGTGCAATACCATTTACAAGATTATAGCAAAGATCATTGCAGTTCGCCTGAAACCCTTTTTATCTTGCTGTATTTCAAAGGAACAATTTGGTTTCTTGGATGGGCGCCAAATTCATGAAGCTATAGGGGTAGCTCAAGAAACTATCCACAGTATCAGGCAAGCAAACAAAAAAGGGGCAGTGCTCAAAATTGACTTATCTAAAGCATATGACAGGGTCAGTTGGATGTATCTAAAGCTTCTCTTGACACATCTGGGGTTCCAGGTGGGCTTCATAAATTGGATCATGGGATGTATCACAAATGTAAATTTTGTTGTCCTGATAAATGGAGCTGCTTCTCAATTCTTTAAAAGTCAAAGAGGGCTGCGACAAGGGTGTCCGCTTTCTCCCCTGCTATTCCTTCTTGCTGCTGAAGGCTTGAGCAGGCTTATTGCAAAGGCAAAAAGCTCAGGTTTGGTAAAAGGTTTGGAAGTTGCTGTTAATCTGTTCATTACTCATCTGCTCTTTGTCGATGATATTCTTTTGTTTTCAAATGGGAACTTAAATGAAATATTAGAGATTAAGCGCATTCTTGATCAGTTCCTGAAAGCTACAGGGCTTCAAATAAATGAGAGAAAGTCTCAACTAATTTTCGAGGGCTTCAATAGACAGGAGGAGAATGTGATTGCTGCTCACTTGCCTTTTGGAACCTGTAATATGGAGCAGCCGTTCAAATATCTTGGTTTTTGGCTTAAACCATCATCTTACAGAAAGCAAGACTGGAATTGGCTAATTGCGAAGATTGAACAAAAAATATCCCATTGGAGTTTCAAGTGGCTTTCTAGAGCAGGAAGACTTACTTTGGTAAATTCAGTCCTTCAGGCTATTCCGGTTTTTTGGGCAGCATTGACCTGGATCCCCAAAGGGATTCTTCACAAAATAAAGCAGATCTGCAGTAGGTTTCTGTGGTCTGGGTCAAAAGAGGATTCAGTTCTTCCATGGGTGGCATGGGACAAGATCGCAAGACCAAAAGAATGGGGTGGATGGGGATTGAAAAGTCCCACTGACTTTAGTCTAGCCTTAGCAGCTAAATCAGGATGGAGAATCATCTCCATGGAGAATCTCTGGACGAAGGTTGTTAAGAGAAAGTACATTGATCCTACCCCACTTGAAGATTGGATTAGAACGCCAAACAAAAAAGGAAGAAACTGTTCTGTCATCTGGAAAGCCACTTCTGAGGCTTTTAAGGTAATTGAACAAGGGCTGGCTTGGCGGGTCGGAAATGGTGAGAATTTGAGGATCGGTAGGGACCCGTGGGTGGGGTGTAGTGAGGGTTTTGCTCTTTCTCCTGGAATGCTCACTCACCTGGACGATATTGGAATCAGAAACTTAAGGCAGATTGCAAATATGGAGCAGTCATCTATATGGGGGCAGGCTTGGAAGTCTGAAGTCGATCTAGGAATAGATCCCTTCTGGAGGAATGAATGGCAGCTATTCATTCAGGAGCTTAGAAGATCCAATGTAAGAATAAAGGATAGGCCGGATTCTCTGGTTTGGGCTCATGCGGAGACAGGGCTATATTCTCCAAAGGCTGGCTACAGTTTCTTGATGAAGAATAAAGGCTGGAACCCTCCTGTTTGGTGGTCAAAGCCATTGTTCAAACTTAAATGTCCTAAAAAGGCTAGAATCTTTTTTTGGTGTGCCTTAAATCGTAAGATTCCTACTTGGGAAATTCTTCAAGGCCGGTTTAAGCAGGGTCCTGGAAGATGCCCCCTGTGTTTTGTTGACTCCGAATCCATTTCCCATCTTTTCCTTTCTTGCCCCTTTACAAAACAGGTTTGGAATGAAGTGGAAAGGCTCATAAATATAAAATTAAGATGGGAGGGAGAGTGTTTGGCCACAGCCTGGGAATATTGGTGGAATCACTTTCAAGAGAGGAATCTGAGGAATTTACCCCCCATCATTTGCTGGGGTATTTGGATTGCAAGGAATCGTAGCATTTTTAGAGGCTCGTCGACCCCGGTGGCTGCTATTGCCATTCAAAGCAGTGCCATCCTTGAAAGCATTCCTGTAAAGGAAGAACCTGCAAATCTTGTCCCGCGGAAGGAACCTCGTATCAGAGATGGGATACCATGGGCTTTCTTTGACGGGGCAGCTCAAAACGATTACACGGGTGCTGGGGTGTGCATACATCTTAGCGATTCTCACTCTCTAAAGGCCTCAGTGGGAATAGGGAGGGGAACAAACAATTTTGCTGAACTCACTGCTTTAAAGCTGCTCCTTTGTTGGCTCTTTCACAAAAATATTCTCACAGTTCAGATTTTTGGAGATTCAATGAATGTTGTTAACTGGGTTAATGGGAAGCATAGATGCCAGCACTATATGTTGATGCCTTTACTAGAAGAAATTCAAATGTTAAAACAGCAGTTTAATGTCTTTTCTATTGACCACATCTACAGGGAGTACAATGAGGAGGCGGATCGACTATCTAAAGAAGGCCTGCAGCAAGCTGTGGGCTCTTGGAGAGTAACAGAACAGGTTCAGGATCAGATCCGTGTGTCGGATCTCCCTCCAAACATATAATGTTTTTTGGTTTCCATCTATATGCACTTGATAATCTGTGTTTCATATGATATCGGTGGCATATGTCAACTATGGTCTTTTTTATTTCCTCTTATATACTGTTATGCTCTGGTTTGATAGAGCGGATTATGATCTGGTTACTATATGGTTTTTCCTGGGTTGTTTTCCTCATGAAAGGAGACCCAGGAGACACTGTGGACTTCAGCTTCTTTTTCTTGGTTGTGGCTGTTCAGGCCGAGTACAGGAGATTTTGTTAGTACTCTTAGGGGTGCTGATGATCTTTATCAGAGGAGTCTTGGCTCCTTATCAGGCAGCTTTTTTGCAGAATGTTAACTCATATGCTTTGTAACTTTTTTATTTCTTACAAAAAAGTTCGTTTTTTTCCTTGGAAAAAAAACAAGGGCTTTGGGCTCCGCATCAATAATATGCTTTCTTTGTCATTTCCCTTGCCGAATTTTGACTCAGAGTCAGAACATGCATCTGGTTCTGAAGCCTTCAATTCAACCACTAGTGATTGCTTGGCCAGACACTCACTTTTTCTATGAGTGGGTCTCTTATGGAACTCTCACCACTTTTCTATGTCCTTCTTTGTCTTTGTGGTGTTGTTATTTGCTTGCAGCTTTGATGAGTTGTCCTGGGTCACCCCTCCTTAGCTTTTTCCTTTGTTCTGTGGTTTGGGGACGCCTTTCCCTTCCTTCATATTAGAAAATCCAAAGTCTTGCTTCTTCTGTTTAAATTTCTGTTCGTTCTTGACAGTGTATTGGTAGGCGACACCAAGCGAGGAGATGTCTAGGAACTCCATCTCATCCTGGATGTATTTGTGCATACAACCGCAATACTTGAGTACGAGATCTCACTCAGAATCCTTGATACCAATCTTCGTGCAAAGGGTATGAAAGATCTTTGTGAAATCTAGAACGTCTTGGTCCCTTCCCTATCATAGTGTGGTCCACTTTATGTACTTATCTTCATAGCTCCCAATAGGATAATAATGCTCCTTGATGGTGTCTCAAAAAGAGTTCCAAGTGGGTGCAGTTGAAAATAGTGAGGGTTCCCTAACCCTAGGAGATGAAGGTCCAAAACTACGAGCCCGGTTGGGGTAAATTGGTACATCAACTTTCCGGGGTCGTAACTTTGGCATATGATCTTCGTTTGACACACACGATACCGCGTCAGAAATATCTATCTGAGGATAACAAATTTTGACTACATTCACTAATTTAACCATTGAGCTTTCTCATTTTCCAAAAAATAATGTTGTTTAGGTTCCCAAAATGGCTCCAGAAGTTCAATACCTGAAAAATTGTGCTACAATTAAGGAAACTGAAACAAACAATGGTCGGGGTCCAAGTGGAATAGGCGGGTGGCCACCAATATCCACCTGGATCAGTCCTCCCCCCATAAGAATTAATGGTCCCCATTACGTTGAGTGCCTCCATGAGATGGGGAAAATTCTGCTAAACTTGGTCCCTAGTGAACCACTTGCCTTGGTGCAGGAGTTGGCCAGCTTTGACAATCCGATACGGTTGGATCCTCTGTTGATGAGTATTCTTTATTTGTGTGTCCATGTTTCGATCAACTTTGGCCTATTCTATGCAATTTGGGTTTAACTCTGTTGGTGTGAGTTGTTCTGCAATGTCTGATGTGTCCAATAATGGTGGAAAGTATGGTCGAAGGAAGTCCACATTGAACATTGGATGAATGCCAAGGAATGGGGGAATGTTGAGCTCAAAAGCATTGTATCCCATAACCTTGGTAATGGTGTACGGCTCATATCGAAGTGGTCTGAGCTTATGATGGGCTCCAGTAAGGCATTCTTTCTGCAAATGTAACCAAACTGTGTCGTCCACCTAAAACTTGTGTAGCACCCAATTTTGATCATGTCTCTGCTTGTACTTGGCATTGGACTTATCTAAGATGTCGTGAACCTGCTGGAAGAAGTGCTAGATGCATTCAATAAATCTAGTTGCTTTATTAGCCTTGGACAATAAATGTGTGGATTTTTTCTGTGCAGTCGCATGGTGCATGACAACATCAATCAGACACAATGGTTGAAATCCTAAACCCACTTGAAAGGAACTACGACTAGTTGAGCTATGGAGAGCTCTATTATAATTGTGTTTCACATAGGGAAGGTTCTCATCTAAGGTTCATGAATGCTTGGAGTTGTACATGCAGAGTATGTGCACTATCATCCTTTTGACGACCTCTGTCTGGCCATCATTCAAGGGATGGAATGCAGTTGACTATGTGATCTTGGTGTCCAATAGTGTCCAGAGGCATGACCATAATGTTCTCAGGAACCTACTATCCCAATTTGATATAACGGTCTGTGAGATCCCAAAATGTATCCACACTCATTCAAAGAAGAGTTTGGTAGTGTTCTCTGTTGTGATACTCTTCTTGCAGGCCACCAATATAGCCATCTTAGAAAATTTGTCCACGACCACAAAAACAAAATCATTACCATACTTGGTAGAAGGGAGGCCAAACATATAGTCCATGGAGATGGATTCCCAAAGCTAGTTGGGAGTAGGTAAAGGAGTGTATAGACCTTGCTTCTTGATGGTTGGCTTGGTGATGGCACAGACAGTGCAAGATATGATATATTTCCAAAAATCCCGTCAAAGTTTTGGCCAATAAAAGTACTTTTATAGTAAGACCAAAGTTTTCCCCACACCAAAGTGTCTTGCGACCTCACTGTAATGCGCCTTCCAAATCAGCTTGGCACGCTCGCCTGAAGGAACACAAAGGTGGCCAAAGTAACATAATAATGCATCCTGGAGGTGGAAATCAGGAACTTGTTTTCCATAAACTAGCATATGGTATGTGGAGGAGAACTCTCGATAATTTTTGTATAGTTGCAGCCATCTAGAGGTATCGTGGCCACAAGAGTTGAGAACAGTAGTCAGTGCTGCAACTCAGGACTGATTGAGACAGTTTGCAACATGATTGGTGCTACCCTTTTTGTATTTAATGTTCAAGTGGAATTGTTGCAGATATGTAGACCACTTATGATGGCGATGATTCCGCAACTTCCCTTGTGTTTGTATAAACTGAAGAGGCCAGTGATTGTTGTGGATAAATGTCTCCTTACCCAAAATGTAATGCTTCCATTATCAGAAAGCCTGCACGATGGAATGAATCTCTTTATCATAGGTGGGGTACTTATGAATTGTGTTAGAAAGTTCTCACTATGATAGATCACTGGATGCCCATGTTGGGTGAGGACTGCACCAATAACATAGTCTGAGGTATCTTCCTCCATTTCAAATGGCTGCCATAGGTCTAGAAATGTGAGTACCAGTGCAGAGTAGAAGCAGTGCTTCAACTCAATGAATGTTTTTTGTTGGGAGACAAACCAATAAAACTTTTCTTTCATTCCGTCCTTAGTAATCTGACTCAAAGGCCAAGTGATATAGGAGAATCCCAACACGAACCTCTGATAAAAATTTGCAAGACCCAAAATGCTGTGAAGCTCTATTAGAGTGGTCAGGGCTGGCCAATCCCGAATGAATTGGACCTCAGTCGGATCCACATGCATGTCTTGCTCATTTATGATGTAACCCATATATTGAACTTGGGTCATGCCAAAGGTGCATTTCTCCAAGTTGGCACACAATTTGTTCCGTCCAAGGGTTTGAAGGACCTGGCGAATATGTTGCAAGTGTTCTTCCCAACTCTTGGTGAACATAAGGATGTCATTCAGATAAACAACCACGAATGAGTTGGTGAAGGGATGCAAGATGTCATCCATTAGTCTCAATAAAGTGGCAGGGACATTTATCAACCTGAAGGGCATAACCAACCATTCAACAAGGCATTCCTTAGATTTGAAGGAAGTCTTCAATACATATATTGAACTTAGGTCATGCCAAAGGTGCAAACCCATATATTGAACTTGGGTCATGCCAAAGGTGCATTTCTCCAAGTTGGCACACAGTTTGTTCCGTCCAAGGGTTTGAAGGACCTGCCGAATATGTTGCAAGTGTTCTTCCCAACTCTTGGTGAACATAAGGATGTCATTCAGATAAACAACCACGAATGAGTTGGTGAAGGGATGCAAGATGTCATCCATTAGTCTCAATAAAGTGGCAGGGACATTTATCAACTTGAAGGGCATAACCAACCATTCAACAAGGCCTTCCTTAGATTTGAAGGAAGTCTTCAATACATCTGTGGGCTCTATTGGAACCTAGTGATAGCTCGACTTCAGGTTGATCTTGCTGAAATACTTGGACCCTTTGAGTTGGTCCAGAATCTCATAGAGCCATGGGATTGTATACCTATTCCTGACAATGATTTTGTTTAGTGCACGATAATCAATGCAAATCCTCCAGGTCCCATCCCTCTTCTGTACAAGTACAATTAGGCTCCCATAGGCCACACGTTGAGATCTATTTTGGGACAGTTCTGAAGGAGCATTGTTTGGGAATGCACAAGTGCTAAAGGGACGAAGAGATGAGTGCATCTGTGAGATTGATCTATTTACTGGTATGAATAATTTATGGGATTTTCTTTTAATATAACTTGCCACTGTATATGTTAATGATGGGACAGTTCAAGTCTCCGCTATTTATGAGTTGATCTGGCTAAAATGCTCAAAATTCTTTTTCATTAAACATAGATCTGAAGGATAGTAGGAAACCAAATTAAAATGCACATTTCACATCTTTGTTTCCTGTCTTGAGACAAAATTAGTATACGAAAAATCAATTACATAATTTAATGCGTGGGTGAATGCACATCTGATGATCACATTTTCTCAGATCAATCTGAACAGTGCGTTTTGGTTATGTTTTCTGAGATCGATTTGTGTGATGTGACTTGGCACTGATGGGATCAAGATATGGTGTACACATTATTTTTTTTTGTCTTTGCCTTAATTGTGTGCTGAAGTGTGTTGTCTCTTTTGGTAGTCAAATTAAATGTCATGAACACAATTCCTTCTGAGACCTCGATCTGGGCATAAGATGAATCAATGGTGTTAAAAACTGCTTGCGTATAGAGCAGTTTGGTTCTTTTTATCTTGCAAAGTTATTTATTATTTAGCGTGTTGAAGATCTTATAATAGTATGTGATTTAGCCCATGAATAGTGTGTGATGATTCCTATACATTTTTCTTGGCATCGTCACTGAGTTTTCTTGCAGGTATCTATGTACGAATCTCCCGAGCAGGTCTGAAATCCACTGAATGCATGCACAAAAGCATATGGATATTGTATACAAAGGCTAATTGAACTACATCTATAAGTTTTTGTTGGGTTATGTGCATTTATCATTCACAACATTGAATATCGTTTAATCATATGTGGTATGGGCAGAACATAAGTGGCGGGAAATGGATTTTTGCATTTGTCTTGAGCAGATCTTTGTGGCGGATTACTTGTATACAAAGATCATTGTTTTTGACAGAATATTTGACAACTTTTATTGACTAAACCTGAGTTTGTTTTCTATTTGGATGAGATGCCAAATGTTTAAATTCTTTGGCTATATATTGAGACTTGGATGATGTATACAATGATAATTTGAAGGTTGTTGATGACGTTTGAAGAGATTTAATATAGGCAGAGTTATATGATTGTGAAGGGCTTAAGAAATGACTTTGACAAGGTTCTTGTTACACTAGTGTTCTTCCTGTGACAGTAGTTGTATTCCCGTGACTGCAATTTGATTCCTATGACAAAGTTTTCCTTGATGAATATTTGTGACAGAAGTTGATGACAATGAAACTTGTTAATATGTGCCTTATTTTCTGCTACTTGTTTTGATATATGAAAATATTTTTGTGAAGATATTCTACATTTTGACTTGGTGTCTGATGAATTAGGGTTTGAGGTATTGTCACATGAATCTTGTTCACATTCAAAGATTATACTTGTTGCATAAATAGTTTGGAATTTTTTGAGAGTTTTTGGCTTACAATAGGATTATGTATCTAGTGCTACTTGGTATGATATTTGACAGTGTTGGAAAGTTAGGGTTTGACATGGTTTTGTTTTAGTATTGGCATTGGTGATATTGTTGCAGAGGTATGATGGTATTCAGTGATTGACATTTAGTGGTTGGTATTTTATGATTATGTGATTTAGTTATTGGTATCTAGTGATTCAGTAGTCAATTATTTAGTAATTTAGTATTCATTTATTTAGTGATTTAGTGTTTTGGTATCTTGGCATACAGTTAGTTTGGGTGGTGGCCTGCATGTTTTTTATGGTTGATGGAAATAAGTGGATCCAATACAAAAAATTTGAAACGTGGTCCATAAAGATGCTGAGGGTTGCAAGCTTAAGTGAGGGAGTAGTAGCTGGGGGACCCTTCTTTTCTTCCTTCATTTTGTCCCCCCAGCTACTACAAAATTTTTTCCCACCAGCAACACTCTATAACTTCGCACGTGTGGAATATGAGAGAGAAATTTCAACTTCTTGACATTGATAGATACCTTCTTCTTTTCCCTTGGACTTTTCCTCTTCTTCCTTAGAATTTCACACTTTTCCTTCTTCCTGCAACTGTAGATCGAACTTGTTGAGATGGTGCTCCAAATGAGGTATAGTTGCTGCCTTTACATAGGTGTTTTTGCCCCTCAGTTAGGCCACTTGTCCTTCTTTGAGGCCGAATTGGTGGAGGAGGCCTAATTGACCCATTTTACGTTAAAATAAATTTCTTTCTTAATAAATAAATCCCAAGAAGGGTCTTTTACAATATGACATGGATAAGGACATTTGACATAAACCCTAGAAGCCTGCAATGGAGGCTTTGACCTATAAACAATTGACCCAAACATGAAACCCACGCTTTAATAAGTCAATTTTATTTAAAATAAAATTTGTTTTTCTTTCTTTTAACAAATACATTACATTGTGACTTAGATACAATTATGAAAACCGACACTAGTTACATTCTTCAACATGCAGATGAAATAGATGGTGTTCTTGCAACTTGGAAGTACTTGAAGCAACAAGCCCAAACAATTCTTTATTGTTGACTTCAACCTTGATCCAACCTAGTTATGGTATATACCGGTAGAATCCAATTAAGCAGTAGGGGATTGTAAATATAAATCCTCAAATATAACTTATATATATGTTATTTTCAAAATAAAAATGTTCTTTATCTATTAACAAATGACATGTAAAGAGAGTTAGTTAGTTAACATGTGTTGCTAAATAATAAAAAGAAGAATGTGTAATTTTCTACTTCCTTAGGTATCACTTGGCTATTCTACCATAATGGAAATTGAAGAAACGAAACGCCTCAGTCTATTATTGCACACTAACCAACCATTCCTACATGGATCATCGACTCCTCTAATATCCTTCACCATGTCACAAATATGCCAAAATGATAAGTTTAGTGTACTAACTCCCTTTCCTACTTATTCATGTTGAGCATCCACTTTTACATTAATCTTTGACCCAAGAATTTACCAAAATGATAATTCGGTGTGCGTAACTCCCTTTTCTATTTGTTCAAGATGAGCCATTACTCGTACATAGATTTTCAACTCCTACATGGATATGAGTCACAATCTTTATGTTGATGTAATGATTATGTAGCTTTTTCTGGTTGAATAGAAGTGTATACAACAAGTCTATCTCTATTTCCTTAAAGAGTTATTTCCTTAAAGAGTTTTTGTGGCTTATGTTAAGGGAACAATAATCATGGGTGATAAAATGACATTTGAGAGCCATGTTTACAACTGGTTTATCAAAATCATTTTAGGAAAGAGTTTTACTTATGAGATTAAGTATTTATGGTCTTGTTTAGTGCTATCGTTTCCCTAAGAGTTAACTATGTTAGTTGTATTTTCTTTCCAGCATAAATAATATGATTAGTTGAGTCCCTCCAATTTTCTTGAAATGGAGAAAGTTGTTTTTATTGACATTAAAAACTCATGATGTCGGTATCTTCCAAAAAGGCAGTAAATGTGGTTAAGTTGTTTTTATTGACATTAAAAACTCATGATGTCGGTATCTTCCAAAAAGCATTAAATGTGGTTATGTAAAAGATTTGGAATTTTAATTGCAATAAAACTATTATAAATATTTTATTTAAGATTTGATTTAGCCATTTTATTTAAGATTTGATTTAGCCTTTTGATTAAGAGAATGTGTAAAAACAAGTCCACATTTTAAATATTTGGAATTTGAGTTAAAAAATTGGAAAAGGAATGAAAAAACAAGTCTACTATTTAAATATTTAGAGTTTGAGGTTAAAAATATTATTTATGTTAATGTTAGTTGTCATATGAAGTGTTGAAACCAACATTTTGAATAAGAAGGATGTATTGTGAAGCTAGTTAAGCAACAAAATGTATAAATGCATGCAAATATTTCCATCAGCTGATCATGTTCAAACAAGAATTTAGGTCTTGTAATTGTTATATTCCTCTGGATTAATTCTTTGGTTTTTCTATCAATCTTTTATATTTGTTTTATTCATAATCATATTATTTTGTTTAATATGGTCTAGACCTTGGTAAATCTATTTATTTATATAATTATGTTTTAATAAGATGAACAAGATTGATTTATTTATAAATTGAGCTAATGATATGTTGGATAATGTTGTAACATTCTTGTTTTCAATAAGTTAGTTATTAGATGAAAAAATCAAAATGCCACAGAAAAATGATAAGTTAGGATATGGACCAAAAACAAAATAGAAAATAAAAATGTTAGGAGTGATTATTATTTCAGGTCCATATCACATAAAAAATGATAGGGTAGTTGCTCTAAAAAAAGAAGGCAAATGAAAATGTTAGATAAGCAATAAAAGAAAAATATTTGCTTTAGAAAATAAAATTAAGGTTGCTAAGTTTAAACCCACCTTTGAAATTAGTTTTTAAATTAATCAATGCTTGAGTTCTTTAATTATGATTTAATAATTGTAATAATGTTTGATAACCTTGCAAATAAGTCATATTATATGTGTTTGTCGCATCGACAAAAACGACAAAACTTCACGTCAGGCGTTGATAACCATCAGACACTTTTCAACGAATATCATTCACTCCACCCGGATCAACGATGGAGGAAGATTTTTGCCCTCCCTTCGGTCATTTCCCATTAACATGAGGGGGGGTTCGAAAAGAAATTTTAATGGCTGCCCCTTTTTGCGACGTGGCACCCCCACAGTGTTTTGGACCCCCAAGGCTCGAAACCATAAACCATCATGCCCCCCCCCCCCCCCCCGAAATCTGCTAGTGGTTTTCCTCCATCCAACCGTTGACTTCTTCCTGCGCCATATAAATCTGTTATCTTCCATCCATTCATGAACCTCCATGTCACTAGTCCATTTTCGCTCACCCATTCACCACCCGCCACATTATAATGTCGTTGCCCATACGCTCCAAAGCCGTTGCTATGCCTAATTAACTGTTTAATCACCTGTTAAACATTAATTCACATCCCTCTGCAAATTAATTGCCTACGACTAGATTTAAACAATCAATTAAGCCCAATTGCACCTATAAATACCCCATGGCCCCAATCTTTGCCACTTTTCGCTTCCATTCATATACCAAAAGCGCTATTTGTCACCCTGTGTGTATTTTCACCACTGTCATCCATCTTTGATTAAAACAGTTTCTGAATTTCACCTGTAGCAGGATGGCTCCTAAAGCAAAAATACGGAAGACTGCTGAAGAAGGGAATCCCTCCGTTGTCTCCCTTGATTTGGATCATATGCCCCTTGTAGAATCCCTTTTCAAGATTAATGACTGTGAATGTGAATTCAATTTTTATGAATTACATTCATGGTTAAAATTGAAATATGCTAATAAAGAGGACCCCATTCGCTTCTGGGAGACACTTTTTCCATTATATTCTTTTCCCAAGACTCATCACTTCCCTGATCTAATTACTTGGTGTCAAGCCAGGTATGATCTTGTGCAAAGAACAGTGATGACTCAGGATGGAAAAATCCTGATCACCATTACTACTCAGAGCATAAATCAAATGTTAATGATACCTCCATCTGACTCCCTTAGCCATTTTTCACTAGCAGCTCTCATGGACCTTTACAATAAACTCACTTTCCCACAGAGAGCCCTTATCTTTGAACTTTTCTTACCAGAAGATGTTGAATTACCTAAGAGAAATCCACCATATTCATCTTCCATGTTCCCTGAAGCCACTAGACATATTATCTCTCTGCTATCATACCTCCTAGGCTATGAAAATGACCAATCTGTTGATGAATCCATCCTTGGATTCTTTTCCATTTTTAGCAAAGAATATCAACCTGCTTTCATGTATAATTATAGCCACTTTTTGGCTAATAATATACATGAACATTTTATGAATTTGACCACTCAAGGAGTTTTCAGGTACAATTAAGTCATAATCCATTTAATTTTGTTTCAACAGGGAGATCTATTTCCTATTCAACTTAACAAACAAGATGAGAACAAAGTGAATCAATCAGTGATTCATTGGACAGAGTCAGTAAGAGAAGGATCATCCAACTTTATATTCTCTCAGTTTATTGACTCTTTTGTACATCCAATTCTCTAATTACTCAATAGCTAGGCAGAGCCCAAAATTGGAGAACATATTAAGAAAGCATTGCACCTATCAGAACAGACCAAGACTAGTGACTGGTACCTCTACCAAAATTAGACTGAGATTAGGATATATGGCAGTGAGTTGGCTCCATAAAAATTGCCTAAGTATGTGCCAATGAGGATATTCTCATTGGAATACATCAGGCAGATGATAAATATGGATGAAGTCCATTTTGTCTCAAGCAAGAAGAAATCACAGTTCAAACTCAAAGCCAAGGTAGGGACATTCATTTGTAACACTAGGTCTACAGGTACAGAGGCAAACAGATTATTAAAGAACATGAACCTCCAGCCAAGCTTCACCTGGTCTTATGATCCTTTTGGGATCATTTCAGCTCTAAGAGTGCAGTTGAAGGCAACACCTTACAACCATACTCCTAGGCTAGAATTGGAGAAGTTCATGAACCAGGAGCAGTGGTCTGAAGGAACTCTCACAAAAGAAGATGAGAAGATTATTTCTACTTTCTACTTCATAGGTAAAGACTCCAACTACTCAGAGTACTCAGCATAAAAGAGCTAGAGAGGAAACTCAGTCAGCTACAAAATCAGGTAAAGAGTACTATATCTTACAAAAGAAGTTGAAAACTGGACTATCAATGTCATCAGGAAGAAAGCCACCAAAAATAATTGATCTTGGAGAATTAGAAGATGTTTCATCAGCAGGAACCACTGATCCCAAGTCTCCTTCTACTTCTTCAACTCCTTCAACTGAACCTATGGAGATTATTCAGTCAAATGAGACCAGCTTAGCAGTAGATACTAATATATTCTCAAAAAAATTGGAAATCAAGAAAAGAATGAAAGTCTTAAATCTCAAGTATACAGTCAGTTTTGGAAACAAACATCCACTTCTCAGCATAGACTTCTCTCTGCCTTTGATAGTGAAAGAGGAAGGATGCAAATGGCATTTTTGTAGGCTCAAATTCCATTTCTCAAATCCACAGTAGACAATAAGAGGACCATTTTTTCATTTGATGTATATCAGATACATCCTATTGATAAAATGGATTTGCATAGGCAATTAGGTGAGATGTTATTTTCAACAATGACTACAACTGCCATGTCTTTCAAAGATCAGAACTACCTTGTCAAATGTGCAGTCACAACTCAAGATTGAAAATTTGTCATCTTTATCTAAAGATACCAAGTTAAAATATTTAGAAGATATTATTGTTAAAATTGGATATGATCCCCAGGACTATAAAGAAATTGAAGAAATATTGCAAAAGAAGAATGTAGAGATTATAACGTTGAAGAAACGGATGAAGCTACCTTCAACTAAGAATCCACAGACCAAATAAATGGAAGAAAATGAACAGCACAGGGAGGAGATGTTAAAGCTCATCATTGAGAAAAACATACAGATCAATAAAATGGAGGAGTAGATAGAACAAATGCTTAAGGAAAAAGAGGCAGCACAACTTGCTGTGACCTCAGTGACAACAATTATAATGACAAGTGCAGATCTAAGCTCATCTCCTACTAACATTGCTTCATCTTCAGTAACAGGTGCAACAAAAAGGTTATCACAGGAGCTACATGAACAAAAACAAAAAATGAGAAGTTACTCCAGAAGTTCCAAACCCTGGAGTCATAGAAGGTAAAGAATGATACCTTGTATGTAGAGGAAATGCAAAAGTCACACAGGTTATAGCTCAAGGTTAAATAGTTAGAGAGAAAGAATCTAATGGCAGACACTTTGGCCCAAGCTAAAGAGACATCTGGTTAGATATTAGCCACTCCAAAACAGAAGTATTGCCATCCATACAAATCATTTTTTAGAAGAAAGAATTGATTGCTAAATGCAGGGCAAAGATAGAGACCCAGAAGGTAGCATTGGGCACAAAACCCAAAGAAGCATCACGGATGATCATAGTACTAAACTCTAAAACTAGGCAATAGTTAGAAGAGATAAATATTCGAGATAGGACAACTACTATTTTGGAGATTAAGAAATTCCTAATGAAGAAGAATATGTTAACTCAGCTGAAAACAAAATGTGACAGTACACTTAGAAGATTTCATTCTAAATTCAGTATGTTGCATAAGAAAGGGTTACCAAAGATTGTGTCATCAAATGATCAACTAGTAAAATTGGAGGATTACTGTGAAAGATTATATACTATTGCAGTGGACAACAATCAATTTGCAAGGATCAAAAGACAAATTATTGGAAAAGAGTTTTTGGAAGCCTTGAGCTCTGACCTCACAATCAAATATGAAGTTGGACACGTTTTTCTCACTAAACCCAATTTTGAGAGATATACCGAAGTTGATGAGATATTTAGAAGGATGGTAAATCTCGAGATACCTAGTGAGAAGAGGTGGGATCAATTGTGTGAAACAATTGATTAACTTTCCATTCCAACAAGAAGACAACAACAATAGATTTTGAAGGAACAATCATCAACAACTTCCTATCTAATAGGGACACATCATGCAATAGTTTTTCTTTTCCTATCTTCTTTCAAGCTATTTTGTAATCAGTTTAGGATATTTTGTTTAAACTTGTATAAATAACTCTCTTCTATGAGTTATTAAAGGTGGTACCTTTCCATAAGCAATTTTGTAAAGCATTGATGTACAAGCTTTTTCTAGATCACTGATAATAAAGCAAAGGATTCTAAATTTGGTATCATACAGTCTTGTTTTCTTCTATAAGTTTTCATGTGTTTCATTCATTATGTTTATTCTGCATATGTTTAAGTTTTACAAAGATATTAGGTGAGAATAAATGTGTTACAGTTATTCTTAAAATTCCTTCTGAAGTTATTATCATAAAGAGACTGAGATATTGGACTGTCTGTCTGAAAGGCTCCCTCTAAATCATAAAATTGTCAGCATCTTATGTAATTTTAAGCATATTTTGTTTAACTTTTGAACATTGGACAAAGGTTTCCCCACTTATGATGATTTATCTCTTTGTCTGAAATCTAAATTAATCATATCTCCTTACTATTCTTTCTGCACACCTTATAAATTCAAATCACTCTGTGAAGTTAAATAACAACCCTTTACTTATTTATTAGTACTATCTAAAAGAGTCAATATATCATTCTTATAGTTTGTTCTATGTATTGGTCCTCCATAAAAACCAAAACCAAAACCCCAAAACAAATATCTTAGATGCTCTGGCATGATCAATTGACCATTATCATCTTAGAGGAATAACATAAATTTGGCGTTGTTGCCGGGGATTCGAATTGATTAGTTTTCCTGGGACAATGATATAAATCCTATTCCTTTAAAGGTGACTAAAGGTCTATATAGGTCAAAATTCTTCACCTGGTGACTCCACTATGCCAAATTGTCACCTTTTAAGGACACTAGATCTCATTCTGAATCTGACACAGTTAGTCCTCTATCAGATCTAGAAAAACTTGTGAGAAGGGCCAATTCCAAAAGAAAACTTCAACCATCTTCTTCTTCTTCAGCCTTACAGTCTGAAGATATATTATCATTTGATCCCTATAGCAACATTCCATCCAATCCAGGTTGGGCACAATTATCACCTAGGGTTTCTGAACTTTTAGATAGGGGAGTTCATTTCTAATCAACTTTCCTCATTTACTCACTTGAAACATGTCAAGAACCCCACTACCATTAGGATCACCTAAATATGAGTCTAACTTGGGTGTTCATTTACCTGAATACAAACCTGCAGACTTCATATCCCCTACCACTTATTCATTCCCTTCTACTTCTGAACAACTTGAAGGGACCTTTTCTATATACTCAAATACACTCTTTGAAACAAAAGAGGAAATTTAGTCACAGGTCCAGAAGTTAGTTATTAAGACTCCCTTAAATTCATATAGGAGATCTCCTCCTTCCTCACCTCCACATAGATATACACCTTATTTATCACCATCTTCCTCTTCTTCTTCTTTAACATCTACACAAACATCTCATACACCATCTTATACTATGGCATTCCAACCTATTGTATAGGCTATATATGCAACTTTAGTTTTACCTAAAAACCTTGATGCATTCCCTCCTGGATATTTAAAACATCTTCCTAGGTATAATGGACAAATTGGTTCCTCAGCTGAAGACCATCTTCAATCATTTCTAGATTTTGCAGATAATATGAACATAGAACAAGAAAATGTTTATATGAGGTTGTTTGTCCAATCTCTTGAGGGAAATGTGAGAACCTGGTTTAGGCAGTGGCCTGCAAATTCCATTAGGTCTTGGGAGGAGTTAACAAATATATTCCAAAACCAATGGGGTGTGAATAAATATGCTCTTTACTTTTTTACTGAGTTTGAAGAACTTAAAAGAAACTTTAGTGAACCTGTATCTAATTTTATTAAAAGGTTCAACAAACTTTATCATAATATGCCCCCCAATTGCAAACCCCCTGTAGCAGCAGCCAAATCTAGGTTTTCAAAAGCCATTGAAGATGATTTTGTTGTAATGTTAAGAGAAATAACTTCTAGGACTCTTGAAGACATGCAAACGAATGCTATAGAAGTGGAAGCAAACAAGGCTGCCTCAGCCACTTTAAAAGCTAAAGAGGAAAACGACCAAAGAAAGCTTAAATCTAGTTAAGAGGTCTCTACTTCTTCCAAGACTAAAACTAAAGATTCTAAAATGGATGATATCACTTCACTTCTTAGAAATATATCCAATAGAATTTCCAAGCTTGAGACTCAACCCAGAATAGTTCAATAGACAGTCACTTGACCTCAAAATCAAAATCAAGGTCAATACAAAAGAAATCCACAATTACAAATTCTTCAAAGACCTAGTAATGATCAGCATGTTCGAACTCCTTTACTGATAGATGATCAACATCATCCTGATGAAAATACCATGACTATCACTGAAGACAATAACAATATGGATACCTATTTTGGTCAGACCACTATTATTCCTCTTTCACAAAATAAGAAAGTTCAAGAAGATCAAGAATCGTCACAGGTTTCCAAATACCATGACTTCTCTGAATTCCTAATTGCAGAGCTGAACAAAAGATATGATATTAAACCTACACCTGGCCCTGAAGACCTCCTAAGGAACCTCCAAAAATTGAACCTCGTACCAAAACTGTTGAAACTCAGACAACTACTATTCGACCATTAAATCAGTCAAATGATACAACTCAAATTGAAAAAATTGTCTTAACTACATTTAATGTTGAAAAGGAGTTAGAAAGAGTTAAGATCCCTATACCACTTTCAGGACTTTCGAAAAACCCTCGGTATAAAAATCAGGTTTCCAAATGGATACAAAACACCTTTGTTGATGTTGAAAGTGATGTTATTAGCCTTCAAGATGAAAAACCAACATTTGTCTTTGGTCTTAGCTCAGATATGATAGATGAAATAGTACGCCCTTTCTGTGTGACACTAAAGACAAATGACTCCATGTTGTACAATTGTATGCTTGATTCTGGGGCATCACATAATCTCATGCCAAAAACCATCATGGATCATTTAAATATTGACATAACTAGATCCTATCATGATTTGTACACCTTTGATTCCAAAAGGGTACCCTGTCTAGGATTGATTAAGGATTTAGTAGTCACTCTTGCCCACATCCCAGTAAAGAGCATAGCATTAGATATTGTTGTCACTGACATCCCTCCCAAATTTGGAATGCTCCTTTCAAGGTATTGTTGTGCCAAATTAGGGGGAACTCTTCAGATGGACATGTCTTATGCCACTATTCCAGTTTATGGTGTAGAAATTTTGAACAATAAACACTTATTCACGGAGATTATCCTGAAAATACATTGTTGCGGAATGCATGCATAATACATAACCTCCTCTACGTTGATCATTAATTTTGCAGTATTAAAAACAATGAAACATCAATCGCATGCGCACATTAACACAGTATGTAACCCGGGGAACGCATACAGATGAAAACCCCACAGTATCTATATATTATAATGATTGAAAACATGTAACAATACATAGTACAATACTCCTCGCAAGTACTCAGCACTATCTCCACCTGTTACACACAAACTAGCTCAGATCTGAAGCCTCAAATCTCCTCCACTGTTTGCCTGCCTCCACTGTGCAATCCTGCATGAGAATAAATCAGTGTGGCTGATCCAAACTCGCATTTACTTGGCTGAACCATGCAATCCTCATTGGAAATACTCAATCCATGCATGTGCAAAATCTCATGCACAACTATAGTCAAAACTGATAGCAATCTCAACCTCTAACACCTGTCTCCACTGAACTGTCCATGCACTGAGTTAACTGATGTATTCTTTAGTTGCTTTATGAGTTAATAATTAGTGAATTAATTCACAATTAATTCACATCACTCATCACTAGTGTATTTGTAGTTAAACTAAATACAACTAGTTAACCAAGTCAAATTGAACACAACTCCATCAACTCCTCAATCAACTCCACCAAACTCAACCACTTGAGTTCTAACTGAAGTCCACCATGCAATAGCTCAACTGAATCATAAGAAAAGCGTATTTCCTTCTAACAGCTGCATGTGCCACATCTGTAGCTCAAACTGAAGTGCTCCAAGAGGATAAGATAATGTTTGTAGTCCAAATATTATTATGAGCTAATAATATTCGACTGTTCTATTTTTAGCCTGGCAGTCTAAAAATAGAAACCGACCATATGTCTAAAAATAGAAGTCTATCTATTTTTACCAACATGACCAATCATCCACAAATAGCATCCTACAACTCATAGACCATGATCCATATGTCTAAAAATAGACTTTGCGCCAAAAATAGCCTGCGGGCCCACTTAGTGAAGGCGACTTCTTTCCACTAAGCTCCATCATCTTGTTGCATTCTCAACACTCCCTCTCAACAAGATATGGATTATCAGCAACCCCTATCCTACCTCGGTGGTATTCGAATTTGCTCCTGGTGAGCGCCTTCGTCAAGATATCAGCATCCTGATCCTCTGTTGGAATGTATGAAAGTAACATGATTCTCCGCTGCACACAATCTCTGATATGATGGTACCTGATGTCAATGTGCTTGGATCTATCATGAAATACTGGATTAGCCGAGAGTTTAATGCAACTCTGGTTATCACAATAAATCATTGTAGGCTCCAAGTGAGAACCGAACAACCCGACCAGGATCTTCCTCATCCATATAGCCTCGCATGCAGCCAAACTTGCTGCCATATACTCGGCCTCTGCTGAACTGAGTGCCACGGATCTCTACTTCCTGCTATACCAAGAAACTGTTGTCGACCCGATACTGAAGACCCCTCCAGATGTGCTCTTTCTGTCCGTTGGGCTCCCTGCCCAATCTGTATCCGTGAAGCCACATAGCTTCACCCCATCCTCCTGTCTGTACCACAATCCATATCCCGATGTGCCTCTGAGATAACGCAATACATGCTTGCCTGCCTTCCAGAAGAGCTTGGTTGGCTTAACCATAGCTTGTGAAAGTTGGTTAACAACATAGCATATATTGGGTCCTGTATTGACCAGATACATAAGCGACCCCACCAATTGTCGATAAACAGTGGCATCCACTACTTCTACTGAAGTAGCATCCTCCTTCCTCCAACCTCCAGGAAGAGGAGTATCAACAGGCTTGCAGCCATGCATGTTGAACTTCTCCAGTATCTCCCGAGCATACTTACCCTGAGAAACAAATAGTCCGTTACTGCGCTGCAAAATTTCCAATCCCAGGAAATAATGAAGGAGGCCCAAGTCCTTCATCTCAAACTCCTTAGCAAGATCATCCTTGCATGAAAGTATCAACAGCTCATCACCTGTTAGAATCAAATCATCTACATAAAGTACAATGATAAGCAACTTACCCTCCACCACAATTTGGTATAGGTTAGGATCCACCTCACTCTTGGAGAATCCAAGTCTGGTGAAATAACTGTCTATCCGTGTGCACCAAGCACGTGGTGCTTGTTTCAACCCATAAAGCGCTCTCTTGAGCCTGCACACATGCGACTCGCTGCTGAAGATCTTGAAACCTTCGGGTTGCTCTATGTACACCTCCTCCTCAATGAATCCATTGAGGAACGCAGTCTTCACATCCATCTAATGAATGTGCCACCCCATCTACGCTGAGAGAGCAAGAATCGTCCGTATGGAAGAATACCTTGCGACAGGTGCAAAGGTATTCTCATAATCGATCCCCTCTATCTGTGAGAAGCCTCGAGCAACAAATCTTGCCTTGTACTTCTCCACATTCCCGTCAGCTGCCTGCTTTACTTTGTAGATCCATCTCAAACCCACCACTGATTTCCCTTCTGGTCTTGGGACAATCTCCCATGCACTGTTTCTGACAATCGAATCGTACTCTTCCACCATGGCATCTACCCATGCAGGATCCTCCACAGCTTCCTCGAAAGAGGATGGCTCAGTCACAACACATTTGCTCACAAGAGCCATGTATCCAGTGTACCGATCAGGTGATTGTCTCTGTCTACGTTGAGTTGTAGGTGGTCCTACAACCTTCTCTGCATCTTGAGCCAGTCGCTCAGCTTCTGTAATGCGCTTTCGCCCTCTGATGGTTGGCGTTGCATGAGTGGTCTCTTCCACTCCATGAACTTCGTCCTGTGGCTGATCCACGTCCTGAAGCTCATCCTTAGGAACTAATAGCTCATCATTTGCATGCAAGTGTGGCTCCCTCTCAAGCGAACACTTCATGGCTTTTTCCTCCTAAAATTTTATATCATGTCGCACAACAGTCTTGCGACTATCTGGAAAATACACACGATAGTTGTGGGGCGTATCAGTGTACCCCACAAATATCCCAACCTCTGCAGTTGGCTCCAGCTTCTTCCTGGCATCCTTCGTCACATGCATGTAAACGTTAGAACCAAAAATACTCAAATGAGAAATATCAGGCCTCTTACCAGAATAAGCCTCCTCGGATGTACTCATGCCAAGTATCCTGTGAGGACAATGGTTCTGCACATATACTACAGTATTGCATGCTTCCGCCCACAAGTGAAGGGGTAGGCCCTGATCATGCAACATTGCCCATGTAGCACCCACGATCATTCTGTTCTTTCGCTCAGCAACCCCGTTCTACTATGGGTTATGGGGAGCTATGAGCTCTCTTCGAATCCCTTCTACGCTGTAGAAGTCCTTGAACTCACCAGAGATGAATTCACCACCATTGTCGCTCCTAAGGGCCTTCACCTTCTCCCCGATTCCTTCTCGACCAGTGCTTTGAACTCACAGAACTTTGAGTATGTCTCGCTCTTCTTCTGCATGAAGAATATCCAGCACTTTCGAGAGAAATCATCAACAAAGATCACGTAGTACTTGTGCTTTGCTGTCAAAGCTACTGAGAAAGTTCCACACACGTCTATGTGAATTCTCTCAAGGATCGTTGTGGCGCGACTATCCTTCTCGTGAAAGGTGGCTTTCACAAATTTTCCTAAAGTACATCCCTTGCACTGATCTGACTGTGCAAGAGTGCCTTTAGGAAGCCCAGTAGTAATCTGCTGCAGTATCTTCAAGGCTCCATGGTGAAGGTGGCCCAACCTCCTGTGCCACAGCTCGCCATCATCCCGGCTCACCAATCCTTCTGCCTTGCATGCCATTGTTGCGCAGCCATCTACATGCAATTGATAAAGGTTCCTGACTCGAACCCCTATCTTCCGGGTTTCTCCAGTTGTCTTACTGTGCAGGAAAGCCTTTCCCTCACTGAAAACAACATCATATCCCTTGTCTTCTAACATAGCCACAGAGATAAGATTATTCTTTAATCCTTGAACATGCATCACTTCCTTCAATATGAAGGGTTTACTAGACTCCCTCTCAAAGGAAATGGTACCGATACCGGTCGCACTATATCTACCATCATCGCCCATCTCGATGTGCACTCCAAGATCTTTCTCCTCCAGATCAGAAAACAAATCTCGATCTCCTGTCATGTGAAAAGACGCACCACTGTCCAAGAACCATACCGATCCCATCACACTTGATACCAAGCATGCGATCAATGAAAAATCAAGCTCAAACTGCGAGGCTAAGGCCTCTCCTGCTGCAGATCCAGCAGCTTGCTTATTTTTCTTCTTCTGTGGATAATTTGTGGCATAATGTCCGTGCTGGTGACAGTGAAAGCACTTCACCTTGGACATGTCTTGCTTCTTGCCTTTCGCATCGGAATGAGAAGCTTTCTTTTTCTTCCCCTTCTTTGCTTTGGCAGCCAAAGCGCAATTTTCTTCATCAGTTGCCTTTGATGAAGATCCGTCCCTAGTATTCCGCCTGATCTCCTCTTGCACAAGATCTGACCAAAGTCTCTCCCATCCTGGCAATTTCTCCCGATCATTGACAGAGTCCTGATAGGAATGCCAACTCTTCGGAAGACCAAGGAGAGCCAAGCTCACCAAGCCCTCATCATTGACAGTCACCCCCACACTTCCCAGCTCATCCCTGCACTGAGTGAACTTCGTGAGGTACTTGGGCATACTGTCTCCCTTCTCACACTTAATGTTTCTGAGTTTATGCTTGAGCGCCAACTTCCTCTGGTCACTCTTGCTTAGGAATAGATCTGTCAATGCTTTCCACATCAAGTATGGAGAAGCATTTCCATGCAGGCTGGACACAATGTGATCCTTCACGCCCTCCAACAGAATCCTTCGACACTTTGCTGTCTTCTTTTGCCAAGCATCAACTTGAGTAGTATCAGTACGCTTTGGGACCTCATCCTCTATGAACTCCTTCAACCCATTATCATCTAACACCGCCTCCATCCTGTATTTCCATGCAATATAATTCGAGCTGCCCTCAAGACCATACTCCAATCGCAATCCGTTGAAAGACATTGCAACGTTGACACCAAGAAAACACTGTTGCAAATTCGAATTCCACCAGCTCAAAACTCAACCGCTTTTGATCTAAAATTCGTGAGAACAAAGTATTTCTCGTACAGAGATTGACTGTATGGGCTTTTACCGGATATCTCACCTTCCAAAGGAAGGATGAATCCAGAGGCTACCTGGCCCGATTACAGACTCTGCCTGAAGAAATAAAATGTAAACACTTTCTGAATAATAGATCTGATGATCAACTCTGCTCTGATACCATGTAGAAATTTTGAATAATAAACACTTATTCATAGAGATTATCCTAATTATACACTATTGCGGAATGCATGCATAATACATAACCTCCTCTACGTTGATCATCAATTTTGCAGTATTAAAAACAATGAAACATCAATCGCATGCGCACATTAACACAGTATGTAACCCGGGGAAAGCATACAGCTAAAAACCCCACACTATCTGTATATTATAATGATTGAGAACATGTAACAATACATAGTACAATACTCCTCACAAGTACTCAGTACTATCTCCACCTGTTACACACAAACTAGCTCAAATCTGAAGCCTCAAATCTCCTCCACTGTTTGCCTGCCTCCATTGTGCAATCCTGCATGAGAATAAATCAGTGTGGCTGATCCAAACTCACATTTACTTGGCTGAACCACGCAATCCTCATTGGCAA
Organism: Pinus tabuliformis; assembly: GCA_031772625.1. Taxonomy (NCBI): domain Eukaryota; kingdom Viridiplantae; phylum Streptophyta; class Pinopsida; order Pinales; family Pinaceae; genus Pinus; species Pinus tabuliformis. The sequence continues at coordinate 841,781,229 of CM062817.1, read as the reverse complement.
TACTCAATCCATGCATGTGCAAAATCTTATGCACAACTATAGTCATAACTGATAGCAATCTCAACCTCTAACACCTGTCTCCACTGAACTGTCCATGCACTGAGTTAACTGATGTATTCTTTAGTTGCTTTATGAGTTAATAATTAGTGAATTAATTAAAAATTAATTCACATCACTCATCACTAGTGTATTTGCAGTTAAACTAAATACAACTAGTTCAACCAAGTCAAACTGAACACAACTCCATCAACTCCTCAATCAACTCCACCAAACTCAACCACTTGAGTTCTAACTGAAGTCCACCATGCAATAGCTCAACTGACTCATAAGAAAAGCGTATTTCCTTCTGACAGCTGCATGTGCCACATCTGTAGCTCAAACTGAAGTGCTCCAAGAGGATAAGATAATGTTTATAGTCCAAATATTCTTATGAGCTAATAATATTCGACTGTTCTATTTTTAGTCTGGCAGTCTAAAAATAGAAACCGCCCATATGTCTAAAAATAGAAGTCCATATATTTTTACCAACATTACCAATCATCCACAAATAGCATCCTGCAACTCATAGACCATGATCCATATGTCTAAAAATAGACATAGTCTAAAAATAGACTTTGTGCCAAAAATAGCTTGCGGACCCACTTAGTGAAGGCGACTTCTTTCCACTAAGCTCCATCATCTTGTTGCATTCTCAACATATGGGGGAGAAAAACTTAGGTTGTATAGAGATGTTAGATTTGTGCACACTGTATGCAAAACATATCAACCAAAGAACCACCGCATCTATGCTATTGATCAAGATTTTGGCTGTTTTCAACTCTCTTCAAATCAAATACATGAATCTCAAGTAAAAATTAAAGATGTAATTGAAAACCCTATATCAAATCAGACTGATGTATGGAAGTTGTTCTTTGATGGTTCTTGTACAAAGGATGGAGCAGGGGCTGGGGTAGTACTAATCTCACTAGAAAAGGAAAACATTACACAATCATGTAAACTTGATTTTGAAGTTACCAACAATGTAGCAGAATATGAGGCTTTCCTTCTAGGACTATAGTTAGCCAAGAGTTTAAAGGTACACAACCTAAGTGTTTTCACTGACTCTGAACTCATTGTAAGACAAGTTAGAAATCTTTGCCAAACAAAGCACCCTAGGCTTAGGTCTTATCGAAATGAGGTTTGGGATTCCATTGAAAATTTCTTTGATGCCTTCAACATAACTTATGTCCCTAGAAATGAAAACATACATGCAGATTCTTTGGCTATCTCTGCAAGCTCATTTAAGATTCCTGATCAAACACAAGTGTTATACCAAATCCAAGTCAAATACAAGCCATCTATACTAGATAACCAAAAGCATTGGCAGGTTTTTGAGGATGATGAACAACTAAAATCTTTCCTTCAACTTGTAGATGAATTTTCTCTTCTACAAATTGATGAAGACAATCTTGATATGTTTAACCCTCAAGCTAATGATGATTCTGAACTAAATTTCGAGATTACAGATCATGGCATCATACAATTATCAAACAACTTCATTCCTAAAGGGTTAATTTCTTTAGAGAAATTATTCGATTATAATTATGTCCCTTGAAACCTTCCATCCATTTCTCCAGAAGATGACATACAAGAAATCAATATTGGAACCCAAGAACATGTGCAAAATATAAAAATCTCTACATCTTTAGCCCCAGAAGTTAAAAATGAATATCTTAAGTTACTTAAAAAATACAAAGATGTTTTTTCTTGGTCTTATGCTGATCTTAAAACTTATGATACATCCCTCATTGAACATAAGATTGCACTAAAAGATGAAGCTAAACCCTACCAACAAAAACTTGGGAGAATTAATCCAGTTCTTCTACCAACTATTGAGAAAGAGCTTAAGAAAATGTTAGATGCATAGATTATTCTTCCACTAAGATATTCTAATTGGATTGCTAACCTGGTACCTGTCAGGAAAAATAATGGTGAAATTAGACTTTGCGTTGATTTTAGAAACTTAAATAAAGCATCATTAAAGGATATCTATCCATTACCTAATATGGATCAGTTACTTCAACAAGTTTATGGAGCTAACAAGCTTTCTATGTTAGATGGATTTTCTGGTTATAATCAGATTATGGTTGACAAAGAGGATAGGGAAAAGACTGCCTTCACAACACCTTGGGGCACTTTCATGTATGCAAGGATGCCTTTTGGTTTGACAAATGCAAGAGCTACATTCCAAAGAGCTATGGATATAGCTTTTATAGGCCAGGTAAATAAATTTCTTGTTATTTATCTTCATGACCTTACAATCTTTTCTAATTTTGACAAAAAACATTTAAAGCACTTGATGAAGGTTTTTGAAAGACGCAGGAAATTTGGAATATCATTGAATACAGGGCTATAGCTGTCAGAGAAGCTGAGAGGGGAAGCCAAGAACAAAGTTGTAGCTAAAAATAGGAGATTGTCTGGAGGTTGAGAAGAAAGCCACAATGATCTGCTCGTGTGTTGCGAGATCAAACAATAGTGATCTGTCTCTGTCACAAATCTGGGGTAAATTTAACATCTTTTACCTGTCAAATTTTTTTCTAAATCGCCAAGATGAATAACAACATATTTGAAGCATAGAAGCGTAGAGTGCTTGGACGATTGTGAATGGGGATGAGCCAAGGACTGCGGTTGGATCAGCATCGGTACCAGATTGAGAGAAACGAGAAAGCAGAGCAAGGACAATCTTAAATATGTCAGTGAAAGACTGCATTATACCGTACATCAGAGAAGGTAAGTCAGCTAACGAGATCTGGGGAATTCTGAGGGAATTGTACGAAATCATAAATTCAAATCATCTTCTGTTCCTTAAGAGTAAGATTTTGTCCATGAGGCATAGATTTCATGACATGTAACCCCACCTCGGCCAGGGGGCATGGGTATATCATAGTCGTAGTCGACTATTTTACGAAATGAGTCGAGGCGATGCCTACATTAAACAACAGCGGTGAAATGGCTTCTCTTTTCTTTTTCAATCATGTAGTCTCCAAATGGTGTTCCACAAGCTATAGTCACAGATCATGGATCGCATATTCACAATCACATGATGGTTGAATTGGCTACCAAATTAGGACTGTCCCATGACAATTCCACTCCATATTATCCGCAAGCTAATGGACAAGTTGAGGCGATCAACAAAGTCCTGAAGCGCATGCTGCAAAGGATGATTGGGGTCCATAAACGGAGTTGGCACCTAATCTTGTACTTGGCCTTGTGGGCATACCGGACATCGGTAAGAAATGCAACCGAATTTACACTCTTTCAGCTGGTATATGGCATGGAAGCAGTCTTACCGATTCAATGTGAGATTTCATCTCTCAAGCTCGCAGTCGACCTTCTCCCTGGAACTTCAGAGGAAGAGGCTCGTTTCTTGGAACTAATCCAATTGGATGAAACCTGTCGTGATGCTGCCTTGGCTAACGAAGCTCATAAGAAACGAGTCAAGGCGCAGTTTGACAAGAATGTCAAACCCCGTGTCTTCTCAAAAGGCGACCTAGTCTTACTTTACGATCAGGAATCCAATAAATTGGGGGTAGGTAAGTTCCAATAATTGTGGATGGGTCCCTACATTGTTAAGCAAGTCTTAGCAAAAGGAGTCTACGAGCTAGCAGATTATGATGGGATCCCACTGTCGCAACCCCGAAACGGGTTGTACCTTAAGTGTTACTATGCTTGACTAAGTGTAGTAATCTCTTCATATGCTTTTGTTACATTTTTGTTTTCGTCAAGAGTGATCATTTTGGTTAAGTAATCCACTTTTTCATTTTTTGCAGATGTCAAACCTATTGGAATCATTTGTTGGATATGCTGACAGAGCTAGTCGTAGTATGCGGAACCTATCTTCTGCAACCTAGGCCATCTTTGATCCAAGCGGTGAGTTAGTGAGTATCAGAAGGGTATGTATTGGTCAGTCAATGAACAACATCGCTGAATATAGTGCATTGATAGAGCTCCTCTCTGATTCCATCGCACATGGCATATGCCAACTTGTCGTCAGGATAGACTCACAATTCGTCATCCTACAACTTACTGGCATCTATTCCGTTTGGAATCCAGCTATCTATCGTATGTTCCTAAGGGTCAGGGTTTTGGAAAGGCAGTTTGATTCCATTCAATATCAACACATTTCTATAAGCTTAAACACATTAACTGATTCATTAGCAAATTATGTGTTAGATAGACATTTGCAACATTTATAAAAGATAAGCATTTCATCAACATTTGCATCAGGGTCATATAATTTAACCAAAATAAAGCTTCGAAAATCAAAAATATATATAACTGTTTATAGTTTTAACAAGATGTTCTGTGTCCAGGACAAAATCGGTCACACGACCCAAAAACTCAAAAATGCAGGAAAGCACCCTAGACTAATGGCGTTGGTGATAACAAGTCACCGCCTGTGCGATCATACGTAAGAGCCTAGTCCATCGACTCGGCACGCCAGTAGTATGGCGCTGTAATCTCAAAGGTAACTTGTCGATCCTCACATCCGGAATACAAAGGGTGAGGCCCTTGTAGTGTTCTAGCTAGGGTACTAGGCTAGACTCTAGATTTAATATCGACCAAGGTGCGTAAGCTTAGAGGCATGGTCTAAAATATATAGACATAAAGGATTGCTGGCCAAGTGATTATGATGTAGGTTACAAGGCTTCTTTACGGAAGACTGGAATATGTAGCCTATCATTCAAACACTCGGATTACCCTACTGATATACTTGATTACAATGCTTGTCATGAGATGCATTTACCAAATTAAACACTAAACCTAAGCACTGTGTATGACTGTAACAATGATTTTAATCTCCTTACAAAGATATTACCCAGAAAACCCTTGTTCAGTAAACACACAGCATTCAATGATATTTACACTATATCAAACTATATGGAAATCATAAATGAATTATGAGATAAAAACAGAGTTTATGATGGTGCTTTTACAAGCCACACAGGGATCGAATCCCTTACAGGACGCACTTCCAAATCTCAGTGATGACTGTTCAGCATAACCATAAACGCAAACCATTCATAAGCGCAAACCATATACATTCAATGGAAATCAAAAGCTATGGAAATCGAAAGCTATGTAACTGTTATGCAAACCATAAGCTATGGAAATCGAAAGCTATGTAACTGTTATGCAAACCATATAAAACCTATTGAAATCGAAATTGAATCAATACCACTGTGCAACCATACGATAACCGAAATGCGAATGAAATAAATGGACAGTATACCGATTGAACGCAGGGCCCGTCCGCGTCCTAAGGGTACACTGGCTTATAATCGACCGGCTACCAAATCAATGCAAGAGATACACACGTCGTAACTGTGAATAGGTCTTAGTATTAAACTTAAAACTCTGTTCTGGAACGATTCAACGATTAAACATTAACCATTAACCGGACTGTATTTACATATGTATATCCACAGCCATGTCATTTCGACAATGAATGTACATTCGGCTGTTGCCGCTTTTATTACATCAAGCCTTTTCAAAATGTTTCTATGCTAAGTGCTTTCAAAAAGAACAAAAACTAAATAAAAATGGAACGAGCTGTTGTTGTTGCTTTTGTCTGCCAGAGTGCCCTGCTTTGACTTGAGTTGACCGCGTATATAGGAGGATCGATTCGGCTGGGAGATAGGTGTTTGTCCATGTTTGGACATTCTGCTTTTCGTCCATGCCTTTCGTTCTAGCCCAACTGCTGCGCCACATGTCAAACGATAAGCTCATTACAGGATGTGGGTACTTCCTGTAACCATTTCATCAAAAACTTCTAATTCTTCAACATAAAACCCCTAAATCAATTTCTATGCAATTTAATAACTATAAGACTATTAATAATCAATTTTCAAGGATTCTAAGGGATATATGATGAAAAGGAATGGATAAATGATATGTTTTTAGGAAGGAAAAAGGGTCTTGGGATGATACCAACATCTCTCCCCGACTTAAGGATTTAGCATGTCCTCATGCTATCCCCGAAGTGCTTCCCTTGAACTCTGTCCCTGCCTGGATCTCTGCTGCCTTGAGCAAGGTGTCTACATTCTTTTTCACCTGGTTATCTTTCTGTCCCTTGAGCTCCTGCTTTAACTTTTTATATTTTTCTTTAAGGGTCTTCTTCTGATTGTACCACTTAGTGGCCCAGTTAGAAATCTCAGTTTGCTCAGTCTCCAATTCACTGATTCTTTCCTTTAACTTTTCATTTTTCTTCTGTGTTTCTTTGCTTTGCGCCCTGAGCATTTCATTTTCTCTTTTAATAACTTTTTCCAACATGTTAGCTTCCATGAGCTCTTCCTTCAATTCTTCAATTTGTTTTTCTAATTTCTTCTGTCTTTTAATAGGAGGTGGTGAACATTTTTCCTGTTTGTTATTGCTTTCTACCTCCATGTCAACTTCTGGTGCTGGTAGTGAATGGTCACCACTCTCAACATCCATTTGTGCAGGTGCATGAGATTCAAACTGGTCTTCTTGCAACTGGGCTTTTGGTGTCCTCCTTGTTCTTCGTGAGTAAGTGGTAAAAATTTTGTCTTTCTCGGCCCTCTTAGCATCTTCTTTTTGCATGTTCCTGGTCCTTATGCTGCCCACAGGTAGAGGTGCTTTGCTGGCCTTGGATACTGGAATTTCTTCATCAATGTCCCTCATAAACCCTGAGTCCTCTTGCACTTCTTCTTTTTCTTCCTCATCTCTGATTTGATTGACAGCTAGGAATTCTTTCCATGGTTTCCCTCTTCTTTGCAATTCATGTTCAATGAGGATTTTAATTAAGCCAAAATGATACAGGCTTTTGTCTTCATTCCCCTTCTGCTTCTGGATAGTCTTGGCCATCTTGGTTAAACTTTGTAGCAGAAAATATGGCACACTGATTACACATTGTTTCTTCAAATGGAGGAGTAGTTTGATGTGGTATAGATAAACAATACTGTACCTACCTTCACAGGTTATGAATTTTTGAAGGATGTAAACCATTTCATCCCAAGGATGCACTAACCAGCTTCTTGGAACACCCTTCTTCCAGTTTACTGAGGAAACTCTAGATCTAGACATGAACTGTGTCCATGATTTCTCTTTAAATTGCTTGGTTTTAAAGTACTTCTCCCCTTCTGGGCTAATCCCTATTGCCTGAGCTATAGTATCCTCTGAAATTCTGAAGGAGAAGTTACCTATTAGGGCCTTTTCTCCATTAAAGGTGAAGGCAAACTGCTTGGTGACTTCCTCATTACTTCCATGGAATTTTTCTAGAAATGGTAACCACTGTATTTCTCTAAGAATCTCAATGCAATCCTCATGGTTTTGTGAGGTGTCGAACACACTCGGTTCGACCCTATTAGTCATGGTGGTGGCAGAGGGTCGTGCTTCTAACCCTTCTCTGTCTATATTCTTACAATTTTAACAAAGAAATTTCGAGTTGGTTACCTGGTGTATCGCTTCCTTCAGTCTTCAATATGATGCTCGGCCGGTCGATATGACTGTGATGGAAGTCAAAAATAGAGTGGTGATACCTTCCTCTTTCGGCGCTCACTGGTTTCAATCTTCACTGTGTAAATCGACCCAAATGATAATAATCTCCTCGGCGTTCCTTGCTTCTGATTCTCACTGTGTAAATCAACCCAAATGATAATACTCTCTTCGGCGCTCCTTGCTTCTGATTCTCACTTTGAAAGTTATGGGAATCGAATGTGGAAATGATGGTGAGATAACCCTGTACTCACTTCACAACGCAACCATTCATTTTAAAAAACAGAGGAGTACTGTACGCTTGCATGGATGTCACCACAAGAGCGCTGGTAGCGTATCTATAATGTTGGGCTATAATGCTGGGTAGTCCCTTTGATCATTGGGTACGTTGGGTGGTGAAGTTATGATTTGGCTGTGTGGAGTGAAATATATATATAGGCCGCTTTACATCTGTCTCTTCCTTTGTATTTAAAAACATAACTCACCACGTGCCCTTTTCAGTTGGTATTCGGTCGTATAGAGGATGTTGGTATGACTGTAGGATATATGACAAGGTGGATGTGTTGGTAATGGGTTTTAGGGATATGAATAGGTTGATATATGGGAATGATGAGAATCGGTGGGATAAGGGATGATAGGAGATTGATGTAGGTGTCCTTGAAATTAATCATAACAGTTCACAGTCATCAAAGTTACATTAAAAATCAATCTAGGAAATTAAATGTTTAAGAACAGAAATACATTACTCTTTTGTTGGTCGTTATTGTATTGACATGCTGAGTTGCTAATCCCCTTTTTGACTGTTCTTTTGCTTGTTGTAACAGGTCCTCTGAGGAAGATTGAATGCACAGGTCCTTTGAGAAAAAAAAATTTGAAGATGTAACAGGTCCCTTTAAGAAAATTTGAATGTACAGGTTCCTTGAGAAAATTTGAAGATGTAACAGGTCCCTTTAGAAAACTGAATGTAACAGGTCCCTTAGAAAGTTTTGAAAATGTTCATGCAGCTCCTTATATTGTTACAGGTTCACTGAGCTTGGCATTTGATGGAGTGTTAATGCCCAAATCCTTGTAGAAGCTTGATGAAATTCTGTTGAAGTAGCCCTTGGTGTCAATTTCTTTAACAGGTCCCTTCTGAATGTCTTAAACAGGTCCCATTACCGCTGGTGTTGGTAGCATAGATGTCTGAACAGAACAGGTCCCCCTGCAAAATGTTTATAACCAGGTCCCTCTGAAATAAAATCATGACAAAACAGCTTATTTATTGAAGTCTGGCATGCTGGTAACAAGCTGCTGTTGGAAATTTACAGTGAAAATATAGAATAAGAAATCTTGAAGAATTTACAAGGGAGAGATAAAAGTAACAGAACAGAATGGTGATGCCTCTCTCCCCGACTAAAAGTTTGACTTGTCCTCAAGTCATGATTCAGCTGAGAAATCAAACAGTGAACAAAAGAAAGAGAATTCATACCCGCCAACGAATTGGTTTTCAAGTAGGAATTCGGGGTTAGATTGTGCCAGATACTGGTTTTCACATCTAACCCATTATTTATTTATTTTTATTTTTTTTAGTTTTTGTTTTATAAATTTTTTTATTTTTATTTTTTATTATTTTTTTCTTTTTGACTTTGAAATTGAAAGGAAATGAAACTAAGGCAGTGATACTGCAGCTGAGGGCTGCAGTATCTCAACCTCTCTTTGCTGAGATAGTGTATGGAGAAAATCTTGCTTGCTGATGGGCTTGTTGTACAGTTTCAGGCGATGACCATTGACTGTGAAGGAGTGACCTTCGCCATCAATAGTTTGGAGCTTGACTGAACCATTGTCATAAGCCTGAATAATTTCATAGGGGCCCATCCAATGGGTGGTGAACTTGGCTTTATGATCCTTGAATTTTGAATCAAAAAGTAAAGCCCAGTCACCTTCCTTGAAGTGCTTCTTCTTAATGTGTGAATCATGCCATTGCTTCCTGTGTTTTTGCATGAGGATGGTGGTTTGTTCTGCTTGCTGCCTCATCTCATCCAGCTGGTTTAACTGCTGGATTCTCTCTTTTTGTGCTTGATCCAAATCAATTTGTAAATCTGCAGCCAATTTAAAAGTATGGATTTGGAATTCAATAGGAAGCATGACCTCCTTACCGTACACCAATTGGTATGGTGTAAATCCTGTGGTATCTTTCCAAGTAATCCTGTAAGCCCAGAGTGCCTCTTTGAGCTTTTCTTCCCAATTTTTCCGGTTCATTGCAACAGTTTTGGTAATGATCCCCTCCAAAGTTTTGTTTGTTGATTCCACCTGCCCATTGGCCTGTGGATGGTAGGGGGTACTTTTCCTATGCTTTATTTGGTACTTGTCTGTGATGTCCTTCATGAGCTTTGAGGTGAATTGAGTACCTTGATCAGTAACTATTTCCCTTGGTACTCCATACCTCACAAAAATCTCCTCAAAAAGGAAATTGACTACTGTGTGTTCGGTTGCTCTCACCAGTGCTTTTGCTTCTGCCCACTTTGTGACGTAATCAGTACATACTAAGATGTACTTCTTACCATTGGAGGCTGGGTTAATAGGTCCTATAAAGTCCAGAGCCCACTTATCAAATGGTTCTAAGTGAACTTGGGGCTGAAGGGGCATCTCATCGGTAGCTGTTGGTCTGCCCATTCTTTGGCAGCTGTCACAACTCTTTACATACTTCTTGGCATCCTTGAAAATGGATGGCCAGTAGTATCCAAGAGTAAGAACCTTGAAGGCTGTCCGCTTCGCTGCAAAATTCCCACCACACGGTTCATCATGGCAAGATTTTAAAATGTCAATTACCTCATCATTTCTTACACATCTCCTAATGATCATATCAAAACCAGTATAAAATAGATCGCCATTAAGCCATGAATATCTAGCACTTTGTTTGATTAGTCTTTTCCTTTCCTTTGCAGTGAAGTGTGGAGGTGTCCTTCATGTAGACAAGTAATTAGCCAAATCAGCATACCAAGGAGTGACTATGGAAATTGCAAATAAGTGTTCATCCGGAAAAGAATCCTCAACTGGAACAACCTCACCTGGATTTTGCAGTCTAGAAAGAAAATCGGCCACCTGGTTCTCTTTGCCTGGTCTATCTAACACTGTGATGTTAAATTCCTGTAACAATAGTAACCATCTGGTAACTCTGCCACTAGTTATTGGTTTATTCATGAGATGCCTAATGGCAGAATGATCAGTATGTACAAAGACTTCATAACCAGTTATGTAATGTCGGAATTTATTCACAGCATAAATGATGGCAAGTGTTTCCTTTTCTGTAACTGTATAGTTTAGCTCTGCAGGTGTTAGATTTTTACTAATGAAATAAATGGCATAAGTACAAGATTCCTCTTTTTGGCCTAATGATGCACCTACTGCAGTGTCAGATGCATCGGTAAAAATATGAAATGGTAAACTCCAATTAGGCCCTCACAAGACTGGTGCGGTAGATAGTTTCTTTTTCAGTTGTTCGAATGCATGTTGACAGTTTTTCGTCCAGTTGAAAAGTACATCTTTGGTTAGAAGTTTAAACAAAGGTAAGGCTATCTTGCTAAAATGTTCAATGAATCTGCGGTAATAGCTAGCATACCCAAGAAAACTTCTTACCTCTCTCTGATTTTGAGGAATAGGCAAATCGGCAATAATCTGGATCTTGGTTGGGTCAACCTGGATGCCTTGAAAAGAGATATAATGGCCCAACACTATCCCTTCATTTAACATCATGAAGCACTTTTCGTTGCTGAGGGACAGGTTAGCTTCATTACACCTTTTCAAAACTCTCTCAAGATTTTCTAATGCATGTTCAAATGCTTTGCCATATACTGAAAAATCATCCATATACACTTCAACACAATCATGAATTAAATCAGCGAAAATAGCTAACACTGCTCGCTGAAATGCAGCTGGAGCGTTACAAAGTCCAAATGGCAAAACATTGTAGGCATAGGTGCCCCAAGGACAGGTGAATGTGGTTTTGTCCTGGTCTTCAGAGGCAATTCTAATCTGGTTGTAGCCACTGAAACCATCAAGAAAAGAAAATGATGATTTACCAGCTAGGGTGTCTAACACTTGGTCAATAAATGGCAGTGGGAAGTAGTCTTTGAGCGTTGCTTTATTCAGCTGTCTGTAATCAACACAGATGCGCCACTTACCATTTTTCTTGGGCACGATAACCAATGGGGATACCCACTGACTGTCAGAAATAGGATATATAAAGTTGACTCTCAAAAGTTTTTGCAATTCCTCTCTGACAATGTCTTGGAGCATGGGGTTCATTCTTCTTTGTGGTTGCCTCACAGGTTTAATGGTGCTATCTGTGTAGATATGGTGAGTGCATGTGTCGGGGTGAATCCCATGCATGTCAGTGTAATCCCAAGCAAAGGCTTTTTGGTACTTTTTCAAGAGTCTAATCAATTTCTCTTGCTGAGATGAGTCTAGGTGGTTGCCTATGTTCAAAGTTTTCCCTGGACTGATCTCTATGACCTGACTCTGTGTATTGGTGATGGATTGAACTGGAAAGATGTCGTGAAATGTAGATTGCAAAGAGTGGATAGTGCATGTTTCTTGAAAGTTTTGAGCCAAAAGTACATCTGCAGCATTATATTGTTCATTTCTCAAATTTTCAGATACATCGGGTTGAGAAAGAAATAATTCTACCAAATCATTATTGTCTTCGTGGAAATCGTAGATCTGGTCAATGCTAAAAACAGATTGTACTTCTTCTTTATCATTAAATTTATCATCAAGCCACAGGTTATGTGTTACTGCTGGTGATTGTGCCGATGGATAGAGGGTGAGTTGTTTTCTTTCGGTCCCTCTAGAGATAATCATGTTGCCTGATCGGCATCCAATAAATGCATCAGCAGTCGCTAACCATGGTCTACCTAGGATGATAGGGTGTCCTCCTAAATTGGATTTGGGTTGAAGGACTAGGAAATCCACTGGATATTCCCAAGAGTCTAGTGAGACAATGATGTCTTCCAAAATCCCTTCAGGAATGACTTTGGACCTATCAGCTAGTTCAAGAACAATCGTGGTATGTTGCAAATTCATGAGCTGGAGTGTTCTCATGGTTTCAAGGGTCATGACATTGATTGCGGCTCCAAGATCTATCAAAGTGTTTGGAATCCGTATGTTGTTAATGATGGTGGTTACTTTGGGAATGCCAGGATCAACATACTTCTCCATGGAGATGGTATTGGTCATAAGGCCTGCTAAATTTCCTAAAACATGGATGGTCTGAGGATCAATCCTTTTCCTAGCAGGCTTCTTGAGACACATGTCTTTGATGGCTTTGGTATAGATAGGAATGTCCTTTATAGCTTGCAGCAGTGGGATTTTTATGTAGACATTTTTAAGTTCATCCAAGACATCAAATTGTGGTGGAGGCAATGGTGGTTTTACTTGGACCAATCGGTCTGGAAAAGGTGGATGCAGTGATTGCATCTGTTTATCTTTGGTATCACTGCTTGGTTTTGTTTGAGTTGTCATTTCATTGTCTTTTTCTGAGTTTTCTTCTTGTTGATCTGTTATTGGAGAATCCTTTTGGAGCACCCTACCAGACCTCAGATTAATGTTTTGCAAAGGCAGTGTGGAGTATGAAGTTCCTTCCTCTACATTATAGGCTGGCCTCTCTGCTCTATTATTCGGATTTGGGACAGTTTGAGCAGGAATTTGAGTGGGTCTGGGAGGTTGTGGGTTAGTTGGAAATTGCAGTTGTGGTACATTTATTGGTGGAGGAGCAGGCAGTGCTTGTTGGGAAGGTTGGGGCTGATAAACAACTTGCTGAGGGTGCTGCTGATATGTTTGAGAATGTGATGGATATGGCTGTTGGTACTGTTGATATGGCTGTGAGTAAGGTGGGTATGATTGAGGATATGGATGATAAGATTGTGAGTACTGTTGAGACGGTCTCCATTGATTTTGTTGTTGGTTTCCATGCTGCCATGGCATAGGTACATTCCATGAGTTTTGTGCATACATCTGATCATTCATAGGAAATTGCAGATTTTGATTAGGAAACATACCTTGGGGTGCTTGCCTTGGCTGCCATGGTCGCTTTGCGCCCATGTAATACACGTTCTCCATCTCTGTACTGGCTGCCATGTTACAGTTCTGCAAAATTTTCACTTTAGGACAGTTAAACATATCATGATGCTCAGTACAGAAAGCACAAACTTGGATATTCTCTAGAGGGCAGTCTTTTAATGCATGTTTCTTGCGACATTTGGGGCAGAAAATAGCCATGATATTATCTTCTTCTTCCTGTTTCTTTTTGGCTTTTAAGGTATCAATTTGGTTCCCTAGAGTGCTCAACAAATCTGTTTTGAACTCTTCTAAAAGATTACCAATTTCAGCCCGGGTGACACTTGCAGAGGCAGTTTTTGTGACCCTAGATGACAAGGTTCTCTTTCCCATTTTGGCTTTACTCCTTGAATATTTTTCACACAGTTCAGCTATTTCTTCAAAGGGTAAGGCAGAAATGTCACCTTTGCCCATTAAGTTGAGATCATCCATGTATTCTTCCCGGATACCTTTCAAGAATATTGTGCGGACTAGATCAGGAGGCATTGTTCGGTGTTTAGATTTTTGCAAGTTATAGACAAACCGTTCTAAATATTCTTCTAAGGTTTCATCCTCCTGCTGACTCATTCTAAAGATATCATCTTTAGAGTCTTTGGATCTGCAATAAGGCTGATATTTCCTTAGAAATATTCTCCTCATGCCATCCCAATCAACTATGGCATGCTCACCTAGCCCCATAAACCATTTCAAGGCTGCTGCCTTTAATGTGGCTGGAAACAATCTGAGCCTATGAGCATCATCTGTATAGCCATAAGTTCGACATACAATGTCAAACTCGAATAAAAATGAGTCTGGATCCTCTGAAGCCATCCCATAGAAATTGGGTAGCACGGATGGGGGTATATTTTTCATTTTGATCTCCTCATCCTCCTGTGGTTCTTGTATAGGGAACTTAAAAGTTGACTCCTCCTCCTCTTGGTGGGGAACTGATCCAGATCCCTCCTCAGCCATTCTAATTGGTCTCTTTGTGTCCGTGTCACTTGGTGGAAAAGGGGAAAAAGAAGATTGCTTGGTAATGGTACTACTTTTCCCTTGTGTAGAAGATCTAGGAAAGGGCTTCTGCTGTGATTTATGTGCAAATAGAGTTTCCCTCTCAGCAAGAGTAATTTGCTGTCCTGAGTAAAATATTTCTTCCAATGTTTGGATATCCTCCTCAGCTGGTGTTGTATTCCCTAGAGAGTCTGCTCCTGATGATGATGGGTTAGTTTTTAGATGGTGGGGGGTTTTTACAAATCTCCCTTGATTGTCTCTAAGTCTAGGCATAAATGAACATGATTTCTAACTGTGTTTTTGTTTATTTTTGTGTGTTGAAATTTTTTTCTTTTTGTTTGAATCCTTTAAGTACGCCTCCCCGGCAACGGCGCCAAAATGTAGTGTTCTAGCTAGGGTACTAGGCTAGACTCTAGATTTAATATCGACCAAGGTGCGTAAGCTTAGAGGCATGGTCTAAAATATATAGACATAAAGGATTGTTGGCCAAGTGATTATGATGTAGGTTACAAGGCTTCTTTACGGAAGACTGGAATATGTAGCCTATCATTCAAACACTCAGATTACCCTACTGATATACTTGATTACAATGCTTGTCATGAGATGCATTTACCAAATTAAACACTAAACCTAAGCACTGTGTATGACTGTAACAATGATTTTAATCTCCTTACAAAGATATTACCCAGAAAACCCTTGTTCAGTAAACACACAGCATTCAATGATATTTACACTATATCAAACTATATGGAAATCATAAATGAATTATGAGATAAAAACAGAGTTTATGATGGTGCTTTTACAAGCCACACAGGGATCGAATCCCTTACAGGACGCACTTCCAAATCTCAGTGATGATTGTTCAGCATAACCATAAACGCAAACCATTCATAAGCGCAAACCATATACATTCAATGGAAATCAAAAGCTATGGAAATCGAAAGCTATGTAACTGTTATGCAAACCATAAGCTATGGAAATCGAAAGCTATGTAACTGTTATGCAAACCATATAAAACCTATTGAAATCAAAATTGAATCAATACCATTGTGCAACCATACGATAACCGAAATGCGAATGAAATAAATGGACAGTATACCGATTGAACGCAGGGCCCGTCCGCGTCCTAAGGGTACACTGGCTTATAATCGACCGGCTACCAAATCAATGCAAGAGATACACACGTCGTAACTGTGAATAGGTCTTAGTATTAAACTTAAAACTCTGTTCTGGAACGATTCAACGATTAAACATTAACCATTAACCGGACTGTATTTACATATGTATATCCACAGCCATGTCATTTCGACAATGAATGTACATTCGGCTGTTGCCGCTTTTATTACATCAAGCCTTTTCAAAATGTTTCTATGCTAAGTGTTTTCAAAAAGAACAAAAACTAAATAAAAATGGAACGAGCTGTTGTTGCTGCTTTTGTCTGCCAGAGTGCCCTGCTTTGACTTGAGTTGACCGCGTATATAGGAGGATCGATTCGGCTGGGAGATAGGTGTTTGTCCATGTTTGGACATTCTGCTTTTCGTCCATGCCTTTCGTTCTAGCCCAACTGCTGCGCCACATGTCAAACGATAAGCTCATTACAGGATGTGGGTACTTCCTGTAACCATTTCATCAAAAACTTCTAATTCTTCAACATAAAACCCCTAAATCAATTTCTATGCAATTTAATAACTATAAGACTATTAATAATCAATTTTCAAGGATTCTAAGGGATATATGATGAAAAGGAATGGATAAATGATATTTTTTTAGGAAGGAAAAAGGGTCTTGGGATGATACCAACAGCCCTCGATCTAATCCTGCAATACTGCAAGGGTCTCGGCTACATCCAGATCGAAAAGGACAGCCCTCACTATAGCCTCTCCTGCTGGAACGGCAGCTGCTAACCTCGGACGCACTGTTGGTCGCACTAGTCCAATATCTGCACGAAAACATGAGTTTGATTAGTCTTGATAACATTTTAAAAAAAAACACAAGAACATCATAAAATCAATAAACAAAGACATGGTCAAGGATTTTTACCTATGACACCCCACTGCTCGCCAGCCAGCAGCACCAAATCTGGGTCACCCCGGAAATCCATCCTGGCATATGGCTACTCGGCATAAACCATCTGTTGACGGTTGAACCACTCGAAGAAAGCATCAGAGAATGAAATCTGTGACTGACCAGCATGTTTGGCCATAAGATCGACCCATCTCTGCATCTGTGGTTCTATCGGCGTTGGCACTCCAAGTGAAACGTATTATTGCTGCATCAGTCAGATCTTCTCCAAGATGAAAGTGGTCAGAATAGAACCATAACCAAAGTTCTTGGATCTTTCGTTCTTCACCTTGGTAAGTTGTTCTTTTATCACCGGAAGTATTGCATCACACCAGTTGAATACCTTTGGTTCAAGGCATTCCAAGGCATACTGCATATAAGACGTGTTGGCCAAGTGAAGAGCCGCGCTGCCAGCCAATCTAGCAAAGGTGAATAAGATAGTCCTCAAGGACCGATCAGCAACATCTCTAATACTGATCTTTCCATCCCTACTCGGCTGAGATCCATCTCTACAGTATTGACGAATGTAATCCCTCACGGATTCGCCCCCATGAGTGAAACCTGATAGTGAGAGAGGGGCACCACGCCTTGACAAACCGGACAAAAAGTAGACATCCTCAACAGTCAAAGGGATGGATTTACCTCTAATCTGGAACATTTGGTTGGTAGGATCCCATGCATCGAGAAAATATTGCAACAAATTGATTTGTTGCCTCATGCTAGATATGCAGAAGAAATTGAGCAAGCCACATTTCTACAATGCAGTTACCGTACCCGGATCATGTAAGGCCATCATATCCTCCTCTTCATGCTCACATTCATGCCATGTAATGACCATCTTGCTCCGATGAATCTCTGAAAAACAAACAAGAGAAGAATTAGGATCTTGATTTGGGCAAAAACAGGCAAAACTTTCATCAAAAATCAGTGCATAAAATTTCCTCCTTGCACCCATCGCACCCTAGATGTGTACTGGGTGGGATGCATATTGACTGGCCAATGGCCAGCTCAGTATGCATCGCACCTTTCGATGTGTACTAGGTGCGATGGGGAGAGAACAAAATGTTCAAACCCCAGAGGCTCAGAAAAGCAGGAAAACATGCTCAGAATTAGGAAAGGAAAGAATGCAATTGAAGAGCTCAGGTTTAGCTCCTACCTGGTCCAGACGGTGCCAAAAATCGTCCACAGAATCTCCCAGAATCAGCTGATGAAAATCGAGGGGGAAAAACACCTCCAAAGCTCCAACAATCCCAAATTTTAATAAAATGGTAAAATGACAAGTAAAAACTACTTTTATGTTATTACTCACGTAATTCAAGTAAGATATTCGTTTTTTTACTCATTTTCAAGCATGTATGTACGTTTCTAATCAGTTTGATGGAGCAATTGAACAGGTAGTACGATTGTCAAGAGAACATAGTGTTAATGGTGAATCAAACATCTTTGACTATTATCACGAGCAATGTTTCCGCAAAGTTCAAGCTTGTTAAAAAATAAACCTAGTTATGAGCATATGTTCCCCCAGAGTTCAAGTTCATTAAAAAATGAACCCACTGTCAGTAAATAACCTTTGTGATCGCATTACTATCAGCTTTTGAGCCTTGGTCGTGTTCTTACCATCACCTCCACTTTTTAGCCAATCATCCGCCTCCATTTGATTGTTTACCCTTTTGAGGAACAGATGCGAAGAGTGATTCTGTTAGCCACATTCTTTACACTGCCATGGTTGAAAGAGTTCCAAACCTTACCTGGAACCAGCTGCTATCCGAAAATATCACTCGTTCCTCGGAAACGAATCTCCTTTAAGCTCTTTTCATCTGACTCGTAAAATATGAAAATATTGCCGAGAAATTGGCCTCTCTAGCTCGTTAAAGTCATTGGAAACACCATCCATCCTCTATACTTTAATCTTTTTGGACCTGAGGGATCATTACACTAAAAGATCGAGCGTTTGTCTTGTTCGGCTCGCTAAAACTATCAAAAATTCATCCCTTTCGTATTATTTTATACTTTTTCAGACTTAAGGGATTATACTACGAAAAAGGACTATTGGAGTTGCCTTTCCGTCTCTTTTTAGACTCTCTAAAATTGAAAAGGACCGAGTTATATTTGTCATTAAACTCGTTAAAACAATAGCAACAAACTTGTCCATGCAGACAAGAGGGAGTTTCACTATCGCTAGGCTCGTTAAAACATAGCGATAGGTTTGCCCAAAGGGAAAATTATAGAACAATCATATGTTATCCTCCTTAAGCTTGACAAAAATAAAGAGGTACTGGTCAGAAATGACTGGGGAAAATTGGGAAGAAAACTTGAAGAACTTCATTGGTAGCAGGTCGCTCTTGAACATGACACTTTCACTCCATCACCATGATTGAGTCATGTTGGGTTATTCCGTTCACCGGTCATATCACCATTGGTCCTCCGTACCATCCATTTTTGGGGTTAACGCTACCAATCCATTTCAGTGTCGCTGATATGTTCAAGAGAAGTCGCTCATAGAATTCACCAACCCAGCTAACATCTCATCCGCTGCAATACCTTCACGCTTCATTCTTTCATGACCGCCACCCTGAACCTTGTATCATCAGATCATTTTCACCTCCACAAAATCATTTGCTCCATTTCGTGTCGTAGATGTGGGATTCATTAAGGCCCTCCTATGATGGGTCACTTCTTGTCGACATCAGCTCATTATCCAAGGAGTTGACCTAGGAACAACCCTTTCAGTACTTTGAAGCTTGCATGCCTCAATGGAAAGTTTCTCACTTCCGGCGACAAGTTTACATCAATGGCCTTCGACCGAAAGATTTTGCGTGGTGTTCGACATCAACTCATGTATTCACACCACGTGAATTGTACTGCATTACCTTGAGGGTCATTATCATTATCAGTGATTCCTCTCGCGCCTGTTAACAACTTACATCATTGGCTGGTAATCAGGCGATGTCTTTCCATGTTCGACACCAAAACATCTTTTCACATGAATCGACTTGTACTTCAGGTGAATATTGAACGAGTTTGAAGACCCCGGATCTAGTTTCATCCATCTGAGCTGCAATATATTCAGGAAAATAAAGACACCAAATGTACATCATAGCTGCACAGATAATCATCCAAGCTGAAGGATGATGGCTCTACCAGAATCACCAGTCTGCCACACAGAAGGTTGTCTGTCCTATGTACATGAAAATGAATTTATAAAGCTGAGCATGGGAATGCCCGCCTCAGCTAGATCATGAAAATATTATGAAGATAATGTATTGTACCTTATTATAGGTCACCTTCCAGTCCGAAAAACCTTGAATCCTCATGATAAAGCATTTCACCTGACATCAGAAGATTTACGACCTCATGCTTTAGGAGGCAACTGTGGCGCTGCAACCCCAATCTCATATGTCCATAAACCAAGGGCTTCTAAGCCCCTAAAAGTGTTTTTTCACAACCTAAAAGAACAAGGTCAGCTGATTATATCACCTCCCAGAAGTTATCCCTGAAAAACTACTCAAAACTGGATCGTACAGACTGCTCAGTGCTAGGGGTGCGATGCATCTCACCTGCTACATGCAAAAAGTGCGATGCATACTGAAAATCCCTTCTATAGGGTGCAATGAGCGAGAGCAGACAAATGGCAGAGGCAGTTGGCTAGGTGGAAACCCAGAGAATCTTCTAGAAACTGCCCATTTGACACTTGCCTCTCTGAATTTGCCCAGGGATGAGTAAGAGATCATGAAATCTCCAAGTGGAACCAAGAACTATCAGAGAAATGACACTAATCAAAATCCCAGAAGCTAACTCACCCACCTGCAAATATCTATATATGGATCCCTCATCCTAGAGATCCAAAGGCTGGAATTTTGTATTTTGTAAGGAAGTGTTGTTGGTTTCTCTGTGAAACATTGTATTGTTGGGTGATCTAAGCTTTTCATGAGGTGAAGAGGGCTTTCATGCTGGGAGGATGGCGATTGGTCAGACCAATGGGTTGTAATCCTCTCTTCTACTACTTCTATCAATAAAGCTATTTGAGTTTTCCTCCATATGCTTGTATATCTCTAAATCTTGTATTTGTGTATGCATTTATATGGTTAATATACATCTGATCCTATATTGTTTATGGTTATAGATCTCTATGCTTTTATGAGATTTTGCTGCTTTGACTCTACTGGTGTTCTTTGAAGTGGGGCAAGTGAGAAGAGAGTGGTGAAAGCTCTATCAAGGGAGAGAGGAAACAAGCAAGGAGCCAAGCGAAAGACTGAGGTTGGTACTCTCTGCTTCTCTCTCATCTATCTCTCATAAAGGAAAACACAAGTGACTTTAAATTGTTTGTTTCTAAACTAGCTACCCGTCTTAGTGGGACTAGCAGATCTGAGTAGACACTAGTTTTCCTGATAACACGTGGACTCTCACCTTTGATCTGGTAACAGCATCAATCTCTATAGCTCCATTTTGGGTAAGGCTTCAGAACCTTCTTTGCATTTTTGGAATCTTTCGTCACTTATCCTATATTGGGAATGCATTAGGAAAGTTTTATTGCTATTGTCCTAAATCTCCAAAAAACATTAAGACTACTTATGTTTGAATATGTGTGGAGATGGACTTCAACAAGGGTTTTCCTGCAAAGATTAATCTGACGGCTCTAAATTATGTTTGGGTCCAAAATCTTGATTACGAGAATATTTCATTCTGGTGTAGAGCATGCTATGAAACAGGGCATGTAATTAAAATTTCCCCAAGCGTTTACAAAATATATATATATATATGAAGGCCCAAATGGTTGGAATGTGCTCAAGGTGATCACTATATGGTATTCAAAGATGAAAATATTTAGGATAAGAATGAAACAAGGGACAAGAAGGAAGCAGCTACACCCAAAGAAGTATCAGCACCAGTAGAAACCAAACAGGAAAAACGCAAGCCAATGAGAATCCTCTAGACTCAGGCGAAAGTGGAAAAGTAACAAACCTCACGGAAAACGGATCCCCGCCTAAATTCACAAGGATTCTTGTTGGAAAAACATCTTCTTGGCAAGATCAGGTAGATAAGGAAGAATCTAAATTTCACTTTCTGAAGAATGATTTACCGAAAATAGAAGAAAACACAAGTTGGACCCAAGTTGGCAAGAAAGGAAAAGGCAATTCGCCAAGGAAAACAAGAATTCAAAGTAACTCAAAACAAAAGTAGTGAATAATGGAATGTAAATGCATGTGGATATTAAGAGTTTTTTGGAGAATTTTTTGTTATAAAGGGTCTAAAAAATAAATATCATGGGGAACTTGCTCTAGGGTTTGGATTGAGCCTCCATGCTCAATTTCAACCTCCAAGGAAGGTTGGAATATGTAAAGGTTCTCTCCTATTCACCATTTTTTTAATATAAATTCCTACCCATTTCTTTGAAAAAAAACAATCAAACTATTAAGGTGTACACTGCATTTATGTATGTACACTTATGAGTGGATTTATTTTACTCTATGGTGTATGCTCATAATATTTTGTAGTGGATTTTTTTTACCATGTGGTGGATGCTTGTAATTACTCATAACCCAAGTGTATACTGCAATGGATTTTTTTTACTCCTGTGGTGGATGTTTTTACCCTACAGTGGATTTTTTTCACCCTGTGATGGATGTTGATAATTACTCGTAACCCATGTGCATAAGTTTCTTTATTTATTCTCTTCCTTCTTCCTTTTTATTTTATTTTTTTAATTATGAGTATTTTGCCACATATGTTAAAACCTCAACCTAGCAAGGCGAGGCCGAGCAGAGTCACCTTAGAAATTCTTTATGACAATTTCGATTAAGTAGAAAACAAAAGAGAGAGAGAGAGAGAGAGAATGGAAAGGTAAAACAAAAAATAGAATTAGTTACAATGCTTGAAAACAAATTCAAATTGTTAGAAAATAAAATATTAGGGTTCAATACTCACATAAAAGTAATGAAAGATAGATACAAGAAGTGGAAAGACAAAAGCAATCAACATTTGAATAAAATTGATCCTTGAGAGATGAGAGTAAATAGTTTGAAGAAGAATCAAATAACAATATGGCCCTAAATAGTATAGATAATAAATTAGACATAAAACTTATCAAAAAGGAAATGAACAAGCTAATTGAATTGGATCGTGAGTACAATAAAAGAGCCTTGAATCTTATAATTGTTGGTATAAAAGAGCAGACATATGAAGATATGTTAGAAATAGTAAAATAACTAAAAAATAAATCACAAATTGAAACAACTTATCTCATAGAAGCAAGAAGGTTGGAAAAGATACTCGGGCATAAAGGTAGGCTAATTTGTGTTATGGTAAGTTGTAGTGAGCATAAATTTTCCGTACTTAGTGAATCTTCAAGCCTAAAATGGAAAAGAATATTTATAAATGAGGACCACATTCCAATTGACCAAGTTAAGAAATCAGGAAGGAAGTTCAAAAGGTAAAGGAGGCCATAAAGAAAGGAAAATGGACAATCATTGTAAATATGAGAGTTATTATTAAGGATAATACCAAATGAAGAGTAATAATTAGGAATTTGGAACACTCTGAATCCTCTTTTCGAACAATCATGGTTTTCCATGATGTAAAGGTCTTATGTTAAGTTGGGTCTTAAGTGACATTGATATTATTCTTTTAGTTGAAACTGAGCATGATGATTCTAATATCCCTCACTTGGATGGATTCATTTTTTTGGTTAGCTTGGAACATGAAATCTTCTCATATTGGAATTGGAGTAATATCATGTTATAAAAATAAAAAATAAAAGTGTATCTCCTTACACTCAGCTTCATAAGATAGATACCCTAAATCGATATATTTGGGTCAAAATATCTAACATCAATTGTAAGAGGATTTATATCAAAATTTGTTATTTCACACCTATCAACTCTACCTTTTATAAGGAAAACAATCTAGATAAGAATTTCCCTTATAATACCTTAGAGCAAGATATTCATAGTCTAAGGAATGAAGGTAATATCGTCATGTTATGAGACTAATGCTAGAACCACATCTAACCAAGCTACTCTTCTAAGTAATGATTCAAATCCTAATCCTCTTTGGCTAGCTAAGGACCTTGATTTAGTTAGTAGATTCAAAAGAAACTTTGAAAACCTAACCGAGAATTTATTTGGTACAAATTTCATCAAACTTTATAGTTCTTGAGACCTTATCATTTGCAATGGCCTAACCAAGTGGCCAAAATCCAACCAGATGACTTGTATTTATGAGCTTAGAAATAGTGTCATGGATTATGTGAATTTGATATCCCTGTTTCCAACCAAATTCTAAAATTTAACCTCTTAAATAACCATGAGCCTGACTCTGATACCTTAAATCTAAACTTTGACAAGAAAAACAAGCACATGCATGAGAATTGTGAGAGTCAAAGCCACCTGCTTTTTGACAAGGGTAAAATGAATCTCTTCTTAAAGGATTAACGCATCTTAACTTATAAGGATAACATTGAAAACCTCTATCATAATTTTACTACAACCTTATTTGTTATCATTACCAAGTTCTGTATCAAGGTATCATCTAAAAAGAATAATAGAACTACCAACCTCTGATATGATAATGATTGTAAATCTGCTAGAAAAGTGATTAGGGATTCTCCTAATGAAACCTTAAAACTTGATCAGGTAAATATGTACAAAATTCTTATTGAATTAAAGAAAATATGCTATGTAAGTAGAAAGAACGAGTAGTTGTTGCACCTCTCTAAGTATGACCCTATGAAGTTTTGAATGAAATTTCTTGTTTGTAAGACTAAGGAAAATCGTTTAATTCCCTAGAAGAATTGGAATATTTACCTTAAAAACCTTTATGAATCCCTTAATGCTATGGACACCATTCTGAATTCCCACTATAGAGGATGATATATTTCTTTGGAATACATCAAGTTTGAGTTTAAGTAGATTTCTAATGGGAAAGCTAAGGACATTGAAGGCTACCAAGTTGAAAGTTTTAAAATGAGAGAATGTATCATTATCTCGCACATACACAAGCTCTTTAATTTGGCAGTGAAACAAGGATTTCATAAGCCTTGGACATAGAGCCTTATTGTGCCTATTTGTAAGGGGATAGAAGCATTCCCTCTAATTACAAGACCATTATTATTAGCCACATTTTATTCAAGTTGTATGGGCTTATTTTGGAAAAGAAGATTAGCCTTTGGCTTGAAATCCATGGTAAAAGAGCTAAAGACCAAACTGGATTTAGGATATATCATTCAACCGTGGACCATATTTCTACTATTAGGTTAATTGCATAGGAATGAGGAATGATGCAATAATAAAATTGATCTCTTATGTTGTTTTGTTGACTTTAGAAAAGCTTTGGACACCATTTGTAGAAGAAAGCTCCAAAAGAGGCCAGAAGAGATAATAGTTCGTCTCAATTTAAGGGTTGTTGTGACAAAGTTATATGAGAATGTTATTGTCAATCCTAGGACCACTAAAGGTTGGTCGGAAGAAACTAAATGCAATATTGGATTCAAGCAAGGGTGTCAATTATCCCCTATCTTTTTGGGCATAAACATTGATAAGTTAGAGGAGTGTTTGGAAGACGCAGGTTATGTTGACCCCACAGTCACTGATATGGTCATAACTTTTCTCCTTTATGATAAAAACAATGTTCTTTTCACAAGGATCCATTATGCTCTTGTAAAGGAACTCAAAATCCTATAATATGTCTACTCTAAGATGGATATGAGTGTTAATACCAATTAAAGTGGCCATGCTAATTAAATCTGAAATATCACCTATGATAATTTCATTCATGACAACAACGCCTTGGGGGAAGTTCCTTCACACAAATATCTTGGAATCAACATCCAAGCTTACTATGGGCTTGAAAACAATTGCAATTCAACGGATCCTTAGATTTGGGATAATAATAAAAAAACTCTTTGACTCTCATCACTATGTTATTTCATATGGATGTGAGCTTTAAGATTGTAGTATATCTAGAGAATCATAAATGAAGATTGAACAAATCCAAAAGTGATTTATAACCTACAACCTCAAGATTAAAGGAAATACTCCCTACCGTATCCTCATGATTGAAGCAAGCCTTTCCTCTATTGAAAGAATGGCTATGACTAGGTATCTTCTGTATAAGAAGTTACACAACATGGATGATAAGAGGTTTCCTAGAATTGCTTCTAACTCTAGCCAAAACCCCAACACTCGGCTCAAGTGAGAGTGGCATAAGGATGCCCAGCCTTCATTGGACCATTGGGGAATAAAGGAGGAGATCACGTTTCAAAATCCATATGATATTAAAAATATTATGACTTCCAAATTTAAGGAGAAATTGTGGAGAAATAAAGAGCTAGAGGAGAAAAGGAAACTATGATATTATAAGGAGGTGATCAACCCCAATCATGAAAACCAAAACTACCTTTATAGCGTTAAGAAGAAAACGAACATTGCCAAGATAAGAACTAATTTTCATGAGCTTCATAGTGAAATTGGGTGTTGGTCAATTCCCAAAATGTCGTGATATGAAAGAGTTTGTCGCCTATGTGATCCTAAAAGTGTTGAAGATGAAAAGCACTTTCTCTTAGATTGTCCATCTTATACTCATGTTTAATCTAATTTTCAAAATATTTGGCATATTGCCAACCTGCTTGACCTTTTAACTCAGCAACACTATGGTGATCTGTGAATTTTTCTCTCACTTATTTTTAGCAAAGAAATAAAATCTTAAAAAAATTTAATTAACCTCTTACCTTCTTAAGGTCTGGTAAACCATGTAAGTATTAGTAGACGTTAATCATTACCATCATCATCATAAATTATCAAGTTTCTAACTTAAATATCATTATCTAAAATTTCATAGCAACTTGATTTGCAAATATTTGAACTTCATTGATAATATTATAAATTTATGATTCTTGTGTGTGGTTAACTTCATCTAATTTAGATATTTAGATAGCTATAATAACAACACATCTAATCAACTATTTTGTTGAAAAAAAACATACTCTATTAGTTTTTGTTCAGTGAAGGATCTAGAAGATAAAATGGCATTGATAAAAATTAAACTTAAGTAGACATCCATCTTCGATTTTAATCTTATTATATTTACTCATCTCTTAATCTTGTTTGCATGATCAAATCTAAAAATATTTACTGTGTGTGAAAAAGTTGTTGAAATTCAAGAGCAATAGAGATTTTTTTATCATGGTAATTGCTTGTGATTGTTTATGTATGTATCTTTTCAATTTGTTTCTACTTCATTCATTATACAAAATTCAAAGCACAAGGACAAGAGATACAAGAAATTAGGCTTCAAGCCAGGGAAAAACCCACAAGGGGAAACCCGTCAATCCTTTCCTTAGAGATCCTTCATCAATAGGGGAAATTCAAGTCAAACTAACCAAGGCTACAAGTGCCAAGTCAGCCCTCCATCAAGCAACAGTTCACATGAAGTTTGTTATAAGTCTACTCATTGGATGCCATGATTTTGTCCATTGGATAGTCCACAAAGCTATCCATAAGAAGCCAAATATTTTTCCTCAATAGAAGCCTGACCTTGTCCATTATTTTGGCCTAATAACCACAGATATAATGTCATGGAGTGCCTCATAATTTCATTCATATGTCAGAGAAATCTCTCTGGAAATTTGGATGCAAGTGCCTCAGAATTTTGGATGTGTGCCTTAGAATTCATATATGTACCTCAAAACTCGAACTTATCTTCCTCAAAAGTGGGACTTGCCTTCCTCATAGCTTGGACTATGTGTGCTACAAAACTCAAATAGGTGTACCTCAAAACTCTAACTATTCCACAAAAGATCCCGAATTGGTAACTTGCCAAAATGATGAGGGATGAGTGACAATATGTAGTTGTTTCCACATGTGAAGAGACACAACTATTAGGCAAGTCGACTTGTCATCCTGAAGGGTTGATTTGGCAATATGGAGGAGCAAATGATGCTTACAAAAATTCATTTTTCTTCTTTCTATAGGGTCACAAATAAAATGCCCTTTGACTTTTTCTTGTGATCAAAAATAAAGCATGAAGAACATGTTTAATAATAATATTTTTATTTTTATTTTTAAATTAATATAAGTACAATAATTTTGAAGACCAAACCTAGTTACAATTTCAACAAAAGCTTCATGGCCTCATCTAACCTTGTGTTATAGTTAAGCATGGGATAAAAAAATAATTACTTGGAAAATCAAGAATTTTAATTGAGTTGCAAGGGCTAAACTTTGATTTTAATAGATTACCTTTCATGTTTTGAGTGTTTTTATATACATTTGTGAATATAATGGTGATGTTTATGTCAACTTTATAATATTACATGGTTGTTTCAAAAGGTAGCCTTACTACCAGCATAAGATGGACCTACAAGTGGGTAAATATACTTATCCACGATAGATATGATGATAAGATGGGTACAAGAATTACATTTATTTTAATCTAACAGTTATGTGGTTAAATTCATTAAGTCCTTGCACTGACAACTTTCTTGAAATAATCATGTATTTTATCCAATCATCATAAATCCTATGATATCAATAATTTTGGAGCTATATATAACTTTGGTTTTAGATAGATATGGCATTCACATTGCCTACAACACATGTAAACCTTCTAAACCTCACTTTTTAGCCTACACACTTACTAGTAATCTTCTTTTATATACTCTAGTCAAATAATTTCATTATCCTACAAGTTCAAATGACCTTCTTGTGATTGTGTGAGGTTTCGGGGTAAGATAAGTGTGTATTTGTGTCACTTTAGGTTTCATACTAAAGTGCAAAACTTCTTGATGAACAGAATTATATATATAAATATCTTATTAAAAATGAATACACGGATGATGATTGTTTACAATGGGGTTCCTGGCTCATAAACCACCATGGGCACGCTTTAGGGAAAGGGCATGATCTTATGATCATGCCCTTTTGTCTAATTAAACCTAAAATTAAATAATAACCCTAAAATTAACTAATTTTTTTACATAACATTGCCTTCCTCTCGAAAGAATGCTTTGTCCTCAAAGCATACATAACGATGGATGTTGT
Source organism: Pinus tabuliformis (assembly GCA_031772625.1). NCBI lineage: Eukaryota > Viridiplantae > Streptophyta > Pinopsida > Pinales > Pinaceae > Pinus > Pinus tabuliformis. Next base: position 841,752,556 of record CM062817.1, on the reverse strand, counting down.
TGACAAAATGCTTCAATCTCCCAAGAAACGTCTTCTTCAGGTAAGTTCTTCCACTTGATCAGATATTCCAAGATGATCAAGGTCCCACACTTTAAAAGGTCTTGTATTAATCTTGCAATTTCCGTTTTTTGGTGTTGTGGATATTGGTATGACTTGATGTTGACGGGGTCTGATCTTGCCTTGACTTCAATCATATGCTCAATTTTCCTATTAGGCGGCATCTTCATAGGTAGGTCTTGAAGTACTTTTCATGCTTCCTAATTAGATCTTGTATCTCTCGTGACTCTTCACTGGTCATATTTGCATATAACATTTCTAACTGGTGACATTGTACTACATAAGCGGGTGCTCCTTTTCGACTCATCTTCATCATCTGAGATGATGATACAATTTGATTCTCTGGTGCTTGGAATCCGTGTAATTTGTACTTCTGACCTCCCCATTTGAATTTTATAAATTGTACTTGGGTGGTTAGCAGCATAAGTACCTAAAGTTCGTAACCACTGGATACCTAAGACTACATCTACTCCTCCTAACGGTATTGTGAAAAACAGAGACTCTAAACTGAAGTCTTGAATCTGCAATTTAACCTTATGGCATTTCCCCACCTTTTAAATCTTCTTACCGTTAGCTACCATCACTTTCATGTTTGGTAAGCGAAATGAAAAAATATTGAGTCTCTTTGCCACGGTTGAATCTACAATATTGTGTGTGCTACCAGAGTCGATGAGAACCATTACGTTGTTCTTCTTTATGTGTCCTTTTAACTTTAAGGTCAGAGGTTGTGATATACCTGTCATAGTTGATAATGATACTTGCGAAATACTTCCGTCATCTAATTCTGGTGATAATTCTGGGGTATCTTTTGTTTCTTCTATGTCAGAATCTTCACTGTTTGAATCTTTGGTTGCTTCACAATTATATAGGTTCTTTGGTTCTTTTCCTTTAGCACATCTATGTTTGGGGTCTCACTTCTCACCACAGCGTTTTCATTTACCCTCTTTTATCCTTTGCATTTCCACATTAGATTTTTCATCTTCACGGCGATGTGGTGGAACATACCTCGTATTATTTGAGTCCACATATTGGGGTATTCTTCGTCTTGAATATGTTTTTTCCGCTTTTTACCAAAATATTGGTTCGAATTTCTTTTCAGCTTTTTTTGGTTTTCGTCTTGCTACTACTATTGATGTAATGTCATGCATCTCAAGTTCTACTTGTAAATAGGTTTTGAGTCCTGAGATGTATGATTGAATTAGACGAGATTTTGATAACCTGGGTACTCGTGTTACTAAGGTCTCCCATTCTTGAGTGTATTCGTCCACAATTCCTTTTTGTCGTAACTTGATGAGTTTTGAAAAGAACTCTTCTTCCTTTACACCTTGGAATCTTTTAAAAAATGCATTCTTAAATTTTCTCCAGCTAATGACGGGTGTTGTCTTTTTCCACCACATATACCAATTATATGCTTCTCCTTCCATTTTCAAGGATGCGTGCCTAAGCTTTTCGTCATCGTAATTGATGTCATATATCTCAAAGTATTCTTCTACTTTATTTATCCATGCAACATTGTTATTTTTCATTTCCATCGAATTTAGGCATCTCGACTTTTGCCCTTCGCTGGTATGTTGCTAATGGTTGAGAAAAAAAGGGGTGTTGATTGGTAAAGGTATCCCAGAGTTGCTCGTTTGTAAGGGTTGCGTTACTCACTTCTTGGTGGGGTGTCGCTAATTTTTTTGGGATTCAACTTTTTCATGAGACTCTGTTGACTTTGTTGAATCTGATGAGATGTGCGCTTGATTTTCTTCATTTTCTTTTAGTAGTTGTGTGGGTGTACAATTTGCCTTTTTACACAGAAGTTTCAGCATTGTTAAAGCCTCACTAATTTCTACTTCTGTTTGGGCATGTTGGTTTCTATCTTTATTTCTATTCGATTTGTCATATCCTGAAGATTTTTTATTTTGTCAGCCTGATTTTTGATATCGTTAGCCTACCTCTCAAGCTTGATCTGGGATTCATCTAATCTTTTACTGACCTCATCGTGGTTGCTATGTATCTTATGCTTCGAGTCCAACAATTTTTTTTAGAAATCCGCCATTGTCATTGTCAACATTGAGCGGGTTTGCGGGGGCATGTATTTATCTGCCAGTTTAAAATTTTAATAATTTTTATTATTATTATTATTATTATTTTAAATAATATTATATATAACTTTATAACTTATAATTAAATTACAGTTATGTATTATATATAACTTATATATATAAATATATATACATAAACGTTATAATTATATATGTAACATTTAGGCGTATGTTATATAATTTTAAAGCGGACAGTCGCGTCCCTGTAAATGGTCACGGCTGGTTAATATACATGTCCACCGGGAATGTTTCGCAGTCCACCGCAAAAGGAGGAGACCGTTGATCCGTTCAATGCCCGATGTTAAGAAAAGAGACCACGGCTCACACCAAGTTACCGCAGCTACCATGACAGAATTGACCGCGGTTTCAGTGTGACACATCAGAGGTCGATCCGGCAATTTAACCTGATGAATTGATTGGCAAGAACCGGCGGCTCAACAGCTGTTTGGGAAAAGGTGCATCGGCCAACAGACAACAGTAAAAAAATTAAAGAGGAATCGCTGGCGTTGATGGCGTCGAAGGGTGAGCAAGGATTCATTGGTGGAATGCAGTGACAGCGAATTGAGCAGTGAATGCAATTGAGATAGTAAGCGCAGCAGTGGCTCCGATACCAAATGGTGCAGAGACTTCTTGAAGAACAAAATTATATATATAAATATCTTATTAAAAATGAATACACAGATGATGATGGTTTACAATGGGGTTCCTGGCTTATCTACTGCCATGGGCACCCTTTGGGGAAAGGGCATGATCTTATGATCGTGCCCTTTCATCTAATTAAACCTAAAATTAAATAATAACCCTAAAATTAACTAATTTTTTACATAACACATACATGGTCACCAATTGTCTAATTCGGAAACATAAATATTCCAATGTACCATGACCTTTATGCTAATGGGATTGTCCATAAATGTAGTGGTTCTCTTACTAACACACAGGTCGATCAGTTGTAAGATAAATATATGTACTTTCTTAGAGTCACCTCCTCTCTTTTCATATATAATAAAAATAATAATTAATGATGGGATCCATTATGTTTGGCATTTTGGCATAGTTTTTACAATTTTAAAATATCCTATCTTTCTTAAAAATAATGGTAAATAAAACATAGTTAATAACACATTTTCTTATCATTTCTCGTATTAGAAAGAATTTCAAAATTTGGTAGGGATTTTGGAAGTCAAAATGGTATTGTAGTCTGATTTCAACTTTTCTCCACTCCACAGAACAATTATCTACATAAGATTATAAATCAACGGACGCAATACCCACTGACAAACCTCTTTTGAACTCAACTTGAAGTTGTGAATATTTGTAGCTCATTGGCAAAATTAACATAAAATATCAGTGGGGGATGTAATCCATATGCATAATTAACTTTTATTCACACAATAAAATAATATAACTAATGTCTTGGTTGTCCAAAAATGTGTCGCATTCTCTATGAGGAAATACTCGAGCCAGAATCAAAAGGTTTGATTTTGAAGAGTCAAATTGGATAAATGTGTGTTTGTATCCATAGAGATCACTTTTTTAGATTGATAAGATGGTGTATGCACAAATATTTCACCTCCAAGCATGTCAACGCCCTTCATTATGTACAAATAAATGGCCTAGACAAGGATGCAAGGAAGTTCAATCCTATTGTCTACAGCATAAGTTAAAAGATCAGTTAAGAATCAAAATAATAATAGGTTCAAGTTTATGAAATTGTATATTACTATAAGGTGACAACTCCATATTTTATACATACTACATACCCTGTGTTCCAAATGTAGTAAGGGTAATCCTAGCAATAGAAATAATGAGGTGAATCAATGTGTATCACAGAGTTTAGATGCACATTCTTGTATGGTTTGAATATTTTCATTGATCTAACCTCTCGGAGTGCTTTCTTTGCTTAAGCATTGGGTTTTGTTGGTTTAGTTCCATTGTGCTTTTTGGCTTTTACATTGTCTCGATGCAACCACACCACAATAGCTAGGGTGTGCACAATTGCACTTGGGACGAAAACTTGAAGTGTGTAGAAACACACCTAGATGCATCTATCCTACACTCAAGTGTGGAACGTTGTACCCAATGTTGATTTTTACATAGTCTTCTGTTTCAAACCGTAACTAGGTTCAGTCTTCATAATGAAATGTAAATATGATTTTATGTAATGAGATGTAAATAGGAAAATAAAATTATTTTATTGACTTGCTTCATGGGTTTCATGAGCAAGGGATTTTTTTTTTAGTCAAGACTCACATTGAGAGTCTTTAGGATTTATTTGTCATCTAATCATAAAATGTTAGAGTCATTGTCATGTAATGAAGTCATGTTATACTTTGTAAAAGGTCAATCTTTTCTATGTAAAGTAGCCTCCAAGAACTTGTCATCTATACTCTTCAAGTCGGCCTAAAGGACATGAGAAGAAGTGTATATATAGCCTAACTCGGCCTCACTTGAAGACACGCATTCAATCAAGCAACTTGACTTAACTTCGATAAGCAGAAGCGCGAAGTAGAAGGGAAACAGAAGTACGAAGGAGTCTAAGAGAAGTGCGAAGAAAGAGGATTCAAGGAAGTGCAAAGAAGAGAGAAGGTGGTTTCTTCTGGGCAGTGTGAAAATAGGATTCTTCTGGGAAAGCGGAGGATTCTTCTGGGATCTGTGAAGGAGAGATTCTTCTAGGTATAGCGAAGGAGGTTTCTTCTGGGGCAGCGAAGAGAAGAATTATTTTGGGTGACCGAGATCTAGAGACCGAGTTTATCTAGAGACCAGTGAAAGCCTAGAGACCGAGATTCTCTAGAGGAAGCCAAGTAGAAGCAGTGTAAAGTATAGAGACCGAGTTTCTCTATAAGGAGCTGAGGAGAGCAATTCAAGATCAAGCAGAAAGTTGAGAAGGGAAGAGGTAGAGCATCAAGGTTAGTGACAAGGTTCTTGAGAGGATACTAGAGTCAAGGGTCTGTGTCATGGTCTTGGTACTTATCAATTGAAGATCTAGAAGAAGAATTTTGATCGGGTTTTCCTCTCAAGAGGTGAGAGGTTTTGGCCCTGGATGAGAAGCCTACATATTGTGTCACTTGTCTTTTATTGTGCATATTGGTAATTTTCTTGATGAAGATAACACAATAATAACATAATGAAAAAAAGACTATAAGCTAAGAAGTAAAAGTACATCACAAGAAATTATCAAGCAAAGAAATCTTTTAACTCTGAATGCCCTAGATTTCTCAACATCTTCTATAGTGATAAAAAAAATTATGTTTTAACTGATCTTTTGGCACATTCTTAAAACATGGTTACATCATGCGAATTATACAAAAGACATCAACAATACAATAACAAAAGAACCATGAAGAAGAATCCAAAAAAGGAGCATAAGAGATTACCCTAGTAAAACCCTCAATGGGGAAAATCCCAACCAACCTTTTCCTTAGAGAATTAATGCAACAAGAGATGCATCAAAGTCAACTAGCCAACCACCAAAGACCAAGTCAGCCCTTCATAACTATTTTCACATAATCTTTGCAACAAGTTCACAAATTGTCCTACAAGCCTCAAACTCGCACTATGAAACAAAGATATAGGAACTTCAAAAGAGGTTGAAGCACGTCCTTTATCTCTACTTCATAATGTGCATTGTATCGCGGACATATTCCATAGAGATGATGCCTCAGTTATGCACTAATATCCTCAGACCCTTTGCACTTGTATCACATATATACGCTTCAAAACTGATGCCTTATTTCTATGTACTGGACCTAGAGACTTCACACAAGATTTGGCCTCTTTTGTAGCTACAAAATGCGAGTACTTTGCTTCTGAACTGCATCTTTAATCTCCTTATCTTTTTCGTCCAAAATAGAGATATATCTGCATTATTCCACAGAAGATGTATGCACCTCATATGTGCATTGTTCCAAAAACATATAGTGCCTCAAATCCACATGCTTTCACATGGATACAATGCCTCAAACTTCAAACTTTTTATGCCTTAAGGAGCAAGCTCTTTGCCTCAGAAAAACAAGCTTCCATGCCTCAGATCAGAAAACTACTTGCCTCAGATAATAGATATGAATCGTGTCTTGGAGGAGAGTGAATAGGCTCTATTTATAGTGATTTGTCCATACGAAGGGGCACGTCTCTTAGGTGGGCCGACTTGGTCTTTGTGGAGGCAAAATACAAATTTAAATTTTGATTTTCTGACTCTTAATGAGCCTTGTAATATTTTTCTTTTGAATACAAAAATAAATATTTTTCTTTTTCTTGCAAGCATGAAGAACATGCCTCAAAAAATATAATTTATTTTCCAATATTACAAGTACAAATGAAAATATTATGAAGACTGACCATAACTGCAAAATTCAACACTCCCTCTTAGCTAGGGTACAAATGGTCTTTGTATACATAATCTCTCTAAGGAAAGATTCAATTCATCAATAGCATCATCATCTAGGTCAACACTCTTAACCTACATCAGCATCATCAATACCAGCATCATTATCTACCATCAGAATCTACTAGTGGCCATATCTGGGGTGGTATCAAACCCATGGCATTGTCATCAGCATATTAGGACTCATTCCTCTAGAGCAATTAGTCCTTAAATCCCAAAGCCTCTCCCTACGCTAAGATGTTGATACCTCAACTAGCTAGCACTCACTCACCCTTCCTGGTGAGCACTCTGGGCCAAGACCTCACTCAACCCTTCCCTGGTTGGTGATCGGATATAGATGCTAAAAGGACCTCACTACACCCTTCTTGGTGTGTGATCGGGTCCAAGATCTCACTCAACCCTTCCTTGGTTAGTGATCAGGTTTAGATAGTGAAGGACCTCACTACACCCTCTATGGTGTGTGATTAGGTCCATATATTGATAGACCTCACTACACCCTTTCATTGTGTGATCATGTCTCCTTTGAGAAGCACTCACTCAACCCTACCTATTGAGCACTCAGGGCCTCTCGGACCATCCTCCCTACCAGAAGAATGTCCATCCATGCCTCTCGAGCCTCTCTGAAGTACATGAACTTTTCCTTGGGCAATGCCTTTGTCAAAACATCAGCTATCTACTCATCGGTGGATATATTCTCAAGCCTTATCGCTCTCTTATGTACCATGTTATGGATGTAGAGATACTGGAACTAAAGGTGACCTGACTCATCATGTTGTCACCTGCACCTAATCAACTAGTCATGCGAGCTATAATCATATTGCGTCATAGCTCACATATCAAACTGCAACATACTTGGCCTTTGAGTGCAATAGATGACTTGCTTCCTACTCATCCATGTGATCGAATCTCATTCAAAAGCAATATACAAACTTCTTTTGCTTTCAGCACTCCATGCCCTGCAGCTAAACTAATTGTCATGACCAATCGTACCATGTTGGTACTTCAACATGTGTTGGGCTATATTCCTTGAATCCACCATAAACTGATCTTCTTTCATTTCCTTGATCCATCATCTTCCCTGGGTATTCTTCCTTAAACAGAGTTTGTCGTAGCAATCCTGATTTGCTCCCTTTTGTCATAGGTATTATCAGCTACCTAGTCAAGATCCTTCATCTAAGCTCAACTCCCTCTGAATCTGAGCAAGGTTTCTTGGAGAAGCTTTGACTTCTCCGTCTAGAGAAAATCTTCTGATTAATGCAACTTCTTGACACATGAGCTCTTTTGCTTTTGTCAGCGAATCATGCAAGATCAACCTTGATCCATCAATCTAAGGGTATCAATTCTAAGCAGCTTGTACAAAGCTTATTTTCTACTAACAAGTGTAGGACTTCTTCATGTACCTCACCATCTTGAGGTAGTTCACTTCTTTCATAAAGAAATATGATCCTGACAAGGTGTCCCTTCATAGTCTTCTTCCCTCTTGCTGAGGTGATCGTTGAATTTCATGCCATCCAATCATAAGGCATTCTACTCCCTCTAAGTCTAGATTCCAACTAGGACGATATCTCTTAATACAATTTCTCTTGTCACAAACCTTATTATTTCATCATTTTACTCTGTTTCTAGAGCCTTGGCAATCTTTATTATGTACCTGCAATCCTCACTTAGGAGGTCGAGGAAGAATACTTACAACAAAGATTTCAAGGACAAGAGATTTAACTATTAGTAAAAGCAACAACAACAATAATCAAATAAGAGATATATAAATCACTTATCTTTTTGAGAAAATGTCAGCTCCCTCTTGATCTTTAGTCCTCTTACATCCATTGGCAGCTTTATTAGCTTTATCCACATCATCATCTTGATGTCATTCCTTTCTAGGGTTTCTTCTTTCAGCAGAAATGTTCGATCCCAGGATTTTTGCCATAAACCCTAGGCTTCCTTCTCCAAGCCTTTAAGATTTACAAATGACTAGCTAGGGTATTTAACTTCAAACCCTAGACTATTAAAATTCCATAAACCCAAACCCTTTCTGTTTGCTAGGGTTTACTAACCCTAGTTATCTAAAACCTTGGAGTGCCCAATCTTTCATACCCTAGATTTTCCTTGCAAGTTCAACATTCTTCTACATCTACATAGAATCCCAATTCTTCAGCAAAAAGGGATCTTTCAATGAGATGTCTTTATAGTCAATTAATCTTTGTTCAACAAGTTTTGCACTTCAAACTTTAAACTCGTTCCATCAATGTATGACTTCTTATTTGGTACATTGACTGTCTAGAAAATAGAATTCAATTATGGCAACCATAACTTAACTTCATTCAATAAAGCGAGTCATTTTGTTTTGAAGAAATACCAAACCTTACACCTTCAACATACTAGTCATAGCCCATAACACATCAAGATACAACAACTTCAATACCCTACTAATGCAATATCTTCAAGGAAGCACAATATTGTTGATTGACATTGCCACGTACGACAGTACGAGGAAACTATCATGACCCCATCAATGGTCAGACCACTTAAGACCACCATGGGTGTGCGGCACGGGCAAGGTTTCGTCGTAAGGAACACAAATTACTCACTCCCAGACTACGCATCTAGCCTATGTGTCTTTTAGCGAAGCCACCATCAACTTGCAGAATAAGTTTTCTAGCAACTTCAACACAATAGCCCTTTGTTTATCTTTACTTAGACAATCTTCTTCTTTAACTTACCCAACAGTTCATTTACTCTTAACAATAGAGCAATAGTACAATGAAGAGAAGAAAACATCAACAGTGGTAAACTTGTACAAGACAACAATCTTTACAAACTTTACCTTTTTATATTACATGGTAGGGGGAACTCCCAATAGAAACTCTCCCCTTTTTTCAAAATTCAATATACAACAACCAGGTCAGTTGTTGGCTAAATTCACAACCTTCCCAAACACTTTGCTTTTATCCAAGTTTTGCACACCTTGGCAGCTTGCACCTTGACCAAGACCCACAAAAAACCAATGTTAGTGCAGTCTAATGACCTACACAACCAACCAGAAATCCAACCCTCAGAAATACACTTGCCAAAATTCATGCAACCCTCTTGACTTGGCTAGGTGAGCCTCATGGCACCCATCTTCTTCTACAACTTGTGCCTCTTCCTTAGTTACGACTTGTGTGCCTCTGTTTTTTGCTTCTCTTGTCTTTCGACTTTTCTTGGTTTCCCCACTCGTTTCAACCTTTGTTGTATTTATATGTGTCTCAACCAAATGTTATGGGCAGTCACACCTTGGTCAATGCCTTCTCCATCGTTGGGCCAACATAACATTGTACAAGCGCGAGCATGCCCTGCCCAACACCTTGTCGTGCACAACACGCAACGACCTCGCATGGCGCTAAGCGCCTCGCCTTCGTGCAGGCACGCCCAAGGCACACATCCTCGTGTTGGGGTGCTCCCCACGCGATCCTCGACGGTCCGCATGCTCGACTTTCGTTTATCTTATGCATGCACTTGGCCCGTGCGTCCAATGTACCCAAACATTCGTTCTGACTGCTCACCCAGCTAGCTTGTGTGCACAACACGCTCATTCGATCTTGCATTCGGCGCCCGGTGCATGCCTTCATGTGAGTCTGCCTAAGCACACAGCTCGTTTGTCCACTGATCTCCATCGCACATCCAACAATCAAACAGCGAATGTATTGTGTTCCCTTCATGTCCAAGTAAGCACATCGCATGAACACCCTCACCATCATGAGGCACCCAACTTGGTGATCTCGTCGCACAAGTGGTTGCGCAACCCCACCAACATTGTCAAGTCGTCATTAGATGTGTGAGACCAATTTGGGGAATGCCTTCAAGCGCACTCAAGCCCAAGGGTCTAACATATTCCCCCACTCTAAAACAGTTGTCACCTTTGGAAACAACTTCACCCGGAAAACTTCTTTGCCAAGTCCACTCTATCACGAAGTGTCACCAGCTCCAACATTCATTCTTGCTGCATGATCTCTTCACCAGAACTTCATATATGAAGATCTCTCAAGTCTCCAATTCATGTGATCATTTGTTGCCATACTCCAACTTAATTCGAACATTTCTCTACACACTATCGGTCCCCATGACTCACACTGGTTTGGTAGCTAATCCAACCGTCGCATCCAACCCATGAGAATGCACATCCTCATGTCATCATCAATTGTTTCTCTAGCACTTCATCGCATCTTGAGTCTCCTAGAAATCTTCCAACTCTGCTTATCATGGAGCGCCTTACAGCAGCAATCTGCCTTCAAAGAGATCTCACCATCCTAAGCAAACGATGGCGAGCCCATCTCCTCTAGAAACTCAGAAAGATAGTGGGGTGGGGAAGTTATGTGAGCTCCCTTTCCCAAACACAATGCCATCCTTCCTAACCATAGGCAGTGATCCCTTTGACATGAATCTGCCATATCTTTCCATAACATATCTCATCAAAGGTGGATAAGACAACTTACCGTCGCTCTCCTGCATCAAGCTCATCAAGAGAGAATCCTCATGCGCATGTTTGATTACCTTTGTGATCTCATCCTGGTCCATAACAACCTCTCCAACTCTATCCTCGTATTCCAATGCTTCAATCCATTTATCCAAGCCTTCTTCCAATCTTCTCATTTATGAATCATGGCCCTCATCTCTTTTATGATCAGTAGAAGTCTGGGCATCAACTCTCTCTACCTTAGCAACCTTGCACTCCATCGCACAAGTCTCCATTGTCTCTAGTTTGTCTGTCAACCGCAGAACACTATCGGACAATGTTGAAATCAATTTCGCTTGTTCCATGAGCATGGTCTCCGTGCGACCCAACTTCTCATGAACCTCATCATCGCGTTGTCCTACCTCCAAACTCGTCGTTCTTATCTTGCACACACCTATCATGGCTCCAACAATAGAAACACTTATTGATTCATCCATCCCATCATGCATGAGCAGTTTTCCCAAGTGTGGTATAGGCATAGCCTCGTACTGCTTCATAAATTCCATGCCAAACACAACCTCATAATCATCCAAGTGAATTGTGGTGTAGTCAACCTTCCCTTGCCAACCTCCAATCTTCACCTGCACATCTTCTGCAACTCTACGTACTCTATCTCCTTGTGAATTTACTGCCTTGATCGATGCTTGGGTTGGAGTGAACCTCAGCCCCAACCTCCCAGCAACTTCCTCCCTCATAAAGTTGTGAGAATCCCTAGTGCCCAACATGACCAACAACGATTTCTCACCAACATGCATCTCAACATACAACAACTTGTGTCTTTTCGAATCATGTTTTGGGTGCTCTCCTTCACGGCAACAACTCCCAAAACCTGCATAACACCAATACAACCGTGAGAAGCTTGTTCCTTCTCCTTTTCTTCCGCTTGCACCAATGTTGTAACCTTTTGTCTCATCGGGCATTGCTTCATCGTGTGATCTTCATCACATAACCAACACGCCATCAGCATCTTTCCCTTCAGATTTTCGCCTGTCTTCTATCCATCTTCCTTAGAAGACAACTCCTTCCCTTTTTCAGACTTCTTCTTCTCACCCTGCTCTTTTCCTTATGCCTTACCCTCATGGTAGTTTAGAAGTTTGTCAGCACTGTGAATGCTTCCTCAAGAGTCCAAATCTTTTGCCTCTTCACTTCATCCCGTGCCCAAGGTTGTAGACCAATCACAAAGTTGAACACCTTGTCTTTCTCTGCCATATTCAAAAGCTCCAACATCAAGCTTGAATACTCATGAAAATAGTCCTAAATGCTTCTTATATGCTTAATATATTTCACTTTGGTTTTCGCATCCCATGTCTCATCTTGTGAGCTAAAAAGAGCCATCATTACCTCTTTCATCATTTCCCATGTGGTGACTTCAGTAACGTTGCCAAGGGAAACCTATTCCACTCAAGTTCTCCACCACATCTTCACATCCTTCGTCAAGAATGGCACAACAATGTTGATCTTTGCTTCCGCGTAAGTGACTCCCAAACGATCTAGGTACTGCTCCATATCCCAAACAAAGTTTCCAAGTATTTTCATGTTCCTCGTACAATCATACGAAATTGGCTTCTTCATTTTCACATGAACAAGGTAGTCAAATGAACCCTACCCAACAACCTTCTTCAAAATCAAGACTTTATCCTTTATCCCGACAGAGTTCTTTTCCAACTTGCCAACTCGCTCAATGCCTCCATCTTTCACTGCATAGAGGTCTTTGATGTCATACCCCATCTGGTCAACTTTAGCCTCTGTATAGTTAGTTTGACTTCTCAATTCCTCAACCTCAGCCTTTAGCTTGTTATTCTCTTCAATCAACCCATCTATTTGTCATATCGCTCTTTGAAGTCCATCCCAATACATGTTTGGAGACTTGCTAGCCTCTCCTATCTCTCCATGTCATGAGGGCATCTCCTCAACCACCTATGGTTCTTCTCCAATGTTTTCCATCTGGTAACTTTGTTGTCTAGTCTTGGCCATCCACCACAAACTTCAACTCTGCCAACTAGCCAACTCTCAAGCTTCGACTTGGATTCTCTAGTACCAACTACACGCAAATTGCGGGTTCCCTTGCGTCAAACTTGCTTTGATACCAACTTGAAAAACCAACACCCAAGCCCATGAAGGGGAAAATCAGGGACAAGGTTTCATGTGCATCCCCTCATTACAAGGATGTCCATAGCTATGTTACAAGGACAACACCCCTATGCATCCCCCCATTATAGGCATGTCCATAGCTCTGTTACAAGCACAACGCCCCTATGCACCCCCCTGTTACAAGCACAACACCCTGTGCATCCCCCCTATTACACGGATGTCCATAGATCTATTAGAAGCATAAACGTCCCCCATAACAACATATTTGATCCCTCTTGGCGCTTGGTAGATACAAAGTTAAGATGGATCTACATTGGTTTAATTTCCCCCTTTAAATAGGCTATATTCCACATGAATACCATGGGTTCTTACAAAGTTAAGATGGATCTACATTGGTTTAATTTCCCCCTTTAAATAGGCTATATTCCACATGAATACCATGGGTTCTCATATCTATATTTTTATTATTAATTTATTTTTATATGGTTATTTTTATTTTGTTATTTTTATTTTATTTTGACCGAGTTAAAATGTTTATATTGCATTACATTACAACATCTCTACCATGTTGAGTTGGAGAGCACCTGTCCATGGATATCTACCCAACTGTTATAGAAATTATGAAAGCGCATAACATATATATATTTTATAAAAGACATTAACTTATAACAAGATCTAGGACTAGGGACTACTCTCCAAACAAAATCTAAAATATGAAATAAAATTCATTATCATAGTATCTCACATTTAATTGTAAATTTCATATTTCCATGTTCTTAGATTTGCATTTTCAGTTTTCATTGTGTGTGATGCACCCTCCCCCACAAACTGCCTCACATCCAAATTTTAAAAATGTCATATCTGCATACCCATGTACCTCCGCTACCTAGGATCATAACACTTTTGTATCATTGGTCCTTGTACCTTTTACTTTTAATCGAATATATGACGGAAATTTCAACGGGAGTATCCAATGTATGAAGTTGTTAAACTATTTTATTCTTTCGATCGTTTCCTCAATCAAAGAGTCCCTTTTCGGGCAAGATATATTATGGGTTCATAACAGTACTCACAACTGCAAGCAAGATCAGTTAAACTCATGAAATGAATGAAGATTAATTCAGCCAAATTAGAAATTAGTCTAATAGTGTGTTGCTCTCTTGGCTAGCCACGAGTCTCAACATCTATACCTGAAATTATGACATTGGAAAAATGACCAAAACCAAGTTGTTGGTTATCATTTCATATGCACAAATCTCTCATTTTCTACTGTTCATGGTAATTAGGGGTGGGGGCTCACTAACCTGGTGCAAACTTTACAGAAATAACCAAGGCTTTAAAGTTGAAGGAGCTTACCACAAATCTCTCATTTTCTACTGTTCATGGTAATTAGGGATGGGGGCTCGCTAAGGTGGCGCAAACTTTACAGAAATAACCAAGGCTTTAAAGTTGAAGAAGCTTACCCCATAAATACTAGAGATAATGACAAAAATGACACAAGAAAATTTTGCCTAAAACCTTACAGAGCACTTCTTTATAACCAGAGGGGACAGCACTTCTTTATAACCAGAGGGGGCATTGGGACAACTCATTCAACACAGTGGAAAGGAGATTCATACACAGATCGATCTATTGACAAAAATGACACATGAAAGTTTTGCCTAAAACCTTACAGGGGACTTCTTTAAAATCAGAGGGCATTGGGACTTCTTTATAACCAGAGGGTATTAGGACGACTCCAACAGAGTGGGGAGGAGATTCATACACAGATCTATTGGACCTCGCTGGTGCACCTGATGAGCCTGCCGTGGTAGGCCATTCTTAAGTATCCAGGTCTCTCAGACAGGCAGATAATCAAATTCCCATGAAATGAATAATTATATAGTAAAACGTTGACCAAAAATGTTGGCAACTTAACCAAATTAAATAATGTTGACCAGCAAAAGGACACATAATTTCACACCTAAATTACAATTCATATAATGATGGTCAAAAAGACAATGGAAAAAATCATTTCCATGGCCTCGTCGCCTTAATATGGATGCTGTGGAAACACCTAACTTGAGTCTACTAGTACTGCTCATCTGAAAGGGGCAAAGCTTAGTTCCAATACATCAGCCCCACAAATATCTCAACCCCTCACCAATCTTGATCAAGTCCACTATAGTAAAACGTGAATTGGATCTAACTGCATGGCCTACTATCTTACAGCACATGACTCTTTCTAAAAATTTCAGTTTTTTAAATGAAATGGCCTTTATACTATATTTTTAATCAAACTCTAAAATAATCAGTTACTTTGTAGGCTAGTCTGGAATAGCTACTTGGTGGCACGCTGCCTTTTATTAATATGCTCCTATATTTATACTCCCACTATTGTTTTGTTTTGTTAATAGATATGAGAAGCACATTTTAAATGTGCGTGTGGTTGTGTTTTGAGATTGCTTTATATGATCAAATTTCAATCAATCTATGTAACTAACTGTACCATCCAGGCAATGTAACTGCAGTAAATCCTTTTCAATGAAAAGCCGAATAGTTTTGCAAGTCTATTTGGTAATCAACCCAAACCAAATAAATTTGGATTTCCAATGAAATTTTGTAGCTAAATGTTGCTTAACGCTTAGAATATGAGTGACAACAATTCTTTTCACTGCAGTTTAGCCTACATCTCTTACTATACCAACAGAAATAATTACCATGCAAAGACAGTTTAATCTTTTTGAAGTTGAAACACATCTTGTAGCTTGCATCCCAAACAAACCAAAAATTTCCACCTATGACTGTAAACAAAACAGCTTAATCCATCACACTATCACAAGGAGAATTGGAGTAATCTGCCAGAAACAGAATCCCAAATGAAACTGGATGTTATTGCTGCATAAATGCATGCGTTACAGCTACAGAACAGGAGATGTTGCTTCTTGTTGAGAATAATATGTGCATACGCACACATAGAGAAAGAAAGTAAATATGACTACAATCTGCAAAGTTACACAGAAAAGACTCCCAGTTCTGTCTTTACCATGGGAAAGGCAATTCCTAGCATTTCCAAAAAAGAAATAAGACTTGCAGATAACCTGGCCAAAATCCATATGCTGCAACAAGAATATACGGGCTTAGGTAGGTTTGTAGTACTTGGCTGGCACAAATGGCATTTTAGTGACAGTTGCATCATATGCTTTTCCACGAACCGAAACCTTCAGTTCTGTCCCAGTTTTATGGTTTCCTGACTTTACATAACCCATGGCTATGTTCTTCTTGAGGCAAGGACTAAATCCTCCACTGGTGACCTCCCCAATAGGGTTCCCTGAAGCATCCATTATCTCACTGTGACTCCTTGGAGGTGGACCACCAGAAATCATGCCAACCCTGCGCCTTGCAGGACCCTCCTCCAGCTGTTTTAGTATGACCTCAGCACCAAGAAATCCACCCTCTGCCCGTCTTCTCTTGCCAATGGTCCAAGCAATGCCAGCCTCTACAGGTGTTATGTCCTGCTCCATGTCATTTCCATATAGACAAAGACCAGCTTCAAGCCTCAAACTATCACGAGCACCTAGACCTGTCAACCTTAATTTTCCTTCTCCCCTATCTAAGATAGCCTTAGTAAGATCCACTGCATGCTCTGATGGAACTGATATTTCAAAACCGTCTTCACCTGTATACCTGATTCAACAAAGAAATATAATCAACAATTACTGGACTAAAACAAGATTTAACCATATTGCATCAACCAAATGGGCATACTGATAAAATTGAGCTGCTTAACAATATCAGTGTTCTTCAAGAAGACAAAAATGAAAACTTTCTCAATGTTACACAGAAAAAATTGAATTAAATGTGAGATATAGTGATGCTGCAAAACTATAGCCACAACATGAACACATGTTTTTAACTCTTGAAAGTATGTATCCCAACCTAAAATTATGGCACAAATGCATGGAATCTCAAAAATTATATACGTTTTCCCTAAAAATGTTGTAAGGAAGCAATCAGAACCGAAATCATGACCTTTTGCAAATAACATATATCTGATTTTTGTACTCAGTATAATGAAATATAACTAGTGCAAAATTATGTCAATACTCAAGAGTCAGTATTTACTATTAACATTTGGATATTCTGCTTGCCAATTCCATCCACCCCATTCATTTTTCTAAGCCGAACTGAGATATCATGGAACTGGCCTGTAAATGCAAAGTCCAAATGGCTGAAGAGGAAAGAGAAGTTAAAAATGTAGCAATAATCTAATTCAAAGCTTGCCCGACAAATATTTTTTTGTTTAATACAGCATCCTTGAAAAAATACAGAAAGTATATTATCATTATTTTTTATGATGGCCATGTCTTGTGACTGCATGAAAATCCTTCACACCTCTAGATCAAACTGCCAAGGAAACGACCAACTGTTATCCAAAGGATCTGAACACAAATCTAGCAATGTATGCCATACTATTGGTGTTTCACATGTAATCATGGAATCCTCTATGAATTACTAACTTTAAATAATAACTCCAACAAATTGAACCAACCCACAGGAGGGACCAGCAAAATGACATGTTGGCAGACAACATTGGAAACAGTAGAGGAAGACTGCCCCACAGCTTAATATAGTTAACAAGGAATGAAAACTATGGTGACACTAACCAAGGCACTCGTTAGATGGTTACTGAGTGTGGGAGATTGCCTAGAAGAAGATTAGCTGCAGCTAGCATCCCATGCAAGACCAGTACAGGTAAATGGTCAACCAGTGTCTTATGGACAACGATCATAATACATATAATGGCAGTGGAAGAACATTTTGCACTATTGTAGTAATACATGGAGTGTTAATTTAATGGGGAAATAAGGAGAAACTGCCCGACACTACTAAGAATAGGAAAATAAGGAGAAGCTGCCAGACACTACTAAGAATGGGAAATGGGAACAGCCAAGAATGTAATAAATGTGTCCTACAATGAGCTGTGGGGTTCTCATTTATGATATATTAGGCATATAAGGGAGCAGTAGGAAAACGATCATTGAAGATAAAGAACTTGCCAAGACCATTTCAACCCTTAATTTCTGTTTTGCAATCACTTCATGCAAAGCTTTTCAAGCAGTGCTGTCAAATATGGAACAGCTAGAAATTTTGATTTAAGTCAAATACCAATAACTCTCAAGTACATAGATGCATGGAAATTTAATCTCCCACTACTTTGGACAAATGCATTCAATGATGTTACAAAAATGAGTCTGTAGAATAGCAACAAATCAAGAATGAAACCATGGAAACAAGAACTGGCAAGGGGTTTGAATAAGTATAGCCAGCTTTTAAGACCAAGCATTAAATAATAGATGGCACAAATACTGACAAGGTAATCACAAGCAAGGCAAAGCATACTATGAGAAAATACTTATGCACACGAGGAAAGCAATGAACACTGAATGGGACGAGAGGCTACGGAGGCCGAATGTCCCAAGAATTCAGAGGGTCACAATACATGGACAGTATGAGAGAGTCAAAACTAGAATCAAAACAAAAGGGTACTCAAAGTATTATTAATCAGGCAAATTGAAACAAAACAAGAATGTTTTTTTATCACAAGCTGTATTGGATTCCATTTAAGCGTCCTGGAGACATCAATAGCAGGGTAAAGAGCAGTGAAAAGTCCCCCATGGTGATAATACTAACAAGAATGCATGGGTACTTGGCTGCATTTGAACGCTTTTCTGACAAAACTGACAGAAAAATCAATTTAGGTTTTTCACAAAAGCATGGGTACTCCCATCAATGTTGGTGGAAGATGGACATCCATAAACGTTATTGGCACAAGACTGACACCTTGCAAATGTCGTTGGCAGAAAGCAGACTCCCATAAATGCAGTAGGTGGAAGGCAGACTCCACAAATGCTAATAGAAGAAGGTGGATGCCAGCAAATGCTTTTGGCAGAAAACAAAATCCTGCAAATGTTCTTGACAGAAAGCAAAGGCCCTGTCTGTTATGAGTGACAATGTTGGACCCCAACAAATTCTCTTGTGGGAAGGTGGAAGCCTCACAATACATGCACTAAGTCACCTGGTTCAGGTTTGTGTACGAATTCGACAACCTTTAAATTCGAAAAAGATTCGACAATAAAAAATTAAACAACGGGGAGGCAGGAGCAGGAGGTGTGCTATATAACCTCGATGGAACAATTGAAACAAGGTTCGCCTGGGGATTGGGGAAAGCAACAAACAATCAAGCTGAAGCTTTATCACTCTGGCAAGGTCTGAAGATCGCTATCTCCAAAGGCATAAGGCATCTGAACATTATTGGTGATTCAATGGTTGTCATTCAAAAGTGCTCAAGGTCCTCCAGGATAGGCACCTCATAGACTTTGAAACTTCTCCTATGCTTATAAGGATTATGATTCTTCTTAGCAAATTAGATGAATTTAAATTCTACCATGTAAAACAGGAGAATAATCATGAGGCAGATTTTCAAGCCAATATTGGCGCTGCATTGGAACAAGGAGTCTTGATCATCGATCAATCCAATCAAATATGTCACGTCCTGTAATTGATCATATAAATAAACCATCATTGGGAGACAGTTGGAATAATGCAAGTATTAAAGAGCATCAAACATGCTCGAGTTATGTCTCGGGGAAGGGCAGGAATTTCTTGGGAGGTGGAGTAGGCAGCTGGGTGGTATTAACTACAGCTGTAGGCACTTGAATCTATAAACCATGCTGAAGGCCATGTGGAAATTCTTCCGATTGTTATTAAATGTGAAGGCAGGTGAAGGCAGCTACAGTACACTCCTCCAGCAGATTCGAGTGGTTGCATATAAATTCGAATGCAAATTTAATGAATTAAGTGACTTGGCTGAGAATCAGAAAGGAAAGAGGATCAAAATGCTTTGGTTAGACCATGAAGGAGAGAAAGTACCTCCAAAAAGGTTGATTCTTATTCTATAAAAGCATGAATTACAAAAGAGCTTTCGTTACCATTAAAACCATAGTAAATTGGAGTTGTCAAATAAAAGAACAAGTCCAATAGAGAAAACTCAGGCCATGATTCATGACATGGACTTAACAATGTGACTATGAGCTAACGCATGCAAGACAATGGTTTGCACATTAAACTGGTGTTTTCACACAATATTCTTAAGGAACAAACATTGCAGGAAGCTTTTCCAGGTTAGAAGCCGCAAGTATCTCATTTTCATGTTTTTGATTGTCCAATTTCTATTCATGTTTATTGTGAAAAAGGAAGTGAATTTGAGCCGTCAAATACCAAAGGGATTTTTGTAGGGTACAATAATACTTCCAAAGGCTACCAAATTTACATTTTGACGTAGTGAAAGACAATTGTAAGTCATGATGTCAAGTTTAATAAAGATGGAAGATCCTCAAGTTCACGAGAGCCTTCTAGAGATATTGAGGAGGATAAAACCTCTATTGTACCAAATTTAGATCTAAAATAAGATTCCAACAAGAATGTTATTAGCCAAATTTAGATCTTGAATGAAAGAACAAGTCCAATATAGAGAAAGCTCAGGCCATGATTCATGACATGGACTCCAGAATATGACTATGGGCTAACACATGCAAGACAATGGTTTGCATATTAAACCGGTGTCTCCACACAATATTCTCAAGGAACAAACATTGCAGGAAGCGTTTCCAAATTAGAAGCCGCACTATTTGACTTTCATGTTTTTGGTTGTACAATTTCTATTCATGTTCATTATGAGAAAGGACGTGAATTTGAGCTGTCAAATACCAAAGGGATTTTTGTAGGGTACAATAAGACTTCCAAAGACTACCAAATTTACATTTTGATGTAGCGAAAGACAATTGTAAGTCGTGATGTCAAGTTTAATAAAGATGGAAGATCCTCAAGTTCACGAGAGCTCTCTAGAGATATTGAGGAGGCTAAAACTTTTGTTGTACCAAATTTAGATCTGAAATGAGATTCAAACAAGAATGTTATTAGCCAAAGAGTAGAGGCCACACCATCACTCCAATTCAGCTAGGAAGTCAAAATGTCTTTCCCAAGTCCTGTAGGAGCAAATCATACTAGAATGGTAGACAATAAGAATGGAGATGGACAACCTGCAACAACTTACGGAATTTTGACAGGTCACACCTTCCATAATCAGTGGGGAGACACCCAACCCCTTCCAGCCTTCCTCCCCTCATTCACAACAAAGTAGTCATCACCTTGTTGGCAAATTAGTCAAAGAAGTAGGAGTGTGTATAGCGTGCCTCTCACTGCTACTCCACATGGAAAATATTTTCTGACCATAGCCCTTGCTATCTCAAAGGATCACAAACCTTCTAAGGTTAGAGATGAATGGGAGTTGTCGATTTAGGATTCACCTACATTAACTGGTTGGAACCCACCTTGGCTAATCATGATGAGCCACACTTGTGGGGATTACTTCCTAGTGTATCTAGTTGTAGGCCTTGTGGCATCTTGAACTTTGATATTTTGTTTCTTACAGCTCTATATTCTCAAGTGCTTTAGCTTAATCTAGCCCACCTTGATTTTTGTGTCCCCTCTTGTTCATGCTAGTGGTGGATACAATTGCAGCTTACCCTCTTTGTATTAAAGTGATGAAAATTTTGTTATATTGATAGTCAAAGGAAGCTTCAATGTCTAAAAAAAAAGATCATGATTGGATGGAGCATATCAACATCCACATTTCCAATACAAAAATTGGCATCACAATGATTATGCAACAGGATATTATCAAAGATGAACTCCAATGATTATCACAGATAGAGGGATCAATAATTGAAAAAAGTGACAAGAATGCATATTTAAAGACTAAGAAGAGTGTGTTGCCCCACCTCATCTTATGTTTTAAGAAAAAAGCAATTCAAAGAGGGGAGAGCATGTTGTGCCCCTAAGCGTAACCCATAGCCAATATAGGAGTCGTATGTTTTTCCATTAAATTCTCTTGTAGGGTATCTAAAGTCATGTTATGGAGGTAATCACTGTAAAACCTGTTCTAAGATGATTCCAACTATATATAATATGGTAAGATTCTATTAAATACAAATAGAAGTTATAGTTTAGGGGCTCGGTGATTGTTAATGCTAGGTGATTGTTCATGGTAGTCCAAGAATCAAAGGCACCCCATAAGGGTTACTCTAAGGTCATGGTAACTAAGATTCATGTCTTTTGGCTTTTAGATGCCCCACCTAGGCTATAATTAAGTCTCATTTCCTCTAAAAGGTATTATTCTAGAGTTCTTGTGTCCTTAAAGGTTCTTCTCGAAGGAGTCACAAAGTTCATGCTTTTGTAAGGATATTTTGTATAATGTGCCCTATCACAGCAAAATCTAGCACCTAGTGCAAAGCCTCATTAGGTGACCTAGACAATGTGAAACACACGAGAGTGTCACCATTGTCACCTCAACAACTACTCCCCTCTCTTTAGTGAAGGACACAATCCAACACAAGGGAGGCTTCCTTGGTAGGGCTTAAGGATCAAGTAACCCAAGGATCTTAAGTTAAGTACCCCCTAAGGATCCTACAATATAAATCCACTAGATAGAGATATGACAAATTAGGGTTTGAGGTGGATGAAGTAAATTCCAAATTTGGGTTCAAGGGAGTTATGGGCCAATCTAAAGGATAAAGTTGGCCTAAAAAGTCTCAAATCGGTTCTCGAAACTCACCAAATCAAGAAATACTCAAGACTGCTATAAACTAGAGTTTTGAACCAACAAATTGCAATAAAACAATAATTTGTAACCGCAAAAAATATAGCCATAAAAAGAGTGAATAAACTACAAAAAATGAAAGCTAAATTAGAGAGTAAACTAACGACAAAGTTACAAAAAATGAAAGCTAAATTAGATAGTAAACTCACAACAAAGTTCCAAAAAATTTGATGGTTAGTAAGGCACAAAACAACAAATAAAACCTTGACATCAACTCTAAGATGGTCAAAAATGCATGAAAAACTTCAATTTTGCTTCTCTAATGCACGAGAGTACAAAGGCTTCCAAGAGTGACATCATCTCCTAAAGGCATGTATCTCCATTAAAAGGTGCAAGGGATGACCCAAGGGGTTTGTCTCATCCCAAAAGTCATGTTTCCTCATCAAAATGGTGCCTCATCACCAAAAGAAAACCTCGCAAGCCCAACATCATCCTCAAGAAAGCCCATGTCATCATCAAATGCATCGTAAGGGTGATGTCATCATGCTAGGGGATGACATTGCTATGGTAGGTGTAAAACCAACTCCAAAGGGGTTCCAAGTCATCATCATCATCATCAAGAGGAGAAATGTCCATCAAGAAGGTACATTGCTAGCCTGGGCGCATCCTATCATCTCCAGGGCACACCTGATCTCTACAAAACATCCAAGCCTAGATCATCAATGTCTAAGGTTCTAAGGAAAAAGGAGGGTCTCATCAACTGTGCCAAGTCAACCTCAATATCAACACTCCTCAAAAAGTGTCCAACATCCTTTGTCAAAGTACTATTTGTCGTCCACAAGGTGGTTGGACATCAGCTTTGAAGCATCATGTCATCCCTCAAGGGATCTTGGTTGCACTTGAAAGAACCATCTGACACATACTCAAGGAATCAAATGAGATCAATATCTAGAGTACAAGAACCATAACAGCATCAATGTGGACCATATTCAATGTCAAAGCCATCAAAGTACTTCACACATGTATCATATTAAAATGTCTTTTACTAGCTTATGATTATATACGTGTTACCATACTTTGGTATGGGAGGGTTATAACGTGACCCTAGTAGGTGCTTCCAACCCTAACGGGAGGAACAGTTCCTAGGCTAACCTTTTTAAATGATATGTACAAGTGATAGGTGTTGTGTTAAATCTCTTAATAAAAGACCAGAATTATTTTCTCACGGCAATTATTTATTCCTGATAATTTATTTAATTAACCCAAATAAATTTTGAATTGTCAAAAAATAAAATCACTGGTATTTTAACCTCTAGAAATATATGCAGTGGAAAATAAAAATTAGGAGAGATCAATCACATATTGCAACAAATAAATACCCATAACAATTCTTTGTCATTCATTAATCTGGAAAATCAGGGTTTTCGACCCACAAAGAATTACAAGGAAAAATACATTTACTGGAACCTGTAACTTGGCCCCCACTAGATGAATTCGGCCTCTTGGAAATCAACTTCTGAAGGAACTCGGCCTGAAGAATTCTAACCCAACAATTGTCAACAAATCAACCCTGTGCCTTCCCTTCGAGCTACCACTTTGCCTTAGCAAATTCGGCCCTGGCAAATCAACTTCTCCAATAAAATTGACCTCCCTCCCTCTTCAGCAACTCGGCCCTACAATCTCCAGCAATTTGGCCTCGTGAATATGCCCTCGAATTTCCATGTAGTCTTGCTCCTCTATACTTCAGTCTACTGAGCCACTTACACTAATGAAAATTTCTCTCTTGTTGTGTCTCTTCTCTTCTGTCTTCACCTCTTTCTTAGGCTTCTTTTTATAATCTTCATTAAGCCAAAATCCCTAACCTAATCTTGGAGAGCAATGGTTGAATCATTTCTAAGTCACTAAATAATTAAATTATTTATCCATTAAAATGACTTAATAGTCCACAGTAATTAATTGACTTTAATTATTGTACTTTTCCTAAGTTAGACTTAGGAAAGAAGGCATAAATCACTTACTCCATCGAGCAAGCATCTAAAGGGGCAATAAATCATCTTCCACATGCTAAGACACCAAGCCTATATTGAAGACCTTCAGAAGCTATTCATGAAAGGCACCATAGTCTTATGCTAGGTTATGTAAAACCATTGCCCAAGAGCACCTCTATAGAGGGAGAGCTTAGATGCTTGAGTTACCTTCCCTCACCTTTTCTTCCAAGCCCCCATTTTTGCCTTTTTCTTTCTTGATATAGTTTGTTTAACAAGCTTGATTGATTTATTGTGTAAAAATGATGATATAAACCCCCTTTAATGATGGTTTATCAATTCATCAGGGTCCAGATGTTCTTTGAAAGTTTCTTTACTTTGATAGGCATGCTATGCATGGATGCTCTCAAGGAAGGGTGGCTATATAAGACAGGGTAGATCTCAAGCTATCATTGGCTTTTGGTTGCTTTACATCCCTTGCCATTCTTTTGCATTTGATATTTGGCTCATGATTTTCTTCTTTTCTTACAGTTGCTTCAACCTCAAGTATTTCCGACCTCTTCTTCTCATAGGACGAAGTCAATGGGGAACCAATACAAGCAACTAACAACAACCAATCAAAAGATGGGATAACAAAATGAGGGGAATGATGACAAGTGTCAAGTATGAATAACATGGAATGCTAACATCATCAAAACCTCCTATTTTTGCCCCCCCCAAAAACAATGAAAAAAGACTGTAAGGAAGGCCACACTAGACTAGGGGCAAATGATAACCACCAAGGTGAAATAAGGGAACAAGTACACAACCAAAAGTGGTCTACAATCCAATTTCAACATGTTATCCATAATAGAAAGCTTTAAATATTAAATGAAAGCACTTGAATGTATAAATGGTTGATGTACCTTATTGTCGGAAGATCTAGCAGCCTTGTGAAGGGTTTCCCTATAAGCCAATCACTAGACCAAGTGACAACAATAAGGTAGTGGCCCACTGTCACCATAGGCTACTATCACCTACTCTTTATGGATTTTCAACAATACGAGTCATCCCAATATAAGGTCACCTACAAGAGATATTCTAGGTTTAGAGGTTCAAGGTGATAGAATAGCCCACTTAGAGATGGCTCAGCTTAAGAACGAGGTTCAAACTATGAAAAAGGCAATTCACATCCTAAGTAAAGGCCAAATTCAGACAATGCAAGACCTAGGGTTTGATTGATATGTTGTGAGTTGGGATGACCTAAGGTCAAGATGCCAAGAAAAGGTTTCCAATAATGATTGTTGGCAAGGTAATGGCACATGAAACCTTCAACAAGCCCTCAAGTTGAAACTATAATCAAACTAGGGTTTTATCCTAGGGCAAACAACTAGGGAAGAGAAATTATGGATGAGAATAGAAAGAAAGGCTATCAAGGGGAATGATTTTGAGGCAACCACTACAAACCTTAATGTTGAGACCCTCCAAGACTTAAAATTTCTCTTCGTAGCCAAGCCCTAGTTGGGTTGCTTGGCCTTAAGAGGGTCGAATTAAAGAAAGAGAGAATTCAATTTATGAATAAACTGTTGAAATATGTAACTAGGTTTGGTATTCATAATGACATATGTAATCATGATTTTATGTATTTGATGTAATGAGAAAAAAAAAATTATTGTTATTCACAAGGCATGGGTTTCATGCTCAAGGGAAATTTATTTTTAGGTCAAGCACCCAATGAGTGCTTCTAGGGCTTGTCATTAAGTCTACCAGTCAAATGAGTCATTGTCATGTATGAAAGACCCTTTTCGGCATGTTACATATTGAAAAGAAAATTTTATTTAAGTCAAAATAGAGTCAAAAGACCCTCCAAGACCTTGTCATCAAGTCAGCCTAAAGGTAGCAATTTGTACCCCTCAAAAGCATATAAATAAGAAGGAACTCAACCTCATTAGCACACTCACTCAAGCAAGTTCGATCTCCTCAAGACAAAAGTTGGAAAAGGACGAAAAAGGAGAAGAAAAGCAAGATCAAAGTTTTGGGTCTCTCTCTCTCTCTCTCTCTCTCTCTCTCTCTCTCGTGTTAGGGTTTCTACTATTGTTGGGCAAGTCGAAGTGTTGTTGGGCAAGTCCAAGTGTTGCTGGGGAAGTCGAAGAGCTGTTGGGCAAGTCCAAGTGTTGTTGGGGGAGTCGAAGTGCTGCTGGGCAAGTCGAAGTGTTGCTGGGGGAGTCGAAGTGTTGCTGGGCAAGTCAAAGTATTGCTAGGAAGTCAAAGTGTTGCTGGGAAAGTTGAAATGCTAGGAAGAAATTGTTGGGTTGAAATTCTAGAAGAATTTGTTGGGCAGGTCAAAGTTGCAAAAGAATTTGCTAGCAGGTCAAAGTTGCAAAGAATCTGCTGGGAGGTCGAAATTGTAGTAGTTGCTAGAAGGAAATCTCGTTGAGGAAGAAATGTTTGACTTGGTCTTGGAGGGTCTTGATCAAGGGTCATAGGTCTTGGAATTCGTCAATTGAAGATTCTATAAAGAGAAGAATTCTTGTGGGTTTTCCTCTTAGTTGGAGAAGTTTTGGCCCCAATTGATCGCTTATATCTTGTGTCCTTTGTCTCATTTTTCTTTAATGGTTTGGTGGTTGTTGATGAAGAGAATACTAATAATAATCAAGTGAAAGAAAGAAGAAGATAATCAAGTTAAGTAAAAATACATCACGAGCAGTTATCAAAGTAAAAGAAATCACCTACACTTGCTAGCCCTAGATTTCTCAACATAAAAGATTACTTGATCACCAACTAGACAAGGCCAGTGCCTAGTCCTTGGGTTGATGGAGTCTATGGATGCTTAAGATTAGCTAGATCTTGTAAAGGAATAAGGATATTTTGATGCCCTAGCAACAAAACCCTAACTATTGCCTTTGTGAGGGATCAAAGTCACTTGGGAGAGCTATAATCAAGATTCACCAAGGGGAATGCCATTCACATTTCCAATATGAGTAATGCATACAATGATGATATCTAGATTCTATACAATTGATATTCAACAAATTAGGGCACAATAGAAAAACCCTAGATTATCAATGCATTCCATACATTAGACATAAAATTCAAAGATTTATCAAGAACAAGGTACACTTACAAGATGAAAATGCATGAACATTCCATTATTGATCCAAGACAACTTCTCCAAAGCCAAGAAAACAGCTCCAATAGACAAAGTACTCCATAGATCACACCTTTCCAAGATACAAGACACCAAAATTCTCATAAGGAGGACCGAAATAGTCCAAGAGATGATGATGATTTACAAATGATCCTCTTCGCTATTTATATGAGGATGATTTATAATTTTAGCCTAAAAGACCCTAGATACGAGTTAAATCACAACAATGCCTTGGGTTACAAGTCAACCTACTAGCTTTAGACCAAAAGTGAAAGACAAGCCCACATGTGTGAGCCGTTAGCCCTCTAGGACTGATGTCGTGCATGAGAAGAGCTCCAAATGCCAAGCATTGAGGCTATTAAGTGCCAAATATGAAGAAGCCTCTAAAAATCACAATTTGAGGGTTGGCCCTCAAATTTCCATCAATATCCCTCTGTGGTCCCCAAAATCCAATTGGGGCACCATAAAGTGGTCTCATGGGTCTCCAACTACTCATATTGTCCATCTTTGCCCCAACATTGAGGGCTTTCCAAGTGCTACTAGCCCTCCCAAGCCTCTGAAGGTGAGGCCATCCTCATCTGGGCCCTGAATCAGCCACCACCTCTCATATGGTGCTAAGGTCGACCTGGGGCATGTTGGGTCCAGGTGTATCATCCTGAAGAATCATCAAATGTAGTGGAAAGTGGTAGAACGTCCTGAGTGCAAGAGGTGCCCAATGTCATGTATGATGTACTACTGCTGCTCAAAGACCCGAAGCTCTCAACCCTTCACTTGTAGGTGCCAATATACTTCTCTAAAGCCTGGGTACCTGTGGGTAAGGTGCCCAGGACATGGGTCGATGAACCACTTGACAATCACAACATAAAGTCTAGTGAAAACAACTAGTCATTAGTGACTAATCATTATTGCATCTAAGTGAGCCAAGCTTGAATATAATGGGCTATTTAATACTTCAAATAAGGATTCTCTCGTAAGCACGCAAGCAAGTTTTGGAAGACGGGAGATGCAAGCCAGGTTTGGTAAGCATGCAAGCAAGTTTTGGGCAATCACGCATGGGAGACACTGCATGTCTGGTAAGGTAACAAATATATTCAAGGCAAAAGGAAAATACAAGAATCTGATCTCTATAGACATCAAGGTTGTGGCGGTGCCAAATTAATAAGACATTCCCACAGTTGGGAACGTTGAAAACACTGTTCCCGCATTCCCTGATCATAGCATTCCACATGCCAGGAACGCCTCTTCACTTTCATTGTCATTCCGCAAGAAATAGGAACGTTTCACTCCCATTCCAAAGCTCTTGAGAACGCAGAAACAACTAGAATGGGTTCTCTACATGTCAAGAGCGGTTCCCATGTAACTAAGCATCCAGCCCAATTGAAATATGCAATTCCAATTAATTCAAACTTCTCAATCTTATAATACTCCAAGCCATAAATTATGCCTCCCTTAATGTTGTTGGAATCTATGTCACCTGGTTCGAAATCAAATTCAAGTTCGACGACTTTGTGAAGTTCGACAAAAATTCAACAGCAAAAATTTTTGGAATAAAATTCGACATTAAATTCGAGATACTAAAAATTTATATTATATATATATATATATATAGAAAATGAAAATATATTAGCCAAACTATGTAAATCTATATGTAATTCTGCACGTAAGTTTGTAACCAAATATATGTATAATGTAAGTTTGTAATTGCTATAACTTAGACTGCCTATGTTGTTGGAATCTATGTCATCTGGTTCGAATTCGAATTCAAGTTCGACGACTTTGAAGTTCGACAAAAATTCGACAGCAAAAATTTTTGGAATAAAATTCGACATTAAATTCAAGACACTAAAAAAATTATAATAAATAAAATATATATACAATGAAAATGAAAATATATTAGCCAAACTATGTAAATCTATATGTAATTCCGCACGTAAGTTTGTAACCAAATATATGTATAATGTAATGTAAGTTTGTATGCCTGTAAGTTTGTAACTGCTATAACTTAGACTGCCTATGTTGTTGGAAATTTATGTCACCTGATTCGAATTCAAATTCAAGTTTGACGACTTTGAAGTTCGATAAAAATTCGACAGCAAATATTTTTGGAATAAAATTCGACATTAAATTCGAGATACTAAAAAATTTATAACATATATATAAAATGAAAATGAAAATGAAAATAAAAATATATTAGCCAAACTATGTAAATCTATATGTAAGTCCACACGTAAGTCTGTAACCAAATATATTTATAATGTAAGTTTGTACGCCTGTAAGTTTGTAACTGCTATAAATTAGACTGCCTTGACACCTTTGCCGAATATCAATGCCATAGTTGAACTTCAACACGCATCGACCCCAAACTCGCTAAATTTATTCGCCCAGAAATCGAGTTGGAATTCAAAACAAAATTTGATTTTGAGTTGGACGAATTTGTTTTGAATTAATTCTCCTCTCCTTCAAATTCAGCGATTTTTTATTTTTTTGCTTGAAAATCAGTGAATGCAGTGACATGGGCTGGAATCATGATTGTCATTAGACCAAAGCCCGCAGGCATTAGTCTCTGCTACAATCGCCAGAGTTAGGATCCACGAGAAGCGGTTAGTCCATGTCACAAAACACATGGGGAGCGCTGAACCCAATGTCCGACAAATGTATCTGTCTCATAATCTGATTCATTGCTTTGCAGTGGCTCACCTTTGATTCATACCAAAAATTTGAACAAGTCATATGCATACTTCATCCAACATAGAAAGATTTTCTCTGGTCTCTACCGCAGTTCCAAGACCATATTATAATGTAGAACTCCCAGCATTGTCATATCAAATGTCTTCATCAAAATAGACCAATTCTACAGTCACTTTCTCACAACTGTCTTTCACAATGAAGTCATCTACATACAAGATAACAATCAAGATCTCACCTTTCTTCATGACCTTTCCATACAAGTTCTAGTCATAAGGGCTTCTTCTGAACCTGATTTCTTGCAATACTCATATCAATCTCATAGAATTTACTTTAGACCATATAACAACTTCCTTCGTTGACACACCAAATGTCTTGTTCCTCGTTAAACAAATCCTTCTGGTTGTTCCATATACACCTCTTCGTCTATGGAGTCATTCAATATGCACTTTTCACATCCATCTAGAGGATAAGCTAGCCATACTAAGCTGCCAATACCAATATTGATTGGATTGTATCCATCTTTGCTACAGGGGTAAATGTCTCTTTGTTATTTGTTCCTTCTTCAATACACTTTCATTTGCTAACAGCCTTGCTTGTGGTTGTCCATTCAATTTATACTTAGTCTTGAATACCCATTTACATCCCAATAGAATTCTTTCCTTCAGCACATTCCCATGTTCCATTCCTTGTACCAATTTAGTCTCTGTTGTCGTGCTGCCTGCCACTCAGGGTTCTCATATGGTTCATCACGTGTCTGGTCCATCTATAGTCAACATTTGTAGTCATCAAGGAAAAAATTGTAGTCAACTCAGATTATGCATGCTTCTCCTGGTTTGTGAATTCTTGACTCTCTGTTTCTGTCTTCAGGTCCTCTCTTCATTCAATTTGGGTTCTGAAACTTGTGGATCTTCTAGAGTTCTCTAATACCACTGCATCTTCTCTTAGTGGATTTACTTACATTGCCTTACCCACTTCCATAACTAAATTGTTCTTTTGCTTCATCAAACTTTCAAAGTCATCAATCACTTCAAGTTTGTCTACATATTCAAAATATCTCATAGCTTGCTTATCTTCATCATCAGAAGCTTGTTCAGGTTCAGAGACCATTCTTGCATCAAATCTGGCAACACAGCTTTTAATCAGCTTTTGATCGTCAATATGCCACAATCTGTAGGATTTAGACTTGTCACCTTATCCACAAAGGTACCAATTCTACAATCCATTTTCTAACTTGGAATGTCTTTCTTCCAACAAATAAGCAAACATTTTACTCCTGATATCCTTTAAATACTTTACAGTAGGCTTCGGATGTTATGTTTCACAACCTTCATCAGAATTCTATCAATTAGGTAAATTGTAGAGTAGTAAATGTCTTCCCAAAACTCCTTTCAAATGTATTTTATCTCAACATACTCCAGGCCATATCAATAATCTCTCAATACTTTCACTCTACTACACCATTCTGCTCCAATGCATATGCAGTAGTGACATGCCTTTGGATCCCTTGATCCTTACAGCAGTTCTAAAACCCCGACTTACACTCCCCACTACCACTCCATCTTAGTGTCCTGATCTTTTTGCCACTTTGTCTCACAACTTCCACTCGATACCCCAGAAATGTAAGGCTTCTGATTTATTTCCACTATAATCATCTACAAGGATCATAAAGTACATAGCTCTTCCAAAAGTGTGTGTTCTTATAGACCCACACAAATCTGTGTACAAAAGTTCCAATGGATTCTTGGCATGCGACTATTTCCTTTCAGGAACTCTTCTCTGGTTTGATTACCCAAAATACACAACTCATACCTCACTAGGCTTATGTACCAATACACCATATACCATCACCAAGTTATATAAGAAATTTAGACACTGAAAATTTAAGCATCCATACCTCAAGTGCCACAGGTTACTTTCAGAACCTACTAATGTATCCATCGCTCTAGGTTCCATTGGTCTTGCTGCAACATTTGTACCATACATATGTTTAGATACTTCCACCACTGCCTTGTACTCATCATCTTGATCCTTGATTGTGTACCTATCCTTGTCAAAAATCATCATTAATCTTTGTTATCTGGTTGATTGATAACAGGCTCTTTTATCCAATGACATAGAGTACAACCTAAATCCACTTCCCCTTCCCATCATGCATTAACACTTGTACATGCCCTTACCTTTTGGAATTACATGTACCATCACCTCCCAGCTTCAATGGGTCACCTTGATGTATCCATTGTTCTGAGTTTGGTTGGTCTTGATGCAAATTTGTACCATCCATTCTTTTAGATCCTTCCGCCACTACCTTGTACCTATCATCTTTATCCTTGATTGTGCATCTATCCTTGTCAAACTCATCCACTACCTTGTACTTATAATCTTTATCCTTGATTGTGCACCTATTCTTGTCAAACTCATCCATAATATTGGTTACCTAGTTGACTGATAACTGGCACTTTTATCCAAAGACATACAGGACATCCTATATCCATTTCCCCTCCCCATCATACATCAACAGTTGTACATGCTCTTCTCTCACAACTTACATGTACTCTCATCTCCCAACTTCACTGGGTCACCTTGAAACTTTAGAGTTTCAAACCACTCCTTGTAAGGCTTGTGTGTCCTTGTTCTAGAATCTATATACCAAGCGTCATCAGAAGATTCCCTAGCTACTACAGATGTCATGAAAACATTATCCTTCTCCTGCTTATCAGAATTTTTCCTTTCCTCATTTCATCCAAAGTCTCTTTTGTTTTCCTTGAAATTGACATTTTTTCTGCTTGCCATTGTCCTTTGTGAATAGCTTTCCACAATAAAAGCACAAACTCACCTAAGAAATCTTCAAATTCTTCAGCAACTGTAAAGTGCTCTCTTGATACTTTTGCTTCCGTCCACTATTCTTCTTCTCCGTCCGAGCACAAAATGTTTGCTCATTTCCACACCATTTATATCTTTAATGATTCTGTTCTTGTTGATTCATCTTTCACAGTATGATATTTGAAAGTTCTTGGAAAACCCATGTAACTTTTTATTATTCAACGTTTCGGACCATTAAAGTATAGTCCATCTTCACGAAAAATGAGTGAATCTGAAGCACACTGAGAGAATGGGGTTCAACGCCTTTCTTTAATAGTTATTCATAGATAGTTATTTCATCTCAGTGTGTTTCATGTGTACCCATTTTACCTGAGGATGGAATATACTTTGATAGGCTTTGCACTTCTCAAAGTAACATACCTCTGAACTTATCAAATGAGAGAGCACTCATTGTCCTAGAGTTACAATTAGACCAATCATAAATGATCGAAATCACTGTGTCAACCCATGAATCTTCCGAGTTACAAGGTCCTTCTCTTCTACCTTATCTCCAACATGTGGCAATCTATCTCCCACATCCTGAATCTCAGTTGTTTACAATTGTTTAGTCAATACCACAATCACCTTTGGACATTTACAAACGGTACAGTTCATTCCATAAATACAATACTTGAGCTTCATTTGGGGTTTCACACAAGTTCATCAAAGAAACCTGTTGTCGCCCAAAGTGTACACTTAAGGCGCAACGCTCAGAGTAGGGGCTGTCACTCCGATCCCTACCCACTCTGTTTAGACTCTCTCCTAGCTAAGTCAAGTGGGGTAGTCCCTAAAAATGATGATGAGGGGAAACTTGTTGGAGCAAGAAGTCCTAGGAGAATAAGGGCAAGGAAATTACTTCTTTCAATAACTTGAATTAAGGATTATTTAGCAAGTGTGTTTATTAAATGAGCAAAGTATGTCTTAACAAGATGGATTCAATTAAAGATATTAAGACAATAGCAAAATTAACAGATATAGACCAGTGCCTAATGAACAATGCTCAAAATATATTATATCACTTGCACAAACATGCAAAGTTTCAAGTTGTTAAATAAGCAGTGCTGCAAGAATAAAGTTAGTTTAACCGATCAACACTACCAGGAATACGAGTAGTAAAGCGAATTAGGAAAAATTGCAAGAAAGAAACTTATACCTCCAAGTGATTATGGCATTCAAATCAACTCGCAATTATAAAGCAAGCCCACAATTCCCTTTTTTATAAAAAAAAATTGCAAAGGAAACCCCTTTAGACAAAATAAAGAGTTTAAAGAAAACCTTTTAGGAGGATTTATAAAATAAACAACTTTAATAACAAATATCCTCTCCTCAAAAGTATTAATGAAAGAAATATCTTTAAAATGACTTTAAAAAAGATTAAAATGTGAATATTTCTTTTAATAAATAGGAAATCGATTTTCCTTCGAAGTAATTTACTCTTTCTTCCAGAATGTATTTCGTTTAAACTATTAGACGCTTAAGAAAATAAAATTGAGCAAGGGTTTTAAACTTTTGAAAAGGGGTTTATAAATAAAATTTAAATACCCTTTTCCCAAAATGTTAAAGAGGGGAAAAAATTCAATAATGATTTACAATCCTTATAATAGTGAAATTCTTTCCCGAAGCAAATCGATTTTCTGCCAAAAGGGGACATATGCTCCAAAATATATTTGTGTCTAGTTTTAAAGAGGAAACCCACAAAGGGAAATGAGGAAACCTTTCAGCTTAGAGAATTAAAATTGCAGAAATTAAACAATAAGATTCCCAAACCTCTGAATGATCGATTTCTCAAATATTTAAAGACAAAGATGTCGTTTCAGATTTACCATGACGTCTACAGAAGTGAAAGAATTTAATTTGAATTTTTTTTCTTGGATGAATATTTAATTTCCTCAAACCCCTGAGGGATTTAAGCTCAGAAAAAAGACGAGACTCCTGCTAAGCTAGTGGCATAGGGAGATAGGCCCTTGATCAAATGACCTTCCAGGAAATTAAATTTGATTTTTGACTCTTAGAAATATGAAGATGGTTTCCTTCAAAATAAATCTGAAATTCTTAAGTGTTAAATGATAAATTTCTTGCAAAACATTGATGAAAATGCCTGTCATAACAATGGTTATTCTCCGCAACAGAGTTCAAAGGTTAACAAATTTAACAATGAAGAGAAACCGAGCCTCTAAGAACTTGCAGAACAGAGGACTAATCCCAAAACCCTCGTGGCTTCCTCAGAAAAATTTTAATGGAAATTATGAGCCACAAATGTTCAAATCTCAGAAATAGTTTTACTCCAATGATTGCAGCTTCAACAAGGAAATAAAATCTTGCGGCCTGAAGAGAGGATTTTAAATTTTATATCTCAAAGAATAATGCTTTAGGAAACCTAGCCACTTAGGTAGTGAGAGGGTTTGGCCAAAAAAAAAATCAATTTTCCTTTTTTAATGCTCAGTCAATCTACAAGCAGGTAAGATTTATTAAAAAAAGAGAAAAACCCTCTCCTTCAAATCTGCAAAGAAACAAGTGAGAGACAACCATAAAAAAATATACATACAAGAATTATTTTAGAAGGCTTAGATAAATATTCAAAATCTATTTACAAAATTTAGAAAAATATTTATAAATAATTTACAAGTAATTTACAAGTATATTAGCAGAATATAAAAAAAAAAAAAAAAAGTACTGAAAATTATATTTAAATTAATTTTAAAAATAAAACATATACAAACTATTTTTCATAAATATTTACAAGTATGTTAAAAACCCTAAAACATAAAATTTAAAACAAAATCCAAAACCTCAAAGGTTAGAAAATCAAAATTATTCTACAAAGACTATACAATTAAATTACAGATCCGAGGAGTATGAGTCCGACTCCACTCCCAGATTTGTAGATTTCAAGCTCTTGCTAGCCAGATCTAACTATTTAGCACAAATTATTAAAGATAAATAAAAAAATTAATTTAGGTACTAGCCCAAAAAATCCCTGCAAGAAGAAATTCGTCAGATAATCCTAGGATTTTAATCAGGAACGCTCTCCAAATTTTATGTCTCGGGAGTCGCCTGGTCCAACCAAAGACTTCCCCAAACGCTCAATTTCTGAATACGAATGATTTCTGCACACTTAGAATTTAAGTTGTTAAATCAATAAAGATACAAAATAGCGATTAAATTTTCAAATATTAGAAATACCTGCTAATCAAATCAAATTATAATGCTACCTCAAACCCAATAATCTAAGCAAGATACCTGTGCAATAGATTACTCTATAAAGTTATTAACTAACAACTTATCAAATAAAATCAATAGAATATAAAAAACAATGTTACCATAAAACACCAAAGAGGAACACTGCCATCAAATAAAACCCCAAAGATTTTGCGTTGTATTATTCCATAAAAAAGATTACAAGAGAACTTCAAAAGCTAGTACACGACTCAATGATCGGATCATCTGATGTGACAAATGACCTCTAATTTATAAATAAATTCTCCAATGGCTAGTTGGTTTGATCCTCGTCAAAGTAATCTCGACCATTGAAAAAGATTTAATTATCTTTTAATCTCTTCTGTCGAAATTATTTTTTTTAAGGAAATTCGAATTTTTCATTTAATTGAATTTTAATCAACTCAAAATTAATTATTTTGAGTTGATTTCCTCAAAAAATTGACTTTGACTTAACTACCAAGGCCCAAGGGTCCAAAATCTCTTGAAATTTTCAATATTCCCTTGGTCGGGGACCTCCAAAAATTAATTTCTCTGAGACCCACGAATTTTACCTTTTGGAGAATTAATTTTTCCTAGGACATAAAATTAATTAAATTTCTGGCTTAGGATTTTAATTAATTTTTGCCAGAAAATTTAATTAATTGACTCATGAGGGGATTAATAATTTTTCCAACCCTCAAATATTTTAGCCATGGTGTCTAACTATGAGGGACCATGCACTAAGATATTTTTTACATCAAGATATTACATTTTAATACATGAAGGGGGGAAACCCGTTCGTTATAGACCCTCATTATTTACCCAATTCTGTGACTCAAATATGATCTAGTAGACCCAGTGATTTGTAATAAAATAATTTATCCAATTAGCTAAAATTATTCCCAAATCACTTTACAGAAAACTCGACTAGAACACTAGGACTTATCTAAAATCTTGACGACAAAATTCACCCTAGCTTTGGGATGAGGGTGGAGGGAAAAACTCTACCAATCATCTGTGTTTAGAAATACACATGAATCGGTAAGACAAAAAACCTCCTATGATAGAAATCGTCATCAAAACGGTAGGCTTACCTAGGTTGTTACATACATAAGCGATCTTACTAGGATCATTTACATTATAAACTTTTGCTGAATGGGTTTACAACTCTGACAAACTGTCGACTGATGATGATGAATCCAAGATGATCTGAATGCTCAAGCATGATGGAATCTTCTTGCGAAAATGTGCACTGCTATGGGGTAGTTGACGCAGAGTGGTCAACAGAACCCAAATCTTGCATGCACCATTCACACTTGGAATCTGAGGGATTATATGGTCTACAACTGATGGTCCCAAAATCACCATCGCATCCTTAATCCTTAACTCATACTTCTCTAGTTTTGTTTTGCCTATTAGAGGTTGATCTTGACCTATAACCAGTTTCAACAGCTTCTATCTCATCAACATATTTTGCCTCATATATTTCTGGATACCATAATTTTTACGACCAGGCTTTGCCTTGACTCTCAGTGATTGGTATGACAATCGAAGACGCCATTTCTCTTGATTCCATTTGTTGCGTACTCTCTTCAATTAGCCTTACTACATGTCAGCTACACTAACATTCTTATACTTTCTAATATTTCATGCTCAAACTCGAAAATTTGTTTCCATTGGATCTGCCTTGCTCACCCAAGATCTTCACTGCAGGTTCCGATACCATGTGAGAGAATGAATAGCTCTAGTGTGATACCATGTCCAAAATATTGGATGTTTTGCAGATTAGGCTTCCATCAGCTTTGATACCAAATCTGAAATCTTTAAATTGGATCATATATATATATAGCAAAACTTACAACTAATATAACAATATTCAAACTATCCCTAAAAAGATCTTACAGATCAAAGACCAACTTCTAGTTTACAATTCACTGACCACTATTACATGTACGACGCACTAGCCCATTGTAGAGTTGTCATTCTTCATGTAAATTACAACTAATATAACAATACTCAGACTATCCTAAAAAGAACTTACAGATCAAAGACCAACTTCTAGTTTACAGCTCACTGACCACTATTACATGTACGACACACTAGCCTATTGTAGAGTTGCCATTCTTCATGTAGTTTATAAGATTTGTTGCCATGCATGGATCATATTTATACTAATAAATCTGGGGTTTAATTGGTTAAATCTCCAATGCATATCCACATTTCTAGATCTCGATTCATTGTAAGAGGTGGCTATGGTGGCCTGCATATTACACCATAATTCACCTCTGGACTTCATGGTGTACACCATTAACTCTATGATCAACTTTTCATTCAAACTTGTGTTCTTCCAAATTCCACACTTTTGTTGTACCTATCTAATCCACCACTTCCTTACTTCCAATTGTCACTACATTAGAGATTTCCTTTCGGATACTAGCTTCAAGTTCGTCTATTGGAATTTTGATACAATCCTTCTAGTCTTTGGCAAGGTTATGCTTAGCCAAAATTACACCTATTAGCTTATTTCAGACCAACTACACCTACCATGTGCATCTCGTGAAACATGCCAAGTGCAGTTTTCTGCCTGACCCTGAGACCCATACCCTCTTATTTGTTCCTTTTCCCAAAGCTTTTTTCTTTCCTTCTGTTCTTCCCACTCTAGAAAATTCATGGAGATTTTATGTGAAACATTTCTCATCACACCCAACCTTCTAACAAACTTTTGAAATGCCACTTTTGACATTCACGGTAGATTGTATTTGAAACCCTTTTTATCACTCCCCACCTAGCAAATTTTTTAAATGATGCTTCTAATTTAGCCATCTAGAGCTTGCTTGCTTTGTGCAGCTAATGCCATAAGTTTAGTGAACTTCAACAAACTAGAATGCATTTCTTATGGATGAAGTCTCTTGACTCTTGATGGCACATGCTAACATATTAATATTTGGCAAATTTCACCTTTCTAAAACCTACAATCCTAAAACTATAGTTTGGTTTTAGGATCAAACTGAACTATTTTCTGCTGAGGCCATGCTAAATGGTTCAAACTTCAATTTTGTTTCAGTTTTGCACAAATAACACACTTGGACTCTAAACTTATCCACACACCTTTATGAAGTTTAATTCATTTACTGTTCAGAAGTTCCAATTCCATATTAAACAGTAAAATTATTGACTCAACTAAATGGTATAACAGATATATCTTTCGCTTACCCTGTTCTGGTAATATAGCACGGGGATCCATTGATATCAATCATTCGAAAACCACTGAAGTATAATTTGCTCAAATCTTCTTTAGTCAGTTTCTGAAGTGTTGGGGCAGCAAGAGGACCCTGCATTAAAAGAAAATTTCATCGTCAGTTCTCTCTCCTATCAAAGGCAAACAAACAACTTCAATAAAGCACAAAACATCAAAAATAATCAAGCATGTCAAACAATCAAGAAGAGCAAGATGCAAACCAAAAACATATCTTAGAAACCTGTGAAACTTTCTAACATATCAATATAATCCTTTTAATCATATACAACCAACTACTTTGCAGTTAGCCATGTACACAGCTACTAATACAGAAGATGACATACACACAGTTAAGTTGATTAGAAGATGCAACAAACCACATAAAATGCCTTGTAAAGATATTCTTTGCATCGTAATTGAAATCATAAATAACCAACTGCATTGCATTTACCCATGCATCTATTACAGAGATGAGACTCCATCATGCACAAGCATAGAGACAGACAGAACAGCAATCAATATGAAGATCTTATTGTATGAGTATAACACCAGCAATGGAAGAACAAGTGAACAAGTAATAAACAATGACAAGTATTCAAGTATAAGAGAATTGCCACAAGTATTCAAGTATAAGAGAATTGCCAGAATTGTACACATGGTGTACAGTAATATTATTATAGATATAGTCAAAACTATGGGGAGGAACTGTACATGCACTGTACAGTAACTACAGTCATTTGTATTATTATATATTATTATATAGAGTACAAAACTGACTGAGTCACCCAACAGAGACAAGGCTAAAAAACAAAGTGTGCTACAGTACAAAATAGAAATGTACAGATATAATCATTGTTGAAAAAAATGGCATCGGCAAAAAAAACAGCAAGCATCAAGAATACTTATCTGCAACTTCAGCAAAAAAAATCAGCAAACCATGCAAGGAATAAAAAATACAAGATAAATTCATTATTTTCAATTTTTTAAACATATAAACCAAGAACAATATCAAATAAACACATTGGCACATAAATATGGAAAACACACCGATATATATGATGTAGTGGATGCCAAATCAAAAATGATACACCATAGTCGATACTGAATACTGAACCCTGATGGCTGTCCAATTAAGGACTCAAAAGTGGACAGCCAATACAAAATGTCATCAAATACATAAATTTATCTCATCATCATAAGTCAAAATCATGGTGTACCATTTGGCATTTGCATAGGGTCATTGAGAGGAGAGGAGTACCATGTAGGTGGATAGTCAACAGCCCAGTACTTGGAAAATTTTGTCCTTTTAGCTATGTTCATAAGCCCTTTATGGTTCTCAAGGATTACACTGGAAGTATCTGAGCCATCCCATGAATACAAACACAAAGCAGTTGCAATTTAAAACCTACGTCCACGAGGATGAATGTATATGTATATGGTATTGCTTTGGTATCTTCCTGTTGAACAGTAGTGTTGGAAAAGGTGAAGGTGGTGGTCACTTAAAGTGTGCAAGACAATTATGTCTCTAAATTTTCCTTTGACATAGATGGTGTTCTAGAATATATCCATGTTCACTAATTCAATAACTCCCATCCAACCCTCCAATCAAAATTTAAATCTTCATTGCAACATATGCTGCACAAACATGCAGAAGAAATATCACTTTTTGCTAGTCATCATGAATCAACATAAAACTGTTATTTTTATAAGCCCTTGTTGTTAGACTGCCTCAAGTTTCAACTATATTATTTCTGACCCCCATTTCCTTCTGAGTGGATGTTGAGAAACTACATAAATAGTTTGTTCAGGACTTTATAAGATCTAGTGATAAACAAGATAGTTCATGGATGTTATTTTACTTGATCATTCAACTGACTTCACCTTATAGACAGTCATAGCATCATACTGCCACAGCAGCTGTTTGGAATAAAGGGAATTAAAATAATATACAAGTTTGAGAATAAATTGTTGGCATTTGAAGGACTTCTTGACTTGAAATAAACATATTGACCAACATCAGGAAGAATAGTTGTCAAAGAAAATTAAATAATATCCATCAACAAAGTAAAGATCGAAAAAATTTGTAAACCTCCCAACAGTGTGGCCTTTTCTTCACAGCTCTAACATGCAGGGTGGCTGCAGTAAGGTAATTGCTTCTTTGTTTGTACATATTTGTATTTTGTATAATATATGTAGTATTTTCTCAAAATAATGCATAAACGACTACTAGTTGTAGAAAAATCAACATATCCACATCAAAGGAGAGGATTAAGAGATTGACCAACATTGTGAGGGTCTTTTGCAGTGGCTTAAAAATTTATTTTGATTATAAGCTCCTCAATAATCACATACAGCACTACAAGTCTTGAGTGCAAAGTAAGATGGCCAGTACCTCCGTAAACTCTTCCCATTAACCCAAACATGACCCTTTCCCATACTCCTCAAATCAGTGCTACAGGATTGTCACCTCCTAGGGCATTAGAAATTGTCTAAAGATTGACGAAGAAACAAATTCATGAATTACAAAGGATAATGGATGATAAAATCAATATAAACAAGCAGGGTAAGCCTTGGAATGCAATAAAGTACATTGTCAAAATTATTTCTGCAATGACCTTGATCCCTGCTCCAGAAAAAATTTGATGGCAATGAGAACCATGGTTTGAGCCTCCAACAACCGGTTGTTGATGATGGTAAATGTCTTCCCTCTCAGTCCCCAACAGTTGTTAAGACAAATGAATTACTTAAGAGGATCAAAATTGGCTTGCTGAATTTTTCCCCTTTTGCCAATTTTTTTCGATTCTTTTGAAAGATCGTGATGTGCCAATTTTTTCAAAAAATTGGTATCTTGCTCAGGCCAATTTTTTGTTTGAGGTTTGACATTGCGATGTCACTGATTTTTAGGTGATTTTCTCATGTATGGATATAATACATGTTCGCTCATATTACTAGACTAAATCTCATCAATTCCTACCTGCTTAGATGAAATCATCCCCAATTTCCACTGAAGATGGGGACAGTGCTGCTTATATGTTGATTGCAGCAGCGACTTACCCTCAAAGTGCCTTTGCAGCGCACCAAATAGAAGGTGATGTGACACTACCTAGTGGATCCACTGTAGAAATCAAGAAGAGTATCTTCAAGAAAGGGAGGCAGAAAATCTGGAATTGTGGCCTCCAGATGTGTGACTGGAGCAATTCCTCCAAATGAGGTGGTTCATAACTTCATATAGCTTTCACTGGTTGACATTCCCCACATCATGAATCCCAAACTGTGTTAGAAGGTGCAAGGACCCATTTGTTTCATGATGGTGCAAGGACTATTTAGTTTGAAGCAATACTTGTCCAAATGCAACTAAACATGATCACCAACTTGAAGATGCACAGCAACTGGATGTCATATAGCTTCCAGTGGTTGACATTCACCACATCACAGATGCCAAACTGCGATAGAAGGTGCAAGGACCCATTTGTTGCATGATGGTGCAAGGACTATTTATTTTTGAAGCAATGCTTGTCCAAATGCAACTAAACTCTATCACCAACTTGAAGATGCACGGCAACTTGATGTCTGATGTCATATAGCTTCCACTGGTTGACATTCACCACATCACGGATGCCAAACTGTGATAGAAGGTGCAAGGACCCATTTGTTGCATGATGGTGCAAGGACTATTTCTTTTTGAAGCAACACTTGTCTAAATGCAACTAAACTCGATCACCAACTTGAAGATGCACAGCAACTTGTTGCAATCCTGTAGTGCTTTGTATTTGGCATATATCTACTGAAGGATGTCATGAACACAACTATGGATCTTGGCCAGGTTCTGCATGAAAAAAAAAAATAAGCTTTGTCTTCCCACTTCTGCTGGTGGGATGTGGATAGATTTGGGAGAAAAACTAAGGCTAAGAGGTTGAAAGCCAAAACAAGGCTCAAAAGGAGAGTGTCTTGGATAGGGGGCTTTGGGGTTACTATGTTGCAAAATATGCAACGTATTAATCCCATTGTTCGTTATATCAATGGTAGATGCAGAGAGCATACACCAAGGTTATGTTAAACTACCTTAGTTTGGCCATCAATTTGTGCAGAGAACTAATCCTGATAACCTAAAGGCTTCCATAAGAAATTCAAAAATCATTATGAAATCTAAAGAAATAATCAGAAATGATGGTCAATGGTAATCCAAAATGGCTCCAAACATGCTAGAAGATTCCCAAGCCATGAAGGGAACTGGAAAAGACTTGTACACCCAAGCTTCAGGTTGGCGGGTTTGTTTTGGCTACAATTCGAACAACTCCGGATGTAATCTTCCACTTCTTTACACATGGAAAGCCAAGATAAGTACCTTTGCAGGTGCAACATAAGTTTATGCACACCAAATGTCCTTCCATAGAATGAAGACTGGACCTCGTTGATATGAAGATGGCAAGTTGACATAGTTGGAACACACAATTGATTGAGCTTGTAAAGAAAGCCATCATGATCTGTGTAGTCAGAGAAAGGGCTTTGAATAACCACGTTCAGTTG
Source organism: Pinus tabuliformis (assembly GCA_031772625.1). Taxonomy (NCBI): domain Eukaryota; kingdom Viridiplantae; phylum Streptophyta; class Pinopsida; order Pinales; family Pinaceae; genus Pinus; species Pinus tabuliformis. The sequence continues at coordinate 841,708,183 of CM062817.1, read as the reverse complement.
TTGGATGGAATCCATGACCAGACCAAAATAAGGGTCTATATACTACTGGGATATCCAATCCTCATAGGCGGCACATTTGATATCTAAAATGGAAAGGGCCTTGGCTAAGAGTCTGCTGGGGAGATTAGGAACTTTACTGGAGCTACCCTGTTATGTTTAATGACTAGATGAGCCGTTGAATGTAGTGTTTATTCCTAACTTTTAGATTGGGAATCAAAAGCTAAAGAGATTAATGATCTGTGTGTAAGATAGTCCCCTTAACAAGGATGCAGAGTAATCATGGTTAAAGTGCTTGAAAAAGTCTATAAAACCCCATTCTGTAAGTGTTGTAGTTGATCTTGGCCTGGGGCAAGGTCTATCAATGGTATGCCACTAGACATCCTCCAGACTTAAGAACAATAGCTATGGCATTCTGGGAAGTGCCTATCTCAATCTCAAAAAGTTGTTGTAAGTTTGGGACAGCAAACACCAAGGCCACATAGAGAGCATCCTTTTAATATTTGAAATGCTCATTCTGTGTCAGAAGTCTAATAAAGAGTCTTCTACTTATTGGCCTAATTCAGTGGGCAAGAAAAGTGGGAGCAATGGAAAATGAATTTTCTGTAGAAATTCCTGCCTCCCAATAAACTCTGCAGATATGTAATGTTGGTAGGTATCAACCAATTCCTCAAATATATGTTAACTCTTGCATCATCAATCACAAAACCTAGGAATTGGATAGAAGTTTAGCAAAAGAATGACTTCTTCAGTTTGATATGCAATTGTGTTGGTGGAGGATTGGGACATGTTGAAAATGATCAAACCAAGTTCAGTTAAAAACTAGCAGGAGGGGGAGGGATATTACTAAATCCCGAAGGAATAACTGTGGACAAATTTCCATGGTGACTTGATTGAAAATCCAACAACCAGGCAGAAATATATGGGCTCTACTGAAGGTTAACAATAGCTCATAACCGGGGTGTCCAAGACATTACCATCCAGGGAGACTCTTTCCTTATTATTTGACACTTGAGAAGCGGCACTCCTCTAAAAGATAACATGTTAAGTCTGTTGTTCCATCAAATCAAAGGTATTCTTCTATCTTTCTCGAGCACCTCCTCCTTCCACATTCTCAGAAATCTCAATTCAAAAGCGGATCTCCTAGCCAATAAGGCATGTCTTTTGGGCGAAGGACAAACTAAAATAAATGGTATCCATGGTTATGTCACCATTTGCTAATGATGCCTATGGCTGAATCCCATATTCTCCCTAGACCTTTTTGTTTCCACTCCCTAATGTTGCCCATGGTTGACTCCATTATGCCCCATAGACCTACCCCTCCCTCCCATGATCCGTTGAGCCCCCTCCCTATCCCAACTCCCCCCACCTACCCTCTTGCTTCATATGAAAACTTAATGCAAAGTATTAATCCCACTTATCCAAGAATGACTACAATGGATGCTTCACACCTGCCCAATGTGGCATCATTTGAACATTGGCCTCATGCAAGCATGCCACAATTAATGGCTCCTGCGCAAATAAGACTCACCCTTAATCAAGATCTTATGGTGTGCCAAGGTTATGTCTTTCCAAGCATGCCTCATTTAATCTTACTGGTGAAGATTAGACCTGCTCTTAATCCTAAGCTCATGGCATACAAGGAAGGCGTCTTCTCAGATTGTTTTGTGATGATTGCACTATCTCGAGGCACTAGATTTCATAATATGTAATTGAAAGATCGTATGTGGCTCTCAGATTGCAATGTGAATAAATTAGGGAGAGGAAGAATTATAGCATTCACTCCTTGCGAGCAGAGTGGGTTCTAGTTCTGTTCTCCTCTGAGGAATTAGCAGTGGAAGCTTCGGCAGCAAGAGTGGCACCCAGACATGTGTGCACTTGGAAGCTCAGTGATGAGCTTCGAACTACTCTTCAAGCCTTCTTCCACTATGAGCTCCAATCGTGGACTAAGCACCCTTGCAGTTGGGTAATTTGGCACCTTACCCTCTCTAGGTCTGAGATAAACATCTCACTTTTCTTTTCCCTTGGCTTTGCGAGAATTTGGAATAGTTCTAATAGCTTTGTGGTCTCAGTTCGTAGCCCAGTCAGCAGCGGGGAGTCACAATTAGGCATGATTTGCCCCTCTTCTCTGGGCTTTGTCTCTATATTTAGTCTTGCACTCACCACTGGTGTTATTTGGTCGTCTTGCCGAAATTTTCCGAGTACTGAGTTCTTTCTTGGCCACCTCCGACCTAACTCTTTGCTTTCCTCAGTTGGCCTTTCATTTCTCTCTCGACTCCCGCTTCAGTATGCACTTCCCATGGATTCAGCTCTTTGACTTTCGACTCATTAGCCTCATGTGTATGTGACCACGACAAAAAAGAACATGCAGCTATCAATTCCGAATTCTATGACCTGCATGTTAAGCTATACCAACAAAGGGACTCTGATTGCAATACCTTGAACATAATTGTGGCTCTGCAACAATGAATTCCGCATTTAGAGGATGAGGTTGACGCACTCTGCAGCATCATTTCGAACCTCAAGTTACAGGGTGCCCAGCCAGATAGCCCAGCAGCAAAACCGCCTCGGGTTTCGACCTCAACTACCCAGCAAATCCTTCTGATTAATCAACTCTGTAACGTCTAGTTTCAAGTGTCTATGGTTTTTGTTCGAAATTTGCCATATATACTCTACTTTGTTAGTTTTTGTAGCATCAGATGGTGTTCTAGTCTCAACAGTTGTCAAAGAGGCTAAGAAACACTAGGATTCCATAACCTAGAAAAGGTTTCAGGAAAATCCACCTAGAGATGACTTAATTAAGTTAATTAATCAATAATAATTAACAATAATTAATTAAGGAAGGTGAGATTTCTCTAGAAACTCACACAGACTGACTAGGAAATAATCCCAGCCATTGATTAAGTTTTAATCTTGGCCGTTGAAGTCCCACAGTAAGATTATAAGAAGTAATCAATGGGTAGATGGAGGAACATACTCGAGATCGATTTCCATGGGTAGTTCGATTTTTCCAGAGAGCAGCAGCATTCTGTAGGAAGAATTCGAGCTAGAGAAGGGAAGCAAAGACATAGAGGGGCAGAAGCAGTGGGTTCGAAGGAAGTTTTCCAGTTCCTAAGAGTAGCTTGCAAAGAGGAAGAGATAGCCACAGAGAGGTCGATGCAAGGGTCACACAGAAGTCTCTAGAGGGCAATTCGATTTTGCTGGAGAGAAGGTTGTTTTCAGTTCCAAGGTCGGAAAGAATTTCCAGAGTGCTAGAGAGGCAGTTTCTCAGTCAGCAATAGACAAGACAACTTGAGTAGCAGCGATTCCAAGCAGTAAGTTTTCCAGTTATGCGCTAGGTTGACACAAGGTCTACGCTGGCCAGTTTGGAACTTTGGACAGCTCGCTTGGAGTTGGCAGTCAAAGCCCAGATTGCTTATGGGGTGAGGAAAATTCCTCATAATATTTTTGCCAGTATTTTCTTTGTAGGATTGCTAGATTTCGGCATCCAGTTGTACTCAGAATTTCTCACAACTGCTTAATAATAAAAACCCTTAACTGCTCCACTAGTTTTCCCAAGTTCAGTTGTTCCGAGGACCTTTGTCCAAAAATAACGATGTTATATTTTTGTGCGTGCTAAAATTTTCTCAATTTCTAGTTATCTTCCACAATATTTTTTCTTTGTGAAGATTGAAATGTGATTAATTCATTGTTATTGTAGCAATAAACTACTAAATTAATTTACAGTTAAAAGAATTAATTCCAGTTGCTATAATAGAATTTTAGTGGTGAAATTTTCACATGGTATCAGAGCGATTTTGATCAGACAGGGAAGCTCAGAAGCAGAAGAAGAAAATTCGTTGTTTAGAGGGAGCAACAGGACGAATTTTCTAGGGTTTGCACAGTGCCTAGCTAGGCAATGCAAATTGCTAGGCAATTTGATTTTTCAGTGCAGGTTGGCAGAAAAATTTGGCTTGCCAGGTTGAGTGATTCCAGCAGGCAAAGGGAGCAGCAGTAGCTCAGATCTTCATTGAGCAGATTCCTTGTTTGGGAGTAGAAGGGGTTTTGCAGCAGCTTGCAATAGTTGAATCTGCGTCGGATGGAAGAGGAAGCACACACACAAAGGGAATTTCTCTCAGAGGGTTTCTAGTTTAGAAATCCAAATTTCCAGCGGCGGTCTACAGTAGCTGCAAGCAGATTTTCTCACTCCAAAAGGGAGTTCGAATAGTAGATTTAGCAATCAAACAGGTAAAAGAGGGATATTTTTGTTCTAGTTCCAGAGATGGCCACAACTGGGCTTAAAGATCAAGGTAGGTTGGAGGGAGCCTCCAACTATGTCATCTAGAAGGCCAGGATGTCTTTCTTGCTAGATGAACATGGCCGGAAGACCTTTGCAGAGAAGGTTGTGGCAGTACCGACCAATGCAGATCAGCTGAAAGAGTACAAGAAAGAGATGGAAAAGGCGAAGCAAATGATCTTGGATGGAGTTTGGGACCATATAGTTTCACATATATCCGGCAAGAACACTACCAAGGAGATGTGGGATGCTCTTGCTTAGCTATATCAGAATCCTTCCGAGCAACGGAAGATGTTCCTAAAAGAGAAGCTGAGAAACCTCAAGGGTGAAGGCATTGATCCCTTTCTCATTAGAATTCAAGAAAATTGAGATCAGCTTGCAGCAGTTGGGGGAGGCACCTCAAAACACAAAGCTTGTATGTTCGGCACTGAACAGTGTCTCAAAGGATTGGGAGATCTCCGTCCAAGGCATCTTGGGACGAGATACTCTACCTAGGTGGGATAGGATGTGATCAGACCTGCAGCAGGGGGAGATGAGGTGAGCACTAGTGAAGGCCTCCATCAGCGGAAGCAACATTAAGGGATCGAAAGGTGAGGAGGAAGAGAATGTGGCCCTTGCATCAAAGGGTCCCAATCAGGGACAGGGGAGAAAAAGAAAAAGAAGGACCTATCTAAGGCCAAGTGCTTCAGGTGTGGCGAGTTTGGCTACTACAGTACTCAGTGTCCTCAAATGAAGGACAAGCAGGAGAAGCAGGACCAGGCGGTAGCATCTGCACAAATAGACAAGTTTTCCTCCAAGCTGGAGAAAGATTTTGCCATGTTTGCAGCTATACCTCCAAGGGGTGAGGTGGGGCGATATGGAGTTATAGTCCCAAAGTTGCACAAAGGTTTGGGCAAGGTCCATTGAGGTGTCTTTCTCATGGAACATTAACTTGCTACAGGGGCCCACAGTATTCAATAGCAGGATGGATCAGTGCCAGTTGATGCAGTCAGATTCTAGACTGACAGTTGCAAACTAGTTGCAGTCAGGTGTTGAGGGGTGCAGTTATAGTGTTGGTAGCAGAGCAAGAGGCTTAGTGCAGAGTCGACAATAGCGCCAAGTCCTCAGTGGACAGTGCAGAGGCTAGTCGCAGTCAGATGCTCCGGAAACAGATGCAGCACAGAGAAATAGTTGATTCAGTATTTCGGATACTTCTCAATTGCAATAGTTGTAATAGCAGCAGCAACAGATGAGAGGGAGTTGCAGTGTAGATGCAAAGTGACAGCAATATAGCAGTGTCAACAACCACAAAGATGCAACATCAAAGTTGCACAGTGGTTGGTGGGCAGTGGCAGGCAATCACAGTGGCCAAACATTAGTAGCACATATGGGAGGATGATGCAAAGACAGAGTGTTGAAGCAGTTTAGCACCAAAACACCTTCCTCGCTAAGAGGGAGTGTTAGTTTTTGTAGCATCAGATGGTGTTCTAGTCTCGACAGTTGTCAGAGAGGCTAAGAAACACTAGGACTCCATAACCCAGAAAAGGTTTCAGGAAAATCCACCTAGAGATGCCTTAATTAAGTTAATTAATCAATAATTAAATTTTTCCTAAGTCTAACTTAGGGAAAATGATTAATTAACAGAATTAATTAAGGAAGGTGAGATTTCTCTAGAAACTCACACGGATCGACTAGGAAATAATCTCAACCATTGATTAAGTTTTAATCTTGGCCATTGGAGTCCCACAATGAGATTATAAGAAGAAGTTGATGGGTAGATGGAGGAACATACTTGAGATCGATTTCCTTGGGCAATGCGATTTTTCCATAGAACAACAACATTTTGCCAGAAGAGTTCAATCCAGAGAAGGGAAGCAAAGGCAGAGAGGGGCAGAAGCAATGAGTTCGGAGGAAGTTTTCCAGTTTCGGAGAATAGCTTGCAGAGAGGCAAAGATAGCCACAGAGAGGCTAACGCAAGGGCTGCGTAGAGGTCTCTAGAGGGCAATTCGATTTTGTTGGAGAGAAGCTTATTTTCAATTCCAGAAACTGAGAAGAATTTCCAGAGTGTCAAAGAGGCAGTTTCTCAGTTAGCAGCAGACAGGACAGCTTGAGTAGCAGTTGTTCCAAGCAGTGTGTATTCCAATTCTGCGCTAAGGTGACAGGGTCGGCACAGGCCAGTTTGGACGGCTCACTTGGAGCTGGCAGTCAGAGTCTGGATTGCTTGTGGGGTGAGGAAAATTCCTCATAATATTTTTGTCAATATTTTATCTGTAAGATTGTCAGATTTCGGCATCTAGTTGTATTCAAAATTTCTCACTGCTGCTTAATAATAAAAACCCTCAGTTGTTGCACCGGTTTTCCCAAGTTGGGTTTTTCCAGGGACTTTTGTCCAAAATAACGGTGTTATATTTTTTTGTGTGTGGCAGTATTTTCTCAATTTCCAGTTTATCTTTCGCAGTATTTTTTATTTGTAAAGATTGCAGTGTGATTAATTCATTGTTGTCGTAGCAATAAATTGTTAAAGTAATTTACAGTTAGAAGAATTAATTCCAGTTGCTGCAATAGAATTTCAATGGTGAAATTTTCACATACTCGGCAAATAAGAGTATTGATAGGCTATGGGTTTTTGTTGTAAAGTGAGTAAGGGTAATTAGATACAGTTTGACATCCCAGATGTCCTTGAGTAGCATGGCAATGTAATTATCCTGGGTACTTGTCGCAACTGGGCACAGATTTAATGCAAAGAGAACTCATTTTTGTTATTAAAAAAAAAACACTAGCACGTCATCTAAGTAAACAACTACAAACTACTTAGATGTTGGAAAAATATATAGTCAATGAATCAATGAAGTTAGCAGGGGCGTTGGGATTGAAGGGCATAACCAATCACTCATAGAGACAAAACTTGGTCTTGAAAGTTGTCTTCTATACATCCATACAATCCCTCCAAATCTAGTGAAAATCAAGAGAGGTCCAACCTAGTGAAGTACTTAGCCCCTTTGAATTGATCAATAAGATCATCAACCCAAGGCAAAGGGTAAAGGTGCTTAGCAATGACCTTGTTGAGAGCCCTATAATTTGTGCCAAGTCATCAGTCTTGTTTCTCTTTCTTGGACACCATCAAAGCAAGAGATCTATAATGATATCTTTGGCATTCTCTTGTAATTGGCATTTCTTTGTGCATTGATTATCTTTCTCCTTGGCATATTTGTGCACTCTCTCTAGAACACTTGTGATCAACTCTAGCATTTTTGTTTAAAGTTATATTGTTTGTTGTTGCAGGTTTCTCTCTCGATCACAGTTGTGCTAGGGCATCTCTTACAAACAACTATGAGATGATCATGGTAGGACACACATTATTCAAGCTCTATGCTACTACTATCACAAGAGCCAAAGAGACGTAACTTGAAAGCCATGGGGAAAACAACTTTCCATATTGGGAATTAGATAATTGACCATATCCTCACTCTCAAAGCCATCACTGTGCAAGACAGATACCACTCTTCAGTAGTCTTGATTCTTTTGTTACTTTGAATATTTTGGAAAGCTTTTGACTCAATTCTAAGGGATGCCCTTTTTCAATAAGTTCGAGACATTATCATATATGAGACCCTTATCACTCTCATCATGCTCCTTTATGACTCTATCCTCAACCATCTCAATACCACGTGTATTCTCTAGTTTTATTTAGAGCACCATTAGGTTGAAGTAAGGTTGCCCCCACGTTTTGATCTCCATCCTCATCTTCACAAATGATGTGATCCCCTTGGCTACTACCCTAGAGGGATTGCAAAGGCAATTAAAAGCGCTATCCAATTTGATGTCTTCCACAATGAACAGTCAACTTGGATAACGCTAAGGTGATAATCTCCAACATCTCAAAAAATATCCTCACAAACTTCTATTTCTTTTTTCCATGTAGGGAGATTGAGATCACCACATCATATATGTTCTTGGGAGTCTAGTTTTTAGGGCCTAGATTTGGATTTATAAAGGCACTCCAACACCAAATCAATGAAGGTCATGGGTCCCTTTCTCTCATTAGATGGCAATGTTTCAAACCCATTTCTAGGACACATCATCCAAGATGGATCTCAGGGATTCTAACATTTGTCCCATGGTTCTTTATGGTTCAAAGGTGTGGCAACGTAGTTTGCTTGAGTTAGACTAGACCGTACAAACCCTCATTCCCTATTATAACATGAAGGGAAAAAGGACAAATCTCGATGCCATCATTCGAGCAAAGTTGCAACCCATCCTTTCTGACTCAAGACCATTTTCAAATTGGTCTCTTTCTGCATCATATCCAATGTTTTGTTGATTTGGCAATCGATAGCAACCAATATCCATACATAGCTTAGTGATCCTATAAGGGTGTGGATCAAACAAACCTATTAGACAATTTCATGATTATTAGTTTTATGAGGTTTCAGGCCTTCTCCAATCAATTGAAATCTCAATGAACCACCATCTTTCAAATATTTTTTGGGTGCAACTGGACATCTCTCACTAATAAGCAAGAGATGAAGAAGATTATCAAATATGACATCTGCAAGAAATACATCTAGGTCACTTGTCTCAACCCACCAAAGGGGTTGAAGCCCAAGATGGCCTTCCACACAGAGCACTTCTTCGAGTTGAGAGATAGCCTTATTGTTCAACCCCCTTACACACTATAGCATTAGAAGTATGCACTCATAATCTCTCTATATTAGTTTGGAGTGGGTTCACATAGGTTGAGCATCAAATTCCATAGAGGGATAGGCAACTATGTCCTATGCAAGAGACACGGATGGAGGAGCTCTTTATTCCGTGGTGTCCTATCTACTACAAGATAAGGGCATTTCTACTACCTCTTCAAGAAGTTTCAAAGCTATCTCTTCATCTTCTTTCAATACATGAACCAATAGCACTTAAACTTGTTCATGAGGGAAACATTGTCTCTTCGATCCTCCATGCTTCGACCACCCTCCTGACCAAACACTATTTGAAAGATCACATCCCTTTTTCGGTGATCCTAGCAGTGAAGGCATTGAGAACAAGTGGACAATAGAACCATTCTAGCATGATCAAGACTACTGAGACACCTAGGGGCCTCCTACCCTCCCCACAAACTAGATCCGTGCAAAGTTTCCAACTAGCATGGTCTAGACTAGTGAGACCCCGTGGGGACTCTTGCCCTCCTGAGTCCCCACCAACAAGACCCACGCAAAGTCTTTGATTCATGATTCAGGATAGACATCCTTCCTACAAAAAATCCTCGACATCCAAATAGCAATAGCAGGAACCTCCCTTAAGATGATGAGACACATCGCAAATCAGCTCTTTTGGATAGTCTTCTATCATGATCTTTTCCTTTCGACCTCAAACATTAGGAGAGACACATTTACTAAGGTGGAGAACCTACAAAGCCGCATTTCTTACTATTCTTCAAGCGACAAGTACAAAAGAACATTGAAGCTTCTCCTTCCCCCGTGTACTCTCCTCTAGGGCATCACTTCAAAGAGTTTTGTGCTTATTTGGTATCTAGCCATTTAGCAATGCATGTATTACTTCAAATATTCCAACAACATTTCTTGTATAGTTATTAGATTTTCGATCTTAGATAGATCTATTTTTGGATTTTATATAGGATTGGCCCTTACAATGTATTGATATTAATGTACTTAGTAGTCCCATTGACCATTTAATGTTAATAAAATAACAAATTATCTTATCTATCTTACCTAAGGAGTGTGTTGCCCAGGTGTTATTTTCTCTAATTATTGCTGGTTTTAGGGTTTGTTGGTGGTCCATTTAATCCTTCTCTCTCTGTTATGGATCTCAACATGTTATCATATTAGGGCAAGTGTGAACCTCCCTCACCCTTTTTACCGCTGATTAGGGTTTCTCAGCTGTTTTTTCACAGGGAACAGAATTTTCCACAATAATATTTTGCAAAACTTACCAAGTATTTGGTCTGTTTCATGGCAATCTTGTTGACTTAAGTTGGGCACCTCATTTAGGGTTTTTTTTAGCATGTTTTATGCATTTTGTTGCAAAATATTGAAGCACCCAGTATTAGAACTTCACTGTTGTTTTATTTCGGGGATTTTCTTGGACAGATCAGGAACTTTTTTGACTGGTTGCACCACCTATGGGCTGCTACACTAGTTTTTCTGGACCATCCATTATTTCAGTGTTTTTCTAGTGCTGATTTAGTGTGCCGTTAAGCAGATTTCTCCCTCAAAATTGTGCCCTGGCACTATATCAGCCTAGAATCTCGTATACCCTCAGCACTTTTGCACATAATAAAGCAGATCAGAGAACTTTGGCTAGTGGCATTGCCCTAAGAGTTGTGGAACTAGGATTTCCAGATCTGATTTTGGGCTAGTGGCATTTCCCTAAGGGTTACGGAACCATGATTTCCAGATCTGATTTTCTAAGCAATTGATTGACAGACTTTTGGCTAGTGGCATTGCCCCATGGGCTGTGGAACTAGGACTTCTGGATCATCCCCTCTTTTTAGGTTTAACCTGTCTTTCAAATCCAGCGTTATATTTCTTGTTCATTTGCATAAAATTCTCTCTCTCTGTGGTTGCACTATCCTAGTGCAGATTCAGCGCACTACAGATTTTTTGAAAGGAGCTAGTAATATTTCTTACTTACCTGGGTTTAATCAATGTGACTTTTGCAGAGTTATTTGCACAATCTTTCTCTGTAATGGACTCAAAGTGGATGTTTTCCCAATTACAGGGGGCTACTTATGAAAATTTGGACAGATCAGATGCCGAAGAAACCTACATATCATAAGGAGGAGCATGCCTCCAAATATTGTACGGTTTGTCTTCAGATAATTAGAGAATTGCAAGGTTAACAATTTGCAACAGGGATCTTTTATACAACACTGCCTTTCTTCAGAGCAAGGGTTTGTGAATACAAATGGCTAAATGCCTTCTTCCAAAATCCAGATATTCAATATATGACTTCCTCAACCTCACATTTCAAGTTTTTTAGATCCAATACAAGGGCCCATATTCTAGTATTGTCTATATGATCCTTCAAGTACAAATTCTATCTTTGATGATTTTTATTTGAAGGTCTGCAGGATCTGTCCCGCTAATTTTTATAAATGATTCTTCCACAGATGAGTCTCAAACTATTACAGTGGATCTATTCGTTTGTTTGAATCTCAAGGATAACCAGCCTAGATCCACTACCAAGCGCCGAGAGGGATCAAAACTCTTTTTATTCTAAAAGATGTTTGCACCTCAAGAAATTTGATCCCTCTAAGATGGATCTAGGCTAATTATTATATTTAATTTGAACTTTTAATGTTATATACATAACATAGACTCTATTATAATAATTCTAAGATAAAATATCAAAGGCTCCAATTATTTTCATTATTTAAATAATTTTACAATGTAGACCAAACCATATATAGTTTTTTAAAGAAAATCATTACGGCAGGAGAAATTTCAAAGACTCAAATTATTCTCATTGGAAAATTCTTTCGGAATTTTATGCCTTTAAATAGGCTACATTAGAGAAGAATACCATGGGAAAAACCATGGGTTGTCAAAACCAGAGTCTGATGGTTTAATTTAACTTTATAATTTTATTGTTAAAATTATGATTATTTATTATACTTTTTTATTTTTATAATTTTAATTATGCAGAGATTTGCACCTCTTCTTTTTTTATTTTATTTTTATGTAATCTGACCGAGTCAAAAAGTTTACATAACAGGATAGGACAGGACAGGACAGGACATTACAAAATCTCTTCCATACTGGGCTGGAGAGCACCTCTCCGCGCAACTATTGACACTCTCTGTACCTTTAGTTAACCAGCATATTTCAATAGATTTTTTTCTATAATTCAAAGGTCACCTTTACCAACTTTGTAACCATGTTGGTGTGCGAGAGATGACATTTGAGGGAGATTATATCTTTCCTACAAGGACCACTTTTAGTATTAAGTGGAGAAGTTGTGATGTAATGCCTTCTCTCCAAGGTCTCCTATTCAAATGGAGGGATGTTGTGAACAGGGTCAACCCTATTTGAGCTCGGTATCTATAAAACCACTCATTTATGTATCTTGGTCAAGGCCAACTTATATTCAAGTTGGGTATCCATTCACTTACTGTCAGATGTATTCGATCAGTTGTATTCACGCTAGGTATCCATAAACTATTAAGCCCACTCTCAGTTGTATTTGAGTTGGGTCCATAAATCCACTCTCAGTATTCAGGCTCTCTCTATTGTATGCTAGTTGGGTATTCATAAGCCCATTCACTTCAGTATATCAGCCAAGGTCAACTCTATTTAGTTGGGTACCCATAAAACCACTAACATATTATTCAGCTTAAGGGGGGGTGTTGAGAATGGTGTAATCTTCACATGTAGCTATGGTGGACCCATATTATATCATTAATATATGTAGCTAAGACCAACTTATGTTCATTTACTGTAATACTAGCTTATGGTTAAAGGTCAACCTAGCAACTTATATGTGGTCACATTAACCCTCGTAGAGAGGACACCCTAACTCTTAAGTTGTGTATACATACACATTCAAGAGTCATTTGTAAAGTCATCTTGCGACCTTTTTGATCTCTCATAAAAGTGTTTTATGCCTAATAGCTTATGTTCATTTATTGTGATACTAGCTTATGGTTAAAGGCTGACCTAGTCAACTTATATGTGGGCACATAAACCCTCTTAGAGGGGCCACCGTAACTACTAACTTGTGTATACATACACATTCAAGAGTCATTTGTAAAGTCATCTTGCGATCTTCTTGATCTCTCTTATTAAGTGTTTTGTGCCTAAGAGCACCTATATCTTTGGCATTCTCTTGTGGTTGGCATTTCTTTGCGCATTGTTTATCTTTCTCCTTAGCATATTTGTGCACTCTCTCTGGCGCACTTGTGATCATCTAAAGCATTGTTGTTTTGAGGTTATCTTGACTATTACTGTAGGTTTCTTTCTCTAGCGCATGCTAGGGCATCTTTTCTCTGTAAGGAATGCACTACTCTAGTGTTATATTTCTCCATTTATTGCAAGTTTTAGGGTTTGTAGGTGGTTCCATTTGATCATTCTCTCTCACTTATGAAATGTAATAATGATGCCAAATTATTTTAATTTCCCTTGTCCATAATGGCATTAGTGTGATATGCACCCATCAATAATAAATGCAAAATTCTAGAGGTGGCATTGAAACCCATGCTCCTTTGAGCTAACAAGAAAAAGTTCTAGTTCCTTCCAACGCTGAAGTCATATATGAAAATCAAGCGACCTACACTGGTTTACACTAGAGAGGGGTCAAATAGGTTGTTGAACAAAATTGTTAGGTTAGTTTCATCCTAAACTAACCAATTCAATCCATTCGACCAGTTTGGCCAATTCAGCTGGTCCTAATTTGGAATGGCCCTCAAAAAACCGAATCCCACCCATTTGTCTTCATGCCCAAAGTCATGAAAAAGTCAACCAAAAGAAAAGAAAAAAAGGCTTTGAATATCATATAAATGAGCAAACTTTGCATATCTAATGTCTAATGGCTTGGGTTTACATTGGCGTATATATACAGTTTTTTGAAAAAAATCGTATATTTTTATATATTTTTAGTAGACTGGTTCGTCAACCCAATGTTTCGGACAATTCTGGTTTCAGTGACTTTGGCAATAAGTCAGAGTATCAACTTAACATGGAGAATGTCTTCAAAGTAAATTCTCTCTAGCTCGAAGGAAATTTTGTTTGATGATATTATGAAATATTGGATGCTTTGTGCATATATCCTTGTACCCTAACTATTAGAATCACCTATGAACAACATCCTCGAAGTTCTCCCATGTACCTACCAAAGGTTAATTGTTCGTTGTTAGTTGTTGAAGGTGGATTTGCCACCATGTGAGGGATTGATCCTCCATGTGAGCTTCAACGACCATAATTTTGTTGGCCTCTGTCAAGTTCCATTGCGTCTTCAAATAAGCTTCCATATTGCATATTCGAAAGTTGAGCTTCTCTCTATTGAGAGCCCCATCAAACTTAAGCATCAATATTTTAGCGTCCGGCATGAATTTATGATGAACAATGGGTTTAATGTTTAGGTTGGGCTTGTTCTTGAGTTGTGATGAGTTGTTGGAACTTGGAACATACTCATTATATCATGCTTTATTTCAATCTAGAACACTCTTTGTTTTTGGACATGTTGTTGTTGTTGACTAACAAGGGTGTCTAGCAAGAGGCGTTAATAGTCCTACATTGGTTTGGCTGAGATTCTGGGCAAGGCTAAAGTTCCAGGAGTCTCCCAAATCACTAGAAGTTTTACAAGGAGCCAGTAAGACTTAGGAAATGCATGAACAAATACATTTTTCAACTAAGTTTAAGAATATTTGTCAATGCAGAAAAATGAAAGCAATTCAAAAAATCAAGGGCCAAAATTTGTAAAAAAAGGCAATTTATGACGCAGATAAATTTTGGGAGCTTCTAGTGTTATCAGAAATCAATCTAGACCAGTTCACTCCAAAAAGGGGCCAAATAGGACAAGTAGGCTAGTTTTGTCCCAAACTAACCAGTTCCACAATTTCGTGTTGATTTTGGGCAGCATCGGATGTGCTCTAGGCTTCAAATTTTGCAGGGAGGCTTGGGCACATGTATTCCAAAGAACCTAGAAAGCATTTTGGGAAATTCCAATAAACGATTTTATTAAAATAATTAATATTTTTTAATGGGACCCTAAGCCTAAACTTAGAAAATTAAAAATATTAATGGGTATTAATCTAATTGTGGGTGTAGCTTCTAGAAGAAGACGAGGATCAAGCTAAGATGATCTTAGCCATTGATTAGCTTTTAATCTGGGTCGTTGAATGTCAACGAGAAGATTATTTAAGGAAGCTTGAAGGTCATTTGGAAAACACACCAAGAGATCAAGAGATTGAATTTCTGAAGTGAGAAATTCTCATGAGGAAGTTCTGATCGAGGAGATTTCTTGCAGTTGAGGGGTAGGGATAGCATCCAAAAAGAAAGAGGTTTTCTCAGTTGGAGAATCATCAGCAGAGAGAGGCAGAGAGTGCTCCAGCAGCCCAAACGCAAAGGCTGACGCAGGGCCACGAAGAGGCAGTGTAGAGGGTGAGAAAGAGTCTAAGATTTTGTTGGGGAGAGTCAGTTTCAGAAGTCAGGAGCCGGGGTGTGAGACCGGGAGGCTGAGAGCAGAGACTCTAGGCAGCAAATCGATCAACAAACTGGGTGATGCAGTGCCTAGAGAGGTTGACGCATGGACTGCGTCAAGGCTGCACAGAGGCAGCGTAGGGCCTGCCAGAGGCACTTCATCCAGAGTCTGGATCAGCCGAGATTTTTTCTCAATGATTATGTGAGGTAATCTCACAAATCTTTCTACCAGTATTTCTCTCTGTAACTGAATAACCGGAGAGGTATTCAGAACTTGGTACTGCTTAATAATAATAAACTCTCAGATCTGCTACACTGGTTTTTTCGGGGACATTTGTCCAAAAATAACGGTGTCAATTTTGTTGTATTTTCTTTCTTGCTCATTCTCCTGTTTTCGCATAATATTTAATTAAGTGAAGGCTGTAGTGTATGTATTACAATATTTTCTGCAAGAAACAGCAAGTAATTTGTTTAAAGGAATTCAACAAATAGGAGTAATATCATCAGTTGCTGCAGTAGGGATTCCGGTTGTGGAATTTTCACATGGTATCAGAGGTGCAGGTGAAGCAAGAAGGGAAAAGCCAGTAGATCCAGCGCTGAGCAGAAGAGGGAGTTCGAAAAAATTGCAAGAGGGAGCAGTTCGAAACCACAAAGGGTTTGCGCAGTTCTTAGCCGGAGGGCTAAAAATTCGAGGTAGTCTCTCTCCCAGTGAGTCGACAAAGAGAAGGACTCACAGTTCGAATTTTTGTCGGGGCAGAGGGCGCAGCGTAAAAGCCTCAGCGTGAGGAGAGCTGGTGGGACGCAGATTTTCAACAGGCAGATTGTTGAGCTGAAAGACGTCATAAGAGAGAAGAGAAGCACAGTGAGGGAATTTGTCCTCAGCAGACTTCCTGCCGCGAAGTTCGTTTTCTCATTGGCTGAGCAGCAACAGTGAGAAGCAGAGAGGTAATTTTTGACATTTGTGGCAATGGCAACCAGTGGCTTGAGGGATCAGGATAGGTTGGACGGAGCATCCAACTATGTCATCTAGAAGGCTAGAATGTCATTCCTTCTAGACGAGCATGCCCTCAAGACATACGTCAACAACGTGGTGGTTGTCCCTGCAAATCCTAATCTGCTGCAAAAATATCGAGATGAGACGACAAAGGCCAAGAGGATGATCCTGGATGGAGTCAAGGATCACGTGGTGTGTCACGTTGCTAGGAGAGGGACTGTTAAAGAGATGTGGGATGCTTTGGCCATGTTATATCAGGGATCTTCTGAACAGCGGAAGATGTACTTGGGGCAGAAGCTAAGATCTGCTCAGATGCAAAAGGGGGAGGGTGTGGATCCATTCCTCACAAAGTTGAAGGAAACCCCATGATGAGTTGTTTGTTGCAGGGCATACACCTCAGGATTCAGAGTTGGTTAGACTGGCCCTCAATTTTGTCTCAGATGAGTGGCAAGTCTTTGTCCAGAGTATCCTGGGCAAAGCAGCATTGCCAAATTGGGATGAGATGTGGGCAGCTCTAAAACAAGAGGAGTTGAGGAGAGACTTAGTCAAGGTCAAACTTGACAAAAGCAACAGCAGCAGTGGGTCAAAGCCCAAGGAGGAGGAGGAGAATGCAGCCCTTGCATCGAAGGGACAACAGGAGCAGCGGAGACGTAAGAAGGACGTCTCGAAGATCAAGTGTTTCAAGTGTGGTGAGATGGGTCACTACGCTACACAGTGTCCTCTCAAGAAGAAGGACAAGGATGAGAAACACGATCTAAAGGCTGCGCCCGCGAAGATCGAAGAAGAGGAGTTCGCCATGACAGTTGAGATACCTCCAGGAGAGAGGTGGGATGATTTAGAACTGTAATTCGAAAGAGCTACAGATGGGTAGGATCCTTGAGGAGTCCACCTCTTGGATCAATACCTTGCTACGGGAGCCCAGATCAAAAGTAGCAGGATGGACTAGTGTCAAATGGTGCCGAGGAGTGTCGGGGAGACAATTGCAGTGGCTAGGAGCACCAGAGACTGAACAACGCAGAGCAGAGTTGACATTAGTGCAGATGGCACAGAGCAGAGGTCAGCAGCAACACAGTAGTTTCAAAGGGTCAATGTAGAGACTAGCAGCAGTCAGACTCCAACATTCACGTGGTATCATACTGAATACAGATAGTTCAGTAATTTTGGATGTTTCTCCATTGCTAGCAACAACACAGTTTACAGTGCAGTGACAATTGGCAATGGCAGTGCTAGCAGCAGCGCAGATGCAACACCTGAGAGGGAGTTGTAGTACGGATGCAGTGTTGATAGTGGCAGTGTCAACAGCGGTACAGTTACAGCAGCAACGTAGTAGTTGGTGGACAACATGTCAGACATCAACAACGCAAAGGACGATGCTTCAGAGTCAGAGCAGTATGCAGCAACGTATATTGCTAGAGCACATTCCTCGCCAAGAGGGAGTGTTGATTTGTGGTAGCATCGGATGTGCTCTAGGCCTCCAATTTTGCAAGGAGTCTTGGGAACATGTATTCCAAAAAGCCCAGAAAGCGTTTTGGGAAATTCCACCCATAAACGATTTTATTAAAATAATTAATATTTTTTAATGGGACCCTAAGTCTAAACTTAGGAAATTAAAAATATTAATGGGTATTAATCTAGTTGTGGGTGTAACTTCTAGAAGAAGACGAGGATCAAGCTAAAATAATCTTAGCCATTACTTAGCTTTTAATCTGGGTCGTTGAATGTCAACGAAAAGATTATTTAAGAAAGCTTGGGGTCATTTGGAAAACACACCGAGAGATCAAGAGATCGAATTTCTGAAGTGAGAAGTTCTCAAAAGGAAGTTCTGATGGAGGAGATTTCTTGCAGTTGAGAGGTAGGGATAGCATCCGGAGAGAGAGATTTTCTCACCCAGAGAATCATCAGCAGAGAGAGGCAAAGAGTGATCCAGTAGACCAGATGCAGAGGCCCATGAAGGGCCACGCAGAGGCAGTGCAGAGGTTGAGAGAGAGTTCAAGATTTTGCTGGGGGGAGTCAATTTCAGAAGTCGGGAGTCGAGGTGTGAGACCGGGAGGCTGAGAGCGGAGACTCTAGGCAACAAATCGATCAGCAAACTGGGTGATGCAATGCCTAGAGAGGTTGACGCAGAGACTGCGTGAGGACTGCGCAGAGGCAGCGTAGGGCCTGCCAGAGGCACTTCATCCAAAGTCTGAATGAGTCAAGATTTTTTCTCAGTAATTGTGTGAAGTAATCTCACAAATCTTTATGTCAGTATTTCTCTCTGTAACTGAATAACTGGAGAGGTATGCAGAGATGTATTCAGAACTTGCTATTGCTTAATAATAATAAACCCTCAGATTTGTTGCACCAGTTTTCCCGCATTGGGTTTTTCCGGGGACATTTGTCCAAAAATAACAGTGTCAATTGTGTTGTATTTTCTTTCTTGCTCAGTCTCTTGTTTTCGCATAATATTTAATTAAGTGAAGGTTGTAGTGTATGTATTACGATATTTGCCGTAGGAAACAACAAGTAATTTGTTTAAAGGAATTTAACAAATAGGAATAATATCATCAGTTGCTGCAGTAGGGATTCCGGTTGTGGAATTTTCACATTTCGCTCACTTCTGATGTGGATTGTCCCTTCAAAAATTTAGGTGCCACCTGTGCACCATTATGCCCAAAACCTGAAAAGATAGGCAATAAGAAAAAGGATTTGCATGTTATATAAACATGCAAACTTTGCCTATTTGGTATCTAATGGCATGGATTTACATTGAAAAACGTGAATATATTCATATATTTAAAAATTTGCATAATTTAGATATTTTTAGTCACCTGTTTATTCAACTCAGTTTTGCAACCAGTTTCAGTTGAGTCCTTATCTGACTCTTGGCCAATGCCAGTTCTAATAACTTTGGCTCTAGTCCCCTTAAAATCCCCCAGGGACAAATTTTAATTTACAAGCATTGTCCCACAGCTTAAAAAGAAATTTCTTTGGGAAGTTTCCAGTTGGCTACTCTCTTTATCACACAAATCACTCGAGAAGAGCTTGATAAAAGATTCCAGGTAGAAAGCAAATCCCAAAGGAGTTCGGAATGTCAAAGCTCTAAAGAGGTCCTATGTTCTAACCTTAAAGGTTGAATACCCATTGATATGAGCACAACACCAGTAATGGAAGAGACTCGCATACAAATGAATAAACAAAGACACATATTCAAGTGGAAAAGAATTGCTGGAACTGTACGTGTTGTACACTCATTACACTTATTTGTATTACTATATGCAGAGTACAAAATTCTAGGAGAGTAATCAAAGCTGCTCAAATCTACAATAAAGTAGGCAAGAGATCAATTTAGACAAAGCCACCCAAAAGATATAAGGATAAATTACAAAGTGTACTAAAAGAAAAAGAAAAAATAGAAAGTAAAAATATAATACATGTTCATATATGTTTAATAGGCTTAGTCTAATCAGTTATAATCTACACAAAATGACTATTTTAATATCATAAACAAGAAGCTACAAGGGGTTAAGAATCACGGACAACAACAAAGGTCGGTTATCCTCGCTTAAAACAGTTAACAGAAACATGTTATAATTCACAAGAAATGCCTGATGAGAAATTGGTGCTTTTAATGATATCTAAAGCCGTAGATAACAAATTAGCAGTTGTGTCGCACTCTACTGTGTACGCATTGTACAGGAACTAGACATCCTATCCCAAGCATAGCATCAGGGTATAGCTACATCATGGATCAATCATGAAATCTAGAATCTAGAAAATTAATCCCCATGAAAATGGAAGAAAGCTGTGCAAATGCAAAATACTGACCTGGAGAGCTAAAAGAGATCGATCATCGTGTATATGCCAATCAACGTCACCTCCACGATTCTTAAAAGCCTTCATATGGGGCTCAATATGTGCCAGATCCTTATCCCTGCAGCCTGCATTCACCACTATATAAATATGGTCATCCTTCACTTTAGTAACGATGGAATCATCAATGGCTCCTCCTTTCTCATTGGTGAAAACAGTGAGAGTTCCAGTTCCAGGAGAAAGCCCAGCTACATCCGCAACCACGAGCTTTTCAAGGAAAGGAACGCAATCTTTTCCCTTTAGGCTTAATCCACACATATGAGACACATCAAAGAGGCTTCCATTAGTCCTACAGTTAACAGTGGAGTCCATTATGGAGTCCTTATACTGGATGGGCATACTCCACCCTGCAAAAGGTACCATTTTGCCCCCATTTTGAACATGAAAGTCATACAGGGCTGTTTTCTTCAAGGAGGCCTCATCAGAGTAAGACCTTCGGGCGATGCTTGAACATCTACCCTTGTTTTCCACCTGAGATGCACTCCGCCTTACCAATCTGCCTAATTGCCATAATCCCATCCTCATCCTGCACAATTTCGTTCACATACCATCCATTTACTAAAATAAGCAGAAGATGAATATTGTGATAGGAAAAAAAAATTGCATTTCCCTGAGTTCTTTGCACATGGAAGCAATTAAAATAAAGCCAACCTTTGTGTTCCAAATTTTGCAATGGACAATGCAGATACAATGCAAATGGAAGGACGAAACTCATCTCCTTGCACTTTGAAATTATTACCATAATTAATGCAGAACGAGGGAAAACTCCTTTCAACAGATTCAGAACAAATACAAGGGTAAAATAACTCTTGACTTGCAATTTATGCAACGGATCTTACAAATGTTATAGCAAATCAGCCAGGGGCAATAAAGTTGTTGTTTTTTCTATTGCAGATTGAGTAATGAATATTTATTTAACATGAGCCAAAACTGAAGAGAATTTTCTTTTCACGACTCATTTTTCTAGTGGGCTGTTTCGGCAGATCTCAATCTGAACAGAATGTAAAATACTTTTTAAGAAAAAACACCTATTTTACCTGCCTGTTTGAGCAGGTTGGTACCAGAGATCTCAATCTAATTTACTAAAACAACTCCCCTCCCACAAGGGGGTTTGCCTTTTATGAAAGAAGGCAATGGACGATAGCGTTCCAACTGAGCACCTGTTATCCCCTTTTTATCACTGGAAAGCGCAAAGCAGTGTATAGCTGTTAGCGCATACGCAGATACTTGAAATTACGGCCGTCGGATCCATGAAACCCATCCATGAGATTGCAAGTATGTGGTTTCCATTTATTTTTTAAAAACAATTTTCCTGCCTACCCACTAAATGGATAGAGACTAGATTGGTTGAATAAGCTTGTAAGGTTGACGCTATCACAACTAATCTGTGACAAGTACTTGCCGTCTAAGTGGGACCGCTACCCTTTTCTTCCCACCACCCAAGTTTCCTTGTTTTTTAAGAAAGATAAACCTAACCATACCAAGAAGTGGAATTATTTAAAAATATTAAGAGTGAATATTTACACACACCAAAGTTTTTTAGTGGGAGATTCCAATGTTATAATTTTGGTGAGAGATTTCAATGCTAGAATAGCAAATCAATAAGTTAGTTTTTTTTGTTGCAAAGAGGATCACAATCCTATCTAGCTCATTGAAGAGGAGAATCCCTAATGGTTGAGATGTTCAGAAGATGACAAAGTTGGCAATCATTTTGGAGAGGAGTTGTTCACGTTGTGTGGTGCTTTCAACTTAATTATCTGCAATGGTCTAGATAGATGGAAAAGGCCTGGGAAGTTCACTTGCAACACATACAATGGGGCAAGTGTTATTGACTACGTTATTTGTTCACAAAGCTTAATAGAAAGGATAGATGAAGTTAAGGTTGGAGAGCATATGTGGGACTTAAAATCATACCATAACCCAATTTATATAGAGTTATCTTGGTTAGAAGAAACCCAATGTTCTCGACAATCGATATCAAGGGGCAATATTCTTCTAACACAAGAAAATTGCACTACATGTTGGAGAGATCAATTCAGAAGGGGAAGAGTGGTTCCCAAAGCTTCAATAGCCATGAGTTAATAAATATAATTCAGGGTACATTTGAGAAGTGCAAAAGAGAAAAAAGTAGGAAACCTGAATCAAATTGTTTTCTAGTAAATGTTTGGTTTGATGCGGAATGCAAAATGGCAAGGGAAACCTTGAAAAAGGTAAGCGAAGGGAAGATGAATGTAAAGTTATATAAGCAGATTTTAAAAAGGAAAAAAGATGAGTTCATGCAAACAAGGCGAGGAGTTAATATATCTAAGCAAGAATAACCCAAAGCTTTTTTGGCAGGAACTTCAACCAAGGAAAAAGCAAATTGAAAATAATATTACAGTCAATCAATGGTTTGGCTATACAAGACAACTCTATGAGAAAGAATCAGAGGATGAACCTCCTCCCAAGATCAACACAACTACAAAGCTTTTCACATGACAGGAAATGCAAACAGGAATTAAGAAGTTGAAAACAGGAAAGGCAAAGGACTTGGTTGAACTTCAAGTATAATATCTAAAGTGGGGAATGAACATTCTTGCACTGCACATCATGGAAATATTCAACAACGTCATTCGGCAAGGATTCCCAAGAGATTGGACAACTAGTCTAGCAATACCCCTTTTTAAAAGTGGAGATAGTAATAATCCTTCCAACTATAGAACCATTATTATCAATCCTTTGTTTGCAAAGCTCTTCAACGGCATGGTAGAAAATAGAATGAGTAAGTGGGTGAAGTAAAAGAAAATAGGGCAAAAGGGCAAGCAGGTTTTAGGCCGAAAAATTCTACAGTAGATCATGGTATCATGTTGAGACACATTACTGAAAAGGTTTGGGGCGGGGGGGGGAGGGGGGGGGGGGCAAAGAAGAAGCATTTCGCTGCTTTGTTGGCTTCAAAAAGGCATTTGACAGGGTCCCTAGAGATCAGTTGTGGAGTAGAATGGAAAAACTTGAAATTCCTTTGCATTATAAAGTCGTTGTCCATATGCTTTATGAAGAGGTGAAAGTCAAAATTAGAACTTCAGCAGGGATTTCAGAAAGCTTTAGAAGTGACATCGAAGTCAAGCAAGGTTGTCCTTTATCCCCTACTCTTTTTGGTTTATATATTGATAAATTGGAAGAGTGCCTAAATCTGCAAGGTGGGGATGGTGTTCGGTTGGGGAAATTTGTGATAAAGCTTCTTTAATATGCTGATGACCTTGTATTGATTGCTAAATCAGCCTAGGGATTGCAAATGCACCTATATGCCCTTGAGCATTTTTTTAACGCGGTGAGGATGCAAGTCAATACCAGCAAGAACAAAATAATGGTTTTCTCAAATAAAAAGAAGCAGAGTCAACATACATTCTTCTTTGAAGGCAACATTCTT
This sequence comes from Pinus tabuliformis, assembly GCA_031772625.1. Taxonomy (NCBI): domain Eukaryota; kingdom Viridiplantae; phylum Streptophyta; class Pinopsida; order Pinales; family Pinaceae; genus Pinus; species Pinus tabuliformis. The sequence continues at coordinate 841,684,526 of CM062817.1, read as the reverse complement.
GAAGAAGTAAATGAGCACAAGTACCTCGGGATGATTTCAACAACATGCTTAATTGGGAGGATTGCGTAAAGAAGATAATTTTAGGAGGGTGGAAAGCATTATATGCTCTTCAAAACAAACGTAGAGAGGCAGAGTTATGGGATTGGAAAACAATTAAAGTGCTTTTGGGGCTCCTAGTTTGTCCAGTGATATTATATGGGTGTGAACTGTGGGCTAGCAGCATCCCCGTCTCAAAATGGAAGCAAATTGAGAAAATCCAAAAACGCTTGATCATGAGCAAGTTTAAAATAAAAAGTTCAATTCCTTATGAGATAATGTTGAGTGAGAGAGGAGCAAATCTCATCAAAGCAATTGCTATGGTGCATCTCATAAGGTACCTACAAAGAATTGAGCAAATGGGAGAAGGTAGATGGCCTAAAGCTATCTTCAATGAAGGGATGAATTAAAAAAAGAAATCATGGATGAGACAAAACAACAAATGGATGCAAAAAATGGAATATTTACCTTAATGCATGTCCCACAAATACCAAGGAGTTAGAGAGTTTTGTTATGGAGAAGTTTCGTAAGCGTATATGGGGAAAAGAGTTGGGTAGAAAGAAGAAGTACTACGATCAGGAATTCAACCCCACTTGTGATCTCCAACAAAAAGAGTACGTTGGAGCTAGTATTCCATGGAGAGCAAATATTCTTATTGCTCAATTAAGAACTAACTCGCATCAACTACGGTGCAAAACGGGTCGGTGGAAAAGACCTAAAGAAGCTTGGGAAGAACGAGTGTGTACTTTTTGCACTTATGAGGCAGTGAAATTGGAAAAACATTTTATTTTGGAATGTGATGCTTTTAGAGACATCAGTGACAGTTACAACAGTATGTTAACATCGGTTCCTTGGCATTGTCTTTTCAGTGAGGGCATTGTTAGAAGGTTTGATCAGCTCATCATTAATTTGAGTAATAAAAGGATTGAATTGCAAAATGTGAAAAGCAGGGAAGCTGGTGGCCCCATAGGCTATTTCTAGTCTCGTGGATGTTAAAATTTCATTCATTCATATACATATATACATATATATATATGTGTGTGTGTGTGTGTGTGTGTATTTGCTCAAATTTTATAGGATAAAATTATTTTACCTCAAAAATCATCAAAATTGTATAGATACTATATAAAATAGGTATAAATATGAATATATTTTAAACATATTGCCAAACATTTTACAATTTGCATATTTAGTTACGGACTAGTAATATTGGCCAAGGTCTCTAAACAAGATAAATTTCCATCGGGATAAAATTTTCTCGTGTTTTTGGGAGAAAGGACATCAATCCGTGGAGTAATTTCACTATTAAGATCTACAAATGTGTACATACTCTACTTCCCTTTAAATTTGAACCTATGACCTCTTACGAAGAAACACATGCTCTTAACCAAGATGGATTAGTAATAATTTGATTAGCTCAATATAATTTGTTGTGTCATTAAAGGTTTTCGGTTATTTATTAAGCATGTCCAAAAGATATTAGAGAGTGTCTTATTTTTTAAGTTATAATACGAAAGCGTGTCCAAAAAGATATTAAGATGTCCTATTTCTTAAGTCGTGTGTGAGACAACCAATTTATGGTCATGTCATTGTTCACTCTTTTACTATCATTAAAGAAAGCTAACAAGGAATTATAACATGTTGGATTACTTTACCATATTTTTATAAGCATCAACCTCTAGTTATGAATGGCTTAAAATTATAAGAATATGCAAAGTCTAAAGGAGTTTCCACCTTGTTAGAGAATCTTTGATGAACCTATATATAAGCAAGTCAGGATTTTAAATTCCTTGTTGTTCTTTCTACCTTTCATGCCTTCCCTTGAGAAGATTTTGCACTTAAGTGATGCAAAGGATCAAAAATAAGGTATCTAGATGTTGTTCTAAAATCGTACCATTACTAGCACATTATTAGATTTGAAATAATATCGCAAACATGATTAGTGTATATTGCTCTTGTTATTGGACGCCCATGGCTATTTTTCGCATGTACTTGAATAACTTTTAATAATATTCATATGGACCAAATTTGAAACCAAAAAAAGCTTTCATGGGATTAACTAAAGACTATGCTACATAATCAAAGATAAAGGAGGCAAGAGGACTCTAAACATCAACCCTTGAGGGTTGGTCTTTTGTGCTAAATAGATTGTTAAAGCCATAAAAGGATCAAAGAATTAGAATTTTTTCATAAAGAATCACATTCAATTAGCGATGCCTTGTGGTTGAATAAGTTGGAGTATACTTAACCTTTGAGACTCCTTATTAATTACTCCAATTATACTCAATATTTGGTGAAATTATGTGGCATGTCAAATTTGGAAGGCTTTGTGTAACACCCTCCTCCCACATTTACCCAAGTTAACCGGTCTGTTGGGGTAAACATGTGACGAGAGGCTACTATGATCTAATTCAACTCCCCATGTACATTTAAGGAAGTGGAACCGACAAAACAGAACCAACTTGACCTTCTACACATGTTACAGAACCTTTAGGAGCCAACCAACCCTTCCAGGTGACCAACCACTGAGGTAACTTGACATTTTACTGACATAGAGCCTTAGTCACTCCCATGACATGGGCATGCATGCGACTGGAACCCTCCAGTCACTCCCACAGCAAGGGCATGCCAACGACTAGGGACTTTTTCAGCTAGTTCTGAGCTTGTGACCCCGGATTTTGTGCCACTTTTTCAGGGCTAGGTCTTACACCACTGCCAAGAACTTCATGAAACTTCCAGAAATGAAAAATAACATAGCAAAAAAGGTACGAATGCAAACATTTGATTAATGACTTGACTGGACCCCTACTATCCATGACAGGCATTTCGTCAAACATGTCACAAATATGCATTCTACAGGTCATAACAACAAATCTGAGCATAGGGGTCTCATACTTATCTGAGAATCGCTAAGAAGCATTGATGCCTTATCACATTAGTTGTATTATCATATATTAGGTCATATATCCATTGTTCATTCATTTACAAATCAAAACGTGATGAGAGCCATACATAATCATTGTCATAAACATATTCATAACCAACATATAAACAACAAAAACAATATGGATACAACAACCATACAATCCACATATAAACCAATACATTTACACATGAAATACTAAGGAAAATAGCTCTTATTAATAAATGCATAAGCCAACCAGGTATGGGACTTCCACGAACCACCCAACCATAGATTGGTTGAATTAAATCTTTATTTCATCCAATCACCCCTATGTCATATTCCAAGCATGAATATGGGACTCATGACCAAAAATCAACCAGGGCTTCCCGAGGCTAAACCACTTGAACCTCATCAATAGAATCAGGCTTTATTGCAATCACCACCAGATCACTGGGCCCTAAACAAGCATGGATTCCACCATATTTCTCCACCTACACCATAAGGAATTTGCATGCCAACTGGTCTCTAGGATTTACCAAAATCCCCACTGGATCACTGGGCCTTAACAGAGACTCCACCCTCCAGGCTTTACCATATATCTTGCCATTCATTGACCAAGGATTCCTATGCCTGATTGAGGGCACCCACTTCTAGGCTTTACCATATATCCCGTCATTCACCAGTCAAGGATTTCTAGGCCCACCGAGGTAACAAAATACGACTTTACCGCAACCCGCAATCTAGTTTAGGGGTTACTAGGTCAAGGCTTTACCGCAATCCACAGTTTGATTCATGGATCACTAGGTCATGTGTTCTTTCTTTCAGAGACCACCTCACTCAGTTTCAAATCCATCCGGCGATCCAACTCAACCAAAACATGAAAACCCCATCACACCATGGCTATCTGGAAATGGAAAAGCAAGGCTGAAGAACGTTGTCACACTTGGAAAAACCCGTGCCATTGACAGCAAGAGACCCGAGAACACACATGCATAACCATGCATGCCAAAACTAGCAAGGAAATCACACATGCAAATCTATACCTACAAATAATCTCGTTGTAGCTGCTTGATCCTGCTCTTCCTTGCTTGATCTTTGCTTGATCTTGCCTTCTTTCTTGATCCAATGCTGAAGTAATCCAAGAAAACTAAGTGTCCAAGAGTGTGAGAGAGAGAGAATAGAGAGAGAGCTCCAAAACTGAACTGACAAAAGGTACCAACTAATCCTCAAAATCCTTTTTATTAATGAGTCCTCTATTTTCTTCAATTTTCCATTATTTTCCCTCATTTTCCTCCTCACATGCAACCTGTGACCTTTCACTTTCCTTTTCTCCTAATTTCCTCTATTTTCGTAAATAAAATGTCAATTAATGCATCATGCATTTCCAAAGTCTTTGCCATTGTCTTTGTCAATTTCTTTAGCCATAATAAACCAAATGAACACCCACATTAGGATGTTTTTGCCCAACACTCAGCGTGGAATAAGTGTCCCATAACCATGGTTATTATTTTGCCTTTATTAACTTTTATTTACATGAAATTTTCACCAAAGTTGTTACACTTTGGAAGTTATCAAAACCTTTTTTTTTCCATTAAAAGAGACACAATTTCAAATTTTCCCTCTCATTCAATCCACTCTCTTTATGGTATTATATAATGAACATCACTAACCAAAATCCTCTAACTAATAAGCCTTATATTTCAACCTTGAGGTAATTTAAGAGAGACATTAAAACAATTTATGATGCTTTTGTTTGACGGGAAGGTCAAATCCCTTAGCAACATTGAAAGGAAACTTTTAAACTATGTAATTCGAAGGCAACCTTGAAAGGAAACATTTAAACTATGTAATTCAAATATATTTATTGTGCACAAAATCGATGACTTCATTCAAGATCCCTTATATTTAGAGTTGGGCATTAAACACCCACTCGAGTGGTATAATGATTTAACTTAGACTTGAACTAAAATGTTTTTCAAGGCATATGCCAATTGACGTTTGTCAATGGTTTAGTAAAAAATTTCCCATTAACATGAGTCTTGTTAAACTTACAACAATAGCTCTTTCATCTTCATCATTTTAAATAGGGCTATATGAAAGGCCCATTTGGAATCCATAAAAGGCTTCTTCATTTGTTCTTAATTTATAGTGGTATTTCCTTTGAGTGTGCCTACCGTTACTTGTGCCTAATAGAGAGGACCATAAACAACCAAACATTTTTTCAAGGTATATCCTAATTGATGTTTATCAATGGTTTAGTTAAAGTATTCCCATTAACAATAATCTTGCTAAACTTATAACCTTAACTATATGTTTTCATTTTAATTGTTTTAAATAGAGTTATATGAAACCCAAAAAGGCCTTCGTGACTTGGTCCATGATCTATAGCATTCTTTCCCTTGGGTTTGTTTACCCCTACTTGTGCCTTCTAGAGATGGACATGAACAACCAAACACCTTTTAAGGTTCTACAAAAAAGTCAAGTGGCATAGATTTAAGTTGTCTCCTTTTATGGATGTATCTCCCCTATTTTATTGAAGTGGAATTTTTCCATCTGAGGAGATAACCATTCACCATTTTTTTTTAGTTAGTATCTATATTAGTATCATAAAAAATATATTTAAAATTACATCCACAACCTCTTGTGGCTTGCTACTAAGAAAACTAAACCAAAGGTGTCAAAAAGTATAACCATAATGTATTCATAAATATCATTATTGTATTTACTTGCTCTCTCTAAGCTATTAATTTGAACTTGCCAGAGAATAAGGTAAGGTTATTCAAATGGTCTTAGAGGTGTGCAATCTAAAGTGGGCTCTTGCGACATGTTATCTTCCAAGCATTAGGTCACCCCATCCAGGTAAGCATTCAAATTGTTAATATTAGTATAATCATTAGCATTATTATTTTTTTTTACTAGAGGAATTTGCAATTGCATTAACCTCATATTCCCATGGCACGGGGTTAATTCCAATCACTACCACTATAGCCGCCCCTAGGTGAACCACATGTGCCCCCCCCCACATGGTTCATGTGCTAATTAGGGGGATTTGAACCTTCGATCACATACTTTACATAATACTTCATAACATGACCATCGGCAATTAAGTTGCTCCCCAAGGAATATAATCCTTGGCATTTAATCCATATATAAAAATTGTTTTTCTTTTTAAAAATACATAACAATTTTATGTTTAGGTAAGATGTTGGTTCATATTATGTTGTCATTAATGAAGTTAACATCATTAACAACTTTTTGTGGAAATAGACCATGTATTCAAAAGGTGGCAGTGGATGTCAAACACATTTTTAAATTTGTGGAATGTTAGGGTGGAGCACCTTGCATCGTGAATAGACCCCTAGCAAACCCTCCCCAACACACTCCCATTTATCCCATAGAAATTTAAAGGTTGGATAAGTCTAGGATAATTTGGATTCACAACAAGGAAAAATTCAACATAAATGTAGGAAAGTATGGGTGTATGAAGTTGGACATTACTTCAGGAGCGTGAGGTGCAATTAAGAAAATAGCACAAGTTCAAAATTATAGAGAACGAGCCTTTAGTAGCTTCATAATGGTGGAAAACAATGTGTCATGAGATGTGTTAAACAATCAAACTCAAAATTCAACATTTTGACATGTTCACACTAAAGCTTATTACATAAACTTATATGGTGACATAATCACAAGCACCGTAATAGACAAACTCGAGGTGCATTAACACAATTATACAACACAAAGTGATTTGCACATAATTTTAATAGTCACAATGAATTGTCTTCCATTGACTTTATCTCTTCTTCGTCTCCCATTTCTATATATTATTATACCATATGGAATATGTGTTATGCATAATCTACAACTGCGGACAAAAGTATCTTCCCTAGGCCTAGTGGATTGACCTATAACAACAGAAAGACAAAGGCACTAATGTTTTCCTTAAAGTAAATAGATAATGAGATGAAGCCTACCTGGAATCTGTCGTATGCTTCTCTCCTTCTTTGGCTTGAATTCTCCAATCTTAGCTCCAATCGCTATTATTAGAACCTGCATAGTCAGATAACACAAGCCAAGGATCCACGAAATCTATGCAACATCATCTAATCACTTTATTCAATAGATCAACATGGTATTGAAATATATGAAACCATAACATCATATATAGGAAAACAAAGAACTCTTTGCATTAATAGAAATGGAGTGAGTTACAACCAAAAATAGGTGTTGATCCTGTAAAAGAGCTCCTCCAAGTTGACTTGTCATTTCCTTGTCACAAAGTGAACCTCTAATCACCCTGATGCATGAAAATATATCCTTCACATCAAGAGCATAAGGGTAGAATTACTCTCCAAAAGCCTACCCCTTTCATGTGGATGGCAGTAAATATATAAGTGAAGGAGGTAGTTCATGAATTCTTATTCATTTACCAATTAGGGCTTGATATCCACTCTTGATGGGAGGATAAACTCAAGGGATAAGGGATGAAAACTCCAAGGTAGGATAGGATAGGATTTGAGACTTTTATATGAGGTAAATGGTTACAATAGATCCTGGAAGCTTCTGGAAGAAGAGGCTTCAGGATTCTCTCTCTTTTTCCCGAATTTCTAGAACCAACGCAGGTGCATAGTGGCGCGACTTATAGGTGATCAACACAGGCCATAGTGGAGCAACCAGGTAGTCAACGTTGTCCAGTAAGAGGCCAAAGATTGTTGGCCCTTAAAATGACTAAAACAAGGTGTTCTCAAGCAAAAACTTTGGGATTAGAATGAGTCATGCTTAGGGATTTGTGCAAGGATGATGAAAAGGAGGTCAAAGGATGTTGATTGATCCAGTTGAAGGCCTATTGACCATATGTGACAAAATGGTCTATAACAGATTGCCCCCTAAAGCACAAAGTAAAAAATGATAGTTGATGACTGAAGTGATTTACCTTATGACAAGTTGGGATCAAGAATAATTAGTGAGATCATCATCTGTTACAATACATTTACATCATGATATCTTTGTTGAGGGAGGCATACCCATACTCAACACATAAGTTAACATTACATGTACAATGATCAAAAGACATGTCCACGGATGACTGATGGTGGACCCATGACTAGATGAATTCTTGTATGATCATAGCCATCATATATTATGATCATGTACTACTCTTGAAATCGCAACCTGGATGAATGAAACTAGATCTAGGGTCTTCTATATCGTTCTCACAACCAACAAATGTACGAGTCTAACCATGTGAATCAATAAGCTAGAGTCGAACATGGTAGACACCATCTGATTACCGACCAACGATGTAAGTTGTTAACAAACATGAGAGAAAACACCGATGATGTTAATGGCTCTCAAGGTGCTCTAGTACAATCTATATGGTGTGTATAAATGAGTTGATGTTGAACACCACACAGAATCTTTTGGTCAAAGGCCTATGATGTAAACATGTCGTCGAGAGGGAGGAAACTTGGCATTGATGTATGCAAGCACCAAGGTACCAAGCGGTGTTTCTAAGTCAACTTCCTAGATAATGAGTTGATGTCAATAGGAAGAGACCTATCACATGAGGGCCTTGATGTATCCCCCATCAACGGCATGAAATAAGTATGATGATTTGAGACAGAATTATCATAATGATGTTCATACGGAACTGGATCGGGAAAGGCAAACATGGAATAAAGGATTAAGAGTATTGTAGCAAATATTAACTAAATGAATTCTCTTAAACACAGCGATGACACTGAATGGAGTTGGCATCATTGACCCAAGACCAAAAGTGGAGGATTTGAAATGGTATGATAAACCAAAAGACAAGCAGATTTCCCAACCCAACAACCACAGAGATTGATCTAGATCGCTTCAGCTATCAGAATTAACTAAGATTTTTTACTTATATGATGTTAGCATAATTGCATATGAAAGAGTATGAAAAGCCACATGTGCATACTGTAAAGAAGATGAAGCAAAATGATGACCATCAAAATCAAGAACACAAAACACATTGATAACGGAGTTCACCCAGTGTGGGTTACGTCTCTAGGCCCGGTGTCAAGCGTGGGGAGGTTGCTTCATTAAATGTGACAAGATGATGATGAAGAGTACATAGTACATTCTTTGTCATTGCAAGGATAAATTCCCTCCACCGGAGTGGCATGTCTCTCCACGAGACATTCTCCTATAGGAACTCTCACTCAAATGGGTACTCCTTCAGCATGACAAGCTAATAAATTCGCACATGACGTGGCATACAAGTATCCCTCAACATAATGGTAACAAGGATCTCAATAGTAAAAACACCATCTTAGCAAATCAAGAGAGAAACATGACATCACTGCATCATTTACCTCCACTTTAATGGATGGCCTAAAAATGCAAAGCTCAACTGACGAAATGGACTGCATCATTGAATTCGTGGCATGAAATCTTATCAAATAACTATAAACTTTGCCCCTTTCTGACACTGTCAAATTCTATACCCTCGGGAATCTCAAAGTTCCCCCAAATATTCCTTCTTGAAGATGGCCAAAAAATACACTGCTTGGATGAAGATTATGAGCACACCACTGCGCTCCTTGCAAAATTATGTGAAAAATGACTATAAAGTTGGCATCATTCTGCCTCTGTAAAAAATCAGCCTTCAACGGAATATTTTAGATTCCTTAAGATTCTGCTAAGATTCCTCACTGCTGATTATCTGAAATTATGTTGCTCAGATGAGGAAACAGACCACATCATCATGTTCCTTGCAAAATTCTGGTTCTTTTGAGTATAAAGTTGACATGAATCTGACACTATAAAAATCGCCCTCCAGGGATTCTTTTAGATTCCTCATTACATCAAGGAATACTTTGTGGAATATTCCATGGAATGTTCTATGGAATATTGCAAGGAATGTTCTGTGGAATATTTTAGGGAATATTCCCCTAGAATATTCCTCCTCGAAAAACATGCTCGACTTGGGCGCAGTTCCTTGGCGCCTGGTTCCGCACTCGGTTCTCGACCTTGGCTTAAGCGCCCCTCCTCCATTGCACAACTGATCACTGCTTAAATATTAATCCTTTGGTGGAAATAACAATGAGAACTCATTTGGGTTGTTGGTGACACGCTAACTTGGGTGGGCGGAGGTCCCAAGGTCGAACCCTCGCCCCTGCTGCTTAATAATGGTTTTGGCGTTAATTTAAAAATTGGTTGAGGGATCGTTTTGTTAATCGTTGGGTGATGTTCACATATGGCATACGGTTATAGTGACATTGGAGCCGACGATTGGCATGGAATGCAGGACCGCCCATTTGGCGGGTCAGCCCATGTGGGTCGGGCGGGTTTGATCCCCGCTGGTCTCATAACATATAATATGGCGACAAGTGTTGTGTCGGGCAAGTCCGTCGGCTGGTGGCCCACCCACCCATTACAACATATATATATATATATATATATATATATATATATATATATATATATATATATATATATATATATATATATATATATATATATATATATATATATATATATATATATATATATATATATATATATATATATATATATATATATATCGACATGTCGTTGGGGGGTGGCGAGGTCGGTGGCCTGCCACCCCAAACTTTTAATTAATTAATTAATTAATTTATTTTCCTATAACCAACCATTCGAAATTTATCCGCTAATTTTTAAGGGTCTCTAGACAAATTATGTAGGCAACAAATTTTCCCTTTCCGACCTCCAAATTCCATGCGCTGGGACTCTGCCAAATTGTTGTCTCGTTAGTGACTTCCACTTGGCCAAGTTTGACCAAAACTTTGATCATGAATATCTTGAGCATACGAACTTGGATTTGAGTGTCGTTCACATCGTTGGAATCAGGACAACGAGCGCTACGATCTAGTCATGGTTTCACTTCAATCTTAGTACTTTTATTTTTGAGCTTTTACAAGGCCACTTCTTAATTTTGAGCGTTTGGAGGCACCTGGATCATTCCTCCCCACTGAGGAGCTTTTGGTCCTTCAAAAGCATGGACATAATCTGCAACTGTTGTGTTACATTATCTGCACAACAAGTGACCTAACAGGTCACACTTCCTTGTCCTTCACCCTTGTCTTTAGAGCCATAAGTGATGAACTGATACTTGCATCCTCTCCGAACCTATAAACAATCTTTGCAAACTACATGCTCAATTACATGATCAATCATGACCCAAGCATCCACATACTTGCCAAGAGTTTACAACACACACTCTTTAGTCAATTTTACATCATAATATAAATCAATACCCCTAGCTATTAATAAAAGAACAAAAACATCATCGTTGCTTTACTAAGCGATGGAAAACACATAAGCACTTTTACAATTATATCGCAACACATGATTTACAAAATGCGGCCATGAAAAGCTACCATATCTAGTAAAACCATCTCTCACTTATCAAAGTGAATGGGTCATCTCCCTGTGGCAGATTTGCTTATTGAACAAGTTTTTCAACTAGTTCTTGCATGGGTGTTTTGTCCTTGCGACGCTGCTCTAGATGTAGTCTCCAACACGTTTCTCTTTGATGTCCACCTCTGTTGCAATGACTGCAAAAAGTCTTCTTCCTCTGGACCTGCTTTACCTTCTTCCTTCACTGATGTGGAGAAGGCCTTTCACGTCTCGTCCTCTTTCTTATTGCCATTCTCTTCTAGCACTCAATAACCACATGGTTTTGTAAAGCACAAAATTATATGGTTTTCTACGCCATGATTTCTGCTCATCATTAATAATATGCTTATAATCAAAATGAAATTTAGAATACTGAGACTGTTTGTACCTCTCTTAAGTATCTTTGGTGCAATTCTAGCGACAAGGGCTTGCCTTAACTCTTCTCCTGCAGTGTGCACTATCATGGGAGGATTGTGATGTGTTCCAGTCATCATCTTTCCTTGATGGTTTCGACAATGTCTTGGAAGCTTTTGCTACCTTCGAGCACTCTCCTTCATTGTATCCCAAGCCTATAAATCGAGTTCTTTATACAACCTCCAGTGACTAAGTCATTCCTTGGCCATTAACACTAATTCCACCTCCTTTATACCCCATCTTGGTAAGGAGTCTCATGCTAGTTCCTGAAATGGGTACCTCCATGTTTCCAACAGAAATAATGTCATGTGAAAACAAAACTAAAGAATGATCAACATTTTTTACCTCAATTGTCGATTATGAAATATGTGATGATGGCCTCGTTAAGCCTGTGTTGCACTTCAACTTTTCCAAGGCCTCTTATGTGGCTCGTAACTGAAGCTGCAACCTTTGCTTCTCCTCTTTTTCTTCTCATAGAAGTATCCTCAATTCAACATTATTTTCTTGAAGGCTCTGATTGATCTCCTCATCTGGATGATGAGAAGATGATGAAAAATATGTATAATCACTGGAAGGTGGAGATGGGGCATCATCCTCTAATATTTCTTTCTCTCATTCCTCTCTTTCCATCTCCTCTTAATCTGCATACATTATGTCCACCATGTGTGTCATCCTGAGGAGGTCCTCATAGAGATGTATGTTATTCTCCATTTCCCTTCTTTTTGCACGTTCAATCATTCACATTCGCAATTCACATCAGCGAGAAGATTGCTCTGATACATAACTTGATCTGGATCTCTTCAACTATCAGAATTAGCTCATATCTTTTACTTTTGGAATTGTATGTAATGTTTTGCCGTTTAAGGTATGGAATGTGAGACTGCCCGATTGGCAGGCGGGGCGAGTTCGATCCCCGTCGTTCCCATAACACATAGTCTGGCGACTGAGGTTGGGTCGGGCGGGTTTGTCGCCGGTGGCCCGCCCACCCATTACAACATGTTTTTTCATATATAATGCGGCATGTTGGTGGGGGGTGGCGGAGTTGGTGACCCGCCACCCCGAACTTTTTTATTTTTATTTTATTTTCATATAACCAACCATTCAAAATTAATCCACTGGTTTTTAACGGTCACTAGAAAAATCAAGTAGGCAACAAATTTTCCCTTTCCGACCATCGAATTCCTTCCGTCGGGACTCTACCAAATTGTTGCCTCGTTAGTGGCTACTGCTTGGCTAAGTTTGACCAAAACTTTGATCGCGAATATTTTGAGCATACAAACTTGAATTTGAGTGTCATTTACACTGTTGGAATTAGGACGTCGAACACTACGATCTGGTCCTTGTTTCACTTCAATATGAGAACTTTTATTTTTGAGCTTTTTCAAGGCCACTTCTGAATTTTGAGCATGTCTGGAGCCACCTGGATCACAAATGAACTGGAAGAGTTTCATGTTCAAGAGCGACTTGGCACCATTAACAAAATGGAGTACCATGTTTTCCCAATTTCCCCAAACATACTGGTCAGTACCTCTTTATTTTTTAATAATCTTGGGGAGGATAACATATGCTTGATCTGTAAGTTCATCCTTTGGATGAATCCCTGTGAGAATATTTAACTAACCTAGAGAAGGAGTGGTTTGGTCCCGTGATGAACAATGAGTGCATGAAAAGGATCTTAATGAGTCTCCATTTGATGTTTCAGGTCTTCATCAACATAAAATAGATTTTATCTGGAGAGAAAGAGAACATGAAGAACGTGATTTAAATGCAACTAATGATCATGCCACCATCTAGGCACTAAAGGATTGTGGATTGTTGAAATTCTTCTGGATTCCTGGTATGAGGCAACAAATGGAGCTACTAGAATATCTTGTCCATCCATGGGATGTGCAAGCACAGGCATTCCGATTTTGGTAACATATTCTCAATATCATAGTAGAAGACATACTTTCTTACTGGTTTATCGAGGAGAGGTGCCCCCATCTCTCTCCTAAGTGGGAGAAGGGGTGGAGAAACAACGAAAGACTATATGACTACTTACTACATACCTCGATCCAAACCAACTAGAGATGGAAAGATCAGCATAAAAGATGTAACTAGTTTTCCCTTAAGAATGATTTTGTTCATCATTGCCAGATTGGAGGGGAGCTCAACATTTCATGTAGCCAGTAGATCATACATGCAATATGGTGTGGAGTGCTTAGAGCCAACAGTCTTCAACTGGAGTGAGGGGGTATTGTTGAATATGAAAGAACAACTCAATAAAGCAAGAGAGGGAAAGTTGAAAAACTTTGGATACAGTTCCATCTTGGTTTCTTTTGCCCTAGAACAAATTCCATTACTATAGCCTCAGTAGATTACGCTTGAGCCCATTGATCTGAGTGTACCACGAATGAGGAGGTGGATAGATCATATGTCCCGACATGCAGGTCCATTGGTGATCAAATTTTCAACAACCTTCTTTGGATGGCTGCGTAGACAATTCATTATGGTTAATGATTATCCATACGTAGGGATGGATTTCCACCACGACCCTGAGCTCGTGCTTCCTAAGGGTGAACGATGGGATGTTATAGGTAAGATATTTCGACCATTTGAATTTTTGAAAGTTTTACGATTTTTTTTTTTTTTTGTGTGTTTTTGATGTTTATGAGACTTAAACTATTGATTTGTCATGTAGATATTGGGCATGTTCGACCGATATGTGTTTCATATCTCTTTCTGGCAAGAGAACGACCACAAACTACAGTAGAACAAGCATAGGGTGTTGCAATAGGATGGGATGCACTACAGGATCTAAATGTAGTCGAGATCCTAACTGATCTGGAGCGCCACATGGAGGGGTTGGCTCACGGGATAGATGAGACTACGACTGACCAAGTTCCGTTGCAACTTCAACAACACACCATCAGAGTGTTAGTCGTATTGGTCGGCTATTGCACAAGATAGTTTGTGTAGTGGCTTGTTATCATGAGCACTTCGATTAGTATGCTTAGATATTAGCATGTAGTTTTGTATATGGGTTGTGTGGCCATATGTGTCTCGGGCACAAAATTTTGTAAAACCAAACTTTATATATATATATATATATATATATATATATATTGTAATGACCCATCGCTTATTATAGGGAACACAAGAATATTAGCATGCACACGATGCATCTATATGATAGCTACATATGCATGCATTGTATGTACTGCACTAGTATACATATTGGCTAATATTGGAAAATGTCCAAGTTTCATGTAATGAACTGATTATCAAAGTAAATTCCTAACTCACCAAGAATATAATAAATATATTAAATGAGGTGCTTGATATGTATACCACTAATATACATATATGATTAACAAATTAATAAAATAATAATAATAACAATGAATTATGAATTAAATTTATAATTTAATCAAAATAAATAAAGTGATTTATTTAATATACAAATAAGGTACTTTATTTAATTTATAAATAAAGTGATTTACTTAACTTATAAATGAAGTAATTTAATTAAAGTATAAATTAAATAAATTAAAATAATGTCAACTCATAAACTAACAATACAAGTGCAACTAACACCCCACCACATTAATATAATCGAATTATAAATATAACTGTCTCTACTAAAAAATGAAAGGGGATTCTAGAAAGAACGAGACAAACAATAAAGCGAAGAGGAAGACGGTGAGACATACAACAGGGAAAAGGGGAAGGCAGTGATGGACTTTGAGACGGTGGAGTTTGGGGGCATATAAGGGAGTCGAGGAGACCATGAAGGGGGAAAAAGGCACAAAAGGAGAGTTTTATTTCTTAATTGTGGGAGAAGCAACAATGTGGAAAGAAACAGAGTCTTGAGCAATTGTTCATGGGGTTTTGGGCACGGGGTCCAGAAGACCCCTAATTCGAAGTCTTCTCGGTCTGAGAACTAGAAAGATTGATCCCAGATAGGATGGGAGGAAATGGTCGGTTTGGTAGTAGCAGTTGGAGCAACAACATACAAGGGACATCTCCAAAATGATTTCCAAGTATTCTTCTACATTTAATTTTTAATTTCCAGTTCGAATTTACTATATGGTTAAATTGCAAAATTAAAATTCTATATTTTGGTATCAGAGCTTTCGAACCCTTCGGGACCTTATAAGCCCTACATTTACTAATCTTATACATTAGAAATTAACACATATCAGTGTGATAATTGTGTTATCTCAAAAGCATTCATATCTCAACAACAGAATTTTGTTGTTCCAACCCAATTGCACTTAAACTTAGTTTTGTTGGCGTGTGCTTGTATTCACAAACTCACACAATCCAACACAAGATGGACAAAAAAAATTGTGGATGGACAGATTCAATTATGCACAAAAGCCCAACAATGATAATGGGTTATCTTTTTTATTTTTCGCCTCATTCTTATACCTTTGTTTTTGGAGGTTTTAACAAGGGTTATTGTTACCAGAACCATTCGCGAAATCACTTATTTAATACGAATACATTCTTATTCATATAGAATTTGCAAAGAAATATATAGTGTTAAGATTTAGATTATGAACTCTATATTGGAATGTTTTCAAGATTTTCGAGGCTTAGTCCAAATTTGCCATAAAAGATTTGAGATAGCCACAATGCATAATCTAGATTTCAGAATCATTCTGATGTTGAGTTTTTCTTTTCTCGTTCAACATTTTTTATTTTATTTAAGATAATAAATAGTTATATAGCAGAAGGAATTTTTTTAGTATGAAGGTAGATATTTGTGGAGTGGGTTGTATATATGTCCAATTAGGTTTGGGTTTCATATTCTAAACAAGGGCAGCTGCGACGCAGCGAGTCCCTGCATCAAGTTGAGCCTGTTTAGGAAGTGATGGAACTCCACATCTGCAGGCTTTGGTGTCAATGTCTTCACAAGAAAGAGAATTCCATGTGGTAATCACATCTATAATTTCCAGTTTTAATGAAGCCGATATTGATATATGGAGCGGTATGAAGTGCAACGGCACTTGTATTAGGCGTCTCCTGGTGAAGCATTTAAGGCTGAAAGGTTACAACACGGCACTGTGCAGTGTTAAATGGCCTACAATCGACAAAATCCCTGGAAGCAGATTCTAAAGATCGTTTGATATTATTCTCTGAAGCAGATTCTAAAGATCGTTTGATAATCGACACGGATTTTCGATTGCAGTTCAAAATAGCAAGGCCCGTTTCTCAGTATCAAGAAGTTCTGCCTTTAATTCCTCTAATATTTACTGGAAATACAGGCAAATTAGAACAGATATTGAAGTTCATGGCAGAGGCTACCAAATCTTCATTGAAGCAAAGCTTCAATCATGTTCCGCCCTGGAGAACTTTGAAATACATGCGCGCAAAATGGTTCTCTCCTTTTGAACAGGTTTCGAAGTCAGGAACTTTTGTTTTTATACACAAATTGACCTTTTATGTAGTAAACCAGGTGTTCTGGCGCCGTTGGCGTGTTGAGAGACGATACCGATTTTGAGAATGGTTCGTCACTGCTTTGTGAGCAGCAATGCTAAGAAACCAGACCCATATGACCTAGCGTGCTGTTCTCTGGCCTGACTGTGCAAATCCTAGAGGCATTGATTTCTAATGGCCGACTAATGAAAATACTCTAAAGGCTAACTAGAGTTTATGGCACGTAAGGTTTTTAGGACAGACTCAAAACGGAAGAAATGACAGTCAAAGCCGAGTTTTTCACCCTATTATGCAAAGAGTCCTGCTTGAGCACTTGATATTTTGCAAAATCTATGCCATTCTCATATACTCAGGATACGATATAGCCATCAGAATACTCAAAGATTTAATCCTTGATTTTCTCAAAGGTTTTCCACGATGGGTGCTTTAGTAAACTTAAAATGTATGAAAAGTGTCGCATCAAATTTGGTGCGCATATAAAACAAGTATAAGCACAAGAGTTAAGAAATGCAAAAGGTTTAAAGAATTTTATAAATTTTTTATGTGATACTTTTGGAAGTATATATAACTTTATAAAATGCGGAGACTTGCATAATTTGAATTAGTATTTCATGCCCACAAAAAGCATAGATGTGGTGGCAGGCGTACATGTAACGGTGGCGCGTTTTTTCATTTCAGTAAGTTTCAGTTACATTATTTGTTCGACTTATAGGAACATGCTAACAGCTACCAGAAACTGTATATCGAAGAATAGACGGATCTTGGTTAATTGGTACAGCAAGGGAATTTCTTATCCACCAATGTTTAAATTCCTTCATAGACAAGTTTCACCCTTTTGTGGACTGTATATCTCACCAAGCAAAGTGCAAGCCGGTTGCATTTGGCCAAATAGATACTATAAGCCATTGTAATATTCCCAAAATGGGATAGGTCATATTCGACATTGACCCTGATAATAGGAATCATCTTGTAAAAAAAAATTGTATATCAAAGACAATTATACCATTTTAGTACTATGTTCATATGGTTTTAAGTTTTGTATTCCCAGGTGGAAAAATTCATTGTCCTTTACATCATGTTTAAATGGCATTTACAAGGCACTGAAGATTTTTAGTTTATTCCTGTCTGTGTCGCAGAGCATTCTTAGTGCAGACCTTTGGTTTTTGAAATGATGCCCAACTAGTGAAGGCCTGTGCCTTTGTTTTTTTTCCTTTCTTGCAAATGCTACTTCAATTAATTGGAAACGTTAACATTTTACAATTATGCAGTCATTATTGGGTTTAAGGAGGAAATGCAAACTCTGCGAAACTACAGAGGAAAATCTCATATTCAAAATTCAACATGCTAAAACAAAATTGACGCTTGTAAATACTAAAGACTAACCCATCTAAACTTTAAAGATAGAAATGGTATAACAAAAACCAAAAAAATGGAACTAAAGTCCAAAGTTTGAGTCTAAATAATACTTATAAACTACAGAAGGAAGTCTTGTATAAAAAATTACATTAGCATTTTACAAATATGCAGCCACTCTCGGGTTCAAGGAGGAAATGCAAGCTCTGCAAAACTACAGAGGAAAATCTCATATTCAAAATTCAACATGCTAAAACAAAATTGACGCTTGTAAATACTAAAGACTAACCCATCTAAACTTTAAAGATAGAAATGGTGTAACAAAAAACAAAAAAATGGAACTAAAGTCCAAAGTTTATGAGTCTAAATAATACTTATTAATGTATATCTATTAGTACAAGCACAAAAGCAAATAAACGTAAAACGTAATAGAATTTTAAATAACGTAAAAGGTGTAATTTCTTTTGTGTTTTAAGGTTCAACTTTAAGTTATTAGAAGGATGCATTTTTCCACTTGTTCCAATATTTAAAACAAACGTTAAGTGTCTCGCCAACCTACACGTGTTCAACCATGTGGCAGCACACCACCTCACCGCTACCATCTTCTATATCCCATTCCACAGATGCAAGAGCTATTCGACATGATCCACAGCCATAGCTGCCAACAAATTATGTGAGATTTGACGGAAGAGTCTGCAAATGAGTTCATGATCGCGATCGTTTAAATATGAGGGAAGCAGTCAGCTTCAAGAATCAGTTGGGCAGGGTGAAGTTTTCATGGCCGCCTCGCATCCCCAGGAGGACCATCACCACCGCTTTCGTCTCTACACTCAGTGTTGCAGGTAACTTATAGTAAACCCATTCCCTTTAACACTGGCATTATAGGGTAGCACGGTGGGTTATGAGAATTCAAATAGCCATGGCATCCGGCCTGATCGCTTACCGATGAACTGGCCAAACCGTCATCTAGGGCGGCCTTGCCAGTCACAGGGTGAAACAATTTTTGTTTGTTTTCTGTATTTCCTGAGAAAATTTTACTTGTATTTTGATTTTCCCAGTTTTGTCCCTGTTTTTGCCCATCTGCAAACAAGTAAGAGAAAAGATAAGTAAAATGCAATATGTGAATAAGAGAGTGTATTGTTCAATGTAAAACTACAAAACATTTAATAAAGCAAGAAAGTAAGAATCTATGAGGCGTACAAAACACTTAATAAAGCAAGAAAGTAAGAACTTATGAAGCGTAGAATAAATGGTTTCTTAAGAGCTTATGAGACATAGAATAAATGGTAACAGTGTGTTTTGTTGGGTGTAATTCCTTTTTGTGTATTTGAAAATATTAGATTCTGATATTCTATAGGCTTCTTCCTTCATATCAAAAACCAAGAACAGCGAACAGCGGAAGCATAACAGGTAGAAAAATTAATCAAACAAACCTGGGAAGTCTCTGCATTTTATGTGTGCAGGCTCGAAAAAATGATCAGCTCCCAAGATTTGACTTCAAAGCCCCTGCTTATTAATAGGAAAACTTTTACAGCTTTCTGCCATTTCTTTGAACCACAACCCTCCAAATTTTCAGACCAGTACAAAAGTAAGCGAGAACCCAATCGAATTTCCCTGCTCTGCAAGGACTAAATCGAGTTTTCCTGCTCTGCAAGTCTAGTGACTGCACTATACATAAGACTGCATAATAAGATTTTTCTGAAAATTGAATTCTATTAAGACTGCATAATAAGATTTTTCTGAAAATTGAATTCTATGTAGCATTTTTTAGGTTTATACCAAATTAATCAATTACTTCAGCCTGTAGGATAATTAATTCTTGATATTGATCTCTGTGACAGGCTCTTTGCACAACAGTAGAACTGCATATTAAGATTTTTTCTAAAAATTGAATTCTATGTAGCGTGTCGGATGGATTTACCTGTTTAAGTTTCAACATGTATGCTTTAACTTTCAACATGTATGCTTTCATAATGCAGGGCAGTAGACGCGCTGGTGGCCTAATTCGAGCAGTAGACGCGCTGGTGGCCTCAATTCCTCGAACAGTAATTCCTCCAACAGCCCAGAGCGTACTTGGCGTTAGAACCTGTAAAAACAGTAAAACATATCATAAACCACGCAGCTGATTCTCTGAAAAATGTATGCAGGATTTAAATTGATTTACCTGAATGGCCGACGAGGCGGAGATATGGAGATCGTTGTCAATGGAGGAGAGATCCCGCCACAGCCGAGACAGTCTCAGAAATGGCCGACGAGACAGTCTCAGAAATGGCCGACGAGGCGGAGATATGGAGATCGTTGTCAATGGAGGAGAGATCGTTGTCAATGGAGGAGAAGCAGAAGAAAATGGTGAGCAGCGGAATACTAGAAGGCACAATGAGCAAAATACCTGTTACATGCCCACAAAAAGCATAGATGTGGTGGCAGGCGTACATGTAACGGTGGCGCATAAGCTTGCAGGTGTACGGTGCTACATGAGGTGGCAAGCATACAGCGTGCTGTAGCAGGGTACATATGCTATTGTATTATAGCAATGGTATTAATCTCTAACATTAAACGCTAGAAAATTAATGCTAGCATTACTTCATGCACGAGTGAACAACTTGTTGTAATTACCTGTACTCCTCCGATCTTTTTCCTAAGTTTTGAGCTGTATGCCTCGATTTGAGGCCAAATAAGATGGCGAAAGCATGAACTTTGGTTTATTAGAATAGTAAAATTACATGACCGTAAGAACTTTGGTTTAAAAGTGGCAGGGAACCGGTAAACTAATGCTAAGTCCGCTCCTAACGATTACTATAGTCCCTGCCGGATGCCAGATGGCAGGGACTAATAAGTTGATTAGATAAAATTGTCATTAAATTCAATTTAGTTCATAGTTACTTTTTTCGTGACACAAACCTTAATACCAAAGGAAATCTAGTATAAATACCAAAGATCTTTTTTATTAGAAAGAGTGACCTTTAACAATTTTATGTTGTTTTGGTTTATTTGATATAATATTTTTATCTATTCTATACTTTGGTTTGTTTGGTATTGATATCATTTAGATTTGTGATATAGTATTTAAAAAAAATGATATATATTTTTTAATTTTTATTTAATTTAATTAAAAAATGATTTTTTTAGTGATATAATATTTAAAGAAATTGTGATCTTTTCGGGTTTAAATAGTATTTTTAACATATAAATAAATTTTGTTTAAAAAATTTCATTTTCTCTATTAGAGTTTATTTCTTCATTCAATTTTTGGTGATCAACAATATGGTTTCCAAATTTGAAAACCTGCACACTCAGATTTTTATCATTCAATTTTAATAACATTGTCTCCATTTCACTTTCGCTATACATGTGATTAGTTCATTGACATGGGAACAAAATTGGAACGAGAATTCCATTTTTTCAAGAGGACTCACCTAGCCTTGCAAATGGCTCAGGATTTTCTGTCTTAACTCATCTATCATGACAACAGGCAACAGGCAGACAAACTTGTTGGATCCATTAGGATGTGGAATTTTGGGTGTTCTCAGGATGATGGTGATAATGGCCACCTTTGGAGATGTTGCAAGCAGATAATGCAGGAGATGTTTGTAATCATAATACAACTGATCCTGGTCAAAGCAGTGCCTATGGATCTTTGATTCTTTCACTCTAGAAGAGCCGATGAATGAGATTGAAATCAAATATTGGTCTATTTATGAACTAGTTGATTTTTTTTTGTTGTTTTTGTTTTTGTTTTTTTTTAACTGGAACTTAACTATTATATTATAATAAAGGCTACAAGCAAGCTAACATCAAATACATATGTTTCTCTAATGATTCGAGAACACAAAGATCATATTTCTTCTGCTACTTGGAGAATTTCAAAACATATTGTATAGCAATAATTTCAGATGTTCTTACAAGTAACATACTCAACAAAAACTTATAATATGCTGATAATTTTGTAGAACATAAACAAAGATTTAATTTATCAAGAGGCTTGATTGCTATTGAATTCCTCCTGGTCTGCATCCGAGGTTGCTCATTTCTATTGTTCAACATTCATAGATTCCTTTGCCCAAAGGGTTGTCTCCTTTTCTTTTCCATCAGCACGAGCAGAGGTATCTGTCACCATGTTGTTAGTTATTGTAGGTATGAAGATAGTCGATTAAACGGTCTCTTAGTGTTTAGGATGCTATAGTTTTATAATAAGATTTGTATCATTTACACAACATTTTTAAAGTGACATTTTTATCATTTACACAACATTTTTATAGTGACATTTTTTTCCCATTTACTGCTAATGTTGCTTCCAGCACTTCTGAACACAAATTGTGAAAAATACTCTCCCTTATTCTTGTCATCAACATTATTGAGAGAATATTCATTGGTATTAAATTTTACTAATGATCCAACGCCTATTATCTTCCTTATTGGCAACACCTGCAATCTTCCTTGTATGCACCATCAAGTATCTTTCATGAGACAATTGTTGTCTAACTATTTCATGTTTAAAGGGTGGCATTTCTACTTTTTGGGAGTGCATTATGTGCAACAAATTCTGTCTGTGAAGTCATATGTTGAGTAGCTCCTAAGTACAAGTACCAGCACTTTAAAGAGCTTAAATTTGTTAAGCATTGTTACTGTAAACAAATTATCTTCTATGCTACAGGAACAAGAGATTGCATAACTTCAACCCTCTTCATTCCTACTTTCCTCTTCATTTATACTATAGCCATTCATTTTAGCATTCTTTCTTTTAATGTCCAACACCACCATGAAATTCCTACCCACTTTTCTTTCTGTCTCTATATATTAACTACTTTTGGAGGAAAATAAATTTTGTCATTGCTGGCAAGCACTGCTTTCATTTCCATATTTTCTTCACCCTTACTTCTTGTTAAAAGAAGAAGAAGATACAACCATCATTAGATCAATCCTACCCCACACCTTCTTACTTCTTGGAGTACTATTGTGGTTACTTTCTGTAATGTTAATCCGAACCGACTTTCTAATGCTTCAATTTACAGTTCATAAAAATTGGGATGCTTACAATAGGTGTCACTACAACATCCTCATATGCAATCTCTTATCCACATGCTAACAAATGTTGTTTGAGGTGTTCATGAGGGACTTAAATTAGTAATGGAGAAAAGATCTAAAAATAAGTTTTATTATAAAAAGAATACAAGCAAAATACAGGATGCCATAACTGAAGGTTATAATTTACCAAAAATTATGTTGGTCTCTGAATTGGTTTTCCTCCCTATAACCTCTTACAAATTTGCTTCACAAAATACAGAGTACCCTGTTTTGTTACATGCTCCTAAAGTTGTCTTGACACTCTGTAAAAAAAAACTGTGCTTTATTTGGCATATTGTAGGGCTATTTTCAACCATTTTGAGCATCTTAAGCCGCATGGGAGGCAACTAGAAATGAATATTCTATAACTCCATTTCACCCTCTTAAACTATTTGAGGCGAATTTTTGCTATATATGTATCTGAATACTGCCAAGCTCAAACCAATAGAGTGTCTTCAAATTTCAGTTGTATTCCAAAGACACTTTTTACGTGCTAAATTTTGTAGGAAAGTTTAAAAGTGAATGTTCCCATGAATGGTATTGAGCCCAAGTAAATTAAGTTTATTCAATACATATACTTTGTTAACCAAATATGCTTCCACTCCTTGCTCTCTTAAGGTTGGTTGTAGTTATTTTAATCAATATGTTTCATGTTTTCATTTGCAAAGGATATAGGCATCCATAGAAATTAACATAACAAGCCCAAGAATGTTACTATTAAGAACTTGTACTAGGCATTCTTCCTGTGATATTGCAATTGTCCTTTTTAGCTGAAAGTTCTTCTATTAACTAGCTCTTTGCTCAGGTAGGTAAGGTCCTGATGCTAGAGCTCTACTAAATTATTGTAAAACACTGTGAACTTCGAAGTAAAAGATTTAGTTTAGTTTGAACAACAAGAAAACATGCCAAGTTAAGCATTCCTTTTCATTCTGAAATATAAGTCATCCATAAATGGTAAATCTTTGCTACTATGTGACATGACAAAAGAAAAACTTACAAGCAGCTAGCTACAGTTCATAAACCATTAATGAGCAAATTTGAATTACATTTCTCAGTTCAAGTCCAGTAATATTCATGAATCTTATGAATAGTGTTTTCCGCAAGTACCTCGACCACTTTGTACAAGTCTTCTTAGATTATATTGTCATCTATTCCAAAAATGAGAAGGAGCATGAAGAACATTTGCGGATAGTATTATCTTGCCTCCGGAAACATCAATTATATGGAAAGTTATCCAAGTGTTCCTTCTTTTAGAAGAAGATCCATTACCTAGGACATATTATATATGGTGAAGGGATCTCAGTAGATCCTGAGAAGGTAAAATCAATCATAGATTGGCCGATACCAAAGAATGCGCATGAGGTACGTAGTTTTATGGGTTTAGTAGGATACTATCGAAGGTTTGTAGACGGGTTCTCAAAATTTTCAAAGCCTATCAGAACCCTCCAGCATAAAGGAGTTAGGTATGAATGGACCGAGGAATGTCACATGGCATTCTCTGAGCTTAAAAGATTGTTGACCAGTGCACCAATCTTGTGAGTACCTGATATGGACAAAGAATTTACTGTATGTATTGATGCATCCAAGCAAGGATTAGGTGCAATATTAATGCAAGACAGAGGAGTAATAGTGTATGCCTCAAGGAAATTAAAGTCTCATGAAGAACTCTACACCATGCATGATTTAGAGTTAGTTGCAGTAGTGCTAGCTTTAAATATATGGAGACACTACCTTGTAGGGAGAAGCTTTATGCTCAAAAGTGACCACCAAAGTTTACAATATTTGTTTACCCAAAGGGACTTGAATGCTAGACAAAGATGATGGAGTGAATTCTTAAGTGAATATGACTTTGGAATTTCATACATTAAAGGGAAAGAGAATGTAGTGGCAGATGCTCTAAGTAGAAGACCAAGGATCTTTTCCCTCATACCTATCAAGGTAGACTTGAGGAAGTGAGTGTTAAAACATCTCTTGGAAGACAGTTGGTATTTAAAAGTGAGATCTGGGCTTGATAGTAAAGACCCAAAAGGACCTAAGTTTGAGGGGTATGAACTAGAGGATGATGGAATTTTGCAATTTCATAGAAGGACGTACATCCATGATAGTGGGGACCTCCAAAACACCATCCTTAAGGACGCTAACAGAGCATTAAATTGTGCACATCCTGGTGTTTCTCTTTGTGCTTATTTCACATAACTCGAGTATTTATAAATGAAATCATTAGATTTCATGGAGCTCATAATAAAATCATATTAGATAGGGATTCACGATTCACTTCAAGGTTCTGGACTTGTATGCAGTCAACGTTAGGAACTCAACTAAATTTACTTACAATTTATCATCCTAAGACTGATGGAAAAACAGAAAGGGTGAACCAAGTATCAAAAGATATGTTAAGGATGTACGTTATGGATCAACAAACACATTGGCAAAAATACTTACCCATGGTTTAATTTACATACAATAACAATTACCATAGTTCAATTGGAATGCCTCCATTTGAAGCATTATATGACATACCTTTTAGAACATCGTTAAGTTGGGACAGGTTAGAGGACCGAGTGATAGTGGGGCCAAAATTAATTCAATAGATGGAAGAACATGCAAAACAAATTAGGTAACGATTAAAGGAAGCATAAGATTAAAAAAAAGTTATGTTGATGATTACAGAACAAATAAGAAGTATGAAGTAGGGGATCAAGTTTTTATCTGCATCAAACCAAACAAAAGCACCATTCGGTTTTGAAAAAAGAACAAAGTTATCACCTCGGTTTACTGGGCCATTTAAAGTTCTAGAAAAAGTTGAACTGATCACCTATCGTCTTGCGCTGCCACCCCACTTTCATAAAGTCCATAATGTTTTTTTTCATGTATCTATACTAAGACATTATATAGTTGACAAATCACATAACCTTCAATGGAAAGAACTGCAAGTATCAGACGAGGGAACCATTTCGGTCGAACCATTACGTATACTAGAACACAAGGTTCAATAGCTCAAGAATCGCCTGGTAGACCAAATTAAGGTCCAGTGGGACAAGTATAATCCTAGATTAGTTATCTAGGAAGACATAGAAGCCATATACAGGAAAAAGCCCAACTTGTTTTTATTTTAAAACACTTAAAACCTTATTGTATATCTTTACCTTATTTTGGTGAGATACTATTATTTTGAACTGTTGTATAACTATGACAGATTACACATAAGAATAATTTCAAATTATTTACTTAACGTTGCCAATACATGGATACCAATATGAAATATGTTATTTGCTTAACATTGCTGATACATGAATACCAATATGAAGTTTATTATTTGCTTGACATTGTTGGTACATGATACTAATATGAATTATGATTTATGTTATAGATGTGATGTCTCTAATTTTATTTTGATAAGATGGAAATAAAAGAATGACTACATTTGACTACTTAATATGAAAGTGAACTTACCGATGCATTGGTTAAGCGTAGCCAAATGTGTTATATGAACTCAAAGATCAATATCATAGATAGAAACATATTTGGAATACACATAAACTGCTATTTAAATACAATTTTCTTTGAATTTATTGATGCATATGTTATAATGTGTGATAAATTGTTACATTGCAGATAATATTCTTACCAAATTGACCATGTGATGACAAAACTCCAAGAACAATCGAAGTTCAATTAGATTCCAGGATAAGGTGTTGACCCTGGCCCTACCAGGACGAGTGGAGGTGTTGCCCACCATTTATCCTCCAAAACCTAGAGTCATGGGAGGACTGTGCGAGTCACGCTCCCCTAAACATGTGATGATGACTGCCACATGCCTACTGGAAAATTAGGTCGATATAGTCGATGCTATCAACCTTGAGGCTTATGAATGCTTAGATCAGTATAGCTGACACCATGGCATATTCCAATAGAGTAGGGATAGGATGGGAGCGGAAGAGATTATGAAGGATAGGATGATTTTAGAATAGCTTGGGAACCTAGTTGGGACAGGGTATGACTATTAAAGTTGTAAATCTATAAATATTCAAAACACAATTTTTTTATGTAATGACCCATCACTTATTATAGGGAACACAAGAATCACACGATGCATCTATAGGATAGCTACATGTGCATGCATTGTATGTATTGCATTAGTATACATACTGGCTAATATTGGAAAATGTCTAAGTTTAAGGTGAAGTGGGGTGAAGTGGGTTGCTTGATATGTATATCGCCAATATACATATATGATTAACACATTAATAAATAATAATAATAATAATAATAACAATGAATTATGAATTAAATTTATATAAAATAAATAAATTTATTTATTTAATATACAAATAAGGTACTTTATTTAATTTATAAATAAAATGGTTTACTTAACTTATAAATGAAGTAATTTAGTTAAAGTATAAATTAAATCAATTGAAATAATGTCAGCTTATAAACTAACAATACAATTGCAACTAACACTGTTATGAAACCAGCTCAAGAAAAGATAGATCAACGTCTTAGAATTCACCCTCTTTGAGGGGGCAACCTCCTTTACATTACATAAATGAACAATTCTTCGATGATACAAATGACAAAACCTCCTTTCTATATATAGGAGTCTGAGGAGTCACAATATAATCCAGCCGACCTAACAATAATAATATAAAGCCACAAAAATAACAATAAAGGGATTCTATGGGGCACAAAAATAACAATATGGGGGTAATAGGGGCACAACAATATAAATAAGGGGTATAACTACAATAGTAATGGGGTAATCACTAGTATTATAGGGACCCAACATGCCCCTCTCCTTCAAAAACGTGTTGTCCTCAACGCTTAAGTAGTTTTGGATACTTCTGCATAAAATTCTCATCCTCCCATGTGGAATCTTCAGCGGATAAGTTCTTCCACTTGATAAGATACTCTGAAATTGATCGATTTCGTAGCTGTCGAGTTCTTGTTTATGTGACTGCTTCCGGTTCCAATATAATTTTTCCTTCCTCGTCAAGTTCTGGCAATATTGTTTGAATTGGGAGCTTGTCGCCTATAACCTTCTTTAAACATGAAACATGGAAAACTGGGTGCAATCGAGAAGCTGTAGGAAGCTCCAATTTGTATGCCATAGTACCAATCTTTTGCAACACCTTGTACGGACCATAATACTTTGGAGATAATTTATTATTCTTCTTAGCTTGCTTTAGGGACATTTGCTTATATGGTTGTAGCCGTAGGAATACCCAATCACCTACATCAAAACTTCTTTCACTGCGATGTTGATCTGCCTATTGTTTCATTATATTTTGTGCCAACACGAGGTTATCCTTTAAGAGTTGGAGGACTTGTTGTTGATGTTCGATGTGATGTTCCACTGCCTGAACCTTAGAATTTTCTCTTAAATATGATGTGATGGATGGTGGTTGATACCCATAAAGTGCCATAAATGGGGTCATTTTTGTTGCTGTATGGAAGGAAGTGTTATACCACCATTCAGCCAGAGGCAACCATTTGACCCATTATGTCTGTTTATTAGATACAAAGCAACGAAGATATCCTTCCAAACATTTGTTTACTATCTCAGTTTGCCCATCAGATTGAGGATGATAAGATGAGCTATGAGCTAACTGAGTACCAAGACAAGAAAATAATTCTGTCCAAAAATTTCCAGTGAAAATGGGATCTCTGTCACTTACAATAATCTTTGGGTTTCCATGTAGCTTTTGAACTGTTTCCATAAATACAGTAGAAACTGTAATGGCTTTAAATGGATGTGATAATGCACAAAAGTGTGCATACTTGGTAAGTCTGTCAACTACCACCATGATGACACCCTTTCCCTCAGACTTGGGTAAACCTGTGATAAAATCCATTGAAACCTCCTCCCAATGTTGGCTTGGAATGGATAAAGGTTGTAATAGACCCGATGTCTTAATTGTTTCAACTTTATTTTGTTGGCAAACCAAACATTCCGCCACAAACTTTTGAATATCTGATTTAAGGCCATCCCAAAAAAATTCCTTCTTAACCCTGTGGTAAGTTTTTAAAAATCCTGAGTGCCCTCCTAAGGGAGAAGTGTGCAATTCCATAAGAATCTTTTGTTTTAGCTGGGAATTCTTACAGAGGTATAAACGATCTTTGTACCATAACGAATCATTTTGCCAGCGAAATGTATCAGAAGTACTGGAATCTTGTTGTAGCTTTCGAATAAGTGCCCACACTTCTTCGTCATTCTTCCATTCCTCCCTTGCTTCGTTTATCCAATCTGGTTGGATAATAGAAATGACACACCAACAATGCTTCCACATCCTCATCCTTTCTTGAGAGTGCATCTGCCACCACATTTTGCTTCCCTTTTTTGTAGATGATTTCAAAGTCATAACCCAACATCTTTGTGACCCACTTTTGTTGCTCTTTAGAGGATAATCTTTGTTCTAAAAAGTATTTAAGGCTATCATGATCTGTTTTTACCTTGAAGTGTCTTCCCATTAGGTAGGGTCGCCATTTCTTAAGTGCATGGAGTATTGCCAACATTTCTTTCTCATAAATAGCTTTGCTTAAAAACTTTCCCTTGATTGGACGACTTTCAAAAGCAATGGGTCTTTCATCTTGCATTAGAACAACTCCAATTCCATTTCCTGAAGCATCACATTCCACAATAAAGGTTTTTGTGAAGTCCGGTGTAGCTAAGACCGGTGCTTGGCACATTGCCTCTTTAAGATGGTCAAAGGCCTTTGTTGCTTACGGAGTCCATGAAAATGAATCTTTCTTCAATAATGTTGTTAGAGGTGCTGCTATTCTCCCATAATTATTAACAAACTTGCGATAATACCCTATCAACCCAAGAAATCCTCGCAGATGCTTTATGGATGTGGGGATTTTCCATTCCTTAATGGCTTTAATTTTTCTAGGGTCTACCTTAATTCCTTCATGAGATACAATATGACCCAAATATTCCACCTCCTGGACTCCAAAGAAACATTTGGATCTTTTTGCATATAATTGTTTCTCCTCCAATAGTTGTAGCACCCTGTCAACATGTTCAACATGATCCTTCCAAGACTTGTTGTAGATTAGTATATCATCAAAAAATATTAACACAAATTTTCTAAGGAATGGTTTGAAAATTGAATTCATCAAACCTTGAAATGTTGAAGGTGCATTGGTAAGGCCAAAAGGCATGACCAAAAATTCATAATGACCCTCATGAGTTCTAAATTCCGTTTTCGGAATGTCTTCAATCTTCATTCTGATTTGACGATATCCCGAACGAAGATCCAACTTGGTGAAGTAAATTGATCCATGCAATTCATCCAGTAATTCATCAATGGCAGGAATGGGGAACTTATCTTTAATAGTGAGCTTGTTGAGCTCCCTATAATCTGGACACATGCGCCATGATCCATCCTTCTTGTGCACCAATACTACTGGAGCTGAGAAAGAACTTTGACTCGGTTGAATTATACCAGCCTCTAGCATTTCTGCAACCATACGTTCAATTTCACTTTTTTGGACATAGGGATATCTGTACGGCTTGATGTTTGGAGGAACACTTCCTGGAATCAGATGAATAGCATGATCCTGATCACGCATAGGTGGGAGACCTTTGGGAGTCTCAAATACCTTGGAATGATTGTCCAGGACTTTTTGGAGATTTGGAGAAATAGATGATTCCAATGTGGAAACATCTAGCGAACATAATTGTGCAATTACACCTCTTTGCTCCTTTTTTAGAAGCTTTGTCATGCCATTAGAGTTGATTATCTTTCCTGGTTTCCCTGCAATACCCCTTAATTCAACTTCCTTTCCTTCCGCATAAAATTTCATGAAAAGTTCTTGAAAATTAAAAGATATTGTATCGAAGGATTGTAGCCATTGGACTCCTAGTACAACAACATCACCTCCCATTGGAATGGAAAGCATTGGGCTAGTCAATACATATTCTCCCATGGATAGCTTGATATTATGGCACTTTCCAGAGCAATTTATTGTTCCTCCATTTGCAATCATCACTTGGCACTCTGGTGCTGGATATAGGGATCAATTCAATTCTTTTGCTACCCTACAATGAATAAAATTGTGGGTGCTTCCTGAATCAATCAACACTGTTACCTTTTTCTTCTTGATTTGTCGTTTTATCTTGATGGTTTGAGGAGTGGTAATTCCTGCCAATGCATTACAAGATATGGTCAGATTTATTTGTTCTTCATCTAGGTTTTGTTCCTGGAGTATATCCTCTTCTTTTGACCTTTCTTGCTCCTTTTCTTCTTCCTCTTCACAATCTATGTAGAAGAATTTCTTCTCAGCACACTTATGACCTTTTGTGTATTTGCTATCACAATTGTAACAAAGCCCTTTTGCTCTTTTTTCTTCCAATTGTTGTGGTGTCAACCTTGTAGGTTGTGGAAGACTAGGGGCAACAACACTTCCGTCTTTATAGTTGTGAATGGTATGCTTCCTAGTTGCCATAATTTTGCTTTCCATTTTTCTTGCTAACCTGAATGCCTTCTCTAATGAATCAGGTTCCCAAAGGCGAACATCATGTTGGATATTATCCTTTAAAGACCCTATGAACACATCAATCCTATGCTCCTTTGGAATATCTTTTACCCTTATGTTCAATTTTTGGAACTCCTTAATGTGCTCCATTACTGAACCCTTTTGTTTGAGACTTATCAATTGGCTAAAAAAAGTGTTGCTTTTTGTATCTTCATAATGTGCTATCAATTCTTCCGTAAAAATTGCCCAAGTGATAAATTGTTTACGAGAGCAAAGCCATTGATACCATACAAACTGATTTGGTTCCAAATATACAGTTTCCATACGTACCTTTTGTGTGTTTTGCACAATATTGAGATTGAAGAACTGCTCAATCTGTAATATCCATGTGGCGGGATCCTTGCCATCAAACTTCCTCATATTGATTTTTGGAATATGGTGAGTCTTCAATCCAACATTAGCGTCTATGGAATCATGATTAACATTTCTTTTGTTCTCATCATGAGTTTCCTTTAGTACCCTTTCACCCTTAGGGACCATTTCTTGTAGCAACTTATTCATATTTATCTTCAATTCGTCCATGTTTGTCTTCAAATCTATCTTCAAATCATCCATCTTAGCTTCCACGTCAATCATCTTAGCTTCTACGCCTTTCTTTAAACAATCCATCTTAGCTTCTACACCTTTCTTTAAACCATCCATCTTAGATTCTGTTCCTTTTTGTGCAAGGGACAGTTGTTGCACTTGGTCTTGTAATTTTGATATATCATGTTGCATTTCTTCCTCTTCTTCATGAGTCATGCTAGAGCTTTCAGGTTCCTTACTAGGTGTTTTCATTTTCTTTCCTCGGGGCATCAGTTACCGATAATAATGCTCTACTATGCCCTTTGAATTCCTTCAAAATAAATTTTCAAACCAAGCTTAAGCAAAAATTTAAGAAAATCTACACACCTTTTTTCACTTTGTAGGAGCTCGATATTGCCTCTGATGTATCTCTGTACTTTCCAATCATCTACTTCTGAATTTGTGAGATATAGTAGCCCTCTGTGTCCTCTTTCCAATGCCACAAGTCTGACCCAAATTGGATTCTCCAAGGAAGAGTTATGTGAAATCTCCCACAGTGACTTGCTTATAGGCTAGTTCAGTAGAGCGAACTTGTACGACGTGCCACGAGTCACTGTTTCGACCTTTGGATCTGAAACATGCATACAAGAAACTACAGTCCGTCCTCTTTCTGTAATTTCTCACGAAATTTCAATCCGATCCCCAGAGAGAAAGTTATGACGATTTTCCCCAGGTCACCTGTTTTGAATGTAATTCAGGAGTCTGCGAAAAGACCAACTTCCTTAGACCATATCTCCGCAAATATCGCGCGAAAAGATCTGAAATTCGCACCCACGGTTCAGCTTGATTTCTTCTCAAATGGGTTTTTTTTGCGATTTCTGAAACGCCCCAGAAAAAAATTTATATCGAAAATGCCACGATGACCTGTTTGGAGCAGCGAAACCCTAGAATCCAAAGCTCTGATACCAAATGTTATGAAACCAGCTCAAGAAAAGATAGAAAAGATAGATCAACGTCTTAGAATTCAGCCTCTTCGAGGGGGCAACCTCCTTTACATTACATAAATGAACAATTCTTCGATGATACAAATGACAAAACCTTCTTTCTATATATAGGAGTCTGAGGAGTCACAATATAATCCAGCCGACCTAACAATAATAATATAAAGCCACAAAAATAACAATAGAGGGATTCTATGGGCACAGAAATAACAATATGGGGGTAATAGGGGCACAACAATATAAATAAGGGGTATAACTACAATAGTAATGGGGTAATCACTAGTATTATAGGGACCCAACAAACACCCCACCACATTAATATAACTACCTTATAAATATAACCGTCCCTACTCAAAAATGAAAGGGGATTCTATAAAGAACAAGACTAACAATAGAGCAAAGGGGAATACGGTGAGACAAACAACAAGGCAAAGGGGAAGACGGTGATGGGCTTTGAGATAGTGGAGTTTGGGGCATATAAGGGAGTCGAGGAGACCATGAAGGGGGGAAAAAGGCACAAAGGGATAGTTTTATTTCTTAACTGTGGGAGAAGCGGAGACTGTGGAAAGAAACACAAAATCTTGAGCAATTTTTCTTGGGGTTTTGGGTACCAAGGCCAGAACACCTCTAATTCGAATTCTTCTGGGTCTGGGAACCATACATATAATAGGTTGAGATGAAACAATCGGTTTGATAGCAACAGCGGGAGAAACAACAGACAAGAAATATCCCCAAACTGTTTTCCATGTATTCTTCTACATTCAATTTTTAAATTCTAGTTCAAATTTACTGTATGATTATTGTATGAAATCAAAATGTATTCCTAGAAGGCGAACCCTTAAAAACATACGCAAGATGGTTGTTGGCCCTCAATTTTGGTCAATTTTATTTATCATAAACCCACTTACTTACCATCATATTCCACCTTATTCCACTCATATATGCTTCATTTTTACCCTTATTTTATATATTCAGGTAATTAGATTAAAATTTTCAATTTTTAGAATTTTTTGTAAAAATTGGGTTTTAAAATTAATTTTGGACTGCATTGAAAATTATCGTAATAGCTCCATTAAAGTGATATGTGATGGACACCTGGGTGCGATCTAAATACATATTTGGAAAGCTTAGGAACCACGTATGGATGAACAACTATTGGTTTGGTCAAAACGAGCAAATACAGGCCCGGTCAACACTGGTCAAACTTGACTTGTCACCTAGAAATCCCTATTAAAAAGGGGTAGTTTTAGGATTTTTTGGAATTCTTTCAAATTTCTTGTAACTAATGGATGGTTTCGACCTGATGAAGTGGGATAACATTAATGACGGTTGTTTCAGAATTTTTAGCTCATATGGTTATTATTTTGCCTATTTAGATAGAGGCATTCATAATTAGAACATGTAGAAAAACTCCAAGATTATTATTTTGAGATAATTGAAGACAAAGCTTTTGTTTCATGATTTCTTTGTGTTTGCTGAAGTAAATGAGTTTATGTAGTTGAGTGTTTTATCAGTGTACCAGCAAGGTTGGAGGGCCCCCATACCAAGCTAAGTACACTTTGTTGTATGATGTTCATATTTGTGCATATGCTAGTTTAATTCTCCATGTCTATTATATTCATTTGCTGTAAATATTTGTAAATATCCTTAATGAGAATTCATTTTATGGCATGCGTTAAGTGAATATTTCTTCCTTTTAGTGATTAGCTTGAATGTGGAAGGACAACCAGGTCTCTTAGAAAAGAGCCTCTTCTCCGTGAGCTAGGACTAAGATTGAACAAGATTCACTTCTTTCAAGCTTTCTTAGAGTAAATTCTTATGCTTCCATTTCATTCTCTTATGCTTACTCAGATATTGGCAATGTCATTATAGAAATGTTGAGGGAGGACAACCAGGTCTCTTGAAAAGAGCCTCTTCCTTGTTTTTCTAAAAAAGTCTAACTTCATTGACCAATAATGTATGCTTTTATGGAGTAGACTTAAATATTTTTGCTGAAGTTGTGTAGAATGATTTATATTTGTAATATGCATTTATGTTCTCATAAGTAATTTCTATATTAGTTCTTATCCAAAAATCCATAAATTGTGGTTTGCTTCTAAGATTACCAACTTGAATTGATAGTAAAATACATGCCTTAATTTACACAATAAATTGAGCTGACATTTTTTGCGTCATTGCCGGGGAAGCATATTTTGGATATAACTAATTAGGAAGATCATTTGAAAAAAAACATAGATAAGATTTTTCATTATGGTCATTTATGCCTAGATATAGAGATGAAAATGGTAGATACATAAAACAAGACCCCCCAACTACTAAACCATTGGTAGAAGCAGGTCAGAATCCATTTGAATTAACTACACCAATTGTTGGAAAACCAAATTTATAAGAGTTAGAGGAAAAACAATGTTCAGGACAAAGGTTAACTTTTGTTGAAAGACAAACTTTGTTAGTTTATGAAGTGAAAAAAAGATAAAAACAAACAGAAATACCTTCCATAGGAAAACAAAGAGAAACAAGAAAAACAATTGATAAACCTATTCTTGAACAAACAAATCAACCTATCTTTCAACACATGGAATAAGTTGAATCTCAAATTCCTACTGAAACATTTGAAATTACTGAAAAATATATGGCAGAATAAGGGCAAGGATCTACCATCCTCACTCTAGAATAAGGGTTACAATATGAAAAACAACAAAAATAATGGCAAAGAAAAAGAGAAGAAGAGACAAGAAGAGAAGCATAAAGGAAAAGAGAAGATCTCAAAAGAGAATATGATCATACGGGAAGACAAGATGAAGAAAATGATAAAGAAGCTACTTTTGGATTTCCAATTGTAGATACTAGAGAAATTGTAGGAGAAGAGGTAAAAATGAAGAATATTCCACCTTCAGTTTTACAAAATTTCTATGGAACGTTTTCTAAAGATCTTGATTTGTTCATGTTCGAATTTGATATCTTATGTAGAACTTATGGTTACACTGATGATACACATAAGCTTCGTTTTTTTCTTGCTACTCTTAAAGCAGCTGCATTAAAATGGTTTATGGGATTACAAGAACACTCTATTACTTCTTGGGAAGAAATGAAGAAATTTTTTCTTAAGAAATATCAAGCCTATTGCAGGCCTAGAGATTCAAAAGAATATATTTTTAGAATGTCTCAATAAGAAGATGAGAGTTTGAATGAATATTTGGAATGATTCCTTTACAACCCGCAAAAATCCAAACAATATTCTCTAAATCCTGATACCATTAGAACAAATTTTCTTAAAGGAATAAGAGATGAGTATCTTGATATTCTCAATGTGATGGGTAAAGGAGATATTTCATAGACACCATTTGATGAAATAGCTGAACTATGTCAAAAGTACTCTATAGGTAGATCCAAAACAAGAAAAATAGATGTAACTTCTAGAGCTTCTAAATCTGCAGCAAGAGGAGTGAGAAGAGCAGAAATAGGAAGTTTGTTAGAAAACATTAAAACATATCTTTTGAGTACCTCAGGAACACAAGTTGGTGTACTAAAAGCAAAGAAGAAACAACAACAAGAAGAACAAACAATGTCAATTGTTTGTCCTAAGTGTAGGAAGAAGTATCTTTTACGAGAATGTCTTTTAGATAATATATATGTTTGTGGACTATGTACAGAAAATCATGTTATAGACGATTGTCCAACATTAAAAGAGTTGAAAGCAAGTCAAATAGAAGAAACTCAAGGATTTTATTATATGGCACCAAGAAGAACTTGGCAGCCATGTTCTGTAGGTACATCTCAACAGTGTCCTCAGCAAATTCCCCAAAAATTTCACTATCAGAATTCATGGAATACTCCTATGCCATGGCAGGTTTGGCCTCCTCAGCAAAACCAGAACCAACCTTCACAAAGTTGGCGAGGATATGCTTATGGAGCCC
Organism: Pinus tabuliformis; assembly: GCA_031772625.1. Classification (NCBI taxonomy): domain Eukaryota; kingdom Viridiplantae; phylum Streptophyta; class Pinopsida; order Pinales; family Pinaceae; genus Pinus; species Pinus tabuliformis. The sequence goes on along the minus strand of CM062817.1, from coordinate 841,646,958 downwards.
AACTTCCTAAACAATTATACAATCAACAATATCAATTTTATCAATCATATCAACTACCATATCCTCAACAATTGTTCCCATATCAGCAATTCCAACAATCCACTCAGTCAAATCCATTTACACAACAATCAATCCCTGCAATTCAACCTCAGTAGCTTCAGTTGCCTTCTAATCAACCACCACCCACACCAACTCAATTACCAGCTCAACCAATAGCAAATACGAGTAATAGAGTAGAAAGGCCAGCATATAATATGGAAGAAGCAACATTATTTTCTACATATTATATTCTTTCCTATTCAAGACATTCACTTGAGGTCTGGAAAAGTGTTACCAAAATATTCTCTACCAATCATAGAAGAACAAATTGAAGACGGAGAACATTCTGAAAAATCTAATCCAAGGAATCAAATTAAAAAAAAATAAATAAAATAAAAATAAATAAATAAATAAATAAAATAAAAATAAATAAATAAATAAATAAATTATTATGACTCAAACACCACCTTTCCTAGAAAGGTTAGTGGATCATAAACCATCAATTTCTCTTCCTGAATTTGATATTATAGATGAATTACAAAATGATTTTTCAAAATTCCTTTGTTGCAAGTCATTAAGGAAATTCTAATTTATAGAAAAGCAATAAAGGAATTATGCATTAAGCAAACTAGCAGAAAGAAAAGAGATCCACCCACAATCCAAGTCATTAGAAAATTAGCTAGTCTCATGTCTACAAAAACAACAATTGAAAAATATATTGATCCTGGGATACCTATGGTTACCATTTCAATCAATAATTTTTCAGTTCCTAAAACTTTAATTGATCTAGGAGTTGCTATAAATGTCATGACAATAGAAACTATGAAGTATTTAAAATTGCCAAACATCCGACCTACTACTACAATTTTAGAACTAGCAGATAGATCTAAGGTTGTTCCAAAAGGAATACTTGAGGACATCATTGTTTCTTTAGATTCATGGGAATACCCTGTAGACTTTTTGATCTTGCAACCAAAAACAAATTTAGGAGGCCATCCTTTAATTCTTGGCAGACTATGGTTAGCCACAACAGATGCCTTCATTGGATGCAAACCAGGAAGCATGATCATAGCACATGGAGATGAAAGGAAACTTATTACACTATATCCTCCTGCTCAATCTCCTTTACTATCATGGCTTGATGATGAACAAGAAAATACTCAACCTATTTTAAGCATCAATCAAGCCTTTAATTTTAGATAAGAAGAAGAAAATGAGGATTTAATAGACCTTTTTATCTGAGACCCTCATATTTTTGAACAATTACGAATAACACAATATGAAGTTGCAAATCATCTTTTAAATCAATTTTTTTCAGGAAAATTGTACTATTAAACCATTGCAGAATTCATTTGAAAGAATTTTTCCTGTCAACTCAATTACCAATTCTCAAAGCAAAATTGTTGAAATCAATTCGAGAAAGAATCTAAATATTGGTAATAATCTACAATCATCACAAGAACAACAGGTAATTGCATTATTACAAAAATATTCAAAATCTTTTGCATGGGACTATACAGACATGCAAGGAATCCATCCAAAAACATGTATCTATCACATTTACATAGTTGAAACAATCAAGCCAGTAAGACAACCACAAAGAAAATTGATTCCAATGATGAAAGAGATAGTGAAAGAAGAATTGCAAAAACTATTACAGGTAGGATTTATCTACACTATCTATGATAGTCAACGAGTTTCTCCTTGAGTTGTGGTACCAAAGAAAAATGGAAAATGGAGAATATATGTAGACATAGGGAACTGAACAAAGCAACATTAAAAGGTCATTTCCCACTACCATTCATTAATCAAGTACTAGAATCATTAGCAGGTAAAAAGTTCTTTTCCTTTTTTGATGGATTTAGTGGATATAATCATATCAAGATAGCATTGGAGGATCAGGTTAAAACCACATTTACTTGTCCATGGGGTAGATATGCCTACAATGTTCTACTTTTTGGACTATGTAATGCACTAGCTATATTTCAAAGAGTAGTCTTAGCTATGTTTGCAGATCTTATACATAAATGTGTTGAAGTTTACATAGATAATTTTACTGTTTATGGAAATACATTTGATGATTGTTGAAATAATCTTTAAAAAGTTTTAATAGGATGTATAGAGACAAATTTATCCCTCAGCAATGAGAAATGTTTTATGATGCTAACTGAAAGGATAGTGTTGGGACACCACATTTCTTCTTTGGGAATTAAGGTAGACCCAACAAAGATACAAGTTATTGTAAACTTAATGCCGCTAAAAACACAGAAAGAAGTAAGAAGTTTCTTGGGATATGCAAGCTACTACAAAAGATTCATTGAAAACTTCAGTGAGATAGCTTTACCCCTTTTCAAACTACTTTAAAAAGACATTGAGTTTCAATGGACTACAAATTGTCAAAATGCATTTGAAAAATTGTCTATACCACCCATTTTTAGAGGACCAAATTGGTCATTACCATTTCATATATCTACTGATGCATTAGATACAACAATAGGAGCATCTCTAGGACAAAAAGAAAATAAGTTTAACTATGTCATCTATTTCATAAGTAAAAATTTAACTTCGACAGAATTAAACTACACAGTAACTGAAAAAGAAATGCTAGTTGTTCTCCATGCAATTAATAAATTTAGGCATTATATAACAGGTTATCAAGTAATTGTCCATACAAATCATTAAGCCATTAAATATCTAATGAACAAAACAATTACCAATGGCAGAATCACTAGATGGCTGTTATTAATGCAAGAATTTAATATCATTGTTTTAAATCGACTAGGGAGAGATAACCAAGTAGTAGACTTTCTATCAAAACTTCATTCTTCTGATGATATTATACCTGTGTCAGATAACCTCCCTGATGAGCGTATATTTCCTATAACAAGTAAAACCCCATGGTTTTCAGATATAGCTAATTATATATCATTAGGAATATTACCATCTCATTTCACTAGCAAGCAGAAAAAGAAAATAATTAGAAACAATGCAAGATTCACTTGGATTAATGGAAATCTTTTATATACAGGACCTGATCTTTTAATTAGGAAATGTATAAGATAAGATGAAATCATTGATATTCTAAAAGCATGTCATGACGAACCATGTGGTGGTCATTTTGCAGGGAAGAGGACAACATACAAGGTCTTAAATCAAGGCTACTATTGGCCATCACTATTCAGAGATTCAAAGACTTATGATAAAAGATGTGATAGCTGCCAAAGAATAGGTAAACCTATAGTTTCACATGAAATGCCATTGAAGCCGCAAGTACTCATAGAGCCATTTGAACAATGGGCTCTTGAATTTGTGGGTCCTATCAACCCACCATCAAATGGTAAGAAGTACATCCTAGTATGTACTGACTATGTAACAAAATGGGCAGAGGCTAAAGCAATGAGCAAAGCAACAGAAACTGCAGTAGTTTCTTTTCTTTATCAAGAAATATTTGTAAGATATGGAGTTCCAAGGCAGATTGTCACAGATCAAGGTACACAGTTCACCTCTAAGTTTGTTCGAGACCTAACAGAGAAATACAAGATTAAGTATAGAAAATCAACTCCATACCACACACATGAAAATGGACAAGTTGAATCAACAAACAAAGTACTTGAGAATATTATGACAAAGACAATGAACATGCATAGAAAATATTGGTCAGAGAAGTTGAATGAAGCATTATGGGCTTATAGGATAACATGGAAAAATACTATTGGATTTAGCCCCTATCAGCTTGTTTATGGAAAAGAAGTCTTGTTGCCAATTGAATTTGAGATCCCTACATATAAACTTGCAGCAGAATTGGGATTGGACCTGACAGAAGTACAACAACAAAGGATCATGCAACTCAATGAACTAGATGAGATCATAAAACAAGCTATGGAACATACATCTCTAGTTCACCAATAGAGAAAAAATGGCATGACAAATTCATTAAAAATAAAATATTTCATAAAGGAGACTGGATACTACTTTTCGACTCTAAGTTCAAAGATTTCAAAGCAAAATTTACTACTCATTGGCTTGGGCCATATGAAATAGAAGAAATCTTTGACAATGGAGCAGTAAGGATAAAGACAATTGATGAAGCAACAAATTCTTTTCTGGTTAATGTCCATAGACTAAAATTTTATCATAAGCCTATAAACAGAGAAGACTTTTTGAAAACAGTTTCAGAAGACAATGATATAGAAGTATTGGAAAAGCATAGCAATATGCCTTCCCTACTTCTAGAAAAATAAAAAATAAAAGTTAAAAAATAATAAAAGAGTTTGGTTGTGAAAATCCAAGATACTGGCACAATACAAACTCGAATTCATATTGGAAAACCAACATGTTTGGCCAATATGAATTCTTTTTCATGTTTTTCTTTCCATTTTTGTTTTTATAGGATCATTCTCCAAAACTTAAAATACTTGAGGACAAGTCTCAAGATAAGCAAGGGGGGGAGATTCATAATAAATCAACAAACCATGCAATGGTTTGATATCAAGCAGTTGTTTATCAGAAGGGACCTAAAGCAACTACAAACATCTATCTACAATCCAGTATTGACAAGAATTTATTTTGAAAGTCAAGTGATGACAAAAGAAATGAGATATCAAAGGAAAGTACTGTAAGTTTAGATTTCTTTTAAAGCCTTTGATTTTGAAATTCTAAGATTGATAATTTAGTTTAAAAAATTGAATATGCAAATTCCTAGCCATATACATTATATCATTACCCTACACATTTATTCATTCATTATTCCACTATACATTCACATCTCCACCATTTATATACATTATACCTACACATTTATTCATTCATTATTCTACCATACATTCATATCTCAACCATATCATTTACAAATTTTGACTAATCTTGTTGACCACATCTCCTTCCTTTTGATTGTCTATACCACCAAGAAAGATTAGGTTATGGATCTACAAAATCAAAGTCATAAAGTTAGTATCATTGTAAAGAAATGTGATTTAAAATGACCTAAAACTATGGTCATTTTAAAAATACATAACTGCATATGATAAACAAAGGAAAATAAAAACATGAGCGCATATGATGTTAGCCTCACTCTCTTAAAAGAAATTATAAATCCAAATAAAATAATTAATTAAATTAAATCATGAGAGTTAGTTTCTCAAACTAAGGAGTTTAGTTAGGAGGAGAGATTCTCTCCAACTAGTTCTCCTAAATTAGTGTGTAAGTTGAGAAATTGTCTCAACCAAGTGAGTCTAAGATAGACGTACTATCTTAAGACCACTTGCTCATGTATTTAAATGTACTGTTAAATTATTTGAATAAGAGAGAAATACATGAGCATGAGAGACCACGTGATGGCTCTCTGCCTTTTCCGCCAGTTTAATGTTCTGTGTGTTAATTTGTTGTACATATGGTGATATGGCTGTGTGATTCTTCTTCATATGATAAACAAAGGACAAACGACAATGATAAAAACACAACAAGAAAAGGTGCACATAATGGTACTAAATGTGTTGAAGGTATGAAAGGCGTTGAAGGCATGTATTAAAGATATGAGTATAGTGTATACAACATAAATCATAACCCAAGGTCCTAATTCAACAAATGTCAAACATGTACAAAACGATAAGTCATGTTGTGACAACATTTGAAAGTTGAAATTAAAGGGATAAATAAAAAATGGTCAAATTTTCAAAGCAATGCTTTGCGGTCATCATCGCTCATTCAACTCCAGAAACACAGTGAATTCACGCAGTCCAGTGACGTAGAAGAGCTATTCCTGAGCCGTAGAGAAGATGTACTCCTGTTCATAGAGAATACACTGTCAAATTTTGTATAAACTTAGAGCCATAGAGAAATCATTGAGCCATGGAAATTAAGAAAAGAGCAGCGTAAAAACCTTGTATAGTGTAAGAAACAAGGGAAGAATGGAGAAACAAGAAGAGGCACGGAGAAATAAGGGCAGCATTGAGCAGTGCGAAGAGTTAAAGAGGAGTTTAACGATGTTTCAAAGAAGGTTTTTCGCGAAGCTCCAACCTAAGCCATCAATTACACAGAGAATCCCTTGAATTACTTAGAGAAATCCCAGTGAAGGTAAGCATCGGTCACCTAGGCAATTAAACAAAAACGATTTGGAAAATCGAACTCAAATTTAGTTGGAATGTGTCATATGAGACTTTAGTTCTGGAATTGTTTGCTATTTGTTGTCATTAAAATCCTCTGCCACCTGTAAGAGATAAGGATTTCTCGACATGATAGGGAAGTAGTTTTAATTAAACTATATGACTAACTGGAAGAGAAGTCATTAACACAGAGTTCTCAACAAAGTTCCTATTCTAGTTCAGGTATCAAACAACGATTTCTTCAAGCAAAATTCATCAAACGAATTATGCAATGAATGCTTACAACATGCATGTTTTAGAACAAAGGAATTCTTTTTCCTTTCTTTCTCATACTTTGCACAAGTAAAATTTTCAAAACGAAGAGAAAAAAAAACACGATTTGAAAGACAGTGAGGAAATTTACAGTGAAAATCTTTTATGCTTTGGGTCTTTACATAGTCAGTTTTTTTTCCTTCATTCAGAGAGCATAAAAATTGTAGCAGAAGGCAAAATACATAGAAATTGAAGAGTTCATTTGTTTTTTAACAAGCTAGGGAGGACTGGTAAGTAAATTTACCAAAAATTCTTGTTGCATATTTTGCTGTCATATATTTTTTTATGAGGTTATTTATGAGACAAGGATATATTGATTGGTATACAGAACACATGTCAACAAAAATGGAACCTAGAGAATTCAAACTAGAAAACTGGAGCAAAGATGCAGTGAAAAAGTTGTTTCAAGCAGGATTACTTGAATTCCTAAGAAAATTTAATGGTCATAATGACAAGATTAGACAGGAATTCATCAAAAAATTTGAAAACGGGCAAACCAAGGTGGGTGTTGTAGCATTTTTTGGTTTTGGTAAGTTGAAGTAAATTAGTCCAAAAAATAAAAATATTTTTCAAAAAATTGTTAAGCTAGGATATGGACAAAAAGAATATTGAATAAAAATGTTAGGAAATATTTTGATAAATATGTTCATATCAAAGAAAATGTTAGAATAGATGCCCTAAAAAATGAAGGCAAAAATAAAATGTTAGGTTAGAGAGAAAAGCAAAAAGCAAAAAACAGATCATGAAAGTGTGCAAGTCCAAGTGCCACTACTTTTTACTTTATTATGCAAAATAATGGTTGTGTGCAGCTTGTCATAAATGCCACAACCCATGATAGTCAAATAGTTTAATCTTGACTAGTTCATGCTTTAAATTTCATGTTTATAGTTAGAGAATAAAGATCTAGCCAAACTGTTTAATCTTGGCAGATCAGTAGTTAGGTAGAGAATAATAAGGAGCTCATCATTTTAATCTAAGCCCTTGGATGTTATAAAGTTAGAATTAGATAGTTTTCTTTTCAAAAGAAAAATGAAAGAAAAGGGCTTGCTAGCCTAAATGCACCTAATTAAGTGAAGAAAAAATGTTAGGATAAGTAAAGGGTAGGTAGAAGAAAGGTTGCAGAAGTACAAAGTTGATTGAAGCATAAGCACATTTATCATGCTTAATCCAATGTTTCAGTGTGTAGGAGCAGTTATGAAAGTGAAAAGATGTTGACAAGTTGATTTGGTTAACTTTTCCTCATTTCATTTCATCCCCCACTATATACTTACTAATTTCCTCATTATCCCATCATTTCCTAAGAAAATACCCTTTCCCTTCATTTTCACCCTTGCCCTTGGTTTCACACATTTTCCTAGCAAATTACCCTCCAAAGGTCATTCCCCTACCCAAAATCCCTTTTCCTAGTGTGAAACCCTTTCCCCATTGAAAAAATCACTCTCCCCTTGTAATTCACCAAAAAACCCATAAAAATCCCTTACCCTAACTTTTGTTCCCCCCCTCGCTTTATTTAATTAAACTCCGCCCTTCATGTTTTTCCTGAAAAACCCTTTTAATTCATAAGACCCCTTTCAGCCTAAGTTTTGTTCACCCCCGCTTTATAAAGTTAACTCCGCCAATATCAAGTTTTCCTGACAAAACCCGTTTAACCCACCCCCTTGGTGTGGTTAACAAACCCCACATTTAACCCTGGTGTGGTTAATAAACCCTCCTCGATGCTTGTTTAACTTATATCCCTAGTGTATTTATTCCCTGGTCCCACTTTATATGTTTAATCGCCGCTTTATTCATTAAATTAATTACAAATCATTTGTAATTATCCCCCGGGCCCCGCTAATCAGTGTTGATTCACCTCCGTGCAACTCCACCGCGCGACAGGCCTCTGATCATCCACTTCAAAATCCAACAACCCATAGCCATATCGCATGCTCCCGATCTCTAACCTTTACTGGCCCGAGAGCACGCGAGATTCGTGGTTTTGCTCAGGCCCTTACGGTTACGTGGCAGATTTACGTTAACTCGTGTGCTCTCTAAAAAATATCGCCCTTCACTCAAAAGCGGTGCGATGGCCTCCGAAACTACCTCCCTGCATAGGCCAAAACCATCCACTGTTCACTTATCGAATTCCATGCCAAATTTTAAACTTTACCTGTTAAAACGCCGAAGACCCTCGTTTTCGCTCTTTTCGCCCGTTTACACAGTGAAACCTGCCTAACCCTTCCTGTGCCACCATGAACATCTGCAACTCAATTCGACCACCGATTACCTTCCAAACACTGCCAGGACTCCGTCCACAGACCTCTCAACTCAAATAAAGCCATTTATCTCCTTCCTGCAAACCTGTGTTTTCATTAACTACTGGTTTATTTTTTCAGGTGATCATATAAGAACTGGACAAACAATTTTTATAATAGTTAAAAACCTGTTTGTTCTAGATTCTCAGGAAATGTATTTGAATGGTTTTCCTCAACATAAGATTCCATACATCAGCACACCAGAAGAAATCATTTACACAAAGGCAGTAAATGATAAAACAAAGATGAAATCATTTTCACCAGCAAACAGTGAAAGATTCATACTAGCAACTCTCCAGGACATATTTTATTGCTTGTTACTTATGTCTTATTGTAAAAGGTAAAAGTCAAAGAATAACAAAGCAATAAGGTGGAAGAATTCACAGTAATTGTTAAAACATAACATTCATGGTAAAATACTAAACAGAGGAGGCAGATAAAGTGTATCAAATGAAAGGTCATCAGTAAATATGACATCCAGCGTGAAAATCGAACAACATTCAACTTTTGGAGGAACAGTCACCCAGCGTCAACAATTTTCAGTTTTTCTTAGCAATAGTCACCAACAACATAGCATCAAAACAGTTCCAGATCAACTAGCAGTGTTTATTTTGATTTTATAATAATCTATTTTTGTAAAAACAATTTAGGATATTTTCTTAGTTCTACTGTTGTATAAATAACTCTCTTCACGAGTTATTAAAGGGTTGCACCCTTGATGAAGCATTTCTAAACATTTGATGTACTTGACTTTTCTGGAACCTTAATACAAAGCAAAGGATTCTGAATTCTGTTTTACACAGTTTGTGTTTTCTGTAAGTTTTTCCTCTATAACTCATTATGTTTTTCTTCATATTCTTATGTCTTATAGAGATAACCAGGTAGGAATAATTGTGTTTCAATATATTCCTATAAGCTTCTGAAGTGATAATCTATAAAGAGAATGAATTAATGGACTATCTGTTTAATTAATTCCCTCTGAATCAATAAATCATCAGCATCTTTTGTAAGCTTAAGCATATTCTCTTAAACCTTCTGAACATAGGTCAGAGGTTTTCATACTTATGATTATTTAATTTTCAATTTGAAAACAGTGATAATCATATTATTTTTGTTTCTGCTCACCACCATACAAGCTATTTCACTGTGTGAAATTTTATAGCAGCCCTTTGCTTTGGTATTAATATTATTCAATAGGTTAGGCATTACAGTGTTAAATCTGTTTCATTCATTGGTCCTCCAAATTAAAACAAAAACCCCAAAACAATTATCTTAGATGCTCTGGAATGATAGCTGACCATTATCATCTCAAGGGTACAACATCAATCTGGCGCCGTTGCCAGGGATTCAAATTTCGTTAAGTTTTCCTGGGGCAATGATACTCATTCTATTCCTTTAAGGTGATTAAACGTCTAGAAAGCTTAAAATCCTTCACCTGGCGACTCCACTAACCCAAATTGGCACCTTTTAAGCACACTAGATCTCATTCGAAATCTGACTTAGTTAATCCTCTGTCAGATCTTGAATTTTTTTTTAGAAAAGCTAGTTCTAAAAGGAGACATCAACCATCTTCTTCTTCCTCTTCAGCCTTGCAGTCTGAAGATTTAGTATCATTTGATCCTTTTAGTAATATTCCATCTGATCCTAATTGGACACAAATACCTCCTAGGGTTTCTGAACTATTAGATAGGGGAGTTGATTTAGATTCAACTTTCCTCATTCATTATTTTGAAACGCATCAAGAACCCCCTCTACCACCAGGATCACCTAAAACTGAGTCTGACTTAGGTTTTCATTTACCTGAATACAAACCCACAGATTTCATATCCCCTACCACTTATTCATTTCCTTCCACTTCTGAACGACCTGAAGCTTCTACTTCTGAACAACCTGAAGAGACCCTCTCTGTATATTCAAATCCACTCTTTGAAACAAAAGAGGGTATTCATTCATAGGTCCCAAAGTTAGTTCTTAAGACTCCTTTAAAGTTATTCAGGAGATCCCCTCCTTCTTCACCTCCACATAGTCACACACCCCCTCAATCACCTTCTTCTACCTCTTCTTCATCTTCTTCTTCTTCATCCACACAAACACCTCATACACCACCTTCTACTATGGCATTCTGACCTATTGTACAGGCTAGATATGTAGCTTTAGTCTTACCTGCTAACCTCGATGCATTCTTAGCTAGGTACTTGAAATACCTTCCAAGGTATAATGGAGAAACTGGTCCCTTAGCTGAGGACCATCTTCAAGCTTTTCTAGAATTTGCAGACAACATGAATATCGAACAAGAAATTTTTTACATGAGATTGTTTGTACAGTCACTTGAAGGAAATGTAAGAATCTGGTTTAGGCAGTTACCTGTAAATTCCATTAGAAATTGGGAAGAGCTTACAAACATATTTAAAAATCAATGGGGTGTAAAGAACGATCCTCTTTACTTTCTGGTTGAGTTTGAAGAACTTAAAAGAAACTTTGGTGAACCTGTATCAGATTTTATCAAAAGGTTCAATAAACTTTATCATAAGATGCCCCCTTGATTGTAAACCCCTTGTAGCAGCAGCTAAGTCTAGGTTTTCTATAGCCTTTGACGATGATTTTGCTGTAATGCTAAGAGAGAGAACTTCAATAACTCTTGAAGATATGCAAAAAATGCTATAGAGGTGGAAGAAAATAACGCTGCTTCGACTTCCTTGAAAGCTAAAGAGGAAAAGGCCCAAAGAAAACTAAAATCTATTCAAGAAGCCTCTAGTTCTTCTAAGACTAAAAAAATATATTCTAAAATAGATGAAATAACTTCTCTTCTTAGAAATCTATCTAATAGAATTGTCAAGATTGAGACTCAACCTAGGACATTTCAACAAACAGTTATTAGACCCCAAAATCAAAATCAAGGTCAGTATAAAAGGAACCCATGATTACAAATTCTTCAGAGACCTAGTAATGATCAGCAGGTTCCCACTCCTTTACTGATAGATGACCAACAACCTAATGAAAATACTATGACTATTACTTAAGATATCAATAACATGGATACTTCTTCTAATCAAACAATTATTATTCCTCTCTCACAACAAAATCAGGTTCAAGAAGATCAAGAATCCCCATAGGTTTCTAAATACCATGCCTTCTCTGAATTTTTAATTGCAGAGTTGAACAAGAGATATGATCTTAAGCCTAGACCCGATCTTGGAAGACCTCCTAAGGAAACTCCAATAATTGAACCTCGTACCAAAGCTGCTGAAACTCAAACAATTGTTATTTGACAATTAAATCAGTCAACTGATACTGTTCAAAATGATAAAAATGCTTTGACTACATTTAATGTTGAAAAAAAGTTAGAAAGAGTTAAAATCCCAATTCCACTTTTATAACTTTCCAAAAACCCTGGGTATAAAAATCAAGTCTCCAAATGGATACAAAACACCTCGGTTGATGCTGAAAGTGATATCATTAGTCTGCAAGATGAAAAACCAGCAGTTGTCTTTCGTCCTAGCTCAAATATGATAGATGAAATAGTGCCTCCTTTGCATGTAGCTCTTAAGACAAATGATTCCATGTTATATAATTGTATGCTTGATTCTGGAGTATCACATAACCTCATGCCAAAAACTATCATGGACCATTTGAAACTTGACATAACTAGATCCTATCATGACTTGTACACCTTTGATTCTAAAAGGGTGCCTTGCTTAGGATTGATTAAGGATTTAGTAGTCACCCTTGCCCAAATTCCAGTGAAAAGTGTAGTGCTTGATATAGTTGTCACAGATATCCCTCCCAAATTTGGAATGCTCCTTTCTAGGTCTTGCTATGCCAAATTAGGGGGAACTCTTCAGATGGATATGTCTTATGCCACTATTCCAGTTTATGGGGGAGAACAACTAAGGTTATATAGAGAGGTAAGATTTGTGCACACTGTTTGCAAAACATACCAGCCAAGGAACCATCCCATTTATGCAATTGATCAGGATTTTGGTTGCTTTCAACTCTCTTCAAACCAAATACATGAAACTCAAGTTAAAATAGAAGATGTAATTGAAAGTCCTGTACCAAATCAAACTGATGTATGGAAACTATTTTTTGATGGTTCTTGTACAAAAGATGGAGCAGGAGCTGGGGTAGTTTTAATTTCACCAGAAAAAGAAAATATCACCCAATCATGCAAACTCGACTTCGAAGTTACAAATAATGTGGTTGAATATGAAGCTTTCCTTTTGGGACTACAATTATCTAAAAGCTTAAAGCTTCAAAACTTAAGCGTTTTTACTGATTCATAACTTATTGTCAAACAAGTAAGAAATATTTGCTAGACTAAGCATCCTAAACTTAGTCTTATCGAAATGAAGTTTGGGATTTAGTTGAAAACTTCTTTGATGCTTTTAATTTGACTTATATTCCAAGAAATCAGAATATTCATGCAGATGCCTTAGATGTTTCTGTTAGTTCATTTAAAATTCCTGATCAGACCAATGTACTCTATCAAATACAAGTCAAGTACAGACCATCCATCCCAGACAATCTAAAACACTGGCAGATATTTGAAGATGATGAACATTTGAAATCTTTTCTGCAAGTTATAGATGAATTTTCAGTTCTACAAATTGATGAAGATAGAACAGAAATAAATGAAAATACAAATGGAAATGATACTTCAAATTTCAATTCAAAAATTGTTGATCATGACATTATTCAATTGTCTAACAATTTTATTCCCAAAGGCCTCATTCCTTTAGAAAAATTGTTTGATCAAAATGATGTCCTCCGAAACCCTCAGTCCATTTCTTCACAAGATGACATAGAAGAAATTAATATTGGAACAAATGATGATATTAAAAACATCAAAATATGTGCATCTATAGATCCTAAGATCAAAGCTCAATATCTTAAGTTACTTCAAAATTATAAGGATGTTTTTGCATGGACCTATGCTGATCTAAAAACCTATGATACTTCATTAATACAACATAAGATTCCTTTAAAGCCAAAAGTAGTTCCTTATCAACAGAAACTTAGGAGGATCAATCCAACTCTTCTACCAACTGTAGAAAAGGAAATTAAGAAAATGCTAGATGCCCATATCATTCTCCCTCTTAGATATTCTAATTGGGTTGCAAATTTAGTTCCCGTTAAAAAGAAGAATGGAGAAATCAGACTCTGTGTGGACTTTAGAAATTTGAACAAAGCATCATTAAAGGATAACTATCCTTTGCAAAAATGGATCAGTTACTTCAAATTGTTTCAGGAGCACAAAGACTTTTTATGCTTTATGGTTTTTCAGGCTATAATCAAGTAAATGTTGATTCAACAGACAGAGAGAAGACAACCTTTACTACACCCTGGGGTACATTCATGTATGCTAGAATTCCATTTGGCTTAACCAATGCTGGAGCAACATTTCAAAGAGCTATGGACGTATCTTTTGTGGGTTAGGTAAATAAATTTGTAGTCATTTATCTTGATGACATAACTGTTTTTTCTTTGATCAAAAACATCTAAAGCACTTGATGAAGGTTTTTGACAGGTGTAGAAAATTTGGAATATCATTGAATCCTAAAAACTGTTTGTTTGCTATCAAAGAAGGGAAATTTTTGGGCCATATAATTTCAAAATAAGGAGTGGTGATTGATCCCAAGCGTGTGTCTACCATTAAAACATTGACCTTACCTAGAAACAAGGAGATTCAAGCTTTTCTAGGCAAGATTAATTTTTTAATGAGATTCATCCCAAATTATGCTGAGATTGTAAAAGATATAACTGACATGCTTCGAAAAGATCATGAGGTTAAATGAATTGTCTCTTCCAGGCATGCATTTGATCAGATCAAGAAAGATATCTCTGAAGCTCCCACCTTGGCCAACCCTAATTACACTAAACCATTCAGTATCTTTTCCTTTGCCTCAGAAATAACCCTTGCTGTTGTTCTACTACAAAAGAATGAAGATTCCCATGACCAACCCATAGCCTTTTTCAGTAAGGTTATGAGAGATGCTGAGCTTAAGTATGACATAATTGAGAAGCAAGCCTATGCCCTTATTCAAGCCCTGAAATCATTCAGGATGTATGTCCTACATTCTCCTATTATTGCTTATGTTCCTAACAGTGTTGTGAAAATCGTTTTAACTCAACCAGACATTGATGGAAAGAAAGGTAGATGGATCACTCAAATACTGGAGTTTGATCTAACTATCAAAACTACAAAGCTAGTAAAAGGCCAAGGATTAGCTAAGCTTCTAGCTGAATCCAACTGTAAAGTGCTCGGAATCAATTCTGTTTTAGAGATACAAGGGAAGAATCCACAAGAACCTTCTCAAACTTCAGATAAGAATAATACACAAGAACCTTCTGTCCTTGTAGAAGGGGAGAATCCACAAGAACCTTCCCTTCATCCCGAAGCAAAGAATCCACAAGAACCTTTACCTTTAGATCAGAACCACCCTTTATACATTGATGACAAATTTCTGTTGTCAAATTGGTACCAAGACATTGCAAATTTCTTGATCCATTTTGAATGTCCAACATCATTCCCCAAAAGCCGGTGTAAAACTTTCAAACTGAAAGCAATCAAGTACTATATCATAAATGCAAATTTTCACTGGCAAGACCCACTAAATATTTTGTTATTATGTTTAACAAAATCATAAACTGAAGGAATCATTGACCAGTTTCATACATGATTTTGTGGAGGACATTATTCTTGGAGAGCAACAACATATAAGATATTAAGGGGAGGATTTTATTGGCCAACATTGTTCTTACAAGTAGGAGCAAAGGTCAGAGGTTGTGTTCCTTGTCAAATGTTTGTTGGTAAGCAAAAATTAGTAGCTCTTCCACTGGTTCCATCAATAGTCTCAGAACATTTTCTCCAATGGGGATTAGATTTTATTGGAGAGATTCATCCCACTTCAAGTAATCAACATAGATGGATCCTCACTGCAATAGACTACTTCACTAAATGGGTGGAAGCAATTCCAGTGAGAAATGTTATTGATTCAGTAGTAATCAAATTTATTGAAGAGAACATCTTATCTAGATTTGGTTGCCCAACTCAAATTGTCACTGATAATGCAACAACTTTTTCTAGTGTTAAAATGATTGAGTTTTTCCAGAAATATCAGATTCTGTTACATCATTCAACTCCATATTACCCACAAGGTAATGGCCTTGCAGAATCCTCAAATAAAAGTCTGGTAAAGGTAATAAAAAAGACTCTAGCAGATCATAAAAAGAGCTGGGACTCTCATTTAATTTATGCAGTATGGGCAAACAGAATTACTCCAAAGAGATCTACTGGAAAATCTCCTTTCCAGTTAGTTTATGGGAAAGATGCAATCTTCCCTACCAATTTGGCCTTCCTTATTTTAAAATTCCTGCAGGATTCAACAGATGAACCTAATGATTTTTCAAGGAGAATAAATCAGATTATTGAACTAAATGAAAATAGAGATGAAGTTCAATACAAATTGAAAAAGTATCAGAATAAGATGAAGAGCCTGTTTGATAAAAAAATCCAAGGAAAGGGACTTCAAGGAAGGTGATCTAGTTCTAAGATGGGATTCCAGGAGAGAAGAAAAGGGAAAACATGGCAAGTTTGACAACCTGTGGTTTGGACCTTTAGCAATTGCTAAAGTGAAGGGAAACAACACTTTTGTGCTACAAAATATTGAGGGGCTATATTCCACTTATCCTGTAAATGGAAGGTTTCTCAAACATTACATTCAGTACTGAGAAGTTGAAGTAGATTTCATTACTACCATTGTAAAAACTCCGGTTTCTTTTACTTTTCAAGCTGTCAGTGTGATTTTTTACAGCAAAAGACTCCATAGCCCGAGGAGAAGGCACATGGATTTGCAGGTTCTCTGCATTCTACAAGAGAAAGCAGTCCCCAAATGGAGCCAATGTTGTAGCATTTTTTGGTTTTGGTAAGTTAAAATAAATTAGTCCAAAAAATGAAAATATTTTTCAAAAAAAATGTTAAGCTAGGATATGGACAAAAAGAATACTAAATAAAAATGTTAGGAAATATTTTGGTAAATATGCCCATATCAAAGAAAATGTTAGAATAGATGCCCTAAAAAATGAAGGCAAAAATAAAATGTTAGGTTAGAGAGAAAAGCAAAAAGCAAAAACAGATCATGAAAGTGTGCAAGTCCAAGTGCCACTACTTTTTACTTTATTATGAAAAATAATGGTTGTGTGCAGCTTGTCATAAATGTCACAACCCATGATAGTAAAATATTTTAATGTTGACTAGTTCATGTTTTAAATTTCATGTTTATAGTTAGAGAATAAAGCTCTAGCAAAACTGTTTAATCTTGGCAGATCAATAGTTAAGTAGAGAATAATAAGGAGCTCATCAGTTTAATCTAAGCCCTTGGATGTTATAAGGTTAGAATTAGCTAGTTTGCTTTTCAAAAGAAAAATGAAAGAAAAGCATTTTCTAGCCTAAATGCACCCAATTAAGTGAAGAAAAAATGTTAGGATAAGTAAAGGGTAGGTAGAAGAAAGGTTGCAGAAGTACAAAGTTGATTGAAGCATAAGCACATTTATCATGCTTAATCCAATGTTTCAGTGTGTAGGAGCAGTTATGAAAGTGAAAAGATGTTCACAAGTTGATTTGGTTAACTTCCCCTCATTTCATTTCATCCCCCACTATATACTTACTAATTTCCTCATTATCCCATCATTTCCTAAGAAAATACCCTTTCCCTTCATTTTCACCCTTGCCCCTTGGTTTCACACATTTTCCTAGCAAATTACCCTCCAAAGGTCATTCCCCTACCCAAAACCCCTTTTCCTAGTGTGAAACCCTTTCCCCATTGAAAAAATCACTTTCCCCTTGTAATTCACCCAAAAACCCATAAAAACCCCTTATCCTAACTTTTATTCCCCCCTCCGCTTTATTTAATTAAACTCCGCCCTTCATGTTTTTCCCAAAAAAACCCTTTTAACCTATAAAACCCCTTTTAGCCTAAGTTTTGTTTACCCCCGCTTTATAAAGTTAACTCTGCCACTATCATGTTTTCTCGACAAAACTTGTTTAACCCACCCCCTTGGTGTGGCTAACAAACCCCGCATTTAACCCTGGTGTGGTTAATAAACCCTCCCCGATACCTATTTAACTTATTTCCATAGTGAATTTATTCCTTGGTCCCACTTTATTAAACCCATCGCAATATGTTTAATCGCCACTTTATTCATTAAATTAATTACAAATCATTTGTAATTATCCCCCGGGCCCCACTAATCTCCGTTGATTCACCTTCGTGCAACTCCACCGTGCGACAACCCTCCGATCATCCGCTTCAAAATCCAACGACCCACATCCATATCACGCGCTCTCGATCTCTGACCTTTACCGACCCGAGAGCACGTGAGATTCATGGTTTTGCTTGGGCCCCTTGCGGTTACGTGACAACTTTATGTTAACTCGCGTGCTCTCCAAAAAATACTGCCCTTCACTCAAAAGCGGTGCAATGGCCTCCGAAACTGCCTCCCCGCATAGGCCGAAACCATCCACTGTTCACTTATCGAATTCCGCGCCAAATTTTAAACTTTACCCGTTAAAACGCCGAAGACCCTTGTTTTCGCTCTTTCCCCCGTTTACACAGTGAAACCTGCCTAACCCTTTTTGCGCCACTGTGAACATCTGCAACTCAATTCGACCACCGATTACCTTCCAAACACTGTTAGGACTCTGTCCATAGACCTCTCAGCTCAAATAAAGCCATTTATCTCCTTCCTGCAAACTTGTGTTTTCATTAACTACTGGTTTATTTTTTCAGGTGATCATATAAGAACTGGACAAACAGTTTTTATAATAGTTAAAAACCTATTTGTTCCAGATTCTCAAGAAATGTATTCGAATGGTTTTCCTCAACAGAAGATTCCATACATCAACACACCAGAAGAAATCATTTACACAGAGGCAGTAAATGATAAAACAGAGATGAAATCATTTTCACCAGAAAACAATGAAAGATTCATACTAGCAACTCTCGAGGACATATTTTACTGCTTGTTACTTATGTCTTATTGTAAAAGGTAAAAGTGAAAAGATAACAAAGCAATAAGGTGGAAGAATTCACAGTAATTGTTAAAACAGAGCATTCATGGTAAAAGACTAAATAGAGGAGGCAGATAAAGTGTATTAGATGAAAGGTCATCAATAAATATGACATCCAACGTGAAAATCAAACAACATTCAGCTTTTGGAGGAACAATCAACCAACTTCAACAATTTTCAGTTTTTCTTAGCAATAGTCACCAACAGCACAACATCAAAATAATGCCAGTTCAACTGGCAGTCTTCATTTTGATTTTATAATAATCTATTTTTGTAAAATAGTTTAGGATATTTTCTTAGTTCTACTGTTGTATAAATAACTCTCTTCACGAGTTATTAAAGGGTTGCACCCTTGATGAAGCATTTCTAAACATTTGATGTACTTGACTATTTTGGAACCTTAATACAAAGCAAATGATTCTAAATTCTGTTTTACACAGTTTGTGTTTCCTGTAAGTTTTTCTAGTATTACTCATTATGTTTTTCTTGATATTCTTATGTCTTACAGAGATAACCAGGTAGGAATAATTGTGTTTCAATCTATTCCTATAAGCTTCTGAAGTGATAATCTCTAAAGAGAATGTATTAGTGGACTGTCTGTTTAATTATTTCCCTCTGAATCAATAAATCATCAACATTTTTTGTAAGCTTAAGCATATTCTCTTAAACCTTTTGAACATAGGTAAGAGGTTTTCATACTTTTTCAATTTGAAAATAGTGATAATCATATTATTTTTTGTTTCTGCTCACCACCATACAAGCTATTTCACTGTGTGAAATTTTATAGCAGCCCTCTGCTTTGGTATTAATATTATTCAATAGGTTAGGCATTATAGGTTACATCTGTTTCATTCATTGGTCCTCCAAATTAAAACAAAACCCCCAAAACAATTATCTTAGATGCTCTGGCATGACAACTGGCCATTATCATCTCAGAGGTACAACAATGGGGACCTTCCCATATCAATAAACCAAACATTTATATCTTAGGCTTTAGAACTTCCTTTGGAAGGGGAAGAATATCATAAGGGGTTGCATTTCAAGGAGAAAGGTTGAACCTTTTTCCTAAAAAAATAGAGGGAAGGCCCTTTGATAAATCAAAAGGAATTCAAAGGGACTGGTTCAGGGAGCCTTGGTCCGAATTAGTTCTAATCATTAAGAGATATTTCACTTATGACAATAGGCACAACCTACTTTACCTTTATCATATAAAACTGCTAGAACATATTAAAGGAGATTGCAAAATCAACATCCATTACTTCTTCTCAAGGAGTTTGATTAAAATGATAGAAGGAGCCAAAAACAAAACAAAAGCTCAATAACATTGTGGATTGATTAAAATACTTGTTCTATATCAAGTGAGAAACAAAGGGACACCTTGGAAGTAGTTCTTGGCTAAAAATAACTTTGAAAAACAAGAAATAGGGAGTGAAGAAAGGCTTGAGCAGCTACATATTACAAAAAGCATTATGAATTCCCCTTCATATCTTAGAACAATATCTAAAAAGAAACAAGATAGTGTCATGGTTGAAAAAGAAAAATATTTTTTATCTATCCCAAGGAAACCAAGAAGGAGATCACATGAAGGACTAAGTAACCAAGAGAAGGAACCAAAACCATAGATTGTTGAGAAAGAACATCCACACATATCAAAGGAAGTCGATGAAATCATACAAATATTGGAAAAGGGAGTTTAGGAAGAGCATATGGAAAAGGGCTCTTATTTTGAGGATCCTCGGATATAAGCCACTTCATCACATGCATATGTTAAAAAGGTAAGAGAAGAGTTGCATAATGAGGAAGATCTGAAGAAAATAACAGAGTTGACTGATGAGATAAGGGATAGTAAAATTATGGAAAGATACTTGAAGAAGGAAAACAAGATGTATAGGGAAAACAACAATAAAATGGCCAAAAAGAACAAGAAATTGGAAAATCAAGTCAAGAAGCTTGAAACCCAAAACATGTTCATTTCAAAACAAGCTTATAGATGGCTCAAAGAGAAGAAACTGTGGCAATATAAATATGAAAAACAAAAGGTAAAAGTTGCCATCTATAAATCAGGGGAGCATGAAGGCATTAACATTTTACTTCAAGTTGCACAATAGGATGCTACAGGTTTAGTAGGGACATCAACGCTCATAAGGTCAAAGCGAAGGAAGCAAGCATGAGGACATGCTTTATTATCAACAAGGGGGAGATGTTGGCCCTCAATTTTGTTTATCATAAACCCACTTACTCACCATATTATTCCACCTTATTCCACTCATATATGATTCATTTTACCCTTATTTTTCATATTCAGGTAATTAGATTAAGTTTTTCAATTTTTAGAAATTTTTGTAAAAATTGGGTTTTAAAATTAATTTTAGATTGCATTGAAATTTCCGTAATAGCTCCATTAAAGTGATATGTGCAAGACACTTGGGCGTGAGATGAATACATATTTGGAAAGTTTAGGAACCATGGATATATGAAAAACTATTGGTTTGGTTTAAATGAGCATATACAAGCCCGGTCAACGCTGGTCAAACTTGAACTGTCACCCAGAAATCCCTATTAAAAAGGGGTAGTTTTAGGATTTTTTGGAATTCTTCCAAATTTCTTGTAACTAATGGATGGCTTCGACCTGAAGAAGTGGGATAACATTAATGATGGTTGTTTCAGACTTTTTAGCTTATATGGTTATTATTTTGCCTATTTAAAGAGAGGCATTCATAGTTAGAACATGTAGAAAAACTTGAAGATTATTATTTTGAGGTAATTGAAGACAAAGATTTTGTTTCATTATTTCTTTGTGTTTGCTGGAGTAAATGAGTTTCTGTAGCTGAGTATTTTAGTAGAGTACCAGCAGGGTTGGAGGGCCCCCATACCAAGCTAATTACACTTTGTTGTATGATGTTCATATTTGTGCATATGCTAGTTTAATTCTCCATGTCTATTATATTCATTTGCTGTAAATATTTGAAAATATCTTTAATTAGAATTCATTTTATGGCATGTGTTAAGTGAATATTGCTTCCTTTTAGTGATTAGCTTGAATGTGGAAGGACAACCAGGTCTCTTAGAAAAGAGACTCTTCTCCGTGTGCTAGGACTAAGATTGAACAAGATTCACTTCTTTCAAGCTTTCTTAGAGTAAATTCTTATGCTTTCATTTCATTCTCTTATGCTTACTTAGATATTGGCAATGCCATTATAGAAATGTTGAGGGAGGACAACAAGGTCTCTTGAAAAGATCCTCTTCCTTGTTTTTCTAAAATAACCTAATTTCATTGACCAATAATGTATGCTTTTATGGAGTAGACTTAAATATTTTTGCTGAAGTTGTGTAGAATGATTTATATTTGTAATATACACTTCTGTTCTCATAGCTACTTGCTATATTAGTTCTTATCCAAAAATACATAAATTGTGGTTTGCTTCTAAGATTACATAAATACATGCCTTAATTTACACAATAAATTGAGCTGACATTTTTGGTGTCGTTGCCAGGGAAGCATATTTTGGATATAACTAATTAAGAAGATCATTTGAAAAAAAACATAAAAACATAAACATAAAAAACATAGATACGATTTTTCATTATGGTCATTTATGCCTAGATATAGAGATGAAAAGGGTAGATACATAAAACAAGACCCCCCAACTACTAAACCATTGGTAGAAGCAGGTTGGCCTCCATTTGAATTAACTACACCAATTGCTGGAAAACCAACTTTGGAAGAGTTAGAGGGAAAACAACATTCAAGACAAAGGTTAACTCTTGTTGAAAGACAAACTTTGTTAGCTTATGAAGTGAAAAAAAAAGACAAAAACAAATAGAAATACCTTCCATTGGAAAACAAAAGAGAAACAAGAAAACCAATTTATCAGCCTATTCGTGGACGAAGGCCATCCTATATTTTTTGCAGTTTTTGCATAGAATTTCAAAAAATGATTGCAGATTTGAGCTCCTCTTGGAAAATCACCCAATTTCAAAAAAAAATTAGTCGAACCAGAGTTCAGATGAGGGAGATATCGTTGATTTTTTTTTTTTTTTTTTTTTTTTTTTCTAAATTGTTGTAATGGCGAGATAGTTGCAGCGCAATTCTGAGTTTCTAGAGTGTCCAAATAGGGTTTTCAATAACACGAGAAGATGCAGAATGGTCATTATGTTTCCAAAAATATGTTATAATGAAGATTATGAGTTATATTGATCGATCTATGCCCATTTTAAATTATTTTTTATATCTGTAGCAGCATTCAGAGCAAGTTCCCTTTGGAGACATGCCCTCCCACCCGGCTTTAACAGGCACCTGCTTCAAATTCATCAATTTCAACATAGCAACATCCGACTTTGGTTTTTTGGATACGTGCCCTCCCACCCTAGTCTATGTAGGCACTTTCTACTTCATCAACAATCATCATCATAGTTATGGGTCATCCACACAATATCCTTGTCATCGAAGTCTATTTGCTAGGCCGCACACTATTAGTATCACAGTCTGTCACAAGCATTACAGGGTATCTCTATCCTCGGATATTTGTTTGTCATGGTTATGGATTATCCACAAACCCACACTTCATCGAAGTCCATTTGCTATGCCACATATTGTCAGTATCACAGTTAGTCACAAGCATTACAGGGTATCTTTATCCTTGGATCTTTGTTCATCACAGTTATTGGTTAACCACACAAAACCCTTCTCTTTAGTGACTCTTCATATTCAATGCAGGCTTCTCAGGAGGGAACTTCAATGGGGACTATTTCTTCTTAAGAAGGGAGGAATGATTTAAATGGAAAATGGCATCCACCCATGGTATTCATCCACCCATGGTATTTATCCACCCACAATATTGTGAGAAGCATCCACCCTTGGTATTCATCCTCCCGTGGTATTTATAAACTCGTGGAATTTACCCACGGTATTGTAAGTGACATCCACCCATGGTATTTACCCACCCATGGAATTTACCTGTGGTATTGTAACCAAAAAAGGATACAAGTAACAAGTTGCATTTTGTAAAAGGACAGATTGTCCACCACGTTGTAGTTTTTACAATTATTCTCTATTTTAATAAAAAAATTCTTGGTGGTTTTTTTTATTGGGTGTTCTCTCCTCTTATTTATTTATTTATTTTTTCGGCATTTCAATTTTGATGTTGTGAGCCTCATCACACCTCTACCAAAACATGAAAACCCCATCACACCATGGTTATACGGAAATGGCAAGGCAAAGCTAAAGAACACTGTCACACCTCGCAAAACCCATGCCAATGACAACAAGAGAACTAAAAAAACACATGCATAACCATGCATGCTAGTAGTAAGGAAATCACACATGCAAATCGATACCTGCAAATAATCTCATTGTAGCCGCTTGATCTTGGTCTTCCTTGCTTAATCTTTGCTTCCTCTTGCCTTCTTTGATTTTCTTGATCCAATGCTGAAGTGATCCAAGAAAACTCAGTGTCCAAGAGTGAGCGAGAGAGAGAATAGAGAGAGAGCTCCAAAACTGAACTAACAAAAGGTAAAATTGACAAAAGGTACCAATTGATCCTCATAAGCTTTTTTATTAATGAGGCCTCTATTTTCTTCAATTTTCCATTATTTTCCTTCATTTTCCTCCTCACATGCAACCTGCGACCTTTCACCTTTCTTTTCTCCTAATTTCCTTTATTTTCATAAATAAAATGTCAATTAATGCCTCATGCCTTTCCAAAGGCTTTGTCATTTTCCTTAGCCATAATAAACCAAATGAACATCCACACTAGGATGTTTTTTCTTAACATTCAACATGGAATAAGTGTCCCATAACCGTGGTTATTATTTTGCCTTTATTAACTTTTATTTACATGGAATTTTCACTAGGTTTGTTATACTTTGGAAGTTATCAAACCTTGTTTCCATTAAAAGAGACACAATTTCAAATTTTCCCTCTCATTCAATCAACTCTCTTTATGGTATTATATAATGAACATCACTAGCGGAAATCCTCTAACTAATAACCCTTATCTTTCAACCTTGATGTAATTTAAGAGAGACATTGAAACAATTTATGATGCTTTTGTTTGACAAGAAGGTCAAATCCCTTAACAACATTGAAAGGAAACTTTTAAACTATGTAATTTGAACGCAATCTTGAAGGGAAACTTTTAAACTATGTAATTCGAATGTAGCCTTGAAAGGAAACTTTTAAACTATGTAATTCAAAATATTTATTGTGCACAAAATCAAAATTCAAGACTCCTTATATTCAGAGTTGGGCATTAAACACCCACTCGAGTGGTATAATGATTAAAATTAGACTTGATTTTTTTTTTCAAGGTATATGCCAATTGATGTTTGTCAATGGTTTAGTCAAAGTTTCCCCATTAACATTAGTCTTGTTAAACTTACAACAATAACTCTACGTTTCATCTTGATTGTTTTAAATAGGGCTATATGAAAGGCCCATTTGGAATCCATAAAAGCCATCTTCAATTGGTTCTTAATCTATAATGGTCTTTCCCTTTATTGTGCCTACCCTTACTTGTGCCTTCTAGAGAGGGCCATAAACAACCAAACACTTTTTCAAGGTATATGCCAATTGATGCCTATAAATGGTTTAGTAAAAGTATTCCCATTAACATTAATCTTGCTAAACTTACAACCTTAACTATATGTTTTCATTTTGATTGTTTTAAATATAGATATGAAAAGGCCCATTTGGAACCCATAAAAACCTTCCTCACTTGGTCCTTGACCTTGTTTACCCCTGCTTGCGCCTTCCAGAGAAAGACATGAACAACCAAACACATTTAAGGTTCTACAAAAAATTCAAGTGGCATAGATTTAAGTTGTCTCCTTCTATGGATGTCTCTCCTCTATTTTATTAAAGTGGAATTTTTCCATCTTAGGAGATAAGCATTCACTAATTGTTTTTTTTTAGTTAGTATCTATACTAGTTTCATAAAAAATATATTTAAAATTATATCCACAACCCCTTGTGTCTTGCTACCAAGAAAACTAAACCACGAGGTGTCAAAAAGTATAACCACAATGTATTCATAAATATCATTATTGTCTTTACTTGCTCTCTCTAAGCTCTTAATTTCAACTTGTCAGAGAATAAGGTAAGGTTATTCAAATGATCTTAGAGGTGTGAAATCCAAAGGGGGCTCTTGCTACATGTTATCTTCCAAGCATTAAGTCACCCCATCTACGTAAGCATTCAAATTGTTAATATTAGTATAATCATTAGCATTATTATTTTTTTACTAGAGGAATTTGCAATTTCATTAGCCTCATACTCTCATGGCACAGGTTTAATTCCAATCGCTACCACTATAACCCCTAGGTGAACCACGTGTCCCCCCCACCACCCCCCCGCCCCCCCCACATGGTTCATGTGCTAATTAGGGGGATTTGAACCTTTGATCACATACCTTACATAATACTTCATAGCATGACCATCGACAATTAAGTTGCTCCCCATGGAATATAATCCTTGACATTTAATCCATATACAAAAAATTGTTTTTCGTTTTAAAAATACATAACAATTTTATGTTTAGGTAAAATGTTGGCTCATATTATGCTCTCATTAACGAAGTTAACATCATTACCAACTTGTTGTGGAAATAGACCATGTATTCAAAAGGTGGCAATGGATATCAAACACATTTTTAAATTTGTGGAATGTTAGGGTGGGGCACCTTGCACCGTGAATAAACCCCTAGCAAATCCTCCCCAACATACTCCCATTGATCCTATAGAAATTTAAAGGTTGGATAAGTCTAGGATAATTTGGATACACAACAAGGAAAAATTCAACATAAATGTAGGAAAGTATGGGTGTATTAAGTTGGACATTACTTCAAGAGTGTGAGTTGCAATTAAGAAAATAACATAAGTCCAAAATTGTAGAGAACAAGCTTTTTGTAGTTTCATAATGGTGGACAACAATGTGTCATGAGAGGTGTTAAATAATCAAACTCATAATTCAACATTTTGACATGTTCACAGTAAATATTATTACATAAACTTATATGGTGACATAATTGCAAGCACCCTAATAGAGAAACCCAAGGTGCATTAACACAATTACACAACACAAAGTGATTTGCACATATTTTTAATAGTGAGTATGAATTGTCTTCCATTGACCTTATCTCTTCTTCATCTCCCATTTATATATATTATTATGGAATATGTGTTATGCGGAATATATGACTGTGGACAAAAGTATCTTCCCTAGGCCTGATGGACTCACCTAGAACAACAGAAAGATAAAGGCAATAATGTTTTCCTTAAAGTAAATAGATAACAGGACGAAGCCTACCTGGAATTTGTTGTATGTTTCGCTCCTTCTTTGGCTTTAATGCTCCAATCACTATTATTAGAACCTGCACAGTCATATATCACAAGCCACGGATCCATGGAATCTATGCAGCATCATCTAATCACTTTATTCAATAGAACAACACTGTATTGAAATATATGAAACCACAACATCATATATACAAAAACAAAGAAATATTTGCATTAATAGAAATGGAGTGAGTTACAACCAAAAATAGGTGTTGATATTGTAAAAGAGCTCCTCCAAGTTGACTTGTACTTTCCTTGTCACAAAGTGCACCTGTAATCACCCTGATGCATGAAAAGATATCTCTCACATCAGCAAAATAAGGGTAGAATCACTCTCCAAAAGCCAACCCCTTGCATATGGATGGCAGTAAATATATAGGTGAAGGAGGTAGTTCATGAATTCTTATCCTTTTACCAATTAGGGATTGAGATCCACTCTTGATGGGAGGATAAGCTCAAGGGATAAGGGATGGAAAATCCAAGGTAGGATAGGATAAGATTTGAGACTTTTATCCAAGGTAAATGGTTACAACAGATCCTAGAAGCTTCTGGAAGAAGAGGCTTAATGATTCTCTCTCTTTTTCCCAAGTTTCTAGAACCAACGCAGGTGCATAGTGGAGCAACCTATAGGTGATCAACGCAGGCCACAATGGAGCAACCTGGTAGTTAATGCTGTCCAGTAGGAGGCCAAATAGAATTGGTCCTTAAAATGACTAAAACAAGGTGTTCTTAGGCATAAAATTTGGGATTAGAATGATTCATGCTTAGGGATTTGTGCAAGGATGATGAAAAGGAGGTAAAAGGAAGTTGATTGATCCAGTTGAAGGCCTATTGACTAGATGTGATCAAATGGCCTATAATAGATTGCTCCCTAAAGTGCAAAGTCAGAAATGATATCTGATGACTAAAGTGCTTTACCTTGTGACAAGTCAGGATCAAGGACAATCGATGAGATCGTCATCCGTTACAATACATTTAATCATGATATCTTTGTTGAGGGAGGCATACCCGTACTCAACACATAAGCTAACATTACATGTATAATGACCAAAAGACATGTCCACATATGACTCATGGTGGAACCATGACTGGATGAATGCTTGTATGATCATAGTCATCATATATTGTGATCATGTATTACTCCTGAAATCACAGCTCAGATGGATGAAACTAGATATGGGGTCTTCGATCTCATTCTCATGACCAACCAATGTACAAGTCTAACCATGTGAATCAATGAGTTGGAGTCGAATATGGTAGACACCATTTAAGTTGTTAACATACGCGAGAGAAAACACAGATGATGTTAATGGCTCTTAAGGTACTCTAGTATAATCTGTATGGTGTGAATAAATGATTTGATGTTGAACACCACACATAATGTTTCAGTCAAAGGGAAATGATGAAAACATGTTGCCAAGAGAGAAGAAACTTTCCATTGATGTATACAAGCACCAAGGTACCTAGGGGTGTTTCTAAGTCAACTTCCTGGATAATGAGCTGATGTTGATAGGAAGCGACCCATTGTAGGAGGGCCTTGACGTATCCCCCATCAACGACAAGAAATGAGTATGATGATTTGAGACAGGATGTTCAGAATGATGTTGATACAGAACTGGATTAGGAAAGGCAGACATGGAATAAAGCCTTAAGAGTATTGTAGCAAATATTAACTAAATGACTTCTCTTAAACACATCGATGACACTGAATGGAGTTGGTAGCATTGACGCAAAACCAAAAGCGGAGGCTTCGAAATGGTATGATAAACCAAAAGACAAGCAAATTTCCCAATCTAACAACCACAAAGATTGATCTGGATCTCTTAAGATATCAGAATTAACTAAGATCTTTTAATTTTGTGATGTTAGAATAATTGCATATGAAAGAGTATGAAAAGCCAGATCTGCATATTATAAAGAAGATGAAACACAATGACGACCATCAAAATCAAGAACACAAAACACATTGATAACTAAGTTCACCCAGTATGGGTTACGTCTCTAGGCCTAGTGTCAAGAGTGGCGAGGTCGCCTCATTAAATGTTACAAGATGATGATGCGTACATAGTACATTCTTTTTCATCACAATGATAAATTCCCTTAACCAAAGTGGCATGTCTCTCCACGATATGTTCTCCTATAGGAACTTTCACTCAAATGGGCCCTCCTTCAGCATGACAAGCTAATAAATTCTCACATGACATGGCATACAAGTATCCCTCAATGTAATGGTAACAAGGATCTCAACAATAAAAACATCATCTCAAAAAATCAAGAGAGAAACATGGCATCATTGCATCATTTACATCCACTTTCAGGGATGGCCTAAGAATGCAAAGCTCAATTGACGAAATGGATTGCATCATTGAATTAGTCACACAAAATTGTGTCAAATGACTATAAACTTTGCCCCTTTCTCACATCGTCAAATTCTGTACCCTCGGGAATCTCGAAGATTCCCCCAAAGATTCCTTCTTGAAGATGGCCGAAAAATTCAATGCTCGGATGAATATTCTGAGCACACCACTGCGATCCCTATGAAATTATGTGAAAAATGACTATAAAGTTAGCATCATTCTGCCTTTGTCAAAAATCAACCTCTAAGGGAATCTTTTAGATTCCTTCAGATTCTTCCAAGATTCCTCACTACTAACCACCTAAAATTCTGCTGCTCAGATGAGGAAATAGACCACACCATCATGTTCCCTGTGAAAGCGTTGGGTCGGGTGGGTTCGCTGGCTAGTGGTCTGCCCACCCATTACAACATGATATATATATATATATATATATATATATATATATATATAGTGCGACATGTCGTTGGGGGTGGCGGGGTTGGTGGCCCGCCACCCCAAATTATTATTATTATTATTATTATTTATTTATTTATTTATTTTTGCATATAACCAACCATTCAAAATTAATCCATCAGTTTTTAAGGATCGCTAGACAAATTAAGTAGGCAACAAATTTTCCCTTTTTGACGCCGGATTACATGCATTGGGATTCTGCCAAATTGTTGCCTCATTAGTGATTGTCACTCATCCAAGTTTGACCACTTTGACCGTGAATATCTTGAGCTTACAAACTCGAATCTGAGTGTCGTTTACACCATTGGAATTAGGACGACAAGAACTATGATCAGGTCCTGGTTTCATTTCAACCTGAGGACTTTTATTTTTGAGTTTTTTCAAGGCCACTTTTGAATTTTGAGTGTGTCTGGAGCCACCTGGATCATTCCTACCCACTGAGGATATTTTGATCCTTCAAAAGTATGAAATTGTGGTGTTACATTTTCTGCACAACAAATGTCTTGACAAGTCACACTTCCTTCTCCTTCACCCTTGTTCTTCGAAGCCATAAGTGATGAACTAATACCTACATCCTCTGCAAACCTGTAAACAATCTTTGCAAACTACACGCTCAATTAAATGACCAATCATGACCCAAGCATCCCCATATTTGCAAGAGTTTATAACACACACTCTTTGGTCAAGTTTACATCATAATAGAAATCAATACCCCCAACTATTAATAAAAGGCCAACAACATCATTGTTACTTTAATATGCGATGGAAAACACATCACCACTTTTACAATTATACCACAACACACGATTTACAAAATGCAGCCATGACAAGCTACCATATCTAGTAAAACCATCTCTCACTTGTCAAAGTGAATGGGTCATCTCTCTGTGGTGGATTTGCTTGTTGAACAACTTTTTCAACTAGTTCCTACACAAGTGCTTTGTCCTTGCGACGCTACTCTGGAAGGATTCTGCAACAAGTGGCTCTTTGATGTCCACCTTGGTTGCAATGAATACAAAATGTCTTCTTCCTCCAGACTTGCTTTACCTTCTTTCTTCACTTATCTGGAGAAGGAATTTCACGTATTGTCCTCTTTCTTGCTGCCATTCTCTTCCAACACTCAACAACTACATGGTTATGTAAACCATAAAAACTACATGGTTATGTAAACCACAAAACTACATGGTTTTCTACACCATGATTTCTGCTCATCATTAATAATATGCTTGTAATAAAAATTAACTTTAGAATACTGAGATAATTTATACCTCTCTTGACTGTCCTTGGTGCAATTCTAGTGGTGAGGGCTTGCCATAGCTCTTCTCCTGCAATGTGCACTATCATGGGAGGATTGTGATGTGTTTCAATCATCCTCTTTCCTTGATGGTTTAGACAATGTCTTGGAAGGTTCTGCTACCTTCCAGCACTCCCTTTAAGTGTATCCAAAGCCTGCAAATCGAGGTCTATAAACAACCTCCAATGGCTGAGTCATTCCTTAACCATTAACACCAAGTCCTCCTCCATTATACCCCATATTGGTAAGGAGTCTCATGCCAGTTCCTGAAATGGGTACCTCCATGTTTCCAACAGAAATAATGTCATGTGAAAATGAAACTGAAGAACGATCAACACTTTTTACCTCATCTATCGATTCTGAAATAGGTGATGATGGCTTCGCTAAGCCTGTGTTGCGCTTCAACTTTTCCAATGCCTCTTTCGTAGCTCATAACTAAAGCTGCAATCTTTGCTTCTCTTTTTCTTCTCATAGAAGTCTCCTCAATTCAACATTCTTTGCTTAAAGGCTCTGATTGATCTCCTCATCTTGATAATGAGAAGATGATAAAGAAGATGAATAATCACTGGAATATGGATATGGGGAACCATCCTCTTCTCTTTCTTTTTCCCATTCCTCTCTTGCCATCTTATCCTTATAATTTGCATACATTATGTCCACCATGCATGCTATTCTGAGGAGGTCCTCATAGAGATCTTTGTTGTTCTCCATTTCCCTTCTTATTGCACGCTAAATCATTCACATTCGTAATTCATATTAATGAGAAGACCGTTATGATACCAAACTTGATCTGGATGTCTTCAGCTATCAGAGTTAACTAAGATCTTTTACTTCTGTGATGTTAGTAGAATTTCGTATGAAAGAGTATGAAAAGCCACATGTACATACTGTAAAAAATGAAACATAATGACGACCATCAAAATCAAGAACACAAAACACATTGATATCAGAGTTCACCTAGTGTGGGTTACATCTCCGGGCCTGGTGTCAAGAGTGGGGAGGCTGCTTCATTAAATGTTGCAATATGATGATGAATACATATTACATTATTTGTCATTACAAGGATAAATTCACTCAACCAAAGTGGTATGTCTCTCCACAAGACATACTCCTATAGGAACTCTCACTCAAATGGGCCCTCCTTCAACATGACAAGCTAATAAATTTTCACATGACGTGGCATATAAGTATCCTTCAACATAATGGTAACAAGGATCTCAACAGTAAAAACATCATCTAGGAAAATCAATAGAGAAACATGGCATCACTGCATCATTTACCTCCACTTTCAGGGATGGCTTGAAAATTCAAAGTTCAACTGACGAAATGGATTGCATCATTGAATTCATGGCGCGAAATCATGTCAAATGAATATAATCTTTGCCCCTTTTTGACACCGTAAAATTATGGACCCTTGGGAATCTAAAAGATTCCCCCAAAGATTCCTTCTTGAAGATGGCCGAAAAATCTACTACTCGGATGAAGATTTTGAGCTCACCACTCCATTCCCTGCAAAATTCTGTGAAAAATGACTATAAAGTTAGCATTGTTCCGCCTTTGTAAAAAATCAGCCTCCAAGGGAATATTTTAGATTCCTTAAGATTCAACCAAGGTTCCTCAGTGCTGATCGCCTGAAATTTTGTTGCGTAGATGAGAAAATGGACCACACCATCACACTCCCTATGAAATTCTGGTTCTTTTGAGTATAAAGTTGACATGAATTTGATACCGTGAAAAATTGCCCTCCAGGGAATCTTTTAGATTCCTCACTACATCAGGGAATATTTTGTGGAATATTCCTCCTCAAAAAATGTGCCCGGCCTGGGCGTAGTTCCTCGACTCCTAGTTCCACACTTGGTTCTAGGCCTCCGCTTCCGCACCCCTCCTCCGTCACATAACTGATCACTACTTAAATATTAATCCTTCTCTGGACATAATAATGAGGACCTGTTTGGGTTGTTGGTGACAAGCTAACTTGGGTAAGTGGAGGTCCCAAGGTCGAACCCCCACCCCTGCCGCTTAAAAATTGGGTAGTGTTCACATATGGCATACGGTTATAGTGGCATTGGAGATGGCGGTTGGCATTATATGTAATGTTGTGTAGTTTATGGTATGGAATGCGGGACTGCCTGATTGGCGCGCTGACCCACATGGGTCGGGCGGGTTCGACCCCTACCGGTCCCATAATAGATAATATGGTGATAGTCGTTGGGTCGGTCGTGTCCATCAACTGGTGGCACACCCACTCATCAAAACATGTTTATATATATATATATATATATATGGGTGGCAGGGTTGGTGGCTTAGCACCCCATTTTTTTTTCATATAACCAACCATTCAAAATTAATCTGTTGGTTTTTAAGGGTCACTAGACAAATTAAGTAGGCAACAATTTTTCCCTTTCTGACCACTGCATTCCATTGTTAGGACTCTCCCAAATTGTTGCCTCGTTAGTGACTGCCACTTGGCCAAGTTTGACCAAAACTTTTACCGTGAATATCTTGAGCATACGAACTCGGATTTGAGTGTTGTTCACACCATTGGAATCAGGAGGACGAGAACTACAATCTGGTCTTGTTTTCACTTCAATATGAGGACTCTTATTTTTGAGTTTTTTTCAAGGCCTCTTCTGAATACTGAGCATGTCTGGAACCACCTAGATCATTCCTCCTCACTGAGGAGCTTTTGGTCCTCTAAAATCATGAACATAATCTACAATTGTTGTGTTACATTGCGTGCACAACAAGTTTCCTGATAGGTCACACTTCCTTCTCCTTCACCCTTGTTCTTCGGAGCCGTAAGTGATGAACTAACACCTGCAATATCTACAAATCTCTAAACAATCTTTGCAAACTACATGCTAAATTACATGACCAATCATGACCAAATCATCCCCATACTTTCCAAGAGTTTATAACACACACTCTTTGGTCATGTTTACATCATAATAGAAATCAATACCCCCAACTATCAATAAAAGGCCAAAAAAATCATCATTTATTTAATAAGCGATGGAAAACACATCATCACTTTTACAATTATATTGCAACACATGATTTACAAAATGCACCCATGACAAGATACCATATATGGTAAAACCATCTCTCACTTATCAAAGTGAATGGGTCAAATCCCTGTGGCAGATTTGCTTGTTGAACAACTTTTTTAATTGGTTCCTACACGAGTGCTTTGTCCTTGTGACACTACTCTGGATGGAGTCTCAAACACGTGGCTCTTTAATGTCCACCTTTGTTGCAATCACTGCAAAAAGTCTTCTTCCTCCATACCTACTTTACCTTCTTCCTTCCTTGATGTGGAGAAGGTCTTGCATATCTCGTCCTCTTTCTTGCAACCATTCTCTTCCAACACTCAACAACCACATGGTTATGTAAACCACAAAAAATACATGGTTTTCCATGCCATGATTTATGCTAATCATTAATAATGTGCTTGTAATCAAAATTAACTTTAGAATACTGAGACTATTTATACCTCTCTTGACTATCTCTGGTGAAATTTTGGCGGTGAGGGCTTGCCTTAGCTCTTCTCCTACAGTGTGCATTGTCATGGGAGGATTGTGATATGTTCAAATCATCCTCTTTCTTTGATGGTTTTGGAAATGTCTTGAAACTTCTGCTACCTTTGAGCACTCTCCTTCAGTGTATCCCAAGCCTGCAAATTGAGGTATTTAAACAACCTCAAATCGTTGAGTCATTCCTTGGCCATTAACACCAAGTCCTCCTTCTTTATACCCCATCTTAGTAAGGAGTCTCATGTCAGTTCTCGAAATGGGTACCTCCATGTTTCCAACAAAAATAGGGTCATGTGAAAACGAAATTGAAGAACGATCAACATTGTTTACCTCAGCTGTCGATTCTGAAATAGGTGATGATGACTCTGCTAAGCTTGCACTGCACTTCAAATTTTCCAAGGCCTCTTCTGTGGCTCGTAACTAATGATGCAATCTCTGCTTCTCCTCTTTTTCTTCTCGTAAAAGTCTCCTCAATTTAGTATTCTCTGCTTGAAGGCTATGATTGATCTCCTCATATGGAATCAATAGAAACCTCAGGAAACTCTAAAGAGACACACTACAAACAAACTCAACATACCTATAGACAATATGTACACAATGTTACTACACATGGGATCAAGCATAGTATTTCTTTAGTTAGGTTGCGTCAGTGGAATTCCATCGAAATCGACTAACTCATAGGCCCTTTTTGCAAGGAAATGCTTGACAATATATGGACCTGACCACATAGGTTGGAACTTTCCTGAGACTAACTTATTAGATTCTTGGTCATATAAAAGAACAAGGTCTCCTTCTAAGAAGACATGAGGCTTGACACTTTTGTTGTATTACGCTTTGATACATATTTTATGAACTTCAATAGCTATAGCGGCATCACGTTGTGTCTCATCTAATCAGGTCAGATGTAAAAGATGTTCCTCTTCTACAGAAGTAGCAGGAAGAAGTTCAACAACTAGTTTCAATGATGGAATTTCACATTCGATTGGAAGGATTGCTTCCAGACCATAAACCAACTAAAAGGGTGTAAATCTGGTAGTAGTCTTCACTTAGGTTCGGTATGCCCACAAGGAAACATAAAGGAGCAAATTCCAGACCAATTTATGGACCCCTACCATACGTTGAAGCATAGTTTTGAGAAATTTATTGATAGCCACAACTTGTCCATTAGCTTGAGGATAGTAGGGAGTGGAACTCTCGTGGGAAAGTCCCAACTTAGCAGTTAATCGAGTCATCATATGATTCTAAAAATTCTTTCCGTGATCCATAATTATGGCTTGCGGAACACCAAACTGTGTGATAACGTGACTGAAAAATAAGTATGCAATCGTTTCATCAGTGTCGTTAAATGTATGCATCACTTGAGCCAATTTAGTAAAATAATCTACTACAAAAATCATATAACCATTCTCATTGGCTTAGTGATGGTTACATGTCATGAAGTCAATACCCCATTTCACAAATGATTTGACGACAATAACGTTATGCATTGGAGTGGGAAAGGCATGGGTCTTATGATCATAAATTTGCCATGCATGAAACTTTTGGACAACGAGAATATAGTCTCGAAAAATGGTAGGCCAAAAGTAACCAGTGCATAAGACCTTCTGCGCGGTAGCGTAGCTATATAAATAACTACTACATGCCCCTAAGTAGCATTCATTGAGGACTTTCTCGGCCTCCTCATGCATGAGGAACCTTCGTAAAATTGTATCAATACCGCGTCGATAAAGGGTGTCTCCAATGATGATGTAATTCTTGGCTTCGTATCGAATACGTCATT
Source organism: Pinus tabuliformis (assembly GCA_031772625.1). Lineage (NCBI taxonomy): Eukaryota > Viridiplantae > Streptophyta > Pinopsida > Pinales > Pinaceae > Pinus > Pinus tabuliformis. Next base: position 841,610,392 of record CM062817.1, on the reverse strand, counting down.
GCTTAGAGTGAGAGGTTCCAGACCAGAAATTCTGGGTCTGTAGATAAATCAAAATGCCTCCATAGCACAGGCCAGATGACGAAATCAGAAACAACGACTCGTTAGATGTCGATTCAAAATTAGGGGAAGGAAGGTCACTTATAAGCTCAACGAAAACCAAGGATTTCTTTGACTTGGATTTTATGAATTCTAGGTCAAACTCTTGTAGGATGATGATCCATTTAAAGCATTTCCCCCCCAACAATTGACGTGACAAAATTTGTGTCATAGGGTTGCAATCTAAAACTACCGTAGTTTTCCAGAACAACATGTAATGGCGGAACCTTTGGACGGTTTGAACACCCTCCAAAGCCAACTTTTCTACATGGGTATACCTAATCTCAGTATCATTGAGATTCTGACTCAGATAATATATGGGGTGTTTTTTCCCTACATCGTCTTCTTGGACCAATACCATTGCTATAGTAGAAATGGCAGCAACTAGATGCATGAACTAGTCTCATTGGTAATCAGGGGGATATAATAGAGATGCCTGAATCAAAACATATTTCAGGGCATCAAACACTTTATGGGCTGCGTAATCCCAATGGAAGGGAACCCCTTTCTTAAGTAGGAGAATGAATCCTTTGGTAACTCAATGTAATTTAGGACTAACCATCGTAGGAAGTTAGCTTTCCCTTGAAGTCGTTGTACCTGAACAAGTAAAAAAGGTGCAGGCAAGTCGATAATTGTCTGTACTTTCAGAGGATCGATACAAATTCCATGTTTTGAAATAACAAAACTAAGAAGCCGGCCAGAACTGACGCAGAACACACATTTGTGTGGATTCAGTCGAATATTATAGTGTCTACAACGTAAGAAAATGGCCCTAAGATGCATCGGGTGATCAACTTGATACTTGGAATGAGCAAGGAGATTGTCCAAATAGGGTTGCACAATATGTTTAATATCATGAAAAGTGTAATCCATTGCCCATTGAAACGTGGCCCAAATATTCTTCAGATCAAATGGGAGTTTCCAGTAGGAAAATGTACCCTAGGGACAAATAAATGCAGTCTTAGGTTGATCCGCTAGGAGAATGTTGATTTGATTATATCTAGAGAAACCATCCATGAACGAATAGCTTTCACAACCAACGCAATCATCAATAATTCAGTCGATGAATGGGGTCAAGTAATTGTCCTTTGGACAAGCGTGATTCACATCCCAATAATCAACGCATACACAGATTGTCCCCTGTTCCTTCATGACACATACAATATTCAATACCCAATCTATGAGAGGAATGAGGTACATGAAACCAACATGAAGGACTTTTTCAACTTCACTTTCTATCATGATAGCCTTCTTTGGATGGACCAAATAGAGGCACTGCCATACTGGTTTAGCATCAGGATACGTTTTAATCTCGTGCACTACTATATTTAGGTCGATACTTGGAATTTCCTCATAAGTCTAGGAAAATACATCACAAAACTCTTGAAATAGGGCTTTATAGGTATCAATCTCAAATGGATAGGAAGATGCACTAATGTGCAGATTTTCGACAATACCCGGTTTAATCATGAGGTATAGCCTCTTTGATATTTGAGAGATTCTTCTGAGAATTGAAGTCGTGGATAGAAATGAAACTCATAAAAGGGTCAACGAAATTGGGTAGATACACATCATTGAGATTATTGTCAATGGAATCTGGCAAGGAGGAATGATGGTGATGATCATTCCATGACACATGGTATGGCATCATGATCTCCATGATGCTCTCATTGGTAGAGAATACGTGAGAGAATGGATCAGAAAATGTGCCATAATCTAATGATCGATCAACCTAATTGATTGAAGAGAAAGTATGAGCTGCACAAGCTGAATAGATAGGTTCGTAATCAAGTTCAATAGGGCTAAGCGACATTCATTCGCCAAAACTATGGATGCTATTTTCATCTGGTACAATCCATGGATCGGTCCGAAAAGTAGAAGATGATATCATATTGATATAAGCAACCAAATATCAGTTGTTGGGAAGAGGAGGAGGAGGGAGAGAAAAGGTTCCCATGATTGAGGAATCCTTTAACAATCCAACCCTGACATGCTGACAAGAATATAGAGTTTCCCCTACAAGTGGGACACTTCCGGTAACATGAGAATCAGAGGAGAAAAAGGTGAGTTGGTCAATGGCCATAATTCTTCCCTTATGAGGAAATATGATCATACGGAAATAAGTTGAAACAACTGCGGCCATGGAATAAACCCACATATGATCCAATAGAAGATTATAATCAAGAGGTCTGTCAATAACTTCCACTTCTATGGATACAATTTTGCCCCTAATTCTACTTGTAAAGAATTTAGAATACCACAAGGCTTATATGTTCTCCCATCAAAAGCCTTCAATGTGGTGGGTGGCTGACTCAGTTGAGGTAAACCAATCACTTTATAGAAAGACATAGACATGATGCAGGTCAAGGCTCCCTCGTCCAAAATAGAATGATGAATCTTCTTACCACGGATGACGACCTGAATGATAAAGGCCAACTGAGTTGGAAGGTGAGAGGAATAGTTTTCATGACTGAAAAAGACTAGGTTGGAATCCGAAGGATCCACACATCTAATAGCTGAAAGTAAATCCTTTTCTTAGGCGGGGAAGTTTTGCAACACCTCGAGGTTCGACATAGATGATGGAGATTGAGCCAAGTCCTCAACTACATTATAATTTTGAGCAGCCCTGACACGATGGTTGAAATCAGACTTATGAACAACACCCTTCAGAGGCTTAATAGTTAACTCCGTAGGAATCGTGGGTGAAGGAGGATCAGATGGAGGTGATGTCGAACTGGTAGGTTGATCAGTAGCTTGATCGTTTAGAGGATTCCCATAACCATAGTCCTTGTTTGGAGTAGCCACTGTAACATCAAATTTATGCTTTGTAGAGAAGAGCATTAAAACCGTGTTAGAGGAAGATGGGTCCTAAGCAACCATATAGGTCTCCTAATTGGGAAACGGGTCAATCAACACAGTGGGAGAAGTGGAATATTTCATAAACTAAATCACTTTTGTGCGGTGAGCACAGTCACAAGTAGCGAGGCTTTCGTTTCTCATCAGAGGACTGATTTGTTTGTTTGTCATGCGATGAATAATCCTTCTTCTTTTTACCTTTTCCTTTATTCTTGCTTCTTGGTTGTTGTTGAGATTTTCCTTTATTAAACGAAACGACATTTATCTTGGAAGAATAAGCCACAGGAGGACTAGATGAAGAGTTTTGGGCAGAAGAAATGAGAGCAACACCAGTTGGTTTTCTCACTATCTGGGAATTGGTAGAACCAATGATGCCATTTGCAGCATGGGATTCTTTACCAGGAGTGGAAGGAACAACGTTGGAAGGTCTTAGAGAATCTGGTATATTTTCATAAAGCATGTTAGATTGGGTATCGATGAGGTCCAAATATTGAGCATGAGCAATCACTTTCTCTCTAGTCACAACTCCTCCTTTAGCTACATCCATTGTGATAGATGGAAATAGGGATTTATTAAACCATTCTTCTAGAAATTGATTCGAAAAATTGGTCTTAACCAACCGTCGACAATGCTACCACTCATGAATGTGATCTGAAATGTGAGTGGCTTTAGTTTATTTGAAGTTGGTCAGAAGTTTCGTTCCAGTTTCATACGAGACGGGTAACTGGAAATACGCAATGAAGGTGGTAGCCAAGGAACTGAAATCATGAAACGAAGTTCTTGGTAACTCAATGTACCATTTAGCTGCGGTACTTGTAAGAGTACGTTGGAAAAGACATAATCGTATGGAATCATCATTAAGGGAGTTTGAAGAACACCACAGATGATACGTCATGACATGGGTTGATGGGTCTTCTCCAGGATTCCCATTGAATTTTGGGATATTGGATGGCAATTTGGTGGGAATTATCAGACAACAAGGCAAATGAGCGATGGGATCGTTGGTAAGCTGAGACAAATCTGGCATTCGAGAGTTGCCACAAAAGGTAATTGTTGGTTAAAATCTAGTGGAAGATAACCTCAATAAGAAGGAGTAACAGGTACTTGTGCTCCCGGATAAGGAGGGTTCTGATAAAGAGGAATCTAGGAACCAGAATAAGGAGGATTCTAGTAACCAACATACACATGACCTTGTTGACCAGCTCCAAGATAACCCTGCAAAGGCTGGAATTGTTGGGTTTGGATATGTTGGCCTTGAAAAGGTAGTGGAGGAACACCCTGATAAGGTCTATATTGTTACCTTGCGAGATTTTGCATCATCCCGAAATAAGGTGGGTTTGATTGGGGTTGTGCCATGCTATACACATTCTGTCCTAACATAGTTACCAATCAAGGGAGAAAATTACCTAGTACCTGTTTTTTCGAGGTAGCAAAAAATCACCCAATTTTGAAAAGTCGTTATTCAAAATACACATTTTTTTTGAAGCATATTTTTAGCACTTTAAATTTTCTTATGTATCAAGTATGAACATATTTTTTTAAATGTTAGTGATTTTCATGCCGATTTTGAATAGTGGGGAAGCAACAACAACACATTTTTTTAGAGGGTTTATTTTTACATGTAAATTTTTTTATGTTTCAAGTATGAACATTTTTTAAAATGTTAGTGATTTTCATCTTGATTTTGTAAAGCGCTGATGCAACACCAACCTTTTTGCTTAGGGAGCTTATTTTTTACACTTTAATTTTTCTAATGTATTAAGGTGATTTTTTTTTAAATGTTGGTGATTTTCATGTTGGTAATTAATTTGTAAAAAATAAAATAAAAAAACATATAATTTAAAGAAAAAAATTGAAAATTAACCCAAAAAAACAAAAGATTTATAACATTTTTTTTTTTAAATAACAAGGCCGCATAGCTAGCGTTCCCTGCCACCTAGTTTAATTATTGTACTAATTCACAGATTTGAACAAGGGTTAAATTCATTGATTTGTTTAAGTATGGTTAAATTGGAGTCAAAAACACTAAAAGAAGTGAGCCAATGACTGTTATGATTAGAGCATACAATGTATTTAACTCAAATTTGAAATTTTTACAAAAAATATGACTAAGCATTTTACAGTTTGCATATTAGAGACTAATATAATTGCTAGGGTTATTAAAGTTTAAGATAAATTTAAATCCTTAAAATTGTTGTTAAGCCTTATATCTATATATATATATATATATGTATATATATATATCAAAGAAAATGAAAAATAATGTTTTACTCCGATGTTAATGTTGATTTTCTTATCTTTAATTTAAAATTATAAAAAACATGGAAAATGAAATTATAAAGATTGAAATATTATTATTTATTGGAAACTTAAATCCATTACAATTTCATATTTCTTAAACACTTATAAAAATTAGAAATATATAGATTTTATGATTTAAAAACAAAATGTAAAATACCTATTTTTATTAGACATACACACCAAATAAAAATAAAATATAAACCTATTTTTTTAATTAAACATAGTTCTTTTGTTAGTTAAACATGTATTGTTAATTTATATTAATTTTCTAATTAATATCATTTATTTTAATTCTAGTTTATTGATAATGTTTCAATACACAGGGTATTATATTTTGTGATATTTTCTAAATAAAAAAACACAATAATAAAAATGCAAATAATCAAGCAGATTGTGGAGAGAGACTAAATTTTATTTATGTGATGAAGCAAGAAAAATAAGCGCATGCATGGAGTACATTGAGATATTTGATTAAACAAAAACGTGGACTGTATGCAAATTCTATGAACAAATTCAACAATTATGCATAATAGAAGAACAAATAGTACCAACAAATTGAACATCCCTGCTTAGCAACGAGATAACTTATCTAAGGTAACTATTATTGGATAACTATTATCTAGGGTAACTGTTATTGGCATTGTATCAAACCCATGTAAAGAAGTATAGGCGAACAGCTGGTTCCATTACAGAGCTTGAAAACCTTAACATGTAGAACATATGAAGTGGAATCCAAGAAAGGCAGAGATTAAATAATGTTTCGAAGAAAAAATTAGAGATTTTTCTAAAACAGCAAAGGATTTCAATTCTGAAAAATTGAAAGAGCAGATCTGCATGAAATTTTATTTTGCGCTACAAAATACAATAACGAATTGTCAAAAAAAGTATAAGTAAACTTCCATGGTATCTGTTATCTATGGAATTAACCAAAGCCAACTAGAAGACCTCTATTTCATCACAGACTAAGCAATGTCAGAGAACAATAAGACTAAATCCTAGAAAAAAACCTTTCCATTCTATATAGATCTAGCGTGTTACTGACAGTCTTCATGATATTCTTCATTTCATAATCACCGACCTTACCATTAATGGAAATAGAAGATGAGAACCTCTGACGATATTACCTACTATATTTATGAGTAGAATGTTCATCTTTTCAGCATTTTGCCCATGCTTTCTGATCAAAATTTGAAGTTTAAAGACGTGTATTTTATTTATAAGCTGAATGTTATGGCCTTGCTAAAATTGAATTATATTGCCATTTAATTCGGATATTTATATGATTCCAAATCCGAAGGTTACAAAGCAAACTAACACTACAGTAAATGTAAACAAGAAATGAAAAATCAAGACTAGCAGATACCCAAAACACCGTTAACTAAAATTAAACAAAGATAACTATGAGCTACAAAGTCAGAATGCATCAAGGCTACAACGATTAAAAATGACATCTAACAATAATTGTCCGTTATCAACTTCAAAGCAATGAATGTGGCCATCTCCCAGTGCTGTTTTGGTGGTAGAAACTTTTTCGATTACATATTGCAAAAATATAAACCTAACGGCAGACACTGAGTACTGAACTTACATCACCAGAATCCAGATACCCTGTTACCAGCTATATCCAACAATGATATTAAGGACTAACAAAGTAAAGAGTCCTTGGATATTAAGGACTAACAGAGTAAGTAAAGAGTCCTGGGTACTGAACTTACATCACCACAAACTCTAAAATAAAACTGAAAATGCAAGTGGGAAACCACGCTAACCTTAAGATACTCAAGGTAGTAGAATCCAGATACCCTGTTACCAGCTATATCCAACAATGATATTAAGGACTAACAGAGTAAGTAAAGAGTCCTTGGATATTAAGGACTAACAGAGTAAGTAAAGAGTCCTGGGTACCGAACTTACATCACCAGAAACTCTAAAATAAAACTGAAAATGCAAGTGGGAAACCATGCTAACCTTAAGATACTCAAGGTAGTAGAATCCAGATACCCTGTTACCAGCTATATCCAACAATGATATTAAGGACTAACAGAGTAAGTAAAGAGTCCTTGGATATTAAGGACTAACAGAGTAAGTAAAGAGTCCTGGGTACTGAACTTACATCACCAGAAACTCTAAAATAAAACTGAAAATGCAAGTGGGAAACCATGCTAACCTTAAGATACTCAAGGTAGTAGAATCCAGATACCCTGTTACCAACTATATCCAACAATGATATTTAAGGACTAACAGAGTAAGTAAAGAGTCCTTGGATTTTGTAATCATGAACATCCATCAATGGTCAACCACTCACAAAGTAAATACAAATGGACTGGACCTGTTTCATCAGCTCTAATTTAATGATGAACATTCACTGGTGAGAGGCAATGTTGAATTAAGAGGCCAAACCCAATGCTTCGATTCTAATCCAATCTGCTTCACCTCCTTCAGGAGACTAAAAAATCAATGCTTTACAAGAAAGCACGAAATTTATCCTAATCGCCAAAATTGGTAAAGCAATAAGTTTTCATTTCCCAAAACTACCATTGTGTTTCACTTTGTAATAAGGTGAATATTTGTCTATGAGAAAAAAGGAAACAGTAAAACAAGTTTTGCAAAAGATGTTAAGAACCAACAAAAACGAAGTCTTTCACCAATTAATAAAACATACCAGATTTTAGGTGTCAAACAGTTATATGAGTTCCATCAAAGAATGTTTTGGAATGTAGGTACAACCATGTTCAAACTTCAAAGTAACATCTCAAAATTAGCAGCCTTGGGTAAAAGCCAATACAGTAAGGGCACCTAATTCCCTGTTAACATTGTGCATGTACTTGACTGCACATTAGGAAACTCAGTTGTGCAACCTATAGAACTTCTAATACAGAAAGGAGTGCCAAAATCCCATATCATATTCCTAAATCTCATCTCGGTAAGTAAACCTTGCATACACTATTATGTGAAATATGTGGAAGCAACAACACACTTTTCTCCACTTCTTTGTTCTTGTGTTTTTTTAATTTGTCTTTCATTCTGTTTTCTTTTTTACAACTATATGAAGTCTAACATATTCAGGGAACCTGTCACGCCAACGTTTTCAATGAAGTTATCGCCGCCCATGACATTGGGAGCGGGCCTTGACCATGGACTCTCCAGGAATTCCTCATCCAACTAAACCCAATTCATTACCAGACATTTTCACACGAATGAACCTCAGAATACCTAGTGTTTATTGAAGGTAAAAGGCAGAGGATAAAACTCAGTAAAAAACACAGGGTTACACGTAGAATACAAGACAGAGTATTGCGCAGAAGAAATAAAAATTAAAAACACAGAATGAAGTGCGCAAGGAAATATACTTGAATTACATTTACAAAATAAACTGAGGCTTCAGCTCTTTTCACCCATAGTAAATTCAACATTTACAAAGTTCTTTTTGTTTTAAACGGTTTTTTTCATCAGAGTAAAGTGCATGTGTCCAGCTTCGAATGTTTGGCTTCAATGGCCTCTTTCATGTTACTATAGATGTATAATTGACATGCACTAGAAAGAGTTTGACTCTCAGAAATTCATCCATAACATTTAATTCAAAGGGTCAGCAGATTCCAAATATGATTTAGATGTGTTAGTTTTCTAGAATCCAGTTCAGATTTAATGTCCGATAATTTTTCTTAGAACAAAAATAAAATGATTTCTTAACATCGTGCATATCTATCTAATTTATTTGTCTTCCGGTTAACATTACTAGATTTCAAAAAATGCATGAAAAATATAACAAACATTTGTGGAAAGAAATGAAACAGAGCAAGGGCTAGAAGTGTAGAAGCAGTAGGCTGTAGTTCAATAGCAACATTAAAAATGAAAATGAGAGTATAGGCAACATGTTTTTTTAGTTTACAAAACATAACAGAAAACAAGGAAATGCACATAACTATTATCTATAGACACCAAATTGAAACTGTAATTTTTCAAAACATATATGTAATGAAGAAGTTATAAATGTTGTTGTAGTAATATCAGTGTAAAAAAAAAAGTAAATATTTTTTATTGACATAGTGTCAGTAAAAGCATATCTATTGTTTTATCAAATTTGGAACAAAAAAAGTTGAAATTGTTCACTATCATGCTCATTTTCCTTTCAAGATTGGTCTCTTAAGTTCTGTGATATCACGGAGTCTTCTTTTTGAACAATGGCCAACCCTGCAATGAGAGAAATAATACAAAATGCTTTTATACTTGTATTAAAAAAAACTGAAGAATTTTGTTATATGATTAAAGATTGAAAGTCAAAGAATGGAGTTGTTACCTAGGGAGACAAGACAAACTTGCTAGTTGAGATTTTCTTTTGCTTGTTGTTGTGGTCGATATCTAAAATCTCATTGTCGCCATTTAGAGTGAAGATACCTTGAACTTGGAGATTGCGCAACATATAAATTGTTGTTGTTTTTTTTTCTGCAAATATTCTTGGTAAGACATTTGGGCTAATGTTGGCAACAACTGCTTTAAAACTAGTATGTTTCTAAGGCAACATCGTAATGTGTTGTTATCAGGAGTTCTTATAATGCAGTTGATACAATGCAGAAAGAGAAGAGGAGTATTTTGTTTACATTTAGTGTAACATGTTGACATGTCTTTTATCATCACAGTTGATGAGATTGGGCAACTGCAAAGTGCACACACATGTTCAAATGGTGTGGAATATGCATTTGCAACCAGCAGTGTTCCTTGCACCTGCTAGAAAAGAAAACTAGTGAGTAAATGTATAATGGAAAATAATTAATTGTGGAATTAAAAATAAACAAATTATTGTATATGTAGTTACCTGGTTTTGTCTGTCAATTAGTTTTCTGAGATCTTGTTCTATTTCAGTATTCAAATTTGTGATGAATGTGGCCTATGTTGTACATAATGTTTTTTCCTCGAGGTCTTTTCTTTTTGTTATGCTTTTGAAGAGCATAATCAACATTTCTCCATTTTGTAGTCTCTATTCAATTTCATTGTAGATAGGAAGCAAGTTTTCAAATAGTTGCAGTTGTGACATAAAGGACAAAAAGAAGAGATCACATTTTTGCATAAAGACAATAAATAAAGATTCATAAAGCTTGTGGGCGAATGGTGTAAGGCAGAGCATCTTACCGAGGCCATATCATCTTGAGAACTTCCATATTTAATTTGCAATGTATATTGCATGCCAACTTTTTGAGCTGCTATTACAAGTGTTGCAATTGTTGCTATTGGAAATGTTTCTATGCTTTCTCCCAATTGTTTTATTGTTGCATTTGGAACAAATTTATATTATGTACATATTGGGTTGATGTTTTCTACAGTGCTCGTGTTGTCTAATAACAAAATGCGATCACAGTCACGACAATCGTAATTTGTTTTCGGTAGAATCTGGAAATTTGTCACTGCAATTCCTTTTCCTGGCAAGATCTTTTGATTATGTTTTTCGATGAGTTCATTTGGAACAACTAATGTGATTGTCATCAATCCCTGCTGATCAGTTAGATCTGCACAAAATATTTGACGAGTTTTTTGTGCTTTTTCAAGAAATGTGTTGTAGACAACCATTACATCACCATGGAATAATTTTCGAGTTTTGCGGATATTCAATTCTTCAATTGATATTGGAATTGTTGATGGTGCATTTGTACTGTGCACATATGAAGCAAATTAGAGTCAATTACAAAGAAACAATGCTGATGTGCATATTAGAATGTGACAAGTGCAAATAAGTGATAGGTGTGGCTTCACTTGCCTTGTTGCTTCTTTTGTTAGTTGTTTTTCTTGCTCCAATGTTGTGTTGATTTGTTGTCCAAGGTTGCAAGGTGTTTGTTTCATTGCAAATGATAATGAGTGGAAAATGGAACTATTGATATTGGGGACATGAAAAGAAATTCTATATATATATTTGTTGAATTGATATTTAGAATGGCAAATGTATATACTTACCTTTTGTGTTTTTGGTCGTTCAAGCTTTGATCCATTTTAGCTATATAAGAGAAAAAGAAATTGCATTACTAGTTTCTTTGGATATGGATACAATAGATGCTTGCAAAAGAAGAGTAATGAATGGTTAAGTTTCAATGAAAATAAAAGGGGAAAGAAAATGATATTAATTGCAGATATGGAAAGAGTTCGATGTGTTTTGTGATTCATCTACATGTACATGGTCCATTATGAGACATATTGTGTCATGATTTGACCAATATGTATCTAGCTTGTAAATCTTGTAGTTGTTTGTTATGTTAGACCATACATGATCAATGAGTGATGTGTGCACATAGGCATTTGTATCTAGTAGGAAATGGAGGTTGTGGCTATGCATATAGTCTTTTACTGTATTTGTTCTAGCGTTATGTTCATGCATGTTAACATTGAAATCTCCTACAATGATTATTGGTTTACTAATAGATATATTGCAAAATGTTTTTTCAAGAATATCTAGTATATTGGGCAATGTGGCATAGGGTGTTGCGTAAACATTAACAATTGTAATTTGCATTCCATGTAGAATGATATTTGTCATTAATGATTCTACATTGTCCTCTTGAAATTGCATATGCTCAACAATTGTTATATTTTGTTTCAAACATGTGAGCAATCCATATTTATAATGGCTTGATATGCAATTAAATGTTTTGAACTTTTGTTGCAATATTTCTTGTTTCGAATGTGTTTCCTGTAAACACAAAATATCAACGTCCATTAGATCATAGTCATTGAGGACATCATTGATATAAGTTTCTAGGTTGCAAGTGTTTAGAGAGAAAATTGATGTGCATAAATGTTTATGCAAAGATTGATAATTGTAATCTAGTTCCCATTTTGCAAATTATCGTAAACGGTCCATTTCAGCTGTTATTTTCTGCTTGACTTTGAAATTTTCTTTCTTTAGTGGTTTTAATAGGAATAAGGATTACATGTTTATAACACGAGATAAGGCTGTATAGGCTAATCCATGAGTTCGTTTACAGTAGGATCAAATGCAAGGTTGTTTAGAGTAAGGCCTTGAGAACTATGGATTGTTCGAGCACATGCTAATTGAATAGGAAATTGTTTTTGTATTTTGATATAGCCTGTTTTTTCTTGCGCTGTTATTGGTTTTGCTATTCACAATATGGGGATCCAATATTTGTAAATGCCCTGACTATAGAAGTGAGCAATTTTTTTTGCTTGGTAATGCCCTATGTTTGCATCGAAAAAGTTGATCCATATAATATCAAATTCATTTGTTTTTGTATAGGCTTTAATGATTCCATTTGCTCCATTAACAAGTCCATGTCGTGAATCATAATTTCCAACGTATATCTCAACTAACATGTTTAATTTTGCAACTATTTGTGAAGGCAATGTTGTTGTATGTAAATGGGAAGGCGAATTGCGATGGTTTTCTTCTTCTTAATCGATTGCATTGATAAAAATCTTGTCTCCAGGAACAATTGACAACATTTTATTATTGTGCAAAGTGACATCTTTATTTTTATAAAAAAATATAGGGGAAAGTGGGGTCTATATGTGCAGGTCTAACACAATTTATGTTCAAATATTGCAAATCATATTCTGTTTGAGTGTTTGTTCGCATTCTATTCAATATTGAGATGAATTGCTCATCTGTTTGACACATTGTAATATGCAATTCATAGCACTTTACATTTTCTTGCCAAAAGTCATATGGGACTAGTTGTTTGTTGAGAATAGGTGGTTCAAATATCAAGGAGTCCTGTATAGGTTGTGCTTGATAGAGATCACCACAGAAAATGATATTGACATTTCCAAAATATTTTGTTTGGACATGTTTTATGTTCCTTAAGTGATCATCAATGCAAAACAAGAACCAACTTCCAAGTACGGAAACCTCATCAATGAAAACTAATTTCAATTCTTGGTAAAGTTTTCCAAGTGCATCCAATGTTTCATTGCTAAGTGGTGTGGGGGCAGACTTGTTAAAAGGCATAAGCAGTGCAGAGTGGACTGTTGTACCACCTGCATTATATGCAGCTTTTCCTGTGTATGCTAGTATCAAACCCTTTGGTTTCAAAGGATCAGTTGAATGATGTGCATCATAAAGTCGCATGAGCATTTGGAAGATAACTTTTGCTGTGAATGTTTTTCCAGTTCCAGCTCCTCCAGTCAAGAATAAATATAGTTCTTTGTATAAGTCCATCCACTTTTTCGTTGCAATGTCTTTGGTAATTGCTTGTTGTTCTCTATTGAGCGTTCTTCTTAATCTACGATATTCTGTATTTGTGAGCAGAAATGAATCCTCTGATAACTGGAATCTGATATTTAGTTATCTTTTTCTTTCATGGTGATGGGAATGTTCTAAATCTATTTCCAAGTCATATTTTTTGCTAATTTGTTCAGTGGTTCTTTGGTTTTTCATTGTATAAGTGGCATCTTTGGTGTTGTTTTGGATGTCTTGAATGGCATTTTCTAAATCACCCCATAATGGGTTGATATTATAAGTGAAATTGGACTCATTTGTTTTTATTGTGTTGTCATGTAACATATAAGAAACTTCCCATGATAGCAAGTTTTTTTTATCAATGTACTTTCACTTTTTTCAAATGACACATATAGCGAAAGCTTTTCTCTGCAAGAGTTTTCATAGTCAGTGTGTTTTTTGTATTTCACGAATCGTATGACTTTTGGTTTTTTCCTTTTCGAAATGGGTGTGCCATTTTTGTTGTACATTGAAGCAAATTCAGCAAGGCATATATGTTTAATAGCATTAGGTCGATTGATATAATAATCAATAATGGAACTACACATTACATTTTCGGAGTTGTCATCTTCCTATTTTAGCAGGAACGATGGTTTGAGGATAAATGTATGTTCGTCCATTGGTGTTGTGTTTATGAATATGCATTCTCGTGAACTATGATTCAATGGAAGAGAAAGTGTTATATGGAATGCTTGTTGAGCTGAGATCTGTTGGAGATTGAACAAAGTATTGCCCAATGAGTGTATCATTTTAATAGCATTTAGCTTGCTCTTTTCATGTTCTCTTCTTATCCTTTTAAATGCATTTGTCGTTGATTTGTCAACTTTTCTCATGCAATAAGTGCAATATGATGCAGCTGCATATGCATTAAGGACAAATTGGGCAACACTATTTGCATTCAATAACTTTGGCATATTTGTGGAAAAGTTATTATTCCAAGTGTGCGAGGGTTTTTGTTGCAATAAAATCATTGGTTGCTTCAATGCACTTTGTATTGCCAAGATGTAATCAGTTTCAGTTAAATGCAATTCATCCAAAAACTCATCAAATGTGTTGTTGCTATTATATTGTTTCTTTTCCAAGATGTTATATATGAATTTTTCTTTTTAATTTAATGTCTCATCTACCAACTCAATTAGTTCAATAACTTTTGTGCTCCTCATCGTTGGCATTGTGAAGTTGTATCTGCAATGTGAGTTTTTCCTCTTTTTGCAACTTCTTGTATGGTGGTGTTCATGTATTTTTGCAAGCTCTGGATCAAGGTGATCTGTGCTACAAGTCAAGTAATTGTCAACAAAGTTTTGCATGTCAGAATTAGTATTAACTCCATATATTGGTGAATTTTTTACCCATAGCAATCCATGTTCATGTTTGCTTCCTGTATTTTGAAATTTAGTTAGAAAGTAGTAATCAACTATCTCTCCAAACACTGTTTTTTCTTCAGATATCATTTTCTTTAAGGCATTAATTCTATGCCTATAATAACAAGTACAACTCACTGGATTCTTTCTTATGAGATAATTGATGTTATAGTCTTCTATTGTTTCAAGATGTTTTCTTTTTTTCCTCTTGCTATGTAATTTGGTCAATGTATTGACTAATGGAGCCCATTGATGTTCAACACTTGTAAATGTGACAAAGAACATTGGAGGGCCTTGTTGACGTATCATGGCAAATATATTTTTCTTCATTTGTTGTAGGTAATCAGGAGAAATTCTTATGTGCTTAAAATCAATGTAACCAATGTCACTTTTAAGAATATTGTCCAAGTTTGGTTTATATTTAACGTCTTTTGCTAGTAAATTTCTTCCTTTTAATTTCCCTTTTCTGATTCTTATTGAAATGCATGCAAGGACTTTTTCAATTATTATTCGCAATGTTTTGAAAAACAAATTTGTTGTGTGGTAAGAGAAGTCACCACTATGGTGCATTAACTCCCATTGTGCAATTTTTTGGTAGCGAAATCTTTCTACAATGTCACCATCACGTGGGTCTCCAAAAAAGAGGGTTGGAAAGTTCATTTTTTTTGCATATTTGTCTCGGAAAATTCCAAGGGGATGCTGGAGAAATTTCAATAAGCTTGTCTTCTAAATCATGGATGCATTGGGATCCTATGTATCCGTGCACCAATGTTTTAGTTGGCATTTCATTTTCTGAATCGCTAGTTGTTTGATATTTGTCTTCAATGTCACTATTTTCAATTGGAGTGTTTGAGGTAGTTGATTGTAGGATGCTATCCCAATTTTTGTTTATGAGTATGTTTTCAACTCTATAAAGGTGTCGAGAACATAGTTCCTTCAATGTTGTCATGACAGTATGCACACAAACTTTTCCTGTTTGAAATGCATTTTTATATTCCAATCGTCTTTTCAATGCAACAACAATTGTTGTTGTGTTTTCCATAGATTGTGGTAGTGTAGTTTGAACAATGTCTGTTTGGATAGGAACATTGATGATCAATCCTGTTAAACCCATTTGTGATCGTTTGTGGCCCCATTGTCTTATTTGTGCAAATGCAATTCTTAATGCTACAAGACGTTCTTCAAGTTCTGAGAGTGTGGCTACAACTGGCAATGGTTTGTTTCACCTAATGTTCTCAGGTACAACAAATTGTGGCAATTTTCCATTTCGAAGTGTTGTTTTGCAAACCTTGCATATTACTTTGTTGGGCATATTTCTATGGTTTTTAGATAAATTTACATATATTTGTTCGAAGTATTTTCCAATCCTCTCCATATTCTTGTGAAACTGTAACTATTTACATATTGGACATTTTTTCTCAAGTGTGTCCTCTATGTTGGCTAGGTAAATTGTTATAGGGTTTTTCTTGGATAAGCAATTATGTTTATTATGTGATTTTTGTTTGCATAAATTCTTATATTTTTTTTCTGTAATCGTGCTAGTTGTTTTAATCTACGTACGTTGACCCTATTATTTCTATCTTCTGTCATTGGTATAATACCATATTGCAATTTGTCTTCATGCACATGTGCATTTTTTGACATAGGTCCATGTTGCGTGTGCAATGACATTGTTTTTATTGGAAGAATTGGACAATGTACATTATTTATGTTGTTATGTCCATCTATTGACAAAGGTGCGTAATGTGTGTGAAGTGCATCTATTTCAAATGACACTATATTGTATGTTTGACTTGAAAAATTATTCTGTGATTTTTGTTTGCATAAATTCTTATATTTTTTTGTCTGTAATCATGCTAGTTGTTTTAATCTACGTACATTGACCCTATTATTTCTATCTTCTGTCATTGGCGTAATACCATATTGCAATTTGTCTTCATGCACATGTGCATTTTTTGACATAGGTCCATGTTGCGTGTGCAATGACGTTGTTTCTAGTGGAAGAATTGGACAATGTACATTGCTTCTGTTGTTATGTCCATCTATTGACAAAGGTGCGTAATGGGTGTGAAGTGCATCTATTTCAAATGACACTATATTGTATGTTTGACTTGAAAAGTTGTTGGATTGGTAATAATTGACAATGCTCCTAGTTATAGAGGACCATTCTTGTATGTTTACTTTGAATAATATCGCTGCCCATTGCAAACAAAATGGCCTGCCTTCTATTCCACCTTTTTCAAATGGCATTGCCATATTGATAAGGTATGTTTGCCAATTTGCAACTTTTTTTTGAGTTTTTATGACATCTTTTGATAGATATTTTTGTAGACAATGCAATGCAGTGTTTGCATTGCACATGATCGAATTGCAGAATGACTGCACAATGTAAAGTCTTAAGCTTTCTACGTCAAATTCAGGTGCAATCAAATGACAAAGTGCAAAGAACATGCTATCTCCACAAATGGATATAGTGTTTGTTGCTTTATGCAATATATGGCCTTGCATTTTATCATTCATTATTTCCCAATAGGTTTGTAGATCTTTGCAGGGAGGAGGAAGGTATTCATTGCATATTACAATTGATTGAGCTATTTTTTTGTACAACAATGGTTCATAGTGCCCATTAGAGGGGTTCTCATCATGGAACAATATATGCAATGGATTTGTTGTTTTGTTTGAATTGAATAACAAATACCTTTTTTTTTGTTAATGACCAAATTCCTATTGATAAATTCAACCATTTTGCTAGCCAATGTATGCAAAATGTGTCTCCCCATAGTCCTCGTTCATTCTCAATCGGACCATTTGAAGCTGGGAGACGCATTCTTCGCAAGTATGTTTCAACGTCACAAATTCCATGAAGCTGATACAGGATATCAGGTGCTAGCTCGTAATTGAATGATTCCAGTGCTTCTGTGTGACCTTGTTCAAGGCACATCAAGAAGTGGTCTATTGTGCCATTTCGCAATTCAGTGGACGTATATCGAAAATGCAAAAGAACTTCAATTGCATTGAAAAGACAATTGCCTGGACTATATGAAAATGCTTTGAGTCTAAAAAGGTTGTTGGTGTTCAAGACATCATCAATAGTTGCATCATTGTCACATTGTTTTCTTGGTTTGTAACTATCAACATCAATTATTTCATACATGTTTATATTGTTATTTCGTGATTTTTTGTTGTTGTTGAAATTGGCTACCTAAATGCAATTGTCTTGTTGTTGCAAGATTGGGGAATTTGGAACAGGATAGGGAAGTTTTATTTGCAATGAAACAAAAGCAGCAACAAAGTGGAATAGAACGTGCAACTAACTTGACATTCTTATTCCCACGTATTTGCAAGGAGAATTTGTAAAAGAAAACAATGAGGTTGCCATATAAGTTTCTATATGTTGAACCAATAGCTTATGACATACAACGAAAGCATGAAGGAACCTAAAGAAAGGAAGATCATGAGGAAATCACAAAAGCCATGTACTTTAGCAAACTATCGAGAAGAGAAATGATGTTGTTGACAAGAAATACAAGTTAAGTGAGATGGTTCTAATTCGCCTAAAGCAAGACTTTGTAACATCGCGATTATAGATAATGTGTAGGCCATGAATATAGATCTGTTCTCGGTGACTTCGCTTCCTGTTCTATTGATTATATTTATTTTCAGCTTGACTAGAACAGATCATCATCATATTATACCTGATTGCAAGAGTTGGATCAACAATCCCTTTTGTTGTTGGGCACCATAGGCCATACGAGAGAAATATTTTACAGGGAAACCCCCGTAGTGATCTTGGACCATCCCTAAGAGTGGGAAGATAAATTAAGGTGATGGTGGTTTATTTTCGAAGTTGCACATAATTGTTTTCAGATGAACATCTTGCATTATTTGGTGACAATTCATGTGGTAACAAGTAGGTTAAAAATCATTCTATGACTTCCCATTTGTTGCAAGATTTTAACAGACACTGAAAAAATTCTTCATTCTGAAATATTAAATAAGGATACATTAATGTATGATTTTGTTTATGCAACAATAAAACTTAGACGATTTACAATAGAGAAGCAATCTTTGCCACCATATTCATCTAGACTGAAAGCAGGGAGACAGAAACTGGAACTAGAATTTTCCTACCATCTCTTCTTGTCGTTGAACGATACTATTCATTACTAACCAAAAGCAAATTAAAATCTAGTGAATTAACCTAAATAAATGTATAAACATTGATAGCATGAGACATATTCATCTAAAAATCTAAAACACATAGGAAAATAAGTTACAATGACCAAATTGCACAAAAGGAAACCAGAGACAAGAGAAAAGTACAAATATTGCAAGAAGCCATACCTTCAATAAGTTGCACAAATGCTACAAATGTTCTTTCGCAACCAGCTCCTGCTACCTCTATTTTTCTAGTGATTTCGCTCAATGTGAGCTCTGCTACGTCGTGAATTCAATACTCCAATGACCTAGTAAGTTCTAGAAATGAACGACTAAGATTGAGCGAGTGCAAGTTATCAATGGTCATTTTTCTTACCATGATAAATTTGCACAAGTTGCATAATAAATCTACATAAGACATTCAATAGGTTTTGAGAAAGTTTAAACAAATGAGTAAACTCTGTCACTGGAAAGAAGCTTAAATATATCAATTAAGTAGGAAAAAGAAATTAAGTATACGATGTACTCTCATATCAAGAATAAGCTTTAGATGTATCAAGCACATCATGAAAATGTGCTCAAAATTGGTGAATTGAGCGAAGATTCAATTTCTATAGTCCTTATGACTTTTAATCTTGTAGCAGGGATGCAAATGTCATAATGTGTACGTTTCTCATGGTACTTTTTTATTGCAACTACGCATACATGTAGAACATCAGTTAAAATATGAAATTTGAAATTTCATGAAATCAATTATTACTGATTTAAGTAACTTCAATTTGCTTTTCAATTTTTAAAATATGAAATTTGAAATTTCATAAAATCAATTATTATGATATTGGAAATTTTAAGTTAGTAATTTCATTTAATTTAAATATTTTTAATTTGTTTTTCGATTGTTAGAATTTATAATTTTCTAAAATTAATTATTATTAAAGAAATAGATAATATTTGAAATGTGATTATTAAAGAAAGAGATGATTATGTAATTATATTATATATCATAAATATGTGTTATATTTGTTATATATATTGTAATATATTACTTATTATATAAACTATAATATATAAAAAAAGCATAACATATATAATAAACACAATACACCTTGTATATAACTACATATATAACGAAAACAATAAAACATAAATAGTCATGAAGAGACCACGTAAATGGTAAACCCACAGGCCACCAATCAATGTTTACGATGCGAAATTTAATAGATATTACAGGGCGGGCTTGCTATACAAATGCCATATCATAAAAGCTATTTAAAGGTTAATAAATACCGCAATGAGTTTTACCATCACATTGTTTATCACTCAAATCCCGCATTGATCAGTCAGCCCAGATCACATATAAAATCAAATCACAGGGTTTCTGCCGATAACTCATACCATCGCTGGGCCATGAGCCGCGATTGTCAATTAAAAAGATGTTAGCAAAATCATAAAAATCTTTCATTAATTTAACATTATAGATCAACAAATACAATATAGTTAATGTTTGACAATGTCATATAAAAAGATGTTAGCAAAATCATAAAAACCTTTCTTTAATTTAATACTATAGATCAGATTTTTAGGTTACTCAGAAAAATAAAATCAAACATGTTTAGATACCATAGATACCTGTTCAGGATGCTTTTTCTTGGTGGGGCGTTCAATGCCCCATCTGGCAGGCTCTTTTCTGTCTCACATGCTGGAATATCTGGACGTGGAGGAACAGGTGCATCTTCCAGGCCTCCTGCCTGCCGCTTGCCTCCATTCTTCCTTCCATTTTGGGGTCTATGCCCACACAGATTTAATTGGCTCCTTCGCCCTTTCTCATTCAGTCAATGGGTCATCAGCGATCCATTTATTTGGATCTGCCGTCTTCTACAGCTATGGGCCTTCATTAGGCGCGGATCTTAATCTTCTGATTTTGTGTCTCTGTTTATTTGGCTCATATGGTTGTTCAATTTCCACAGTTTTACAGGCTTCGGGCCTTCCTATGTTAGCTTTTTCTGTCCACTGTCTGTGGTTTTCTCTTTTGCGCTCATAAGGTTTATACAATATGCACATCTCATACAGATAGCCCCTTATACTATGATGGTCTGTCATCATTAGCAATACACGTTCAGATATTGGCTGCGGCTCTGCCACATTTGCACATTTGGTCTTCGATTGTATGCTCTCCATATACAGATTTTCAGATTGAGACAATGCGTCTCCTATGTACCCAAGATCATTATATTTTCTCAATATACATATATCCTGATTTTTCTTTCTGAAAAAGAATATTTAACAATATAACGTGAGATTACTAATTATTAAATCAGTTTATTTAAAAAAAAAAAAAAATGTGTTATTAGTGAGTTTGTGTTTTTTGTTGTTATTAATTTAATATGTCATTATCATAATTGTGTATAGTTTTCTTCTCATGAAATTTGAATCAATGACTAAATAAAAACTAAACCCACACGAATCAATTGATCACATATTTAACATTTCTATCGATCTATGAAATTAAAAAACAAAACATTTACTACCTCGTTAATAATATATATACATCATTTTACATAATACTAAAGTAAACAAAATTCTCCTTATTATAAATTTAAAAGCTTAAATATTTTAACCACCTAAGGTTGTCTTTATGCAATTAAATTATCGGATTCAAGTAATTCTGTTTAAAGTGTCTATCCTTCTCATGGAACAATCTAAAAAAAATTGAAACAAATTTAGGATAATAACATGTTTTCAATACTTAGTTATAGTTGAAAATTTAAAAAGGTATTTGATAAAATATTATAAAAGAGTATGACTTTCAAACAATTTCATGATTTTTTTGGGAGGGGGCAGAGGCTCTTTGTTAGAGAGAAATATGACACATCTGAATCATAACTAGGCCGCATAGCTAATTTAGGTTATTCAGAAAAATAAAATCAACCACAAATACAATATAGTGAATATTTAACAATATAACATTAGATTACTAATTATTAAATCAGTTTTATTCCAAATAGATAAATAAATAAATTTAAGAAATAAAAAATTCCATACATAAATTAAATTTGTTTATTTATTTATTCATTGATTTAAATTTCTACAAAATATGTTAAATATTTGATTTATTCAAAATTCTATTAAAATAAATAAAGCAAAAACATTTGTAACTTTAATAAATATTATAACATCAAAGTTCATAATACGCTGACTCACATCAATGTGAGGGGGGACAACAGGGTAACAACGAAGAGTTCACTTTAAATTTATTCTTTAGCAACAATGAGCTCATTTTAAATGGAATTTTTTTAATGTGATATCAGTGTTTTATAAAATAAAAAATACTAATTTAAATAATAATAAAAATAATAGTTATTATTATTATATATTTAAAAATATATAATAAATAGAGCTTTCGTTCCCTCAACCAACAGAAATGGAGCTTTTGTTCCCTCTGGTAACCGGCTGAAGTCTAAAGTGAGTTTGAGTTCTTCTTTTAACCAGCGGCGTGCAAAGGCAGTTGTTGTGAGAGCAGAAAGCAGCCAGGAAGGTGCCATAGATGTGAAAAATACTAGCACATCTATTAAACTACCCCCAAGCACACAGAATATAAAATATATATTAAATTAATTAATTAATTTTTTTTAATTATATAAAATAAAATGAATTTAATTTACATGTATTGATGTATCAACACAGAAACCCAAATCTATATAATATGATAATTGTAACAATCTTTTCCACATAAAGTTACATTAGAAGCAATAGAGGAATTTTTTTATTAATTTATTTACTATAATCAAATTAGACCTATGGTTTGAATGTATATATACATGGGATTAAAAGTTTTGGTGTTGTAATTTACTTCACACTTGATTCAATGGCAAGTTGTGCATTTCATATAACTATATCAATTATGATCATCGTACTAATGAATCCATAGTCATAAACTTTGTAATGCGATGGTCATTAATATGGATTGGCAATGTATTGTTTACACATGTATTCATTTTGGGAACCTCGCCCCGTTGTTGAACTGCGAGCTCTCTTTGATTTTCTCATTAATGTATCATTGATTTTGACTTTAATATAGAGCTAAGTTCCCTAATGTTGGCGGGAGGATTAACTGGGAACCCTCTAGAACTCGATGGTATGAGTTGTCCAGCTTTGGCCCTGTTTTCAATGCATGTGACACCTGGGCTCCTCATCGTCATTCACCTGCCTTGGATCTCATCGAACAATGGAAATTGATGGAAGTGGTTTGAGTAAACTGATTTCACCTTTCGTTGTCGTCCTCACTGCCATTCTGAGCGTGGCTTACCGCTCTGCTACCAGTTTCCACCTTGAACCTTAGCTCACATTTCTTTTCAGCTTGTTGACGCAAAACTATGTTCTCCCTATGTTAATTCATGATGACAACATCAATTTGTCATGTCCCTTCTCAAACACATTTGTAACAGGGTGTTGTTACACAATTTTGCACAATTTTGGCTAAGGAAGAGAACCCATCATTTTCGAATTAGGGACTTAGGAGGCAATTTGACTTAATTTGGTTGCTAGTGGAATGTGGGGGCCACCCACATGGGAATTCGAATTGGCCCATTTGAATAGCTTGGAGGGAAAGTCGAATAGGTGGATGGAGGGGCCCACATGAGGCAAGGGAGGCCCAAGGAGTTATAAGGAGGGAGCAACTCTCATTTTGGGATTCATTCATACATCTTGCAAACAAAATCACTTGACTGTTCACTCTGTTGTTTAGCTGAGTCAATTGGTTGTTTAGCCACGAATCTCTCAAGCGGGAGATTCAACCTCTACTTCGGGGGACCATCTGTGCCCACCCTAGAGAGGCAGTTCTACAAGGATTTTAGGAGTTTCGGGGCAGTGACATAGCACCACCAACCAACGCAAAGCAAGGAGTGCGTATTTTTGGGCAGCTAGGAAACATGCAGAGGGAGATTGAGGCAAGCAGAGATCTGATTGCTTGTCCAGGAGTTGGGGAGATGAGGTAGCAACATTAGACCAACGTTCTTGCTGGGTTTTACAGCCAGCTAAGCCAGCATTCCAACAATTCAAACTGCTAGGCTGGGGGACAATGCAGAGGCCACACAACAGATTTTCGTGGTACTTGGGAGCAGCTGAGTTGGGCCAAGAGATCATCCGGGGAGTCAGGGATTGGATAGCATGGGTGAAATCAACATTTTGGAGAAGTTTTCAGGTGGATTTACAGGCAGTTTCCAACAAGTCGAAATTGGCAGCTAGAGCTGAGGTGAGGCTCCAAGGGGGTTGAAAATCAAAAGTCTAAACCAGCCAAAATCCTTTCTGGGTTTTTGACAAGGATCCCAAATATAAAGTTTCATAATTTTTTGAGCACCAGAGGTGGGGTTTTAAGTCGTATCTTTGCAGCAGACAGTGTAGAATTGCTGGGGATTGAATAGTGCCTTTGGGGGTCGATTTTGGGAAGTCCAAATCAGGCCAAACCATTTCTGGGTTTTGGCCAAGGAGTCCAGGGTTAAAAGAATATAAATTTCTGGGCAGTTTCAGTGCACCTTCCAACCATTCGAACTTCAGCAAAGCAGTAGTTTCTGGGTAGCGCAGTGCAGATTGGTGTAGCAGTTGGGCAGCCTTCAGCTCAACCATTTTCCTACTTGGGTTTGGTCTTGCTTGTCCTTTTAGACAAGCCTAGGTGCACCATTCCATCATCTATTGTATTTGACTTGCATAAATATAATAAAATGGCTTAGAAGTTCTCCATTTGTAGCTTTTATATGGGTGTTTGCTGAATATTTCGTTTTTGTAATTTGTTGCATGTATTATTTGCTTGTTATCACTTGTATTCCTATTAAGGATCATTATAGTGGTATCAGAGCATGATCTTGGCCTAGCTGTGGGAAATTAGCCAGAAGATCATGGAAGCTTTGGGTATGAGTGCACAGTGACAGGTGAAACCGGAGACAAACCCATGGCTCAAGGGAAATCCAGTATGCATAAATTATGGGGTAGAATTCATTGGGACGATGAGAGGTTGGCCTAGTTGAGGAGGGTGACAGACCAAACCCATCCTCACCCTTACAACAAAGATGATAGAGGTGAGCAGTTCGTGGGGGTGCAACCATCTACATCGTGTGGGGAAATTCGACTAGATCAGGGCACGAGATCTCTTGAAAAGGAGCAGTCGAGACAAAGACGGTTAGAGGATGAGACCAGGGGGCGCTTTTGCTAGTGGAGACTTGGCTTTAGATATCAGGAGCCTAAGGAGGAGGTTGAGCATGATGCTGAGAGCCCACATGATGGTGAGGAGCACATCGATATACCTGGTGTGGCGCAGGAGTCACCTTTATTAGAGACCTCTTTGATAGCCCCAGTTGACACCCTGGTGGAGAGGATAGAGCCTACTCACATAGAACCATTTGTTGAGGGGGTGCCATCCCTGGACGAGATGCCAATAGTTGCTGAGGTATCTGGAGCCGTGACTGAGTTTACAAGTGATAGATTCCCACGACAGTTCCATCAATTTCAAGCCGACCTTCTAGCATTAAAAAGGAAGGTCGCGTTAGTGTGAGAGGCAATTCTGCAGCAGAACGAGGAGCTGGAGGGCATGAGAGCAGTTTGTGCTGAGTCCACGACCAAATTGACTCATGTTGGGGAGCAGTTGGATTCCCTACTGGTGCAGCTAGAGTGCACATTGGAGCGTGAGAGCAACCCTCTTTGGACATACATAGACGGGGCTGGCAGCACTGTTAGGTTATTATGGCCCATTGGAGAGAGGGAGATAGAGCTACCTATTCAGATTGTATTTATTGACTAGGATAGCGAGATGAGTCGACCTGAGTTTCACAGGGTGCAACACCCTCATGGTGGAGTTGTTCTATGTGTGGGAGTTCGTGCATTCGATCCCTCTCGTAGGGTTGGGTGGCAAGAGATTCTGAGTTGGTACCTGGTGGATTGGACTATGGAGATGGTAGTGGACCCAAGTGGAGCTCAACAGGAGTTTCCAGGCATTAGGGATGCTGGAAGCCCCGACTGGCATTGGGATCCGAGAGGGACTACCTATCAGTTCCCATGTATGTCGGTTGACTACAACTGGGATGGTGCAATTGACCTAGCAGTTGAGCATGCATTTTCGCTAGGGCAGTCTCGGTCAGCACCAGTGGCCGACTAGTTTATGGACAAATTCTTTTGGTTTTCTTGGTATGGCATTTGTACACAGGATCATTGGGTGATCAACATACTCTCGTAGGAGTTGATCGAAGGAGGTGGCATTGGCAGGCCACCAGATAGTGCCTTACATGGAGCTAAGGGATATTCACTTTTGTGCGGGGCACAGAGGATGCAAAGGAGAGGAGCAGTGGTGGCATCATTGTTGACACATAGGGAGAGTCACTTCTCGGATCCCTCAGGTAGGATTTGGAGGGAAGATCCATTCATCGGCGGGGATAATGATGCGACGGTGGAGGTGATGATATTGATTGGATGTGGCCTGACACGTATAGACATAGCTCTAGGATATCATATCTAGGGATATGTGGGAGAATATATCGTTGAGCAATGGTCTACAGGTGGGCAAGGAGATGCATGGTGGTGTGTTGCATTGCGTTGTGGGGTGGGAGTGCCTCACATCGCAGTGCGTACATGTGGGGAGTGATAGGTGCAGTGGCACAGGTAGGAGGTGGGATGGTACCGGATGGCATAGCTATAACCGAGGGTATCCTGCAATGTACAGGGGTAGGCCACAATGTACAGTGGCATTTCCAGGAGTACTGGGATGATTGGTGGTATGCAGAGGCGTAGGGTGTTGCATAATGTGGTCTTGGGGTGTTGCCTCCAGGGACACCCATGGACGGAGATACTGGGCATACCTTTGGGTGTAGTTCAACCAGGATTGATGGGGACACAGATGAGACATACTTGATGGTATCTGCAAGGACTCACACTCCTGACCCTATTCTACATCACTTACAGGAATGAGCGATCTAGTTGTTGTCCTTTGACACTCTAGGCATGAGCAGTAGGGGATGGGGAGCTCACCCAAGATATTTGGATGACACTTGGTGCGATAGAGGGGAGACTTCTCAGCGGGGACATCGATTCGCTGCGCAAGTTGACAGCCACAGGTTGAGGGATGAGGTGATCATTGACAGGGATGGCATATCATTCATCATTGATTCTATGCCTGGGGAGCTGGTCACGAGGGAGACATGTTTCACTCTTTCTAAATGGCATGTTTGGACCATGGATGAGTAGAGGATACAGTGTGTGGCTGAGATAGTTGTCCAGTATGTATCTGGGTTCCCGACATTGTATTGACACATTCTCCAGGGGTCGGGTAGCCGAACCAGTGGCGATGGTTGGCAGGAGTAGGATAGATCCACATACATTGGAGGTAAGATTTTGCTTTGTTTTGTTATTAAATAAATTTAATGGAAAATTTACATTAGGTTTTCAAGCCATAGATATTAGTACTAATCATCTAGGTCAAAATTACTAGGGACACACATTTGGCCTCCACAGGTAGTAGTATTTGTATAGGTGAAAAATACCGAGGGATTGTATTTTGAAACAAAATCTTAATAACCCAACTCAATTTTTTTGTTTATTTATTTTTATTTCTATAATTAGACCCCAAATCTACAGTTGAAATATTGCATTCATTTCCAGTTTGTCTCAAAACATGACTTATTGTTCCTTGCCCATACTTCTAAAATTACCAGATATATTATGTGCAGAATAGGGCCTATAAAGCATGCCCTTACGACTACTTTACACCATATAGAAATTAAAATTTGAAGCTAGGTGAAATTCACCAGACTATTAACATTATCAAACCAGAGGCGCAAATAGAGAAAATTTTCGAAAATTTTAAAACAGAGAATAAAACAGAGCACAGGTGTGCACGAGGGTGGTTCTTCTTTGGAAGCACATTTGCTGGCCTTCACCCCTGGATGGTGGGTTATGAGTGCTTACCATATTCTTGCTCGCCCACAATGCAGAACACTTCGTGTAGCTTTCAACTTTTCTGTTCAGATACATAGCCAAAGAGGGATGGGATATAAAACCAAAAATAAATAACCCACAATGGAAGAGGCCTTGCATCTCTTTTTTCTGTTAAATAAAATGAATGCTTACTGGATTTTTTTGGGCCACTGCTAAATAAAATTAACGCTTACCAGATTCTTTCAACCTGGAATGGAATGTTCACCAATTCCTTCTCAACATGGTTTTCTCTTAGCCAACAATACGTATTCCTGAACGGAGGAACCATAAACAACGATCTAGAGGCAATAAAGAGCAAAGAAACGCAAGGAACCATCAACAGTGACCCAGAGGCAATAAAGAGAAAAGAAGCACATTTATCTCAATTAATTGGGATTCATGTGTTTGGACAGAACATTAAAGTGGTCATACGATTAAGTGCTCTAAAATATATTGGGAGAATCACTTCATTAAAGCCAAAAATCTTCTCAGGGTACTGCATCATTAGATTTCCAACTCTTTGCACCAAATTTGTTTAGGAGAAGTGCATTCATCACCTACCATGAGTCATTCTGCTGGGATTGATTAAATTCAACCTAAATGCTCATTATTTTGAGAAGACATGAAACTAAACATCATCATGACTAAAGATGATGTGGAATATTTAGCACATATTTCAAGTCAAAAATAATTTTGTAACACTTTTAAACTTATATAAGTATATAATTGAAAAGTTATTAATTTTAAAATGAAATATCGACATTTATATTTAATATTTCACATACTATTACAATGACATCAATAATATTCAATTCTATGTTTCCATTTTAAATCATTTAAAGTAGAAAATTATACAAATTATTAAATTATAAAATATCTATTTAAAATGATATATATTGAACTTTCTTATTTAAGAAGGCAAAAAAAAGATCAAACATAAAACTAAACTGTGTAAATTTAAAATATATAAAAAATAATTAATTTATAACAAATTTAAACTTTAATCTAGTTTAAACTTTAATTCATATTATAAAACTATCATTAAATCAAATCATAATGTCAAATTGATGGCTCCTAAATATATATGTAATTAAATTGATTTGTAGTTTGATATTCGTAAATAGTTATAAATAATACATTGAGAACTCGAAAAACACTAATATTAATTAAAAATATAAAATAACAAAAATATTGGAACATGTAAAAAGTATTTTAAGAGTGCTAAGGGTATTATATTTCACAAACTTCGAGCACTTTCTTAATTAAAAGAATTGTCAGACTATTCATTGTTATCGTGTAGACATTTCCAAACTATTCTATAAATACATATCCATATTACGTTTTTTCCAAGGCAATGTACCAGAAAGCAATCGAAGGACAGAACAAGCGTGCGAGGACGCTGGAATAGGTCTGCAGGGACAGCTGGCGTATGGCCTCGGCCACCGTAGCCTTCGTGGTGACGGCGATGGCCATACCTAAGACCAAAAATTTGGTATGAAAACTTTTAAACCTAAAGTTAACATTGTAGAAACCATAAAATTTTAGCCAGAATTTTTGTACCATGGAATCTGAAGTAATGATTACTAAATAAGAGTCCCTCTCTTTTGCACCAATCAGAAATTAAATAAATTTAAATTCATAATTGTAAAAAATAAATTATTTATAAGTTCTAATGTCCACTTTATATGTTATTCACAAATTTTTGGTCAACATGAATTTAATTGAAGGGTCAACGTATTTTTGAATACGTTATACCCTAGCCTGCGGTAGGGATAATAATTTAAATTAAAAGCAAACAAAAAATAATAATAAATTATATATATATATATATATATATATATATATATATATATATTAAAAAAATTAAAATTAAAATTGAAAGAAAAATTATAAAAATTTAAATTATAAAAAAAATTCAAAAAAAAAAACTCGGCTTGCCACCCCTTGGGTGGGGTGGGCTGCGGGGGTGGGTGGTGTCATGCCCTTATCCTGGCGGTAGTCTTTCAACCGCACATAGGCAGGTGCGACACCACTACACGTTTTCTTTTCACCAATACTAGAGTGTATGGACTACGTCTACTTTCAACGCTTAACCAATTTCCCAATTCTTCAATTGTTAACATTTATGCAATGGAATAACATTCAACTTCAATTAACATTCATCATCTTCATTTATTAGTATGCAACGGAAATCAACATTCATAGAAGTATACACAATTATACTTGGGAGAGGAAACTCCCGTAAAGTCTGCTCGTATTAGTAATATAACAGTAATGTACAAAAATATACAATTACAAGTTTTTACAAGTCTTGTGCGGACAACTGCCTTGGCCTGCACAATCCACCAAAGTGTCGTGTCACAACCTCACAACTGCCAGCTTCTTGTTGCCCACACAAATGTGAGGAAACCCTAAGTTTCCTTGCTTCATACAAATTTTAAAAAATCATTGTCGCACTAATCGTTTAGCCCTGCCTACCATGTTGTGCAACCCTGCCCACCGTGTCGTGCAGCCTTTCCCACCTAGTCATTCAGCTTGACTCGTCCCTCTGTGCAGCCGTGCCCGATCATTCAGACTAGCCCGGGTTGGGTTGCCCTGCGACGCCCTCGGGTCATGCAACAGTCCCGGGTCGGGCCACCTTGTAGCACCCTTGGGTCATGAAGACCTGCCCAGTCGGGTCATGTCACCCGAGTCAGGTCACCCTGCGGTCGTGCATACCCACCCTTTTGCACCCGCGCCCACCAATCCACAGCTCATCCACCTTGCTCCTTTCGTCGCCAGTTCGTTTACCCCTTATGCCTCCCAAACATGTGAACTCCAAGATGCATCGCCCTTATGCTTGGTTGCTCGTTGGATGATGCCTTGAACACCTCCACCATTCACCAATATATACGTGCGCCCTCGTGTATGGAGGGGCGTCAGCCTCCAAGACGACCTACCCATCATAACTCGTTGCATCCCAACTGTTCACATCGGCTTTCCCTCACACGTCGGCCCACCGGGTCCACCTCCCCATTTGTCCGCCGTATAAGCTCACCATCGCACTTTCCATACTTAGTCATTTTTTCATATCTCTGGTTTTTCGATTCCCGTTCAACTCATCCATCGCATTCGCCCAATCGACCATTGTCGCACAAAACCGAAACACTCTGCATAACTCATCACACATAACCGAAATGCCAACTTGTCGCATGTTCCGCACGACTCGTCGCATATAACTAAGCTCGGGCGCCCGTTGCACACTTGGGCATGCTCGACTCCTCTCGTCGCATAAAATCGAGAATGTCTCCCCACCATTACCCGTCGCACATGAGTGCGCCCAACTTAGCTCTTGGGCATGAAATACTACCCCACTCTAAATGGTTGTCGTCCTCGACAACTCCATTCATACATCATCGCAAAGTGTCGCTAGCTCCAACATCTAAAAAATGTCCATGTTTCCCACCTCTGCCAAATCGTCTCATAAAACATAAAGGCTCATGACTCCGTGAATAGGAAAGTCTCCTCAATCCATGATCATCAACCACATTCGTCGCAATCTCTGCATGTTGCCTCACCTTGGAAGGTTCGTCCCTCCAACTCAAGCTACATGCTATCACTGCAATCATGTGAATTGCTGCCATGATACTCCAACTCAACTCAAACACATCTCAGTACATTGTCGACCCCCATGACTCGAACTAGTCAGGTAGTTAATCCAACTATCACGCTCAAACCATGAGAATGCACCTCCTCATGCCATCATCAGTCGTTTCTCTCAGCATCCCATCACAACATCAACTCAATCAAGAATCCATCCCATATCCATCAAAGTGTAATGTAAGCCATGCCTAGGTCCATGAAGTAGTCTCCATCTCATCTGTAACATGTTGTCCATGATGTTGGTGTTGATGTGCTTCATATCAATCAATCACATCTATCCAAACATCATCATCCATATGTGTGAAGTTCATCTCCTCAAAATGAAGAGCTCCTCCCATCAAACTAACACTCAATATACCACATCTAGGCCCATGAAGCAACCTCCATCACATATGTAATATGTCACACCTCAAGTTTGTCAAAGGAAAAATTATACACCTGTCTCACCATCCATGTACTGCCCATGGTCATAGACCAATCAGCCACCATGTCTATCAAAGTGGTTAAGTATCAACTCAACCCATGCCCAAGTGCTACCACCAAGGCATCATCATCGTTGCAACTCCATCAACTCCAAAGTGTCTCATCTCGATCATCTCCATCAAGTCACTCCTTCGAACACACCCCATAAATGTGCCCAAAAGTATGCATCCCATACTGCATCAAAATCAGGTACACCACTGACCTCAACTCCTCAATGAATCAGATACTCCAAGACCACCATAACATGAAGTCTCCAATGGCTGCAACTATCTCAAGTCATCATGAGCTCCATGAATCATCTCCATCCAACATCTCGGCAAGCATACATGTCTCAGTCTCAAATGCCACTGCAAGATGCCTCTGCACTCCATGTGGTAGGAATACTCTCATAGTCTGCTCACAAATCCAACCAGTCCATGGCCTTGTTGTACAAAAGTGCACAACATCCCCATTGGCTCATCTGTAAAATGTCTCCATGTCGCATCAACAAGTCCATCTGCACAACATCCCTGCCTTGGCACTCCTCCTTGGATGCCCATAAGTGACATCTCTATAAGTGCTCCTACATAATGTCCCTGCATAGTGTTTTCCATGCTCCATCTATCCAACTCGATGTCCATGACTCAAGTTGCCCATGTTGTCTAACTAAGTAGACTCATCACAACATCGGTCATCTCATCCTAGTCCTCAATCAGGTTTAGTGCCCTCAGTCACTCAAACCACATATATCATCATATCATATGTCACATCATAGGTTCCTTCCATCATCACTGCCTCCCCCACTAAAGGTCCACCAAGACTGCCTCTTGGTCTCAGCCATGAAGAAGTCCACCCAAGTATCATATCATCATAACTCTGGTGTGCCCTCTCTCCAATCTGTCCATGAGTCATGTTGGGCACTTAGCCAATTCTCCATATGGCTAAAGCATGACCCATCCTCCGCAATGATCATCATGTTCCTCCCTTGTCATGAGCATTTGCACCCCCTGCCATGAGGTTGCAAACTGTCCCAACAAGCTCTGCAACAATCAATGGTCCTTGCTTCTCCACATAAGGTCTCATTGTAGACATCCATAGTAAGGTTTTCCATCACATCGGCAAACTATCTTTGTCCTTCCCAGCGTATGGCCCATCCTCCAAATGCTCTAATGAAACACAAGTAGCAATAGGAATACTTACTTCATCATGAGGCTCCTCCATGTGAGTGCCTTCATCCACCAATGTTTGCAATATGTACGATCCTGGTCCAGCTTGAGCAATCAATGGTGTCTCAAGTTCTTCCCCCAACGTTGTCACATCTGCAACATCCTCATACATCACGACTTCTTCTTCTTCATCGTAATCTGAAGCTACATCATGTTCCATTGCTCAATCAAGTCAAAGAAGTTCTTCCTAAACATTCCTTTCCAAGACCTCAAGTTCATCTCAAATCCTTGGGTTCTCTTCTTTCATACGCTTCAACCTGTATAAGGTAAGCAAGATCCTCCCTTGGCATTCTTCCCAACTTGCCATGTCTTGTCGTTCAACTTGGCCCAAGCACACTGCTTCACTACCTGCTTCACTTTTCTTCAATCTAGAAATCATTCAAAGCCCATAGAAATGAATGCTCTGATACCAGTTGTCATGGAGTGCAGTGGTATCACTTCAATCTACAAATCGTTCAAAGCCTGCAGAAACCGGACCTTTGATACCAACTATGCCACCCCAGTTGTGGTGGTAATCTTTTAACCACACATAAGTAGGGGCTGCACTACTACACTTTTTCTTTTCACCAATACTAGAGTGTATGGACTACGCCTAACTCCAACACTTAACCAATTTTCCAATTCTTCAAGTGTTAACATTCATGCAACGGAATAACATTCATCTTCAATTAATAGTATGCAGCGGAAATCAACATTCATACAAGTATACACAATTATACTTGGGAGGGGCAACTCCCGTAAAGTCTGCCCATATCAGTTATATAACAGTAATGTACAAAACATACAATTACAAGTTTTTACAAGTCTTGTGCTACCAACTGCCTTGGCTTGCACAATCCACCAAAGTGTCATGTCACAACCTCACAACTACCAGCTACTTGTTTCCCACACAAATATGAGGAAACCCCAAGTTTCCTTGCCTCAGACAAATTCTGAAAAATCATTGTCACATTGGTCGTTCAACCCTGCTCGCCGTGTCATTCAACCCTGCCCACTGTATCGTGCAGCCCTGCCCAACCATGTCGTTCAACCCTGCCCATCGTATCGTGCAGCCCTGCCCAACCGCATCGTTCAGCCTGACTCGTCCCTCCGTGTGACGCCCTCGATTCGTGCAGGAACCCCGAGTCGGGTCATCCTACGTAGCCATCGGGTCATGTAGACCTACTCAGTTGGGTCGCTGGGACGTGTCGCCCGAGTCGGGTCACTGCAGTCGTGCAGACCTGCCCTTCCACACCCATGCCCGCCATGTACTGCAACTCGTCCCGCCGGTCTGTGGCTCGTCCACCCGTCCAACTGACTGTACGCTGAATTCTTCCAACTCTTCACTTATTTATACGTGCTCTCGTGCAGATGAAGGGGCGTCATCCTTCAAGCCGACTTGCCTAACTCGCCCATCGCACCCCAACTCTTCACGTCAACTCACTCTCGCACGTCAGCGCATCGGGTCTATTTGCCCACCGTCCGCCCATATAAGCTCTCAGTTGCACTTTCCATACTTAGTCATTTTTTCACTTCGGTTTTTCGACTCTCGTTTAACTCATCCGTCGTGTCCGCCCAACCGACCATCGCCACACAAAATCGAACTCCAACTCATCGCACATAACCGAAACGCAAACTGATTGCAAGTACCGCACAACTCATCGAACATAAATGATCTCCCCACCCGTTACACACGTGGCGCGTCCGACTCGGCTTGTCGCATAAAACCTAGAATGTCTTCCCACAGTCACACACAATCGCGTTTGGTCCATTGTTGCACATGAGCGTGCCTGACTCAACTCGTGGGTGTGACAAGTAAGGAGGCGTTGCGTGGAATTGGCCTACCACCCCTGGGCAGGGTGGGCTGCGGGGGTGCGTGGGGAGGCGCTGCACGCAGACGCCTCGCTGCCCACCACACCCAGGGGTGGCAGGGCCGATTCCTAGAATCAGCCCTGCCACTACTGGGCGGGTTGGGCGACAAGATGGGTGGGGAGGCTATTGCACGCAGCTGCCTCCCCGCCCACCTGGCGGCCCAACCCGCCCAAGAGTGGTAGGGTTGATTCCCGGAATCGGCCATGCCACTCTTGGGCGGGGTTTTTATTTTTAAATTTAATTTAAATTTTTTTCTTTTTGAATTTTAATTTTTGTTTGTTATATATATATATTAACTTTAAAAAATTGGATATTTTTTTTGCTTTCTTAAATTATGTCTATTTTTGAAAAAAATTCCTTTTTTTTTCATTTTATTTTTGACATTTATTATTATTTATTTTTGTTTAAATTTTTAAGTTTTAAGAGTTAATTTTGATTTGTTTTTACATTTTTATAGATTTTTTTTATTTGATTTTTTGGTCATGTTTATATATGTATATATATATATATATATATTTTTACTTGTCATTATTTATTTTTTTTTGTGTTTTTTATTTTATTTTTATTTTTTAGTTTTATCAATATTTGAACTTTTTGTTTTCTTTTGTATTTCTTTGTGTTTTTTTACTTGTTTTTTTTTCAATATTAAAATTTTTGTTTTGTTTTCTATTATTTTTTGTGTTTTTTTTCAATATTTGAATTTTTGTCTTCTTTTGTATTATTTTTTGTTTTTTGTTTTTTTGTTTTTTCAATATTTGAATTTTTGTTTTCTTTTGTATTTTTCATTTTTATTTCTTTATATATATTTTTATTATTTTTTATGCAGGTCGTCCGTGTCGATGCAACCCAATCCCATTATGTGAAATTTGATAGTTGATTTTAAAATTTTCGTTATAACGAATCGAGTCTGCGCCACAATGTGTCAATTTTATGGTTGGTTTTTAAATTTTCATTACGATGGGCCGAGTTCGCCTACACCGCGTGTCAATTTGATGGTTGATTTTTAAATTTTTGTTGCAAAGTATCAAGTTGTCTTAGGCTAAGATTTAAAATTGCTATATTTAGCATTTAAAAAATAAATTACTCTTGGTATAAAAATCTTTCATTCAGGGGTTCATTTTCAAGTTTTTTTAGTCATAATTTTTTTCCTTAATGACATGCTTGAAATATTTTGAAAACTTAAGATTTTTTTGTAGTCATAATCTTTGGTTTTAATTGCACGGTTGAAAATTTGTCAAGATTTAAATGCTTTTCTAAGTCATGATATTTTATCTTTAATGCTATGGTTGAAAACAATTACAATTTCAGGGTTTTTTAGAGTCAATATATTTTATATTTAACAACATAGATGGAAATTGTTGGAATTATCAAGATTTGAGACATGATATTTTATCTTTAACATCATGTCTGAGAATTGTTGGAATTTTACAATGTTTTAAAGTCCGGATATTTTATCTTTAATTCCATTGCTAAAAAGTGTCAAATTTGTAACCCGTTTTTTTTTTTTTTTGGTCAACACTTTTTTTTTAGGGTGTTTTTCTCATCCATTTTGCAAAAAAAATAAATCGTTTTTTATTGCCATTTAAAAAAAATGTTGAAAATTTACCCTAAAAAAAACATTGTTCTCACATACACGATTTTCGTTTTTGGGTTGTTTTTTCATGTTTTTTTTTGGGGTTTTTGGGCTAGAGTACCCTTTTTGAGGTAATAGTTCCCATTTGATCGGTAACTATGTTTCCTATCAAAATTTGTGGAGTACCTTTCCCAAGTGGTTGAGACAGTAAGGTACCTTGTAAAGGCTAGGTAAGTGGGACCTGAGGGGTACCAGATACTGACGAAATAGGTTGAGATGCAATGACATGCTGTGAAGGTTGACTTACATGTATTTGAACTTGAGGTACAGATGGATGGGTAGGAATTTGAGATGAAGATGACACAGGTTGAGGATTCAACAATCAGTCCCAAAATGAACCAGGTTGGACGAGCAAAGAAGGTTGCCAAACATTGGCAGCCATCCCAGGATAAGGAGTATTATAATAAGGTTGATTATCAATTTGAGGTATATTAACAATAGGTTCCCCCTGCCATAGGAGGAGGGGATGATGGAGGCAACTACAATCTAGATGGAGGGCACCCAACATAAGGAGAGTTACGCTGTTGAAGATAACCTTGCCCACTAACATAAGGGCCAGCATTTAGGTCGATCGTAGGTGTAGGGGGAGGAGAAAGAGTAGTTTGTGTAGCATTCATAAGAGAAGTATTATATGGAAATCCTAAAATGAATGACATGTGAGAGGTCCAAGGACTGGAAGCTACACCAGAGAAGGTACTAAATAAAGACTAGTAACCAGGTGGGATGGACGGGCCACCATACAAATGTGCCTCTAGTGATGCTGAAAACATGGATGAGGAAGCAACATTTGATGTATCAACCATAGTGGTGGACATGGGTTGGGAGATTAAATCAGATCCAATCTAACAATCCCAACGAAGATTGCTGCGAGAAATTCGCGGGTGAGTCCAAATAATCAGGTGAAGGAGTTTGTGTAGGATTATAAAGAGGAGAAAGAGGATCAGTCCAATAAAAATGGAGTCCACTCCAATGAATAGGAGTAGACGGACGAGGCTCTTCTTGCGAGATCTCTTTAATACTCACAAGTCCTTATGGAAGAGGTTCATCGTCGGGTCCAAGATATATAGTTTGAGGTTTTGTCTGAGACAAAGGAAGAGAAGGGGAAGGACCTGAAGTAACAGGTGAATATGGCTGAGGTTCCTTAGGTTCAAAAACCTCAGGAAGTAAAGTATCTAACTCGGGAAAGTCAAGCTCAATGACCTCAGGCAATAAGGTTTCAAGAGCTTCTGTTTTGATTGTGTCATATTCACCAACAAGAGTAGAGGTGATCTCAGGCTCAGTATTCAAAGGGAAAGATGATTCTGGTTGATCAGATTTAGGAGGAGGACTAGAAGTAGTTCTCAAATTTTCTGATTTGGTAGTTTATGTCTTCTTATGCTTTTGACGACATCTAGGAGTAGACTTTGTTAGAAGTGGAGGCTTATTTTTCATTCTACGTGAATGACAAAGTGGGGGATTTTGTTCTTCCACGTTAGATAATTTTTTTTAGAAATTAACACAAAAACAAATAAAAAAGAGGGTAATCTAGGCATAAAGGATACCAAGCAACCGTGAATTGCAATATACACCTTGGCGAACCAATGACTTAACGTACATGTAGGCAATATCCCTGAATGTTGTGTTCGGTGTATCACGGTACACAATGCAGCCGACTCGATTACCTATGGTGAGGATAGAAACCTATAGGGGACATCCAAAATATACTCGAAAGCACATGGAAGTGGAGTTCGTAGTAGTGTTTCCTAATGTGTAATCATTCGATGAGAGTGTTGAAAAAATGCAACAAGAAAAATCGTAATTTAATTTGTCCTTGAAGTAAATTAGGAATTAAATTGTAATTCTAATTCTCATAACAACTTGTAATAGTTAACTAAGTTAAGTTGACTTGGTTGGTTCAGTAAATTCAAGTCGGGAGTCTATCTAGAGTCATGTAGAGTGATCCCTAAATTTGAGGGGCCCAGGTTGAGTTATTATTGAATTGTAATTACTTAATTCAGTTTAACTGAGTTAAATTAAGTGAAACTAGTTCTAACTGATGGAGGAACTAGTGAGAGGTAAAGTGAATTAATTTGGATTTAATTCACATGTAGTGATCAATCAGATAACTGATAATTCATTCATAAATAACTCATGCATGTTAGTTCTGAGAAAGAACCAGTTGAGATCAGAGTTCATTGACAATGTACTACTAGAAGTAAAATCATCTAAATTAAATAGGTGATGGATTGCACAGTTATGGATGAGGAATTTCCCAATTAAATATGCGATAATTCCCTAGGAAACTGCTCAAAGAAATAGGAGCTTGGCATGCAACAAATTTGGCTAAGTATTGGCTTGAGATGGATTGTGAAGCAGTGAGATAGATTGTATTTGTGCAGAGATTGTTCGGGTTGAACAAGCATTGTATTTTATTCTCAGATCTTCTGATTAATGCAATGTACAGATAGCATGGGTTTTTAGCTGTGGGTTTCTGTTATGCAACCATCTCACAAAATAGAAGAAAGAGATAGATCAACAACTTAAAACGTAGCCTCTTCGAGGGAGAAACCTCCTTTACATTACACAAATGAACAATTTTTGGATGATACAAATGACAAGACCTCCTTTATATATATAGGATTCTAAGGGGTCACAATATAATCAGAGCTGACATAATAATAATAATGTAAGGGCACCACAATAAAAATAGTGGGTTTCTATGGGGCACAATAATAACAATATGGGGACAACATGGGCACAACAATAACAATAAGGGGTACAATGACAATAATAATAAGGGAATACACTAGTATTATAGGGACCTAACATGCCCCTCTCCTTCAAAAAAGTGTTGTCCTCAACGCTTGAGTAGTTCTGGATGCTTCTGTATAAAATTTTCATCCTCCCATGTAGAATATTCAGTGGGTAAGTTCTTCCACTTGATGAGATACTCTGAAATTGATCGATTTCACAGTTGTCAAGTTCTTGTTTCTGTGACTGCTTCGAGTTTCGATATGAATTTTCCTTCATCGTCAAGCTCTGGCAATATTGTTTTAACTGGGAGCTTGTCACCTATAACCTTCTTTAAGCATGAAACATGGAAAACTGAGCGCACTCAGGAAGATGCAAGAAGTTCCAATTTGTATGCCATAGTACCAATATTTTGCAACATGTTGTATGGACCATAATACTTTGGTGATAATTTATTATCCTTCTTAACTTGCTCAAGGGACATTTGTTTGTATCGTTGTAGCCGTAGAAATACCCAGTCACCTACATCAAAACTTCTTTCAGTGCGATGTTGATCTGCCTTTTGTTTCACTCTATTCTGCGCCAAAGTGAGGTTAACCTTTGAGAGTTGGAGAACTTTTTGTTGATGCTCGATGTGATCTTCCACTGATTGAACCTTAGAATTTTCTCTTAAATATGATGTGATGGACAATGGATGATATCAATAAAGCACCATAAATGGGGTCATTTTTATAGCAGTATGGAAGGAAGTGTTATACCACCATTCAACGAGAGGCAAATATTTGACCCATTGTGTTTGTTTATCAGATATAAAGCAATGGAGATATCCTTCCAAACATTTGTTCAATATCTCAGTTTGCCCATCAAATTGAGCATGATAAGATGAGCTATGAGCTAACTGAGTACTGAGACAAGAAAATAATTATGTCCAAAAATTTCGAGTGAAAATAGGATCTCTGTCACTTACAATAATGTTTGGGTTTCAAGGTAGCTTTTGAATTGTTTCCATAAATGTAGTAGCAATTGTATTGTCTTTAAATGGATGAGATAATGCACGAAAGTGTACATACTTGGTAAGTCTATCAACTACCACCATGAAGACACTCTTTCCTTCGGACTTAGGTAAACCTGTGATAAAATCCATTGAAAACTCCTCCCAACATTGACTTGGAATGGATAAAGGTTGTAATAGACCTGGGGTCTTAATTGTCTCAACTTTATTTTATTGGAAAACTAGACATTCTGCCACAAACTTTTGAATATCATATTTAAGGCGAGCCCAAAAAATTCCTTCTTAACCCTATGGTAAGTTTTTAAAAATACTGAATTCCCTCCTAAGGGAGATGTGCGCAATTCTCTAAGAATATTTTGTTTGAGTTGGGAATTCTTACAGAGGTATAAGTGATCTTTGTACCATAACGAATAATTTTTCCAACTAAATGTATCAGATGTACTGGGATCTTGTTGCAACTTTTGAATGAGTGCCCACACTTCTTCGTCATTCTTCCATTCATCCCTTGCTTCGTTTATCTAATTTGGTTGGATAATAGAAATGGCACAAAGAAATTCTTCCACATCCTCATCCTTTCTTGAGAGTGCATCTGCAACAACATTTTTGTTCCCTTTTTTGTAGATGATTTCAAAGTCATAACCCAACATCTTTGTGACCCATTTTTGCTGCTCTTTTGAAGATAATCTTTGCTCTAAAAATTATTGAAGACTATCATGATTTGTTTTTACCTTGAAGTGTCTTCCCATTAGGTAAGGTTGTCATTTCTTATGTGCATGTAGTATTGCCAACGTTTCCTTCTCATAAATAGCTTTGTGTAAACATTTTCCTTTGACTGGATGACTTTCGAAAGAAATGGGTCTTTCTTCTTGCATTAAAACAACACCAATTCCATTTCTTGAGGCATCACATTCCACGATAAAGGTTTTTGTGAAGTCCGACGTAGCTAAGATCGCTGCTTGGCACATTGCCTCTTTAATCTATTCAAAGGCCTTTGTTGCTTTTGGATTCCAAGAAAATGCATCTTTCTTTAGTAATGTTGTTAGAGTTTCCGCTATTCTCCCATAGTTCTTAAAAAACTTGCGATAGATCAACGAGATAGATCAATGACTTAAAACGTAGCCTCTTTGAGGGGGAAAGCTCATTTACATTACATAAATGAACAATTCTTGGATGATACAAATGACAAGGCCTCCTTTGTTTATATAGGAGTCTGAGGGGTCACAATATAATCAGAGCCGACATAAAAATAATAACATAAGGGCACAACAATAACAATAGTGGGCTTCTATGGGGCGGGTACAACATGGGCACAATAATAACAATAAGGGGTACAATGAAAATAATAATAAGGGAATACACTAGTATTATAGGGACCTAACACTTTCCCCAGAAAATTATTGTGTTATGTGCAATTGAAATTCTTCCTTTTTTCTGCTTCGTGATTTCATAGATCAATTTTTGTTTTTGCTGATGAGTAGAGTAGATTCAACTCAATTGTTTTAGCATATTACAATATGCAGTTTGAATCTACAATAAAATTCTACATCATATCGGAGCTTAAATCACTCTAGAAGAGGAGAATACGAGATTGTTTTGTAGGAGAAATCGAATTTGCAGTATCATACTTCAAAGCTAGCAGGATGTCGTTCTATGGAATGAGACTCAAATATGACCTTGAGGGTAGTTCGAATTATATTTATTGGAAGGATAGGATGGAGGTAGCGTTGGAAGAAAACAGGCTGAAGGAATTCATAGATCATGATATCCCGAAGCCTCCAACATTTGATGCTAAAGATCTAGCAGAGTGGGGAAAGTGTGTGGAAATGGGAAGAAGAATTATCCTATAAGGATTTCAAGGTCATATTGTCTCGAATCTCCACGGTAAGGAAAATTCATTTGCAAAGTGGAAAGCCTTGATAGACCAGCTTCAAAATAGCAGAGACCACATGAAGCTGGCACTGAAGGACAAGCTCATAAAGATCAGGATGGAGAAGGGAAACTCAATACCGAAGTATATGACCAAGTTCACCCAATGTCGGGATGAGCTTGGAACTGTCAATGTTACCATTTCTGAAGAATATCTGGTAAGCCTAGCACCTTTAGGACTTCCCAAGAGCTTGCACAATTACTAGGACTTAGTAATGGGAGGGAGAAGCTACCAAAGTGGGAGCGATTGTGGTCTGACTTGGTACAGGAAGAGATTCGGTGGAACACTATAGATGGATCCCCATCCAAGCATGATGATGAGGAGAACTATGCCTTAGCTGAAAAGGTGAAGAAAGGGAAGGGGAAGTCATCCCATTCAAAATCAGATTCCAATCAGGGTGGCAAGAAGAAGGACATGTCGAAAATTAAATGTTTTCACTATCACGAGTTGGGACACTTTGCCACAAAGTTTCCGCACAAGAAGGCTGGTAAGAATCCCTCAAGAGGAGCGATAGGTGAAACTCTTGCTTCACAATTTGAACTCGATTTCACCCTCATTGCTTGCATGGTGACTTTGGTGATGGATAATGTATGGTACCTGGATAATGGAGCCTCATTCCATATGACCGACAATAATGATTTCTTCAGTGACTCAGAGGAGAAGGGCCTCCATATGCACATCGAGATGGGAGATGATGGGAGGTATAGTGCGACCGACATTGGTAGTGTTACATTTCAGAGGGAGTCTGGATATCCCCTCACATTAAAATATGTCATGTATGTTGTGGGTTTTAAGAAGAACTTGGTTTCTATTTCCATGTTGGAGGACCATGGCTACAATGTGATATTTAGTAAGGGAAAGACTTTCCTTCGTCACATAGCCTCAGGATAGGTGAA
Source organism: Pinus tabuliformis (assembly GCA_031772625.1). Taxonomy (NCBI): domain Eukaryota; kingdom Viridiplantae; phylum Streptophyta; class Pinopsida; order Pinales; family Pinaceae; genus Pinus; species Pinus tabuliformis. Next base: position 841,567,068 of record CM062817.1, on the reverse strand, counting down.
GAAGATCAGGGTACGAGTGAAGAACCTCTAAAAATTGGATGTAGAAGACACCGCTGCTTTGAGCACCAAAGAAGAGAAGGTGCAGAGCTAAGACATCGATGAGTTGTGGCATAGAAGATTGGGTCACTTGAACCACATAGCTTTGAAGATCATGCAACAAATTTCTAGAGGAATTCCCAAGGGTACATTGGAGCATAGAGAAACATGCAAAGGGTGTACATACGGGAAGTACACCAAAGCTTCCTTTCATGATAAAGACAGTTGAGTGCAAGAAATCCTTGATTGAGTTCACTCAGATGTGTGTGGACCATTCTTGACATCATCCACGACCAAGCGCATGTATTATGTAATATTTTTTGATGATTTTTCTCGTAAGTGTTTTCTTCATGCAGAAGATAGATCAAACATTCGCTAAATTTTATGAATTTAAAGCACTTGTCGAGAAAGATACTAGCAGGAAAGTTAAATCTCTCAAAAGCAATAATGGTGGAGAATATGTGTTGAATGAATTCAAAAACTTCTGTGCTTTAGAAGGCATTCAACAGGAGTTAATAGCACCTCATAGCCCATAGCAAAATGTGGTGGGAGTGACACGAGCTATGTTACATGATCAGGGCCTACCATTATACTTATGGGCAGAAGCATGCAACACAATTGTTTATTTGCATAATAGAATCCCTCACCTAATTCTCAGGATCAATATACCAGAAGAAGCTTTTTCAGGTAAGAAACCAGATGTGGAACACTTCAATATCATTGGTTCATTAGTCTACTGTCATGTTACCAAGGATTCATGAAAAAAGCTAGACCCAATAGATGAGTTTGGCATATTTTTGGGGTTCACTGATACACTTCACAACTATCGGGTGTACCTGCCATCCAACATGATGAAAGTGGTTCATAGATATGTGAATTTTGATGAAGAAAAAGCCATGAAATGTTCCCTTGAGAGGAAGCTTTCGTTACATGCAGATGAGGAGATTTTAGCTTCAAAGGAGGAACCTTAGGATGATGTGGAGCAACCACATTCATAGGAGCGGAGAATGGAAACACCCACTCATGCAAAGACTTCTAGAGATGGAAGAAATCACACCAGAGAGGCTGAAAAATTGTTGCATGATGCTAGAGAGAATGTGAGAGAACCCACATCATAACGCAGGTAGAGGAGGTCACCAGATCAATACACTAGCTATATGGCTAGAGAGAGTGTAGAGATTGATCCATCCTCATTCGAGGAAGTAGTGCAACAACCAGTATGGGTTGATTCCATGGTTGAGGAGTATGACTCCATTATCAAAAAAAGTGTTTGGGAGGTGGTCCTAAGACCAGCAGACAAGTCAATGGTTAGTTCTAGATGGCTGTACAAAGTAAAGCAAGCATTAAATGGCAGTGTGGAGAAACACAGGGGCAGATTTGTGGCTGGAGGGTTCTGTCAAGTGGAGGGAATTTATTACGATGAGACCGTCACTCCTATAGCAAGGTACTCATCAATCATATTTATTCTAGCACTGTTAGTGTAGATGGGATGGAAGATACATTAGATGGATGTAAAGACAACATTCCTCAAGGACATGATTGAGGAAGAGGTGTATATTGAGCAGTCGGAAGAATTTGAGACCTTCAACAGAGAGTCGCATGTGTGCAAACTCAAGCGAGTGTTGTATGGACTAAAAAAAGCACCTTGTGCTTGGTACACCAGGATTGACATTTATTTCACTGGGTTGGGATTCACCAAAATTGAAGCAGATGCGAACCTTTACCATATTGTGGTTGAAGGTAAATTATTGATTATAGTATTATATGTCGATGATTTGATTTTGACAGGTGATGAGAAGCCGATAAAATCTTGGAAAGTGGATATTGCAAGAGAGTTAGATATGAAGGACCTGGGGATCATGCATTAATTTCTTGGTATGGAAGTATGGAAAGGAGATGAGGAACTGTTTGTATCTCAAGGCAAGTATGTCAACAAGATACTAAAGAGGTTCCACATGGAGAGCAACAAATCCATGGAGACTCCTCTAGCAGGTAACTTGAGGAAGGAGGGTGCTACTTTAGGTGAAGTAGTGGAGGCTACTATTTATAGACATCTTGTGGGTTCACTTATGTATTTGGTTAACACACGACCAGACAAATGTTTTGAAGTTAACTAGCTTAGTCAATGCCATGGTTAAGCCAACCAAACTTTATTCGAAGGCAATTAAACATGGGTTGAGATACCTCGGAGGCACCACCCAATTTGGTCTTTGGCACAGACAGACTTGGGGAGTGAAGCTTGAAGGATTCACATATGTAGATTGGGCAAGGAGTCCATCCGACAAGAAGAGAACATTAGGGGGAATCTTCATTATTGGGTCAGCAACAGTTTCTTGGTAGAACAGGAAGCAGAGATCAATTTCACTTAGTTCAGCAAAATTAAAGTACATGGCTGCTAGTCAAGCAACTTGTGAGGCTATCTGGATGAGGAAGATCCTTGTTGGGTTGTTTGGTCAGCAGATGGATCCTACAATGATTTACTATGACAATCAGAGTTGTATCAAACTCTCTGAGAATCCAGTTTTTCATGATCGGTCCAAGCATATTGACATCCAGTATCACCATCTACGAGATTGTGTGCAAAGGAGAATCATGTTGTTGGAGTACATTCCTACAGAGGAGCAGGATGTAGATATTTTGACAAAGGAATTGTCAAGATGAAAATTTGAGTTTCACAGAGGCAGGATCGGGGTAGCAGATAATCCCTTTCTTGTTGAGAGGGAGTGTTGAAAAAATGCAACAAGAAAAATCCTAATTTAATTTGTCCTTGAATTAAATTAGGAATTAAATTGTAATTCTAATTCTCATAGCAACTTGTAACAATTAACTAAGTTAATTTGACTTAGTTGGTTCAATAAATTCGAGTTGGGAGTCTATCTAGAGTCATGTAGAGTGATCCCTAAATTTTAGGGGCCTAGGTTGAGTTATTATTGAGTTGTAATTATTTAATTCAGTTTAACTGAGTTAAATTCAATTAAACTAGTTCTAACTGATGGAGAAACTAGTGAGAGGTCAAGTGAATTAATTTGGATTTAATTCACATGTAGTGATCAATCAGATAATTGATAATTCACTCAAATAACTCATGCATGCCAGTTCTCAGAAAGACCCAATTGAGATTAGAGTTTATGGAAAATGTACTATCAGTTATAAAATCATATAAATTAAACAGGTGGTGCATGCAATTAGAGGAAGGCCTATGGATGGATTTCACAGTTATGGATGAGGAATTTCCCAATTAAATATGGGCTAATTCCATAGGAAACTACACAAGGAAATAGGAGCTTGGTATGCAACATATTTGGCTAAGTATTGGCTTGAGTTGGTTTGTGAAGCAGTGAGCTATATTGTACTCATGCAGAGATTGTTCGGGTTGAACAAGCATTGTATTTTATTCTCAGATATTCTGATTAATGCAATATACAAATAGCAAGGGTTTTCAGCTATGCCTTTCCCCAAAAAATTATTGTGTTATGTGTGATTGAAATTCTTCCTTTTTCTGCTTCGTGATTTCATAGATCAATTTTTGTTTTCGCTGATGAGTAGAGTAGATTCAACTCAATTGTTTTAGCATATTATAATCTGCAGTTTGAATCTGCAAGAAAATTCTACATGGTATCAGAGCTTAAATAACTATAGAAGAGGAGAATACATGTTTATTTATCAGGAAAAATCAAATTTGCAGTATCATACTTTAGAGCCAGCAAGATGTCGTTCTACGGATTGAGGCTCGAATATGCCCTTGAGGGTATTTCGAACTATATTGCTTGGAAGGACAAGATGGAGGTAGTGTTGGAAGACAATGGGCTGAAGGAATTCATAGATCATGACATTCCAAAACCTCCAACATCTTATGTTAAAGATATAGCAGAGTGGAAAGTGTGTTGAAAAGGTGAGAAGAATTATCCTAGAAGGAGTTCGAGATCATATTGTCTCGAATCTCCATGGTAAGGAAACTCCATTTGCAATGTGGAAGGCCTTGATAGACCTGTTTCAAAACAACAGTGACCACAGGAAGCTGGGACTAAAGGAGAAGCTCAAAAAGATCAAGATGGAGAAGGGTGACTCAATACCGAAGTACATGACCAAGTTCACCCAATGTCGGGATGAGCTTGGAAGTGTCGGTGTTACCATTGCTGAAGAAGATCTGGTGAGCCTAGCACTTCTAGGACTTCCCAAGAGCTGGCACAGCTACTAGGACTCAGTCAATGGGAGGGAGAAGATACTAGAGTGGGAGCGATTGTGGTCCGACTTGGTACAAGAAGAGATTCAGCGGAACACCAGAGATGGATCCTCATCCAAGCATGATGATGAGGAGAACTATGCCTTAGCTGGAAAGGCGAATAAAGGGAAGGGGAAGTCATCCCATTCCAAATCAGATTCCAGTCAGGGTGGCAAGAAGAAGGACATGTCAAAAATTAAATGTTTTCACTATCATGATTTGGGACACTATGCCACAAAGTGTCTGCATAAGAAGAATTATAAGAAGCCTTAAGGAGAAGCGACAGGTGATGCTCTTGCTTCACAATTAGAACTGGATTTCACCCTCATCGCTTGCATGGTTACTTTGGTGATGGGTAGTGTGTGGTACCTGGATAATGGAGCCTAATTACAAATGACTGACAATAAAGAGTTCTTCAGTGACTTGGAGGAGAAGGACCTCCAAATGCACATCGAGATGGGAGATGATGGGAGGTATGAGATGTGATGGGAGTCTGGGTCTCCCCTCACATTAAAAGATGTCATGTATGTTCCGGGTTTGAAGAAGAACTTGATTTTTGTTGCCATGTTGGAGGATCGTGGTTATGATGTGATATTTTGTAAGGGAAAGGATTTCTTTCGTCACATAGCCTCAGGATAGGTGAAGCAGATCGGGGTTCGAGTGAAGAACCTCTACAAATTGGATGTAGAATACTGCGCTACTTTGAGTACTAAAGTAGAGGAGGTGCAGAGCCGAGAAATCGATGAGTTGTGGCATAGGATATTGGTTCACTTGCACCAAGGAGCTTTGAAGATCATGCAACAAATTTATATAGGACTTCCCAAGGGTGAACTAGAGCAGAGAGACACATGCAAAGCGTGTACATTGGAGAAGTACAACAAAGCTTCCTTTCATGATAAAGATAGTCAAGTGTAAGAGATCCTTGATCGAGTTCACTCAGATGTATGTGGACCACTCTTGACAACATCCACGGCCAAGAATAGTTATTATGTAATATTTGTTGATGATTTTTCTCGTAAGTGTTTTCTTTATGCAGATGATAGATCAGACGTTCGCTAAATTTTGTGAATTTAAAGTACTTGTCGAGAAAGATACTAGCAGGAAAGTTAAATTTCTCAGAAGCGATAACAGTGGAGAATATGTGTCGAATGAATTCAAGAAATTCTATGCTTTAGAAGGAATTCACCAGGAGTTAATAACACCTCATAACCTACAGCAAAATGGGGTGTTTGAAAGGAAGAACATAAGTATTGTGGGAGCGACATGGGCTATGTTACATGATCAGGGTCTACCGTTGCACTTGTGGGCTGAAGCATGCAACACAATTGTTTATTTGCGGAACATAAGCCCTCATTGAATTCTTGGGATGACTACAATAGAAAAATATTATTCAGGTAAGAAACCAGATGTGGCACACTTTAGGATCTTTGGTTCATTAGTCTACTATCATGTTACCAAGGATGCACTAAAAAAGCTAGAGCCTACTGAGTTGGGCATATTTGTGGGGTACACTGATACACCTCACAACTATCGGGTGTACTTGCCATCCAACATAATGACATTGGTTCGTAGAGATTTGAAGTTCGATGAAGGGAAAGCGATGAGATGTTCCTTTGAGAGGGAGCTTTAGTTACATGCACAAGAGGAGGTTTTAGCTTCAAAGGAGGAACTTGAGGATGATGTGGAGCAGTCACATGAAGAGGAGCAGAGAGTGGAAACAACCACTCATGCAGAGACTTCCAGAGATGGAAGAAAGTGCACCAAAGAGGCTGACAAATTGATACATGATGCTAGAGAGAATGTGGGAGCACCCACATCACAACGCAGGCAGAGGAGGTCACTAGATCGGTACACTGGCTACATGGCTCTAAAGAGCAAGAGTGTAGAGATTGAGCCATCCTCATTCGAGGAAGCAATGGAGAAACTGGTATGGGTTGATTCCATGGTTGAGGAGTATGACTCCACTATCAGAAACAATGTTTGGGAGGTGGTCCCAAGACCAGAAAACAAGTTAGTGATGAGTTCCAGATGGCTTTACAAACTAAAGAAAGCAACAAATGGGAGTGGAGAGAAACACAAGGCCATATTTGTGGCTAGAGGGTTCTCTCAGGTGGAGGGAATTGATTACAATGAGACCTTCATTCATGTAGAAAGGTACCCATCAATCATATATATTCTAGCACTATCAGCGTAGATGGGATGGAATATACTTCAGATGGATGTAAAGACAACATTCCTCAACGACATGATTGAGGAAGAGGTGTATATTGAGAAACTGTAAGGATTTGAGACCTTCAACATAGAGTCACATGTGTGCAGACTCAAGCAGGCATTGTATGGACTATAACAAGCACCCCGTGCTTGGTACACCATGATGGACAGTTATTTCACCAGGTTGGGCTTCGCCAAAAGTGAAGCAGATGTGAACCTTTACCATATTGTGGTTGAAGGTAAATTGTTGATTATAGCATTTTATGTCAATGATTTGATTGTGATAGGTAATGAGAAGTTGATAAAATCTTGTAAAGAGGATCTTGAAAGAGAGTTCGAGATGAAGGACTCGGGCCTCATGCATTACTTTCTTAATATGGAAGCATGGCAAGGAGATGAGGTATTGTTTGTCTCTTAGGGAAAGTATGCCAACACGATAATGAAGAAGTTCCACATGGAGAGAAACAAACCCATGGAGACTCCTCTAGCAGGTATCTGGAGGAAGGAGGATGTCAGTTTAGGTGAAGTGGTGGAGGCTACTATTTATAGACAACATGTTAGTCCACTTATGTATTTGGTGAAAACACGATCGTACATGTGTTTTATAGTTAACCAACTTACTCAAGCCATGGTTAAGACAACCAAAAATTATTGGAAGGGAGCTAAACAGGTGTTGAGATACCTCAGAGACACCACTCAGTCTAGTCTTTGGTACAGACAGACAGAGGGAGTGAAGCTTCAAGGCTTCACAGATGCATATTGGGAAAGGATTCCATCTGATAAGAAGAGCACATCAGGGGGAATCTTCAGTATTGGGTCAGCAACAATTTCTTGGTACAACAGGAAGTAGAGATCAGTTGCACTCAGTTCAATAGAAGCAGAGTACATGGTTGCTAGTCAAGCAACTTGTGAGGCTATCTAGATGAGGAAGATCCTTGTTGGGTTGTTTGGTCAGCATATGGATCTTACAGTGATTTACTGTGACAATCAGAGTTGTATCAAACTCTCTGAGAATCCAGTTTTTCATGATCAGTCCATGAATATTGACATCTGCTATCACCATCCACGACATTGTGTGCAAAGGAGAAGCTAACCAAGTTAACTAATTTAATGGGAAGGAGAAGCTACCAGAGTGGGAGTGATTGTGGTCTGTCTTGGTACAAGAAGAGATTCGGTGGAAGACCAGAGATGGATCCTCATTTGAGCATGATGATGAGGAGAACTGTGCCTTAGCTAGAAAGGCTAAGAAAGGGAAGGGGATGTCATCCCATTGCAAATCAGATTCCAGCCAGGGTGGAAATAATAAGGACATGTTGAAAATTAAATGTTTTCACTGTCACGAGTTGGGACACTATGCCACAGAGTGTCCACACAAGAAGGCTGGTAAGAAGCCATCAAGAGGAGTGACATGTGAAGCTCTTACTTCTCAAGTCCAAATGGATTTCACCCTCATCGCTTGCATGGTGACTTCGGTGATGGGTAGTGTTTGGTACCTAGATAGTGGAGCCTCATTCCATATGATCAAAAACAAAGATTTATTTAGTCACTTGGAGGAGAAGGACCTCCAGATACTCATCGAGATGGTAGATGATGGGAAGTATAGCATGACCGCCATCGGTACTGTTACATTGTAGAGGGAGTATGGTTCTCCCCTCACATTAAAAGATGTCATGTATGTTTCGGGTTTGAAGAAGAACTTGGTTTATGTTTCCATGTTGGATGACCGTGTCTATGATGTGATATTTAGTAAGGGAAAGGCTTTCCTTCGTCATATAGCCTTAGGATAGGTGAAGTGGATCAGAGTGCAAGTGAAGAACCTCTACAAATTAGATGTAGAAGGTTGTGTTGCTTTGATCACTAAATTAGAGAAGGTGTAGAGCTAAGACTTCGATGAGTTGTGGCATAGAAGATTGGGCCACTTGCACCACAGATCTTTGAAGATCATGCGAAAAATTTCTACAGGGCTTCCCATGGGTACATTAGAGCAGAGAGATGCATGCAAAGGTTGTACATTGGGGAAGTACACAAAATCTTCCTTTGATGATAAAGACAGTCGAGCGCAAGTGATCCTTAATCGAGTTCACTCAGATGTGTGTGGACCATTCTCATCAACATCCACGACCAAACACATGTATTATGTAATATTTGTTGATGATATTTCTCGTAAGTGTTGGATTTTCTTCACGCAGAAGATAAAATCAGATGTTTGCTAAATTTTGTGAATTTAAAGCAATTGTCGAGAAAGATACTAGCAGGAAAGTTAAAACTGTCAGAAGCGATAATGGTGGAGAATGTGTTGAATGAATTCAAGAACTTATGTGCTTCAGAAGGCACTCGACGAGAGCTACTAGCACCTCATAACCCACAACATAATGGGGTGGTTGAAAGGGATAACAAAAGTATTGTGGGAGCGGCACGGGCTATGTTACATGATCAGGACCTAGCATTTCACTTGTAGACTGAATCATGCAACACAACTTTTTATTTGCAGAAAAGAAGCCCTAATTGAATTCTCGGGATGAGTACACCAGAAGAAGCCTTTTCCGGTAAGAAACTAGATGTGGCACACTTCAGGATCTTTGGTTCATTAGTCTACTATCATGTTACCAAGGATGAATGGAAAAAGCTAGAGCCAACAACTGAGTTGGGCATATTTGTGGGGTGCACTGATACACCTCACAACTATCGTGTGTAGCTTCCATCCAACAGGATGACAATGGTTCGTTGAGATGTGAAATTCGATGAAGAGAAAGCCATGAGATGTTCCCTTGAGAGGGATCTTTAGTTACATGCTGATGAGGAGATTTTAGCTCCAAAGGATGAAGCTCAAGATGATGTGGAGAAGCGACATGCAGAGATTTCTAGAGATGGAAGAAAGCGCACCAGAGAGACTGACAAATTGATGCATGATCCTAGATAAAATGTGGGAGCACACACATCACAACGCAAACAGAGGAGGTCACCAGATCGGTACATTGGCTACATGGCTCTAATGAAAGAGAGTGTAGAGATTGATCCATCCTCATTTGAGGAAGCAGTGCAGAAACCAGTATGGGTTAATTCCATGGTTGAGGAGTATGACTCCATTATCAGAATCAGTGTTTGAGAGGTGGTCCCAAGACCAACAGACAAGTCAGTGGTGAGTTCCAGATAGCTTTACAAAGTAAAGTAAAGCAAGCAACATATAAGAGTGTGGAGAAACACAAGGACACATTTGTTGCTAGAGGGTTCTTTCAGGTGGAGGGAATTGATTACGATGAAACCATTGCTTCTGTAGCAAGGAACTCATCAATCAGGTATATTCTAGCACTGTCAATGCAGATGGGATGGAAGATACATAAGATGGATGTAAATACAACATTCCTCAACAACATGATTGAGGAAGAGATGTATATTGAGCAGCCGGAAGGATTTGAGACCTTCAACAGAGAGTTGCATGTGTTCAGACTCAAGCGAGTGTTGTATGGAATAAAACAAGCACCCCATGCTTGGTACGCCAAGATTGATAGCTATTTCACCGGGTTGGGCTTCACCAAAAGTGAAGCAGATGCGAACTTTTACAATATTTTGGTTGAAGGTAAATTGTTGATTATAGTATTATATGTCGATGGTTTGATTCTGACAGGTGATGAGAAGATGATAAAATATTATAAAGAGGATCTTGCAAGAGAATTCGAGATGAAGAACCTAGGGCTCATGCATTATTTTCTTGGTATGGAAGTATGAAAATGAGATGAGGAATTGTTTGTCTCTCAGGGAAAGTATACCAAGGAGATACTGAAGAAGTTCCACATGGAGACTCCTCTAGCAAGTAACTGGAGGAAGGAGGATGCTAATTTAGGTGAAGTAGTGGAGGCTACTATTTATAGATAGCTTGTGGGTTAACTTATGTATTTGGTGAACACACGACCAGATATTGGCTAAGTATTGGCTTGAGTTGGTTTGTGTAATGAGATAGATTGTACTTGTGTAGAGATTGCTTGGGTTGAACAAACATTGTATTTTATTCTCAGATCTTTTACTTAATGAAATATATATATTTTAGTGGTTTTCAACTGTGGCTTTCCCCATAAATTATTGTGTTATGTGTGATTGAAATTATTCCTTTTTTCTGCTTCGTGATTGCATCGATCAATTTTTGTTTCCGCTGATGAGTAGAGTATATTCAACTCAATTGTTTTAGCATATTATAATCTGCAATTTGAATCTACAAGAAAATTCTACATGGTATTAGAGCTTAAATCTCTATATAAGAGGAGAATACGAGTTTGCTTTGCATGAGAAATTGAATGTACAGTATCATACTTCAAAGCCAGCAGTATGTCGTTCTACGTATTGAGACTCGAATATTCCCTTGAGGGTAGTTCGAATTATATTTCTTGGAAGGACAGGATGGAGATAGTGTTGGAAGATGTTGGGCATGGAGTCCCCCCACAACATGTTTTGGGGCTCAAATCCCAAATTTTAGTCAAATAATGGTGTAAGACTCCGCGAATTGCGGGCGCGGAGCGCGAAATGTATGTTGAGTCATAGGGTTGTCCGCCCTAAGTTTTGTAATGTAATGTCGGCCTACCCATGGTCCGTGGACCATGGGATTGTATAAATAGAGCAAGGCTCTAAGTTGTAAAGAAAAGGAGTAATAGATGAAAACGAATGGAGTCTAGAAGATAGCGAGCATAGAGTAAAGGTCTAAGTGTCTTGGGTCGTAGTAGTAGGAAGAGGCTCTGCAACTGAGTGCGCAGAGGCCTAGTAGAGTCCGCAGCTGAGTGCGCGGACCCCTGCAGCTAAGTGCACAGGGCAGAGTCGAGTCTGTAACCCAGGAAGAAGAATAATAAAGAGAAGTTTGATTCCAAATCTTGTGTATCTGTGCTTGTGCTATTTCCTATTTAAGAATATTGTTTTCTTTATCGCACACACTTATATAAATATTGAACATTGTTATATATAACTAGACACATACTGATAAGCTAAGTGATCGACAGTTATCAGATTAATAGTAAGGAATTTGGTAATAACACGGATCGCGACTTGAGCAAGGCTGCACGAAGGCAGCATCGCAGGCTACGAGGTACTGGTAGATGCACGTAGTGACGTGCGCGTAGGGAAAATTTGCGGACCCTTGAAATTCATCAAACATCTCTAGGGTGCGGAAACCTAGTTCTAGCACCCTCCCATACTACTTCAAGTGAGACCTCAGTCCGCGTTCCACAGGCTATTGCCGAAAGGGCCAGTAGTACCAGGATTTGTTTGGATAAATCATCTCTAAACCTGGGTCAGGCCCCAATAAGCCAACAAATGGTTCTATTGTCAGGACCGGGATCTGCATAAGGGATGTCTGATGTCGTGTCACTGGAATCCAACAAAGAAAGAAATTGAAGGGTGGTTGGACAAGAAGATTCACGAGTTTGCGGCGCAGGAAAACAAGAATCCGTGAGTATCTAAGGAATAGTGGTTGGAGCGCTACTTATATATGGAAATCCATGAAATTTTCTTTGCATCCTTTCCTTCTGAGCTATATGAGTGGATCACGAAGCTAGCAGACAGTTAGGGAAGGTGTAGGCTCGACAAACCAATCGTGTGGACTCTGGAATTAGTACACAGACTAGAAGAGTTAGGAGATAATATCGCGCGAGCTGTGGACCATTGGCTCAATCGAATTATAGGAGGATTTATCACTGAGTTTACGGTAGATACAACCGTCAGCTACAGTGAGGCGAAACAATGCTTCCTCAAAGGACCATGAGGTAAGTATATTAAATATTTGAACACTTGGATTAAGATGCTATTGTGTGAAAAGTGAGTTATGCGAATAAATTAATGTTTGGGACTACGCAAAGTGGGAAGATCTACAGAAGAGGAGGTAGTAAAGAATTATAAACTAGTCCCTTAATTTCACCCTCACAGGAAAGCGAGGAAGAGCTCGTGAAAGTTCCTCCGAGAAGCACAGTCAGTCTGATAAGGCAGTGAATTCCGCGCTTAACACCTCCACCTACACCACCACCCGTCTCACCCTCTTCACCTCCATCTCCACCCACCCCACCTCCGCCACCACCACAGTTCAGTATGGCGAGTGCGATCAAACTACCGGTATTAAGAGGAGTAGGGAATGAAGATCCAGACCAATTCTGGTTTGTGGTAAGGGTGGTATGGGAAGCACAAGGAGTTGTGGATAACAATATAAAGAAGGCTATGCTGGTAAGTGCATTGCGGGATCGTGCATTAACATGGTACGTTAAGCATTCAAATGACCATCCAAACGCAGGAATCGCAGAAATCCAGATCGCGCTAAACAGGGAATTTAGCAAGCCAAAGTCGGAGACACAATCAATTATTGGGTTTAAGGAGATCGCGATGCTCCCAGGCAAGACCCCCTGGGAACTGGACCAAATACTGAAGAGTATGATTCACGAAGCCAACATGACTTTGATGGATGAACAACATCGCACATGGTTTATAGCGTCACTAACACCGCATTTAAGGATGACGCTGTCACAACAAAAGATTTCCACCTAGGCCGAAGCTTTGGAGATGGCAATGAGATTGCATGAGACCCCTATACAAGATCCTGGTCTGGGATTCCAATAAATCCACGAGAAACTGCAAAATCTGTGTCTGGAGATGCAGAGTTTGAAACAGGACAGGACACCTCGGTCAGAGGCACGCAAGGAGGTATGCTGCATAAAATGCAAAGGCCAGGGGCATGACAAGGACCACTGTCCAGTATTCGTGAATTACTTGGCGGGAGGAGGGCCGATGCTATTAAGATTTGAGGCACAAGTAGGACCAAGCACGACACCTGCACTATGGTGCACGATCTATCAGATAAGAGGAAAACACACTACAGAAAATTGTCATCTATTACATAAGTATACACAGACGTCCTAATAATTGTTTTGTAATTTTTGCAGGTTGGTAGGCCATGATGAACGCACCTGCAGAAGCTATGACTAATGATGGATCAGACTCCTGCCTACAGGGTGAAGGCCGAAACGCGAGCCCTTGACCCAAATGCATGAATGGTGGGCGCTGGATTTCAGCAGCGCGGATGAGATCGAGGTGGAATAGGACCAGGAAGGGGTCGCAGACAACTAATTTGTTACAATTGCGGAGGGTCAGGACACTATTCTCGCGATTTTACAAATCCGACGAGGACATCATGTTTGTACTGTACTCAGTTTGATCATGAGGCAGAAGACTGCCCTACATTGATAGCGATGCTGCGTGAAAAAGGGGTACTCCAGCCTCCTCCGATGTAGAATTTGCAAATGATGAGGTCTGAGCCGCACGAAGGAGACCCGAATGTAAACATAGTGCTCAGAAGCAGTATCACAATCGAAGATGATAAAGGTAAGTAGCCACAAGAAAGTGCGTGGGTTTGCAAGGCTCCTACAAAGGAACCTGAATTTGATTTAGAACGCGTGAAGGAGACATTCATGGAAGCTAAGAAGAGCTTCACGTAGGCCTCCACTTCAGGTAGTAAGGATCAACTAGAACCAGGGATGGATCCTTCAGTGCTTACTACCTTTCTGGAGACATACATGCAATTGCTGCGTGACAACAAGGCAATAAAAGGACTACAAGAACTTATAACTAGGTGCGCGGGGTTAGGAGAACCGCGCGTGGTCTGGAAACTATTGAGCCTCAAAATTACTCTTTCCTTAGCAACTATTCTCATCCCTTTTATTTTATTTTTTCCATAAGAAAGATGCATTCTCATCACTAATAACTAGTATATACTGTCTTAAGGAGGACATTTAGTGATTTACATGTTATGCTTTTTATGTTTTGATGTTTGAGTAAATTTTTGTATATTAGCTACGGAACGTAGCCTATTCTGCAGCTAACCAGTTGTTCCGCAGCTACCTCCATGCTCTAAGAGGTTCCAGGTGTCGGAAGGAGAAACTAACCACATGGGCAACTTTGAAATCATCATGACATGGACCCTGTCCTATTCATTCAACCCAGGTCGACAAAGAAGATGGCATAAGACTACGGTCAATGGATAAGTCAAACACAAAGAGATCGAGGGTAATAGGACTCTGTTTCGTGGTTAATTAATGTGTTTCAAAGTGATGGAAAGTATTACCCAGAGCAACTACCTGTACCTACGGACTCCAATGGCCACCTGTACAAACGAATCCAACAGCCACCATGTCTTGGATTTATTTCTCCAGCAGCCGAGAAAGAAATTCCACATATATGTCTTCTACGTGTTTGGCTGTAGCATGCTTTTCTCCACAAACAATTATATGATTTTTCTTATAAATACCTGTGTAAAGGACCAAAGAAGTTAGTAATAGTTTTAATGTGAAATCGAAGTTCTAGACTCTGTAATTTTTGGGCGTATTGTGTCCCTGGTTTAATATGAGAAGACCACATGTTTTATGAACACCCGAAGGAGTTTTCTTGGAGTTGATTGAGCAAGTGTAGCCTAATCAGTTGCAGAGGGCCCCTGCACTGAAGAAGGTTTCATTTTATTTATTTTACTTCTTCCTGTTAACTGTAAATTCATCATTTTCTTTCCAAAACAGTGTTTATAATCATTTTCTTACTAACAATGTTTATAATTTAGAGCAGTTTCCATTAGCTTGATTTCTTTTTAGTTCTTATTAGTAGTTTAGAAAATAGAACTCAATAGTGTAATCTTGTTTCTTCAATTAGAAACTAACCTTGTTTCAGGATTAGAGTACGATCACAGAATGATAAGGATACATTGTTGGATAGTTTACTTCATTTACTGTTTTGCTAGTTTAAATTCTCAATTAAACTGATCAGTGTCATGTACTGTCTTTTTCCATTTCATTTTTAGTTGAAAGTACTAACTCATGGTGTTAATGAATGTTTATGGAAAACCCTTCAAGTTGATAATTCATCCTTAACTAAGTGGTTGAACATTTCATCTATGCAATGAGTTATTTCTGCATCTTTGTATTTGCTTTCTCTTAGATTAATGAAGTACATAATTACTTAAATGTCATCCCAAGGAGATTTTCTCTAAAAATTGAGAGGCAGAGTAACCAAGTATTTCATTTAGTTTTATTTATGTAATTAGTTAGACATCAATTGCAAATTTCACTTTTAGTTTTAATTCATGATTTGGAAATAATGGTAAAATAAGAATAGAAACTTTGTTTTCATTTCTTTCTTAGCTTTGTTTCCATTTCTTTCTTAGCTCTGTTTTCATTTTTAGATTTTGAGCAGTCTTTAGGAAAGTTGGATTTAGTTTTGATAATGTACATTATAAATCATTAGGAATTAAAATACCAGAAACCCCCAAAACAACATAAAACATAAAAACAACGAAGTAAGAAGGATTAGCTAGCACAAACAATGCACTACACTTCATTAGTTTACGATACCCGGATTGATAATTTATGTAGAGCAATTTAGGACACTAAATTGACCAAACATTTTGGTGCCGTTGCCGAGGAAGTGTAACTAGGTAGCCTTATCTCTTACATTAAAAAAAATGATATGCATAGAGAAAGAGACTCTAGGGGTAGATTTATAGCTAGGGGCAGAAGTTCAACTCCTACAACACCACCCACTCCATTAAGAACAAGAAAAGATACACCTCCATCCCAAACTCATACTCCCAGCCATAGAACTCCTAAAATTCTAGGGGCAGAAATCCAATCAAAAGAATCTCCTACTTCATCTACCAAGTCAGTCCTAGAGGAGAAAAATCTCGAATCTCCAACAACAGGAATAGCCTTTTTCACCTCCATAGGAGAGCACATTTTAGTTGAAGAATTAGGAATACCTGGTGAGGAAGAAGAAGTAGAACCTCTCTCCCATATCCCATTAATAGAAGAACCAGAGGAGGAGAAAGTAACCTTGCAAGTTGAACCCTATACTGACTCTGAAGAAACTATAATAGAAGAAGAAGAGCAAGATGGAGAATTCACACTGTTTGGAGGAGGGGGTAGAGGAGGAGGTAGAGGAAATAATGGAGAAGGTATACTAAATAATGGAGGAGGTAGAGGAAATAGGGAAATAGATAATTCTTTTGGATTCCCTATATTGGATGAAGAAACAAATGCCACAATGAAAAATATCTCACCTTTTGTCCTCCCAAACTTCCATGGGTTAAAAAGTGAGGATGCTGAAACATTTTTATTTGAGTTTTAAGTCTTGTACAGAACCTATGATTATCTAGAAGACTCTCAAAAACTTAAGTTGTTCCCTTCAACAATGAAAGGAGCCGCTTCGAAGTGGTTCGTGGGGCTAGTCACTCAGTCCATTAGGACATGGAATGATATGAAGAAAGTATTTTTGGATAGATATTTGGATTATTGTATACCGACCAATCACAAAGATGAAGTGTTCAAAATTATGCAAAGAGAGGATGAAAACTTAGAGGATTTGATTGGGAGATTCAACTATAATTTGAAAAGAGCAAAGATGGACAATTTAGATGAAGATACCTTAAAAGCTCTTTTACTAAAAGCCATTAGGGATGAATGGATAGATATCCTTAACATGATGGGGAAGAGAGATATCTCTCAACTTCCATTAAATGATATAGGAGAATTATGTGTTCATCTCTCAAGAGGGAAATCTAAAACTGGGAAAGGTCCAAGAGATCCTTCTCTTGTTAGAGTAAACAAATCTGCAACTGGATCTGTAAGTAGGGCAGAAATTGGTAATATGCTTGATGAATTCAAAACAGATATCCTAGGGAGTCTTAGTGAGCAATTAGACACCCTTAAGTTGCAAAACAAGCAGAAAACCGAGGCTGATGCTTTAGCTATTTTCTGTCCAAAATGCAGAAAAAAAAAACATGCTCTAAGAGAATGTCCTTTGGATGCAAAAGTTGTAGAAACTTGTATGATTTGCTCAGAAAGCCATGAGACCAATGGTTGTCCTTCAATTCCAGGTCTTAAGGCTATCTTTAAGGAGGAAACCGTTCCAAATTCTGTAGAACCTCTTTGTTTTGTTGCTAGAAAACCTTAGCAGGGGCCACAAAATCAGGGATTTAACAATCAAATGTATCTTCAGCCCCCACCAAATTGGAATTCTTGGCAGCAACCTTGGCCTCAACCTCAATCTCAATCTCAAACTTGGCCTCAATCTCAATCTCAACTGTGGGCACAAGGAGTACAAAATCCTTATGGGATATTTTCTCAATATTACCAATATCCTCCATCATATCAGAATTATCCTCCCCCACAAATTCCACAACAAAATCAGTAGCCACAACTTCAAAATCAGAACCCTCAACTTTCATTACCATTTCCACAACAAAACCAAAGTCCTCAACTCTTACTGCCATTTCAACAGAAACCAAATCAGCTACCTGCCCAACCATTACCAAACCCCAACAATAAAAATCCTTAGAATACTTACATGGTGGAAGGACAACAATTTCCAACTTATATGATCACTCCTCTAGATCTTAATGATGTTCAATTGAGATCTGGTAGGATATTGGAAAAGGAAAGACCTTCTGTAGTTATTCAAGAACAAGATAATTCTGAGGAAGATTCTCTAAAGGTCAATAAAAGTTTTGAGGGAACATCTCTCCAAAACCAAAATACTGAAAATGAAAAATAGAAAGAACCAGTGAAATCAACTCCTATCATTGTGCAACCAATATCTACTTTTGCACCTCCTTTTCCTGAAATACTACAAGTTGATAGTGGAGTAGAAACATAGATCATGTTGCCCAATTATGATTTTCTAGATGAATTGAAAAATGTTTGTATCAAAATTCCTTTGTTACAAGCCGTTAAGGAGATTCCAATTCTAGCTAAAACAATAAAGGAGTTGAGCATAAAGAAACCAAGAAGAAAAGCAAAAGAAACAAAAAATATTCACCTGGCAGGAAAAATAGCAGACATAATGATGGGAAAAATTGCCATACAGAAATATGTGGATCTAGGAAGTCCAATTGTGCAAACACATATCAATGGAGTTGAAATTCCAAATACATTGATTGACTTAGGGGCATAAATAAACATCATGAGCAAACAAACTATGGATTTGCTCAAGCTTCCTAATCTTCTTTACACACCTACCTTACTGCAACTAGAAGATAGATCAATAATCAAACCAGATGGAGTGTTAGAAGATATTTTAGTATCCTTAGATTCTTGGGAATATCCTGTTGATTTCATGATCTTAACCCCCAAGAACAATCTAGGAGGACATCCACTCATATTAGGAAGACCTTGGCTAGCCACAACTGATGCTTTTATTAGCTGTAGATCTGGTGACATGTATATTTCTGATGGTAATTCAACAAAAAAATTTACTCTATATCCTCCAGCAAAAGCAATCACAGAAATAGATGACAAAGAATGGATTGATGATGAAGATGATATTCAACCTCTCTTTACTATTTCAGATATTAGTGAAGATAGTCAAATTTTAAATACTTTGGAAAATTTTGAATCATCTTCAGAATATGACCATGATCAATTTCAAGAAAAATCTAATGTTGAATATTTGTCATCTAGGTAGATGTCTCTCTATTCTATGGAAGAGTTTGGTAGCTCTACAATTGAAATTTTTCCAGGTAGAACATTGAACATAAACAAAAACTTGGAGAAACTACAACAAGAAGAGCTAATCAAAACATTACAAAAACATTATGTTGCATATGCATGGGAATACACTGACATGAAAGGAATTAATCCTAAGACTTGTATCCATCACATCTACATTGAGGAAAATTGTAGACCTATCAGACAACCTTAGAGAAGGATGAATCCAAATCTTAGAGAGATTGTGAAAGAAGAGCTCCAAAAATTACTAAATATAAACTTCATTTACCCAATTTCAGATAGCCAATGGGTTTCTCCTTTGGTAATTGTGCCTAAAAAGAATGGTAAATGGAGGGTGTGCATTGATTATCGAGAACTGAATAAAGCAACCCTTAAAGATCATTTTCCTTTGCCTTTTATAGATCAAGTGTTAGATACATTAGCAGGTAAGAAGTATTTCTCATTCTTGGATGGTTTTAATGGTTATAATCAAATTCAGGTAGCACCTGAAGATCAGGATAAAACCACATTTACTTGTCCATGGGGAACATATGCCTACCGAGTACTTCCTTTTGGGTTATGTAATGCACCTGCAACATTCCAAAGAGCAGTACTAGGAATTTTTTCTGATCTAATACATGATTGTGTAGAGGTATATATGGATGATTTTACAGTCTATGGGAATACATTTGAAGAATCTTTGGAAAATTTGGAAAAAGTTCTTAAAAGATGTAAAGAAGCAAACCTTTCACCAAGCCATGAAAAATGTTTTATGATGTTTACAGAATGTATTGTTTTAGGACATCACATTGCACGAGATGGGATTAAAGTTGACAAATCTAAAGTTGAAGTCATATCTAAATTTTCAATTCCAAATTGCCAAAAGGATGTTAGAAGTTTTCTAGGATTCACAAGATACTATAGAAGGTTTATAGAAAATTTCACTAAAACAACATCCCCTCTATTCAAATTGATTACCAAACATTGTGAATTCAATTGGAATTCTGATTACTAGTTGGCATTTGAAACCTTAAAAACAAAAATTTCTGAAGCACCCATTTTAAGAGGTCCAAATTAGAAACTCCCTTTCCATATTTCAATAGATGCTTCAGATACAGCTCTGGGAGCTGTATTGGGACAAAATGATTTGATTCCTTATGCCATTTACTATACAAGTAAGAATTTGACTCCCACTGAGTTAAATTATACTGTGACTGAAAAGGAATTTTTAGCTGTTGTTCATGCAATTAACAAGTTCAGACACTATATAACAGGCTATGAAACCTTTGTTCATACAGATCACTCTGCAATTAGATATTTAATGAATAAACCTATTACTAATGACAGAGTTACAAGATGGCTTTTACTTTTGCAAGAATTCAACATTACTGTGCTAGATAGACCTGGAAAACAAAACAAATTTGATGATTTCTTGTCCAGGATTCAGAATAGCAAAGAAGATTCTCCGATTGAAGATAAGTTTCCTGATGAATATCTTTTTGCAGTAACTACTCAAACTCCTTGGTTTGCAGATATTGCTAACTATTTAGTCACAGGAAAGTTACCTTCACATTTGTTTCCTAGAGAGAAAAGAAAAATTATTCAGGTAAGTGCAAGATATTCATGGATCACTAACGAATTGTATAAAACAGGCCCAGATCTTATGATCAGAAGGTGTGTTAGGGAAGATGAAATGCCCGAGATTCTTAAGGCATGTCATGATGAGCCATGTGGTGGACACTTTGCTGACAAGAGGACAACCTATAAAATCCTTTCTTTAGGATATTATTGGTCATCCATCTTCAAAGATGCTAAAGAATATGTCAGGAGATGTGACAGCGGCCAAAGGGTAGGAAACCTGCTCCCTCAAATGAAATTCCATTACAAATTCAGGGACTCATCAAACCTTTTGAAAAGTGGGCCTTAGATTTTGTTCGGCCAATTCATCCTCCATCTAAGTAGAAGAAGTATATATTGGTATGCACTGATTCTGTCACTAAATTGGTAGAGGCCAAAGCATTACCTTTTGCTAATGAAAAATCTGTAGTTAATTTTCTTTTTGAGGACATCTTTACTCGTTTTGGTGTTCCAAGAGAAATTGCGACAGATCAACGATCTCAATTTACATCTAACTTGGTGGAAGGGCTTGTGGAAGAATACATCATCAAACATAGGATATCTACTCCCTATCATCCTCAAGCAAATGGTCAAGTGGAATCTACAAATAAAGTGATTGAAGGAATCCTCACCAAGACTGTGCATCTACATAGAAGAGATTGGGCGGAAAGGCTTCCTAAAGCCTTATGGGCTTATAGAACTACATGGAGGAACACAACAGGACATACACCCTATGAACTTGTTTTTGGGAAACAAGTCATGTTCCCTATAGAGTTCCAAATTAGAACTTTCAAGATGGAAGTCCAACCGGGACTAGATTTATCAGAGGCACAAAAGCATAAGCTGGAGCAATTAAATTAACATGATGAAATCAGGCAAGAGGCAGTTTAAAGGACTAGTATAGTCCAACAATAGAGGGCTAAATGGCATGACAAATATATCAAGAACAAGAGGTTTCAAGTGGGAGATTGGGCACTATTGTTTGATTCAAAGTTTAAAGATTTTCAAGGGAAGTTTCAAACTCATTGGCTTGGGCCATATGAGATTGAAAAAGTCTTTAGTAATAGAGCAGTGAGGATAAGAACAATAGATGAAAGTAAAACTCCTCTTCTTGTGAATGGTCATAGATTAAAGATATATCAGAAACCAATTTCAAAAGAGGAGTTCATTAAGATTTGCGAAGACAATTCTGAAATGAAGCTAGTGAAGAAGAATTATTCTTCTCCACTAACTTAGTCTTTATTTTTTTTCCTAAAAAGAAAAATTGCATAAGGATGAAAACCAATCATTGATTGGCATACTTATACAGAAAATACAGGGTGAAAATCAGAGGTTTCTGACACTCTATATTTTCCATTTTCTTTCTGTAATAAGTAGTGACAAAAAGCTACAGTCACTCTGTAGTTTATATTCTGCAAATTCATCATCTCATATCACCTCACTCCATTTTATTTTTGCAGTTTCACTTCATCTCATTGTCATATTTCATCAATAAATTTTTCAATTTTTTTTCCTTTTACAACTTTCATTCCATTTATCATCTTGTCTTACATCTCATTTCATTTCATTTACATAGCCACTTCCATTTCATTCATGATCCATAAGCCATATTTCACTTTCTTTTTCACATTCTGTAGCTGATTCTATTCTGCAGCTAATCTGATTCTGCAGCTACAATTTGTTTATCAGTTCAGGCACAAGTGTACAGCTCATAATAAAATCATGTATGCAAGGAATTGAAAAAAATCAATCTTTGAAGACCAACCATGCTCAAGGTACCTGTGGATCAACATCAAAAAAATTAGCAAGCGAAAGGTAAAGGTTCCAAAGGTAAATACAAAGATTTATTTCAAAAAGCAATTTGAAAACATAAGTTTGTATAGTATGTATAATCACATGTCTCCTTAATCAACCATCATTTGATTTGACCGCCACTATATCTCCGCCATATCTTCCATCTTTAATGACAAATGGTCTCAATGATTCTTTCATAACAAATCTCCGCTTCAAACTCCATAACCTGTACTCAAACAGTCCTCCACAACTCCACCTGTTAATGGTCAAGATGACGATGTGACCTACCTATCTACAACTCTCTAAACCCTTATTGTCTATTTATTACACAAAAACCCTTAAGTTTATCTCTCCTATAACATGCAGTCATTTCATATACACATTCTTTCCATTTTATATATACACAGTCATTCCATTTTTCATATACACAGTCTTTCCATTTTCATATATACGCAGTCATTCCATTTCCATACACACAGTCATTCCATTTCTTAAATAGCACTCGTTTTATAGACAGTAAGAGTAATTTTGAAGGGATATGGGGCTTATTGTCAGGACAGAGCCCGTAGGGGTAAAGTATATGGAGGGGTATCCACAGCTTAAAGGGATGCTACAAAAGGCTGGATGGTTAAATTTTATTGAGAAATTTGACGGCTACCACAAGGAAATTACCAAGTCTTTTGCAAGGTCATTTGATGGCACAAAAGTGGAGATAGGAGATATTAAATTTGCAGTCATAGAATCCTTCATAGCAGAAGCAACAGACTTGCCGAGATAAGGAGAAAGATGGTTTAAAAACAAGGAAATTCAGGGTGAATCTTGGAAAGTGATCCTTAGAAACCCAGGTATGGATGTTACAGTATTTAGGAAGGGATTCTTATTTCAACACTCAAGAGCAAATGGGATAATATGCTGTTGATATTGCAAAAATTCATTACATGTGAAGGAAGATTTGGGTCTATGTATGTTTACCATATAAGCTTATTAATGAATTTCTTAGAAAATGGAACCATCAACCTTCCCTTCTTCCTTCTAAACAGTTTAAGAAGGATGGAAACAAATGTCCAAAATAAAATTGAATCCATAGAAACAACTATGTATCATCATGGATTAGTGAAAATACTATTTGAATTCCATTTGAAAAGTATAGGGGATACCTGGGAAGATTTCTTGGTAAGAAATTTTTTCCAAGATGCTCCAGAGTCACCCGAGGAGAGTCATGTTAAGAAAAGTAGGAGGAGAAAGATCAACATTAACATTCAAAACAAATCTAGAATCTCCTCACAAAAGAACGATGTAGAGATAGCTTCTAAAGTAGAGGTTAGAAAGCAGACTAAACAGAAAGGAAAAATGAAAGAGAGAGCTAAAGAAGTCAATGAAGACATCCCTGAACCTTCATCACCACAAGAAGATGAACAATTACTCTCTAAAAGACTGACCAAGATTAGGGAGCAAATCAAGAAAAAGAAGGATATGAGGAAGAGGAAGAAGGACACAAGAGAAGAAACCATACGCTTCCAAAACCTGAGAAGGAGCTCTAAACTCCGAGGTAAGGTGAGGAAGGTAACATCAAAAGGAGCCCAGTTCATAAATTTAGAGGAAGAAACCCCAGTTCAATCTCATGATAGTATTCCACCTGAACACAGTCCACAAAACTCTCCTCCACAAAATTTTGAAGGCAACCCAAGTAGAGCTTCTCCTGGCATAGATTTAGTATAGTAGCAAATTTAGGATTACATAGAATCACTGGAAAAGAAAAGTGCCTCAATGGATCCAGGATCCTCAGCCAATCCAGAACAACCTGTCAATCCACAAGAACCTTTGACTGAATCTCTCAAACAGGAAATCTATGAGTTAGAGATATTAAACTGGCATATCAAGAAAGAAAATGAAACCTTGAAGGAACAAATCAAACTGGATAAAGCCATTCGTGACAATACAATACTGCACCTAGGGCTATGGTACAAGAAGAATAGGAAGTTGAAGAGGAAAAATAGGAATTTGAGCAAAACACTTATTAACCTCAAATATAGACTTCTTATGAAGAATCCCAGGATGGAAGTCAGTGCAAGGAGAAGTAAGAAAAGGAAGTTGGATGTGCTGACAGAAGTGTCAGAATAGATGCAATAGGATAAAGAAGTTCATATTTTTGAAAATTGCATGAGGACATGCAATGATTTTGCAGTGGGGGTATGTTGAGCCTCAAAATTACTCTTTCCCTAGCAAACCTTCTCATCCATTTGCTTTGTTTTCCATAAGAAAGATGCATTCTCATCACTAATAATTGGTATATACTGTCTTGAGGAGGACATTTAGTGATTTACATGTTATGCTTTTTATGTTTTGTTGTTTGAATAAATTTTTGTATATTAGCTACGGAGTATAGCCTATTCTGCAGCTAACCAGCTGTTCCGCAGCTACCTCCATGCTCTAACAGGTTTCAGGTGTCAGAAGGAGAAACCAACTACATGGGCAGATTTGAAATCATCATGACATGGAGCCTGTCCTATTCATTCAGCCCAGGTCGACAAATAAGATGGCATAAGACTACAGTCAATGGATAAGTCAAACAAAAAGAGATTGAGGGTAACAAGACTCTGTTTCATGGTTAATTAATGCATTTCACAGTGATGGGAAGCGTTATCCAGAGCAACTACCTATACCTACGACTCCAATAGCCACCTATACAAACGAATCCAATAGCCACCATGCCTTGGATTTATTTCTCCAGCAGCCGAGGAAGAAATTCTGCATATCTATCTTCTACGTGTTTGGTTGTCGCATGCTTTTCTCCACAAACAGTTATATGATTCTTCTTATAAACACCTGTGTAAAGGACCAAAGAAGTTAGTAATAGTTTTAATGTGAAATCGAAGTTCTAGACTCTTTAACTTTTGGGTGTTCTGTGTCCCTGTTTTAATATGAGAAGACCGTATGTTTTTATGAACATCTGAAGGAGTTTTCTTGGAGTTGATTGAGCAGGCATAGCCTAATCAGTTGCAGAGGGCCCCTGCACTGAAGAAGGTTTCATTTTATTTATTTTACTTTTTCCTGTTAACTGTAAATTCATCATTTTCTTTCCAAAACAGTGTTATATATTTTCTTACTAACAATGTTTATAATTTAGAGCAGTTTCGATTAGCTTGATTTCTTTTTAGTTCTCATTAGTAGTTTAGAAGATAGAACTCAATAGTGTAATCTTGTTTCTTCAATTAGAAACTAACCTTGTTTCAAGATGAGAGTAGGATTGAAGAATGATAAGGATACATTGTTGGATAGTTTACTTCATTTATTGTTTTGCTAGTTTAAATTCTCAATTAAAATAGATCAGTGTCATTTACTGCCTTTTGCCATTTCATTTTTAGTTTAAAATA
This sequence comes from Pinus tabuliformis, assembly GCA_031772625.1. Taxonomy (NCBI): domain Eukaryota; kingdom Viridiplantae; phylum Streptophyta; class Pinopsida; order Pinales; family Pinaceae; genus Pinus; species Pinus tabuliformis. The sequence continues at coordinate 841,541,326 of CM062817.1, read as the reverse complement.
CTAACTCATGGTGTTAATGAATGTTTATGGAAAACCCTTCAAGTTGATAATTCATCCTTAACTAAGTGGTTGAACATTTCATTTATGCAATGAGTTATTTCTGCATCTTTGTATTTGCTTTCTCTTAGATTACTGAAGTACAAAATTACTTAAATGTCATCCCAGGGAGATTTTCTCCCAAAATTGAGAGGCAGAGTAACCATGTATTTCATTTATTTTTATTTTTGTAATTAGTTAGACATCAATTGCAAATTTCACTTTTAGTTTTAATTCATGATTTGGAAATAATGGTAAAATAAGAATAGAAACTTTGTTTTCATTTCTTTCTTAGCTTTGTTTCCATTTCTTTCTTAGCTCTGTTTTCATTTTTTTAGATTTTGAGCAGTCTTTAAGAAAGTTAGATTTAGTTTTGATAATGTACATTATAAATCATTAGGAATTAAAAGACCAGAAACCCCCAAAACAACATAAAACATAAAAACAACGAAGTAAGAAGGGTTAGCTAGCACAAACAGTGCACTACACTTCATCAGTTTACGATATCCGGATTGATAATTTATGTAGAGCAATTTAGGACACTAAATTGACAAAATAGAAACTTGGAAAGCATGCATTGCACACAGGAAGGGAAATGAGGTTGACTACGCATATTGGCGAGTATGAAATGGATCAGGTAATCTTGGATCTCGAATCGGACACAAATGTACTGCTGAAACAAACATGGGAATGCATGGGCAGACCCGCGCTACAATGGTCTCCTATTCAATTGCGAATGGCGAACCAACAGAAGATCTTGCCCATCGGAAGATTGCAAGGGGTAGCGGTGAATATTGAAGGTGCGAGCGCGCTGGCGGATTTTGAAGTGATAGAGATTGTCGATGACAACAGTCCCTATCCTGCGCTACTAGGAATAGACTCGGCCACTGATATGAACGGAGTCATAAATTTGAGGAAGCACAAAATGATTTTTGAGAAAAAGTCACTACGCGTAGTAGTACCGCTAGATTTAGCCAAAGGATCGCGATACACTGAACCGGTGCGCGACAATGATAGTGATGACGATCTCGATTGCATCTACAAGATAATCGTGCGAGAACAAGATTGGGTGAACTTGACTGTAGATGGTAGGATTTCGTGGGAGCACAAAAGCTCCTGCACTTCGGACTCAGACGAAGAAATAGAGCGATGGAAAAATCGGCTGCACGAAGTAACAACACTTAATTGCAACATGATGGTCAGATCACTGCGCTACGTGAAAACAGAGGTAAGGGATCTACCTATGTATGACGGGTTGACAGCAGTGGATGAATTCCTGAACAAATTTGAAAGCACAGTACCAGAACAGTAGCAGTTCGATGCTCTAAAATGGGCACTACGTGCGACGCCCACAAGGTGGTGGGGTACACATCAGAGAAGTTTTGAGGACTGGCACAGATGCAGAAGGATGATGCGCCTACAATTTGGGAAACCGCAGATGCAGCTAGTAGACAAGTATGACAGACAGGATGATCCATGTACACACCTCGTGAAATGGACCAAGGTCTACGGGGAAGAGCCACAGCCTGAATGGGTACATTTATTCTATCATACCCTGGATGTCATACCCATGAATTGGTATACTGAGACGGAGCTCCGCCATGGTACGAGCGAATGGGATATCTTGCATGAGGGATTTCTGTTAACTTTCACGTTTGAAGATCATTGGTGGGATACTATTGATGATGCGCTACAAGTAGTAAAAGCAACTATCTTCAAAATACCTTAGGAACCAATGGAAATACTTCAGCCAGAATGGGTGACACAGCTCAGCTGCGTGCTAGAGTGTTACAACGTAAATGTTGAGGAGGACGATGAGGACCCATGAAATATTAATGTTCCAGAAACGTAAGGCTATCACAAGATTCGAGGACCATCAATTGAGGATCCCGACATCACCGCGCCGCTAAGAACAAAGCAGTTAAACATTGGAATGGAGGCAAAGCTGAAGTACGCAACGCTTGGGGACTATTGGGATGATGCCATGGTGGATAAGGTCGATGAGTTACTTCGCGAATACTAAGACTTTTTCCCAACCAAAATTACGGACTTAAAATGGATCGTTGGCAACTTAGGGATGATGAAGATCACCCTGAAACCTGACGCGAAGCCAGTTAAGCAGCGGCCTTACCGCTTGAATCCAAAATATAAAGAAAAGGTCCACGAAGAATTAGACAAAATGCTTGCAGCTGGAATTATTGAGCCAGTGGAAGAATCCGACTGGGTGAGTCCTATGGTAGTACATGAGAAAAAGCAGAAGGGCGAAATAAGAATATGCGTGGACCTCAGGAAGCTAAACGACACCTGTGTACACGATCCATTCTCGACGCCGTTCACAGATGAAGTACTGGAGAATGTTGGCGATCAGGAAGCATACTCCTTCACGGATGGGTTCTCAAGGTACCATCAAATCAAGATTGCGCCGGAAGACAGGAGCAAAACAACCTTCACAACAGAATGGGGTTGATTTCAATACACCGTTATGCCGTTTGGACTGAAGAACGCACCAGCCATATTTTCGCGCATCGTTGTGGTTGCGTTCAAAGAATACATCCACAAGTTCTTGGAGGTCTATCTAGATGATTGGACTGTCTTTGGATTAGTTAAGCACCATGTAGCAAGCTTACGCTTGATGCTGGATACTTGCCGCCGACACCAGATTGCGTTGAACCTTAAGAAGTGCACATTCCTCGTTCCCTTTGGAAACCTACTGGGACATGTGGTCTGTAAACAAGGACTGATGGTGGACCCTGTGAAGATTGTCATTATTCTAAATTTGGAAGCACCGCGAAGTGTTAAACAACTGCGTGCTACTTTGGGACACATCGGATACTATAGGAAGTTCATCAAAAGTTATGCCCAAATAACAGTGCCGATGGAAAAGCTATTGAAAAAGGATGTTACATATTGCTGGAATGATGATTGCATGAAGAGTTTGGATGTCCTGAAGGGGAAACTGGCCTCCGCTCCAATCCTGGTCTTCCCAAAATGGGATGTGGAATTTCATGTACATGTTGATGCATCATGTATTGCGCTGGGATCAATACTCACACAGGAGGGCACAGAGGGCGTGGATCACTCGATCGCGTTTGCAAGTCAGAGATTGTCCAAAGCAGAAAAGAACTATTCCACCACCGAGTGCAAGGGGTTAGTGATGGTGTACGCGCTCCAAAAATATCGACACTATTTACTCAGAGGACATTTCAAGATGTATACTGACCATTCCGTGTTGAAATACCTGGTCAATAAGCCTGTGTTGGGGGGGCGCATATGCAGATGGCTCTTACTGTTCCAAGAATATGATTTTGAGGTCATAGTCAAGCCGAGACGCCTGAACGCAGGACCAGATCACTTGTCAAGAATTGAGACGGGCGAGGAACCCACGAATTTGGAGGAGGGACTACCTGATGCACAGCTTTTTGCAGTGCGTGTCGCGAACAGACACTTTGAAGATATAATCCATTTTCTGACAACAGGGACTGCGTCGAAGGAATACTCAGTCCAACAAAAAAAGGAATTGGTGGTGTGCGCGACGGACTTTTCTGTCATCGTGGGTTACTTATACAAAATGGGAAATGATGAGATATTGCGAAGATACGTACCTGAATTTGAACGAGGTCAGATCCTCACGGAAGCACATGGGGGCGCTGCAGGAGGACACTATGCAGGACGCATGACCGCACAAAAGATTCTTCGCGCAGGGTTATGGTGGCCAACCCTGCACCAGGATTCGAAAGCGCACTGTAAGGCCTGCGATATATGTCAAAGGACTGGAAAACCATCGCGGAGGGACGAGATGCCGTTAAATCCACAAATGACACTGCAGTCGTTTGAAAAATGGGCAATCAACTTTGTGGGACCAATCAAACCTCAGGGAAAGACGAGCGCGCACTACATCATCACTGTGACAAAGTACCTGACACGATGGGTGGAAGCGCAACTGATCAAAGACTGAACGACCGCTACGGCTGCGAATTTTTTGTTCGAAAACGTGTTGACCCGATTTGGCTGTCCAAATTCTTAATGAGTGATCATGGAACACATGTCCTGAATGAAACCATCAGCACGCTCATAAAAGAGTTCCAGGTGTATCATTAGAAAAGTACACCGTACCAACCACAAGCTAATGGGACAGTAGAGGCACTCAACAAAATACTGGAGACTGCACTGGCCAAAGTGTGCAATGCGTAGCGAATCGATTGGGACCTGCGCGTACTTACCGTACTATGGGCTTACAAGACAACGTACAAGAAATTGATGGGACAGACACCTTTTCGGTTAGTTTATGGCATGGAAGCTGTCATATCGATGGAATACATCGTACCTAGTCTGCGAATAACAACGCTCACAGGGATGACGGACCACGATGCTCTAGAGGAAAGGCTCGCGCAATTGGAAGAACTCGAGGAGGAATGGTTTCTGGCTGGATTTCATCAACATGTACAAAAGCAACGTGAAAAATCCTGGCACAACCACCATATCAAGTTGTGCACCTTCAAGGTAAATGACTTAGTGTTGTTGTATGACAGTAAGTTTGAAAAATTTCTAGGAAAATTCAAAATGCACTGGTTGGGACCATACATGGTTAAGGAGGTCACAGACGGAGGAGCAGTCCATCTAGTAAAAAAAAATGGGGAACCCTTCCCAAGCAAAGTAAACAACAGTCGCTTGAAGCCCTACACGAGTGGGCCGACTATTTGACTAACCGGCCAAAGCACAGTCTTCGCAACCCGAGGAGCTGGACAAGGCTGCAAGACTATAAACATATGCAGCAGATGCCAGTATAGCCGTAAGGACACAATTCAGACACGGAGGTCTCAGAAGAACAGATGCAGCAGGTTCGGCAGGCAGCAACACAGTGTGCTACCAACATTCAAGCTGTTCGGGACCAGTTGGAGGGACTCCGCGCCAAGATTGCCACACTGACAGAGTGACTCGACGATGAGGCACGATGTTTGTGTTGGGGGCCTGTTGGGCATGGAATCCCCCCACAACATGTTTTGGGGCTCAAAGCCCAAGTTTTGGTCAAATAATGGTGTAAGACTCCGCAAAGTGCGGACACAGAGCGCGAAATGTTTGTTGAGTCATAGGGTTGTCTGCCCTAAGTTTTGTAATGTAATGTCAGCCTACCCATGGTTCGCAGACCATGGGATTGTATAAGTAGAGTGAGGCTCTAAGTTGTAAAGAAAAGGAGTAATAGATGAAAACGAATGGAGTCTAGAAGATAGCGAGCATAGAGTAAAGGTCTAAGTGTCTTGGGTCATAGTAGTAGGAAGATGCTCTACAGCGGAATGCGCAGAGGCCTAGTAGAGTTCGCAACTGAGTGCGTGGACCCTTGCAGCTAAGTACACAGGGCGGAGTTGAGTCTGTAACCCATGAAGAATAATAATAAAGAGAAGTTTGATTCCAAATCTTGTGTATCTGTGCTTGTGTTATTTCCTGTTTAAGTATATTGTTTTCTTTATCGCGCGCACTTATATGAATACTAAACACTGTTATATATAACTAGACACATACTGATAAGCTAAGTGATTGACAATTATCGGGTTAATAGTAAGGAATTGAGTAATAACATGGATCGCGCCTCGAGCAGGGCTACACGAAGGCAGCATCGCAGGCTGCGAGGTACTGATAGATGCGCGTAGTGATGTGCACGCAGGGAAAATATGTGAACCACTAAAATTCATCAAACATCTCTAGGGTGCAAAAACCTGGTTCTAGCACCCTCCCATACTACTTCGGGTGAGACCTCAGTTCGCGCTCCGCAGGCTGTTGCCGAAAGGGCCAGTAGTACATGGATTTGTTTGGCTAAATCATCTCTGAACCTGGGTCAGGCCCCAATAAGCCAACATAAGACAACATGATGAAGGAATTAATAGATCATGATATCTCGAAGCCTCCAACTCCTGATGTTAAAAATATAGTAAAGTGGAAAAAGTTTGTGGCAAAGGTGAGAAGAGTTATCTAGAAGGAGTTTGAAATCATATTGTAGCATACGGTTTCAAAACAGCAGTGACCACAAGAATTTGGTACTAAAGGACAAGCTCAGAAAGATAAATATGGAGAACGACAACTCAATACCGAAGTACATGACCAAGTTCACCCAATGTCGGGATGAGATTGGAAGTGTCAGTGTTACTGTGGATGAAGAATATCTGGTGATCCTACCACTTCTAGGACTTCCCAAGAGCTGGCATGACTACTAGGACTTAGTTAATGGGAGGAAGAAGCTACCAGAGTGGGAGTGATTGTGGTCTGACTTGGTACAGGAGGAGATTTGGCGAAACACCAGAGATGGATCCTCATCCAAGAATGATGATGAGGAGAATTGTGCCTTAGCTAGAAAGATGAAGAAAGGGAAGAGGAAGTCATCCCATTCCAAATCAGATTACAGTCAGGGTGGAAAGAAGAAGGACATGTCGAAAATTAAATGTTTTCAATGTCCCGAGTTGGTACACTATGCCATAAAGTGTCCACACAAGAAGGCATGCAAGAATCCCTCAGGAGCAGCGACAAGTGAAGATCTTGCTTCACAATTCGAACTGGATTTCACTCTCATCGCTTACATGGTGACTTTAGTGATGGGTAGTGTGTGCTACCTAGATAGTAGATCCTCATTCCACATGGCCGACAACAAATTGTTCTTCAGTGACTTGGAGGAGAAGGACCTCCGTAGGCACATCAAGAAGGGAGATGATGGGAGGTATAGCACGATTAACATCGATCTTGTTATATTTTAGAGGGAGTATGGTTCTCCCCTCACATTAAAAGATGTCATGTATGTTCTGGGTTTGAAGAAGAACTTGGTTTATGTTGTCATGTTGGAGGATCGTGGTTACAATATAAGGGAAAGGATTTCCTTCATCACATAGCCTTAGGACAGTTGAAGCCGATCGTGGTTTGAGTGAACAACCTTTACAAATTATATGTAGAAGATTGCGCTGCTTTGGGCACTAAAGAAGAGAAGGTGCATATCTAAGACATCAGTGAGTTGTGGCATAGAATATTGGGTCACATGCACCACATATATTTGAAGATCATGAAACAAATTTCTACAATATTTCCCAAGGGTACACTAGAGTAGAGAGACACATACAAAGGGCGTACATTGGGGAATTACACCAAAGCTTCATTTCCTGATAAATACAGTCGAGCACAAGCGATCCTTGATCGAGTTCACTGAGACGTGAGTGTACCATTCTCGACAACATCCACAACCAAACACAGGTATTATGTAATATTTGTTGATGATTTTTTCCCGTAAGTGTTTTCTTCATGCAGAAGATAGATCAGATGTTCGCTAAATTTTGTGAATTTAAAGCACTTGTCGAGAAAGATACTGGTAGGAAAGTTAAATCTCTCAGAAGAGATAATGATGGAGAATATGTGTCGAATTAATTCAAGAACTTATGTGCTTCATAAGGCATTCGACGGGAGTTAATAACACCTCATAACCCACAACAGAATGGGGTGGCTGAAAGGAATAACAAAAGTATTGTGGGAGCGACACGGGCTATGTTACATGATCAGGGCCTACCATTGCACTTATGGGCTGAAGCATGCAACACAATTGTTTATTTTCAAAACATAAGCCCTCATCGAATTCTTAGGATGAGTACACTAGAAGAAGATTTTTCAGATAAGAAACCAGATGTGGCACACTTTAGGATCTTTGGTTTATCGGTCTATTTTCATATTACCAAGGATGCACGGAAAAAGATAGAGCTAACAACTGAGTTGGGAATATTTGTGGGGTACATTGATACACCTCACAACTATCGAGTGTACCTGCCATCCAACAGGATGACAGTGGTTCATAGAGATGTGAAGTTCGATGAAGAGAAAGCCATGAGATGTTCCCTTGAGATGGAGCTTCAGTTACATGCAGATGAGGAGATTTTAGCTCCAAAGGAGGAACCTTGGGATGATGTGGAGCAGCCACATGCAGAAGAGTAGCAAACCCATGGAGACTCCTCTAGCAGGTAATTGGAAGAAGGAGGATGCTACTTCAAGTGAAGTAGTGGAGGCTACTATTTATAAACATCTTGTGGGTTCACTTATGTATTTGGTGAACACATGACCAGACATGCATTTTGCATTTAAACAACTTAGTCAAGCCATGGTTAAGCCAACCAAAATTTATTGGAAAGTAGATAAACATGTGTTGAGATACCTCAGAGTCACCACTCAGTTTCGTCTTTGGTAAAGACAGACAAAGGGAGTGAAGCTTCAAGACTTCACAAATGTGGATTGGCCAAGTAGTCCATCCAACAAGAAGAGCACATCAGGAGAAATCTTCAGCATTAGGTCAGCAACAGTTTATTGGTACAACAGGAAGTAGAGATCAGTTGCAGTTAGTTCAGCAGAAGTAGAGTACATGGTTGCTATTCAAGCAACTTGTGAGGCTATATGGATGAGGAAGATCCTTGTTGGGTTTTTTGGTCAGCAGATGGATCCTACAGTGATTTACTATGACAATCAAACTCTCTGAGAATCTATTTTTCATTATCGATCCAAGCATATTGACATCCAGTATCACCATCTACATGATTGTGTGTAGAGGAGAATCATGTGCTGGAGTACATTCCTACAAAGGAGTAGGACGCAAATATTTTGACAAAGGCATTGTCAAGATGAAAATTTGAGTTTCACAGAGGCAGGATCGAGGTAGCAGATAATCCCTTTATTGTTGAGAGGGAGTGTTGAAAAAATGCAACAAGAAGAATCCTAATTTAATTTGTCCTTGAAGTAAATTAGGAATTAAATTGGAATTCTAATTCTCATAACAACTTGTAACAGTTAACTAAGTTAAGTTGACATAGTTGGCTCAGTAAATTTGAGTTGGGATCATATCTAGAGTCATGTAAAGTGATCCCTAAATTTTAGAGGCCTGAGTTGAGTTATTATTGAGTTGTAATTAGTTAATTCAGTTTAACCTATTTAAATTTAGTTAAACTAGTTCTAACTGATGGAGGAACTAGTGAGAGGTTAAGTGAATTAATTTGGATTTAATTCAGATGCAGTGATCAATCAAATAAATGGTAATTCACTCATAAGTAACTTTTTCATGTCAGTTTTGAGAGAGACCCAGTTGAGATTAGAGTTTAGGGACAATGTATTATCAGTTGTAAAATCATCTAAATTGTGGTGCATGCTATAAGAAGAGGGCCTATGGATGGATTGCACAGTTATGGATGAGGAATTTCCCAATTAAATATGGGCTAATTCCCTAGGAAACTACGCAAGGGAATAGGAGCTTGGCAGGCAGCAGATTTGGCTAAGTATTGGCTTGATCTGGTTTGTGAAGTAGTGAGATATATTATACTTGTGCAAAGATTGTTTGTGTTAAACAAGCATTGTATTTTCTTCTCAGGTCTTCTGATTAGTGAAATATATAGCTATCAGGGGTTTTCAATTGTGGCTTTCCCCATAAAATTATTGTGTTATGTGCGATTGAAATTCTTCCTTTTTTCTACTTTGTGATTTCATCGATTAATTTTTGTTTCCGCTGATGGGTAGAGTAAATTCAAGTCAACTGTTTTAGCATATTGCAATTTGTAGTTTGGATCTACAATAAAATTCTACAAAGAGCATTCCCATATACTTTATGTGTGTGGAGTGTCATCCAATAGACCTAAAGGTACGTGGAGAACGATCCTATACACTCACGTACATGGACGAAGATTTCAACCTCAGGATACAACGTTGGAAAACAATAACAGATCCTATGTTTAACAACGTCAGAACGCGTCTCTAGCCTAGACCTCTAAATGTTTGTGTTAATGTTACAAATGCTCCTTAGTTTGATTCAATAAATTTTACTGTTTATTTTCAATTAAGTTTCAATTTTAGTGCTCACTGTGAATGGCACCTGAATATCCTAAAATGCAAACTAGAATGAGGAAATGGAATCTTTCTCATTCAATGAAAACCTACCTAAGGAAGGGAAGAGACTTAGAGTATGCAACAAACACTATGAAAAATGCAATTCCCTTTTCAATGCAACTTTTCCAATTTCCATGCACACACAAAACCCTAAATTCCAATGCAAAGAATTTTCTTTTCAAGTCAATTAATTTTTGAAAATGAAGAAAACTAAGATGCAAAGTATGATCACTGATTCAAACAAGTTTTTCAGAACGATGACTAGAACACCAAGTCTTTCAAGCACTCAATGATCAAACAAATCACTTTGTAAATATCCTAATGAGAAGAAAAAAGGAAAACCTTTAAACAAATCCTTACCAAAGGTATTAAAACAAAAGAAAACCAATTGGACGCTTCAGATGGACCACAATACACTCAGAGACTCAAGGAAGAGCAACTGGAATCAAGATTGGGTCAGAGAGAAAATCAAGGCAAAGGCAAACTTGTGCATAAATAGGGGCCAACACAGGTGCAAAGGAGGCACCAGTGCTATGAAATGCAGGAACAAAGAAGGCTCAACTGAGGTGCAATGCTCTGTTAGAAAACCAGAGGGTACATTGGTCTAGGGATGCAAAGTTCTGACACAAGGATTGCAATTGACTCAATGAAAGGTCTTCCTAGGTTTGTTCTTGACTGGATAAGACATTAAAGGTCCAGAAAAGAGGTAATACAAGCACAATGGAAAAAGAAACCACCAAGGGAATACACCATTCCCAAGTATGGTTGCCAATTTATTATGCAGAATCTATAACAATAAAAAAAATAAATATCTAATTAACTTTTCTAATTAACATTAAATTCAACTAAGAATAGTGCTTACCTGTCGTAGAAGTAGGCTTACCGCAACAAGGTTTTGGGGACGACTCTCCACCCAACCGTAGGCTCAATTGTGCAATGATTCGCTACAACTGGCCACCCCCGAGCCCTCAATCAACGTACTACTGCTAGTGACTCCTATGACTTAAAACACCATTCTCCCAAGAGAATGAAAGATAGAATCTTGGAAAGATGGAATGCCGGAATGCTTCTCATCTTCCTCACCATTTATTAAATAGAACAAAAGATTGGAAGGGGAACCACATGCACACACTCCATGTGTCTGCATGCAACTTTTTTTTCTTGTTTTATTTCTTTAATTTTCTTTTGATTTTTAGCTTTCTTGTTTTATTTCCTTCTTTTTGATAGTTTTCTTGTTTTATTTCTATTTATTCTTATTTAGAGTTTTAATATGGTTATTACTGTTTTTATTTGTATTCTTTTTATTATTTATTTCTTTTTATATAATTTTTAATATCATTTATTATTTAACACTTATGATTTATTATTTTTATTATTTATTATTAAGTGATTTATTTATTATTATTCATTATTAATTATTATTTTTGTATTATTTTTATTATTTATTATTTATTATTATTTATTATTTATTATTAAGGGGAGGGATATTACATACTCTCCCACTTTAAGGAACTTCGTCCCGAAGTTAAGTTGAATTATTTATTACTTATTATTTTTATTATTTATTATTTATTAACTTCATGTTGCCAACACCCTCTGCTGAACTAGTATAACCAGCAGGCATCGAAAGTCCCCAACTCCCCGGGAAATCTCAAGGAATCTCTGTCCTTTTTCCCACTTTCGGCACCAGGCTAAGCCTGACCCGGTCTGTATCCTAGTCCAAGGCTGGCCCCAAGGCTCGCGCCTGACTCAGACCTCATCTGCCCCAAGGCAGGCATCCGGTTCGGTACTCAATGACCCCAGGCATCTGGCAAGGCTGGCCCACTCCCTCCACAACTACTAAGGCGCACAGCTCCAGGCATCGAAGTCCTTTACATCCCTTCCAGACTTCGGCATCCCAATCCAATAACAGGCACCAAGCCTAGAACATCAGGCACTTGGCCTCCTCAAGATGGTCCCATAGCTCTTCTAGAGCTATCCATCAAGAGCTATACACAAGACAAAGGAACCACTGGCATATGTAGTGTTGATTGAGTTTTGTCCCCAGCCCATATGGTGTTACTTATTCTCCCTCGTGCGTATGGGCTCGCACGAGATCATCAAATAAACCGGCCCTCTCGGCCCATTTGTGGAGTCCTGTGAATCATCACATCTCAACATGCATCCAATGCATTAACCATACCATCATAGTATCATAGGAAATAGTCCACATGCCAACTCTTGCATGTCATCATAAGAACGTTCATCTTTGTTAAGCGCAACATTATCACTAATAAGGAATTGCATGCTCATGCATGTCATAGATTTGTACGGAACTATCGCATGCTTCAATTATACCATCAACATAATTATATTAAAGACATATCACGACTTCTCATAAATGAACCACATGTCAATAATCCTCATATTATAGCATCATAATACCTATGCCACGTTATGCATATCATATCCATTATGAGTATTGAACATTAAATACCTATCATCACTTAGTAAATGAATATGTCAATATATCTTGACATAACATCATAATACCTCTGCATATCGCTACTATCGTATGGATACCTTATCACTATAAGAACCATATGTACATCATTATCTTCCTACCATGATAGCATGAAACATCATCAATATGTTTTCAACAAGTTGTCAATTACTTTTCAATAATCAGTTCAACTTCTTTCTACTAGGTAGTTGATTATTTACACCAATGGTATAATCATCTAAGTACATCGTTAAATTTCACATGAGCCTCTTGAGTCTTAATCTCTCGTCATATATTCTTCCTAGTGAGAGCATCATTATTTAAATCATCTATCTCAAAATAAAAATCCTTTGATTTTACATCCATTTACCCTTTGGCTTACTGATTCCAATACCGCTATATGCAATTTCATATAAACATTTTTTCATCATGATTTAATTTTATATCATGGTTAATTTACTTGCAAGGATTTGTTAATCCATGTTGACTTATTTAACAATCAACACTTCATCCACAGAAATATTTTCTGATCTCGTCAAGTTCGTAAAGTTCGTATCTCAATACCACATGATTGCTTTCTCATAAATTCAGTTTCATCAAGTTGGTCAAAAGACTCTTTCTTATTAAATAGTATTATTATTTTAGATTTTGAAACAGTTGGAAACACTACTACCATCATTGTCCATGAGAAACTTAAATGTGGAAACAACCTCTTTTAACGTTATGGAAAGTCCTACTCATGAAACAATAAGTGAAGTACAATCTCTATTAATTGACTTTCACTTCTTTTGTCACTATGTACACACTCCTTCTCAAGGTATCCGTCTAAAATTTCTAGCAACATTCCTTCATTTTCTCTTATCCGATATTCATAGATATATTTTTCTTTTTGTACTTGTCTTGATTTCCTACTATTCCATGTCTATTGGCTTCAAAAATGGAAGTTTCTTCACTTCATTCTATTTTATTAAATTGACTTGAATTTCTCACCTCCAATCATTGTGGTTTTTCCTCCTCTCCTATAGCACTGATATACCTTAGAAATGTTGTTACTATTTCCAACTTGGGTAAGACCTGATAAATAAATTCATTAAGATAGGTACCAAGTGTAATCCACTTATATTTTCCTGTTTTAAGACATCAACATAATAAAATCTCCTTATCATACGTCTTGTTATCCATAATTCATTCATATAGTTAGTCACCTATGAAAAACTTTACAATGTGGCTCTCCCATTGTTATAGATGTTGTTATGCACACAACTTATCTTCTCCAATCATTCTATTTATCATACCTTACAGGCTCGTTAAAATAACCTTCATTATTACCTTGATTTTTCAAGTTCATTAGTTGATTGCCAATATTTTCTTCTTTATGTGCATCATCCTTAGATAGACCTTATAGTGATACCTTTAGAGTACCAAGTCATGATTATACCAACTCTTCCATTATGTTCTAAAATTGGTTGTTTCTTCTTATTGATTTCTTACCCCTGTTGTCATACTTCTTCTCTACGATCCAAGTTGGCCATAATCACATGAACTATCATTAGCAAGTTTCTCCTTTCCATTTCTCTTTCGATATCTTTATCCACTATATGTAATTAAACTTGAATCACGAAACCTCATGTAACATTATACTCAACATCTAAACTGAAATCCAAGTCTGTACGATTTTCCATTGAGAATATAGTAGTAAATGAGCAGATACATGTAATCTGAATAGTAATGGCAGCGTAAAATTAAATTTATTAGAAGATCATATTGAGAGAGTTGTGTTCTTGCAATAATAGACCAGAGAAATGCCAAGCAAAACAATGAGAAAAACAATCCAACCCAAATAATTAGTGAATAGTATGATCAACATTCAAGGAATGTTATCTCTGTGTTTTTAGATCAGATTGAACAATGAAATAATGAACAGATGCTAGTGAACAATGATCATCTAAAGGTAATAAGATATTAGAGTTTATCCATTGTCAATTGGAACAGATTTCACTATTTTAGAGCACTTTAATTGGTGACAAATTTTAACTTCAATTATCCAAATACTTCAAAAACTATGTTGTAAAATGAACTAGTGGTGAGTGGTTACACCAGCATTAAGATTTGTTACAAAAAAAAAAACATGCCAGAATACCATTTCAATAGTGCAATCTTTCAGAGAATTATACATCGTCAATTATGGGTAGATTATCACCATCCAATATTACAAGATTATATACTTTTTCAATGAATCAATGAGTCATAATAAAACTATATCTTTAATTATGTGACTCATTTAGATCTTTGTTATATGGTTGTGATGGAGAGAGCTATGCAAGCACAAACAACTCAAGAAAATGAGATAGTGGTTTTCCCATGTAATGAGAGCAGAGAACCGCAAAGGAAAGGACGGGTATCCATACCAAATAATCAGTTGTATATAATGATGCATGAGAAACCAATGAGGAACTAATGAGTGCACCAAACTTTAACTTACACTTAATTTAATATCAGGTCTTACTTCTACCAAACCAGATCAGTTAAAAAAAATTGATGAACTGTAAAAGAAAAGAAGGTTGATATAAAGACCTTGTAAGAGAAATAAAAACACTATTGTAACTCAAGATTCATCATAAACAAGAACCGATATACTCAATAATAATTATTATCAAAGTCTAACAAGGTTAATAAGTTATCCTTATTATCAGAGTTATGAGTTTAATAAGACATGTTTTTATCATAAATTATCAACAATCACAATACTTAAACCATAATTAAACCATATATTATCAACAATTACGAATTTTTGTAGTATAACCATGGAAACATGAATTAGAAGGTACTAATGATGTCAGAATAAATCTTAGAGAATTGTCTCAATGTATAATCCAATTTTGAATGACTAAAGCTTAAGAATATTGGTGGCATTATTGTGCTAGGAAGGTACTTGAAAATTTGTTCATCACCAATATTAATTCTGCAAATTCTTGATTTTTAAAGATAAATTGAATATATATATATATATATATATATATATATATATATATATATATATATATATATATATATATAATATATATATATATATATATATATATATATATATATATATATATATATATATATATATATATATATATATATATATATATATATATATATATATATATATATAATATATATATATATATATATATTTGTATCTGTTTAAGCAAGTGCATCTTGAGATAATTACTCTAAGGAAATTCAAGAAATCAAACCATCAAAGAAATATTCCACACCATAATAAGAAGAGACACCGCCACCTGACCCAGAACCGGATCGGATGACTGGGAAGGTTATCCCTCCCCAAAACACAAAATAAAATCCTTTTATTAATAAGATGGTCCGCCTGCAAGCGCACCTGCGAAGGCAACACCATATCAAACCCTTAATTTACAATACATTTTATCCATAATGATTCCCTGGATAAGACATAAAATTGCTTGCATAAGACATAAGATTGTAAGCTTGCGGCCATGGATATGCGTGTTCCTACAAATTCCATTGTTCCTTTCGACAACAATGTCGAGAAATATGCACACACAATAAGATCAATAGTACCATTTCCTCATCATAGCCCGATCACATAATCTCCACCCACTCAAATAGCCAATTGCATACTTGGTGGCTCTCCAGCTTACAAATGCCAAAGTTGTTGGCGCTTGGACCACGGTGTTTAACACTAGCAGCAATCATTGCAGAAGGGCGAGCAATTATTTTCGTTCTTATCAAAAGGAATGCAAATAGATTAGCGGACCTCTTTGCCAATAATGGGATGGACGATAATCTGGCTTTGTGTTAGCTCACACAAAGTTCTCTCTCAACCCTCATCTCTCAAAAGAAACCTCCAAGGGAGTCCTCAAACTATTGACATGTATCAGAATAAAACAAGCCTCATGGAGATAGCTCTCGTGGTCCACCCAAGCTTACAAAAATCTTATAACATTTTTGTTAATAAATGAAAGCTTTTTATAATAAATTTAAATAAATTTTCAAAAAATATCTTTGATTTTATGAGTCATCTTGTTAATACATCATAATAAATTCAACCAAATTACATGTAAATATTGATCGGGTCAAGTTGTAACAAAGAAAGATGTGATAGTTGGCGCATTACATTATATGTCAGATCTCAACTATTAATTTGGACCTTTGGTTGAACAAATTACATTTTTTTACGGGATTTCGAATCTCATCCAAATTTTGTAATTTCATTCACATTCTGTAGAAATACGTCCCTGCAAAACATAACACATTAATTTACAGGAATTCATTAGCGTTGACATTGACCTATTCCTTGTTCAACAAATATATTATTTCGCTCCAATTGTCATGGAATATTAATAGTCAATCAAAGAACTCCATATATGATGAGCATTGAAAACGCTTGAAATAGTGTACTATATCTTCAAAGCATAATATACCAAGTTTATTTTATCATACACATACTTGTTCACTGATTGATAAATTTCAAAAAAATAATATGCGGCCTCCTGGAAGTAACCATCCTGTAACTTCAAAACAAGTCAAGTTAAAAATTCCAACAATTTTTTTTTTTTTTTCTAAGATGCCCATAGGCCCTAAGGGTTGAGCCAAAGCTCTGATACCATATGTAACAATCAAAAAAATAAATATCTAATTAACTTTTCTAATTAACATTAAATTCAACTAAGAATAGTGCTTACCTGTGGTAGAAGTAGGCTTACCGCAACAAGGTTTTGGGGACGACTCTCCACCCAACCGTAGGCTCAATTGTGCAATGATTCGCTACAACTGGCCACCCCCGAGCCCTCAATCAACGTACTACTGCTAGTGACTCCTATGACTTAAAACACCATTCTCCCAAGAGAATGAAAGATAGAATCTTGGAAAGATGGAATGCCGGAATGCTTCTCATCTTCCTCACCATCTATTAAATAGAACAAAACATTGGAAGGGGAACCATATGCACACACTCCATGTGTCTGCATGCAACTTTTTTTTCTTGTTTTTTTTCTTTACTTTTCTTTTGATTTTTAGCTTTCTTGTTTTATTTCCTTCTTTTTGATAGTTTTCTTGTTTTATTTCTATTTATTCTTATTTAGAGTTTTAATATGGTTATTACTGTTTTTATTTTTATTCTTTTTATTATTTATTTCTTTTTATATAATTTTTAATATCATTTATTATTTAACACTTATGATTTATTATTTTTATTATTTATTATTAAGTGATTTATTTATTATTATTCATTATTAATTATTATTTATTATTTATTATTTATTATTAAGGGGAGGGATATTACAGAATCTACCACTGTGGACAGAAGAATCTTCCCTAGGCCTGGTGGACTGACCTAGAACAAGAGAAAGACAAAGGCACTAATGTCTTCCTTAAAGTAAATAGATAACACGATGAATCCTACCTGGAATCTTTCATATGTGTTGCTCCTTCTTTGGCTTGAATGCTCCAATCACTACTATTAGAACATGCAGAGTCAGATAACACAAGCCAATGATCCACAAAATCTATGCAGCATCATCTAATCACTTTATTCAATAGATCAACATGGTATTAAAATATATGAAACCATAACATCATATATAAGAAAATAAATAACACTTTTCCTTAATAGAAACCGAGTTAGTTACAACCAAAAATAGGTGTTGATCCTATAAAAGAGTTCCTCCAAGTTGACTTGTCCTTTTCTTGTCACCAAGTGCACCTCTAATCACCCTAATGCATGAAAATAAATCTCTCACGTCAGCAACATAAGGGTAGATTCACTCTCCAAAATCCAACCTCTTGCCTATGGATGCCAATAAATATATAGGTGAAGGAGGTAGTTCATGAATTCTTATTCTTTTACCAATTAGGGTTTGAGGTCCATGCTTGATGGGAGGATAATCTCAAGGGATAAGGGATGAAAACTCCAAGGTAGGATATGATAGGATTCAAGACTTTTATCAGAGGTAAATGGTTACAACAGATCCTAGAAGCTTATGGAAGAAGAGGCTTTGGGATTCTCTCTCTTTTCCCAAAATTTCTAAAACCAATGTAGGTGCATAGTGGAGAAACTTATAGGTGATCAACACAAGCCACAGTGGAGCAACCTAGTAGTCAATGTTGTCCAGTAGGAGGACAAAGAGCATTGGGCCTTAAAATGACTTAAACAAGGTGTTCTCAAGCATAAACTTTGGGATTAGAATGAGTCATGCTTAGGACTTTTTGCAAGGATGATGAAAGGGAGGTCAAAGGATGTTGATTGATCCAGTTGAAGGCCTATTGAGAAGATGTGACAAAGTGCCCTATAACAATATGAAACACTTTGTCTTCCCTTGGCTTATAATTATTTATACAAATCCTTCCATTATATTTATTGTTATTTGGAAACTTCTTTTCATCTTTTGTTCAGATTACTATGCTAATAATATTCAAATTTGATTTATTGTCTAACAATTTCATTATTGTCATCCAAATGTTTTGGATCCAATAGTGGAAAGCGAGGAGGTTTTTTCCACTGTAGAGGGTTCAATTCTCATGGGGACCTATCCTAAAGCCATAGGGGCACCTTAAGTTAGTGGTCGAATGTGTGGTTGCACCTAGAGAGATTATATTAAATGGTATTTTGATCTATGAACACATAAGAGGAACAAATCCCACCCCCTTTTCCTCCTTTTAAATAAATCCCAAAGGGGTTGGATCTAGTAGCAGAAAGCAAGGAGTTTTTCACCATTGGGCAAGGTTCAATTCCCACTAGGTCCTAGCTTGAAGTCATGGGGACACCATGAAGTAGTTGCTAAATTTGTGGTTGTATCCAAAGAGATTATATCGAGTGGTCTCATAAACCTTGCACAAATAATTTGATCAAAGGCCACCCAATGTCATCCTTTTAAATTAAGTAAAATCCCACTAGCACAATAGGATTTTCATGGTTTCGTTCTATAAGGTGGCCAAGGCTTGAAACTTGTAGTAATTGAGAGGAGACAAAAAAAATAAATCTAACCATGTTAAGGGTTGGTGTGGGCCAGATCATGTGCAATCCCCGAGTGATTTTGATGGCTTAGATATCCTTGGGTCAAGTCTTCTTAGACCATAGGCTAGTCCTATGAGTCACGAACACACTAACCAACAAGAAAAAAAAAATTACATTATTCTCCATGTGGATTTATTTTATTTGTTAAGTGTATGAGTTGCACCATGGTGTTAGCACCATATAGTGAAATGAACCCTTTATGATTTGTGTTATTGGTGCACATTTCATAAGCACACTCCCATTTGGAACAAATTGGTGTCAAAGTATCATTTTTCATACAATTACAGGGATTTCCTACATAATTTTTTCTTAAGACTCCATTGTATACAAAGAAGGAAATGGGAAATGGAATTTAAGGATAAAATAGAGGGGTGGATGAAGGAATTACCAATATTGGTGGGAAATTGGTAAATATAGATGGACAAATGACACACGTCATCTACTACTAAGATATTTTAGATTTTAACATTGAGCTTTGCAACATTTTGAGGGACTATTCCTCGTGAAACCCACGTGTATAACTCTATTTTCAAGCTAACTAACAACCTTCCACCACTACCTTACGACACATTTGGGAGCAAGTCCTCTCCTATTTGGTCATACCACACTATTGGGAAGGGTGCAACATCAAGGAGGCATGGAACAACTGATGGACAACTTCCCCCAACATGAAGAATCGTAATCTCCCCCTGATTATATGCTGGCATACTTGGTTAAGTCGGAACAACATCATCTTTAACAATCTGCAAATTCGGTGGCCTTTGGTAATCACTAGGATCATCAATAATTTCAATGAAATACTAGATGATGAACAGTCCCCTCCTTCTCGCACTATAACTCCTGAAGCCATCAACCATGACCATCCCTGGGCATACTTCGACGGATCTGCCCAAGACCAGGGGTGTGGGGGGGGGGGGGGGGGGGGGGGGGGGGGGAGTATTCTTCTCCATTTATCAGACAGCCACTCTTTCTGAATCCGCATGGGGTTGGGTGCTGGCACAAACAATTTCACTGAGCTCATCTCGCTTCGACACTTATTATACTTTGCATTGGCACAGAACTGTAGACATATTCAAATCTTTGGGGACTCTAAGATTATCATTAGTTGGTTCAATTGCACATTTTCATGTCATGTGCATTCTCTCAAGAACATTTTGGATGATGCATTGCAATTAAAATATCAATTTGAACAAATTACATGTCTCCACATTTACAGGGAGCACAACTAGGTTGTGGATCAGCTTTCCAAGGAGGCAGTGAGTCAACCCAGAGGTCAATGGTTGATCCAAGAACAGAGGGAGGCAAAGATCTTCCAATTTTATCATAGGCCCTACATTGACCAGATACAACAGAGGGCTGACATGCCCTAATTTCACAGTTTTTATGATACAAATATATATATCAGAAATTTTGCAAAGCAAACATTTTGAATTTTTGTATAAATATTTACTGAACCTGAAGGCATACCCTTAGTGGGTAATTATGTACAAACCTATATATTTTCATGGCTATGGCCACGTATACAACATATGCCACCAGCATTTACAACATATAATTTTCCATTTATAATAGAAAATTACGATTTTTCCCAGGGGGGAAAAAAACAAAATTCCACCACTATTGAATAAATAATCATCTCAACATGGAGACCAAGGTGAAAATTTCACCTTATGATGGTCAAATGGTCACTTGATGACATAATGACTAGTTGAAGTAACTCGATTCTTATTTCAAGTGCAACAATATACTTTTTCTTTTGAATTTCACCATTACTGAGACTAAATCATGGTCATATCCAAGAATAACACCCAAATAGGGTGGGAAATTGAACCGGTGACTTAACATCTAGAAGTGTCTTAATAGCGTACTAGATCACCATATATCCAAGACCTCATGGACTCAAGTACAACAATATACAATTGAATACAAGGATGAAGATTTTCAAAGTCAAGAATATGTGATGAGACTTTGTTTTGATGGGAGGATTTATGTGAGTAGAAATGAACACTCAATGCGCATGGGCTATGAGAGGGCACAAGTTTAAAATCAATGTCAAATGAGAGTTTTCTTTTTTCAAGATACCATAAGAAGCAACAACAACAATTATAGCACTCACAACATAAATTAAACCAAATTTACTATGTAGAGTTCATAAGGATACTAAAATCTAACATACTTCAGAATTTTTGAGTTGGACATGGAAAGGGAAAGAGCGATGGTACAGAGAATACATAAAGTGTCAATTGACTCCAACTCAAGTGGTTAGGGAGAATAAACTTTGTCTTTCCCACTCAAGTTCAAATCCCACTTGTGACATGTTTGTTCTCAATGAGCCAATTGTTTCCAAGGTTGTGAGCCACAAAAAAATATCTCACTCTTGCTTATGGATAGTAAAATGGGATGAATAGTTACATGTGAAAAAAAGGAATGTGTAAAGAGAGCACTCAAAATGTACCAAATGCAATAGTATGATGTTAAATTATTATCATTTGTTAATATTGTTAAAGTGTAGCACACTTTGAATTCAATCCACGTAAACAATTAAATGACGAGACACATTTGTTAGTAAGAAACTTACACACTAACATTTAAATAAATAAATTTTAATTTCTTGATACATAGATACATGTAAATTTGGTATCTATGAGCAAAACTATTTAGCTTGATTATTATATATAGGTCAAATAATGTCTATTAAAGAGTGGCATGTGGCTCGAGCATGTTGTTCTGAATTTTGAAATCAACTATGTGAATGTATGATTGATACCATACAATTGTTCCATTCTAACTAATACAAGATATTTGCATTCATTGTGTGTTAGTATATAATATATATTAGCAACTAAGACTATAAAATAAGCTTACCAACTAAGACTATAAAATAAGCTTACCTTTGTCATGTTTATATTGATGTAGAATCTAATGAAGTGTGCTACGATAAGTTGAGAAAATTCGTGGAACCATTGAAACGAAATGATTTTACACCAAGGACATCATTTCCACATTTAACTAAAAGTGAGATACACAAAGAAGTAGCCATGTCTTTAACTATTTATTTTACCTCGTTGTAAAAATCATTAGTTCTCATCAAGATGAAAGGAAATTACATTCTACATATGCATGTGGTATTTCAATCAAAATCCATAAAGAATATCTCTTTGGATAGTTCAAGAAAGGACCAAAAATTCCTTTAACAAGTCACAAGACAAGCCTTCAACACCTCATGTATACATCTCAAAGGTAACTATCCTTCTTACGATTTTATTAGAAAATGTTATGGTTTTTGAAAGATCATCACAATTTTCAAAAAACAATTGAACATAAGTATTTGAAATCATGAACCATAAGAGTAGAAACTATCAAGCTTGTAAGAGGCCTAAATAAACATCTAATTAGATTCCCTCTTTCAACAAAGAAATGACCATAAAAGTGAACTCCATATACACACAAAAGAAAGAGCTTGAGCTAAAAATTGTTGACATTCTTTTCATATCTATGAAAGTTGGAATTAAAACCAAATCACCCATCTTGTAGGTCCCATCCATACAATTCCTTACTATGTTGAATCCATGAAGACCTAAAGTTTGTGCAAGCCTTTATCTACTACTAGTTTTAATCAGAGTTTCATATCCATAATTATTGTCACCCCTTCCAAGCCCACCTTGAAACATCTAGTGTGAGGATTTTTTTATTAATATTATGTCTCTAGCATGACAAGAAGGTGGGATGCCTGGGCCAAAGCCATTAAAATACCGTAAGCTTTTGTATCTTCAATAAACTCATGACTTGATTGGCTTAGATATTTTTCCATGGAGTTGGATTTGAAACTTTCAAATATAAATATGATTTCAAAAGCACATTTGAAAGTGAAAATGAACCTATCCTCAAATATGTTGGCATCACTACAAGCCAGATTCCCTGAGATACAATTAATGGAAGAACCATGTATTCTTTTAACTCCTAATTCAATAGCCAATTTCTAAGAGACTTCGCAATAGACACCCCTTATCAACCACCCCTATACTTAACATTTTATCTATTTCCACCCATACCTCACAACTATATGTCTGGAATATTTAGAAATGTTTTAGAATTTCCTTCTCCCCATTGCACGATGTACACCTGCCAAGCTTATGATGATTCCTTTCTTGCAAAACTTCCCCAATTAAGGCTTTATTCATATTAGGCAACCACATGAAAATACTAGTTTTCACATGAGACCTTATCTTCCAAAGTGGCTTCCATCACCACTAATGATCCTGCTAGACTTCATTGGTAAAAATGGATTTATGCCCTAGCCTAGGAGTTGAACCCATGAAGGTTGGGCTTTTAGACCACACTAGTCCATCCTCCACCTCTTTAATGCTAATTTAACATAGCTTTAGTTTTTCAACATATGCCTCCAATTATTCACTTTCTAGCCCTTCCAACCATAAGACGCTAGCATGTTTCCATTCTTGTTGCCAAATAGTAGTAAGTTTTTGGTATGTTTCTTGAGCAAAATCATAAATACCCATCCCTTGGAGAAAAACAATGAGATTATAAGTTAATTTTCATGCATCCCTACTCCCCACCCATGGATCAAAACCTGCAATGACTTTTTTTCCTATTGCCTACCCTCTAAGATAGTTAGTTCCCAACAAAAATAAATTATGAAATAATTTCCTTCTATACAATAACACGATGAATGTTTTAGATGAACTTGTGATCTAATCTTCTATAATATGGGGTTAAATGTAATTATTAAAAACGGTCTAAATTAAGAGGTCGTCCTTTGAGTTTGGTTTACAGAAACTCTTGGTTTCCAAAGCCTTTCCAAATGGTGAATATTTTTCCTAGGCCCCAATCCCTCGTGTCTTTTAGTTTAGTTTTGTTCTGCTATTTAATTAAAGGGATGACTTATTTTTGTCTCTTCCCAATCCATAGAAAACCAATTTTTCTCTTCCTAATCTTTTCCAAAATGCCAAAGCATGCCATAATTTTGGAATATCTTCTATCACATATTTCACTAGAGTTAGTCTTCCTCCTCTAGACAACCATCTATAAAAACACAAAAAAATCTACTTTCTACTTTTTCTACAAGCCATTTCTAATCATTAATCTTGTGATCACTTGGTTTTAAGAAAAAGAAACCCTAAGTACTTGAATCTTAATATGTTTGAAGGAAATAGCTTAATTAGAAAACTAATTTGATCATATTCTCCCTCATGGGAATATATAGAATATTTTTTCATAATTACTTTCATTCTGGTTATTACGTTATATAGATATAATCATGTATTTATCTTATTTGCATCTCTCAAAGAACCACCATAGAATAATAAAACTTCATCCACAAAAATCAAATGTGTCAATTAAAGATATCTTCATAATATTATACCATTCAAAGATTTGAAATGTTCTAAGCTCCATGATTGCTCAACCAAGGTTTCGAGCTATAAATAAGAAAATAAATGGGGATAATGGACATCCCTACTTAAGTCCTTTTTAGGTATGCAAAAACTAAAATTTGAGCATTTGTAGATTTGGAAAGAACAACGTGGTTAAACACTTCATGTTCCAATTCACTATTAGAAAATATAATCCAATATGAATAAATATTAATCTCACATAGATCCAATTTTCTCTATCATATCCCTTGGTGAGGTCCAATGTTAGGGCAACAATGTATAACTTCTTTATTTTTATAAGATGTAATATTTTTTTGTGCAAACCCAATGGTATTATGGATTTGTCTTCCATGAAGTGACCCAAACTATTCCTCATATATTGTCTCTATAAATATATGTTTTTAACCCTTGATGTTATATCTTTAGCAATTATCTTGTAGACATCGTTGCACAAAGGAAATGGATCTAAATATGTCAAGGAAATTGGATTATCTTTCTTGGGGACTAATGCTAGGAAAGTTGTATTAAAGGCTCCTAGAACCTTCCATGTGTGCCTTCATTTCTCTTTGACCCTTGATAAATCTTCTTCTATAAAATCAAATTGTAGAAATTTGGTGATAGAATTGCAACTACTCAAGATTTTCTAATCTAAATCAAGGGACATAACTCTACTCTAGTACTCTATGGAACTTAATTCACAATTTAGAACAACAATATCAGACATGCAATAATAAATAACACACATGCACAGTATTTTTCTAGGGGAAAGCAACCGTTAAAAACCCCTTAAGCCTGCTTGCATTAATCAGATGAATAGATAATGTATTTCAATCGCTTGCTCGCTCTAAGCACAACTTGCAAGTGAATAACCTATCTCTCTACTCAATGACAGGCTCAAACCCAGACTTAGCCAATTTTTTCCTCCACCTGAGCTCCTATTTCCTTGCGCAATTCATGAGGAATCAAGCCCTATTATCTGGTAATTTTCCTCCAACTGATTGCACATTTCCCAAGGTTGGACCTTTGATTGCATGCAACACCTGTACACTCAAGACTAATCTACAACTGATGTTACATTGCCTTGGAATCTCTGTCACAGTTGGGGAACTCGAAATCTCTTGATGCACTAGCTATTTTGGTTGATTGATCAATTAACTAGATGATCACTCAGTTAGACTGTTGTCCCACTGCACAACTGAACTTCCACTAGTTCCATCAACTCTTAGAACTAGTTTAACTGAAAACAACTGGAATAAATTGACCTTGATTGCTACAAATTAGAAACCGCACATACTTAATTGAACTCCAAGCCCTCTACCTTGAATTTTTTGAGCTAATTGAGTGACAAGATCCATGTCACACAAGTTAACTTCCTCCAAGTTGTCTGCTAATGTGGAAATTCGAATTTTCTCAATTTGACCAAGGAAAAATCAAATTGAGACTTTCTTACTACACTTCTCAACACTCCCTCTTAGCAATAAAGGGATTATCAACCACCCCTATCATGTACTTGTGGAATTCTAACTTCCCTCTTGAAAAAGCCTTTGTCAAGATGTCAACATCTTGTTCCTTTGTCGGAATGTATTGTAGCAACATTATCCACCTCTACACACAATCTTGTAAATGATGATATAAAATATCTATATGCTTCAAACGATCATGAAATATCAGATTCTCGTATAGCTTAATGAAACTTTGATTATCATAATATATCACAGTTGGATCCATAATCTAGCCAAACAATCTCACAAGTATCTTTCTCATCGAGATCGCCTCACATGTCACTTGACTTGCAACCATGTATTCTGCTTCTGTCGAGATGAGCGCCAAAGATATTTTCTTCCTACTATACCAGGAAACCATTGCAGACCCAACACTGAAAATTCCACCTGATGTACTCATTTGGTCATATGGACTCCCTTCCCAATATTCATATGTGAAGCCACACAAATTCACTCCCTCTATCCGTTTATACCATAATCCATACTGGGTAGTGCCTCTGAGGTACCGCAAAACATGCTTCGCTGCCTTCCAATACAATTTGGTTTCCCTAATCATAGCTTGGATCAATTAGTTGATTGCATAGCACATATCTGGTCGTGTGTTCGCAAGATACATTAGTGAACCCATTAGCTGCCAGTAAATGGTAGCATCAACCTCCTCACCTAAAGTGGCATCCTCCTTTCTCCAGTTGGTTGCTAGAGGTGTCTCCATAGGTTTACAACTTTGCATGTGAAATATTTGTAGTATCTTGTTGGCATACTTGCCTTGAGACACAAACAATTCCCCATCACCTTACCATACTTCCAACCCGAGGAAGTAGTGCATGAGACCCATGTCCTTCATTTCAAATTCCCTTGCATCAGTTGCTCATCACCTGTTAATATTAAAACATATAAAATAATTATAATCAATTTACCTTCTACCAAAATATGATAGAGGTTCGCATCCACTTCACTTTTGTTGAAGCCCAAACCAGTGAGATAATTGTTGATCCTAGTGTACCAATCACAAGGTGCTTTCTAGAGACCATACAATGCTCGCTTGAGTCTGCACACATGAGACTCTTGATCAAATGTCCCAAAACATTCTTATTTCTCGATGTACACCTCATCCTCAATGACACCATTGAGAAATGTTATTTTTACATCCATTTGGTGTATCTTGAACCCCATTTGCGCAACCAGTGGAATAATTGATCTAATGGATGAATACCTTGCTACAAGAGCAAAGATTTCCTCATAGTCACTTCCCTTAACTTGAGAGAATCCATTGGCCACAAATCAGGCCTTATACTTCTCTATGCTTCTGTCTGCTGAATGCTTAACCTTGAAGATCCATCTTAAACCCACAATTGATTTATTTGTCGGTATTGGGATCACTTCCCAAACATTTTTTTTTTCAATGGATCCATATTCTTCCACCATTGCATCAACCCAAAAAAGTTTCTCTACTTCTTCCTCGAAAGAGGATGCCTCAACCTCTACAAGCATAGTCATTAGACCCATGTAACCAGTGTACCTCTCAGGTGACCTCCTTTTCCTGTGTAAATTTGAAGGAGCTCCCACATTCTCCATCACATATTACACAATTCTATCAGCTTCCCTAGTTCTTTTTCTGCCTTCCCTAGATGATTCTTCTTAAGTGGATGCATCCACTCTTCCTCCTCTCTACTCCTCAATTTGTGGCTACTCCACAACTTCCTGAGGCTCCTACTTTGAAGCTAAAAGTTCCTATTATGGTGGGATCTGAAGCTCCCTCTCAAAATAGCACTACATTGCTTCCTCCACATCAAACTTTGCATCCCTTCACACAACTATAATTCTAAGGGACAGTAAGTACACACAGTAATTGTGTGGAGTTTTGGTGTAACCCACGAAAACTCCCAACTCTGTTTTCAGCCCAAGTTTCTTCTTCAAATATTTGGAGACATGGCAGTAAACAAAGGCTCCAAAAATCTTGAAGTGAGACACATCCGATTTTATCCATGAGAAAGCCTCCTTCGGTGTAATCATACCAAGAGCGCGATGAGGACTCTAGTTCTCCAAGTAGAATTTTGTGTTACAGACCTCTGCCCAAAAATGCAATGGCAAGCCTTGGTCATGTAGCATATCTCTAGCAGCTCCAACTATGTTATGGTTCTTTATCTCAGCTACCCCATTATGTTGTGGGGTGTTTTCATCTCTCTTTGAATGCCTTCTTTCGCACAAGTAATCCTTGAAGTCATTCAAAACATGCTCACTTCTTAGAGCCTTCACCTTATTTTTGTTCTCTTTCTCAACTAGTGCCTTGAATTTTACAAACTTGGAGAATGTCTCATCCTTCTTCTGCATGAACAAGATCTAATGCTTTCTTGAGAAATCATCAATACAAATAATAAAATATTTATGTTTGGTAGTGGAGGCTGTCAAGAAAATTCCACAAACATCAGAGTGGACTCTTTCCAAGACTGCATGTGATTTGTTGTCTCGATCACGTTGTACATGCTTCCCTAAGGTACAACCTTTGCACACATCATTTTTCTCAAGTGATCCTTTGAGGAGGCTAGTGGTTATTTGCTGCATAATCTTTAAGGCACCATGGTGCAAATGGCCCAATATCATGTGCCAAAGCTCACCAACATCACGACTCTGTACTTTCTTTGACTTACTACTTAATGCAAAACAATCTTCCACATCAAGTTTATACAAGTTCTTCACATGAACCTCGATCTAATTCACCTGTCTAGTGGCTTTGTGTCTCAAGAATGTTTTCCCTTTTTTGATCACATCATAACCATAGTCTTCCAAAAGTGCCACAAATATGAGATTCTTCTTTAGTCCTAGCACAAACATGACATCTTTGAGGTGAAAAGGGGATCCTGACTCCCTCTAAAAGGTTATTGTACCAATTCTGGTAGCACTGTACCTTTTGTCATCCCCCAACTCAATATGCATATGGTGATATTTCTCCTCTAGGTCATTGAAAAACTCTCTACACGATGTCATGTGGAATGAGGCACTGAAGTCTAAGTACCACACACTCCCCATCACTGTGCTAGTCATGCATGTGATAAGGGTGAAGTCAAGCTCGAACCATGAAGCCAAAACTGCACCTGTTGCTCCTCCTGAGTTATTCTTGCTAGACTTTTTGTGTGGACACTTTGTAGCATAGTGCTTGAATTCATGATAACTAAAGCATTTGATTTTTGACAAGTCTCTATTCTTCCCACCTTGGCTGGATTCTGGTTTGGTTTGAGATTTCTTCCCTTTGCCCTTATTTCCCTTTCCAACCAATGCAAAGTTTCATCATCCTTGCCCTTGGATGAAGTTCCATCTCTGGTATTCTGCTTAATCTCTTCTTGTACCAAATTAGACCATAAGCATTCCCAATTCGGTAATTTCTCCCTCTCGTTCACTGAGTCCTGGTAGTTATGCCAGCTTTTGGGAAGGCCTAGAAGAGCTAGGCTCACCAAGTCATCTTCTGCAACATTCACACCAACCCCTCCAAGCTCATCACGAACTTGTGTAAATCTGTTGAGATACTGCATAATAGTGTCATTCTTTTGCATCTTGATATTTTGAAGTTTATCTTTGAGGGCCAATTTTCCATGGTCACTATTATTATCGGACAACTCTTTTAGTGCCTTCCACATTATGAAAGGAGTTTCTTTCCCATGGAGATTTGAGACAATGTGGTCTCGCACTCCCTCCAACATTATTCTCCTTGCCTTGGCTACATATTTATTCCATTGAGCTAGGTTATGGGCATCAAATGATCCTGGTTTTGCAATTTTTGTCTTGACATAGTCTAGTAAACTATTGTCATCAAGCATCACCTCCATATGATCCTTCCTTGTAATGAAATTTGAGTTGTCTTCCAAGGCATGCTCTAATATCAAATCGTTGAAGGTCATCTTCCCAACTCTGAAGAGATCTTGCTACACAGAAGCTGCAAATTTGAAACTCCTAAGGAACAACTTTGAAATTCATGTTCTAATATGAATCTTGCTCTGATACCATGTAGAAATTTGGTGATAGAATTTCAATTGCTCAAGAAATTTTAATCTAAATCAAGATACACAATTCTACTCTACTTCTCTACAGAAATTAATTCACAATTTAGAACAACAATCTCAGACATGCAATAAGAAATAACACACATGCACAGTACTTTTCTAGGGGAAAGCAACTACTAAAAACACCTTAAGCCTGCTTGCATTAATTAGATGAATAAAGAATGTATTACAATTGCTTGCCCGTTTTGAGCACAACCTGCAAGCGAATAACCTATCTCTTTTCTCAATGAGAAGTTATGACCCAGACTTAGCCAATTTTTGCCTCCACCTGAGCTCCTATTTCCTTGGGTAGTTCTTGAGGAATTAGGCCCTATTCTATAGGAATTTTCCTCCAATTGATTGCATAATTCCCAATGTTGGATATTTGATTGCATGCAACACCTGTACACTCAAGACTAGTCTATAATTGATGTTACACTACCTTGGAATCTCCACCACAACTGGAGAACTTGAATTCTCTGCATGCACTAGTTATTTTGGTTGATTGATTAGTTAACTAGATGATCACTGAGTTAGACTGTTGTCTAACTGCACAATTGACCTTCCACTAGTTCCATCAATTGTTAGAACTAGTTTAACTGGAAATAACTGACCTTGACTACTACAAATTAGCAATCACACATACTTAACTGAACTCCAATCCCTCTAACTCAAATTTATTGAGCTAACTGAGTGACAAGAGCCATGTCACACAAGTTAACTACCTTCAAGTTGTCTATTGATGTGGAAATTTGAAATTTCTCAATTTGACAAAGGAAAAATCAAATTGAGACTTTCTTGCTAAACTTTTCAACACAAATAGTCCCAAGAGAAATTCCACAATGCAACCATTTGGCCAAGGACTTATGTCCCTCTAAAAGCGATCAACGACCATTTTCAATTCTTCCTTGGACATTTTATCCATTTACCTCTTATTTTCTTCCTCATTCATGAAACTTAGGGAAAAGTGTTCATCTTGACTACTTATACTACATTTACTCTATTTAATTCCTTCCAGATCCCCTCAAAATGTTACACCCCTAGACCAACAATCTCATTGAAGTTTCTAGTCTTGGAAATATCCTTTCTTTACAATTCCCAAAAGGTACAAATATATTTTTTTTGGTTAGAATAACTGTGAAAATACTTTGTGTGTTCAACTCCCTTGCCTAACCAAAGAGTTGTGCTCTTTAACCTCCAAATAACTTTCTTATTTTCTATTAGTTTATTTATGGATTATTCCAACGCTTTTGGCCTTGCTTTTAGCCCTTCATCATTGATTTGTTCCATGTTTTGAACATAAACCTCATATATTCTTACTCACCCTTGGGGCCTTCTCATCCTTCCCATCCTTAGGGCTTGCTCATCCTTCTCTCTTGATCATGTGCCTAAGAGACTATTTCTCTTTTAACCGACGTGAGGTCAGTCACAAACTAGAGACTAGGTTGACTCCCCTGACCCAACATCATAAAAATTACATCCATATCTAATCATTTTTATAAATTATTTTCCTTCTAACCATGTGGAGTTTAATTTAAAAGGACTTGGAGGTTTATCATCCTCTTTCACAATCTAAATAAGTATTGGTAGATGATTTGATTCCTTACCAACCACCACCCATGATATAATCATATCGTCATTAGACATAATGGATATAGAAACCATAAATCTATCTAACCTCTTTCCACTCTTCCATCCCCTTTTCTCATGTTCTTCCTTGTAGGAACCAACTTGATAGGTTCCACATCCATTTACTTATTCTTATTTGAGAAGAAAATTATCAAGGGGTCTGCTCTACCTATGGCCCTCCATATCTCTACTCTATTAGTGGTAAAATTTAAAACAACTCTTAAAATAACCTTCCCACTTCTCAAAAAGTATTGTTCCATCAACATTTCCTAGAAAGCACCCCATCCTTAAAAAGATCATACATGTTGGAAATAGAACAAATATTTCCCATTATTGTGAGAGAAAATATCTACTCGTGTGCATGAATCAAGGATCACAATGTTTATTAGTCTCAATATTCTCTTCCTCCAACTAGTTACCAACCCCCCATATCTTTCTACAAAGTCCATAGAAAGAAAATTCCTATGCTTCGAAAACATAGACAATTCTCCAATTAATTTTCTCCCTCCCCCCATGGTTTCCTGAATTAATACCTCATCTAGCTTTTAAAATTCCACTAATCTGCCTAGGGCTAGGTTTTTAGAGGAACTACCCAAACCCTTACAACTGGAGGACATGATAATAATAGGGAAACCCTTTTTATTGGATTCACACTTATATTGGGCGGTGGTGGGTGAATTAGTATAAGACAATTTCTTACTTATTTAAACATTAATGAATCTAAACCAAACAAATTCACATATGGAACACAATATACAGATGATAACTTCTTTATGTTAAATCTTTGTAGGGATCAACCTACTAATACAAACTTTGCACGAACCAACCTATAAGAGACACCAATCCCCTCTACTGCAATATTTGTAGGCAATAAGCTATACGAGATATTGATCCCTTTGTTACAAGAATTGTAGACACCAACATACATGAGACACTAATCCCCTTTCCCATAAGATTCATAGGCACCAACCTATGGGGGACACCAATCCCCATATTTGCAGATATTTATAGATACTAACATGTTGGAGTTATCAATCCCCACCGAGTCTTCTTGCTACTTATATCTTCACAGAGTTCGGTAGTTGCTTCTACCTTCACTAGGCTTGTTTATTTCTTATGCCCTCATTATATCTATTTGTTGATTTTGCCTCCACTGAGTCTTCTTTTACTAAAACTTGTTGTTTTTGGCTTCTTCCCAATTAGGAACTTGCACAACATGCCATGTATCCAATTTGAAAATATTATTCTATATTTTTATGTAAGGAACTTTTGTGTGATTCCTTTGATCTCAAAAATTTTCACAGTTTGAAAAGTTCCAGAAAAATAAGTTATAACATGAATACCAAACTAAATTGCTTGAGACTAATTTTGAGACTATTTAGTAGCCCTAAGTTCTACACGACATATCTCTGGAATTATATGCAACCAAAGTATAAAATTTCTACCACAATTACTTAGAGATCTTGTCTCTATCTCCTCAGTATTTTACAGTCTGAAACATGTAACGAAAATGCCAAGCTAGCCTTTTTGAATTGGATTTCAGGAGAATTCAAGAACCCTAACTTCCTCAGATCATATATATGAAATTACACAAAACCAAAATTTGAAATTTGTACCACAAGTGCATGAAGATCACCCTCTATCTCCTCCAATTTTCCATGGTCTAAAACATCCTGGAAGAAAAATTATAAGGAAAATTCCATGTTGACCTGTTTGAAGTAGATTTCACGAGAATTTAGAAAATTTAACTTCCTCAGAGAATATGTCTGAAATTATACCGCACCAAAGTATGAAATTTATAAAATATTTATGGAATATATATCCTATATATCCTCCAACTTCCATGATCTAAACCATCCTAGAAGAAACTTTAGAAACAATGACATACTGACTTATTTGAAGTAGATTTTAGGAGCATTAATTAATCCAAACTTCCTCATAATATTTGAAATTAGAGTGAAACAAAGTATGAAATTTATATAAGAGGTACAAAAATATTTATTTCCAATCCAATTCTAATTTCATGGGCTAAAACATCCCAGAAGAAAAGTTATAACAAAAATGCCAAGATGACTCGTTCACTCTATTATCACATTTTTGGTTTGCCTTTAAGACCCAAATAGTATTCCCTAGCTTCTATTATGCACCTCATATCATTATTACTTGGATTTTAAAATGA
This sequence comes from Pinus tabuliformis, assembly GCA_031772625.1. Classification (NCBI taxonomy): domain Eukaryota; kingdom Viridiplantae; phylum Streptophyta; class Pinopsida; order Pinales; family Pinaceae; genus Pinus; species Pinus tabuliformis. The sequence goes on along the minus strand of CM062817.1, from coordinate 841,507,147 downwards.
AATCATTAATCCTTTATGTATTGTGTTTCTACATTCACTTATGGGGTTAACTTTTAAAACTAGTTGGGTTGACCTATACTTTATGGTTGGGTTGACCTGACAAAATATTTCATATCTCCTCATTAGTATGGATATAGAGGAAATTCCATATACCATTTGAAAGGTATCAGAATAAGCTATCCAACCATATATCTTATGCTACCATTTTATCTAGGTATTAGAGGTAAAATTCCTTCAAATACAAGGTATCCAAATTAGGCATCAAAAGCCCAAAATCAATATTTCCAACAATCTCCATCTTGCAAACTTAATCTTTGATATCTATATTATCACCCTATATTTGACATCAATGAAAAAAATATTTCCTCTTTGAAATCAATGACAACAATATTTCATCTTTGACATCAATGACAACAATATTTCCAATACTTCTTAGGGCATACCCTGCTTTAAGGGTCCCTTTCAAGCTTTCTTACTTTCCTCGTTGAATCTTTATCCTTTCTTTGTTGTGACCAACAATTGGGCATGGTTTTCTTCTCCTTATAGAATGAGAACTCTCTTTTATGACATATAGGTTTAAAACACCATAAATACCCGCCACAACTAAATTTATTGTAACTTGTATATATCTTAGTGGATATCTAGGTTGATTAAGAAGTTCAGAGGCCTCAATCTCTAATGTGGGGATATGAACCCTCTCTCCCTATATCTAGGTCATATACTTATGAATCCATCTCTCTAAGTTCCTCGATTTTCGTATAATTTGACCCAAGCCCTTTATTGACCTCTTCTTTATAATGCAACACTAGATATTTAAATCTTTATACCCCCCACCCCACCAAAACCAACTAGAGTTTTGGATTTAATGACAAAGGCACTAGTTCAAGATTTGAAGAAATGAGAGAAAAATTTAAATTCTCACTAAGTATTAGAAAGGGTTGAACCTCAAATCATACTTCCCAAATTACCTCCTCCACAACAAAGGTAGCACCTATCTTTGTCATGCTATCAAGATAAATTGAGCTATAATTATCCTTTCCTTATTTTACCATATACTTTGGCCCTACAACTTCTCTTTCAAAGAATTTAACATTGGTTGGAACCTTCTTCAAAAGAATATTTTCCCTACCCTTGGCTCCATCGATATTTTTCCATTTTCTATGATGTTTTTCCATTAACATTTCCCCTTAAGGTAATGACACTCATAATTTTTCTTCCTTTGGAGATTTTTTTTAACTTGAGGACACATTTTCTCTCTAAATGAACATAAATGTGGTTGTTCCAATAACAAAATAGCATACCCATGTAATCAATGGGTTGATTATAATGTATCTCTTGAAACTTCAATTTATTGTACTCATCAAGCCCCACTATTAGGTCCACCTCTACTAAGGTGCAAGCCATGGAACGAGAAAAATACCCCTTAAATTTTCAATCAAGCTCAATGAATATCACAATGTTATTTCATATAGCCCTAAAAACATCAAGTGCCAAAACTTTCAAAAAGAGGCCAAACAGTTTAGCACATATCATTTGTAATATGGACCTCACTAGATGAGGATCGAAGTGGGGCTTCATCTCTTTAGAGTTAGAGGCATGTAACCCCACATCTATCTAGCTCCCACGATCTTGAATTAATCTACTTCAAACTTGAAAATGAACACATGCTATATGTTAACTAATATATGAACATGTGGGATATAACCAATCTAGGTTTTCCACTCCATCTCCATCCATTCCCATATTTTTTTTATCAAAGATACACATACCAAAGAACCACCTTGTTGGGGCTCATTGATAAACTCCACAACCCTATTCATTAATCTCAGCCCCTTACATTGGTTTTATTTTGTCCTTCTCTGTTTTGACACAATTCTTACCTTTTTTCCCTAGTTTTATATTGAACACCTCAATCATATACTTATCAACATCCCCCAAATATATGTCAGGGGTTTACAAAGGAGAAATACCAACAATGCCAATTCTTTCTAGTTCCATAATCCATTCTAATTCTTTCATAGATGTTTCCATGTAAAGTAACCTTTCATGTTTTAGGAAGGATAAATCCACAAGTGAGGATGTCCTTCCATCACTAATACCTTTATCTCCCTCTATGAGTGTACATTCAAGGAATGATATTAGTCTCAAAGAGTCAATAAACATTTAATGCATGTCATTCCAACTTGTTGTGGGTGGATTCCCTATTCTCAATATTAGGAATTAAACCTGGTGAAGGAGATCTCCTGATGGGTCTGTAAGTCCCCGTTCGTGGGATGGGCCCTTTGATGTCCTTAACACTTCAGAAAATGGTCTTCTCTCTCAATATGTGAAAAACCCAAACAAAATATGGAGAACTCAAAATGGGAGCTCAAGATAAAAATGATGATAATGGTGATGACGATTATGATCATGGTGAAGAATTAATGAAAAACCCTCCTATTTATAATAAAGAATGGAGTTAATATTGAAAATGGAGAATAATAAAATAATATTAACCAAATCAAGATTTAACTGCTTGGAATACTTTATTATATTTATTGGAGAGGGAAAAGATATTTGGGTTAAATATATTTATTTAGAAATAATTAACAAATAAAATGATTTGTTAATTATTTCACAAGAATTGAGAATGGCGTGGAATCAAAATAATTATTAAATAGTGATTTAACGATTATTCTAATAACATAAATAAGGAAAATTAAATAAATAATGATTTATCTAATTAATCTCATGGGTTTTTTATTTAAATAATAAAATTATTTAGTTAAGGTGGTTTACTAAATTATTTTCCATAGTGAAAGTGATTTTACTATGGTAAAATTAACTCTACATGGTGTATTTCGATCCACCTAGTTAGAAATGGCTAGGCGATCATTTTTTGGTGATAACAGATTGCCCCCACACGTATGAGTGTTAGGAGAAAATCGTATGACCGGAAAAACGTTGTAGAATACACTGCCATGAGACACCAGAAGGGGATTCAAAGAGAGAGAGAGAAAGAACTGAAGCAAGTCAAGGATGGAAAAATAATGGAGGGGGCAAGACCTATTAAACTGATATAAGTCTCCTTTTATGTTGGAGTACATGATCTCGAAGGCGAGGGAGGCATACCCATAACCACCGAGATAATTGCATACAAAGAATAATGATGAGCCCAACAATGTGGGACTGATCTACAAAGTAGATGATACATGATACAGTGACATCGATGGGCCAAAAAATAATACAATGGATCCCATATACATAATGCGTCTGGAAAAAGATACGCCAAGACTGAATACAATAACATTTGAGTACATGAGATATAATGCCCCTCAAGATGACGTGGGGAGGGGGGATCACAACCAAAGAAGCCATGTTGAATAGGAAATGGCTCTGAAGACCTGAATGGATCATCTGAAGGAGACATGCATACTGTCGGCGCTGCAAGTGGCGAAAACCAAACCCATCACATATGCAAAGCTGCATCTTAGGTTGGATCAACACATGTGGTCATCCGAGCATGTGGTGGGCTACCTGAAGGGCCACCCCCTTGTGAGGTCTGAAACATCTCACACACACCTGGGAATCACTAGGACAATTGTATCGATCACCGAACTGTCAAGTGTATGAATCTCAATCGTGCGATAAGGAGCTGGTGTCGAGCACGTGAGAAACAACCAAGTCAAAGGGAAATGATGAGTCCCTTTGCTTGATCTGAGGCATCGAACAAATATGGAAGCTGAAACCAAGGTACATCGTCCTCAACACCACTCTTCTGGAATAAATGTGTTGAGGTTGATAGAAGAAGGTCTGCCAAAGTTAAGGAAATGAGGAATACTTAACAAAGGCACAAGGAATCATAGTAGAGTGATTGATGGATTGACACCAGGGATGAGGATGGAAGGAAACAATGGGTGGCAGACTAAAGACTTCCCTTGTCAAAGCATAATAATGATGATTGACCTGACAACGACTGACTCGATTCTAGAGGGGATGGTCAATGACTCAAACGAGGGTTCGACAAAGATGGAGCAGAAGAACTAGAGGCCAAATATGAAAAATGGAATGGATGCAGCACGATGATGTATGGAATCACTGTAACTCGACTCAAGGGGACTCTGAATGGACTCCATAGATACAAGGGTGACTCATCTCGGATGCTCTAAACAAGGGTGGCTCGATGATGCTGCCACATGGGGGAGGCCCAGAGGAGACCATAAATGCATGAGTAAATGGTGGTTACTCATGGTGAAAATTGATACATGAGTCAACCAGTGCAAAGGTAAAGTGGTACTAGAGTACGAGTGGCTCAAATGAAGATATTCGATTTTAATAGGCAGCAAAGTGAGACCTCATGGAAAAAATGGCTTCCAAGTGAAGTGTCAAATTACAAAAAACTAAGAAAGACCCATTATAGAAATAGGTGAGAGCTTTCCAAGGGTGTTGATGGTTTGTCAAATGGAGCTACGGTTTGGTCGCAATGGGCGACAGAAAAAACTAGGGTTTTTCCTATAAAAGGGATTTTTTGCCCCCAAATCTCATTCATTTGCATAGTGAGCTATGGAGAATTTGGAGAGGAGGATAAGGCCCTAAATATTTTGGAGATCATAGCGGACAAACTGACCATTGGAATCAAGTTCTACGACTGTCAGGTAGGCATCCTTACTCGTCTAAATATGGCCTTAATGCTTCTTGGAAGGATGGTTCCTAGTTAAGAATCTTGGAAGAAGGGTTCCTAGTGAAGAATCAACGGAAGAAAGGAATACAAGAATGAACTACTAGAAAATGCTTAGGATCATCCCTGACCACGAAGTCAAACATTGGGACCAGGTGGTAAGTGTGGCATAACGTAGAGTATAATATTTGAAGATATGGTATCAAACATCTATGATATGCAATGTGAATATGGCTTGCTAGAGAGGTTGGTAGGACAATATATACAAGGAATGAAAGGATAATCGACCATACCTAGATCGTTGGGGTCTAAGCCGAGACTTATGTTGATCAAGTGAGAATGTGTTTAAGGGGGGAAACCATCATTCCCCTAAGCATGTGATACTGCCCCCTAACATATGTGATGGAGGGGGCTGATCTAGTATGAAAAGGTGGGAGTGATGCCCCCTAGCAGGAGGATTTTCCGGAGCGCCATCGTGTTCCAAGTGCTCCAATAATGAATTCAAGCATATCGGCCCAGTTGGCACAAGTTCCTCCAAAGGATGATGATGAAATGTAGGGGCATAAGTGCCCCCCATCATGCTATAGGCATACCAGATGTACTTAGAGTAGTGGACTCCAAACACATTTCGATGATGTGGTTTTCCATTTGTTTATGTCATGGATGTCTTTTTATAAGAAGAGTGGATAGATATAATTAGAGAAAGGAAATGGTGGATTACCAATCTCATTTGGTACTGCATATATGAATCAAATGTACTAAATTTATGGGTTCGCATACATGGTGTTACTATACCAAAGAGTGGCTTCAGATATAATGAACTGATGCTCACCTAGAAAACACGGTGGTTGAACAACAACAATGTCTAAGGGACTAGGTTGTTGAGGTAAGATGGAGGAATGATTAAATGGATCATCCCTGGAGTGATCTGAAGTGATATAGGACTCTAGAGGTTCTTTTAAATGGGGAAGAATAATGGTACTAGAGTCAACACTACTAGATGCACTAAGAGGGTTGGGGAGAATTAGTTCTCCTGGACTCTCAAATATGGATGCCCCCTTACCCAAACATTGTGTGGCAATGTAATGGCCACAAGGTGGATGTGGTTCGAATTCATGGGTTCAAAGTAAGGGGTGATTGAACCAATTGACCTCACCATGGATGAAGTCTTTGGACTCCACAACATATTGGTCATGGGTTTGTTGTGGAAGGAAGTATGCACGATGGTGCATATCATCCCAAGGATAATCAAGAGTGGTCATAGCTTCCATGATGTCTTCATCAAAATGGAAGATGGGTAGACTAGAGGAAGAGGGACCACATGATGGAGAAGATTTGCCTGAAGAATCTTCATGAGAGACAAGTTTCACATACGCATCTTCAAGGGTGGAAGACATATGACAAGTAGATGGAATATCTGCCGATGTTGAGACCATGGTGTTCGTCGAATAGGGTTCAACAAAATCACAATAGGAAACATCAGGGGAGTTCCAATACATCGATCTCATGGATCATGACAGGTAGAGAATGGTAGCAGTATTATCAGTCATCTTGGCATCAATGGGAGTGATCACAATGGGTGCTTGAGATACCTCTTGTTCCAGTGTAGCAGTGTGATCCAGGTGGATGTTGGTGGCCACCCAACTAGCCCATTTGGAGCCCCACAACTGTCTCTTTCAGTCTTTTCAGTTTCCTAAATTGTAGCACAGTTTACTATTTTTAGCAGTTTTTCGGGTCCTGAACTTTCAGAGCCGTTTTGAGGCCCTAAACGACGTTTTTTGGGAAATCTGGGGGAAACATGGGTCCATGGATCGATGTTGCCCTTCCCAAAGTGGTAGTGATTGGATAGATCTTTCTAACGAGCTATCGTACGCGTCAAACGGAGATCGTATGCCAAAGTTACGACCCCGGGAAATTGATGCACCAATTTACCCAAACGGGGCCCACAATTTTGTGTTTCATCTTCTAGGGTTAGGTTTTGGGATGTGAAGGGTTTTCCATTGTTTCTCAACAATAAATAGGCCTTCGAGCCTCATTGTAACACAGTTCAGAGGCATGTAGCCACCACCTCTCTTCTCAAAGATAAGCTACCATCGCCCTAGCTGGTTTATTTCCATTACTGTTTGTAAGCATATTTCAGTATTTTACATTAATGAAATGAATTATTATTTCCGCTGCATATCTGTGTTTATGGTTATCTCTGTAATTTTTTGTGTTCCTGTTTAAGTCCGGATCAGTGGTATCAGAGTGGTCTGCTTTTTCCTTGTTTTTCTTTGCATGTCCCCAACGAGGTTGGGATATAAGGAGTTAGGGCTTGAACTGGTCGAACCTTTGGAAAGCCAGCCTCGCAAATCCCGACGGCCTGCCATGGCGGATGAGAAGAAAGACGAGGGGGCAGGAGATCCTATCAAAATCTTGCTCAAAGAAGCCCTCGAGTGACAAAGGAACGCGATGATGGACAACTTTGCCCAGATCCTTCAGCGGCTACCCAGAAGCGACGCATCGGCTTCTAGCAGCTATTCTGGAAACGCCACGCCCTTTAAGGTACAAGTTAACTTTGAAATCCCCATATTCGAGGGTCAGATAGACGCAGATGCTGTAGATAAATGGTTAAATCTGCTAGAGGGTTATTTTTCTGTTCATGAATTTTCGAGTCGGGAAAAGATCATTTTCGCTCTTCTCAAAGCAATCCCCCACGTCAAGGACTGGTGGGAAACCTACTGCGAACAGAAGGATGAAAATACCGGCTCACTATTTTCAGCCACACCCACTTGGAATTCATTCCAGGATGCTATCAAGGAGCAGTACTACCCTGTCAAAAGCTATGAGGACAAATACATCAAATGGACCAAACTGCGGCAGGGACGTGACCAAGATGTGACAGAGTTCACAAACATTTTTCATACCCTTCGCACACAGTTGGGTATCAAAGATTCTGAGCTGCATTTGGTACTCAAATACCGTGGCTACCTACAAAGATACATCCAGGAAGATATGGAGTTCTTGAACATCTCCTCACTCGGCACAACATATCGATACGCTGTCAAAATCGAGCAAAAGTTCAAATAGAAGAAGCGAGACATTAGATCTGCAAATCCGAAGCCCAAAGGACAAAGCCAAGGCGGGGTGACCCAAGACAACCTATCGAAGCCACAAGAAAATAACAACACCATGAAGCCGAAGAAGGACACAGGAAAGTGGTGTGAGTCCCACTCATAACACAAGTGAGTGTCAGACCAAGCAGTCGCTGGTGGCCGAGTTGAAGGCTTCCGAATCAGATACATGTTCCGACCCTGAGCCAGAACCCGACAAGGGGAATGGCAAAGGGAAGCAGATCATTGATGTGGATCCCAGTGACACTGTTGCCACCGCCAAGATCCAGAAAAATGAGCCCGAAAATCCAAAGGAAGGGGAGCATCTTTTCCACTCACAAATGAGGGTGAAGGGTTCGCCGCTGCAATTCATTGTCGACAGTGGCAGCCAAAAGAACCTTGTTTCAGCAGAGGTCGTGAAGCGATTGGGCCTACTGAATACACCACACCCGCAGCCATACAGTATCGGGTGGCTTCACGAAGGACGAGATCTCAAAGTTCGCCAGCAGTGCCGCCTTCCCTACAGCATCAAGCCCTTCACAGATGAGGTATTGTGTGATGTCACACCTCTAGATGTTTGTGATGTATTATTAGGCCAACCATACTTGTGGAAGCGACATGTTGTGTATGAGTCAAAGCCTCGTGCTGTCATTATTTCTTTGAATAATTCATTGTACAGGATACCGGAGGTAGCCCCACCTACCGCCACATCTTTGATCACTGCTAAGAAAGGCAGCAAGCTCATCTCCTATACCATGAAATTCATCTGTCTGGTTCACTCCCAAAATAAGTGGAAGATTGTCACCACATCCATGACCCCCGCGAAGGGTTCCTCCATGCAGCAACAGCAACAAAGGGATATGGTCATGACAAGACACACGAAGAACTTCTCCTCACCCACAGGGGTACCGCACAAGTTTCAGGTGGGCGACAAAGTTTGGTTACATCTGCAGAGAGAATGCCTTACCAGAACCCATCAGAAACTCAGGGGACTCCGACATGGTCCTTACACCAGTACCAAGGCTGTGGGCAACAATGCTTTGAAGCATAGCATTCCTCCATTCCTTGGCTTGCATTGAGTGTTCAATGTGGACCGTCTTGAACCATGCTTCCCACCATTTCTGGACACATCAAAGATTGCAGAACAACTCACTAGAGACCCAACTCAGCAGAAGCTTCCTCATCTCAGGGAGGAACTCAATGCAATGGGGACCATTGCTTCCTAAGGGGGGAGGAATGATCCAGGTGGATGTTGGTGGCCACCCACCTAGCCCATTTGGAGCCCCACAACTATCTCTTTCAGTCTTTTCAGTTTCCTAAATTGTAGCACAGTTACTATTTTTAGCAGTTTTTCGGATCCTGAACTTCCGGAGCCGTTTTGAGGCCCTAAACGATGTTTTTTGGGAAATCTGGGGGCAACATGGGTCCATGGACTGATGTTGCCCTTCCCAAAGTGGTAGTGCTCGGATAGATCTTTCTAACGAGCTATCATACGCGTCAAACGGAGATCGTATGCCAAAGTTACGACCCCGGGAAATTGATGTACCAATTTACCCAAACGGGGCCCACAATTTGGCGTTTCATCTTCTAGGGTTAGGTTTTGGGATGTGAAGGGTTTTCCATTGTTTCTCAACAATAAATAGGCCTTCGAGCCTCATTGTAACACATTTCAGAGGCATGTAGCCACCACATCTCTTCTCAGAGATAAGCTACCATCGCCCTAGCTGGTTTATTTCCATTACTGTTTGTAAGCATATTTCAGTATTTTACATTAATGAAATGAAGTATTATTTCCGCTGCATATATGTGTTTATGGTTATCTCTGTAATTTGTTGTGTTCCTGTTTAAGTCCGGATCAGTGGTATCAAAGCGGTCTGCTTTTTCTCTGTTTTTCTTTGCATGTCCCCAACGAGGTCGGGATATAAGGAGTTAGGGCTTGAACTGGTCGAACCTTTGCAAGACCAGCCTCGCAAATCCCGACGGCCTCCCATGGCGGATGAGAAGAAAGACGAGGGGGCAGGAGATCCTATCAAAATCTTGCTCGAAGAAGCCCTCGAGCAACAAAGGAACGCGATGATGGACAACTTTGCCCAGATCCTTCAGCGGCTACCCAGAAGTGACGCATCGGCTTCCAGCAGCTATTCTAGAAACGCCACGTCCTTTAAGGTACAATTTAATTTTGAAATCCCCATATTCAAGGGTCATATAGACGCAAATGCTGTAGATAAATGGTTAAATCTGCTATAGGGTTACTTTTTTGTTCATGAATTTTCTAGTCGGGAAAAGATTGTTTTCGCTCTTCTCAAAGCAGCCCCCCACATCAAGGACTGGTGGGAAACCTACTGCTAACAGAAGGATGAAAATACCGGCTCACTGTTTTCAGCCGCACCCACTTAGAATTCATTCCGGGATGCTATCAAGGAGCAGTACTACCCTGTCAAAAGCTATGAGGACAAATACATCAAATAGACCACACTGCAGTAGGGACGTGACCAAGATGTGCCAGAGTTCACAAAAAATTTTCATACCCTTCGCACATAGTTGGGTATCAAATATTCTGAGCTGCATCTAGCACTCAAATACTATGGTTGCCTACACAGATACATCCAGGAAGAGATGGAGTTCTTGAACATCTCCTCACTCGGCACAACATACCCATACGCTGTCAAAATCGAGCAAAAGTTCAAACAGAAGAAGCGATACTTTGGATCTACAAATCCGAAGCCCAAAGGACAAAGCCAAGGCGGGGTGACCCAAGACAACCTGTCGAAGCCACAAGAAATGAACAACACCATGAAGCCAAAGAAGGACACAGGAAAGTGGTGTGAGTTCCACAAGAGTCCCACTTATAACACAAGTGAGTGTCAGACCAAGCAGTCGCTGGTGGCCAAGTTGAAGGCTTCTGAATCAGATACATGTTCCGACCCTGAGCCAAAACCCGACAAGGGGAATGGCAAAGGGAAGCAGATCATTGATGCGGATCCCAGTGCCACTGTTGCCACCGCCAAGATCGAGAAAAATGAGCCCGAAAATCCAGAGGAAGGGGAGCGTCTTTTCCACTCACAGATGTGGGTGAAGGGTTCGCCGCTGCAATTCATTGTCGACAGTGGCAGCCAAAAGAACCTTGTTTCAGTAGAGGTCGTGAAGCGGTTGGGCCTACTGACTACACCACACCCGCAACCATACAGTAACGGGTGGCTTCACGAAGGACGAGATCTCAAAGTTCGCCAGCAGTGCCGCCTTCCCTACAGCATCAAGCCCTTCACAGACGAGGTATTGTGTGATGTCACACCTCTGGATGTTTTTGATGTATTATTAGGCCAACCATACTTGTGGAAGCGACATGGTGTGTATGAGTCAAGGCCTCGTGCTTTCATTATTTCTTTGAATAATTCATTATATAGGATACCGGAAGTAGCCCCACCTACCGCCACATCTTTGATCACTGCTAAGAAAGGCAGCAAGCTCATCTCCTAGACCAGGAAATTCATCTGTCTAGTTCACTCCCAAAATAAGGGGAATATTGTCACCACATCCATGACCCCCGCGAAGGGTTCCTCCATGCAGCAGCAGCAGCAAAGGGATACGGTCATGACAAGACACAGGAACAACTTCTCCTCACCCACAGGGGTACCACACAAGTTTTAGGTGGGTGACAAAGTTTGGTTACATCTGCAGAGAGAACGCCTTACCAGAACCCATCAGAAACTCAGGCGACTCTGACATGGTCCTTACACCAGTACCAAGGCTATGGGCAACAATGCTTTGAAGCACAACATTCCTCCATTCCTTGGCTTGCACCGAGTGTTCAATGTGGACCGTCGTCAACCATGCTTCCCACCATTTCTGGACACATCAAAGATTGCAGAACAACTCACTAGAGACCCAGCTCAGCAGAAGCTTCCTCATCTCAGGGAGGAACTCAATGCAATGGGGACCATTTTTTCCTAAGGGGGGAGGAATGATCCAGGTGGATGTTGGTGGCCACCCACCTAGCCCATTTGGAGCCCCACAACTGTCTCTTTCAGTCTTTTTAGTTTCCTAAATTGGAGCACAGTTTACTATTTTTAGTAGTTTTTCGGGTCCTGAACTTCCGAAGCTGTTTTGAGGCCCTAAACGATGTTTTTTGGGAAATCTGGGGGCAACATGGGTCCATGGACTAATGTTGCTCTTCCCAAAGTGGTAGTGCTCGGATAGATCTTTCTAACGAGCTATCGTACGCGTCAAATGGAGATCGTATGCCAAAGTTACGACCCCAGGAAATTGATGTCCCAATTTACCCAAACGGGGCCCACAATTTGGCGTTTCATCTTCTAGGGTTAGGTTTTGGGATGTGAAGGGTTTTCCATTGTTTCTCAACAATAAATAGGTCTTTAAGCCTCATTGTAACACAGTTCAGAGGCATGTAGCCACCACATCTCTTCTCAGAGATAAGCTACCATCGCCCTAGCTGGTTTATTTCCATTACTGTTTGTAAGCATATTTCAATGTTTTACATTAATGAAATGAAGTATTATTTCTATTGCATATCTGTGTTTATGGTTATCTTTGTAATTTGTTGTGTTCCTGTTTAAGTCCGGATCAGGGTGGGACTAGAATCCACAGGTAGAGGAGAGGTGGACTCACTACGATTGACCTCTAATTCATGAAGCTCTTGAAGTGTATCGGGAAAATATTCGAGACGAGGAAAACGATGAGAATAGTGGCCATAATTATCACACGAATCACATGGGTGATTCATGCGTAATGATCTGTTATTCTTAGCTTACTCTGGTAAGGTAACATGGACCTCATGAATGTTAGAATCAGGGAAGGTTTCAGTGAACACATCGTTGACATGAGGGAGTTCAGGACAATTATTAGTGGCATGACCGGAAACATCACACAAAGCGTAAGGAGGAAGAGGCTTTAGCGGCTTAGGTGGAGTTGGAGTTACTAGGGGGGCCTTGCCTCTAGTTACATTTTTCTAGGCTTTTCCCACCTCGCCAGAAGCTTTCGCAACAGGAGTAGGCTCCTGTTTAGCTTGTTGTGGAACTGAAGCAAAGGCAGGGGTAGGAACAACAGGTTGGACCGGGGTCAAAGCTATTTAAGGTTGAGTTGGTTGGATGGAGTGTTTGTGGGATGATCGGTGCACCAGACTGGGATCCCCAAGGTAATGACTGGTGTAGAATAAACTCTGGGAGGTGGAAATAAGAATGGTATCTGACGAGAAGGATAGTGGCATGGAGGAACTGCTCTGAGATGGTTAAGGCCTAGGGGGACAGTTCCAGGCGGAAATGGGTTAGGAGAGACACCAACAAAAGGAAATGATCCTTGAGGATTAGTACCATAAGGATGGGTTGAGTTAGGAACAATAGGTTGTGGAGGTGCGGTCTGCTGTGAAGGCATACTAGACCATTTGTGGGCGACCTGCGATGCTTGGAGCATGCAAATGTTGGATGGGATGAGACATTTGTATTGTCAGTCACAGAAGAAATGTTGGATTGAGGATTATAGTACGTCAACTGATCAATTGTGGTGATATTTCCATTGTGGGGAAATAGCATCTTACGATGAACTGCAGATTGCGACAACTGACATGGCATAAGTATAACTACGACCTAAAAGGATGTTATAGTCTAAGGGAGCAACAATGAATTCAATGTCAATATAGGAAGTCTTGCCAATGACTGTGACTAGGCAGTTTCGATATAAGCCAAGGGACTATGAAGGATGACCATCCCATGCCCAAAGAGTGATGGTGGACGGTGACAGGTCAGGGGACCAAAGTTGCTTCCAAACACTGGCGTCCATCACACAGGTGGATGCGCCTTCGTCAATGATACACCATTGAACAATGGAATTTCTAATGGAAGCTAGTATTTGGAATGCAACAGATGTAGGTAGGGGAGGATTTCTGATTTGTCAACATCAAAGACAATCATCTAATCGTCTTGAGGATCCACAACACCCAAAGCGGATAATAGTGCTTTCTGTTGGGATGGGCTCGTCTGGAGGACTTTTAGCGTTGACATGGCAGTAGGAGACTACGCCAAGTCATTTACTATGTTATATATGTATGGGAGGATTTGGCAGAAGCAACATTTCGACGTTATGGACCTTTCAGGATATTGGGAATAACCTTGACCTTAGGCTGAGGGATCTGTAAGGTACCATTAGATGATGATAGAGGCTTGGTGGATACTTTTGGTTAGGACTCAGTTTCTAAATTAACAGATGGCTTGTCGTATTGGCGTGATCGAGTCTAAACGCTGACCTGCTCAATATTTACCTGATCATAATTCATCATAAGAATCTGATATCATGGTGACCAGATGGTGGAGCTGGTTGAACTATTTGACCTTGTGTAGGTTGTGTTAGAGAATCTAGGGCAAAGTAGTGTTGTGAAGATTATTCGTGACTTGATAACAATTTGTGAAGTCTTTTTACTTTTTCTAGTTATCTTATACTTCTTCTTCTTGTTATTAGTGCATATGTGTGTGCCTCATCAGACTGCTACCAAAACAAAATAACAAGAACACAAAATTTGGCTCTCTGCCAAGGACAAACCCTCTCCACTCTTGAGAGGAAAACCCTTTGTAAGATTTCTCTTATTGAATCTTCTTATTTGAACAACTGCCAAACCCTACTCCCTTGGCTAGGATACCCTCCAAGCATAATTCAAATCCTTCTTTCTGCAATGTCACTTCTTGCACATCTTCTAGCACTTCTTTCGGAGCTTTGACTTCCAGCACTTCGTTAATTAGAGTCTTTTTCACACTAGAGAAAAGAAATCCTTCACTAGGCTTGTGAGTCCTTGGAGGCTTGATCTCTTCACCCAAACAATAGATTGTTTAGCTTGATGTCATACCCTTGTTGCACCTCGCACGTGTGACTATTTCTAGCCCTAGAAACAATCCTTTATACTTCGGTCTCCTTCTTTTATTACTTTGCTTGATGTCCTTCTTCCTCGCTGGAGTAGTAGGCCATTATGGACCTAATTTCAGCCCCAAACAAACAAAAATATCCAACTGTGATCTTACTGTTGTTAGGGCCGCAGACTGTCCTTCATTCTCTCGCACGTGTGGTTGTGTCTGCTCCAGAAATGGCTTCTTTTACTTCGTTGTTTTTCCTCCTTATCTTTGTTGTCCTCGTTACCCTTTTATGCCCTTGTCTTCATCCTTTTTAGCCCTCTCTTGCTTGCGGATTTCAGAGTGAAGTGTGTTTCCAAATGAGGAGTGGAAAACCTCTATAAATAGAGGTTTGTCCCTCCTCTTTTAGGCTACCAGACTGTCCATTAGGTTGACTTATAGTTTGTACCATAATTCAATTTTTACCCATCGTTTTGCTTATTGGAGAGCACATTGATGCTAGGGGAGGATTTGACCATTATTGGAGGTGTTCCCTTGACCTTGTATGATATCATACATGATGTAACATGCCCTCAAAGGGTCTTATCATAATTACGTTTTGACTTTCTCTCTAGAAGCACTTAAAATTGTGCTTGTCCTATTTTAAATGAGCAAGAACCTCAATGACAAATAATATAAAAATAATTTATCTTTTCTTGAATAAGTACAAATATCAAAATTACATTTATGAAGACCTAGCCTAGTTACATTTCCTTCAACACTCCCTCTTAGCTAGGGAGGTATTCATAGAATATTACAAGGTGTTTGGCAATTTTCAATCTTGAAGAATTCACATAAGAGAAACCAGAATTGCAATCCATCTGTTATAACATCATATTCATTAGCATTGTTATAGTGCAAGGCCTTGACTAACAACTCCATCTCTTTATGAGACCATGAGCTACAATGCTGGTGAGACCAATGATTTATAGACACCTTCATCATTGTCTCTCGAGGTACATACCCACCCGGGTGTTCTTCAAGTATGACCTTCTAGGACTATTCTTATCTTGGGTTCCTAGCCCTCAAAGAATATTGGTTCTCTTGCCTACTCTTGTCTTGGATGCCCTACACGTCCTCAAAGAATATAAAATGCCAGATGATTAGCTAATCCTCCCATTCTGTCTTCCTAAGTGAAGATAAGAATGTTGTGTCTATCTTGTGTCTACATTTCCATTCATGGCCTTCATCTAGACTTACGGCTATTAGTCCTAGTCTAGTGCATGACCCATGAAATGGAAAACACAATTGTCACTCCTTTGTAATCAGGGGTGATCCAAAAACTCCCTCTTCATCAGGGACCTATTAGAGTTCCCTCTTAACTAGGGACTCTTTCCTTCATTAATATCTTCTTCTTCGTGTGTCCTTCAGCTGCTTGATCTTCTTCCTTTCTTGATGTCATGAAGTCTTCGATCGAACTTCTTCTTGGTAGGGCACCATCCATCGATCACTTATCCTCTTGATTTGTCATGTCATTGCTTCGTGGAAAGTGACTATCAGGTTTTTCATCTTGGCTACTCTTTTGTCATCTTGTCCATGCTTCGGAAGACTCTCCTCGTGGATGCTTCATAGTACTTGCTAGGTTACATGCTTTGACCTAGTAGCCCATTATGACTTCATTTTGATATTGCTTCAACGTTGATTTTTCTTTTGTTGGATAGATTCTTCATCATGAAATCTTCATAGAGTAGAATCAATTATCTGCACCTTTTATATTTCCAAGGCCTTCATAGGTGTCAAGGGTCCTTTCTTCCTTTATCACAATTGTCCTACCTTCTTTCAGGAGATATTTTTCAAGGCATTTTGTCAGATAGTGATTCTTGGTGATCATGGTGTTCTTCACATGCTTGATATCTTTCTTCATTTGCTTCTTCTCAGATAGATAGGTAAACCATCTAATGCTTCTTGTGCAAGTATTCCTTCATTTCTTGCTTTCTGGACTTGTCAGAATTTTTTCTTGCTTCTTAGTCAGAAATCTTATGCTCCTTATGTGAGTATGTTATTTTGTTGCCCTTCATTGCATTGTGGTACATGCCTTCGAGCATGTACTTGGTGAAAGAGATTCTTTCATGCTTGATCATGTTATAGAACTATACCCATGACTCAATAATATACAACTGAAAACATGACTTAAACTTTAATGCATACATACCTCATCTTGATCCTCCTTTATCATCCTTTGGTGTGGCCCTTATTGCCTCATCTTATCCTGCCTGCATATCATTCCTTTTATCAAATCCATGAATGGGATTCCCAATGAGACATCTGCCTTGGTTCAGGAATATTCTTTTGAAGATTCTATCATAGGATCTTAAAGATCCTCGCCTTGCAAATGTTTCCTTCCTTTGATGATTTAGGCTTCAAATATTCTTATTATGATCAAGTTTTCTTTCATCATGTATGAGGTCATATATTAGGTATGCCCTTCTACATGAATATCTTGAGCTATATTTGCCATGCTCCTATATTCTAGAAGATATTTCTACTTATGCATTTTTGTTCTTATCATAAATGCTACATCTACATGAGTGTCTAGAACTCTATGTACATTATGCTGCTAGATTCTAAAGGGTGATTCTAGCCATGCAATTTAGTTTATTCCTACATGCTCCTATTCTACTCAAAACTTTAAAAGAAGTCTAGAAGAAAATATTTTGACCTAGTCATAGTAGAGATTCGGAGGATCTTCCTTCTTTTGCTTCTTTACTTCTTCTTTCATCTCTTGAGTTATGTGAGCTTCTTCCCTCTTCCTTTTTTTATTGTTTTCCTTCTTAATCTTAGGACAATTCCTTTTGTAGTGTCCATATTCTTGGCATCCAAAACATTGGATCTTGGATTTGTTTTTCATGGAACAAACTTGCCAAATTTACCCTTTCTTTTGGCCATGGTAGCAAATTCTTGCTCCTTTGATCCCACATCTTATTTTTCCTTAAGTCTGGTTTCCTTTGTTATGCATAGAGACCACATTTCACTAAGAGTGGTTACTTCCTTCTTGGAAAATATGATTGATGTGAAGTTTCCGCACTCCCCAGGTATAGCATTGAGTACAACAGTTGTCATCTCTTTGTCAGACATGACTTCCCCATGCTCTTGAAGTTGATCTCTCATTTCAAATATTTTCATAAAGTAGGGAGCTATTCCTTCCTTTTTTATCTTCATCTTGTATAATTCATTTCTCAAAGATATTACTTCTCCGGTGGTGGATACCACGAATAGCTCTACTAGTTTATCATAAATTTCCTTTGATGTCTGAAACTTGGAGACATAGGGAATGAGAGAGTATTTGATTAATTCTATTAGAATCCTTTGAGCTCTTGTCTCATCCCTATTGTACTTGGCTAAGGCTTGAGTTTGTTCCTTAGCAGGGATAGTGATGTTCCCTTTGACATATTCTATGAGTTCATTCTCCTTGAGAAGTAGATCAATCCTCATCTTCCATGCAAGAAAGTTATTAGTGCCTACCAACTTATTGATTTCCTTGCAAAAATACATTGAGGTGTATTCAAAAGGGTACATGTACTTACTTGATAGATTTTGATATTTGATGGATTTTCTCTCCTTGAAAGCTTGATGGCTTGTCTTCCCTAGATCTTGATGTCCTTCAAGTTTCCTTCTTCAAGTGGACTTTCTGAGTGTGGAGGTTTGCTTGAAGACTTGTAGCTTGAGGTAGATCTGCTCTTCTTTGTAGGTGCCTTTATATAAGGCTCTTCTTCTATCTTTGTAGATATATTTGATGAATGATGGATTGTAGACCCTTCTTTTCCTTGAAGTGATTGAGACTTCTAGGCTTGATGCTTCAACTTTGTAGATGCTTGAGTGTTCTTGAGTTGGCCTTTCCTTGATGTGTCACCAACGCTCTCATACCATGTTAGAGAATCTAGGGAAAATTAGTGTTGTGAAGATTCTTTGTGACTTGATAACAATTTGTGAAGTCTTTTTACTTTTTCTAGTTAGATTATACTTCTTCTTATTATTATTAGTGCATATGTGTGCACTTCATCAAACTGCTAGCAAAACAAAATAACAAGAACACAAAATTTATCTCTCTGCCATGGACAAACCCTATCCACTCTTAAGAGGAAAAACCTTTGCAATATTTCTCTTATTGAAGCTTCTTATTTGAACAACTACCAAAACCTAGATCCTTGACTAGGATATCCTCCAAGCATAAGTCAAATCCTTCTTTCTACACTGTCACTTCCGGCACTTCTTCAGGCACTTTGTCTTCTAACACTTCGTTAATTAGAGTCTTTTTCACATTAGAGAAATGGACTCCTTCACTAGGCTTGTGAGTCCTTGGAGGCCTGATCTCTTCACCCGAAAAATATATTGTTTAGCTTGTTGTCATACCCTTGCTGCACCTCGCATGTGTGACTGTTTGTAGCCCTAGAAATAGTCCTTTATACTTCAGTCTCCTTCTTTTATTACTTTGCTTGATGTCCTTCTTCCTCACTAGAGTAGTAGGACATTATGGACTTAATTTCAGCCCTAAACAAACAAAAATATCCAACTATGATATTACTGTTGTTATGGCTGCAGACTGTCCTTCATTCTCTCGCATGTGTAGTTGTGTCTGCTCCAGAAATGGCTTCTTTTATTTCACTTTTTTTCCTCCTTATCTTCGTTGTCCTCATTACCCTTTTCTGCCCTTGTCTTCGTCCTTTTTAGCCCTCTCTTGATTGCAGATTTTAGAGTGAAGTGTGTGTCCAAATGAGGAGTGGACCACCTCTATAAATAGAGGTTTTTCCATCCTCCTTTTGGCCGACTAGACTGTCCATTAGGATGACATACATTTTGTACCATAATTCAATTTTTACCCATTGTTTTGCTGCTTGGAGACCACGTTGATGCCAGGAGAGGATTTGACCATGCTTGGAGGTGTTCCCTTGACCTTGTATGATGTCATACATGATGTAACATTCCCTCAAAGGGTCTTATCATAATTACATGTTGAATTTGACTCTCTAGAAGCACTTCAAAATGTGCTTGTCCTATTTTCAATTTCCTTCAACAGGTTGGGTAGCTATATATCCTTGGTGAGGCGAAGGATTGGTAAGCACTTCAAGTTGAGATGAAGCAGAAGGGGGAGGAGGAGAGGTGGGTTGCAGTCCTCAAGAAGTTGCTTGAGCTTCCCATACTTGTGCATGTGAGGTAAAAGAGGACACTCATGGGTATAATGACCATATACGCCACAACATGCACAAGGTTTGTTTATACTAAGACCCTTGTTTTGCTTGGGCTGATCGCCCTGTTACTGGGCTACGAGATTAGGTTCAGGACCCTAAGGGGCATTGGGTGGAGGACCTTGATTGCCTAGATTACCTTGAGATTGCTGGTTTTGATTAACCTTCCCCTTGTTCCTTTTCTTGTGGTTAGGGGAATTGGGTTTGCTCTGTTGAGCATACACTTGACCTTGTGGAGGAGGTGTTTGTTGAGGCATGGGGGAATGGGGTGCTAGTTCTGTAGGGGCTGGAGCGTTAGGCGATGCATACTGATAATAAGGAGATGGGGCAGTATTGGGATAAACATGTAGTGCATACTAATAATGAGGAGATGGGGCAACATTGAGATAAACAGGCAGTGCAACAGGTAGCCCTTACATTTGTTGATGTGGATGGGGATATGCATATGGCGTGTTGGGAACTGGATAAGGGTTGCCTTGTGGAGGGTTAGGGGAGGGATAATTGTAAGTGGAACTGGTCCCTCCCTGAGGTGGACCATAACTCATTTGAGGTGGAGGATATGGTTGAGGGTATGATATGGTTACAACTATGGAATCCACGGCATGAGATGCCTCCATTGCATTAGCAGCACCAAGTCGAGGCAGATCGGGGATGACAGTGTAAACATAACATGACCGGCGTAAAATAGATCAAATTTTAAAGTATTTGGAGTGAATCTTCCTCAAACTGGGAAAAGTGGGACGTGACATCTTTAGCAATGGGGGATAACAACAATCTAAGGAACCAATCCATATAGACTCAATCTTCAAAGACAGGAGCTCTACAAATACTCCTCCTTCTACGTCATTCCTGAACATGGTCGAAAAGGCGAGTGGAAGAAGTTTGATAGAAAGAAGTCAAAATTTCGGTATCGGTGTCATAAGGGAGAGGTAACTGGAAATATGAAAGAAAAGTTGTGGCAAGAGTCGCAAAAGTGAAATGAGATGCTCTGGGCTGATCAACATAACACTTAGCAGCAACTCCAGTGAGCGTGCGTTGGAACAAATGAAGACGGATGGAGTCTTCAGTAATGGAATTTGATGAAAACCACATGTGGAAGGAGAAAACATGATTAGTTGGATCTTCTCTAGGATTACCTTCAAACTTTGGGATGTCTAAAGGGAATTTAGTAGGCATAGTTGGCAATGTGGGATCATGGAGAAGAGGATCATTGATAAGCTGGCTAAAATTGGGGAGACTTAAACCAACCATAAAAGGAAGCAAGGGAGCAAGAGTGACCACACCAGTGGGGGTACCCTGATTGGTAGCCGGGTTACCACCTTGGGTTCCTGCACCCATGTTGATGCTTGACATAGTGGCGATATGGGGCTGAGAAGACGCGAAATCAAAGGATGAATGTGATGAATCGCAGAATCAAAATCAAAATGACGACTCGATGGAGGACTGGGAGGATGAACTCTAATTCGATGGGGAGGAGTAATATGTCCTAATGGGAATTGAGGGTGAATACCTCGAATTTGATGCAACAAATTCCTAGGGGGCGCAATGATGTCCATACAATAATGATCTAAGAACTAAAGGGTGATGAAACAATGTAAACTTTGAAACGGGAACTATAAACTCAAAACGAGAACTCTAGCCAAAAAACCCCAAAAAACATGAAAAACAGTGCTAAAAAAACCATGACATTATAAACAAATTACATGAATAAATTAATCAAAATTTCATTACTTGTAGATTGAAATTATATCTTTAAGTTATTGTTGCATTGTAGATATTCTAAACAATAAAAATCATCATAATTAAAACATATAATCCAAAAAACGTAAAAATGACCCATAACTTCATTTAACACCATATGGAAATCAAAAATTTTATTTCAAGATATGATGCAAACATCAGCTATATAAACTGTCTTAGACAACTATTCAAAATCACTCATATTTTCTTGCACACCATTAGAATTCACATCTTCAGATGAATGACTGGATGCAGATGAAGATGTTCCATATTCTTATCTTTCATCAACTAGTGCCCCATCTAAGTCCACATGCATGCCCACCATTTCAGATTTCAAAATTCTTCTGGATCTACGACTGGTTTCAGCAGACTCCCATCTCAACGTTGTTCCTTTTGGTAACAACCTCTTTAGAATCTCTATCATCTTCAAGCGAAGAGTTCCTCTCTTTTTTAAATTGAATTCATTAACAAGTATGTCAAAATCCTCCAATTTTAAGAGGTTTGTGCAGCAACGATTTATATTTGTACCCTTTCTTTTTCTCTTTCCGCCAATTTTTTTTATCAACTACCATCTCTGGCTTATACACACCATTGAATGGGTGTGTATTTGTGGCATACCAATGTACTTCAACACATGCAACATCTTCATTTTCTATAATGACCTTTATAACCTTAGAAACCCAGAATGGATAGCCATTGGGATCTCCATTTGCTAGCACTGTGATCATACAACCCTCCTTAATATCTTGTACTGAACCCCTGTAAAGGTCTTCCATGGCTTCACGTTGTGCACGAGATCTTCTAGAACCAATATACATTTTTCTTTCCTTTGCCTGTGAAGAATTAATAATAACTTGATATTGTTGTTGTTCAACCATGTTTCTTTCCTCGTGTTCATTTGACACATTTTGTGGCAAAATAAATAGATTTTTCAAAGGTATGTCTTTGTTTGTTGTTCTTGAAATGATATCACTTTGATTATTGAAAAAAGACTCCCACCAAACTGAATCAACAATATCAAAGTACTCATATGTATGTCTAATACATTTTTTAATTTCTTCTAGGCAATCAAAATAACTTATATCTCTATTATGTTTGCATGCATTATGAACTTCAGCGACTGATTGTTATAATAATATATTTGATGCAAATATTGGATGATCTAGAATGAACTTCAAAAATGCCAAACCCGGTGACGGTGCCCATTCTGTAGTAGCTGAATACTTCTTGCCCCATATTAGTGTTTTCCCATCAATTTTTTTGATACGAAATTGATGTTGGAAGGTAATGTCATTAAGCTGGTCAATGCATTTCTCCTCACCATGCGATCCCAGAATAAACCTTCGCATGTCAACAGTTTCTTCCAACACATCAAAAGTAGGCTCTGGCATGTATGATTTCTTAATACATTCAATTAATGATGGCAAGCTCCCAACTTCCTTCCTCCTCAATGTGACTAAAAAACGACTGAAAATATGATCAATATGGTCATGAGTGTGCCTAACAAGAAGGAAACCAACCTTTACCTTCTAAAAAATTCTCAATTTAACAAGCATGTTTAGATATCAAAAAACAATTTGATTTTTGTTTCAATGACAAGTGTTGTCCAATTGTAGATACAAAACTTCAGGATGATTACCAGACCAATGAGAAAGCACATCATGAATTATGGTTATTGTCATATTTGCATCATTATGAATATTTGGAGCTATGAAGTATACCCTTGGCAACGTTTTCCCATTGAAGACCATAAAACCGACCAAGTGATACTGAATAAAATTTTCCTCCTGTAAATTTTTGGGTGTGCGAACAAAATGTGGTAGAAGTGTTTTCTTCTGTTCCATACCATCAATTATCAAACCCAAATATTTATTTCTTTCGACGCTTGTACAACTTTTTCCTTTCACTTATTTGTTGTTCGCGATTCTCTTGAAGTGCTTTGACAATGGAATCTACACAACATAAAATAAAGTCATTAAGAAATACGTTTTCATAGTTGATGACTATACAATTTTAAAAGTTAAAGTTATGAATTCTTACCTCTTTCTGACCCTTCACATTTATCCCTTTTTTATTTAAGAGAAGCACATGTACTGCAAATCTCCATCCTTGTCTTCTTAGGAATACGAACATTGTTGAATTCTTTCTTCCATATATTCACAAAATATTGATATGTAATAAATCGACCATGTCCCTCAACACCTTCTGCATATTCTTTGTATAAGTTGTAGATTTCTCGTCTTGAGAAATTATTTGGAATATGTATTGTCTCTCTATTTGGCATACACTCTCCATGCTTTGAAAATAAATCTTTCATCCATGACATTGAAGTATTTGATAATGGACCAAACTGTTGTTTATGATGTACTTTTGAATAAAATGTGGGATCCTTTTCCAAATTTTCTTGGATTCTTAACAAACGAAAATTACCCATTGAATGAAACATTTTGAAAGCCTTTCTATAGATAAATAAAGACCCAGTATGATAATAATAACCTGACAATGTAGATTGCATGCATTCCACTAAATATGAATTTTGCATGCTTTTATTCATTGACAAATATCTCTTCCTTTTCTCTAATGCAAACTTGAAATCCATATGTTTCAAGCAATCTTTTTGACAACATTCACTTGAAATGAGAGCGCTGATAGAACTTCTTCTCGTCATATACTCTACTCTATCCCTTGTATAACTAGAACATCTTGGATTGATACGAAAATATCTGCTCCTACTCCTCGATACAATATTTCCTAGCAACATCTCCATCATTGGATCATCATTTCTATAAGAATTTTCATCATCACTATGAGGAATGTTATCCTCACTATGATCATCTGTGCTTTTGAAATACTGACTTGGATGATATTATTCATCTTTCCCTTCTTCAGTGCTACTCTCATAGTCCTTAGAATTAGGACTAAATCAAAAATTTGACTCAATGTTTATTGGATATTCTTCATCATGTGCATTGTCAGTGTTTCTCTCATAGTCCATAGGATTAGGACTACGTCGAAAATGTGACTCTTTACTTACTGAAAATTCTTCATCCTGCCCTTCGTCACTACTGCTCTCATAGTCCTTAGGATTAGGACTAAGTGCTTCATCCTGTCCTTCGTCACTACTACTCTCATAGTCCTTAGGATTAGGACTAGGTGGAAAATGTGACTCTCGATTTATTGGAAATTCTTCATCCTGGCCTTCATCACTGTTTCTCTCATAGTCCATGGGATTAGGACTAAGTGGAAACCATGACTCTTTATTTATTTGAAAATATTCATCATGCTCTTCATCACTACTGCTCTCATAGTCCATAGGATTAGGACTAAGTGGACATTATGACACTCTATTCATTTCAAATGACTCATCATGTTCTTCATCACCGTTTCTCTCATAGTCCATAGGATTAGGACTAAGTGGACATCGTGATACTCTATTCATTTGAAATTATGCATCATGTTCTTCATCACTGCTACTCTCATAGTCCATAGGATTATGACTAAGTGGACACCATGACACTCTATTCATTTGAAATTCTTCATCATTGCTGCTCTCATAGTCTATAGGATTAGGACTAAGTGGACACTGTAAGACTCTATTCATTTGAAATTCTTCATCATGCTCTTCATCACTATTGCTCTCATAGTCCATAGGATTAGGACTAAGTGGACACCGTGACACTCTATTCATTTGAATTTCTTCATCATTGCTGCTCTCATAGTCCATAGGATTAGGACTACGTGGAAACCGCGACTATTTATTTATTTGAAAATATTCATCATGCTCTTCATCACTTATGCTCTCATAGTCCATAGGATTAGGACTAAGTGGAAATCGTGACTCTTTATTTATTTGAAAATATTCATCCTGTCTTTCATCAGTGCTGCTCTCATAGTCCTTATGATTATGACTAAGTGGAAGATTTGACTCTCTATTCATAGTGGAAGGATTTCCGTTGTATTCATCAATATGAATAGAGTTGTTATGCGACAAAGATGTTGATGCTTCACAAAGCGAAACTTCACTATTAGAAGAATCCATGTCTTTCAAACAGAAGAGGTTGAATGATACAAATGCACTCTCTCCTAATGATAATATATAGCTTAAAGAATGAAAATTTCCCTCCAAAGTTTCCCTCCAAAAAATTGCGAAATTTTTCCCTCCAAAAATTTTGTTTCATGTATTTTCCTCCATAATTTTCTTCTACAATTTATTGAAAAATTTTAACTAAAATTTTCTTATGAAATAAATCTTTTAAACTAAATCTTTAAATTAAAATTGTAAACTAAATCTTTTACCTAAATTAATTTTTTACTTAAACTATATAATATTTACTAGACAATTGAATGTTTTTTTAATTTTTATTATATATTCTAAAACAAATTAATCCCACATTCACTGTGTTGTAAAACAATTCCGTAATGTTCGCTTTATCATAATTTACTATATCGCCATAACAAGAATTATATGTTAAAGTCTTTATAAAAACAAATTAATCCCACATTCACCGTGCGGTAAAACAATTCTGTAATGTTCGTTTTATCATAGTTCCTTATATCGTCATAACAAAATTTACATGCTAAAGTTTTTATAAAAACAATTTAGTCCCACATTAACCATGCGGTAAAAAAATTCCACAATTTCCGCTATAAAATAAATTTCATTATCACCATTCCTCACATCACATTAAGGTTTTTCAAAGTTTGTTAAAAGACTTGGAGCGAATTTATGGAGCAGCTACATTGTTATCAACAACATATTCAATGGAAGATTATCGCATTTGAAAAGCTAGTTTCTCTTTTGTTGTGTGCAAGTTTTAAAATTCAATAGGTTTAATGATTTATTTTTTTTAAGAAGTTAAAAACTTAGATGAGACAGTTTTACCCACAACGTCTACAGTGGGCATGGTGGGCCCCATCGTGCTCCCCGGCTAGCCGTTGGGCACCGAGGTGGGGCGGCGGGCTGGGTGCCAGCCACCCCGCCCCACCCTAATGGCCCAACAGTCGGCCCGGGTGGCGAGTTGATTCTCGAAATTGGCCGGTTGTTAGGCCGTCGAAGTGGGGCGGGAGGGGGCTGCACGGTTGGGGTCACTGAGGTCGAGCAGAAGGGGGCTGCATTTTTTTAATTTCTTATTAAAAAAAAAAATTCTTATGTTTTACAAAATTATTTATCATTTATCGTTTTGTTTGTTAATTTAAGCTATTATTTTTTTGTAATTTACTGATTTATATATATGTGTATTTTTTTGCAAGAAAATGACATCAAAGAATATTTTTGTGAATCTTTTTGGACCAAAGACTGCTAAAATTAAAGGTGGATCCTCAAAAAGCACTATTGAACGAACCAAACCTGAGCTGATAGCTACAAATCTATCAAGTGCCTCAAACAATAAGAAGACGATTTCATACTGGAAGAAATCAAAAGAAGTGAGACTTCCAAAAAATATATGGTATGTGAAAGAAAGAGAAGGTGAAGATGTGTAGATATATCTATATGTTGATATCCCTAACGATAGTGGAATTTATGAGGTGTTGGGAAAGGTCATAGACATGTGTTTGGTACCGGACACTGAAGTTGTTTATATACTTACAAAACCGCCTAAGTCACATGATAAGATTAAATATCAGTTATCATATTCATTGTATGACATGAGAGAGGTATCTACAAAGTTTTCTAAACAAATTATAAATGAAATTGCACAAGATATCGTAAGTATTGTTATTTATATTTGTGTTTTGCGTTATTGTAACTGTCTCATTATATTTTTATAACTTAGTTTTTATTGACATATGATATTTTGTTTGACAAAATTTTGTTGAAAGTCTTTCAATTATGTTGGGAGGCATTAATTTCATAGAGCAAGATATTATGAATGTTGTCAATAGTTTCTACCCAGGGTCAGAAGAAGATATGGAAAACAAGCAAAAAGTAGTAATTCATGATGCTACAAAAATACATCCAAGGAATCAGGGAAAAAAATAAAAATGCCTCTAGTGGATAAATCTAGCAAAGGTAGACAGGTTACTTTTGAAGATGAGGAAGTTGAACTGAAACTGAAGAATATGCTTTCATTACTAAGGATGACATTGGAACTGATGTTAGAAAGGAGAAGGGCCATAAAAGACAAAAAGTAACAATGCCCAGGAATGTCTCTGTTCTAGTTTTTGATAAGAATGTTAGGAGGAAGAAAAGTAAAGTTGAATATTCTCAAGTAGTCATTACCAACAGTGAAGATCCTAGTGAAACATCAAAAGAAAGCAGGGAAATCATTACACCAAGAGTTGATTTACAGGATGTCATTATTAAAACAAAATAAAATTCCATTCAATAGAACTTGACAAAGACAAACTTAATTGAGGGTGGTCGTACATTTTAGCTTAATGTAAGACAAATCTATAAGGAAAGTGAAGGACAATGTAAATATCAAGTCAGAAATCCACACCACCTGCATGTTCACAACTTGAAGACATTGATGAGGTACAATCCATATGCTCATGTGGTTAATTATGTGCTTCTTGTTGATCCAGTTCAAGTTCCCAACAAAGAATCATTTGATAAGTTAAAATGTTTTGAATACAATTATTATGTGCTAGGGGAGAACCATTTTGTATAAGCTCAAAGGCAATTGATGGAGGAATATCCCAATAACCCACATTTTGAAACAATGTAATGTATCATTTATGTTGGTTTATCATATATAGAGGCAAAGTTATTGCAATGGGATCATAATTCAGATAATGAATATAGGATGTCTATGACTTTCATCCAAAGGGTTAGATTTATTCATAGTGAATTTGAAGAAAAATGTGGTGGGGATAAGATAAATGTTACTATAGATTTCCGAAAAGAATGTTGTATGGAAATAGGCTATCAAATTGAGGAGAAAATCAATTCAAAAGGCAGCATAGTAAACACTCATATATTCATAGGTATTGATAACATTTTCCAGTTGACATTTAGAACTGGAGAGATATAAGAATTGATTAATGAGATTTTTAGCATGTGGGAGAACATTGGCATTAAAAACCAGAAGTTCAAAAAGTCTAAACCATTGATATGTAGCAACAGTAAATCAAGTCCTAAAATGAAGCAGCTTCCAGAAGATATGACTATCACACCTTGGAGAGCAATGCAAGGAGTGAAGGATGAAAAACTTGTCAAAGCAATATTATGTCATGTGAGGTCAGGGGAATTATCATTGGAGGAAATGTTTGAAGAATTTCAAAAGTAAGTTTGTTGAATTATTTTTACTTATTTCTAGATTATAATTTTCTTTTTAATATAACATATTGTTCTTGGTAGTATTTGTTATACATATCATTATATTAACTTTTTTTACTTTATCTATTCAATCACAAAGTTTACATGAAAATACAAGAACAAATGGTTAAATTGTTGAATGAAGATAGTTGGGATGATGTTGTACGCAACTATCCAAATTCAAGTTCTACATCAACACTAAAAGATTTTTATCTTGCATTTAAAAAGGTATGTTGATTTATACATTCATTTTTATTCATCTGTATACTATTTTTATTTTATAACTTATACATATATTTGTTTATTTTATTAAAGATGAGGAAAGATGCAAATGGAGCACCAGATAGTTTTAAAACCTTTATTGAAAAAATTAATATCAAAAGAATGAAGAAGCAGTGTCTTAAGAATGTTGAACTTGATCCAACTCTTACTCATTTCATTTGGAATGGGATTGACACTATTCAATATCAAGTAATACAAGGCGACTGTGAAGACATTGTTAAACTCATACTTAAAAGGGATTATTCCCTAGTTATTGCAGATATTCCCCATGGTTTCAATATCCCAAACATTGACTATGATAATGACGCTTATACTTATCAAACTCTTAGTAAAATGGTTGCAGGATTTGTAGAAGTCACATCATCACCGTTATGAAGATTTGTGACATTTCATTCAGACACACAATTGGCAATGTTATTGTCAAGCTTCAAGGGGAAAACGAACTCAAGGATGCAGCTGGAATGGTAAGACGTTGAAAATGTGTGTTTGATTAATGTTAAAAAATTCATTTATGTACAAGTTAATTGAACCTTTACTATTTCATGTTACAGGCAAAAGTCAAATATTCTTAACCGTGAAGATCAACCATTTATAAATGATTGTGAGTTCATCCATATTGATAGTTGGGCAAAAGATGATAACTATATGTCTATGCTTTTTAATCGGGTAGATGGAAAGAGTCATAGCCAAGTACTAGTTTATGATGTTGTTGTGAAAAAACTAACATATGAAGACAAAGAAGCAAAAGGAGAGATAGTTAACATTTATCAAAAACCACAGTCATTGATTAACTATCTTATAGACATATGTTCAAATGAAGGAGATTGGGTTCTGGATTTATTTTCTGGCTCAGGTAAGTTTTATTATATAGAATTGAATTTCAATATCTTCTTTCTTAATTTATATGTCATTATACTAATTTACTTCATTATTTCTTTTGTGCTTGATAATTAGGTACAACACTAGCATGTTGCCTACAAAAAGGAAGAAATTGCATTGCAATTGAAAAAGATCCAATACAATGCAAATTTATTCAGCAAAGAATTAATGCTCTTCAATTTATTCTAGATGTAATGCAAGAAATTAGGTTGAAGAAAGCGGATTTTAGTGAAACACATGTGGGAGAAAAGGCAAAGGAACCTCAACCACCATTACATGGAATGATTGGAAAGGCATACATTGGGAGATTCGCAGACATCATAGATCCATTAGAAGAGGAAAACGAGTAAAATGAAGAAGAAAATATTGTGGGAGAAGACACTAATGAAACTCTAGAGGAGGAGAAGTGTGTATGATAATATCTCATGGAATATCCAAAGTGGAAAAAGAAGAAAGGAAGGCGATGCTAAATCTCGATGGTTTTAAAGGTGAATCTAGGGTTCACAACTCTGTTGTTGAACCCATGTCACAGTAAAGGGTTTGCTTGACTGTTTCTCAATGGTGTTTATAGTGACCTTGGGACACGACCCTCCTCCCGATGCTGGTTTGTTTAAACTGCCTAAGAACTCTCAGTGTGGCGTTTTTTATTGTTTGAACTTGGTGATTTGTGGGTTCAAGTTTTATTTACCTTCACAGATTTCTGAGGAATTGTCAGTGGTTGGAAGGTCGGTTGGTGTCAGAGTTTTACAAGGTGGTTACGGGGGTTTGATGCAGTAAAATGGGTTCCATTGCCGGACGACGGGTTTTGCAAAGCTTTGCAACAAGGGTCAACGGATGGGAAGGGTTACCTCCCAGTTTTTCAAAAGGGTGCATTGGGTTCAAGGGTTTCTCGGTGTCAGCATGGATGAGGAACTCCTAAACTATTCCTCAGACTCTTTGACCCCTGAAGACATCTGGGTTGAGAGCAAACACTCGTCAGTTGCTGGGAAGGAACCGACATCTAGCATTCCACCGACTTCTCCGGTCATGGAACTCTCATCCTTAATGCACGAGATGGAGGTTACACTACCAGATTTGGGTAACAAGCAACCGGTTTCTACAGTTTCGGAAGGTGGTTTCTGTTTGGGTGAGGGTTCTGAGTCACCTTTTCTCTCTATCCCGTCCCCATCCGAATTTTAGGCATGGTCACAGGCACATACGAGTCTTGGTTACACTCAAGGAGGAGTTGGTGTCTCAGCGGCGGCTTTTCGTGGTTCGGCTCCAGAAGGACTAGGTTCTTCCCCTCCCCACAGTGGGTTTCTTGGCGCGGGGCCAGGGGTTTTCGCTCACCAGGGAGCTACTTCTTCTCATCCCTCTGGTTTTTTGGTTGGTATTCCCAGTCAAGACCCTGGTCTGGACGAAAATCACTCTTTGGATTCGGACGAGAACCCTCTAGCTGAAGGCGACCCTGCAGACAATCAGAAAAGACAGTGGGAAAGAAAAAAAATCTGAGCATTCCAAGGTTTGGGAACATGACCGTCGCCTAATTTTTGGGGCGAGAATCACAATGGCACAAGCAGCCCTAACTGAGAACACTGTGCTCGTGGGTCGGGTGTGTGGCAGGAATTATACACCGGCTCGATTAAGGAAATGGACTGTGAGGTCTAGAGAAATTTAATGATGCAGTTGTTTGGAGTCACCACTCTATCCAAAGGGTGGTTCACACTCATTTTCTCGCAGTCAGACCAGGTGGATTGGGTATTGATGAGATACTGGCACATTGAAATGACGCCAATTTTTCTTAAGCGTTGGTCTCCACTCTTCGACCCCGAGAAGGAAAACATGGGTACTGGTCCGATTTGGGTTCACCTGCCAGGTCTTCTGCTCCAATTTTGGTTTGAGGACATCTTCAAGGTTATAGGAGATGACATGGGGGTTTATCTAGATCGTGATAGGGCTTATATGGATACGGGTTGCATGGCTTTAGCCAGAATACTAGTGTACCTGGACACCAGGGAGGGCCTCGTGGAGAGTTATCTACTTCAAATGGGGGAGACGACCAGGCGACAGATTCTTGATTACGAAGGTATACCTTTCCATTGTCATCGGTGCCATGAAGTGGGTCATCTGTACAAAGACTACCCCCTTTTGTCTGGGAAGTAATAAGAGATTCTAAGGTCCCTAGTTTCAGCTAGTACTCAAACTATGGAGGCGGACTTCCATCCACAGTCGGTCCCTCTGGAGGTTTTTGGGCCCCAACAGCTTGATTTTGATCACTCCTCTCCACAGCCGGACTTGGTGGCATCCGCGACTTCTCTCACCAGAGGTCGGGACCGAGACTCGATTTTTTCGGGTACTCCTCCCTCCCCTCCTCTATTTTCAAATGATTGTTTATTTGCTTTTAAATCTGCTTCTATGAGTTTGTCTGGTTTGGTGTCTGAGGTCAGCAAGTTGTGTTCCCCTCTTTGCTCGATTGTAACAGCCCCTTCCCACCCCCCGCCCCTTAGCACTAACCCCACTACTATCCCTCTCCCTCCCACTCCCTCCATTGGAGGCAGCCCGACCCCTAGTGGTTCTCACCGCTATTTCCTTCGCTCCCTTCCTACCGCCCAAACCCCTACCTATGGTTTGGATGCGGATCCCCTCCCTACCATTCCCTCAAAACCCCCCCGTGGTAGACAATCTCACCTCTCAAAGTTCATTAACAGGGCTGGCATCAAAGTGGCTTCTAGGGTTCAGGCCCCCTTTGACTGGGTCCTTAGAGAAAATGGAAACCCTCCAAAGGTTACCCCATGAAGTGTCTCTCTTTCAATTGCAAGGGCCTGGCCATCCCGAACAAAAAACTGGCTGTTAAGAGGTTATGTTTATCGGAGCAACTGGATGTCATTTTCTTGCAAGAAACTTTGGGGAAGGGAGTCTGGTTAATAACATGCTCCTAAATTTCCTTCAAGGCTAGATTTTCCACTCCTTGGATGTCACAGGGCACTCAAGTGGATGTGCCGTGGGTTTCAACAAAAGATCTATAAAAATTCAAAACGTTTGTGGGGGGGGGGGGGGTGTGTTTCTGGGCGCAAACGTTACCTCCAGGGATATAATTTCGCTCTCAGATATGTCAACATTTATGGGCCCTGCCATAACAAGGAACAGTACTGGGTTAAACTACTGGCTGCCAATTTTATGCAAGCAGACAACCTGATCATTGGAGGTGATTTAAACTTCTCACTAGGCCTGGCAGAGTCCTAGGGCAACAGAGCCTAATGTGACCCTCTCTCAGTTTTCTTTGAAACTCTTTTGGACTCCCATGAACTTCTAAACATTGTTACGGCCAAAATCTTGCTGACCTGGAGAAATAGAAGAACTGGGGAGGAGGCTTTGGCCAGAAGGTTGGACCGTTTTTTGATAAAGGCCTCTCTCTTAGACAGATTAGAGCATTATCGCCAGTGGGTGAGTTCGGGAGGGATATCAGATCACTCCCCGATTTTTCTGGAGCTCAAGGCTGGAAATTACAAACCCCATTCCCCTTTCAAATTCAATTCGTCCTGGCTAGCAAAAGCCAAGTTCCATAAAATTGTCACTGATTTGTGGATCCATTATAGGCCGGGTGATCATATATCCCCGGTTGAGGTCATAACAAACAATCTGGCTTGTCTTAAAACTAAAACAATTGAATGGGCGAAGGAAAAATAGAGGAAGGATGAAGTTGATCTTCAAAGGATTGAAATTGAACTTAATTAATTGGAAGCCTCTGGGACTAGTAGTTTTGCATCGACTGACTCGAAGGCTCATCTAATCCAATTAGAATCAGAAAATATTATACTTTTGAGATTGAAAGAGGAGTCCTGGCGGTTAAAAAGCAAAGCACTATGGCTAAAAGTTGGAGATGAGAATTCCAATTTTTTCCATCAGTACGCTCGAGGGAGAAAGGAGATCAACATTATTTGGGAACTACATGATACAGAAGGCAGGGAGGATAATACGTTCCATCAATTGGTGGATATGGGTGTTCGGCACGTTTCCAATATTTATAAGGCCCCAAGGGGTGTAACCCTCCTGGACATCATTCGTTTAGCAGAGGCTTTACCTAGTTTTGTCGAGCCTGAAGAGATGGAGGCCTTATTAGCTCCGGTCTCACTGGGGAACTTGAAGCTGTGATGAAATGTTTTAAAAAAGACAAAAGTCTAGGGCCGGATGGGTGGCTGGTGGAATTCTATAGCACTTTCTTTGAGCTGATAGGGTCGGATCTTCTCAAGGCTATAAAGGAGTGCAGAACTTCCAGCAGAATGCATGAAGGTTTTAATGTGACTTTCCTTGCCCTCATCCCCAAGATTGATAAGCCCCTTACCTTTGATGATTATCACCCTATCTCCCTCTGCAACAACTTCTATAAAATCATATCCAAAACAATCACCCTGCGTGTTAAACCGATCCTTTCCAGGATGATATCCAAGGAACAATTTGCTTTCCTCAGTCATCGTCAGATTCACGAAGCTATTGGGACTGCTCAGGAAGCCCTACATTTGATCAAAAAGCAGAATAAGAAGTCCATCATTTTAAAGATTGACCTCTCCAAAGCTTTTGATAGGGCGAGTTGGTCCTACCTTCAACTCATTCTCACACATATCGGCTTTCCACACTCTTTTATCTCCTGGATCATGTGTTGTATCTCTTCTACCTCTTTTAGTATACTTATAAATGGGGCGGCTTCCAGTTTTTTTCATGTTGAGCGTGGTCTTAGGCAGGGATGCCCTCTTTCCCCCCTCCTTTTTCTACTAATCATGGAAGGACTAAGCAGACTAATGAAAAATGCTCGTGAGGTGGGTGACCTAGGGGGTGTTCAGATTTCACATATGACTACCCTCTCGCATATTCTATTTGTAGATGATGTACTTATATTTCTTAATGGTTCTTTTCATGATTCATATGTTTTCAAAAACATATTATCTCTTTTTTGCAAAGCCACAGGTATGGAACCCAATGTTAGAAAATCCTCGATCATTTGTGTGTCCTGCCTCCAAAATGAGGAACGGTATGCATCCCAACATTTCGCTTTTGTCAGACAGGAACTAGATGCAGGTCTAAAATATCTGGGGTTCAGACTGAAGCTGAATGGCTATCGAATCGTTGACTGGGCCTGGCTCATTACTAAGATTGAAAGCGGGATAAACATCTAGAAACAACGATGGCTCTCCAGGGTAGGCAAGCTTACTCTCATAAAATCAGTGCTCGAGGCCATCCCGGTTTACTGGATGACACTTGCTTGGATCCCAAAAGGCATTCTAAACAGGATTCAACAAATATTCTGTCGTTTCCTCTGGAGGGGACAACACACAAGGAGGACTTTTTCCTTGGTCAGTTGGGACAAGATCAGGAAGCCTAAGAATCTGGGGGATGGGGCTTAAAAAACCTTCAGTCTTTCACAAAGGCCCTAGCGGCCAAAATGGGCTGGAAAATTATCAAGTCAACAAGCCTCTGGAAAGAGGTAATATACTTCAAATACATTCACCCCCTCTCAATTATGGAGTGGATTCGTTGTCCCAACATGTCCTCTGTTGGTGCATCCATTATATGGAAGGCAATCACCCAATCCTTCAATACCATCAAACAGGGGCTAGCTTGGAAAATTGGTAACGGGGAGCAGGTTCGTTTAGGCACTGATGCCTAGACCAGGTGTGAGAATGCCCATATCCTTCCTTGAGCCCTTCGATAGTTCCTCTCTGTGACTGGTTTCACTAAGATAGCTCATATTGCGATT
The DNA here is from genome assembly GCA_031772625.1 of Pinus tabuliformis. Taxonomy (NCBI): domain Eukaryota; kingdom Viridiplantae; phylum Streptophyta; class Pinopsida; order Pinales; family Pinaceae; genus Pinus; species Pinus tabuliformis. Next base: position 841,471,435 of record CM062817.1, on the reverse strand, counting down.
GCAGGTCTAGACCCCTGGTTTCCCCAGCGATGGCGGGATCAAAGAGCTTTGAACATACCGGAAAGATGGTCAGGGGATTGGGATCATTTCATTAGGGCATTAGAGGAAGCCAATATTAGGCTGGCTGAAAAAGATGATGAGCTCATATGGGCCACCGCCCCTCATGGAAGATACTCTCCAAAAGCTAGCTATGCTACTCTTATGTCAGCAGAGGAAAATGGTATGATCAACTGGTGGTGGTGACATCTCTAGAAATTAAAATCCCCTCCAAAAACTAAGTTGTTCATGTGGTGTATACTCACAAACAAAGCCCCAACTGAATTAAACCTCATGAGATGGGCTATACACGGTCCCTCTCGTTGTTGTTTATGCAAATCAAATGTTGAGGATGCGAATCATCTTTTTCTCCTCTGCCTAGTCACGGCACAGGTTTGGTCACAAATAATTTCAACGCTAAAATTAAGGACTACATGGTCTAGCCAAAATCTTGAGGAGGCATGGCACCGTTGGTGGTCAGAGGCACTCACTCAAAAGGACAGAAATCTGCCCCTGATTGTTTGTTGGGGAATCTGGTTAAACAAGAATCGTATGATCTTCCAAGATGCACAGATAAACTGGCTTGCCACCATTACAAACTCTGTGGCCATCTTCAATCTACTTCCTGATACTTTGGACAACAAGTCGTCGCGGGTCATTTCTCCTGAAACCATTGATACACATTCACCATGGGGTTATTTTGATGGTTCAACCCAAGCTGAGGGTTGTGGGGGGGGGTGCCATTCTTCACTTGAATGAACATTTGTCTTTCAGAATCCAAGTTGGCCTTGGCAGGGGTACTAATAATTATGTTGAGCTTAACAGTTTAAAACATCTCCTATTATTCGCGCGGGAACAAAATTGTCAAAGGATTCAGATCTTTGGGGATTCACAACTTGTAATAAATTGGATAAATGATGTATATCATTGTCACTTGCACACACTCAGGGACACACTAGATGATGTATTTACTCTAAAATCACAATTTGATTTTATTGTATGCTCTCATATATACAGGGAAAGGAATGAGATCACTGATCATCTTTCCAAAGAGGTCGCACAGCTGAATAGGGATCAATGGATAGTACATGAGTTCAGAGATGGAGAGTTCTATCAGTTTTTCCACCGTCCTTTCATTGAGATGAATGGGAACCACTCATATTGATCACTCTGATCATTCTATGTTTATTTTTTTTTTGTCTTAACAGTTTTTCTTGTGACATTGCTATGGTTTTTAGTTTCTCGACGAATATATTTCGCTCTGCAATTTTGTTGTAATTTGTATATATGCTTAGTACTTTGATGAATGGAACTACTATGAATGCATCTCATACATGCTCATTGATACAACATGTAATTTTTTAATTTATTAATGAAAATTGCACCTTTTTCCTTGGAAAGAAGAAACTCTAGAGGATGAAGAATTTGGATTACATGATATTGTTGATTAAATTTAAGTTATGCTTGGAAATCAAGCTCATTTTTTGTAACTATTAATTAGTTATACTTGTAATGTTTTTTACTTTGACATTTTATGAGAAGAATAAGCATTCAATTAATGTTTTTATGTGTTCAATATTTGTATTATGTGATTTTTGTTTTAATTTTTATGTCAATCATTATTTTTTGAAAAAAACAATGATTATTATTATTTTTTGACATGAAATTCATAAAAAAAATACTATTATTTAACCATTTTTTGTTAAAAAATTTTCTATAATAATTGTGATTATGACATGTCATTTCTAGCAAAAAATTCTCAAAATGTGTAATTTTTTAGTTATATTTATGTTTAAAATGGTTATTTTTATGTCAATTGTTAAAAATTATTGTTTTTAGAGACAATTATTTGATGTGCATTGAAAAATTAATTAACAATATATAAATATGTAGAATATCGAAACTTTAAAATATCAACCTTCTTCTTTAACTATGCAAAAAAATAAAAACCTCACTACAAACTATATATATATATATGAAGAAGAAGACCACTTCAAAAATTATTAAATTTAAAAAATAATTATTCACATTTAATACATTAGAAAATTTAAAATCAAAAAATAGGTCTTTTAAAAAAATGGTCTGATGCAGAATCAACACTTTTTAAAATTAGCATGCAAATCACTAACATTCTAAAAACTAATGTACATAAAAAAATTAAAGTGTCAAAAAATATGCTAAAAAAATATGTGTATTCTGCATCACCACTTTTCAAAATCGGGTCACTTTTTTGCTACCTCTACGAAACAGGTAATCGTATCAGTTCTCATTTCAAAGTTTACATTGTTATGATAGAACTAAAATAGCAACAAACAACAAGCGAACACCTAGTGCAGTGTGCCAAATGTAAACTAACCATTTTAATGAATTACTCTAATACAAACAACACACGTCCTATCAAAGAAAAATACATCTAGCCTATAGGTGATCTAAATCCTCAAACAATCTTAGATCTACTATTTCAGATGACCTTCCAAAGAACTTCTTACTTGACGGAATATCATCCCCACAAGCAGAGTTGTCTAGAGAAAGGTAGGGTAGAGAACCAACTACTTCCCATAGCTAGTCGTATAGGGTGTTTTCCTAAGATTGGTCACTATGGTTACCTTCATCCCACGAGGGTGGTCGAGTCTTGAGCTTCTTGGTAGTCAGCCACAACATGGGATTCCCTGCCACAGGTTGGGTAGCCCCGAGGAGAACATCTCGTACGATGACCTAGTCTAACCCTTCTGAATCAGGTTTCTAACACACTCTGGCTTTGGACGGTGGGATCGTGAAGGATTTTAAACTCCCTAATATGTCAACTACTATGCCTCAATGAAAGTGATCAATGGTTGTTATTGGAACCCTATCCCACCTATCCTACACCTACACTACAAAGATTGTTTGGCCCTGGTGCCCAAGTGGGCTTAATCTATGTGTGTTGATTTATTAAGTTGTAGTGTTTCAAGTCTTGGCTTGTTAGTGTTAACCAAGCTCATGTTTGCATAGGGTGTGAGTGTGTGAAAGTAATGTGTCCAGTGGATGAGTTAATTAATCACATTTCATGATGTCATGTGCTGCTAAAAGTAAAATGCTAAAATATTGTAAATCAATCTAAAAATGACAGAAAATAAACAACCAATCAAACACACGAAACCCCACCCACAAGGGCTACTAACTAGCTAATCAATAGAGGTCAAACAAGCTACTCAAAGACACATAAAAATGCCTAAATATCTCATGTCTAGGGACTGAGATCTAGAGGCCCTAATCTGTTGTAAATGGTGCAGACAAACAGCAAAAATCAGAGGTGAAAAATGTTGCAAAGGATAGGAGTGAAGCTCTAAAACCTAGGATGCTCAAGGGGATCCTAAGGGGGGAAAAGAAAACCCAAACTCTAAAGGGAGAAAAGGTAAAAGAAACCTATCCAAAAGATCTGAAAAGTAATGGATCAGACTCTGAAAATCAGTGGCTGAAAATGTTGAAAACCCTAGACTCCTCACTTAGCAAATCTCTTCCTAACAATGTGGAGGTGTACTCTAAACCTAAGGGGGATTTTCCTTCCTCAAAAATACAAATCAAGTGGATCTAGGACTAAGGGAGAATATAAATAGAAGTGAAATACTCAAACCAATCTGTAGACAACACTCTCGGCAATTCTAATAATAAAAAAAGAAGAGGGAAAATTCCAAAACACAAGTACTGACCTAGAACAATGGAAAAAGTAGTTTTTGGGCCAAATATTGTGCTCCAAAATGCAGTTAAGGGGCTGAAAAGTGCGTTTTTCAAATTCTGCCGTCTCCTTCTCAGCTGGTACCTGTGACCTGCGGAAAGAACCAGAAAACCACCAGAATCCGAAAATTTGACAAAAAAGGGTTTAATACTATATATAGAAATTGAAAGACTAAAATAGTTGTAGAAAAACCTAAAATTTTCTTAAACTTCAGTCACCCAAGCATGTTGTTATTACACCAGTGGAGTCGTCATTTGTTGACGACAAATGTAACTAAAACCTAGCAGAGTCGAGTTGATGGTTTCTAGCGATTCAGATCTGCAACAAAAATAGAAAACCTGCAATAAAAGTATAGGTGATCCAAAATAGAAAGCAACAATGAAAAATATCCAATGTAATAACCCAATCGGAAAGACTTTAATTAAATAAATTGTTTATTAAAAACACCTGGTGAAGGAGATCTACATATGGGTCTGTAAGTCCCCGATCGTGGGATGGGTCCTTTGATGTCCTTGATACTTCAGAAAATGATCTTCTCTCTCAATATGTGAAAAACCCAGACAAAATGTGGAAAACTCAAAATGGGAGCTCAAGATAAAAATGATGATAATGGTGATGACGATTATGATCATGGTGAAGAATGAATGAAAAACCCTCATATTTATAACAAAGAATGGAGTTAATCTCGAAAATGGAGAATAATAAAATAATATTAACCAAATCAAGATTTAACCGCTTCGAATACTTTATTATATTTATTGGAGAATGAAAAGATATTTAAAATGGTTAAATATCTTTATTTATAAATAATTAACAAATAAAATGGTTTATTAATTATTTTGTGAGAATTAAGAATTGTGTGAAATCAAAAAAATATTTAAATAGTGATTTAACAATTATTCTAATAACATAAATAAGGAAAATTAAATAAATAATGATTTATTTAATTATTCCTAAGGTATTTAGTCAAATGTGACAATGAATAATTATTTAAATAATGATTTAATAATTATTCCTAGAGAAAATTAAATAAATAATGATTTATCTAATTATTCTCATGGGTTTTTTTTATTTAAATCGGAAATTAATTTCATAAAGATGGTTTACTAAATTATTTTCCACAACAAAAGTGATTTTACTATGGTAAAATTAATTGTATATCGTGTATTTTGATCCACCTAGTTAGAAATGGCTAGGTGATCATTTTTTGGTGATAACAATTCAGTTTCCCTGACTCATAGCATACTACCTGTCCTTATTGCATAAGGACTCCACCAAGTCCTCTCTTGCAAGCATCTGTACACACCACAAACTCTGTGTCTGGATATGCAGTCTTTAACACTGGAGCATTTGTCAACAACTGCTTCAATTGTTCAAAACTTGTTGCACATTCCTCTGTACATTCAAATTTCTTACCTTGCTTTTGCAGTGTTGTAATCAGATATGCAATGCGAGAGAATTTCCTGATGAACCGCTTATAATAACTTGCTAACTACATGAATGACCTTACCTCATCCACATTTCTAGGAGCTGCCCACTTCATGATAACTCTTATCTTCTTTGGATCTATTGTTATGCCTTCCTTGGAAACAACATGCCTTAAGTAATGTACCTCTGTCTGGAAGAAATTGCATTTGCTAAGCTTGGCATACAACTGATGCTCTCTCAGTAACATCAACAGTGCTCCCAAGTGCTTGGCATGCTCTTCCTCATTTTTAAAATATATCAAGATGTCATCAATGAATAGAATAACAAAATTGTCCAGATAAGGATGCAACACACTATTCATCAAGCACATAAACGTAGTAGGAGCATTATTCAAACCAAATGGAAATACAACAAACGAATAATGCCCATGCCTAGTCCGAGAAGTTGTCTTGTAAATGTCTTCTTCCTTGATGTGTACTTGATGACGTCTAGATCTTAGATCAATCTTCGAGAACATTGTTGCTCCCTTCAACTAATCGAACAAGTCATCAATCCTTGACAATGAATATTTATTCTTGATGGTCACCTTGTTCAATTGTCTGTAATCAATGCATAGCCTAAGAGTACCATCCTTCTTCTTCACAAACAACACCGGTGCACCCCACATTGATACACTTAGCCCAATGTATTCCTTTTCAAGAATTTCCTTCAACTGTAACTTCATCTCTACTAGCTTTGGTGTGCTCATCTTGTACGGTACCTTCGATGTTGTTGCTACCCTTGTTACCAACTCAATGGAAAATTCCACTTGCTTGTGAGGCGGAAACTCTGAAATCTCTACTGGAAACACATCCTGAAACTACTACAAGATTGGGTACCTGCTCAATACCTCTGCATTCTCAACATCCTTACCTTTATCGTAGAAATATGAACTACAAATAACAGACACCCTTTTCTGTGATTATGCTTTGTCTGCATAGTTGTCACCATTCTAAGTGATGTTGCTTTCTTCTTACCCTAAAAGATCCTTTGTTCTCCATTGTCATCCAAACACTCAATGGCCTTTTCATAACAATACACTTTGTTCCTATGAAGATACAACCAACCCATACCTAAAATCATATTGTATGAACCCAACGGCAATACATTCATATGTATTGAGGTAGGCATACTATTCAACTCGAACGCACAAGCTCTAACCCACTGATACACTCTCTTCTTTGTACCTGTAGCCAACTGCATTAGCTAGGTTTCTGCATGCACTTCTTTATTCAAACCACACTTATCCACTAGGTCAGGACTAACATAACTATAATTAGATCCAAGGTTAATAAAAATGGAAACAATTTGATAACAAAGCTTACCATCCATCTCGATAACAGTTGCTTGGTGATCTGTTTGCTTATTATCCAACACTGGATAAATCTATGGAATGCTCTACCCAACATCCCCAACTATGTGCGCTTCCTTTGCACTATAAATATAAGGCCTACCACCCTAATTATGTGAACACTCCCTCTTAAGATGCTCCTTACTACATGTCCAACACTACAACTGTCATGTACCATCATTGAGGCAACATTATCTTTCTCACTTACATCATGAGGCCTTGTTCTTTTTGTCTGCCATTTACCTGTAGCTTTGGCTTTCCCTTTACAACCCTGATGCAATTTTTTCTTATGCTTTGACTACTCTTAAAAATTCTTAAATTTCCCAATAACTTCCTCAAGCGACCAATGCTCATCATACTCAATCCGATCTCTAAATGCTAATGGAAATCCACCGGAAAATATCTGAACTTTTGCCTTCTCATCCTTAAGATATAGTACATACCTCAATAACTTCAGGAACTTAGTTGTGTACTCCTCATCTATCATCGATCCCATTTTAGCTCATATAACTCTTTGGATTTGTTTTCATAGTACCTCTTTGACAAGTACTTCTTCCTGAAAAGTCTCTTGAATTTGTACCAACTCAACTCTTTTGTTTTGATGACTCTGACTCGGTTCACATCTTCCCACCAGATGTCTGCTTTCCCTTTGAGGCTAAAGATAGCTATTTTGGCCTTCATATTCTCTGTGTAATCATGCAACCCAAATAATTTCTTCATCCTAAGTAGCCATTCTTATACATCCTCTGGTTTCTTCAAATATCCATCAAAGGTAGGTGGCTTTGATTTCTTAAAATCATCTAGAAAATATCCCCTGTCACTCATGTTGTAAGTATGATAATGATGACGATCATAGTGCCTACCAAAACCAGAACTAGAGTAGAACCTGTGTCCATCACCTCTCTTATCCATATTATCCAACAACTTGTCCTCTATGATCGTGTCATCTCTATCTGACCTGACCCACCATGAGATCTACTACCATATGCCCCATTAGTTCTATCCTCATGCCCATGGTTGATGCAAACCAGTCCCCGTCTCTGCAATTTTGACAAACTTTGAAGGATTACTGCATTGACTTCTGCTTGTTTCTCTTGTGCCTGAATTATCCTGTCATTATCTACCTTGCAGCTCCTTATTTCTGCCTTCAATATTCTCAATATGTCTGGTGGGCTCCAGTATTGTAGCAATAATGCTACAACTACTGGGGCTTCCTATCTCTAATTTTATCAACCCGGTAGTTCGTACAAACTTGGAAGCGACGGTGTTGTATGCACAAGTACTAGCTCTTGTCGCAGCTGTCACTTGGTCAGCTGGCACAAGTCCGCTAGGGCTCAAGCCAACTTCTATATGTTCTCAGAAGAAGCTTTCTAAATGATGGACGAAGGCTATCTCAAGGGGAATTGATCTACTTTGCAAAAATGAACTGAAAGCCAACCAAAGCATGGAAACCCTAGTAAACCCTAATCTGACTAGTTTAACCTCTATGGTGCAATAGTGAGAGTGCAAATGTCTAAACATGGTGCCATTACTTCTAATGATGTGAAATGCATGAACTCAAACTATTTTCATTGAAAAGAACATTGTTTTTGTATTTTTGCTTAAGTGGATGGAGTGATTATGAATTTGCTTCTTATTAGGGTTTGGTTGTGCAGAGGTGGTGCGAAGGGAGAGAAAGCTTGGGAAAGGTCAGGAGGGCTAGGAGAGGTCCCAGAGGGTCCCTAGCATCAATCCACAGAAGTCTACAACATTCAGATGCTCGGCAACCAAGTTTGCAGGCTTCTACAGGATGTCTGCAGGGGATCCTACAGGAAACTAAGGAATTCTACAGGAAGTCTGCTACCTTCTACAGGATGTGCTGTAAGTGGAAGTTTTGGGTGATGGTGAAGTGATGGAGCGGTATGGGTGGATAGGTAAGGTGGAGATGGAGCTTGTGATGACTCAGGGGCAGAGAAATAAGATGGAGAGAGAGTGCACGGAGTTGGTTGGTGGATAGAAGGATGGCAGCAACGAAAGGTCAAAAAATGAAGCTACGTGGCAATGGATGAGTTGGAAGGTAAACGAGCTGAACAGAGGTCGAGTAGGTGGCTTGAGGTGAGGTTAAGAAGAAGAAGAAGAAAGTGGAACGATACTGAGCAGTGTAAATAAAACAAATTGCTTATGTCTTGCACCAAAAACGAGAATTCATTAACCAGTGCTACCTGTGCTATTAAACCTATGAACAGCAATGTAAATCATGAAGAAAAGTCGTGCATGGAGGTAGAATGAAGAAGTATGGCTCTAGAGTAAAATGCATGGAAGGATCCACGATTAAAACAACTATGTTGCAACTTGCATAAAAATAGAAAAGACTGCGTTTTTTTTGGTGGTTGGTATAGACTGCACCCCAATCCCTAAACAGAGATGGCAGTGGAGGCACTAACAACCTTTTCTTGGAGCTCCAGTGAATTACAAACCTCCTATCCTGATCTAAGCAACTGAAAGTGATTTAACCATAAGCTAATCCTACTCAATCTTATTAAAGAAATCAAATCAGCAGACTGTGTTCTTGAAATGCATATCAAACAAGGAAACAAAGTGCTGGAAAGAAAGGTAAATAACACTACAAGAAGAGGAGATCTATTGCTCTCAGGTTGGGCCCTAACCTGAGAGCTATAGCTCCCTTAAAAGCTCAGAATTAGATCCAAATCTGCTTGCCTTTATTCATAATCAAAAGTCTAATGTCATGCCAAAACTGGCTTACAAAAACAAACACTGAGCTGTGCTCAGAAATTACAATATCAGTCCAAAAGTTCAAAAAGCTCCTAACAAAGGCTACGGCCTTCATATTTATACAAAATGAAGATCAAGCTGGCTTCCTTCATTCGTGAGCTTGGCTGTCCAACTGAAAGTCAAACTGCTTTAAACTGCTGATCCTGTAGAACGTGTTGGCTGCCTTTAAGCTCAGTGGGGAGAGCTGTTGGAGCTCGGAGTTAAGGTGAAAATCACGAGGAAGGTCATCAAGACTGTGGACAACCTCCCTATGAACCCGCAATGTCACCTTTGTTGTCTCCTTGTCTCCATTTACGTGGTCTTTTGCTCTCTTTAATGCCAAAAACCTGAAATCATCATGTATTACTCACATAGATATAATGCCTGCCCTTCTTCCTATAAACAACACGAATATACTAAGAAATGAATGCATAAGTGATAAAAGATGAATGGTTGAACAAGGTAAGTAGGCCAATATGAGCCCAAATTGTACCAAAAATTGGGGCTCATCATCACCCCCCAGCTAAAATATTTGCTCATCCTTGAGCAACTTAGTCCAAATCTTCATCCTTCATTGCTTTTACTGCTTCCCTTACATCCCAAGGCTCTGTGGTAGTGTCCTCTTTGCTGGTATGAAACCCTGCTTTCCTGTTCACCTCTTCCCATTGTTCACTGTTATCCTCCTCTGTATTGCCTTCAGTCAACCCTAGCAGTAGTGGTGGGCTGAGTTTAAGGCCAATCCAGTTGGCCTGGAGGCTTTGCAGGGATTTCTTGTAAAGGTCTACCCTTGCCAAAGCTTCCCTCATCTGAATTGGGGTATGGTACTCTCGGATTTTCAAGCTGTGTGCCAAGGTATTCCATCTGCGTGTACATGCTTGGGCAGCACTTTCTCCTAACAATCTTTCCATGTCTTCAAAATGAGCTATGGCTTGGGCCTGTTGGTCCATAAATCTCAAGGAAGCTGTGGGATCAGTAGACAACTGTTGGTGGGCTGAGATGAGTGCAAGCGGATCCTCTGGTTCTGCTCGAATGAAAAGTGGCTCGCTCACTTCTCGGTTCATGACCGATTTTGCTTCAGCTGCTCTTTGATCCTCATGGTTCAACCATGAAGCGAACGCCATCAATTGCATATCACCCAAGGCAATATTGGGATCCCAGGAGACTTCATTAGGCAAAGCCAAATTGTGGAGGTAAAACTCTGCTAATTTGGCTTTGTCTTCTGACGAACTAGTACTGCACAATTCAGAAAATTGTTGTGGGTTTTGGATATGTGAAATACCTCTTTGTGCCAAGGTATTTATTTGGAACTGCAGCCATTGATCTTTCAAGTACAAACCATAGGATTTTGCAGGTTGTCTGCACTGTATTGCCTCCATGGCCCAACTGGCCATGCAGGCCAATTGTGCTTCCTTTTGCTGCAGCTGTTCTTTTAGAGCTTGCACTTCAATTTTTGTTTGTTGTTCTGCTTCCTGTAGAAGTGTCATTGGCTCCTCAAGACTGGTGGTCAGCTCCTTTTTGCCTTGTTGTTCTTCTGTGGTGTCTTTGGAGGATGTACCTGCCCCTGCCCTTAGTTCCTGTAGCTGCAATCTCAGCTTCTGATTTTCTTCCTGTAGAAGCACACGTTGGCAATTAGCCACATGTTTAGCCATGGTGAATTCACTCCTGACCTCCTTGAGTTGCTCTTGTAAAGGGCCTATGTCCGCCACACCCTTTGACTTGGCGATCTGCATCCATGTGTGCGAACGGACTCTTGCTTCCTCTAATGCAAAAAATAGGGGTACAGTAAATTTCTGCGGTATGATTTTGCCCGGCTCTAAAAAGGTGTAGTATGAACTCAGACTAGGTTGAGGGCTGGGCTCAGGTATATGTTCTCTTTCTGCCTCTTTAGGTGGCTCTATCTCACCCTCCTTTGGTGGTGATGAAGGTCCTTCTCCTTCCCTCTTCTCCGTTTCCTGTAGCCGGGCCAGAGTATCCTGTAGAACATTTTCAGCTTCCTGTAGCCGAGTTTTTTCAGTCAACAGGTCTAACCTTTCTTGCCACGTATTTTTCTTTGGACTCCCCTTCTCGTAGGTGACTGTTATCCTTGAGGGGGACTTTTCCTTGGGAGAAGCAGGGGTATCTTCGATGACAATCGGGCTGCTGGACGGAGGCTGTGGCTTGCCCGTCTTTATCCTAACACTTCTTCGAGCTTTAAAGTATAGAGGGGTCTCCCTCTTCCTCTTTTCTTTTGGCTTAGGTGGCGTGTTGAGGCCAGCTAATACAGCTGCTGCCTCCCTTGCCAGAATGTCCACCTTCTTCTCCTTGGGTTTCACCTTTTTAGGGCTTCCTGTAGAAGCCCCTGTTTTGGTAATTTTCGGGCTTCCTGTAGAAGACCCTTTTGCCAATTTCGGGCTTCCTGTAGAAGACCCTTTCTCTGTTTTCGGGCTTCCTGTAGAAGCATGTTTCTGCTTTCCTGTAGACACGGGTGTCACCACCTTTGCTTGCTTAGCTGCATGGGTTTTGCTTTGTGGTTTGGTTGCAGGTGCTGACGAGGTACTTGGGCTGATGTGGACCACCTCAGCTTTGTCCGTTCTGCTCTTCAACCTCTTTTCTCTTGCTGACAAGATGGGTGTGTCACCTTTTTCTTTGTCATCCTTTTCCTCATGCTTCTTCTTTTGTTCTTTCTTCTGCACTGTGGTCGGGGTCTTCTGGCCTTTTTCTTTCTTTCCCTCGGCCACTGCTTCTTTTTCCTCACTGCTGGAGGAACCCGTTTCTTTAATCAACATTTTTATGTCTCCATCTCTTGTCAAATTCCTGAATGATTCCCATGAGAGGGGAACCTTATATGAATGAAGCGCATCCTCCACAAAAAGTTTGATCAACCCATGGTGGGCTACCTGATCTGGTATGCCTTCTTTTAACTTTGTGGCACACTCAATTAGGGACTGTAGCAGGAAATAAGGAATGTTCAGTTTCTGTTCTACAGGAAGATCAATCCGGTGCCTCAATTCAGTGAGCAACCGAAAGTGATATGCGTACACGATGCTAAAACGGCCTTCACAGGTTATATACTTCATGATTTGCAGGCTGACTTCATTCCATGGTGGCAGCAAGCTGGTTCTTCGCACCCCATTTTTGTCCTCTGAGAATTCCTCCTCAGGTGGGAAGAATTATTTCTTGGCCTGCTGGCTCAACTTCCTTTCTTCCTTATCCCATGGCAAACCCATTGGAAGTTCAGTAATTCGACTGATATATTGCGGGGTGAGCTTGAGGCTTAGACCCTTGAAGTTCACTGTGGCTAGTGTCTTGGATTTCGGCTTCAGAGCCTGCAAAAATTCTTCTGCCACTTCATCATCGTACCCCTGCAATTTGTCACAAAAAGATATCCATTGAACCCGTGTGAAGAGCTCTACCACTTCCTGGTTTTCCCTTAACTTGGTTGAATCAGTGGGTTCTCGTCTTATAAACCCACCCGGCATGATAAAACAGTTTCCTTAACCAGAGGTGGTGATTGTGGAAGAAATTTTGGTTTACTGAGACAGAGCGTAGAATGTCATGCACATAACCCACAAAACTTATCCCTGAGGAACTTAACACAGTTTAATTACTCGACATCCTGTAGAATGACAGTATAGGCACAGCAGACAACAATTTCACCGTTTTTCTATGACCAGACTGTGGACGACAATCCTGCCACCTTTAATAACCAGTGCATGAAGAGTTCAAGGTTACCTTTTTAATTGGCCACCTTTTTACGTGAGGCACCCGCTTTCCTGTAGAAACTGCGTTCCTGTAGAATGACAGCGTTCCTGTAGAATGCAGCGCGCGATTTTCGGGAGAGACTGCAGTCGGTCTGCGCCTTGGGTGTGCTTCTCAATCGTTCTGATAACCAAAGGCTCGGCGTATCAAACTACAGAAGGATCAGGATAGCCGCTCGAGTTCAAAACGGTGGTTGATACATGCATGAGTGCAATCTAGCCGATTAGATTTTGAATTCGGCGGAATCCGTGGCGCGGGGGTGAGCTGTCCCCGCCGGACCGTTGGGTGACGTCACCCCATCATTCAACTGCGCATTCACTTGCTGCTGCATCAATTCCCGCAAATCTGTCGTCGCCTCTTCGGTTAAACTCGTTTTTTCGACGGGATTGTTCTCACGTGCGTGCTGCTATTCTTTTTGTCATGGCCGCCACCCACACATCCAACTAGACCATTAACTGGCCGACGTGGCCGGCCAAATGGCCATACGGCCGCTCAACCCATTCACCTTTACACTTAGCAATCAATCAAAGTAACATTCATGCAATCTGATGGAAGGAAGGGTCGAGACACTTACCTGCGCGGCTGCACACGATGTTTCGGCTCTTTGGACGCTGATGAGTCGATTTACCTGCTGCTGGCGAACTTACACAAGCCCGGAGGTCCATGTTCACAAGCTGCCGACGATGGATGGGATGCTTCAGTTGCATGCGCCCACGTTTCATTGCATATGGCCTGCGCTGTGAATGGTATCCACTCTAGCAGGCTTAACTGTTACAGGACTCCCGCGGGATGTCTTGGAACAGTTCTTCCTCCTTGGGTGCATGCTGCACGACGATGGATGGCCTCACGATCATGCTCCCGGAGCTTCTGGCTGACTGTGATGAATATGGTGTGAGATCTCTAGCGTTTTTTCATTTACAATTTGCTTTTTCTCGAGACTCATCGATCTGCTTTGCTGGTGCAGGTAACTTCGTTGCATGTCGACAAGGATGGTGGAGCAAGATAACAGCAATGTGCAAGGGTGACAACAGTGGCTTGCATGCGTCCAAACCGATCCTTAGCCGTTGGATCTCCTCATGAAATGAATTCTGGCCCGTTCTAAGCTTCTACAGGAAGTTTCCTGTAGAAATACAGAGCTTCCTGTAGAAAGGTTGCGTTCCTGTAGAGAGTCTGCACCTTCCTGTAGAAAATCTGCATCTTCCTGTAGAAACTCTGCATCTTCCTGTAGAAAATCTGCGTCTTCCTGTAGGAGACTCAAGCTGTAATAAAATTGCACATACCTTGGAGAAAATGAGTATTCTTGGAGGAGGTGCTGGTGAGGTGTCCTAACTGCATGATGAGGACCCTTGGCTTTGAGTTGAGAGGCTTCCTCTCCTCCATGGAACACCTGCATGCAATTTTACATAATGAATCTGCTGACCTTGTTTTTTTCTTGTGTTTTTTCTTCTTTTTCTTTTTTCCTTTTTTTTTTTTTTTTTTTGAAAGATAACAGGGGCGCCTCATAGAGGTTTTCACCCTTGCCATCTGCCTTGAGCGCCTCAAAGAGGTTTTCACTCAAGGATCTTTTTCCAATCTCTTTTTTTTTTTTTTTGAAAAGACAATAGGGGCGCCTCAATGAGGTTTTCACCCCTACCACCTGCCTTGGGCGCCTCAGAAAGGTTTTCACCCAAGGATATTTATTACTTCTTTATATTTTTTTTTTTTTAGATTCTTCAGGGTATGCCCAAAGCAGAGGCAGAACCCTTCTCTATGACCGACACTACCTTCTCCATAGTTTTGATGAACTCTTGTCTTGAGGGAGGCTTCCTGTAGATCTTCAATCGATGCCCATTGACAAGCATGGGGATGGCTTCCTCATCAATGGTCCGAATAAGAACAGATCTATTGTCATGACATTTTTCCACTGAATATGGCCCTAGCCATTTGGTTCTCAGCTTTCCCTTGAAATCTTTGTATCTGGAGTCATACAACAAAGCCCAATCTCCCGCTGAAATTGCTTGTCATGGAGATGTTGGTCATGCCACACCTTTCTCTGAAGTTGAACCACTTCTGAGTGAAGGAGGGCCTGCATTTGGTGCTCATCCAGTCCATTCAGCTGCAATAGCCTTTCTTGTTGTGCATGGCTGAGATCTAGGTCCAGCTGAGTTGCCATCCTCAAAGTGTTGTATTCAAACTCAATGGACAGCAAAGCTTTCTTCCCATAGACCAGCTCATAAGGTGTGAAGCTGGTGGTGGTCTTCCAAGTGGTGTTGTAAGCCCATGTGGCTTCAACCAGGCGATCTGCCCAGTCCTTTCTACTACTGCTCACCACCTTAGTCAAGATCCCTTCTAATGCTCTATTGGTGACTTCCACCTGCCCATTTGCTTGAGGGTGATAGGGGGTGGAAGTCCTATGCTTGATCTTGTGATGAGCTAGAAGATCTTCAACCAGGTTGGAGGTGAACTGGCTCCCTTGATCAGTGACCAGCTCTCTTGGATAACCAAACTTATAGAAGATGTTTTCTCTTAGGAACTCGGCCACCTTTTCTTCTGTTGCTGCTTTGATTGCTTTGGTCTCTGCCCACTTTGTCAGGTAGTCAGTGCACACAATGATGTAAGACCTTTGCCTCGAAGGAGGGTTGATTGGGACCACAAAGTCCATACCCCACTTCTCAAATGGCTCAAGAGTCACCTGAGGTTGGAGAGGCATCTCATCCCTTTGGGTCGGTTTCCCCATTCTTTGGCATTGGTCACACTGGCTGACATATCTTCTGACATCTTGATGAAGTGTGGGCCAATAGTAGCCTGCCTGCAGGATTTTGAAGGCAATTCTCTTTGCTGCAAAATGTCCTCCACAAGGCCCATCATGACAGGTGAGGAGGATATCAAAGACTTCCTCCTCCCTTACACAACACCTTAATATCTGATCGGGGCCAAGCTTGAACAGATTGCCCCCGATCCAAGTAAATGAGGCACTTTTTCTGATGATTCTGCTCTTCTCTCTTGAAGATAGGTGCGGAGGGAACTGTGCTGAAACAAGGTAGTTTGCTATATCAGCAAACCATGGAGAGAGTACTGAAATAGCAAAAAGATGTTCATCGGGCATCTGGTCATCCACCGTTCCATCCTCATCTGTAGACAAATCCAATCTAGATAAAAAGTCAGCAACAACATTTTCTCTACCTGGTTTGTCAACAATGGTCAAATCAAACTGCTGCAATAAAAGTAACCATCTAATAATACGAGCATTCACATCTGGTTTATTCATTAAATATCTAATTGCAGCATGGTCTGTATGTACAAAGGTTTGATAGCCAGTAATATAATGTCGGAACTTGTTCAGTGCATGGACCACAGCCAAGAATTCTTTCTCGGTTACAGTGTAATTCAGCTCAGCTTTGGACAAGTTTTTGCTAACAAAGTAAATGGCATATGGAAGTTTTTGCTCAACTTTTCCTAAAGCTGCACCTATGGCTTTGTTCGAGGCATCAGTGTGGATGTGGAAAGGTAGGGCCCAGTTTGGACCTCTCAGGATTGGGGCTGACACCAACTTGTCCTTCAATTCATTTAAAGCCCTCTGACAATCGTCAGTCCATTTAAACTCCACATCTTTTGCCAACAGGCCAAACAATGGCGAGGCTAGCTTGCTGAAATCTTTAATGAATCTCCGGTAATATCCTGCTAATCCCAAGAAACTCCGAACATCCCTTACCTTTTGAGGAGGTGGAACCTTCTTGATGAGAGCAATTTTGTTAGGATCCACCTGTAACCCTTGGCAAGAAATGGTATGGCCTAGCACAGTCCCTTCAGTCATTAGGAATTCACATTTTTCGGGACTAAGGGACAAGTTCATCTCAATGCATTTGGTTAGGACTTTTCCCAGATTGGACAATGCTTCCTGGAAGTTGGCCCCATAAGGAGTAAAGTCATCCATATAGATTTCCACTGCATCATGGACCAGCTCCGAGAAGATGCTTAAGACAGCTCTCTGGAAGGTAGCAGGAGCATTGCATAGCCCAAAGGGAAGGACTCGGTAGGCAACGGTGCCCCAAGGACAAGTGAAGGTGGTCTTATCTTGGTCTTCCGGGCTGATTTGGATTTGGTTGTACCCGCTAAACCCATCCAGGAAAGAGAAGAACTTCTTTCCTGCCAATCCATCCAACACTTGATCTATGAAAGGTAGAGGGAAATGGTCTTTCTTGGTAGCTTTGTTCAGTTCTCGGTAGTCCACACAGATTCTCCATTTCCCATTTTTCTTGGGAACCAACACCAGAGGGGACACCCATTCACTATCTGAGATGGGGTAGATGAATCCGGCATCCAACAGTTTTTGCAATTCTTCCTTGACAATGTCCTTAAGAGTTGGATTCATTCTCCTCTGGGGTTGCCTAACCGGCTTACAATCCTCTTTGATGTATATGTGATGGGTACAAACCGAAGGATGGACTCCTTTCATCTCCTTATAGCTCCAAGCAAAAGCATCTAGGTGACTGGCCAACAAGCTACACAGCTCCTTTTCCTGGGAAGGAGATAGGGAGGAGCTGATCTTCAGCATTCTCTCAGGGCCGAACTCCACATTCTTGACTCTGGGAGTGACAGGGTTGGTTGTACAAAGATCCACTAAGGTGCTAGCTTGGGCATCCTCCACCAATTTCTCTAAGGATAGTGCACTGGAAGGTGGATTCTGGATCAAGGTCTCGATCAAGTCATCCTCGGTTGGGGGGTCTCTTCTAGTGGTATCTAAGGTGCACAGAGGTGCTGAGTACACCTCGTCTTCCTCTCCTTCCTCTAACCAGAGTGGTAAGTCATGCTCTAAGGAGGGTTGGGCAGGAGGGTATAGGACTAGCTGTTTGGACATAGGACCATTTTTGATGGTCATATTTCCTGCACGGCAACTTATGTAAGCATCTGCAGTGGCTAACCAAGGCCTTCCCAAAATGAGAGGATATCCAGTAAGCTTTGCCTTGGGTTGCAGAACCAAGAAATCTGCAGGGTATTCCCAAGAGTTGATAGAGACCAAGACATCCTCCACAATCCCTTCGGGAGTCACAGTGGAGCAATCTGCTAATTGCAGTACTGTCGAGGTCTTCCTCAAGGAACCCTGAAGATTGAGTTTGAGCATGGTATCCCTGGTCATCACATTAATGGCAGCCCCCAGATCAATCAAGGTGTGAGGTATGATGGTGCCATTGATGTGGACATCTACTACAGGACTTCCAGGATCTAGGTACTTTGGGCAGATGACTTGTCCTAACATAAGGTTAGACAGTTGTCCTATGACATTGATGGTTGAAGCATCTTTCTTCCGCTTGCCTGGGTGTTTAAAACACTTTTCCTTAACCAGTTTGTTGTATATTGGCACATCCTTGATGGCTTGGAGAAGTGGTATTTTTACACACAACTGCTTGAGCTCACCCAGAAGCTCATCCTCCTCTGGGTTGGGTTGTGTGGTGGCTGTTAGTCTCTCAGGAAAGGGTGGAATAGCCTTTGGTTCACTTTCCTGTTTATCTTCCTCATCCTCTGGGGGAGGAGGTTGGCGATCTGGTAGAGTCTTTCCAGATCGAAGATTGATCTCCTGGATCTCCACAGCATAGGTAGGGCATGAGGTTTCCCCAGTGTATACCTGCTGGGCCTGTCTATTGTTGGGGTTCGGGTTCGGTTGAGCAGGCATTTGAGGTTGCCTTGGAGGAGCAGGAGGTAATGGCTGAGGTTGAACTGGTGGTGGAGGCAAAATGGCGGGAGGAGTATTGTACTGGGGCCTCCACCCCGACTGAGGTGCATTCCACTGAGGTTGTGGCTGGGCATGTGAATGATATGAATGAGAAGTAGGTTGAGTAGGGTACTGAGGTGGATAAGACCATGGAGGAGGCATGGACTAGGAAGGATGAGCAGGGGGACCCCAGGAAGGCATAGGAGTCGATTGGTTGGGGCTGTAATAAGCTTGAGGTGCCCCTTGCATCCCCTGCTGATAAGGTCTAGATCCTTGTGGTCTCCTTTGGTTGAGGTAATAGAGAGGTTCAGTGGGAGCTTCTGTCCCTTGGTACATGGCTTTAAACCCAGGTAAGGTTGGACACTGATATGTGGGATGGTCCTCCTCACAACGAAACATACTTCAACCGAATGCAATGGGCATTCGTTCTTAGGGTGTCTCCTTGTGCACCTAGGGCAGAAGACAGCCAAGGCTCTCTCAGCTTCTTCTTTCTTCTGCTGGATCCTGAATGTGTCCAACTACATGGCAATGGTCTGTCTCACCTCACTCTTGAGATCTTCTAATTGATTTGCAAGCTCATGTTTGGAGAAAGGGACACTAGTTGAGAGGAGGTTTCCTCTACCTCGTTTCCGAGCTGCCCTGGAGTGGTTTCTAAACACAGTCTTGATGTCCTCATAAGGCAGTTGGTAAATGTCCCCCCCAGCTAACATGTGAAGGGTATCTAAGAGGTCTTCAGGGACTCCTCGGAGCAGGACCAACTTGAGGGATTCAGGGTCAAGTGTGCACCTGGCCCGCTTATAGCTAAGTTGGAACCTCTCCTCATAATCCTCTAAGGACTCATCAATTCCCATGGTCATCCGAAAGATTTCTCCCTTGGTTTCCTTAGACCTACAATAATCCTTGTACTTGGTATTGAAAGCTTGCTGCATCTGAGCCCAAGTTGTGATACTATTCCCAGGTAAGCCCATGAACCAACGTAATGCTGCATCCTTAAGAGTTGAAGGGAAGAGTTTCAGATTTTGCTCATCTTCAGTATAGTCATAGGTTCTACAAAGGACAGCAAACTCAAACAGGAAGGTATCAGGATCTTCAGTAGTTAGCCCATGGAAGTGAGGTAAGGCGGAGGGGCTAATGTTCTTCATTTTCATCTCTCCATTGGTCTCTCGGATGGGGAAGGCACCTTCTATTCTCTCATCTTCTCTTCTATTGTCAGCCATAGCTTCAGATGGAGTGGTCTCTAACTCTTCTTCTACTATAGGATCTTCGTATATCTCGGGATGTTCACCTATAGGTTCTTCTGGATCACTGTCACCAAAGAAGAGAGAAGGGTGACTCAGTGATGTGGTGGGGGTGTTGGGTAGGAATTTGCCTGATTTATCTCGGTTCCTACGAGGCATGAAATGGAAAAGACTTTCTTTTTTTTTATTGTTTTTGCTTTTTTCCTTGGTACCTGCAAAACTGAAACAGATTGATCTACAACTAACTATAAAGATGCAGAATTAAACTGAAAGCAGGAAAGAACTAATCTACTTTGCTCAAATGAAATTGCAGGAATGGAAATGCTAGTCTACGCTTGAAGAATTGAAACACTAGTCTATGCTTGCAGAAATGAAATGCTAATCTATGAAAGCAGGAAACGCTAATCTATGAAAGCATGAAATGCTAATCTATGAAAGCAGGAAATGTCTATGCTACTTTTGCAGAATGGAAATGAAATAAACTACGTAGCAGAAGGCAAGAGTAAGAAAATAGAAGAAAAGCAACAATTACTAATACTCTGACGCTTCCCCGGCAACGGCCCCAAAAAGATGGTGGGCTCCAGTATTGTAGCAATAATGCTACAACTTCTGGGGCTTCCTATCTCTAATTTTATCAACTCGGTAGTTCGTACAAACTTGGAAGCGACGGTGCTGTATGCACAAGTACTAGCTCTTGTCGCAGCTGTCACTTGGTCAGCTGGCACAAGTCCGCTAGGGCTCAAGCCAACTTCTATATGTTCTCAGAAGAAGCTTTCTAAATGATGGACGAAGGCTATCTCAAGGGGAATTGATCTACTTTGCAAAAATGAACTGAAAGCCAACCAAAGCATGGAAACCCTAGTAAACCCTAATCTGACTAGTTTAACCTCTATGGTGCAATAGTGAGAGTGCAAATGTCTAAACATGGTGCCATTACTTCTAATGATGTGAAATGCATGAACTCAAACTATTTTCATTGAAAAGAACATTGTTTTTGTATTTTTGCTTAAGTGGATGGAGTGATTATGAATTTGCTTCTTATTAGGGTTTGGCTATGCAGAGGTGGTGTGAAGGGAGAGAAAGCTTGGGAAAGGTCAGGAGGGCTAGGAGAGGTCCCAGAGGGTCCCTAGCATCAGTCCACAGAAGTCTACAACGTTCAGATGCTGGGCAACCAAGTTTGCAGGCTTCTACAGGATGTCTGCAGGGGATCCTACAGGAAACTAAGGAATTCTACAGGAAATCTGCTACCTTCTACAGGATGTGCTGTAAGTGGAAGTTTTGGGTGATGGTGAAGTGATGGAGTAGTATGGGTGGATAGGTAAGGTGGAGATGGAGCTTGTGATGACTCAGGGGCAGAGAAATAAGATGGAGAGAGAGTGCACGGAGTTGGTTGGCGGATAGAAGGATGGCAGCAACGAAAGGTCAAAAAATGAAGCTACGTGGCAATGGATGAGTTGGAAGGTAAACGAGCTGAACAGAGGTCGAGTAGGTGGCTTGAGGTGAGGTTAAGAAGAAGAAGAAGAAAGTGGAATGATACTGAGCAGTGTAAATAAAACAAATTGCTTATGTCTTGCACCAAAAACAAGAATTCATTAACCAGTGCTACCTGTGCTATTAAACCTATGAACAACAATGTAAATCATGAAGAAAAGTCGTGCATGGAGGTAGAATGAAGAAGTATGGCTCTAGAGTAAAATGCATGGAAGGATCCACGATTAAAACAACTGTGTTGCAGCTTGCATAAAAGTAGAAAAGACTGCGTTTTTTTTGGTGGTTGGTATAGACTGCACCCCAATCCCTAAACAGAGATGGCAGTGGAGGCACTAACAACCTTTTCTTGGAGCTCCAGTGAATTACAAACCTCCTATCCTGATCTAAGCAACTAAAAGTGATTTAACCATAAGCTAATCCTACTCAATCTTATTAAATAAATCAAATCAGCAGACTGTGTTCTTGAAATGCATATCAAACAAGGAAACAAAGTGCTGGAAAGAAAGGTAAATAACACTACAAGAAGAGGAGATCTATTGCTCTCAGGTTGGGCCCTAACCTGAGAGATATAGCTCCCTTAAAAGCTCAGAATTAGATCCAAATCTGCTTGCCTTTATTCATAATCAAAAGTCTAATGTCATGCCAAAACTGGCTTACAAAAACAAACACCGAGTTGTGCTTAGAAATTACAATATCAATGCAAAAGTTCAAAAAGCTCCTAACAAAGGCTACGACCTTCATATTTATACAAAATGAAGATCAAGCTGGCTTCCTTCATTCGTGGAGCTTGGCTGTCCAACTGAAAGTCAAACTGCTGTAAACTGTTGATCCTGTAGAACGTGTTGGCTGCCTTTAAGCTCGGTGGGGAGAGCTGTTGGAGCTCGGAGTTAAGGTGAAAATCACGAGGAAGGTCATCAAGACTATGGACAACCTCCCTATGAACCCGCAATGTCACCTTTGTTGTCTCCTTGTCTCCATTTACGTGGTCTTTTGCTCTCTTTAATGCCAAAAACCTGAAATCATCATGTATTAGTCACATAGATATAATGCCTACCCTTCTTCCTACAAACAACACGAATATACTAAGAAATGAATGCATAAGTGATAAAAGATGAATGGTTGAACAAGGTAAGTAGGCCAATATGAGCCCAAATTGTACCAAAAATTGGGGCTCATCAGTGTCTGCTAAGTCAGAAGAATTCCCAACACCACACTACTCATTTGATCCATAGGGAGAGTCTCATTAACTATAGCATACCATCTTGCTAGTCATCTTTGATCTCTTTCCTGCAAGTAAAACATGTCAGCTAAAACCAAAACATAACATAATCAACATACCTCAGTATAGTTCAGGGGAGGATATCTCATCTGCAAGATCAACCAGATTAGCACGATACATGTATAATCATAATCACATCAACATATAACATCAGTTTAACCACTATCTAGTTATCAATGCATGATCATACCAACCACATACCATGACCTCATGCATGACAACTACAACCATATAAATGTATGCATACCAATATATAAGCATTGACATGCATAACCGACATAAACTCATGATGCCCACATCCAACAACACACCATCCACTTTCACATGTTGATACCACTGCAACCATGGCTTTCACCATGAACAACGAGTACATAGACCACAAGCATAGAGAACACATATATGCAACCGACATGAATGCATGACCAACACACCGCCCATCCAGTCCAAGGGGTGACCCATGCTCTGATACCACTATGTAACACCCTCCTCCCACATTTACCCAAATTAACCTTTCTGTTGGGGTAAACATGTGACAGGAGGCTACTATGATGTGATTGAACTCCCCAAGTACATTTAAGGAATTGGAACTGACAAAACACAACCAAACTGACCTTCCCCAGGAGCTACAAACCCTTCAGGAGGTAACCAACCCTTCCAGGTGCTTAACCCCTGAGACAACTTATCTTTTTACTATCCTAGAGCCTCAGTCGCTCCCATGACAAGGCATGCATGCGACTAAAAATTTCCAGTCGCTCCCACAAAAAAGCATACCAATGACTATGGACTTTTCCAGGCAGTTCTGAGCCAGCGACCCCAAATTTTGTGCCACTTTTTTAGGGCCAAAACTCATGCCACTGCCTAAAACTTCATGAAACTTTCATAAATGATAAATAACAATGGGATAAGGCTATTAATGAAATCATTGACATAAACACTTGATCTGAACCCTACTAGCAACGACAAGCATTTCGTCAAACATGTCACAAACATGTAATATACATGTCATAACAACAAATCTGAGCATAGGGGACTTATACTTATCTGAGATTCGTAAATAAGCATTGTTTCCATATCACAATAGTCACATTATCATCTATTAGGGAATATATCCAATGTACATTCAATCACTATTTAAAACATGATGAGAGGCATAAATCAAGTATGTCATAAAACATACTCATAACCAGCATATAACCAACATAAATAACAAGGATATAACAACCATAAGAATCACATATGAACCAGTATATCTACACGTGAAATACCAAGGAGAAAGAACTCTTATTAATGATTACAAAATCTAACTAGGTATGGGACTTCCACGAACCACCCGGCCATAGATTGGCTGAACCAAATATTTCTTTCATCCAATCACCCTCGTGCCATATTCCAAGCATGAATGTGGGACTCAAAACCAAACCAAACCAAACCAGGTTTCTTCAGGCTTTAGCGTAATCCCCATTGGATCACTAGGCCCTAAAAAAGCATGGATGCCACCAGATTTCTCCACCTACACCGTGAGGAATTTTCCTGTCTCCTAGTATCTAGGCTTTACCGTATACCCCGCCATACCAAGATCG
The DNA here is from genome assembly GCA_031772625.1 of Pinus tabuliformis. NCBI lineage: Eukaryota > Viridiplantae > Streptophyta > Pinopsida > Pinales > Pinaceae > Pinus > Pinus tabuliformis. The sequence continues at coordinate 841,447,100 of CM062817.1, read as the reverse complement.
AGGATTCTTGGGCCTAATAAAGACTCCACCCTCCATTCTTTACTATATATCTCATCATTCACTAGTCAAGAATTCCTAGTCCTAATCAAGGGCACACAGCTCTAGGATTTATCGTATCTCCCACCTTTCACCAGTCAAGGATTTCCTAGGCCCACCAAGGCACATAAAATCTGGCTTTACCGCAATCCCACTTCGGTCTAGGGATTCCTAGGCCTTGTGTTCTTTCTTTCAAAGACCACCTAACTTAGTTTTGAAACCATTCAACAATCCAGCTCAACCAAATACAAGAGAACCCATCATACGATGGCTATCCGGAAATGGAAATGCAAGGTTGAAAATCATTGTCACACTCGCAAAACCCATACCAATGACAACAATAGAACAAAATACACACATGCATGTACCATGCATGCCAAATCTAGCAAAGGAAATCACACATGCAAATCAATACCTGCAAATAATCCCGTTGTAACTGCAATATGTTGCTCTTCCTTGCTTGATCCTTGCTTTCCTTTTCCTTCTTGGTCCTTCCTTTTCTTTTCTTGATCCAATGCTAGAGTTCTTCAAGAATGCTCTAAGTGTCCAAAAGTGTGAAAGAGAGATAATAGAGAGAGAGCTCCAAAAAAAAAAAAAAGGTACCAATTGATCCTCAGAGCCTTTTTATCAATGAGGCCTCTTTTTTCTTCAATTTCCAATGCTTCTGATCCTTAGAGCCTTTTTATCAATGAGGCCTCTATTTTCTTCAATTTTCCATTGTTTTCCTTCACTTTCCTCCTCACATGCAACCTATGGCCTTTCACCTTCCTTTTCTCCTAATTTCTATTATTTTCATAAATAAAATTCTAATTAATGCCTCATGCATTTCCAAAGCCTTTGCATTTGCCTTTTCCAATTTCCTTAGCCATAATAAACCAAATGAACACCCACACTATGATGTTTTGCCTAACATTTAGCTTGGAATATGTGTCCCATGACCATGGTTATTATTTTTTCCTTTATTAAATTTATTACAAGGAATTTTGACCTAGGTTGTTACACACAGGGGGTTGCAGGACTATCTAGTCAATAATCTAAGGCAATAATACATATTGTTTCTCTGTTGGGATGGGGTCCCCTGGGTCAGTTTTGGGGTTAAGATAACCCAAGTTTTGATACAATTTTGTAATTAATGTAAAGTCTCCACGATTTGTGGATGCGGATAGCGTAGACGATTAGGAGTCAAAGGGGTTTAGCCCCTCGTTTTATGTAAAGATTGAGCCAGTTTTGAGATCCACCCATGGTCTGCGGACCATGGCATTGTATGCAAAAGGCTATAAATAGGTGTGTCTTAGAAATTCTAAGGCAGATCATGTTAGTAATGGGTAAATATAAGAGAAGTGGTTCAGATAGGAGAAGAAAGGCTCTACAGTTGAGTGCACAGAGGCCTAGGTAAAGTCCGTAGCTGAGTGCGCAAACCCCTCCAGTTGAGTGCACAGGTTAATTTCGAGTCTGTAATCCTGAATTGAAGATTAATAAATACAGTTTCCAAAGAATTATTGTGTATTTATGTTCATTGCTGTTAATATTATATGATGTCGGTGAATGATGTGTTTTATGAAATATTGGTTAGATGTTGCGCGATTCTACTGAATAAGTGTTAATGATGTATGAGATTCATGTTTATGTGTTTTCGCGAAGACTCTAATGCATTCTTTGATGTTTACGAATAACTTAAGTAAATCTGCGCAAACCCTAATTTAGGATTGTTTTCTGATGCGCGTAAGTGGATAAATTGACTATTAAAGGTCCACAAAGACCGATCGTAGACCTTCGCGAAGGTCTAAAGGCCATTTTGACAAAGTTATAGTAGTGAGCCCTAGGAGTGTATCGATATGTGCGAAGGCATATCTGAGGTGCTAAAAGACATCACACTAGTCTTTGGATGCAAAAACTTGGTTCTTTCATCCCCCCATACTACTTTGGGTGAGACTGCAGCCAACACTACACGGGTTGTTGTTGAAAGGGCCAGTAGTGTATGGATTTGTTGTTTGACGAAACTAACTCTAAACCTGGATCAGGACCCCCTAAGCCAGCAAATGGTTTTGTTGCCGGGACCAGGATATGCTTGAAAGAGATGGGTGATGTCGCATCATTGGAATCCGAACAAGAAGGAAATTGAAAAGTGGTTGGACCCGAAGATTCACGAATTCGCAGCGCAAGAAAATAGGAATCCGCGCCTGTAAAAATAAGAGTGGTTGAACAGGTATTTGTATACAAAGATACACAACATCTTCTTTTGCACTTTTCTCATTTAACTATACGATTGGTTAGCTAAATTGAAAGATAGCCAAGGAAGGTGGAAGCTTGATAATCCTATAGTGTGGATTCCTGAATTAGTGCGATGATTAGAAGCCTCTGAAAACCAGATCGTGCAGGTTGTTGATCATTGGCTCGATCAAATTCTAGGAGGATTTGTTACAGACTTCGCAGTTGATACCACAGTGAGCTACAACGAAGCAGAGCGGCAATTTTTCAAAGGACCGTGAGGTAAGTACTTAAGATATTTGAATACTTGGACTAAAATGTTGTTATGTGAAAAATGGGTTATGTCATTGCCTTGATTTTTAGAGCTACGCGAAGTGGAAGACTCTTTAGATATCGAGAGAGATCAGGTCCAGAATATAGCCCATTTATCGGACCTCCTTCGAGGGACGATGAGGGAGCGGTACAGACCTCATCGCGGAGTGCTATCTAGCTAATATCACAGGGTTTTCTGCGAACACATCATCCATCCACTCCACCTACACCTCCACCTCCACCGCATACACCTTCGCCCACACCTCCACCTTCACCACCATTCAACATGGCGAACACTATGAAGCTATCTATTTCAAGGGCATCGAGAATGAAGATACAGAGCAATTTTGGTTTGTTGCGAATATTGTGTGGACAGGAACATCGCAACATATTACTGATGACAATAAAAAGAAGGCACAATTGGTTACTACTCTGCAGGATCATGCGCTGACTTGGTATATTAAGTATTGTTCTGATAATCCTCTGGCATCGTTGGCAGAGACTAGGGAAGCCCTAAACAAGGAGTTTAGTAAGCCGAAGTCTGATTCATAGTCAGTAGTTGGATTTAAGGAAATCATGATGAGGGTCGATGAGACGCCTTGGGAACTATATCAAAGGTTGAAGTGTCAAATTCGAGAAGCTAACATGCAGCTCATAGATGGTCAACATCGTGAGTGGTTTATAGCTTTGTTGTTGCCCCACCTGAGAATTGCTCTGTCACAACAAAAGATAGGAACGCAGGCAGAAGCTTTGGAAATCGTGATGAGGTTGCATGCAACGCCTATTCAGGATGCGACCATAAGGGTACAGTAGATCCACTCTTAGTTATAGAGCCTCTACTTAGAATTGCAGAGTTTGAAGAAAGACAAGGAGATTAAACCAGAGGTGCACACGAAAGTCTGGTGTCTGAAGTGTAAGATCCAAGGGCACGATAAAGACCATTGTCCCATATTCGTGAATTATATTACAGGAGGGGGACCAATTCCCCTAAAGCCGGAAGCCCCAGCAGGGTCGAGCATGGGGGTTGCGCTATGGTGCGCTATTTGTTAGGTTGTTGGACAACATGTGACAGATAATTGTCATTTGCTTCAAAAGTTCGTTCAGACACCTCAGCAGTTGTTCTGTAACTTCTGCAAATTTGTGGGCCATGATGAGCACCATTGTCACAGCTATGAGCTAATGATGGAAAGAACAATTACATATTGAATGTACACAGAAAATTGGCTTCATATCAGGGCGCCGGGGGGGTGTGTGGAGGTTATCAGGGACGAGGACGAGGCTAAGGAGGAGGAGGGCCTGGTAGAGATTGTGGTTAGCTCATTTTCTAAAACTGTGGAACGTCGAGGCACTATACAGGCAACTGTCAGAATCAGACACGCTGGTCATGTCAATACTGCAGCTAGTTTGACCATACCATAGAAGAATGCTCGATGATGATAGCTAAAATGCAAGAGAAAAAAGAACAGCTTCAATAGCCTATGTAGAGCTTACAGATGATGAGGGTTGAGCCTCGTGAGGAAGATCAAAGTGTGAATATAGTGTTGAGAAGTGGAATAACGACTGGCGATGATAAGGGTAAACATCCTGAAGAGGACAGATGGGTTCGCAAGGCCCCAAAGAAGGAAGTAGGTTTTGATCTAAATCTCGTGAAGGAAACATTTATGGAGGCCAAGAAAAACTTCAGTGAGACGTCCACCTCAGGAATTCAGGCCAGGGTGCAAGAAACCAGCGTGCCTACAGAGGTTGACCCCTCTGTGATTACTACATTTTTGGATACCTACATAAAATTTATATGCCATAAAAAAGTTGTGGAAGGCCTACAAGAGTTGATAAACAAATGTGTCCGCAAAGAGAAGGTTCCTTATAGACACCGGGTGGTCAGAAAAATTGACAAACATAAGGTAAGAATGAGGAGCGAGATGAGGCTTACCACACAGATAGGAGATTATGAGATGGACCAGGTCATCTTGGATCTGGGGTCCGATGCGAACGTACTACCAAAGCAAACATGGGAAAGAATGGGGAGACCTACGTTGTAGTGGTCTCCGATTCAACTCAGAATGGAAAACCAGTAGAAAATCATCCGTATGGGACGGTTATATGGAGTAACCATTGATATCGAAGGTGCAGGCACGATGGCCGACTTTGAGGTTATAGAGATCGTTGATGACATTAATCCATACCCTACACTCCTGGGAATTGACTGGGCCATCGATATGAATGGAGTCATCAATTTGAAGAAGAGGACAATGTCGTTTGAAAAGAAATCACTTCAGGTTGTAGTACCATTGGACCCTGCAGATGGGGTGCACTGTATTGAACCAGTCCATGATTATGAAGAAAGTGATGATGAATTAGATCAAATCCATAAAATAACAGCATGAGACCAAGACTAGATCAATCCGACGGCAGATTGATGGATTGCATGGGACCGGGAGAGTTCGTGCACCTCTGATTCAAATGAAGAGTTGGAGCATTGGCAAAATCGTTTGCATGAAGTATCCATGTTGCTATGCAACATGATGACGAAGTCACTGCGTTGTGTTTTGTCGAAGGTAAGGAAGCTACCCTATTATGATGGGTTAACTAACGTAGATAAATTTTTGGATGCATTCGAGCGCGAAGTCCCTGAGGATCACCGCTTCAACCCTTAGATTTGGCACTGCGCGCTATGCCCACATGGTGGTGGGTTACGCATAAAGATAGTTTTGAGGGATGGTGAGATTACAGAAGAATGATGAGATTACGATTTGGGCATCCTAACACTAGATTGACTAAGAAATATAACGGGAAGGATGATCCACGCGATCGCCTAACAAAATGGACTAAAGCACGGGGGAAATAACCGCAGCCAGAATGGGCACGCATGTTTTTCCATACTTTGGATATGATTCCCATGAACTGGTATCTGGAAACAAAGCTCCACCATGGCACCATGGAGTGGGATATATTGAGGCAAGAGATTTTTCGCTAGGATCGATGAAGCTCTATAGGAGATTAAGGCAGTTATCTTCAAAACACCACAAGAACCTATGGAATGGATCCAACCAGATTGGAGCACCTAGCTGTGCCATTCGTTGGAATGCTATAATGTGACAGTTGAAGAGGAGGATGAAGATCCGAGAAACATTAATATTCAAGAGGTAGAAAGGCATCACGAAGTCGAGGGCCCACAAATAGATAACTCGATCATCACCGTGTCATTGAATACAAAGCAAGTAAACATTGGTACTGAAGTAGAACCTAAGTTTGCAAAGATTGGAGATTATTGGGATGACGCTATTGTGGATAAAGTTTCTAAGTTACTCCACGAATACCAGGATCTATTCCCTACCAAGTTCTCGGATTTGAAGGGCATAGTTGGATATTTGGGTGTTATGAAGATCACTCTGAACCCAGATGCGAATCTTATTAAATAGAGGTCGAATCACCTTAATCCTACATACAAGGAAAAAGTTTGCCTAAAGTTGGATAAGATGCTAGAGGCAAGCATCATAGAACAGGTCGAAGAGTCTGATTGGGTGAGCCCGATGGTGGTTCAAGAGAAAAAACATAAGTGTGATATAAGGATTTGCATAGATCTGCAGAAGCTTAATGATGTGTGTGTCCATGATCCATTCCCGAAACTATTTACCGATGAAGTATTAGACAATGTTCGAGGGCAGGACGCCTACTCGTTCACTGACGGGTTTTCAGGCTATCATCATATTAAGATCACGCCTAAGGATAGGAGCAAAACGACCTTCATGACAGAGTTGGGTTGTTTTCAATACACTGTGATGCCGTTTGGACTCAAGAATGCGCTTGTGATATTTTCTCGCATAGTCATCACAACGTTCAAGGAGTTCATTCATAAGTTCTTGGAAGTGTACTTTGATGACTAGACAATGTTCAAATTAGTAAAGTGCCATGTAGCAAGCCTACGCTTGATGTTGGATACATGTCGCAGATACCAGATCGCGCTGAATTTGAAGAAATGCATCTTCTGTGTTCCCTTTGGAATCTTGCTGGGTCATGTGGTGTGCAAGCAAGGGCTGATGGTGGACCCTGCAAAGATTGCAGTAATTGTGAATTTGGAGGCCCCAAGGAATGTTAAGTAGCTGCACGTGACACTAGGACATATGGGATATTACAGAAAATTTATCAAAGAATATGCTCAAATTACCGCACCTATGGAGAAACTGCTGAAGAAGGACACAACATTCTGTTGGGACGAAGAATGTCAGTGCAACTTAGATGTATTGAAATAAAAGATGGTCACTGCGTCGATCTTGGTATTCCCTGATTGGAAAAAGGAGTTTCATGTACATGTGGATGCCTCTTGCATTGCGTTGGGTGCAGTGTTAACGCAGGCCGATGAAGGAGAAATGGACCATCCTATAGCCTTCGCGAGTAGGAAGTTATCGAAGGCCGAGAAGAATTACTCAATGACTAAGCGTGAAGGATTGGCCATGGTGTATGCGATGCAGAAGTTCAAGCACTATCTGTTAGGAGGGCATTTCAAAATGTACACAGATCATTCTGCCTTGAAGTACCTGGTCAATAAGCATGTATTGGGGAGGAAGATCTGCAGATGGTTGCTACTATTCCAAGAGTATGACTTTTAAGTAATTGTGAAGCTAGGAAGGTTAAATGTGGGACCTGACCATTTGTCACAGATCGAAATAGGCGAAGAACCCAATAATCTGGAGGAAGGGTTGCCAAATGCGCATCTCTTTGCGGTGCACATAGCAGATAATCATTTTGCAGATATTGTTCACTTATTGACTACGGGGATGGCATCGAAAGGGTATACAAGTCAACAAAAGAAGGAATTAGTAGTGCTCGTGGCCGATTTTCAATTAGTGCAAGACATTTCTATAAGATGGGTGCTAATGAAATATTGTGAATATATGTGCCAAATTTTGAGAGGAATAGCATTTTCGTTGAAGCTCATAGAGGGGTTGTGGGAGGTCATTATGAAGGAAAGGCGACTACGTAGAAGATTTTGCGCGTAGGTCTATGGTGGCCAACGCTGCACAAGGATTCTAAGGCGTATTAAAAGGCATGTGATGCATGTCAGAGAACTAACAAACCATCTTGAAGGGACGAATTTCCATTACAACCTCAAGTATCTCTGTAGCCATTTGAAAAATGGGCGATTGATTTTGTTGGGCCAATTCAACCCCCAAGGAAGAAAACTGATGCGCGCTATATCATCACCGCGACCGAATATCTAACCTGATGGGCAGCGGCAGAGTTGGTTAAGGATTGTACAGGGGCTACAACAACAAAGTTTTTGTTTGAGTATGTCTTAACCAGGTTCGGCTGCCCGAAAGTGTTGATGAGCGACAGAGGTACGAACTTTCTAAACGAAACAATCAGCTCGTTGACAGAAGAATTCCAGGTCTACCATTAGAAGAATACACAGTATCACCCATCGGCCAATGGAACTGCTGAAGCCTTCAACAAGATCTTGGAGAACGCACTGACAAAGATCTACAACGCGCAGAGAAATGACTGGGATGTGTGCATACCTATAGTACTATGGGCTTATAGGACTACTTGTAAGAAGCTGACAGGGAAAACGTTATTCGGATTGGTATATGGTGTAGAAGTGGTAATGCCAATGGAGTATATTGTGCATAACATCTCTCATAGGTATGGCGGATCGCGAGGCCTTGTAGAAACAACTCGTGCAGCTGATGGAGCTTGAAGAGGACCGATTATTGACAAGATTTCATCAGTAAGTACAGAAGGAACGCGAAAAAGCATGGCACAATTTCCACATCAAGCTTCGCACGTTCAAGGTAAACAATTTTGTCTTTCTATATGATAGTAAATTCGCTAAGTTTCCGGGCAAAATTCCAAATGCATTGGATAGGGCCATATATTATCAAAGAAATTACAGATGGAGGCGCAGTTTAGCTCGCGAAGCTGAATGGAGAACCTTTTCCGGGAAGAGTGAGTGGGAGCCAATTGAAGTTGTATATAGGGAATCCTATGCAATGACTATATGGCGGCAAGATACTCTTAGTGCTCTAGGCAGTTGCAAGGGAGCGCGGGACTATAAACTACACTTCCAGGTTTGGAAGACTACATAGCAGGCGGGCTGCACAGAAAATAGTGAAGTTGCAACCTAGGAAGCTGTGCCATGGAGCTTGAAGAGGACCGATTATTGACAAGATTTCATCAATAAGTATAGAAGGAACGCGAAAAAGCATGGCATGATTGCCACAACAAGCTTCGCATGTTCAAGGTAAACGATTTTGTCTTGCTATATGATAGTAAATTCACTAAGTTTCCGGGCAAAATTCTAAATGCATTGGCTAGGGCCATATATTATCAAAGAAATTACAGATGGAGGCACAGTTCAGCTCGCGAAGCTTAATGGAGAATCTTTTCCGGGAAGAGTGAGTGGGAGCCAATTGAAGTTGTATATAGGGAATCCTAAGCAATGACTATATGGCGGCAAGATAGTCTTAGTGCTTAGGAAGTTGCAAGGGAGCGCGGGACTATAAACTACACTTCCAGGTTTGGAAGACTACGTAGCAGGCGGGCTGCACAGAAAATAGTGAAGTTGCAACCTAGGAAGTTGTGCCATGGAGGGAGGTGTCACGCAACACAACAGAAAAGTGACCATTGGAGTCAATGTTCATGACTTGACAACCATAAGACGGTTAAGTGAAGCGGGTTGGTGGCATTTAAGGCAAAAATCTTTGAAGATATGCCACAAAAGCAACATTAATTGTCAGAATTTGGGGGGAATGGTCAGATTTGAATTTAAAAGCCCCTATAAATTACACATGTCGGTCCAACAAAGAACACTTTGCACTCTCAGAATTTCTAGTGAGATTTGTTTTCCATCGCCTATGAACCGATCGTATTGGGAGGATTTAGTCGCGAGCCCTACATTTGCTAAGTTTTTTGAGCTAAATCAAAAGTTCATTCTAGAGAAAATGCTTGGACCAAGCCCTGCAGAAACTGTGAGTACTGGTGGTGATGTGGCCTCTGAAGGAGCTGCCCCAGAAGTTGTAAGTATGGAAGCTCCAGCTCCTGTGCCTACAGCGCCAAGGTCACCTAGGCCAAAGCCTACCCCTGCCAGAGAAACCCAAACAGCCAAACCGAAGAAGGACAAGCAAAAAAAGCCAGTACCGGTGCGTGAATCACCAAGAAAGCATTTCACAGCACAAGCAAAACAAAAGAAAGACAAGCAGCCGAAGAAAGTCATGGACCTGGAGGCAGAAGAAGGCCAAGGAACAGAAGATATTGACGCTGAAGGAGTGGAACCTATAACGAAGCTACTCGAGTATATCCCTCCGCTGAAGGGAAAGATGAAGATCACAAAGGACCCAGATTCGGAGAATTTTACCTTTTCCACACCCAAGCTACCTGAGAAAGTTCCTTTTGAAGGTTCGCGACTCGCGCAGATCCCATTATTGAAAATGGAGGATTGGGACCTCACGGATCACGCTAGGTTTCCACACAGAGTCGGGTGTTACCACGTTAGAAACGGAGGAATGGGTTCGCGGTGTCGAGAGCTCGGGTTACTCAATCTAGTGTGGGTGCCCCATTATCACCGCACCCCCATTAACACAATATGTGGGTGCCAGTTTGTCACTTTGGTGTACGATGGGTGCCTATGGCTAGGAGGGCCTATACCCATCACAGATATACTCATCCACGAGATCACGCACCTCCCTTATAAGGGTGCGAAAAAGCATGGCACGATTGCCACATTAAGATTTGCACATTCAAGGTAAACAATTTTGTCTTGCTATATGATAGTAAATTCACTAAGTTTCTGGGAAAATTCTAGATGCATTGGCTAGGGCCATATATTATCAAAGAAATTACAAATGGAGGTGCAATTCAGCTCACGAAGCTGAATGGAGAACCTTTTCCGGGAAGAGTGATTGGGAGCCAATTGAAGTTGTATATAGGGAATCCTATGCAATGACTATATGGCGGCCGGATAGTCTTAGTGCTCCAGGCAGTTGTAAGGGAGCGCGGGACTATAAAATACACTTCTAGGTTTGGAGGACTATGTAGCAGGCGGGCTGCGCAAAAAATAGTGAAGTTGCAATCTAGGAAGTTGCGCCATGGAGGGAGGTGTCGCGCAGCACAACAGAAAAGTGACCGTTGGAGTCATTGTTCATGACTTGACAACCAGAAGATGGTTAAGAGGAGCGGGTTGGTGGCATTTAAGGCAAAAATCTTTGAAGATATGCCGCCAAAACAACATTAATTGTCAAAATTTGGGGGGAACGGTTGGATTTGAATTTAAAAACCCTCATAAATTACACATGCCAGTTCAACAGAGAACACTTTGCGCTCTTAGAATTGCTAGTGAGATTTGTTGTCCATCGCCTATGAACTGATCATATTGGGAGGATTTAGTCGCGAGCCCTGCATTTTCTAAGTTGTTTGAGCTAAATCAGAAGTTCATTCTAGAGAAAATGCTTGTACCAAGCCCTGCAGAAACTGTGAGCACTGGTGGCAATGTGGCCTCTAAAGGAGCTGCCCCGGAAGTTGTAAGTATGGAAGCTCTAGCTCCTGTGCCTACAGTGCCTAGATCGCCTAGGCCAAAGCCTACCCCTACCAGAGAAACCCAAACAGCCAAACCGAAGAAGGACAAGCAGAAAAATCCAATACCGGTGTGTGAATCACCAAGAAAGCATTTTGCAGCACAAGCAAAACAAAATAAAGACAAGTAGCTGAAGAAAGTCATGGACCTGGAAGCAGAAGAAGGCCAAGGAATAGAAGATATTGATGCTAAAGAAGTGGAACCTATAACGAAGCTACCTGAGTATATCCCTCTATGGAAGGGAAAGATGAAAATCACAAAGGACCCAGATTCAGAGAATTTTACCATTTCCATGCCCCTGCTACCTGAGCAGGTTCCTTTTGAAGGTTCGCGACTCGCGCGGATCCCTTTATTGAAAATGGAGGATAGGGACCTCGCAGATCACGCTAGGTTTCCACACTTAGTGAGGAATAAGCACATGAGGCGCGTATACTATGCGGAGTCGGGTGTTACCACATTAGAAACGGAGGAATGGGTCCGCGGTGTCGAGAACTCGGGTTACTCAATCTAGCGTGGATGCCCCATTATCACTGCACCCTCATTAACACAATATGTGTGTGCCAGTTTGTCACTTTGGTGTACGATGGGTGCCTATGGCTAGGAGGGCCTATACCCATCACAGATATACTCATCCATGGGATCACACACCTCCCTTATCAGGGTGCGAACCTAGCCAAGAGGTTTGGCAGAAAGACGGGGGAGAAGGACCTTGAAGAAAGAATGAAGAAAGATTACAAGCTCGCAAAGAAGTTACGCGGGTATTCAATTCTATCTATCTCAGACCCCGCAGTTCAATTGGCCACTCAGATATTAGCAAGGAAGGTGATCTGGAAGTTATCCAGGACAAAGAATTAAAGGTATTACAAACTCATGTGCATGGATGTGCCTATGTTACTTTATGCAATGGATCGATAAGATTGCGAAAGACATAGACACTGAGGCAGTTAGAGAAAACATAACAGGCAAACATGTAAACACAACAAGTTTAATAAGGATTTCACCCAATGCTCCTCGGCTACGTCTTCTAGTCCAGCCTTTAGTGGCGGCCTCTCTATTATGTTTTCAAAGCAGGGTTTCTTTACAATAGTGAGCTCAAATTGAGTCACACTCAACAGATATGAATCAGTAGAATTTGAGTACACAAACTCTCCTTACTGGTACTTGACCTCTACTGGTCACAGTAGTATGAGCCTAATCTGAAACTCATACATGACAGGCCTATGCCGAGGAGCTCGCTTGAACCTCTCAAGCTTTCTCTGGAGTGCACAGACTCTCTGACTCTCTCTGGCTCTGTTTGGCTCGATGCTGCCCTCCGGTTAGCTCGGCTTCTCCTCTTTGTTCTTAACTAACTCTCTTTCCTGTTTTTTCTACCCCCTCTGTCTTTGTCAGTTCATGGCTTTAAATCCAGTCTGCTTTCTGCCGATTCGTTTCCGCTTCCTGCTGTTCTGGTTTTCCTTCCTCTATCCATTCGAACTCCCCTGTTCTACGTCATCATCACTATGTAATGCTTCACAGGGAGGTGGCCACCTATTCTGCAACGAGTGAGTGTGTCAGGTTCCTTGGACACATTTGAACAGTCGTTATTTCCGTTTGCTCCAAGATTGCCCATGAAATACAAATCCCTGCCAACGAATCGTCCACGTCGGACTTCAAATCCCATATAATCTTGCTTTATCATCTGTCAAATCCAGTCATTCATCGGGACGCGCCTCCGCCGTTGATCTGGACCCCCCAGATCCTACGGTCATCGTGCATATCGGGCGGATAATTAGCTCGACGGTTACCCATCCGATGTGAGCAGTTTTCTCTCTCTTCCGCCAGACGCGTGTCACTCAGTGTGTGGCATCGGGCGGGGCTCGGCCAAAACTGCTTACCGCCTCGAGGCCTTCCGATATCTTGCCAGTTTTGTGGAATCCACGGAACTGAATTTATTACTTTTCTGCATTTCATAGCCATTTCGGGTCCGGGCACTTCGGGGATTTCCTTCATTGAGGGGGACGCCCTTCACATATCAGAAACCACCCCCATTTCTTGAATTAGCCTATGGTTTTTCGAATTTGTGCCAGTGCAAGTTACCATGGGCGAATGGGCCTAGGGTCCTCGTTGCTTCGCACTGATCACAATTGCAACTGTCACGAGGATTCCTTCTGATAGCTTGATCTTTCTAAGACTTGAATCTGTTTGGCATAATTTGAATGAGTTTATGAAAACTTAGAGAGTGTTTAGGATCCAATTCGGATCACGGCCTTCCCACTGAAAAAGATTTTGGACCACCAAAAGTTTATTTTTAAGCATCAATCAAGTGAGGGTACTGATTCCTCACTTGCCCAATTTCTATCCATTTCGCACTGCTTGGCTTTGAACCTTTGAGTCCAATTCTCAGGTACTCGACATCCCCTCTGCGCGTAGTTCTCACCTTCCTGTCCAGAACTGTATCTTCCTACAATTCGTTAAGATATTTAGGTAACAGATCATCAATAGAAGGCAACTGACTCTGCTCTTTGGGATCTTCAATCAATGAAGGTTCAAATAGTCTCAAACTGTCTGCATTAACAACTGAGTAGATGTGCATGTAAGCTGGTAAATCAAGGAAAAAAGCATTCTCACCAATTTTCTCAAGTATCTTGAAAGGTCCATACCTTATTGGCTTCAGCGTCTTACCTTCACCTTGCATTCGGTCTTTGGTGATATACAGCCAGACTTGATCACCAACTTGGAAACTATGCCCCATCCAATGCTTGTCATGCCTTGCCTTGTACTTGGCTTGGCTCTTTTCTAGCTGTTCTTGTACTACCTGGTGAATCTCTTGGATTTGTTCAACAAACTTGGTTGCCTTGTCCACATCATTGTGTCCATCAACTGTTATGTCTTTACTAAAGACAAAATCCAAGGGAGACCTTAATGTGAAACCAAAACAGGTCTCAAAAGGAGATCTCTGTGTAGAAGAATGTTTAGCTCAGTTGTAAGCATGTTGCACATAACATAAATGTTCATCCCAAAGCTTGGGATGCTTGCTGCAATAGCCTCTGAGCAACTGGATCACTGTCCTGTTGACCACTTCTGTTTGGCCATCTGTTTGTGGATGAAAAGTTGTACTCTTCTTTAGTCTGGTGTCCATCAATTCCCACTGACTTGACCAAAATTTCCCAACAAATCGGGTATCTTGATCAGATATAATGGAAGTGGGTAATCCAAAATGAACCCATACATGTTGAAAGAACAACTTTTCATTTTTTTCAGTCGTAATATGTTTGTTACAAGGTATTAAAATACACATTTTGTTGAACCTATCCACAACAACATATAAATAGTCATGACCTTTCCTAGATTTAGGCAGTCCTCCAACAAAGTCCATGGAAACACTTTCCCAAGGATGAGAAGGAACTGGTAATGGAGTGTCCAAGCCTAGTTTTCTATTGTTGGGCTTGCTTTTAGCACACATGGTACACCCTCTTACATATCTAGAAACTGTCTCATTCATTTTTGGCCAATAACAAAATCTTTGTTGCTGTGCAACTATTTTACTTACACCAAAGTGACCTGATACTAGAGAAGTGTGTGCCTCTCGAATTATCTTTACTCTTTCAATTTGAGGAATGCTTAACTTTCCCAAATGATACAAGAATTGGTCCTTAACATGATAATCCAATTCTTCTACTTGTTTTCCATGACTTAAAGTTGCATATACATCTTTAAAATCTATATCTTGAGCATATTGTTCAATGTAGCTTTCATGCAACACTGAATTATGCTTAAGTATAGTGGATGCATTTATGATTGGTCTGGACAACATATCTGCAACTTTATTGTGTATGCCCTTTTTATATCTGATGACAAGATGAAACTGTTATAGAAAACTCATCCACCTATAGTGTCTTGATTGTTGCAACTTAGTTTGTGAGTGCAAATATTGAAGTGGTTGATGGTCAGTATGTATAACTGTCTCTTTTCCCATTAAATAATGTTTCCACTTTTTCACACTCTGTACTAATGCATACAATTCTTTATCATATGTGGGATAGTTAAGAACTGCATAATTAAATGTCTCAGAATGATAACATGTGGGTTTACCGTGCTGCATCAACATTGCTCCCATGGCATAGTCACTGGCATCTGTTTCGATCTCAAATGGTCTTTGAAGATCGGGCAGTGCTAGTACTAGTGTTGTACTAATCTTTTCTTTCAAGGTGTCGAAGGCTTTCTGTTGTTTGCCTCCCCACTGAAACACTTTGTTCAATCCTGTTAAAACATGTAAGGGAGCTGCAATTAAGGAAAAGTTAGAAATAAACTTTCTCCAATACTCTGCTGCTCCTAGGGAGCTTCTAACTTCCGTAGCAGATTTGGGTTTAGCCCAGTTTACAATCACTGCAACCTTAGAGGGATCTATCTTCAATTCACCACCCCCTACAATATGACCCAAATAATTCAAAGATGTTTTGCCAAATTCACATTTTGAGAGCTTAACATAAATATTTTCTTTTTTCAAAACATCTAGAGTCTGCTTAACATGCTTTAAATGTTCTTCCCATGTTTTACTGAATATAAGAATTTCATCCAAATATACAATGAAAAAATCATCAAGAAAAGGTCTGAGTACATCATTCATTACTCTCATGAAAGTAGCAGGAGCATTAGTTAAGCCAAAAGGCATAACCAACCACTCATACAATCCCTGCTTTGTTTTGAAAGAAGTCTTCCATGCATCTTGCTCTGCAACTCTGACCTGATGGTAGCCACTATGCAAGTCCAACTTGAAAAAATAAACAACTTCCTTTAATTGATCCAATAGTTCATCTATGTGAGGAAGGGGATAACGATTTTTTATCGTTGTCTTATTCAATGCTTGGTAATCAATGCACATTCTCCATGAGCCATCTTTCTTTCTCACCAAGACAATTGGAGACCCACATGGTGATGTGCTAGGTCTGATGAACCCCTTCTCGAGCATCTCTTGTACCTGCTTCTTGATTTATGCATTCTCTAAAGCAGACAACCTATACATTCCGATGTTAGGCAATGGAGTATCTTGCTGCAAATTAATATCATGTACTATTTCCTTTTTGGGTGGTAGAGCTTTAGGTTCTTGAAACAGTATATCATATTCTGAAACAACTTTTTCTAAATCAGCTTGATGTTTAGCATCACAGCCCTCAAATACATTGGTTTTATCAAGTTTCTTTTCCTTTACAACCATCAGTAAAAATTGTTTGCATGAATTTACAATTATTTTCATCTGCCTTGAGTTTATGAGAGTATAATTATTCTTGAGTTTATGAGCTCTTACAATATATTCGATTCCATCTTTAACGAGTTGATACTTGTTCTCAACTCTATAGAAAATAGTTTTTCTATCATACAAGTAAGGACTTCCTAAAACAATTCCACATATATCTAAGGTAACTATATCTAACTCAACCTCATCTACAAATGCTGACCCAAAAGAAAACCTAAGTTTACATTGTCTAGTCACTTGTAGCCGTGCTTGATCACATAACCAACCTAATAGATATGGCTTTTTGTGAGGTGTGGTTAGTAGTCCCAACTTCTTTACAATTGCTTCAGAAATTAAATTTACTTGTGAGCCACTATCAAACAAAGTATCAATCTTTTGATGCTTGGAAACAACTCTAATATGAAAAAGCTCATATCTTTTCCTCTCATTTTCTTCATTATCAGTATATTGTGCAGAATTACTACTAGATGCTTCAGAATTTTTACCTTTTTACATGTGGCTGCGATTGTTGTTTCATATCCTGAGTCTAACCCCAAACCCTTTTGAATAGTTGCAGCAGTCTTCCTCTTCTTGCCCTCGAACTTCTTGGGTCTCAGCTCCGGATGCAGGATCCAACAGTGATCATCATTATGCCCATCCTTCTTACAGTGAGTGCATGAAGACTTGGTCTTTTGTACAATATTGGCCTTCCTCTCTTTCCATTTTTGTTTTCTTTTCTCCTTATTCTTACTTGCAGTGGGTTTTGATGATCCCCAAATTCTGGGTTCACATTCTTTCCTCTAGCCTCTAGATGTGTAGCTTGAACAGATACCTCATCTATGCTAGTGGGATTAAACATGAGAATTGTGTGTCTTAAGTAGCTGTGTAGACCACCTATATACTTTAGCAGAGTTTCAGGTGAGTCTAAAGAAATTCCTAGAATCAAAGCTCTTTTCCTAAATTCTTGAGTGTAACTTTGTACACTTTGCCCTTTCAATTGGCGAAGAGTTTGCCAGCTCATCATGGCTTGCTGCATATAGGCTAGTGGATAGAATTTATTTTTAATTGCAGAAACAAATTCACTCCAGACAGAAAGAATCTTACCATGCTTCTTCATGTTAGCTTGTGTCCTACCTTCCCACCATACCAAGGCAGTGCCTCCAAGGCGTAGGCTGGCCAGCTAAATCTTACTACTGTCTGAATCAATGCTCTACACTCTGCAATAAACATCAATCTGTCTAATCCAATTATCCAGCTTCTCTACATTCAACTCTCCATCATATATTTGTAAATCAAATTTAACATCTAATTTAATCAAGGATGTCTTCTTTTTGTTTTCAGGGCTACTAGGAGGTGTGGGAAGTTTTTCTTCTTTCCCTTTGCCTTTAGAGTGGTCATGGAGGAGAGATTCTTCTACTCCTTTATCTCTTTTGGAGTTTGATGCATCTTCCTCTCTACCTTTCTTAAACTCTCTATACATTTCCTCTACCATGGCTCTCATGGTCATGAAACTATCCATGAACTGAGGGTCTGATTCTAAGGGACTTTCTTCTGACATTTTCCTCTTAGAGTGGACTCTTCCAATTTCAGGGTTAGCTTCAACCAACTCTCCTTCTCCTAATTTAAGCTTTGATCTAGTTAGCATTCAACAACAAAATCCAACACAAGCTTGTCTAACATTAGTAACCTAGAGCTCTGATACCACTTGATCTGGAATTTATCCAGGACAAAGAATTAAAGGTATTACAGACTCATGTGCATGGATGTGCCTATGTTACTTTATGCAATGGATTGATAAGATTGCGAAATACATAGACACTGAGGCAGTTAGAGAAAACATAATAGGAAAACATGTAAACACAACAAGTTTAATAAGGAGTTCACCCAATGCTCCTCGGCTACGTCTCCTGGTCCAGCCTTCAGTGGTGGCCTCTCTATTATGTTTTCAAAGCAGAGTTTCTTTACAATAGTGAGCTCAATTTGAGTCTCACTCAACAGATATGAATCAGTAGGATTTGAGTACACATACTCTCTTTACTGGTACTTGACCTCTACTAGTCACAGTAGTATGAGCCCAACCTGAAACTCATACATGACAAGCCAATGCCGAGGAGCTCGCTTGAACCTCTCAAGCTTTCTCTGGAGTGCACAGACTCTCTGACTCTCTCTGGCTCGATGCTTCCCTCCAGTCAGCTCGTCTTCTTCTCTCTGTTCTTAACTAACTCTCTTTCCTGCTTTTTCTGCCCCCTCTGTCTCTGTCAGTTTGTGGCTTTAAAGCCAGTCTGCTTTCTATCGGTTCGTTTCCGCTTCCCGACGTTCTAGTTTTCCTTCCTCTGTCCATTCGAACTCCCCTGTTCTGCATCATCATCACTATGTAACTCTTCATAGGGGGGTGGCCACCTATTCTGCAACGGGTGAGTGTGTCAAGTTCCTTGGACACATTTGAATGGTTGTTATTTCCATTTGCTCCAAGATTGCCCGCGAAATACAAATCCCTACCAACGAATCGTCCACATCAAACTTCAAATCCCATATAATCTTGCTTTATCATTTGTCAAATCTGGTCATTCATCGGGACGTGCCTCCGTTGTTGATCTAGACCCCCCAGATCCTACGGTCATCGTGTATATCGGGCGGATAATTAGCTTGACGGTTACCCGTCCGATGTGAGCGGTTTTCTCTCTCTTTCGTCAAACGTGTGTCACTCAGTGTGTGGCATCGGGTGGGGCTCAGCCAAAACTGCTTACCGCCTCGAGGCCTTCCGATATCCTGCCGGTTTTGTGGAATCCACGGAACTGAATTTATTACTTTTCTGCATTTCATAGCCATTTCGGGTCCGGGCACTTCGGGGCTTTCCTTCACTAAGGGGGACGCCCTGCGATACGTGATTAGCGCTAATCGCATATCAGAAACCACCCCCGTTTCTTGAATTAGCCTCTGGTTTTGCCAATTTGCGCCAGCGCGCATTACCATGGGCCAACGGTCTGTGCGCTCAACCAAGGGTCCTCGTTGCTCCGCGTTGATCACAATTGCAACTGTCACGAGGATTCCTTCTGATAGCTTGATCTTTCTAAGACTTGAATCTGTTTGGCATAATTTGAACGAGTTTATGAAAACTTAGAGAGTGTTTAGGATCCAATTCAGATCAGAAGGTGATGAGGAAATGTCGCGGGGATGAAGTTCTGACACCAGTAGTTTCAGTGACTACCCAGTGTGCAAAGTGCGTAGAATTCAATTAGTCTAGATACCTTTATCAGGATTTCCTCACGAACTACCGAGAGGCCCAGGATGAAACCAAGTTATTTCACTATGATTGGTTATTATTGTCCATTGTGCTGGTCATGTGGGAATTGTCGAAGGATACCCATTTTCTTCCACTTGAGTAAGGATTGTCGGAGGCAGCGCAATTTGCTTCCTTATGGGCTATAAAGGACCCCGTGCGGATCACAGAGACGAAAATATTTTGGGTCCTTATGGAATCGAGTCTTCGCATGGCCATTAACCAGCATCTGAGGTTGTCCCCAACCTTGTTCACGCAGTTGTCACCCTACGCGGCATTCAAGGTCGACTTCCATAGAGTGTACATTCAAGTGCGAAAGGATCCACAGTAGAAATGGCATGAATTTCCATATTTGGTGACGGAAACAGATGTGCAGGAGGTGATAGCAAGATGGCCTACAGAGTGGTGCGCCCCCTCAGACTTAGATGCTGGAACAAGCACGGGCGCGGGAAGTTCTACTGCACAGAAGAGAAAGGAGGTAGCTAAGAAAGTTGCGCACACACTCACAGAGAAGTAAAAGAAGGAAGTCATAGAGAAGGCTCAAGTGGATCAAGAGCACGCTGCCAAGGAGCAAGCAGAACAGGAACAATGCAAGTCACCTTCACTAGAGATAGAGGAGACAGAACTTTCAGAGCAATGCAGCAGAGGAGATGAGGGTAAGATCACCCCATTCATTTTGAGGAAGTGTGGCAAGGAGCAGCAGGAAGGTCCAAGGAAAAATCAGAAATTGGACAAGTCTTAGACGGACCCCATGGTCTTAACAGAAGGCGATCTCGATGAGATCAAGGACAAAATAATGGACACCACAACTGAGGTGCTGCAACAGTTTGAGAAGTAGTACATGCAGACATTGGGGAGCATCCAAAAGGATCTACGTGAGCTGCATATCCAATCAAGCAGATACAGGTGGGCACCAGACAGGTGAGCGCGGAGCAAGCGAGCCTGGCAACTAGGACGAGCCAAGAAACAGAGTTAGTAAGGTCCCTTGACCTTAGGACTATAGCATTGATAGAAGGGTCCCTTTGTGTGGAGTCAGTCAATGATCACATTATCCTGAGCATAATGAAGAATATCAGGTTGAATATAGCGGTGCTCTCCAACGAGACCCTGCACACACTACATGTAGGGGTGACAGATGAATTGAGGGACCAGGAGCAGCGCGCCCTCAACCTCATCATCCAATATAGAGTGAAAAATGAGTATATGTTCACTGAGAAGATGCGGGTTTTAAAGGAAAGGAGGCGCTACAGGCCCATAGCTCACGACTAGAGTCAACAGTCGCAGAGGCATGCAAGACAGTGCCTGAGCTTCATATCCCCGAGGATGCACAGCCAAAAGTAAAGATCAGAAAATTGGTCACTGTTGTATGTGAATCTAAAGCAAAGGTTGGTCGAGTTCAGTTTGAACTCAATATGAAGATCACAGAGCTGCAGTTAAAGTTGCAGCCCACGACTCCGCCTGAGGTCCGGGAGCAGCGTGGAGCCGCGATAAAGAAAGGAATGGCCACTCTGGATACCACAGTCGCTAATTGTACAACATTGTTCGAGCAAGCAATGGAGTTGGTGAACAAACTACAGGAGGATCCAAACCTGCAGACATTGAACACTGAGGTTAGGGAGTTGCAGCGACAGTATGATGAAGTCAGGGTGACCGCACACTCCATTGCACCAGTGCAACACCTTGCAAAATTACAAGAGGGGAAGCAGCTCCTAGTGCAGGTAGAAGAAGCACAGAAGAAGGAGGCCTTGCTAAAGGCCAGGCTACAACAATTGTTGGAGGAAGCTTATCAAGTCACGACCACTATCCAGGATAAACTAAAAGGGTTGCAGCAGACACAGCAGACGATGAAGTTGGCAATCGAAAGACCAACTATAGAAAAACTGGTTGATGAAATCAAGCAGGCATCAACTCATAGCGCTGCCGAAGTCGCAGTAATCTAGGTGGAGCTGGGGGATCTTCGCAGCATGATTTCAGCACCAACCGAGTGACTCGAGGGCGAGTCACAATCTTTGTCTTGGGGGCCTGTTGGGATGGGGTTCCTTGGGTCAATTTTTGAGTTAAGATAACCCAAGCTTTGATACAATTTTGTAATTAATGTAAAGTCTCCATTATTTTTGGATGGAGAGCGCGTAGATGATTAGGAGTCAAAGGGGTTTAGTCCCTTATTTTATGTAAATATTGAGTCGATTTTGAGATCCACCCATCGTCCGTAGATCAAGGCATTGTATGCAAAAGGCTATAAATAGGTGTGTCTTAGAAATTCTAAGGCAGGTCATGTTAGTAATGGGTCAATAGAAGAGAAGTGATAGCACAGAGAAGTGGGTCAAATAGGAGAAGAAAGGCTCTGCAGTTGAGTGCGCAGAGGCCTAGGTAGAGTCCGTAACTGAGTGTGTGGACCATTGAAACTGAGTGCACAGGGTAGTTTCAAGTCTGTAATCCTAAATTGAAGATCAATAAATACAGTTTCCAAAGAATTATTGTGTATTTATGTTCATTGTTGTTAATATTATATGATGTCGATGAATGATGTGTTTTATGAAATATTGGTTAAATGTTGCGCGATTCTACTGAATAAGTGTTAATGATGTACGCAATGCATGTTTATGTGTTTTTGCAAAGACTCTGATGCATTCTCTGATGTTTACGAATAACTTAAGTAAATCTGCGCGAACCCTAATTTAGGACTGCTTTCTGATGCACGTAAGTGGATATATTGACTATTAAAGGTCCACAAAGACTGATCGTAGACCTTCATGAAGGTCTAAAGGCCATTTTGATAGAGTTATAGCAGTGAGCCCTATGAGTATATCGATCTGTGTGAAGGCATATCT
Organism: Pinus tabuliformis; assembly: GCA_031772625.1. Taxonomy (NCBI): domain Eukaryota; kingdom Viridiplantae; phylum Streptophyta; class Pinopsida; order Pinales; family Pinaceae; genus Pinus; species Pinus tabuliformis. Next base: position 841,424,655 of record CM062817.1, on the reverse strand, counting down.
GAGGTGCTAAAATACATCACACTAGTCTCTAGATGCATAAACTTGGTTCTTGCATCCCCCCATACTGCTTCGAGTGAGACTGCAGCCTGCACTACGTGGGTTGTTGCCGAAAGGGCCAGTAGTGTAGGGATTTGTTGGTTGGTGCAACTAACTCTGAACCTAGGTTAGGACACCCTAAGCCAACATTCTCTACACCAAGAGAATTTCTCAATGATCATAGACTTTGTCAATGAACCTACAACATTCTTCAAAATGTACACCTTTTCCAATAGCACCTTATTTTCTTCAATCATACCTCTCACAAAGTGATACTAAATATCAATATTCTTTGTCCTTGAATGATAATTTGGGTTCTTCACCAAGAATATTGCACTCTAATTATCACAATTTATCCTTAGAACTTGTTGTACTAACCCAATACTTGAACACAACCTTTGTACCTATGTTTCTTCCTTCCTTGCATGAGTGGCAACCATGTATTCAACTTCTATAGTTGAGAGTTCCATGATATAATGTCTCTTTCTCATCCAACTTATTTCTCCTCCAAATAGGTTAGACACATACCCACTTGTAGATCTTCTGCAATCCAGATTTGTAGCCAAATTTGCATCAAGAAAGCCATGTATGCCCAATACTTTTTCCAGTATTAACCTTCCTTGGTAGCACAATCCATAGCCTGTAGTTCCATGTAATACCTGAACCCTCTTTATTGTTGTCAAATTCTCCTTCCTTAGTTTTTGCATATACCTTCTCAATACTCCCTACACTACATGTACAATATCTAGTCTAGTATAGACCATTGCATACATCGAAATTCCAACGACATTGTCATATGGAACACGTGACATGTCCTCTTCCTCTTCCTATGTCTTGGGACACTGATCTGCAGATAAATTTACAACTACAAGAATAAGCACCTTTATCTATTTATATTCACGCATATTAAACCTCTACAATATTTTCTCAACATACTTCCTCCAATTTAACTAGAGTTTCATGTTTTCCTGATCTATTCTAATTTCCATACCCAAGATGAAATGTGTAGCACAAAGATACCTTGGGTAAATTTAGACGATAATTGAGTTTTAACGTCCTTGATTATTTCTATATCATTCCCAATCAACAACATATCATCCACATATAAGACCAAATAAATAAGATGATCACCAACTAATTTGAAATACACATTGTGATCCGCTTTGTTCCTTATGAAGCCAAGTTCCAATATATAAGTATCAAATATTTGATACCACAACCTTGGTGATTGATTTAAGCCATACAAAGACTTTTTTAGCCTCCAAACAAACTCTTCCTTTCCTTCCACAACAAATCCCTCTAGTTGCTTCATGTAGATTTCTTCTTTCAAATCCCCATGTAGAAATGTTGTCATTGTGTCCATCTATTCTACTTGAAAATCAAAAGCAACAACAACAAATAAAATAAATTTAGTAGAAATTAACTTGGCAATAGAAGAAAAATAACACCAAAGTCAATTCCCTCGTTTTTTATTTCAACATTTACTATTTTTAGTAGTTTTTTCGGGTCCTGAACTTCCAAGGCAGTTTTGGCCCCCTAAATAGCATTTTTTTTGAGGTTTGCAACAAGTTCTTTGCTAAAATCCAGTAGTACTAGGAGAGACCTTTCCAACAAGGTATCGTACATGCCAAACAAAGATAATATGACAGAGCTATGACCCTAGGAATTTGGTTGCCCAACTAACCCCAATGGGGCCCACAAACTCTTGGTGTTCCATCTCCTGGGGTTAGGGTTTTGGTTGTTTATGGTTTTCCCTTGTTGTTCAATAATAAATAGGCCCTTGAGCCTCATTGTAACACATTTCAAAGGCATGTAGCTGCCAAATATTTTCTTAGATATAAGGTACCATCGCTCAAGCTAGTTTATTTCCATTCTTCTTGTAAGCATATTTCATTATTTTGATATTAATGAAATGAAGTGTTAATTGTGTTGCATCCCTGAATTTATGGTTATATATGTAATTTGTTGCATTCCTGTTTAAGTTCGGATCAACCATTTCTTCAACCATGGCAATTTTTTCCAGAGTTTTCCATCCTCTAAATCCATTATCTCCATAATAGTTGTAGGATCATCATTAGTAATAATCAAAGAAAAATTTGAATAGAAATTAGGTGGAGTACCTTCAAGGTTTTCTGCTTCCCCAAAAGATCTTTTTAATACTGAATTATGTGATTATTCTTATTATTATTATTCATGTCCTTCTAAATATTTTTATTCATCATCCTTCAATTTGAACTTTGTCTTGTCTAATTATTTCTCCCTTGGCCGAACTTCTTGTTCAACAACGTATTTAATTTCTCTAAATACCACATCTCTATTTTACACAATGTTTTTAGTTTTTGGGTTCCAAACCATCTTTATGTCCAATAAAGATACACTTTTAAGCTTTCTTATTAGCTTGCTTCTATTATCCTTTAGAATGTCCAAATAGGTATGATAGCTAAAAACCCTAAAATGTTTAAGACAATGTTTCTTACTAGTCCATACCTCATGTGGAGTCTTGTCATCTAACATTGATGAGGGGATCTATTTAGCAGGTAAAATGCAATGTCCACTTCCTATTCCCAAAATTGTTGTCCTAACTTGACACCACTAAGCATGCTCCTTGCTTTCTCCATCAATGTCTTGTTCATCCGTTCTACAATTCCATTCTACCCAGGTGTTTATGGAGTGGTATTGTGCCTTGCTACACTGCACTTCTTATAGAATTCTTTAATTTTTGTTACGTCCCTATACTACTAGTGTAACCCCTTATTGTTATTAGTGAAACCTCCTTATTATATTATTGTGCCCATATAGCCCCCATGTTGTTATTATTATGCCCCATAGAATCCCACTATTGTTATTGTTGTGCCCCTACAATATTATTGTTATGTAGGCTCTGATTATATTGGGACCCTTTAGACTCCTATATATAGAAAGGAGGCCTTGTCGTTTATATCATCCAAGAATTTCTCATTTGTGTAATGTAAAGGAGGTTTCCCCTTCGAAGAGGCTATTTTTTAAGTCGTTGATCTATATTTTCTATCTTTTTGTGATCTGGTTTCATAACATTTGGTATTGGAGCTTTGGATTCTAGGGTTTCATTACTCCAAACAAGCCATTGCGGAATTTTCGATATAACTTTTTTTCTACGAAATTTCAGAAGCTAGAAAAAAAACCCATTTGAGCTGAAATAGTTATGAACCTTGGGTATGAATTTCAGATCTTGTCTCACTATATTGTCGAAGATATGAGCTGAGGAAGTTAGGGTTTTTGCAAGCTCTAGAATTCCATCTCAAATAGGTCATCGTGGAATTTTCCTTGTAATTTTTTTCTACGAAGGCTTAGACTCTAAAATTAAAACCCATTTGATTTGAAATATTGAAGAAGCTCAGGCTCGAATTTCAAATCTTGTTTCTCTGTATTTTTGGACATATGGTCCAAGATATTTACAGTTTTTGCAGGCTCCCAAATTACATCCCAAACATGTGACCTTGGGAAAATTGCCCTAACTTTCTCTCTGAGAATCAAATTGAAATTTTGTCAGAAGTTACAGAAAGAGGACGGGATGTACTTATTTTTTTATTGTTTTCAGGTTTGAAGGTCAAAACAGTGACACGTGGCACTTCATACAAGTTCGCTCTACTGAAAAAGTATATAATCAGGTCATCTTGGGATATTGGAAATAAGTCTTTCTTGGAGAATCCAACTTAGATCAGACTTGTGGCATTGGAAGGAGGACACAGAAGGATACCGCAGGTCCCAATTCCAGAACTTGGAGATCCAAACATTCAGAGATACAATAGATTCAAGATGTGAGATCCTAAAAGCAAGAAAAAGAATGACTCGAATCAAGAAAATAGAAACACCTAGTAATAAAAATTGGATGGATGATTTGAAGAATGAAATCAAAGCTAAGATAAATAATTTTATCTATGCCGTGGAAGCTAATATCGATGGTATGAAAGCATATTGGAATAAATGCACGTAATATTTGAAGAAATACATGGAAGGTTTGAAGGAAGGTAGGACAAAGCTGCTACAAGAAAGGCCTCCTGATGGCAAAAAGGTCGTAGAGGAAACTCATGATGAGAACAAAAGTAATGTTAATCATGATTTCATAGAATCTAACATTGGATTGAAGACCCAACATATTCCAAAGATAGATATGAGGAAGTTTGATGGCAAGGATCCCGTAACATGGATACTACAGATGGAGAAATATTTTGATCTACATAATGTGAAAAACACACAAAAGGTACGTATTGCATCTTTATATTTAGAACCAAATCAGTTTGTATGGTATAGAGGGATTTGTTCTCATAAACAACTTGTCGCCCGGTCAATTTTCACAGAGGAAATGATATCACATTATGAGGATACCAAAAGCAACACCTTCTTTAGCCAATTGATAAATCTCAAACAAAAGGGTTCAATGGCAGAGCACATTGAGGACTTCCAAAAATTGAATATAAGGGTAAATGATATTCCATAAAAGCATAGGATTGAAGTATTCATATGGAATTTAAATGATAACATCCAACATGAGGTTCACCTTTGGGAACCTGATTCATTGGAGAAGGCATACAAGTTGGCAAGAAAAATTGAAAGAAAAATTATGGCAACAAGGAAGCCTACCACTCATAACTATAAAGATGGAACTATTGTTGCTCCTAGCCTTTCACCACTTACAAGGTTGACACCAAAACAATTGGAAGAAGAAAGAGAAAAAGGGCTTTTTTACAATTGTGATAGAAAATACAATAAAGGTCATAAGTTTGCTGAGAAGAACTTCATTTACATAGATGGGGAAGAGGAGCATGAAAAGGAACAAGAAACGTCAAAAGAAGATGATATACACCAGGAACCAATCCTAGAGAAAGAAGAAATGAATCTGACCATATCTTGTAATGCATTAACAGGAATTACCACTCCTCAGACTCTCAAGATAGAAGGGCATATCAAGAAGAAAAAGGTAATAGTGTTGATTGATTCGGGTAGTACCCATAATCTTATTCATTTTAAGATAGCCAAGGAATTGAATTCCTTCCTATATCCAACACCAGAGTTTCAAGTAATGTTTGCAAAATGAGGAACCATAAATTGCTCTGGAAAGTGCCATAATATCAAGCTATCCATGAGAGAATATGTCTTTAATAGTCCAATGCTTTCCATTCTAATGGGTGGTGTAGATGTTGTACTAGGAGTCCAATGGCTACAATCTTTGGGTACAATGGCTTTTAATTTTCAAGAACTTTTCTTGATTTTTTTTTTGGGGAGGAAAGGAAGTTGAATTAAGGGGTATCGCAAGGAAACCGGGAAAAATAATAAACCCTAACAGCATGAAAAAGCTTCTAAATAAAGAACAATAGGGCGTAATTGCACAATTATGTTCACTAGAGGTTCCCACGTCGAAATCATCTATCTCTCCAGATATCCAAAATGTTTTGGACAATCATTCCAAGGTATTTGAGACTCCCAAAGGCCTCCCACCTATTCATGATCATGATCATGTTATTCATTTGATTCTAGGAAGTGTTCCCCCAAACATCAGGCCTTACAGATATCCATATGCCCAAAAGAGTGAAATTGAATGTATGGTTGCAGAAATGCTAGAGGTTGGTATAATTCAACCTAGTCAAAGTTCTTTCTCTGCTCCAGTGGTATTGGTACACAAGAAGGATGGATCATGGTGCATGTGCCCATATTATAGGGAGCTCAACAAGCTTACTATTAAAGATAAATTTCTCATTCATGTCATTGATGAATTATTAGATGAATTACATGAAGCAATTTACTTTACCAAGTCGGGTCTTCATTCAGGATATCATCAAATCAGAATGAAGATTGAAGACGTTCCAAAAACAACATTTAGAACTCATGAGGGTCATTATGAATTTTTGGTCATGCCTTTTGGCCCTACTAATTCACCTTCTACATTTCAAGGTTTGATGAATTCCATTTTCAAACCCTTCCTTAGAAAATTTGTGTTAGTATTTTTTGATGATATACTAATCTACAACAAGTCTTGGAAGGATCATGTTCAACATGTTGACAGGGTGCTCAAACTATTGGAGGAGAAACAATTATATGCAAAAAGCTCCAAATGTTTCTTTGGAGTACAAGAGGTGGAATATTTGGGTACTCAGTTAGCTCATAACTCATCTTATCATCCTCAATCTGATGGGAAAACTGAGATAGTGAACAAATGTTTGGAAGGATATCTTCGTTGCTTTGTATCTGATAAACAGACACAATGGGTCAAGTGGTTGCCTCTGGCTGAATGGTGGTATAACACTTCCTTCCATATTGCAGCAAAAATGACCCCATTTATGGCACTTTATGGATATCATCCACCGTCCATCACATCATATTTAAAAGAAAATTCTAAGGTTCAAGCAGTGGAAGATCACATCGAGCATCAACAACAAGTTCTCAAACACTTAAAGGATATTATCACTTTGGCGCAAAATAGAATGAAACAACAGACAGATCAACATCGCAATGAAAGAAGTTTTGATGTAGGTAAATGGGTATTTCTGCGACTACAACCATACAAACAAATGTCCCTCAAGAAAGCTAAGAAGGATAATAAATTATCACCAAAGTATTATGGTCTGTACAAGGTGTTACAAAAGATTCTTACTATGGCATACAAATTGGAGCTTCCTGCATCTTCGTGAGTGCACCCAGTTTTCCATGTGTCATGCTTAAAGAAGGTTATAGGTGAGAAGATCCCAGTTCAAACAATATTGCCAAAACTTGACAAGGAAGGAAAAATCATATTGGAATCGGAAGCAGTCACAAAAACAAGAAATCGACAACTACGAAATCTATCAATTTTAGAGTATCTAATCAAGTGGAAGAACTTACCCGCTGAAGATTCCACATGGGAGGATAAGAATTTTATACATAAGATCCAGAACTACTCAAGCATTGAGGACAACACTTTTTGAAGGAGAGGGGCATGTTAGGTCCCTATACTACTAGTGTAACCTCTTATTGTTATTAGTGCAACCCCTTTATTGTATTATGTGCCCATATAGTCCCCATGTTGTTGTTATTATGCCCCATAGAAGCCCACTATTGTTATTGTTGTGCCCCTACAATATTATTGTTGTGTAGGCTTTGATTGTATTGGGACCCCTTATACTCCTATATATAGAAAGGAAGCCTTGTCATTTGTATCATCCAAGAATTGTTCATTTATGTATTGTAAACGAGGTTGCCCCCTCGAAGAGGTTGTTTTTTAAGTCATTGATCTATCTTTTCTATCTTTTTGTGAGCTGGTTTCATAACAAATTCATTCTCACATAATTCTCCACCATTATCTTTCCTCAACATCTTAATTTTATTCTCTATCTAATTTTCCACGAGAGCTTTAAACTCTTTGAATTTATCAAAGACATGAGATTTCTTTCCACATAAATAAATCCATGTATTCCATAAGAAGTCATCTATAAATGAGACATAGTACACATATTTACCTATTGATGGAACTAACATAGGTCTAAGCACATCACTATGCACCAGCGATAATATCCCCTCCCACATCATAGAAAGGAGAATCTTAACTAATCCTTCTTCTTATATAAACAGAAGACACGTGGTGGCAACGCACCTGCTTTTTGTTTTTTGATCTAGATGAATTTGGTACATGTAGTCTTAGTTTGTTTGAGTTGGAATGAATTTCATGGAATTTTGATTTCAAAATAAAACTTGTTTTCCATCACATGGATGATTGTTGTACTTTGATAAATTTGATAGATAGATAGACAATAATTTCAAGTTGCTAGAAAAACCCAAATTGCAATTTTTAGGTATTAGGTTGCCTCAAAAATAGTATTCCCAACGATTAGATTTTTACATGGAATCTTTGATTGAGTTGATGCTTCTAAGGGGTCATAACATAATCAAAGCCGACATAACAATAATAATGTAAGGGCACAATAATAACAATAGTGGGCTTCTATGGGGCACAATAGTAACAATATGGGCACTACATGGGTACATCAATATAATAAGTGGGTTGTACTAATAACAATAAGGGGTTACACTAGTAGTATAGGGGCCTACCATGCCCCTCTCCTTCAAAAAGCGTTTTCCTCAATGCTTGAGTAGTTCTTGATGCTTATGTATAAAATTCTTGTCCTCCCATGTGGAATCTTCAGTAGGTAAGTTCTTCCACTTGATGAGATACTCTGAAATTGATCGATTTCGTAGCTGTCGGGTTCTTGTTTCTGTGACTACTCCATGTTCCAATATGATTTTTCCTTCCTCTTCAATTTTTGGCAAAATTGTTTGAATTGGGATATTTTGTAACTTTTGAATAAGTGGCCATACTTCTTTGTCATTCTTCCATTCATCCCTTCCTCTTTACTTCAGATGGAGCAATATTTTGATCTACATGGTGTACAACTGTTACAAAGAGTATGTATTGCATCTTCATATTTATAACCAGATCAATTTTTATGGTACGAAGGGCTTTGTTCTCGTAAACAACTTGTTATGTGGTCAATTGTCACAGAGGAAATGATAGCACATTATGAGGATACAAAGAGAAACACCTTCTTTAGAGCAACACCACAACAATTGGAAAGAGTAAAAAGGCTTTGTGACATATTTGAAAGTAAAATTATGGCAACAAGGAAGTCTACCCCTCACAACTATAAAGATGGACGTGTTGTTTCTCCTAGCCTTCCACAACCTACAAGGGTTACACCACAACAATTGGAAGAAAAAAGAGAAAAAGGGCTTTGTTACAATTGTGATAGCAAACACACTAAAGGTCATAAGTGTGCTAAGAAGAAAGCATTTTACATAGAGTATGAAGAGGAGGAAGAAAAGGATCAAGAAACATCAAAAGAAAAGGATATATGCCAGGACCCGACCCCGGAGAAAGAAGAAATGAATCAGAACATATCTTGTAAACTATTGGCAAGAATGATCACTCCTCAAACTCTCAAGATAGAAGGACATATCAAGAAGAAAAAGGTGCAAGAAGTGAAAGATCACATCAAGAAAGAAGAAATGAATCCAACCATATCTTGTAATTCACTGGTTGGAATTACCACTCCTCAAACTATCAAGATAGAAGGACATATCAAGAAGTGAAAGATCACATCGAGCATCAAGAAATGAATCCGACCATATCTTGTAAAGGATTGGAAGAAATTACCACGCCTCAAACTCTAAATATAGAAGGACATATAAAGAAGAAAAAGGTTCAAGCAGTGAAAGATCACATCGAGCATCAACAAAAAGTTCTCCAACTTTTAAAGGATAATGCCACTTCGGTGCAAAATCAAATGAAACAACATGTAGATCAACATCATAGTGAAAAATGTTTTGATGTAGGCGATTGGGTATTTTTACTGCTACATCTAAAGCAAGCTATTTATGAGAAGGAAATGTTGGCAATACTACATGCACTTAAAAAATGGCGACCTTACCGAATGGGAAGACTCTTCAAGGATGAGGATGTGGAAGCATTGTTTTGTGCTATTTCTATTATCCAACCAGATTGGATAAACGAAGCAAGGGATAAATGGAAGAAGGAAAAAGAAGTATGGCCACTTATTCAAAAGTTGCAAAATATCCCAATTCAAACAATATTGCCAGAAATCGAAGAGGAAGGAAAAATCATATTGGAACCTAGAGTAGTCATAGAACAAGAACCCGACAGCTACGAAATCGATCAATTTCAGAGTATCTCATCAAGTAGAAGAACCTACCTGTTGAAGATTCCACATGGGAGGACAAGAATTTTATACAGAAGCATCAAGAACTACTCAAGCGTTGAGGACAATGATTTTTGAAGGAGAGGGGCATGTTAGGCCCCTATACTACTAGTGTAACCCCTTATTGTTATTAGTACAACCCACTTATTATATTGATGTACCCATGTAGTGCCCATATTGTTACTCTTGTGCCCCATAGAAGCCCACTATTGTTATTATTGTGCCCTTACATTATTATTGTTATGTCGGCTCTGATTATGTTATGACCCCTTAGACTCCTATATATAGAAAGGAGGTATTTTCATTTGTATGATCGAAGAATTGTTCAATTATGTAATGTAAAGGAGGTTGCCCCCTCGAAGAGGCTGAATTCTAAGGCGTTGATCTATCTTTTCTATCTTTTCTTCTTTCTCTGGGGTCGGGTCCTGGCATATATCCTTTTCTTTTGATGTTTCTTGATCATTTTCTTCCTCCTCTTCATACTCTATGTAAAATACTTTCTTCTCAGCACACTTATGACCTTTAGTGCGTTTGCTATCAGAATTGTAACAAAGCCCTTTTTCTCTTTTTTCTTCCAATTGTTGTGGTGTAACCCTTGTAGGTTGTGGAAGGCTAGGAGAAACAACACGTCCATATTTATAGTTGTGAGGGGTAGACTTCCTTGTTGCCATAATTTTACTTTCAAATATGTCACAAAGCCTTTTTACTCTTTCCAATTGTTGTGGTGTTGCTCTAAAGAATGTGTTTCTCTTTGTATCCTCATAATGTGCTATCATTTCCTCTGTGAAAATTGACCACGTAACAAGTTGTTTACGAGAACAAAGCCCTTCGTACCATAAAAATTGATCTGGTTCTAAATATGAAGATGCAATACATACCTTTTGTAACAGTTGTACACCATGTAGATCAAAATATTGCTCCATCTGAAGTAAAGAGGAAGGGATGAATGGAAGAATGACAAAGAAGTATGGCCACTTATTCAAAAGTTGCAAAAGATCCCAATTCAAACAATTTTGCCAAAAATTGAAGAGGAAGGAAAAATCATATTGGAACATGGAGTAGTCACAGAAACAAGAACCCGACAGCTACGAAATCGATCAATTTCAGAGTATCTCATCAAGTGGAAGAACTTACCTACTGAAGATTCCACATGGGAGGACAAGAATTTTATACAGAAGCATCAAGAACTACTCAAGCGTTGAGGACAACGCTTTTTGAAGGAGAGGGGCATGTTAGGCCCCTATACTACTAGTGTAACCCCTTATTGTTATTAGTACAACCCACTTATTATATTGATGTACCCATGTAGTGCCCATATTGTTACTATTGTGCCCCATAGAAGCACACTATTGTTATTATTGTGCCCTTACATTATTATTGTTATGTCGGCTCTGATTATGTTATGACCCCTTAGAATTCAGCCTCTTCGAGGGGGAAACCTCCTTTACATTACATAAATGAACAATTCTTGGATGATACAAATGAAAAGACCTCCTTTCTATATATAGGAGTCTAAGGGGTCATAACATAATCAGAGCCGACCTAACAATAATAATGTAAGGGCACAATAATAACAATAGTGGGCTTCTATGGGGCACAATAGTAACAATATGGGCAGTACATGGGTACAACAATATAATAAGTGGGTTATACTAATAATAATAAGGGGTTACACTAGTAGTATAGGGGCCTAACAGTTGACTTATTGCCTTTTTTTAAATGAATGACAAATTTTTAAAAGTTGGTAATTATATGAAAAAATTTTATTAGAAAAAGTTAAATGTTTTTTTTATAAAGCTTTAAAATATTTCTGGGAAGTTATATATCCATTTAAATATAACTTTTGACTATAAAATTTAGAGTAGTCTTTAAGTGTGACTTTTTGGAGTTTCCAACATATTTATGGTTGGAATCCGGTGAAAAAAATCATGGCCAAATCTTGATTTGTGTTGTTTAAACTAGCTTTTTTACTACATATATGGATTCAACACCCTCAAAAACCCCTGGGGAACTTTGATTGTGGAGAGTTCACCTATCAAACTTGTTATTCCAATTAATCCATGTCGGGTTCTAGACAAATTAGATTGAAAAAAAAAATATATATATATATATCCAAAAAGTTGCACTTAAAGAAAACTCAATAAAATTTTGTCATTTAAAACTTATAAAAAAAATTCAATTAATTAAAAATAATAAATAATAATAAATAAATAAGTAAAATTATCTTCAACTTTGTTTTCCATGTAAATTTAAAATATATCTATATATATATATATATATATATATATATATATATATATATATATGTATGTATGTATGTATGTATGTATGTATGTATGTATGTATGTATGTATGTATGTATGTATGTATGTATTAAAATTTTATGAGTGTGTTTATCCATATTTCAAGACTATCGTTATCCAAATTTTCATGTATATTTTGTTATATCTATATATATATATATATATATATATATATATATATATATAGATATAGATATAACCCCCGAATCCAAGTGATCAGAGGGCAATCTCCCTAGAAAATTGATAGTAGAAGGCACATGGAGGGCATCCTTCATCACATGGAAGACACCCATCCTCGTTACTCCACTCATCCCCTCTCCTAGGAAAGGGTGCACCACCTTTCCAACCTCGACATTTTATTCTGCAGCTCCTCGGCCTCCTGATTATTCCTTTTCTAGTCACCTGCCCCCATGCTCCACACTGCTCCTTCTAACCTCAACCCTCTGCCTCCCATCTCTTGCAACCAAATCATGAGTAGTGATAGAGGGATAGTTCGTCACCCAAGATGGGGTAGAGGTCGAGGACAACCCCCAACCACCTTGGAAGACACCTCCATAGCCACTTTGTTCGACCACAACATACCTAAGCACATCCATAGAAAGGTGGTGGCCATAGAAGAAGAGGAGACCTATCAGGGATGCTCATCCCTTTGGGATCTCCATAACCTCTTGACCTGGCATCTGAAGTACAAAGAAGAATTCAAAGCCAAGGCTACCAATAGGATTGTGGAGCTCTCCACACACTTTAGGCACTGATCTTACACGCTGAAAATATTGGCCAAGGACCTATGAATTGACTACCCTCCCAACATCCCTTCCTTTGTTGTGTCTCCCTCGCACTCCCCCCTATCAGTTTGTCCCCTCCCCCATCCTTCAAAGCTCCTCCTCCTCCCTTTGTGCCCCTCGTTTCTCTTATGGTGAATAAAACCCCACCTCCCTCTCCCCCTCTGCCCAACCCATTTGGGTGTTTCATTCTGGAGGAGCTTCTGGAAGCCACCAACATTGCGCTGGCTCATGGTAACACCCAAGCATGTGAAAGCTCCACCTCGGCGACAGTATGGCTTCACAGTGGCATGTGATATCCGCCATCAACTTCAACAGCATAACGTCGATTTCTTCTCCTTAATTTTGGTTTATATTTGGCATAATGATTTTTTTTTGGCTCAATGAGCACCAGTGTGATAACACCCTACTTGTTCGACCTAAGAGCACCAATTTTGAGACTAAAGATCTCTAAGGCCCGCTACAATACGCCTTTCTTCCTATCCCTCAGCCAATGGTTCGAATGTCACGAGGCTCAGATCCCTTGTGCAACTCGAAAGGCTCATCTTTTTGATAAATTCTTTGGATATTATAAAATCTGGTTTCCCCTTTTAAGGGAAAAGAAATTCTGATCTTTCTCTCTAGTTTCCTCGCACTGAGGCAGAAATGGACCTCATGGCTGCATATGATGTATATTTTCCTCAATTAATATAATTTAGAAATGATTATATATATAAACGTCAAACTTCATAATATATGTGAAAAATACCTTGGTTGTTGGTTATGGAACTGCATCATCTACTACTACTAGTGTTGGTGAAAGTAAAAAAAGACCAAATCCAGGTGCATAGCCTGGTGGGTAAAGGCCATGTCCAAAACTTGTATATATAGATATATAATTCTTATTTTTTATTATTTTGGGGACAATATTAGAAGTGCGTAAAATTATTGCAAAAGTGACTTTGAGTCAAATCAAAAGTTTAATGCTAACCATATACACAAATTTAAACAAAATATACGAAACACATACACCATTATTATTATTATTATTTTAAACATAATGGGTATTTTATATTATATTAAAACTAGAAAATAATGGCCAACAACCATTTACTATCATTATTTCCATCAGCCATTTCCAAAAACCAGACTCGCATATCTTTGTCCTTCCTATTGTCGCAGGCTCTCTTAATTATCCTATACTTATGAGTCAATGCATATATTCTGCAAAATTGGCCCTGAAGTAAAATATAACTCCAAAACATCATAATAACATTTTCATTTTTCCCCAGAGGGGCTGGAATCCATGTCGGATTTCCTTTTTGAGGTACATGCTTATATACCAAGGAGACAGTCACACTATCGTCTTTGCTTGGCGCTACTTCCTGCAAATTCATGGTCGGGTCGCTTGTGCTATTCTCCATGTCCCCCTCAGCATCCCAATTGGCTAGTTTACCTCTTGTCTTCAACATTGATAATTCGGACTCCAGACGCAACAATCAATACTCCGGTCATGCACTCAACCAATCAACTTTATGTTTCGTTGCCACCACTCTGTCATTCTTCTACTACTCCAACAAATCTTGTATTCTATCCATCTTCTCATACTTCCCCAACAAATTCTTTAAGATTTTCTCTGATGCCCTCCTCTATTGCTTGAAATCCTCTGATGCCTCAATGTCTGTCATTTCTGTTGATACCCTCTTCCACAGTAGGAGTATCCACTTCACAAACAAATCATTCAATTCTACTTCGACTTGGCACCCGAGATCTATTGGCCCACCCTTTCCTCCCTGATGGAAGTTCCATCTTCTCTATTCATTAATTATCGCAGAGATAAGTCCTTCATTCCTAATTCCCCATTTAATGAACCTAACTTCGATCTCTGGTTAGCATTAATGCAAAATAATTTTGTGATCTCCCACTCCCACATAGGATGCACTTGGAGGAGTTGTCGATCTTTTAAACTAAGCCACCTTCCCTTATCATCTCTCCATATGTATGATCATTCACACATGCAAGGAAATAGGTGGACGACTGATCGTGATTTGTTCCGACCTCTTGGGATTTCTCCCTGTTATTCTTATATCTTGATTCTCCTAAAATCCTTTGGTCAGTGAATTCAATTTAATCAAAAGACGAAGACTCTTCATTTAATGCCTTTTAGTTATGGGATCAACGCATATCGCCTTTCACCATCTTGTAGCAATATTACACCTTTACCCAGGCGTGTTCCCTCATTTACAGGGGTGTCCGCCACTAAGTTGAGGTTTTTGAGGACGTGGAAAAACTGAATATTCTTGAAATAATTCACCAACATGGCTATTCTTTGAAAGATAGGAGAGAAACCTAATCGTGGTATGGGGAGGGCCTTCGAAACCTATTGTATCACCATCAGCAAATCTCCCATAACCAACAGTCTTTTGTATTCTCAAACCCTTACCAATTTTAAGGTTTTCAATAATCCCTAGAATTCATTCTGGTTACTTGTTGCCTGACTGAGTGATCCAGGTGGACATTGGTGGCCACCCACCTATTCCACTTGGACCCCCAACACTGCCTCTTTCAGTTTTTCAGTTTCCTTAACTTTAGCACAATTTACTATTTTTGGCAGTTTTTCAGGTCGTGAACTTCTAGATCCATTTTGAGGCCCCAAACGACGTTTTTAGGGAAAACAGAGAGACAAAAATATTCTTGAATTTGGTTGTTGAGTCATTTTTAGTCTCCTCTTCGAGACATTAAAAATGAGGTATTATGATATCCAAACGGAGATTGTATGCCAAAGATACGACCTCGGGAATTTGATGTACCAATTTCCCCAAACGGGGCCCACCGTTTTGGTGCTTCATCTCCTAGGGTTAAGTTTTTGGATGTTTAGGGTTTTCCATTGTTTCTAAATAATAAATAGGCCTTTGAGCCTCATTGTGTCACAGTTCAAAGGCATGTAGCCGCCACATCTCTTCTCAGAGATAAGCTATCATCGTCTGAGCTAGTTTATTTCCATTCTATTTTTAAGCATATTTCAGTATTTGATATTAATTAGATGAAAAGTTATTTCTATTGCATATCTGTATTTATGGTTATATCTGTGATTTGTTGCGTTCATGTTTAAGTTTGGATCAGTGGTATTAGAGTGGTCTTCTCTTTCTATATTTTTCTTTGCATGTCCCCAATGAGGTCGGGATATAAGGAGTTAGGGCTTGAGCTGGTCGAACCCTTGCAAGTTCAGCCTTGAAAATCTCGACAACCTCCCATGGCGGAAGAGAAGAAAGACGAGGGGGCAGAAGATCCTTTCAAAATATTGCTCTAAGAAGCCCTCAAGAGACAGAGGAATGCGATGATAGAAAACTTTGCCCAGATCCTTCAACTGCTACCCAAAGGCGACACATCTTCTTCCAGCAGCCACTCTGGAAGTGCCACGCCCTTTAAGTTACAATTTAACTTTGACATCCGCATATTTGAAGGTCACATAGATGCGGACATCGTAGATAAATGGTTAAATCTACTATAAGGATATTTTTCTATTCATGATTTTTCCAAACAGGGAAATATTACTTTTGCATTTCTCAAAGTTGCCTCCCACATCAAGGATTGGTGGGAAACTTACTGTGAGAAGAAGGATGAAAGTACACCCTCACTATTTTCAATCGCACCCACTTGGAATTCGTTCCAGGTTGCGATCAAGGAGCAGTACTACCTCATCGAGAGCTATGAGGATAAATATAAAAAGTGGATCACACTGCGACAGGGAAGGGACCAAGATGTGTCAGAGTTTACCAATGTTTTTCATACCCTTCGCACGAAGTTGGGTATCAAGGATTTCAAGCAACATTTGGTACTCAAGTACCGCGGTTGTCTACACATATATATCCAGGATGAGATGGAGTTCCTGTACATCTCCTCACTCGACACAACATACCGATACGCTGTCAAGATTGAGCAGAAGTTTAAATAGAAGAAGTGAGACTTTGGATCTGTGAATCCGTAGCAAGGGAAAGGCACAGCCAAACCACAGAGAAAAGGACAAAGCCAAGGCCGGGCGACCCAGGACAACCCACCAAAGCCATAATAAAATAACAACACCCCGAAGACAAAGAAAGACATGGGAAAATGGTGTGAGTTCCATAAGAGCTCCACTCACAACACAAGTGAGTATCAGGCCAAGAAGTCACTGGTGGCCAAGATAAAGGCTTCCGAATCAGATGCATGTTCCAACTCTGAGACAGAACCAAACAAGGGTAATTACAAAGGGAAGCAGATCATTAACGCGGATCCTAGTGCCACTGTGGCCACCACCAAGATCCAGAAGAACCGCCTAAAGATCTAGAGGAGGGAGCATGCATCTTCCACTCACATATGTGGGTGAAGGGTTCTCCGCTGTAGTTCATTGTCGAAAGCGGGATTCAAAAGAACTTCATTTTAGTAGAGGTTGTTAAGCGGTTGGGTCTACCAACTACTGAACATCTGCAGTCGTACACCATCAGGTGGCTTCACCAAGGACGAGATATTCACATTAGCCAGCAATGTTAACTTCCCTACAGCATCAATCCCTTCACAGATGAGGTACTGTGTGATGTTGATCCTCTTGAAGTTTGTGATGTATTATTAGGACAACCATACTTGTGGAAGAAACATGTTGTATATGAGTCTAGACCTCGCTCTGTGATTATTACTTTGGGAAATAATTTGTACAGGAAACCAGAGGTAGCCCCGCCTACCACCGTCTCCTTGATCTCTGCAAATCAATGCAATAAGATCATTTCACAGAGCAGGAATTTTTTTTTCCTTATGATTCGCCCTTAGGGAAAGAATAAGATTGTGGCCATGAATTCCAAACAGGACTCCTCCACACATCAGCAGCAAATGGATATGGTCATGGAGGAGTACAAAGACATTTTTGCCTCACCTACGGGGGTACCTCTGCACTGTCAGGTCAAGCACTCCATTGATCTGACCCTAGGTGCGCCACTACCCAATGGATCGATCTATCGATGCTATGTTCTGGAGAACGATGAGATCAAGAGCAGATTCAGGAGTTATTGTAGAAAGTGCACATGAGACCAAGCTCAACACCTCGTGGGAGCCCGATTGTATTGGTACAAAAGAAGGACGGGACCTAAAGAGTCTGTATTGACTATCGAGCGTTGAACAAGATCATTTTCTGGAATAGGTACCCAATCCCATGGATTGATGACCTTATGGACTAGTTCAGGGGGCCAAATATTTCAGCAAGATTTACTTGAAGTCTAGTTATCACCAGGTGCCTATCGAACCCTATAATGTGTGGAAGACTGCCTTCAAATCTAAGGAGGGCTTTTTCGAATGGTTGGTCATGCCTTTCGGGTTGACAAATGCCCCGCAACCTTCATGAGATTGATGAATAACATCTTGCGACCCTTCACCAATGCATTTGTGGTGGTGTATTTAGACGACATCTAGATTTTTAGCCAGAGTTGGGAAGAGCACCTCCACCATATTCGACGGGTCCTCCAAACCTTGGGACAACACAAGTTGTCTGCCAATCTGGAGAAATGCACTTTTGGCATGACCCATGTTCAATATCTAGGGTACATCATTGATGAGCAGGGTGTGCATTTGGACCCAACCAAGATACAATTCATTCGAGATCGGCCAACCCCAACCACTCTAACAGAGCTTCGGAGCTTTATGGGCCTTGCCAATTTATACCGTAGGTTCGTGTTGGGGTTCTCTCATATCACTTGGCCTTTGAGTCAAGTCACCAAGGGCTTAGCGAAAGTGAATTTCTTTTGGTGCAAACCCCAATTGAAGGTGTTTTCTGAGTTGAAGCAGTGCCTCTGCTTTGCATTAGTGCTCACATTACCAGAACTGCAACAACTATTTGATATTGAGACAATGCCTCCAACTTCGTTATTGGTGTAGTTCTTACTCAACAGGGGCATCCATTGGCTTACCACAGTGAGACACTTTCAGACACAATCCGAAAGTATCCCAGCTATGACAAAGAAATGTATTCCATTATGCAAGCTTGTCGTCAATGGAAGCGTTACATACTAGGGAAGGAAATGGTCATCCACACATACCACTGACACCTGCAGTTCATACAGACACAAGGGAAGTTGTAGAATCATTACCATCAGAAATGGTCCACGTACCTGCAACAAGTCCATTTGAACATTAAGTACAAGAATGGAAGCACCAATAATTTTGCAAACTGCCTCAACCAACCACCAGTGATGGTGCTGATCATTGTACTTGACTCCTATGGGCATAAGACTTCGGGGTGGCCGCATCTTTAGCAATCCAGAATTCGGCAGCACATACCAGACACTCCTGGAAGGTGAGCAAGTTCCAAATTTTCACCTCCAGGATGCATTATTATTCCATCTGGGACACAATCATGTTCCTTCAAGCGAGCGTGCTAATATTATTATGGAGGTGCACTATAGTTGAGTCATTGGACATTTCGGAGTAGAGAAAGTAGTGGTTGTATTACAGAAGTATTTTTATTGGTCGAACCTTAGTAAGGATGTTGGGAGGTACATTAAATCCTATATTGCCTACGCCATTTCAAAACCAACCATCAAGAATCAAGGCCTATATACTCCTCTGCCTACTCCTGGTCGAACTTGGGAATCCATCTCCATGGATTACATGTCGTGCCTTCCTTCTACCAAGCATGACAATGACTGGGTTTTCGTGGTCATCGATAGATTCTCTAAGATGGCCATTATGGCAACCTGCAAGAAGAGTATCACAGTAAAGGCCACTACTAAGCTCTTCTTTGAGTGAGTTTGGGTACACTTTGGGATCCCACAGTCCATTGTCTCAAATCGAGACAACAGATTCCTAAGTGAATTTTGGTCAAGTCTTTGGTCAATGCTGGATACCAAACTCACTAAGTCCATGGCTTTCCATCCCCAAACTGATGGCCAAATAGAAGTCATCAAGAGGATGATCGTACACATTTTGTGCATGTACAACTCGAAGCATCCACGCACATGGGATGAAAGCCTTCCCTATGTCCACCATAGCTACAACAGATCTCTCCACGGCTCAATAGGCCATAACCCCTTTCAGGTAGGGCTGGGATTTCAGCCATTATGTCCCATTGATGTGTCCATATCATTTGCAGCTACTCAGCTGGATTCGACTCATGTCCAATCCAAAGTCGATAGGGCTAACAGCTTCATTGAGCACATTCAACACATCCTCTAGCAAGTCCATGATATATTGGACATAGCTAATGCTAAGTACAAGCACCGCCATGATTAGCATCGAGTGTCGCACAAGTTCCAAGTGGGCGACAAAGTTTGGCTACATTTGCAGAAGGAGCACCTCGCTGGACCCCACCACAAGATTCACCCACTCTGATATGGCCATACACCATCACCAAGGCTGTAAGGGACAATGACTTCGAGCTCAACATTCCACCATTCCTTGGTCTACACCCAATGTTCAATGTAGACGGGCTTCGACCATACTTTCCACCATTACTGGACACATCCGACATTGCAAAACAACTCACACCAACAGAGCTAAACCGAAATTGTATGGAACATGCCACAATTGATTGGATCATGGACACACAAATTAAGAATACTCGCCAGTAGAAGATCCAACTACATCAAGTTGTCAACGCTGGGAAACTCTTGCATAAAGGCAAGTGGCTCACCGGGGACCAAGTTTAGCAAAAGTTTCCCCATCTCATGGAGACACTCAACACAATGGGGACCATTACTTCCTAAGGAGGGAGTACTGATCTAGGAGGATATTGGTGGCCATCCACCTATTCCACTTAGGCCCCCAACAATGTATCTTTCTATTTTTCAGTTTCCCTACTTGTAGCATAGTTTACTATTTTTGGCAGTTTTTTGGGTCCTGAACTTCAAGAGACGTTTTGAGGCCCTAAACAACATTTCTTAGGGAAACATAGAGCCTATAAATTTCCCAAATTAGCTTGCCAGTTTTTTTTTCAATCTCCTCTTCAAGATCTTCGAAACTAGGTATTATGATAGCCAAAGGGAGATTGTATGCCAAAGTTACGACCCCGGGAAGTTGATGTACCAATTTACCCAAATGGGGCCCACAGTTTTGGCACTTCATCTCCTAAGGTTAGGTTTTTGGATGTTTAGGGTTATCCATTGTTTCCCAATAATAAACAGGCCTTTGAGCCTCATTTTAACACAGTTCAGAGACATGTAGCTACAACATTTCTTCTCAGAGATAAGCTACCATCGCCCGAACCAGTTTATTTCCATTCTGTTCGTAAGCATATTTCAGTATTTGATATTAATGAAATGAAGTGTTATTTTTTATGCATCTCTATATTTATGGTTATATGTGTGATTTGTTGCGTTCTTATTTAAGTTCGGATCACTGTGACCCCAAGAAAAACTAAAATCCAATTGTTCATCGATGCTAAATAATGCCCCTCTTACTCCTACCACCCCGAAAACACATACAACGTTATTAACGAAAAGGTATATAATTGATTTCCATATCATCAATATCAAAGAACACTTTTACATATATAAAAATCCATGTTTACGAGGTTCCAATTAGTTTTCACGATAATTTCTTATCTTGGACGGTGATATGTTTGCGCATCTAGATCCAATGGTTGTGAAGGCCCACATGGTTCCCATAGTGACTTGAGAACCTTTTGAAGTCGTGAAAATAAAGAATGTATGGGAATCGTAGTGGAAGAGGAGAAATATTTAAGGCACTCTCTGACAGTATTTAATGGCGTTGTACAAGCCCTGTTTCCTCTGGACTGGTCTGGGTTAACGATGATCCTCCTCTCATCAAGCAACTTGCCATTCCTTGCATCGATGGCATCCCTCATTGGTTGCTCATTGTTGAAGTTCATGAAGATGAATCCATGAGATTCATCAATTTCTTTATCACTAATGATCTTGGATTCCACGACTTCACCATAGTGACTGAAAGCCTCCTACAAGATTATGTCATCGGTGGACCATGTAATCCTTCAATGAAGCATCAATACTCAAAATCCGTTGAAGACATATTCTCATACTAAAGTTTAAGAAAGCTTGACAGAAAAAGAGAGAGAAAGAAACCACTAACACAAGACCAGAAACATAATTGGAAACGAAAAAAACCAAAATGAACTAGGGACAGACCACCCAATACATGAATCAGATGTTTGGCATTTATTAATGAAGAAAAGAGTTAATGTGCTTGCTCAATGCTGATAATACAATACATAATGAACATGAGTGTATCAACCTTAGGATTATATTGGAAATTTCTCATACAACTTTGTTGCGTCGTTGCATCAGTATTTGTAACCCTAATGTGACTGTGTAGCAATGCCGCCAACATCAGTAGTCTAAACATAAAGTTATTTATGCAGGGGAAACAAAAAAAAAATATCAATATTTGTTTGTACAGGTGAGATAAATATTACAATGCTAATCCTATATATCATTGCTTTGCAGTGACATAACAATGTCCACAGACATAAAATTCCAAAGGGCAATTAGATATACCTTCTACCATGCCATTATCATGTAGTACTTGAAGTCCCTTCTCTCTAATATGTCCTAGTCTTTGATGCCACATCATAGTATTTTCTCAAGAGGCTCTACGAGCTTTTCTTTCTTCTTCTCCATTCTCAGGATCAATGGAATTGTTGCACCTATCACTATCAATGCTTCCCAACAACTTATATACAGTTCCAATTTAAACTCCCTTCAATAATACTATTGCTCCTCAAACCATTCTGCGTGTATCATTTTCACACATTGTTCTTACACACACATCGCTCATCTTACTTGTAGAAAGCAAATTCATGGCCAATCCCGGTACGTCCAAAACACTAGTAAATGTTCCAATACTTCCACCCATGAGCCTTAAATTGAATTTTCCTCATTCTATGATTTTTGCTATTGAGTCATCTTTTAAGAAAACATCACCACCATATAATATTTCATACTCATAAAACGACTCCCTGTGAGGAGTCATGTGAAAGTATGTGCCTGAGTTAACCAACCATGCCTCATTATTTTTGTGTGTAATTGAAGAACCAAGTACACACCCCCTTCTTCATAAGATCCCTTCCCTTTCTCAACAATTTTAGATATACAATATTTCTTGTAATGTCCTTCTTTTCCATATCTCCAACATACTTTTACAAACTTTCCTAGAGATTTAGATCTTCATCTACATTTATATCTTCCACTCAAGGAATTGCTTTTATTTATATTCTAGGAACATTCTCTTATAGACAAGGCATATTCGATATGGCTTTCCATGTTTTTTCGTCTCATCTCCTTCGATAACAAGGATGAGACTATTTCATAGAAACTTAAAGTAGTTGCATTACTACCTTTGGCAACAACCTGACTATCCCACATTTCTGGTAGAGAACATAACAAGTTGATACAAATATCTTCATCTAAAATCTTAATATAAATTTATAATAGTTGATTTACTATAGTATTGAAGGAATTCAAATGCATTTTCACTGAGTCTCCATCTGCCATCCTCGGGTTATATAGAAATTTTTGTAGGAACAGTTTGTTCACCTAGGACTTTGACTGATACAAAATCCCTAGCTTGTCCCATGATGCCTTTGTTGTAGATTATCCTGAAACATTCAACAATACTTAATCTGAGAGACAATCATATTGTGCTATTTTACTTTTTATCCAACCTAACCTACTCTTCTTTCGACATCCCTGTCAGTGTAATACTCGATCACCCGTGACCCACTAATCTTCGTCCACCAATACATCTTCCATTTTGAGCTTCCGTAACTCAAAACTTTTCCCATTGAATTTCTCTATATCTATCTTTTAATTGTTCACCATTGTGCTTCACAACAAGAATTGATTATGTAGATCTTTGAGTGTAATAGGCTTTACCACAAGCCTTAGCAAAAAGCCCCTTAGCCACAAAGATGTTCCCTTGAGGCCAAAATCACTATGATACCAAATGTAAGTTTTAACCTTGTGCAATTAATTACTATAATTATATTCTTAATAAAAACGAAAAAAATGCAATGACAAACGCACAAATTAAAGAGATTTTATCGTCGAAGCCCAAATTGAGAAAATTATCAAAAAATTTCAATATGTATTCTTTAGTACATCATTACAATATAATATATATACCTCGTTGCATTCATAAATCGCCAATCCATTTGTCATGGATTAGAATACAACCATAGTTACTATATTGAAACTGCAAAACCGTGGGAAAAAACACCATGTGCCACAAAAATTGTTAAAGGTGAAAATTGTGTGCTAAAAGATGCCAAAAACAAACACAAAAAATGACCTTTTTTTAAGGGGTGTTGCCTTTGAACCCCCCCAAGCAAGGGGGTTTTTCCCCCTTTGTGACCCCACCACTACATTCGACACAACATATAGCACATGAAAATAGTCATGGAAAGAATATAACACATTCCCAACACCACATCTACCCTCCTCCTCTTCTAAATAATCTTGATAAGGGTTGGCTTCCAGTAATTGTATACAATCAACTATAAATTAACAACCTCCTCCAAGGGATATTGAATTTCTTGGTCACCGCATGATCTCATATTCTCAAAATTTGCCAAGGTATAAAAATTTTCTTTCTCAGGTTCCTTTCCCTTGCCCATTACTTGCTTCTCTATCTTCTACATTTAGGGGTAAGTTACTCAACGTATCCTATTGTTTAGAAGCAATTTCCTCATCCTTAGTCAAATCAATGACTTCCTTTGGTTGATTTTGATCCAATTTTATGAAGGGAGGTATTCACCAAAGTGCATTAAAATGATATTCAAAGTCCATTTTTAACATAAAGCATTGACGAGGAAACCCTAAACATCCAAAAACCTAACCCTAGGAGATGAAACACTAAAAGGTCTATGGCATCAATGGGATTAGTTGGCACATCAACTTCTTGGGATCATAACTTTTGCATATGATCTTTATTTGGTGCAGTCAGTATCCCGTTGGAAAGGTATAGCCCATAAGTACACATTATAACTAGGCATAAGCCAAATTCTATAGTTGTTTCCTAGCCACTGCCATGTCAAAAAAATGTTGTTTAGGGCCTCAAAAGAACCTTTGAAGTTAAAGACCTAAAAAGCTATAAAAAAAAATCCAAGATGGAGAATTGTTCTTTGATTCAGTGGAATAGGTGGTTGGCCATTGATTTTCACCTTAATCACCCCCCCGGAAAGAAATGGTTTCAATTCCATTGTGTTCCCCCCATCAAATGGGGAAACTTCTATTAAACTTGGCCCTGGGTGAGCCACTTGCCTTGGTCCAGGAGCTACCATGTTTGATAACCCAATAAATATGGATCCTCTAAGGGCAAGCATCCTTAACCTATGTTTCCATGATTTGATCAATGGTTTCCTATTCCATCCAATCATGGTTGATATTTGTCTATGTCAACTACTTTGTTATCTCTTATGTGTCCAAAATTGTGGAAAGTATGGCTGAAGGAGGTCCACATTGAACACTTGGCCTAAGCCAAGGAAGGGGAGAATACTTCACTCAAAATAATTGTCACCCTACAACCTTGGTGATTATGTAAGGTCTATAATAAAGTGGACAAAGCTTTCGATGGGATCCTACACGGCACTCTTTCTACAAATGCAACCAAACCTTGTCTCCCACCTAAAATTTGTGTGGCACCCAATGTTGATCATGGTGTTTCTTGTACTTAGTATTGGATTTCTGTAAACTATCATGGACTTATTGATGGATGTATTGAATTTTATGGATTTGGTATCCTTATAGTGCATGAGAATATTTTCCTTGTCTTGACGCAAGGGGCATTGCTACATCAATAGGACCCAATGGTTGAAATCCCGGGTCCATCTAAAATGGGTTGTGGTCAGTCGAGGTATGGAGGGTTATGTTGTATTTGTGTTGAACATAGGGTAGACTTTCATCCCATGTGTGTGGATGCTTAGAATTGTACATGCACACAATATGGACAATCATCTTATTAGAGACCTCTATCTCGCCATCACTATGGGGGTGGAAGGCAATGGATTTAGTGAACATGGTGTCCAACATTGACCAGAGGATTGAACAAAATGTGCTTAGGAACCTACTGTGCTTATCTAACTTGATGGTTTGCATCCCAAAATGTGTCATCATAACCCTAACCACCAGAGCCTCTAGAATCTCTGACCCGGAACATTTAGAAGAAGAACTTGTCCATCTCCATGAAGTCTTTTTAAACAATGGCTATCAAAATCACATTATCCATAAAATAATTAAAGATTCCATAACCAATAAACAAAAAAGAAAATCTCTTGAAAACCCTAGAATCTCCTTGCCCTATATTAAAGGAACCACTGATAAAATTGCCAGAGTTCTCGCTAAGCATAACATTATGGTTGCTTTCACGCCCCCTAACACCATAAAAAACATGCTTGAGTCTGCTAAAGACACAATAGACCCAAAAAATCATAAAGGCGTTTATTCGATTCCCTGTTCTTGCGGTAAAGTTTATATAGGGGAAACAGGGATATCCTTTGGAGTAAGATTAAAAGAACACATTAATGATATTACTAGAAATAGGTCGGATAAATCAGGTCTAGCAGAGCGCGCTTGTTCCTCTTCTCACTATATATGTATGGAACAAGCTAAATTAATCCATAAGGAAGACCATTATTTAAAAAGAAGAATTAAAGAGGCTATTGAAATTGAGAAATCCTCCAATAATATGAATAGGGATGATGGTCTTAAGCTAAGTAGTACCTGGAAACCCTTATTAAATAAAATGAAAAAAACTTTAAACTAATCTAATTCGCCCTTATGACTGCATTTGACAATTCATAATTTATTTCATTAATTAAATAATTTAATTAATTTAATTTAATTTAATTTAGTTTTGAAATTTAAAAAAATAATAATAAATATTAAATTAATTGAAAATTAATTAATTAATTAATACATAACATATCACATGATTTTAAATAACACAAATAAATATTTATATATAACTCTTTTAAATAAAATTTATTTATTAATTTAATTTAATTTTGAAAAAAATATTAAAATGAAATTAATTAAAAATTAATTAATTAATTAATATATAACATATCACATAATTTTAAATAACATAAAAAATATTTATATATAAGTCTTTTAAATAAAATTTATTTATTAATTTAATTTAATTTTGTAATCTAAAAAATAATAATAATAATAATAAAATTAAAAATTAATTAATTAATTAATATATAACATATCACATAATTTTAAATAACATTAAAAAATAAAAATAAAAATAAAATATTTATATATAAGTCTTTTAAATAAAATTTATTTATTAATTTAATTTAATTTTGAAATCTAAAAAAATAAATTAAATTAAATTAATTAAAAATTAATTAATTAATTGATATATAACATATCACTCAATTTTAGATAACATAAAAAATATTTATACATTAGTCTTTTAGATATAATTCTTTTATTAATTTAATTTAATAAAGAAATAATAAAAAAGAAAAAATAAATAAATAAATAAAATTAAATTGATTAAGAATTAATTAATTAATTAATTAATAATTGTAAATCAATCAAGCCGACATCATAAGCTAAAAAGATATCTTTCTTTTCTTCTATTAATAGCTTCTTAATTTTCTCGACTCTCTCTTCGCAAAATACAGATCTTATTGCCCTGATGATGGACTCACCTAGCTAGTCCGAAACGTCGGTTTCATAAATTGCTCACAGGTTTTCCATTAACAAAAAAATGTACTTGAAATTGTTTTAAGAAGAGCTTGGTATTGTCCTCCCCTATGAAAATCTATCATCAACCACAAATACACAATCATTTCCATGCTTGATCAAAGGAAGACTATACATGTAGTCCATCAAGATGTATTTCCAGGGCTTGTCCAAACTACGCGAAGAGGTGTACGATCCTTGCTTATTAACGGCTAGTTTGGCAATGATTCAACTAGTGTGGGACCTTATCTACTTGCTAACGTACGATCAAAGTTTCATCCAATAAAAATACTTTTGTAGCACGACCACTGTCTTTTCCATCACAAAGTGTCTTGTCATCTTACTGTAGTGAGTTTCCCAAATCAAATTTACACGCTCGCTTAAAGGAACATAGATATGGCACAAATTTCATAACAACTTTTCCTCAAGATGAAATTTAGTGATGACCATTCCTATGTTAAACATCTAGTAAGTAGTAGTGAAGTCAGGATCGGTCCCATAGAGTTGGGGCCACCTAGAGGCCTCATGTTCGTGAGAGTGGAGCACGATGGTTAGTGTTGCAACCATAGGTCAACTAAGGTAGTCAACGACGTATTAGTGCTCCCTTTTGATATTTAGATGAAACTCCTACAAGTATGTGGACCACCTTTTATGGCGGTCGCTTTGCAATTTTCCTTGTGTCTGCATGAATTGCAGAGGGCTATGATCAATGTGGACGATTGTCTCCTTCCCAAGAATGGTGTGCTTCCATTGGCAGCACAATTGTACAATGGAATACATTTCTTAATCATAGATGGGGTACTTATAGATGACATATTATAGTGTGTCACTGTGATAGGCCATCAAATGACCCTATCGAGTGAGAACCACCCAGATAGCATAGTTTAAAGTATCAAATCTCAATCTCAAAAGGTTGTTGCATATTGAATAAGGAGAGAATTGGGGTTGAGAAAAGAAAGTGTTTTAGATCATCGAAATATTTATGTTGTGACTTGCCCCACATGATTTTTTCTTTGCCACCGCCCTTGGTTAATTAGCTTAAGGCCCATGGATATGGGAGAATCCCAACATGAACTTGTGATAGAAATTGGCAAGGCTTAAGAAACTTCGAAGCTCAAATAGTGTGGTTAGGACTTGATAGTCAAGAATGGCCTAAATCTTAACTAGATCCACATGTACACCATGCTCATCAACATTATAGCCTGTGTATTGGACCATGTTCATGTTGAAGGAGCATTTTTCCAAAATTAGCATATAACTTGTGTTGCTGCAAAATGTAAAGGACTTGTTGAATATGTTCCTAGTGTTCTGCCCAACTCTTCCATAAGATAAGGATATCATCCAGATATACCACAACAAAATATTTGGTGAAAGGCCAAAATATGTCATCAATTAAACTCATGAAATTTGTTGGAGCATTCATCAAACCAAAGGGTATGATTAGCCATTCAAAAAAACCTTATTTGGACTTGAAAGTAGTGTTCCATACATCAGTTTGTTTTATTGGTAGGTAGTGGTAGCCAAACTTCAAATCAACCTTACTAAAGCAATTTCGCCCCTTGATCTGGTCAAAAAGGTCTTGGCTTGGGGAAATGGGTATCGATTCTAAACTATGATTTTGTTCAAGGCCCTGTAGTTAAGGCAAAGTTGCCAGTGTTGAAGAATGTAGCAATGGTTGATCTTCATAATCCTCGATGTATTTATAATAATTAGAAGAGAGAAAAATAAATGTTAAATTAGAAGAAAGAAAATTAAAGAAAGGGAATCAACTAATAAAATTAAGATCCTTGAAAATAGTTTATACTCGCGTAAATAACATATTTAGCATCAGATACTACACACCATAATTTAAGTAAGTATTTGCATAAAACACGAAATAGGAACAAAATGTAAATAAGTATATTTACAAAGAGTTATTGCCCACCATTATTTATGTGATCTTCAACACTTTAAAAAATATGAGTAAAAATGCAAATGTGTATAATTACAAGAATTTAATTTACAAAGAGACATTATTTACTTTAAGGGACATGTCTATTGGGTATAAAATACACTTTAACCTTTTTTTTTTATATACACACTTATCACTCACACATATTTCTATCTTACACATGTGATCCCACATATTCTAAGTTTTCAACATTGTGATATCTACTTTCCTTTAATGGTTATTGGTTGAATTTTTGAAGTGGGATTGTTTGATGAAGATAAAAGAACTATAATGTGTATTCACTAGAAATTACCATAGTTCAGAAATAGTGCTTGTATCCATTACACTCTATTTTTCAACATGGTATATAAACTTTGGGAAAGTAAAGAGCACAAAGGAACTCCTTGAAAAAACCTACCTCAAGATCACCTTAAAGAAACCTTAGATCTATATTCAAGTTGCATCCATGGCCTCTACTATAAAACTAGAGAACAAGTTACAGTGGGCCACTAACATTAGGACTTCGAAGACAAGAATTGACCTAATTCTTGCAAAAAAAAATATTTTGGAAATTGTGTAAGGCAAAGTGACTGAACCTACAAATGAAGCCAAAAATAAGAAGTACGAGAAATATGACATCATCGTAATGACCATTATTGTGGACTCCATCAAAGGCCATCTTATTCCTTGCATCTCAAGGCTTACACATCAAAGAACATATATGATGTCCTAAATAATTTATATACTGGCAACAATATTGGACAATTCATGAGCTTAAGAAATGGGATTTGTGATATAAGAATGAAAAATATCTATACAGTGGATGCACACTTGTGAGGGTTTCTCAACTGAGAGATCAACTACAAACTATTGATGAAATTTTCTCTGATAAAGAACTTGTGACTTCAACACTTAATGGACTACCACGTTCATGGGATTCATTTGCAGCAGGTATAAGTAGCTGAAAGGAAGCTCCAAGTTTGGAAGAACTATGGGCAGCTTGTGCTTAGGAAGAATCAAGACTTCTATCTAGAGAAAGAAATCCAAAAGAAGAAGAAGATTCTCAAGCCTATGTATCTCGTTCCATGAAAGTTGGAGGAAGAAAGAAGTATGGTTTTCAGAAGAAGAAAATGGGTTTTGATAACAAACCTAATCCTCAAAGGAAGAAATATATGTCTCAAATTTAGTGCTTTTGTTGCAACAAATTTGGTCACTTCAAAGCCCAATGTCCTAAAAGGTTCAATGATAGGAAGAAGAGAGGAAATCAACATGCTACCACGACAGAATTTGATGAGCAGTCCAAGAGATCCAAAGTTGAAGGAGATAAATATCACTTCTACTATTCTGCACTTGCAAGATCTCTTGCAAATGAAAACAATATATGGTTGGTTGACAGGGGAGTGTGATCACCTTACAAGTTTGATGGAAATAAGATTGGCACAAAAGGTAGAGCTTGGAGACAACAACAACTATGCAGTTAAAGAAATTGGGACAACATTTGTTGAGCTAGAAACAATTGAAAATGTTCACTTGAGCAACATACTTTATGTTCCAAGTTTGAAAAAGAATTTGGTCTCAATTTCATGTTTAAAAGATAAAGGAGATAGAGTGGCCTTCATGTTGAAATTTTTAAGTATTACCCGTAGAATTTTTTATGTATTCTCTAGTTTATTTCGCCTACTTGTTTAATTACTAACAAGTTATTTAACCATATAAATATTGAAATAAACACAATACAGTCTCAACCATCTACAGATCAACAACTGAAAGAAATAGACAAACACACAAGGGACATTGTTATTTTTGGACAATCGTCCCCGGAAAAACCCAAATTGGGAACATCGGTGCAGCAGTTCTGAGGGTTTTATTATTAAGAAGCTTTTCTTGAGTACACTGGGTGCCAAACTGGCTCACCCAACAGAGAAAATAATCTAGCATTAATACCTCTCTTCGAAAGCATATATTTTGAAATTCTGCTCCACGAAACCCTCTCCAGCACAATCTAAAGCAATGTTTTAGCCCTCGTGGCCTCTGCATCAACCTAAAACCCATTTCGTTAGCCCTTTAAGGCTCTGTGCAGCCTCTCTGGCCCTCTGCATCACTTTTGCAGCCTCTACGTGGGTCACGCAGGCCCTTCTGGCTTCTGCGCAATCACTGTTGGCCTCTGTGTGGCTCCCTCTGGATCTGCATCTGCCTCTCTACCTTTGCACTGGTCTTCCGGCACTATCTCTACCTCTCTGCCTCATACTCACTGCCCCTCACTGCAATACTGATCACTGGTTCGATTTCTCTTAGCAAACCCTGCTCTAGAAAATCGAACTGAATGATCACTTTGGTGTATCTCCAATTGATCCTCAAGCCTCCTCTTATACTTTTTTCTATTGAGTCTTCAACGGCCGAGATTACATCTCTAATAAATGACTAATATTAGATTTGGCTTGATCAATGTCATTTAGAACCTTCTAACCCAGTTTTATATTAATACCCATTAATATTTTTATTTTCCTAAGTTTAAACTTAGGAACCCATTAAAATACTAATTATTTTAATATCTCCTCCACCGAGCAGAATTTCCCCAAACCATTCTGGGTCTTGGAGATCTCATGTGTTTTATCCTCTCCACCAATTCTCATGGATAGTGCATATCTGATGCTACCCCAAATCAACACTCCCTCTTAGCGAGGAATGTGCTCTAGTAATACTCCACCACTAAACATCACCCTGATTATACGGCACCGGTACCTGTGTTAATGTTAGACCTTCCTACCCAACATCATCTGCACTGTTGCATCCTGTACTATTTCCCATGGCCCTACCACTTCCACTGTCACATCTGTATGGCATCTCCCTCTGCATCCATGTTGTTGCTGGTCCTTTCTCCCAACACTGCATCTGCACAACAGTTCTCTCTCATCATGTTGCATCGTGTTGCCCATAGCACTACCACTGCTACTGATGCACTCCAACTCAGTTACTGAGAAGCAACTAACTGATCTACCCAACTACTGACATCCTTGTCAGGCTAGAAACCCTCCTAATGTTGAAGCTCTCTCTACTGCTATCTTATGCTCTCTTTGTTGCCTTTATGCTTCTACAACAACTATGTGCCTCTCGCACTGCTGCAAACCTCTTTGTGCCATCCTACACTGCTATAACCTCCTTTGTGCCTCTTGCACTATTTCAACCCTCTCTGCGGTGCCAGGGAGTACTACACTTTAGCACTCTCTGCTGCTCCATCCTCATCCGCTTCTACCGACATCCGCCATCCTGCTACTGTCACTTCAGGGCTCCCGTAGCTAGGTATGATCCAATAGTTTGGGTTCCTCAAGGATCCTTCTCCTCATCTCATGTAGTTCTCCTGACTACAACTTGATGTCACCCCACCTCTTTCTAGAGGTACATTAGCACTCATGGCACAATCGTCATCAACGGCCCTCTCCGCTCCTCTTTTCGACTCCTCTGAGTCTTTACTTCCCTCCTGGAAGTTCTCTCTTCGACTCGCTCTAAGTGTCTACTTCCCTCTTTGAAGTTCTCTTCTAGACTCCCCTTGAGTCTAGATCTCCCTCTTGGAAATCCTCCTACCAACAATCGAATTGCACCTCTCTAATCCCCTTTGTTCCTGCAACACTGATATGGATTTCTTGGCTAGAAATCTACCTAGGTAGTGAATCCCTTCTACCTTGGTTTTGTCCCATTAGGTATTGTTGTACGTCAAAAGAAATAGCACCCCACCAGCTTTACACTCCATAATATTCCCACAGCTTCCTATGCCCCACCAACAGAATAATTGAGCCTCTAGGTTCTGCGCAATCCCGGTAGTGGCTGAATCTCTCCAATATCCAATTGCGTCACTCCTACTAGTCTCTACGTGGCTCTTCGTGAGCCTCTTCTGCCTTCCTTTGTCTCTGCGCTTGCCTCTCTCTAGCTCGAATTGATGACACAGGCCCTCTGCGTCAACCCTTATCTGTTGTTTTCTGCCTAGGAACAGCTTCTATCACTCAAGACGGTCATTTCTACTGCAAATTCTCTGATTCAACTGGTGCCTTCAGCTCTCCTAAGATCTGCAATGCTCTCATACCATGTTGAAATTTCTAAGTATTACCCGTTAGAAATTTTTATGTATTCTCTAGTTTATTTTGCCTACTTGTTTAATTACTAACAAGTTATCTAACCATATAAATAATGAAATAAACACAATATAGTCTCAACCATCTATAGATCAACAGTTGAAAAAAATAGACAAACACACAAGGGACACCGTTATTTTTGGATAATCGTCCCTGGAAAAAACCAACTTGGGAAAACCGGTGCAGCAGTTCTAAGGGTTTTATTGTTAAACAACTTTTCTTGAGTACAATGGGTGCCAAACTAGATCAACCGACAGAGAAAATAATCTGGCAGTAATACCTCTCTTCGGAAGTATATATTCTGAAAGTCTGCTCCACGAAACCCTCTCCAGCACAATCTGAAGCACTGTGTCAGCCCTCTTGGCCTCTACGTTAGCCTGAAAAACTCTGCGTCAGCCCTCTGAGGCTCTATACAGCCTTTCTGGCCCTCTTCATCACTTTTGCGACCTCTACGTGTGTCATGCAAGCCATTCTGGCTTCTGCATAGTCATTGTTGGCCTCTATGTGGCTCCCTCTAGCTCTACGTCTGCCTCTCTGCCTTTGTGCTGGTCTTTCGGAATTATCTCTGCCTCTCTGGCTCATACTCACTACCCCTCGCTGCAATACTAAATACTAGTTTGATTTCTCTTAGCAAAACCCGCTCTAGAAAATCGAACTCACTGATCATTCTGGTGTATCTCCAACTAACCCTCAAGCCTCCTCTTATACTTTTTCTGTTGAGTCTTCAATGGACGAGATTACATTTCTAATCAACGACTGAGATTAGATTTGGCTTGATCCATGTCATTTAGAATCTTCTAACCCAATTTTATATTAATACCCATTACTATTTTTATTTTCCTATATTTAGACTTAGGAACCCATTAAAATATTAATTATTTTAATATTTCCTTCACAGGGTAGAATTTCCCCAAACCATTTCTGGGTCTTGGAGGTATCATGTGCTTTAGCCTCTCCACCAATTTTCATGGCTAGAGAACATCTGATGCTACCCCAAATCAACAATTCATTGATAAGAAAGTCCTTGTGTGGGATTAGGGCTCTAGTATAAGCTCTACTATGATTATTGAGATTCGTGAAGGAAAGTTGTATAGACTCCTAGGGAAATATTCTAAAGATTTGATACATAAATATATTAATCCTAGTGAGATATGGCATGGGAGATATGTACATCTTCATTATAGAGCCTTGCTAGCTTTGACGCAGATTGTTTTAAGTGTACCAGATTTGCAGATAGATCATAAAGGTGTATGTAAGCAATGTTCTCTTCTAAATAATGTTAGGGAACCCTTTCCAAGTAGTGAACATAGGTCCAAATAAATTTGGTATCTATTCCACTACGATGTGTGTGGTCCCATGCCGATGAAATCTCTTGGAGGTACTCTATACTATGTATCCTTTATCGATGACTTCTCCCATAAGACACAAATCTATCTAATGAAGTCAAAAGATGAAGTTTTTTCAGAATGTTCTAAGAATTCAAAGTTGAAGTGGAGAACTAAAAAAGGAAGAGAATCAAGATCCTAAGATCATATAATGGTCGAGAATACACCTCCAAGGAACTCATTGCCTTCTGTTAAGAAGTCGATAGTTCCCTATAATCCTCAATAGAATGGAGTAGTTTAAAGAAAGAATAGATCCATTAAAGAGTCCATGAAGGCGGTGGTACATGATTAATACGTACCAATATTTTTATGGGGAGAAGATGCCAAGACAGTTTTCTACATCCTAAATAGAAGTACTCATAGGCTTTTGGAAGATAAGACTCCTAAAGAAGCATTCACAAGTTAGAAACCACAGGTTGATCATATGAGAATATTTGTAGTGGTCATACAAGTACACAAGGATAAGAGAAAAAATTTAAAGCCTTTTGGTAAGAAGGGAATATTTTTTGGGTACAATGAATCATAAAAATCCTATAAGATCTATGTTCTAGGGAAACAACAAGTGGAAGTAAGCAAAGACATGACTTTTGATGAAGATGCAACTTATTGGAAATCCAGAGAAGAGCACTCAAACACTAAAGATGAAGAGAAGAAGCATGTGGATCCTAAAGAAGAGGTTACATGTCCTCCCTCGTCCTCCAGTCATCCTAAATATCATGAAGATATGCCAAAAGGACCTTGTGAACTATTGGATCCTATGGTTGTTCCCGAAAATAGAAAAAGACCAGCTTGGCTAAAATCTACTTTGCAAGATGTAGAAGGACATGCGACTCCACAAGGCACCTTCAGGGAATCTAAGAGACCTAAGAGGTATTTTGGTTATGTAGCTTTAATTTCTAAGTTGATTGACTGCAAACATTCCAACTTCAAGGAAGCAACTACTTCACAAGTGTGGAAGGATGCAAATAAGGAGGAATATCAATCTATTATGAAGAATGATGTTTGGGAAATTGTTCCAAGACTTGAAGGAAATTTTGTGGTAACCTCAAAGTGGATTTACAAGATCAAGCATGCAATAGATGGGAGCATTGACAAATACAAGGCAAGATTCGTGGCTAGAGGATTCTCCCAGAAAGAGGGAGAAGACTATGATGAAGTCTTTGCACCATTTTCCATGTACACCGCAATTAGATCTCTTATCTCTCTTGCTTCATTTATGGGATGGAAGCTACATTAGATGGATGTGAAGATCAATTTCCTCAATGGTGTGATTGGAAGAAGTATACCTAAAGCGACCTCAAGGTTTTGAGGTTCATGATAGAGAATCTCATATGCGAAAATTAAAGAAGGCCTTGTATGGACTCAAACAAGCTCTGAGAGCTTGGTATTCTAGAATTGATGGATATCTGACGAGACTTGGTTTCTCTAAAAGTGTTATTGATCCAAATATTTATATCAAAGTTGTAAAAGGTGAGCCAGTGATATTGTTACTATATGTTTATTATTTGTTCCTGACTGATGTAGAGCGTCTTATTACTCAGTGTAAAAGGGAGTTGGCATTTGAATTTGACATGAATAATATTGGCTTGATGCATTAATATTTGGGATGGAAGTCTAATAGAACCCAAGTGAGATCCTTCTTGGAAAAGGAAAATATGTCATCAAGATCCTTTAGAAGTTTGCCATGATGAAGTGCAAGTTTATTGCAACTCCAGAGAAATGTGAGAGACTCTGAATCTGACCTAGTGGATTTGTCTATGTAATAGAAGTTGATTGGATCATTGATGTAATTGGTAAATACCGAGACAAATACGTGCTTTTTGGTAAAAACCTTGAGCCAATTCCAGATGGAACCAAGACACGAGCATTGGATTGCAACAAAGCATATATTGAGATATTTTCGTGGTATTATTGACTATTGTTTGAGATATGCTTCGAATGGTGAGATACGACTACAGGGATATACAGACTCTGACTAGTTAAGGAGTGTGGATGACAGGAAGAGTATATATGGTGTATGTTTTGGTTTGGGTTCTACTATGATATCTTTGATGAGCAGGAAGCAAACCTTTGTCGCACTAAATACTGTAAAAACAAAGTATATTGTGTTTAGCATGTTGTGAGGGAGTATGACTTCGAAAACTATTCTCTAGATTGTTCAACCAAATGTTGGAACCATCTATGTTGTTCTATGATAATCAAAGTTGTGTGAAGCTACCAAAAAATCTAGTCTTTCGTGTTAAGACTAAGCATATTGAGATCAAGTGCCACTACATTCATAATATGGTACAAAAGGGAGCGGTGAAGCTAGCATACTTCAAAGAGAAGCTTAGACTAGTGGAGAAATCCTTTATCAGTGAGAGGGAGCATTGATGTGACATCAACTGGGACATGACTTTGACTGTTGGTAACAATAGGAGCTTCACTTAGACTGTTGATGGGTAGACAACAAGGGTATGGCTCAGAATGTTAGCAACTACAAGATCTTGGCCCTAAATGTTGATGGGTGGACAACATGGGTATGGATCATACTATTGGTTGTACATGAGCATGACCCAAATTGTTGGTGAGATAACATAAGGGATGAGAATTCTTAAAAGGAATGGTTTTTGAGGCTCGGACAATCATGGAGTGGGTTCCTCTTCAGCATAATGGCCTAGAGAGAGGAATTTTGGATTTGGGACATGGGTTTCCCCAGAGTTTAACCATGGGGGATGACAAC
The DNA here is from genome assembly GCA_031772625.1 of Pinus tabuliformis. NCBI lineage: Eukaryota > Viridiplantae > Streptophyta > Pinopsida > Pinales > Pinaceae > Pinus > Pinus tabuliformis. Next base: position 841,386,976 of record CM062817.1, on the reverse strand, counting down.
CCTAAACTAGTCACAGAGTACCATTAGGTGAGGCACCCACCGAATCATGGTGACTAGTTGAGTAATTACCATCGGTCAAGAGAGATAACTTGGTTGTGATACATATTGATGAAGATGCTAATAAATGTCAAGGGTATTGACCTAGATAAAAATGTTATCAATGAGATTTACCTTTCTTTTTAGAAAGATCATGTATACAAAAAACATTTGGATAGTCATTATGAATATCTCCCTAGTTAAGAAGCAGTGTTGAAGAATGTAGCTATGATTGGTCTTCATAATCCTTCATGTATTAATAATACTATGTAAAAACACTAAAGAAAAAAAAAATTAGAAGAAAAAAATTAAAAGAAAGGAAATCAACAAAACCACCTAAAGTTAAGATCCTTGAAAATAGCTCATACTCCGTATATAACATATTTACCATGACTTACTACCCACCATAATTTAAGCAAATACTTGCATAAAAGATGTAATAGGAACAAGATGTAAATAAATATACTTACCAAGAGTTATTGCCCACCATTATTTACGTGATCTTCAACACTTTGACAAATATGAGTAAAAATGTAAATTTTAAGACTTACTAGAATTTATTTTACAAAGGTATGTGATTTAATGACAAATATGAGTAAAAATGTAAATTTTAAGACTTAATAGAATTTATTTTACAAAGATACATGATTTAATTTAAGATACATGCCCCTTGGGTATCCTTGGTGATACAGGTGGCTCCAGACACATGCAGAAACCCCAGAGGACTTAGAAATAGTCAAAATTCAAAGTGGTCATATTTCTCCCAAAACAGCACCAGATCAAAGTGCTCATTGCCCTAATTCCAATGGTGCTAACGACACTCAAATTCGAGCTCGTATGAGGGAGATAGAGCCAGTCAAAGTTGCCAATGGCTAGGTTTAAGTGTCCTACAATTTGACCAACACCGGGGCATGAAACCTAGCTCCCGAAAGCGGGCGAATTTGTTGGATGGTTAATTTGCCCAATGACCCTTATTTTCGTTTAAATTAAAAAATACCAATATTGTTTAAAAAAAATTGTGATGAGGTGACGGGCCATGACCCCCGCCACCCCCTCCCCCTCCAAACCATAGTGTTAAAACAAATTTTAATTAAAAAATGGGTCGACGGGCCGTTACCCCTGCCAGCCCCAACCACCATAACCAAAACATGTTTATACATGGGCAGTGGGCGGGCCACCTCTGGTGGACTCGGCCCACGGCCCCACCTCATGCTACATAACACATTAAATAGTGGAGCCGACAGGGATTGAACCCGCTCGACCCACGTGGGCTGGCCCCCACCGAGCGGCCATGTGGGACAATACACCAACACTGTTATACCAATCTGCGCCCAAAACGTATAACAGTTACAACACACTAAACAAACCATATTTAAATTAACACAAAACATTATATCATTGTAATCCGCCATTAAAAAAAATTAATAATAAATTAATTAATTAAACTTTGGTGTATCATACTGCATGCTCATTTTTGGAGGGGTTGGGATTTGATCCCCCAACCTCCCAACCTTTATTTTGATGCCCTAACCACATCATTTGCACAGTTGGGGGGAGCGAGCGGAAAATAGTAGAATGGAGGCAACTGAGCGAGACGTGAGTAATGGAACTAGGTGTGGAACCTTGACACGGATGCCAAGGTGGAACTATGCCGGCATGCTTTTCGAGACAGAATTTTTGCAGAGAATCTTAAGATGGTAAAAAGATTGCTTGGGGAGATAAAATTCATTTTGTCATAATGTAATCAAGTTTATAGTCATTTTTCTCGGATTTTCACATGGAACGCAATGGAGAAGTCGGATTCACCTTTTGAGCAATGGATTTGCAGATTCATAGAGGAGGAGAATCTTGAGGGAATCTTCCAGATTCCTTGGAGGCTAAAATTTCCTAGATTCATAATGCAACCAACTTTATACTCATTCTTCTCATAATTTCGCAAGGATCTCAATGGTGAGATCAGTTTTTAGATTTTAGTTGCATATATCCAACCAACCTAGAAGAAGGGATCTTTGGAGAATCACGGGGGAATCTAAAAGATTCCCATGGTGTTGTTGGGAAAAGTATCCAATACGGAATGACCCTATCCCACTCTAAGGGTGATAGTACCTCAGCAACAATCAAAGCAAATCTATTCAAGATTACTTCTTTATGGGATGTAAGAGAGAGGAGAAAGGGATCCACTAACCGTTGTCTTCCGCTAATGGTTGATCCAATCTTCCCTCTTTGCTGCTTGCTCCCAGCTCCTTGCTCTTTCACTGGCCCAGCTACACAAAGATCCTGCAAAAGCACAAGAAAGGGAAACTACAAGAAGCATACATCCATAATTGATTCAAGGATTAGAATAAATCAAATATACAAGCATCAATACGCCACAGAGACACATGCATATAGAAGAACCTCAAATGCTTTATTAATGGAAGAAGTAAAGTTCTGAGAGTGTTACAACCATAATAGGCCCAATCCAGCAACACTTCCCAGCAGAAAGAAATCTCCTCTTCACCTCCTTCAAAGCAATCACCCAATAGTTCTATACTCAAACCAACAGCACTTCCTTACATTCACAAGATTCCAGCCTCCCTAGACCTCATGAGAGAGCTCTATATATAGGAGATTAGGAGAAAGGATGAGTCAGCTTGAGGCTAGCATGAAGCTGACTAGTGTCCTCTCCCACTTCAGTTATACTTCAGTTCTTGAGTCCACTTGGAGTTTCTTGCTTCCACTTGGAGATCTAGATCCTCTTACTCATCACAAGGCGAATTCCCTGATCCAAGTGTCATTTTGGAAGCTTCCTGGGCATTTGACACCTTGCAGAATGACTGTGCCACTTGGCCAATCTCGCCCAGCGCAGGTAGCCTTCATTGCTTTTGACATTCAGCGCAGGTACAGAGTGGAGCAGTTGACATTCAGCGCAGATGCTCAGTGGAGCAGCTGACATGATCCAGAAATAGCTTGTTTTTGAGTGTTTTCAGGTGGAGAACTGATTTTCAGTGCTGTGGTTTGCTGACCTTGTTCCTCTAGGGGTAGGAACAACATGTTTAGGGACTTTGGATCCCTTAAATTATCGACATTTCATGCTTCATGTTGTTAGGCACAAAAATGTCTATAACAGTTGCCCCCTAAAGTATGAGGTCGTTTATCAGGTGAAATGCTTTATCAGGAGGATCCGAAGTTCATTCAATCGCTGAGAGGTGCCCTGTAATAAAATACAATACAATACATTATTTTTCATTCTGCTTTCATGATCTAGCTGAGGCGGGCATTCCCATGCTCAGCTTTATAAATTCATTTTGGTACATAGAACAGACGATCGTCTGATGGTAGACTGATAATCCTCTGCTGAAATTATCATCCTTTGAGTAGGATGATCATCTGCTGCAATGATGTACATATCAAATGTCTTTATATTTCCTGAATATATATCACAGCCCGGATGGATGAAACTAGATCCGGGGTCTTCAAACTCGTTCGATCTTCACTCTAAGTACAAGTCGATCCATGTGAGAATTGCGCTGAAGTCGAACATGGAAAGACATCGCTTGATTACCGGTCAATAATGTAAACCGTTAACAAGCGCAAGAGGAATCACCAATAATGACAATGATCCTCAAGGTACTGCAGTACAATTCACGTGGTGTGAATAAAGGACTTGGCGTCGAACACCACGCAAAATCTTCTGGTCGAAGGTCATTGATGTATACCTGTCGCCGGAAGTGAGAAACTTGCCTTTGAGGCATGCAAGCTTCAAAGTACTGGGGGGTTTGTTCCTAGATCAACTTCTTGGATAATGAGCTGAAGTCAACAAGAAGCGATCCGTCAAAGGAGGGCCTTAATGAATCCCACATCAATGACACGGAACGGAGCTAATGATTTTAGTGGAGGTGAAAACAATCTGTGAAATATGATTCAGGGTGGCGATCATGGGTGGATGAAGGATAATGTATGGGAGTGGATGGGACACGGTTGACTCTTTCTGAACACATCTCTTGAACATATAACGACACTGATGTGATGGATCGGTAGCATTACCCCAAATGTGGATGGTTTGGCGAGGACCATGGTGATGAGACCGGTGAATGAAACAACCCAACCCGATGTGATACGGAGGACAAAGTGTCATGTTCAAGAGCGACTTGCTACCATTAAAGCTTTGAGGTTCTCCCAATTTTTCCCCAGTCATTTCTGACCAGTACCTCTTTATTTTTGTCAAGCTTGAGGAGGATAACATATGCTTGTTCTATAACCTGCCCTTCGGGCAAGCCCATCGCTATGTTTTAACGAGCTTAGCGATAGGGAAACTCGTTCTCGTCTAAAGACAAGTTTGTCGCTATTTAATCATTTTAACGAGTCTAACGACAAGGAAAACTCGGTCCTTTTCAATTTTAGAGAGTCTGAAAAGGTACAGAAAGTTAACTCCAAAATTCCTTTTTCGTCATCTAATCCCTTCAGTCCGAAAAAGTATAAAACAATACAGAAGGGATGAGTTTTCGATAATTTTAACGAGCCGAATAAAACAAGCGCTCGACCTTTTTGTGCAATAATCCCTCAGGTCCAAAAAGATTAAAATCTAGAGGAGGGATAGCTCTTCCGGTCAATTTAACGAGCTGGAAGGCCAAAACTCGGAAAACTTTTCATATTTTACGAGTCAGATGAAAAGAGCTCAAAGAAGACTCGTCTTTTGAGGAACGAGTGATAAACAGGGATAGCAGCAGATTCCAGGTACAGGTTGGAATTTTCCAATCACGGCAGTGTCACAAGGATGGCTAAGTGAAATCACTCTTCGCAGTTGTTCCTCAAAATGGGTAAACAATCATATGGAGGTGAACGATTGGCCAAATGAAATGGAGGTGGCAGGTGCAAACACGACCAAGGCTTTTATGGCTAATGATTTTACGATCACAATGGTTATTTACCGGGGTGTTCATTTTTTAATGAGCTTGACTGCTCAAAAGCTTATGTTTATTTTTTAACGAGCATGAACTATGACGCTAAAACTGCTCGGATCTCGCTTTTCTATTTTTTAACGAGCATAAATTCCGCGGTAAAACTGCTCGATAGCTTATGTTTATTTTTTAACGAGCATGAACTATGACGCTAAAACTGCTCGGTATACCAGTCATAAGATAAGAATGTCTCCTGTGAGATAGCTATTTTTTATGGAGCTTTATCTCACGAAGCTATGCTCCTAATGCGGCAAATTTTACCTTTGCCCCATATCCTTTCTTTATGCAAGTTTGGAAACGGCTAATCCTACGAGTTTAAAGGGTTAGACCTACAGGTTTAAAGGGAGGACCTAAAAATTTAAAAAATAAATAGTCATCCCTTGCTTGCACTCCAAAAGGTTGCATGCCCCCAGGTGTAAGGTATAATTTCAAGGCTGCCCCTACTTATCCGATAAAACATTTGTTTTAAAGGGTGAGGCTTGCCTCTTTCTGGTTACCCAAAGATTGTTTTGTTAACACCATCAAACGAAAACATTTCCTCGGCACTGTCTACCGAAGTGGACAATGGTGAATGACCTTTGTCAAACAAGTAACCTTGACAAAAGAATCCTGTTCTAGAACAACCCCTCTTCCTTCCACGGACGGGGTACGGACTAGTCATATTCTTTCGCGGAAATTCTACCCTATACCCAAGGTTTCCTCTGCCCAAAGCAGACCAGGATGCATGCCCCCTGGGTTCCAGTCCCATCTTTCCGAATCACTCGCACTCATCGGGAAGGAGGACTGGGGGTGGAGACATTTCTTGGGTGAATAGACCATTGAGGGTTGGTATGTGACTATTTGCGATGCGTGATCCCGGAAATGAAAGTTGGTCTACGAGCTTGACCATTCTTCCTTCGTGTGGAAAACACATTACTCTAAAGAGTGAGGAGACTATAGCTCCCATGCAATATATATAGTCTCGTCCAAGGAGTAGGTTATAATCCAAGGGTCCTTGAACGACCATCACATTCATTTGAACGGTCTTCCCTTTCAATGTAACAGGCACATTGGGGAGGATCCCTAACGATCGACTGGTTCCTTTATCAAAACCCGAGAGATTTCTTATCTCAGGCAAAAGCTCCGAAGAACCCAGTGCTTTCCAAGCAATAGAGGAAAGGATACTCACAGATGCCCCTTCATCAATGATAGTTCCAGCCATTACCATCCTGTAAGTTTGGACGATGATTCTGAATGGTATACTGGCTGGTAACCGGGGTCTGCCTAGTTGGTTCCAATCAAAGGACACAACCAGGTTGCTTGGTGGTGGGACCGAATACACGGCCGGATACGACCCTGACGATGTTCCTTCCTGCGATAAAGGAATGGGCGCATTGCCCTGATGCTCATCAGAATCTGTGTCGATGAAAAGAATCTGGATGGTGTCATCCTTTTTCTCTTCAGTGAGGGTGTCATTTGAAGATGAATCTTCAGTGACGGTGTCATTTGAGGATGAAACCTCTGAAGCAAGAACCGGGTCAACTGCTGTATCGACCTTTAGACTTTCGTCTGGTCTGGATTCAGTAGGTTCATTTTCAATGACTGACGCTTCAGCTGACCACTTGAGCGGGCCAGCTGCATTTTCAACCAACGAAGGACTTGGCACGAGTTTTTTGTATCCAGGAGGAAGTATTACCGGTGAAACCGGACGATCTTCCAAAACTCTCTTCGCTTCGTCTAAGAAGGGACAACGGTGGATGGCGTGATCGCCTTCACACAGTCTGCAGGGGGATCTTGATCCCCCTCTTTGTCTTGAACCTTCACTTTCGCTGGTTGAGGGTAAGCATTCAACATGGCTATCAGAGGTTGATGCTCCCGAATTGTGCAAACGAGGGGACCAATCCCTTAGTATCTGGGGAATACAGGGACAATCTCTATGGAAATGGTCTCCTTTACATATGACACATGGTGATTTAGGCCCAGTCTGTGCTGTGTGTGGATTTTTGTTAGATGTCTTTTGCTTGCCCCCAGTCGCCTTAGGCTCCTTCTTCTTCTTCTCTCTCTTCTTCTTCTCCTTCTTCTCCATGGGAGCTTGGCTTTTGCCGGCTCTACCTTGCGAAGATGAGGGATTGGAGGAAGAGTTATAGGAAGTAGAAGGCTGGTGGGCAGCTCTAGACTGATCTAACTATTGACTCGACTGTTCAGGAACCATGGTGGTCTGAACTACATTGGTTGAGAATAGCCAAATAGGCAGGCCAATTGTCAGTCCTGGAAGCGACAATGTGGCCATGTGGGGCGCACCAACTTCTCCCCAAGAGGAGAAAGGACTAGGATTTCCATCATGTGGAGTTCCTTGATTGGGGCGTTCCATGTTCTCAACCTAAAGATCAACGCGGGAATAGGAGGTGATTATGTTCCGTTTAAAATAAATTTTATAACGACGCTTTAGACACAACTTGCTTTTTCACTTTTTAAGAGTCGAGAAAAAGCTAAAGATGACTCTAGTCTCCTTCGATGTTTTAACGAGCCCGAAGTGACAAATGCTCGGATGGACTTTTTCAGTTATAGAGTTTGAAAAAGGCCAAAAGAAACTGCTCTGGAGTTCTAGGCAGAGGGTGTGCCAAACTTTTCGCAAAACCACAGAATACGTTTTACGGTACGAGTGGTCGATCTTCGTGAATGCTGTGTTCACTGCATTGCGATCAGTAGGGCGGCCGACACGGTTTCCTATTGGATAAAGGCTTTGATCCTATAGGGGTCTCCCAATATATACGCGACGGTATGTGGGAGCACAAGTCCGTATTGATACTTATCGCTTCACCGTGGAGGAATCACCCAACCACTCAACGCTAAGATATCACGTTTAACGACGCCGGAACACGCCTCTAGCTTAGACCTCTATGTGTTTGCGTTATGTTTCGATGCGTTGTTATGTAAATTCAATTTATTTTAAGGTTGATCTTGTTTAGCAGTTTGCCTTTATGGATCACCACGAGATGTATGATAACACTCCTAAATGCAGTCTAAGATGATAAGCAAGCTTTTCAATCTTTCAACTTTGAAAATATTAACTACTGAGGGAAAAGAAAGACAACATCTTTTCACACAGATCATAGAGCACACACTAATGCACTTTTCCCTAAATCAACATGCAAGCTGTCATAATGCACATGCACAATGCAAGTATTTCTTTTCTCTTCCTTAATGTTTGTGCGACACAAAAAGAAAGCTGTTGTATAACTTTGAATTCAATTTCAAGTGAAAGCAAACAAGCTTGTCCAAAATCAAAAGACACCTTAAGATTTACTTGTTTCGACACTAGAAATATATAAACTCAAACCAAATGACGAAAGCAAAAGATCAATCAGCTATGAACAGCAAACAAACTAACTCTTAAGATCAAAACGACACTTTATCACAGGTCTAGATCTAAGAGGTCACAGCAAGACTAGTTCACTTTCGTTATGGGAAACTGTAAATGATACAAGAAATACACAAAGAAAAAACACAGTTTCTTTATACAACCAAGGCGGAGTAGTGGCAAGGAAAGTTGGTTTCAGATAGGCACATTGACTGGTAACTGGCAGCAAAAAACAAGAGTGAAAACAGGGCAAGAAACAGCAGGAAACCCCAGTAGCACAAGGCAAGACTGGTCCAGCGCAGGTGGGACACTGTCTGTTTGACCTTCAGCGCAGGTAGCCCCTTTGGGAACTGCGCTGAAATGCAGACAGCCTTTGTACAGCCTGCACTGAAGAACGAAACTTTCGTTTCTCTTGGTTTCCGGGTCACAGATTGCTCAAAAATTCACAGTTTTTGCTCCAATCAGAAGCTATCAGTCAAGGACACACTAAGGGATGACAAAGAGGATGAAAAGCTATCACTAAGAGCTTATTAGAGTCCTTGTGGATCAGCTCTTCAAATCATAAACTTGCCCAGAAACTGAGCTAGAGTAGCTGCCCTCTACTTTGCATTTGAAAGATTCAAATATAGTTCGATTCGGTACTCCCTTTGTTTATGAAATGAATAGCAAAAACACAAACAACCAACCAGATACGCTCCCCAGTGGAGTCGCCAATTTGTTGTTGGGAAAAGTATCCAATACGGAATGACCCTATCCCACTCTAAGGGTGATAGTACCTCAGCAACAATCAAAGCAAAGCTATTCAAGATTACTTCTTTATGAGATGTAAGAGAGAGGAGAAAGGGATCCACTAACCGTTGTCTTCCGCTAATGGTTGATCCAATCTTCCCTCTTTGCTGCTTGCTCCCAGCTCCTTGCTCTTTCACTGGCCCAGCTACACAAAGATCCTGCAAAAGCACAAGAAAGGGAAACTACAAGAAGCATACATCCATAATTGATTCAAGGATTAGAATAAATCAAATATACAAGCATCAATACGCCACAGAGACACATGCATATAGAAGAACCTCAAATGCTTTATTAATGGAAGAAGTAAAGTTCTGAGAGTGTTACAACCATAATAGGCCCAATCCAGCAACACTTCCCAGCAGAAAGAAATCTCCTCTTCACCTCCTTCAAAGCAATCACCCAATAGTTCTATACTCAAACCAACAGCACTTCCTTATATTCACAAGATTCCAGCCTCCCTAGACCTCATGAGAGAGCTCTATATATAGGAGATTAGGAGAAAGGATGAGTCAGCTTGAGGCCGGCATGAAGCTGACTAGTGTCCTCTCCCACTTCAGTTATACTTCAGTTCTTGAGTCCACTTGGAGTTTCTTGCTTCCACTTGGAGATCTAGATCCTCTTACTCATCACAAAGCGAATTCCCTGATCCAAGTGTCATTTTGGAAGCTTCCTGGGCATTTGACACCTTGCAGAATGACTGTGCCACTTGGCCAATCTCGCCCAGTGCAGGTAGCCTTCATTTCTTTTGACATTCAGCGCAGGTACAGAGTGGAGCAGTTGACATTCAGCGCAGATGCTCAGTGGAGCAGCTGACATGATCCAGAAATAGCTTGTTTTTGAGTGTTTTCAGGTGGAGAACTGATTTTCAGTGCTGTGGTTTGCTGACCTTGTTCCTCTAGGGGTAGGAACAACATGTTTAGGGACTTTGGATCCCTTAAATTATCGACATTTCATGCTTCATGCTGTTAGGCACAAAAATGTCTATAACACACGGGCCTAGATTTTGTCGGTGTCAGAATTCGACAAATGGATAGTCGATTTTACACCTCTCGACAATAAAAAATCAGTGGTGCAGTCAGTTTTTGCAGCTGAGCATCCTATTTTTCAGCCATTTTCCATAGTGGAGTGACAGTGTCAGATTTCAGAGTGTGGACATTTGATCTTATGCCATTCGACGCCACAATTTTGTGGATGCCACAATTTTGAGGGTGCATTCAAATCCAGTAGTTGAGTATTATATTCTTCAACCAGCATCAAAGTTGAGGTCTATGAAGTGTTGCTGTCATGTACTTATTTGACCATTTGCTGTGAGATGTACTATGTTGTTTCGATCCCTATTTGATGTATGTTGTAAAATCTTTGTGTCTATTTCATGTGAGATGTACTCATCATGGATTGTTATGTATGTTTTGATTGAGATCCCTTTTTTGCCATGATGTCGGGATACTCATTTTCACCATGGGTGTTTTGGTTGAGATCCCTTTGATGCCATGATGGCGGGATACTCATTGTCACCATGTGTAAGATTATGTCATGCTGATAGGAGGTCTATTGTGAGTGATAGTTCCTGTAGCAGAACATCTCGTAAAGAGACTTTGCCACTCATGTAGAGGGCACATGTCCTTGGATGACAGAAAACATATTCCATGTACATCTTCACCATTTCCAGCACTGAATGAAGTGGCCAAAACCATATTCACACAGGGCCTGGAGACATAGTCCACACTGGATGAACTCCATTATCAATGTCTTTTGTTTATCATTTGTTGATCATCCTTATGTTTCCATTTGCTTAAGCGTGCATATATGTTCATTTATGATCTTCTAAAATGCAACTCTAACTACATCACGGAAGCAAAAGATCTTGGTTAAATCTGGAAGTTGAGTCAACTCAGATCAAGTTTGGTATGAGAGCGGTCTTCGCATGGATGTGAATTGCGAGCATGAACAATGGAAAGTGCAGCAATGGAGGATGATAAAGAGATGTACGAGACCATGCTCAGAGTGTCCAAAAAGAGGGACATAATATATGAAGCTCTACAATAAGAGACAGAGGAAAAGCAGTGATTGTAGCTTTAGTTGCGAGCCACGGAAGAAGACCTGGAAGAACTAAAGCACAGCAACCAGAATCTTCAAGCAGATAATGCTGAATTGAATATGCTTCTACAAGAAGAGAAAGAGGAGAAACAAAGTTTGCTACGACAGTTGCAAGCTAAGGAAGAGGCCTTGGAGAAGCTGTAGCGTGACCCATGTGAGGTAAAAAGTAATTCTCCGACTTCATGTACGTTTCCTAATGATGATTTCACTATTTTTGAAAATCATACCACAGGAATTGGCTCCCAACTACTGAAGAGAATAGGGTATGAAGGAAAAGGCTTGGGCATTAATGGCCAAGGCATTTTCAACCCCATAGAAGTAGAGGAATTGTCCCGTCAGGCAGGACTTGGGTATGTCAGGAAGGAAGTTAGGGAATGCGCCAAGACATCTAGCGAACCACCAACAACAGATGATGAGAAGTCCTCACCAGTTCTTTCCAACTCGATAGTGGAGGTAAAAAGATGTTGATTTCCCTTCAGTTTCATCTTCACATAGTATAATTTATGTTGGAAATGTGGAGGTACCAATTACAGGGACAAACCTGAGGCTCCTTACCAAGATGAGATACAAGGAAGAAGAAGAACTTGGTGTTAATAACCAAGGCATAACTCAGCCATTGGAGGTCGTGCAAAGACCTCGATTTACAGACTTGGGATACACTGAGGGAGAATTCTCAAGGGTGTTAGATGCTTCTAAGACATCGTTGAAATCGTCGAGGAAAGAATATGATGGGAACACATCACCATCATCCCATGGCAGTGCCCATTGCAGGGAAAGAGTTGAGGCAAGCTCTCATCGCCATAATTACACCAGAGACAACAAGGAAAGGTATAACAAGTCTCAATATTCGAATGTTCATTTCGATTACAATCATGTTGTTAATAATGGACATAAATCATGGCATTGAAAAACATGTATCTTTTGTGGTTTACATAACCATATACTTGCTGAGTGTTGGAAAAGAATGGCAACACGAAAAAGGATGAGGTGTGAAAGACCCTCTCAATAGCAGGCAAAGAAGAAGGTAAAGCAGATCTGGAGGAAGAAGACTTATTGTAGTCATTGCAACAGAAGTGGTCATCAAAGGGCCACATGTTGGAGGCTCCATCCAGAGCAACATTGCAAGGACAAAGCATTAGTGCATGAACTAGGTGAAACAGTTGTTCGATCAGTTAATGTGCCACAACGAGGCGACCCATTCACTTTGATAAGTGAGGCATGGTTCTTCTAGGTGTGGTAGAATGTCATGGTCTTATTTTTGCCAATCATGTGTGCATTTTAAACTATAAAAGTGATGATGTGTTATCCATCACTTGCTGCAGCAAAAATGATATACGGCCTTATGTTATGTTGCATTTTAAACTGTAAAAGTGATGATGTGTTTTTCATAACTTGTTAAAGAAGCAATCGTGTTTGGCCTTATTTTTGTAAATCATGTGTTGTAGTGATGATGTGTTTTCCATCACTTGTTAAGAAACAATGATATTTTGGCCTTGTTTTGATAGCTGGGGTATTATTTCCATTTTGATGTAAACTTGACCATAGAGTATGTGTTATAAACTCGTGGCAAGTATGGGATACTTGCGTCATTAGTTTGTCTTGTAAATAAAGTACGTAATTTGAAAAATAATGTACTACAGGGTTGCAGGGGATGCAAGTGTCGGCTCGTCGCTTATGGCTCTGAAGGACAAAGGTGAAGGAGAAGGAAGGATGACTTATCAAACACTTGTGGTGTAGACAATGTACAAAGAAGTTGCAGATTATTTTCATGCTTTTGGAGGACCAAAAGCTCCTAAGTGGGAAGGATTGATCCAGGTGGCTCCAAACACATGCAGAAGCCCCAGAGGACTCAGAAAGGTTCAAAATTCAAAGTGGACATATTGCTCCCAAAATAGCACTAGATCGAAGTGCTCATTGCCCTGATTCCAACGGTGTGAACGACACTCAAATCCAAGCTCGTATGAGAGAGATAGAGCCAATCAAAGTTTTGGTCAAAGTTTCCATGTGGGCTAGGTTTACGTGTCCTACCATTTCACCGACACTTGGTAATGAAACTAGCTCCCGAAAGCGGGCGAATTTGTTGGATGGTTAATTTTCCCAATGACCCTTATTTTCATTTAAATTAAAAAACACAAATATCGTTTTAAAAAAATTGTGATGAGGTGGCGGGCCTTGAACCCCGCCACCCCTCCCCCCCAAAACATAATGTTGAAACAAATTTTAATTAAAAAATGGTTCGACAGGCCATGACCCCCGTCGGCCCAAACCACCCTAACCAAAACATGCTTATACATGGGTAGTGGGCGGGCCACCTCCGGTGGACCCGGCCCACGCCCCCACCTCATGCTACATAACGCATTAAATAGTGGAGTCGGCGGGGATTGAACCTACTCGGCCCATGAGGGCCAGCCCCCACCGAGCGACCTCATGTGACAATACACCAACATTGTTATACCAATCCATGCCCAAAACATATAACAGTTACAACACACCAAACAAACCATATTTAAATTAATACAAAACTTTATACCGTTGCAATTTGCTGTTAAAAATAAATAAATAAAATTGGTGTATCATTTTGCGCACCCATTTTTGGAGGGGTCGGGATTTAATCCCCCGACCTCCCTGCCTTTATTCCAACACCCTAACCAACGCACCAATAGCGCTTATTGGAAAATCTGCCCGCCATATCTTACTTAAACCTCATCATTTGCACAGTTCGGGGAGCGAGCGACGGAGGGTCAAACGGAGGGAGCTAAGGAGGGAGTGAGTAATGGAACTAGGTGCGGAACCTTGACACAAATTTCGAGCTGGAACTATGTCGTCACACTTTTCGAGACAAAATTTTTGCAGAGAATCTTAAAATGCTAAAATATTGCTTGGGGAGGTAAAATTAATTTTGTCAAAATGTAATCAAGTTTACAATCATTTTTCTTAGATTTTCACAGGGAACGCAATGACGAGGTCAGATTCGCCTTTTGAGAAGAAGATTTACATATTCCCAATGGAGGAGAATCTTCAAGAATCTTGAGGGAATCTTCCAGATTCCTTGGAAGCTGAAATTTCCCAGATCTAGAATGCAGCCAATTTTATACTCATTCTTCTCAGAATTTTGCAAGGACCTCAGTGGAAAGATAAGTTTTCTGAATTGAGTTGCAGATCTCCAGTCAACCTAGAGGAGGGAATATTTGGAGAATCACGGGGAATCTAAAAGATTACTACAGGCCCAATTTTTTCCGGTGTCAGAATTCAACAAATGGATAGTCGATTTTACACCTTTCAACGACACAAATTCATTGGTGTAGTCAGTGTTTGCAGCTGAGCCTCCTATTTTTTAGTCATTTTCCATATTGGAGTGACGGTGTCAGATTTCAGAGTGCGGACAATCGATCTTATGCCATTCGACACCCCGATTTCGATGGTGCATTCAGATCCAAAAACTGAGTATTTTATTCTTCATCCAGCATCAAAGTTGAGGTATATGAAGTGTTGTTGTCATGTACTTCTTTGACCACTTGTTTTGAGATGAACTATGTTGTTTCGATTCCTACTTGATGCATGATGCAGAATATTTGTGTCTATTTCATGTGAGATGTATTCATCATGGATTGTTATGTATGTTTTGATTCAGATCCCTTTGTTGCCATGATGGCAGGATACTCATTTTCACCATGGGTGTTTTGGTTGAGATCCCTTTGATGCCATGATGGCGGGATACTCAATGTCACCATTTGTAAGATTGTCTCATGCTGATAGGAGGTCTAGTGTGAGTGATAGTTCCTGTAGCGGAACGTCTCACGGAGAGAATTTGCCACTCATATAGAGGGCACATGTCCCTGTATGATAGAAAACATAGTCCATGTACATCTTCACCATTTCTAGCACTAAATGAAGTAGCCAACACCATCTTCACACCGGGCCGGGAGATGTAGTCCACACTGGACGAACTCCATTAACAATGTCTGTTATTTATCATTTGTTGATTGTCCTTATGTTTCCATTTGCTTAAGCATGCATATATGTTTTATGCTCTTCTGAAATGCAATTATAACTACATCATGGAAGCAAAAGATCTTGGTTAAATTCAGAATTTGAGTCAACTCAAATCAAGTTTGGTATCAGAGCGATCTTCACATGGATGTGAATTGCGAGCGTGAACAATGGAACGTGCAGCAATGGAGAATGACAAAGAGATGTACGAGACCATGCTCAGAGTGTCCAAAAAGATGGACATAATGTATGAAGCTCTATAAGAAGAGATAGAGGAAAAGCAGTGATTGCAGCTTTATTTGCGAGCCACGGAAGAGGCCCTAGAAGAACTGAACCATAGCAACTAGAGTCTTCAAGCAAATAACGTTGAATTGAAGATGCTTCTACAAGAAGAGAAAGAGGAGAAACTGAGTTTGCTACGACAACTGCAATCTAAGGACGAGGCCTTGGAAAAGCTGCAACGTGACCCATGTAAGGTAAAAAGTAATTCTCCAACTCAAGTATGTTTCTTGATGATGATTTCATTGTTTTTCAAAATTATACCACGGGAATTGGCTCCAAACTACTGAAGAGAGTGAGGTATGAAGGAAAAGGCTTGGGCATTAATGGCCAAGGCATTGTCAACCCCATCAAAGTAGAGGAATAAACCCGTCAAGAAGGACTTGGGTATGTCAGGAAGGAAGTTGGGGAATGCGCCAAGACATCCAGCAAACCACCAACAACAGATGATGAGAAGCCCTCATCATTTCTTTCCAACTCGATAGTGGAGGTAAAAGATGTTGATTTTCCTTCAGTTTCATCTTCACATAGTATAATTTCTATTGGAAATGTGGAGATAGCAATTACAAGGACAAACCTGAGGCTCCTTACCAGGATGAGGTACAAGGAAGAAGAAGAACTTGGTGTTAATAACCAAGGCATAACTCATCCATTGGAGGTCGTGCAAAGACCTCGATTTATAGACTTGGGATACACTTATGAAGAATGCTCAAGGGTGTTAGATGCTTTCGAGACATCATTGAAATCGTCGAGGAAAGAGAATGATGGGAACACATCACCATCATCCCATGGTAGTGCTCATTGCAGGGAAAGGGCTGAGGCAAGCTCTCATCGCCATAATTACACTAGACACAACAAGGAAAGGTATAATAAGTCTCAATATTTGAATGTTCATTTCAATTACAATCATGTTGTTAATAATGGACATAAATCATGGCATCGAAAAAATGCACCTTTTATGGTTTTCATAACCATATACTTGTTGTTTTGGAAAAGAATGGCAGCACGAAAAAGGATGAGGCGTGAAAGACCCACTCAACAGCAAGCAAAGAAGAAGGTAAAGCAGATTTGGAGGAAGAAAACTTATTGTAGTCATTGCAACAGAAGTGGTCATCAAAGGGCCACATGTTGGAGTCTCCATCTAGAGCAGTGTCGCAAGGACAAAGCATCAGTGCATGAACCAAGTGAAATAGTTGTTTGACCAACGAATACGGCACAAGGAGGCGACCCATTCACTTTGATAAGTGAGGAATGGTTCTTCTAGGTGTGGTAAAATGTCATAGTCTTATTTTTGACAATCATGTGTTGCATTTTAAACTGTAAAAGTGATGATGTGTTATCCATCACTTGTTGCAGCAACAATGGTGTATGGCCTTATGTTATGTTGCATTTTAAATTGTGAAAGTGATGATGTATTTTCCATCACTTGTTAAAGAAACAATTGTGTTTGGCCTTATTTTTGTAAATCATGTGTTGCAGTGATAGTGTGTTTTCCATCACTTGTTAAGCAACAATGATATTTTGGCCTTGTTTTGATAGTTGGGGTATTATTTCCATTTTGTTGTAAACTTGACCAGAGAGTATGTGTTATAAACTCGTGGCAAGTATGGGATGCTTGGGTCATTAGTTTGTCTTCTAAATCAAGCATGTAATTTGCAAAACAATGTACTACAGGGTTGCAGGGGATGCAGTTGTAGACTCATCGCTTATGGCTCCGAAGGACAAAGGTGAAGGAGAAGGAAGAATGAATTATTAGACACTTGTGGTGTAGACAGTGTAAAAATAAGTTACAGTTTATTTTCATGCTTTTGGAGGACCAAAATATCCTCAGTGGGGAGGATTGATCCAGATGGCTCCAGGCACATGCAGAAGTCCTAGAGGACTAAAAAATGGTCAAAATTAAAAAAATGGTCATATTTCTCCCAAAACAACACCAGATTGAAGTGCTCGTCACCCTGATTCCAACGGTGTGAACAACACTCAAATCCGAGCTCGTATGAAGGAGATAGAGCCAGTCAAAGTTTTGGTCAAAGTTGCCATGTGAGCGAAGTTTAAGTGTCCTACAATTTGACCGACACCGGGGCATGAAACCTAGCTCCCGAAAGCGGGCGAATTTGTTGGACGATTAATTTTCCCAATGACCCTTATTTTCGTTTAAATTAAAAAATACCAATATTGTTTAAAAAAATGTGATGAGGTGGCGGGCCATGACCCCCGCCACCCCCTTCCCAAACCATAGTGTTAAAAAAATAATTTAATTAAAAAATGGATCGATGAGCTGTGACCCCCGCCGGCCCAACCACCATAACCAAAACATGTTTATACATGGGCAGTGGGCGGGCCACCTCCGATGGACCCGACCCATGCCCCCACATCATGTTGCATAACACATTAAATAGTGGAGTTGGCGAGGATTGAACCCGCCTGGACCATGCCCCCACCTCATGCTACATAATGCATTAAATAGTGGAGTCAGCGGGGATTGAACCCGCCCAGCCCACATGGGCTAGCCCCCACTGGGTGGCCCCATGTGATAATACACCAACACTGTTATACCAATCCGCGCCCAAAACGTATAATGGTTACAACACTTCAAACAAACCATATTTAAATTAACACAAAAAAAAATTATACCAGATTTCCTTTTGAGCAACGGATTTGCATATTCCCAGTGGAGGAGAATCTTTGAGAATCTTGAGGGAATCTTCGAAATTCCTTGGAGGCTGAAATTTCCCAGATCTAGAATGCAGCCAACTCTATACTCATTCTTCTCATAATTTCACAAGGATCTCAATGGCAAGATCAGTTTTCTGAGTTGAGTTGCAAATATCTAGTCAACCTAGAGAAGGGAACCTTTGGAGAATCACAGGGGAATCTAAAAGATTCCTACAGGCCCAAATTTTGCCAGTGTCAGAATTTGACAAATGGTTAGGTGATTTTACACTTCTCAATGACACAAATTCAGTGGCACAGTCAGTTTTGGCAGCTGAGCCTCTATTTTTCGGCCATTTTCCATATTGGAGTCACGATGCCAGATTTCAAAGCGTGGACAGTCGATCTTATGCCATTCGACGCCAAGGTTTCGATGGTGCATTCAAATCCAACAGTTGAGTATTCTACTCTTTAGCCAACATCAGAGTTGAGGTATATGAAGTGTTGTTGTCATGTACTTCTTTTATCATTTGTTGTGAGATGTATTATGTTGTTTCGATTCCTGCTTGATGTATGATGCAGAATCTTTGTGTCTATTTCATCTAGGATGTATTCATCATGGATTGTTATGTATGTTTTGATTGAGATCCCTTTGTTGCCATGATGGCGGGATACTCATTGTCACCATGGGTGTTTTGGTTGAGATCCCTTTGATGCCATGATGTCGGGATACTCATTTTCACCATGTGTAAGATTATGTCATGCTGATAGGAGGTCTATTGTGAGTGATAGTTCCTGTAGCAGAACGTCTTGTGGAGATACTTTGCCACTCACGTAGAGGGCACATGTCATTGTATGACAAAAAACATAGTCCATGTACATATTCACCATTTCCAGCACTGAATGAAGCAGACAACACCATCTTGACACCAGGCCCAGAGACGTAGTCCAAATTGGATGAACTTCGTTATCAATGTCTCTTGTTTATGATTTGTTGATCGTCCTTATGTTTCCATTTGCTTAAGCATGCATATATGTTCATTTATGCTCTTATAAAATGAAATTCTAACTACATCATGAAAGCAAAAGATCTTGGTTAAATCTGGAAGTTGAGTCAACTCGGATCATTTGGTATAAAATACACTTGAACTTTTTCATTTTACATACACACTCATCACTCACGCATCTTTTTCTCTTACATACGTGATTTCACATATTCTAAGTTTTCAACATTGTTATCTCTACTTTCCTTTCATAGTTATTAGTTGAATTTCTGAAGTGTGATCACTTGATGAAGATAAAAGAACTGTAATATATATTCACAAGTAATTAACATAGTTTAGAAATAGTGCTTGTGTCTATTACACTCTATTTTTCAACAACCAAGTATTGTCTTTCTTCTGCATGAGTACAATTGGACTTCCACAAGGCAAAGAGCTACGTCAAATTTGCCCTTTTTATAGTTATTGGATTTGGTGCATGATTTCCGCATTTTCCAAAAGAGAGAAGAAATAGATGGGCCCATTTGGTAGAGGTACTCTAGGGGTTAGAGCAATTGAATGCTTGACCTGACAATGCATAGGTTCCCCAGTGGGTGAGGAGAATATGTCATTCTATTCTTCCATGACCTTGTCCACTTGCTTTTGTTGCGTGGAGAGGCCCTGTGTGGAAGCCATGGATGTGGTCGTGACCTTTTGTTCACACAATAACTCATCCTTGAAGGTCTTGATGACATATGGAATGTGACATTTTGGCTGACACAGAGTCTTTCCCTTGGTGGAGCCATCTGATGGTGTATTACTGCAATTATGGTGTTGTCGGAAGGTCTAACCACTTGACAACATATGATAAGATGAGTTTCTTTTGACTTCTGCTATCGATAATGAAGTGCAGTGGATCAACCTTCACCCACATTTCTAAGTGAAAAAGGTTGTCACTGTCCTCCGGTTCTTCGGGTTCACTTTGTTGGATCTTGGTTGTAGTAGTGGTGGCACTGAGTTTTGCATCAATGGTCTACTTCCCCTTGTATATATCTAATTCAAAGTAAGAACTTGCATCTGGCTCTGAGGCTTTCAACTCAACCATGAATGACTTCTTTGAGTGACATTAATTTATATTATGCCAAGGGATCTTATGTAGATCACACAACTTTCCAGTGTCTTTCTTCATCTTCCCATTACCTTTCTTTATTTGCGACTTAGATGTGTTTTCCTGCGGTCGTCCATCCCATATCTATCCTTTGTTCTACAAGTTGGGCCTGCCTTTTCTATGAGAATTTTGCATATCCAAACTATCACTTTTTTCTTTTTAAATTTTTGCTTGATTTTGATAGCATATCGTTATGTCACAACGAATGGGGAGATATCCTTATACTATTTCTTTCTAGATGTATCTATGTAGATGCGCCCATAGTACTTTCTAGATGTCACTCGGTGTCTTTGATACCCTACTAGATGCGCAAGGTAAGGAATATATTTTTGAACTCTAACGTTTTTGGTCCCTCTTTTATTGTATTGTGGTCCACCTCGTGTATTAGTCATCCTAACTCATAATAAAGGTAATATCATTCCTTAGTAGAATTTTTGAAAGAGCTCAAAGTGGGGACAACAACAAACATTGAAAATTCCTTTGTGGCCTTTTGCTCATGGTAAGTCTCCACGAATCCTTGACACGGGGGTCAACATTAAGGAACACAAAGGCAATATTTTCTTTATTGGAGAAAATGTGGACAAAAAAAACACCCCTCTAGTAGATTTAACCATTTATTTAGATCATCCACATCTATCCGGCCTTCAAATATAGGAATATCAAGACTAACTTGTACCTTGAAGGAGGCAGCCCTCCAAAGTGGTTGCTTAAAAAAGATGCATCAGTTGTTGGTAGTCGTTGAAGGATCTATACAAAACTATCCATCATCTTGTTCCTTTGTCATGCGAGGGTTTCCTTGAGAAAAAATTTAATAGGATCTCTTGCTCCCTTTTTTTTATGTTCTTTCATCATGCAAGGTTGTTAGAGTTACTAAGAACAATCTAGCAAAGGTTCAAGTAGTTCAAGTCCCAACTCCTTATACCATTACCTCGTTAGGGACATGCACCAAAAAAAAAAAAAAATAAAGAGCACACTGCTCTAATTCCAATAATTTGGATTTATGAAGGGAATGAAATGAAATGCATATTTATAACAAAAATGTAGAGATACTTTATAATTTTACTTTTATTATTAAATGAAATGTGTTTAAACTGTAAAAATTATGGAATGAAACTAAATTGCTCGAATGGTTGTAGCTTATTTTTGAGAATAGATGTGATGGCTATGTGAATTTGCTAGAGTGCATTATAATTAGGTTGAAAAAAAAAAATCATTTAGTGCCTCAAAATGGCCCTGAAAGTTCAAGACCCAAAAAATAGTAAAAAGGAAAAATTGCCAAGCTGGAGAACTGTGCTTTGAGCCAATGGAATAGGTGGGTGGCCACTAACATCCACCTAGATCATGTTGATATACTACTAATTTGGTTTCTCATCTAATGTCTTCTCTATTATGCTACATTCCTTTATAATCATCTTTTGTTTCAACTTCTCCTTGTCTTGCTTCCTCCTTTTCTGAATGATCATACGTTCTTATTATTATTTTTGTCCTTTAGCCTCCACTTCTTGTTAAATCTTCTCATCCTCCATCTTCTTTTATAACTCTTCCTTTTCCCTTTGCTTATGTAAATACTTCTTTCTCTTTTCTACCTCAACAACCCACCTCTATTTTTCAAATTCTTCTTCAAAAACATCTTCTTTCTTTTTTTCTTTATTATTATAGTTTTTCTTTCTTTCTCTCTTCTGCCTCGGTGACCCTTAGCTAATGGTTCTATTAGATAATGTTTTTTTCTCCTTCCATTAGCTTGCCAAAACCTTTCATACATCATTCTTATCATAGAAGTCATTCACAAAGAGTAACCATATGAAGTTCAAGCATTTGAAACCTTTAATACTTCTTCAAGTTTTCAACTAAGAAAGAGCCCATACAGTCACCCTTCATGTTTAGTGGTGTATAGCCTAATCAATGGCTCTAAGGAAAGGGAAACAACTATTATTGTTGCACTAGAATGAAAATTGGGGCTCTATATGTTCATAAAACCTTTATCATCAGTCTCTCTAACAATACGATCACGATAAGGCACCATCTATAGATATACTTCCTTTTTTAATTTCAAATACAAGTCATTCCAACTTGACAAAAGGAATTGATTTTTGACGCTTGCTTCCATTTCCTTGAATATTGGTCATGGTAAATACTCCTCAGGTATAGTAAATTCGATTACAACGACACATTCTTCTATCGGGCCTTTAATCCTCACTGACTTCTTTTGAGAAGCCTCATTTATTTCTCTTACTTAAAATATTTAATAGGAATCTTCACAAGGGTTCTCTTTGGTGGTATATTTCTTACACCAATGTTAATATTGATCAAATTGAAGAAGACATTGCATCTATGATAACCATTATCTTATTCAAACATCCCAATTAGAAATACAACACAAGGTTTCCCATAAAAATTCAATGACAATTCTTCAAAATTAATTAAATATGAGAAGAGTTCTGAATTCACATACAACACCATAGAAATAAAATTTATGGATTAGCTTGGTCAAAATTTTCCATATGAAACATGTTAAAATTATTTATACCTTCAAGCTTTAGTAAGTTACCTACTCTAAATGAAAAAGGAAATCACAAGTTGAATAGGGGGGACTATCACACGCATTTGAAAGCTTTTGGCCCATCAATTTGCATTCTATGCACAAGGACAATTTTATCATAACAAAAATATCGAACAAAATTACGTATACCAATGACACTATCCTCAACTCAAAATCTAAACCACTTGCAAACAACATGTTACAGCTTAACCCGTCATCTTGAATGTGTAAAATGCACGAGCATTGACATAATATATTCACATAAATAGGATGTCAACCACTATCACCTTACCAACTCTCCTCTCCTCTTTGAGGCCAACTCTTCTCGCATTTAAGGGAGGCTTCCCTTAGTAGGATCAGTGGAATTTTAGGGAAATTAAGTGCCAATTGATTTAGAAAAAGAATTCCAATAAGATAGGTTGTAAAGGCTGGAGAAAATAAAGTGGATAGTAGGACTAGAAATTAATGCCTAATATATAATTGGGTGAATGGAGTCATAAAAAAGGCTCAAATGGGATGTTTTCCTAGATATGGGAAAGAGATAATATGGTGAGACATCCAAGCCAGTAATACTCTTTCCTTTCTCCTTTTATTTTGGAAATAAACGTAGGGGTTTTGCATCTATAGACAATATAAAATACTAAAGAGGATTTACTAGTAGTTATGTATGTGCATATTTAGTCCATAAGTATAAATATAAAAAAATTGTTGACAACATTCTAATGATAGACCAATAGGATATGAGACCATATACCAAATTCATGCTCCCAAAAGCACATTTCTAAATTGCTTTAGCAAAAATAAAATAGCATTAAGGATGTGAAGGATAGTCTCACCTACAATATATTTGTAGAACCTCCATCCATCCAAGGAGAATTGAGACTCAACCAAAAAGGCTCTAAGGTGCATAATTGAATAATCCTTCTACAAACATCTCAACACTTTAAAACCTTGGATCATCATGGTAGGCTATAAAAATATGAATCATTACATATACATCCCCATGAAATATAAATGGAAACAATAGCTCCAACTGGGGACATGTGCTCTCAAGGAAGAGTGTATGAAAACCTTTGATCTATGAATGTACATACAAAGAATGCAAAAGTAAAACCATGTGGTGAGATGGATCAACATCCAAAAAAACCACATATAATATCCATGGAGTTCATTACATTGAAAGAAAATGACTCATATATCAAGCTCATTGCTTCTAAGCTGATGCTCTCAAGTGCTTATTCTTCTACTCCTACTCTACATGCAAAAATGCAAAGAACTAGGTGAAATCACATTTCTAGTATAACCAAGGTGGATTTTCACTTACATCCTAAGCTTCTCCTTTATGTTTGGTTATGAGCCAAAACACGGCAACATCAATTATAAAATGATCACAAGTTGGAACAAAAATTACAACTTTGCACATCATCACCTATGACTCATGAGGATGGATAGGGACATTGAAATCATGAAAACAACATGTTAACAAGCCCCCTCTATCCAAGTCTGAATAAAGAAATATGTCAATAAGGATTTATCCTTTCTCCAAGCAAGGTCTTCGTGTTAAAACGGCCGATCCACATACTCCAATGTGCAGCTTCTTGGACTTCCATGTACAACATTTTAAGATGGTTGCTCTAAAAATGTGAAAAATATGTCTTCATATCCTTCCAATAAATATGAAGAAGAGATATGAGGAATTGTTGCAACAAGCCAAAACTTCAATGCCCTATAGCCCCATTCAATTTTTTCATCAATGACATGCTTTCCAAGGCATTTAATGATAAAATGATGAATAAATCTAGGAGGATATGGTTGGGAGAACAATCATGAACAAAATTAATATGGAAGGCATATACTAGCTTCTTGCTGCTTTAGCACATTTCAAAATCCATTATAGAAAAATGGACGTAACAAAAAAAATGTGAATGACAACATCATCCACAAGATATTTGCAGAACCTCCAAGCACATCCAAGATATCTAACATTAAGCTCCAACAAATAGGAGTCTCTTAAATCCAACCATCCAAAAAAGATAAGGAGTTGATTTGGATACCCCAGAACACCCTCTGCATCAAAACACAGATATAGAACATGGACAATCTATGATACCATTTAACAATATAAAAATAATTTTCATATCAAATCAAAAAATTACATTGTTATACATCATGATAAAAATGAGTGGAGTCACCCAAGGTGACTTCTTTAAATATATACTTGGTGTTCTCACCTCCAAAATCATCAAGCCTTTAGAAGTGGAGTCACCTATATGAGAGGAAAAATCTTCAATATGACTACCTCATTAAAATACTATGAAGCATATTATTCAAAAAAATAGGGCATGGACTTTATGCCTAGCAATGACACCAAAATGTTAGAGTTCAATCTATCATTATGAATGTATACAATCCCTAAGCACCTGTACGATAGATTTGAGTAACTAGGATGTCAACCATTGTCATCTCTCTTTAGGTTATCTCTCCTCTACCTTATGGGAGGCTTCCCTAAGTAAGATCACTAAATTTTAGGGAAATAAAGGGCCAAGGTGGCTTAGAAAATAATTTTAGCAGGAGAGGTTGTAAATATTGCATAAATAAAGTGGATAATAGGGTTAAATATTAGTGCCTAATATATTGGATGAATGAAGTCATTAAAAAGGCATAAATGGGAGCTTGTTCTAGAGATGAGAAAGAGGTAATATGGTTAAGAAGTAGAAGCCAATGATACTCTTTCCTTTCTTCTTTGTATTGCATAAATAACCTAGGGTCATTGCATCTGTAGACAATACCCAATATTAGAGAGAGATAAAGTTATTGGGAGTTATCTATGTGTACATCTAGCCCATAAGTAGAAACAAAAACAAAAAATTGTAAAACTCCATTGATATTCAAACAAGAAATGAAAAAGGTATACCAAATTCCTACTTCAAAAAAAACATGTCTATATTAATTCAACAATATAGAGATAGCATGCAAAATGTGAAAAACATCCTCTAACATAACATCTACAAAACCTCCATCCATTCAAGGAGAATTAAGACTCAACCAAAAGTCTCCAAGGTGCATAATTGGATAATCCCTCTACGAACATCCCAACCCTTTGAATCCTATGTTCATTACGCTAGACCACACAAATTTAGATCATCACATGCATATCCCCATGCAATGTAGGTGGTAACACAACCAGAATAATTTACGACAATTGAATCTCATAGATACAAGCTCGAATTCATACTTGAGATGACTAATTTGGTTGAAGAGTTTGAATCAAATGGCGAAAAAATCCAATCTAGGTAATACGATCAAAAAATCTGGCTCTAACCTAATTGGATTTACTGAATTGGAGGTTTTAACCAAGTGAAAATAATACATGCAAACGAATTCTTAATAAAATAATAGATAATATATAATGGCAATAACATAATCTATACACATACATTTATCTCCTGTAACCGAAAACTAGGAAACCAGATTGATTTTTCATTATATTTCTTTCAATGTTACAATACATTATATACATGTCAAAGCATTCATAAACCCCTAATCCATTAACCCTTGATTAAAAATAATTGTATTTCCATTGACTAGATCTACAATAAACCATGGCCAAAACCAGCATGCATAAAACCATGCACAAAATCATGGGTGGGTGTTTCCTTGAACATTTCACTACTTGTGCAAAGAATATAACACATACCCAACATTCTTCCACTTGTTTTCTTTGCACATTGCGAGGTGGTGGGGATGCAGGAGAGTACACGAACACCCGTCCAGGGCCACAATGCCCATTGTTTCTCTACACAAAGAAAACATTTTAGAACTCAATGACTTTGTCAATGCATCTGCAACATTTTTCAAAGTGTCCACCTTTATGAACAACGTCATTCTATCTTCAACCATATACCTCACAAAGTAATATTAAACACCAATATGCTTTGTCTTTGAATGATATGCAAGGGTTATTTGCCAAGAAAATTGCACTTTGGCTATCATAATATATCCTTATATCTTATTGTACCAACCACATACCTGAACACAAACTTTGTAGCTAAACTGCTTGCTTGCTTGCATGAGTGTTTGTCATTTATTCAACCCTTGTAGTTGAAAGTTCCACTACAAAGTGTCTCTCACTCATCCAACTCATTTCTCCTCCAATTAGATTAAACACATACCCACATGTACATCCTCTCTAATCCATATCTCCAACCCAATCTACATAAAAAAATCCACGTATGTCCAACACTCTTTCCAATCTCGATCTTCCTTGGTATCACAAACTATAATCACTAATGCCATGCAAATACTTGAAAACCCACTTTACTGCTATCCAATGCTCCTTCCCTAGTTTTGTCATAAACCCACTCAATATTCCCACTACATGTGCAACCTTTGGTCTGGTACTTACTATTGCATACATCAAACTTCCAAGTGCACTTGGATATGGACCATGGGACATGGGACATGTCCTCTTCCTCTTCCCATGTCTTGGGACTATATTCTGCAAATAACATTACCTACATGAATGTGAACCTTCATTGGTTTATTATCCCACATATTAAATCTCTGCAATATTGTCTCAGCATACTTCCTCTGATTTGACCAGAGTTTCCTCTTTGCCCAATCTCTTTTATTTTCCATGCCCAAAATAAAGTTTGCAATACCAAGATCCTTGGTGTTGAATTTAGAGGACAATTGGATCTTCATATCCTGGACAATTTCTCTGCCATTTCCTATCAACAACATATTATCCACATACAACGACCAAATAAATAATATGATCACCAACTGATTAAAATACACACAGTGCTCCGCTTTTCTCCTTCTGAAGCCAAGTCCTTATATATGTACAAAATTCTTGATACCAAACCCTTGGTAATTGCTTTAACCCATACATGGAAATTTTTAATCTACATATTGTTTCTTTCTTACCCTTCACTACAAAAACTTCATATTGCTTCATGTAGATCTCTTCTTCTCGATTCCCCTGTAGGAATGTTGTCTTCACATCCATCTGTTCTACCTCAAAATCAAAATCAACAACAATAGATAAAAGTAATATAATAGAAGCTAACTTTGCAACAAGAGAAAAATAACACCAAGATCAATTTTCAACTACTAATCAAGCTTTGTATTTCTCCATTTTGTTTTTTGCATACGTCTTCTTCTTACACACTCATTTACTGTTGATGAGATTTTTGCTAGGAAATCCACCAAATCCCAAGCCTCATTCTTATCCAAGGCTACCATTTCTTCAAGTTACCATGGCCCTTTTGTAGAGTTTTCCATCCTCTGAATCCACTACTTCCCTGACATTTATAGGATCATCATCAATAACATATAAAAAAATATTTGAAAGATCATACCTCTTTGGTTTGCTTCTTTACCGAAATGATCTCCTAAAAAACGGAGCATGTGCTTCTTCTTCCTCTCATCCTTGTTCTTTTATAGAGTATGATTTTGTGACATCTATTGTGGCTCAATTCCCCTTGTAAAGCATTTTCCTTGCAATTGTGTAACTATAAAATTTAAAATGGTTGAGAGAAAGGGACACAGGTTCCATTGTTTGAGGAACAAGATTGCTTAAGGAATTGGTGATTTTAAATACATAAGTTGTGGGTTGGCTAAGAGGCTTAAATGGGCCCGCAGAGGTTTGGTCTCATGGCCAGCGGACGATCTGCTAAGTCGTTCGTGCTACTATGCAGGTCACGAGTTCGAGTCTCGTCTTAATCGAGGGTCATTCTTGCGGGCTGGGCGATTCCTCCTAGAGGTTATAGTGGCAGCCGGTGGGATTCGACCCCGTGTAACGCGAGTATGATACCACCGCCATTACCAATTCCGCTAGTCAACAAAAAAGAAAAAAGAAAAAAAAGAGGCTTAAATGGGATAATGTGCAATTAATTAATAGAGGACATGCACATGTATCTTTTGGCATAATTACAGGCAAACAAAGGAAAAATATGTATGAAGAGGTATGGGTTGTGCTGGCCACGAGGAGGACCTATGCAGACCCATGAAAAGACAAGGGTGATTGGTCGGTTACAATAAGAAGAGTGATAAGAACCACGAGAAGGGGAAGCCAAAAAGGTATAGTGAATCTTACCTAATTCATACGCACAAGAAAATGAGGGAGGCCAAGAGGTTATTCTTGGAAAGGGAAGTGATGCATGTTTTGCATCCACATTGGTAGAAGGATTTATGCATACTAAGGAAGTGATTGGAGGCCAAGAGGCTCCTATTAAAGTGAAGGGATGTCGAGAGGCTCCTGGTAACATTATTACATTTGGAAATGGAAGAATCAACATAGGGGAAAAAGAAAAGGAATAAATTCCTCAGGAAGAGGAAGGGAATAGAAAAATAAATTCAACACAGAAGGAGAACTAAGATTGTAAATAGACTAATTGATGAAGTGAAGAGGGTTTGCCGATGGAGGATAGAGAGAAAATGCTTGCCAATAACTCATGAATCCACCGAGAGTGGTTTTCCTAGGACTAAAGAACCCACCGAGAATCTTGTGGATTGATTAAGCTACTGGCGATGAGACAGAGATACTCAGGTACCCAGGGTGACTAGGGAAACACTAGATGTGACCCTGGGTTGGGAACAATGGACCTTGCACTGTTTGAATAAAACCCAACAAGGGTGATCTTTGTACTCTCATGGTAGTTTATGCAATTGAAAAACCTTCCCATGTTAAACTCCCATACCCCTATGGTTGCTCGAGGACTGAAGAAACCATCGAGTGTGGCTTGCCTTAAGAAACCACTAGGAAGCTTGTGGTTTGGAGAACCTATTGATTTATTAGTAGCTTGCCACTAAGGAGCCTTCCCATATTTGCATATTGAGCTCTCCTCGTCTTACAATCGAGTAGTGGATTGTCTAGGGATGAAGAAACCACTAAGAGTTGCTTGCCTTAGGATTGAAGAAACCTCTGGGAAGCTTGTGATCTAAAGAACCGACTCATTTATTAGTAACTTTCCATTAAGGAACCTTCACATGTTATAATAATACTATTTTCTTGATTTAGAGATGTGATTATTTGTGAAACAAGGAACCACTGTGATAAAAGTCGACTGAGTTAAGTTACTGAGATTGAGCGGTGGTTTTCCTAAGGCTGAGGAATACCACTAGGAAGCTTGTGGTTTGAAGAATCTATTGATTCATCAGTAGATTTCCATTGAGGAACCTTCCCATACAATAATGAAATTATGTTGTTGGACTAGAGATGTCAACCGATGTGTTTAAGAAAGATCCTTCTGATGAAGTTGACCGAGATCAAGCCCTATCACATGACATCAGGAAGTCGTTGAGAATAATTGAGGGAAGTGAGTCCATGTACATTTGGTTATTTGATTAGTGTATAAATTATGATGTACATTAACCCGATAATGCAATATAAATCAAAGCAGAATACTATAACCTACTTCTACTATCAATTTGTAGAAGATTAAAGATTGAGCTAAACAATATAACCAGAAGAAGAAGAATCAATTGCACAATACACATGAAAATACTTTGGGGAAAGCCTCAGCTAAAAACCCCACTATCTGTATTATCATACAAGGTGGAAATACATAGGAATTATACAAAGCCTTAGCTCCCACAGCTAGCCAGCTCTCAGTACAATCCTCACAGATGCTCACAGGCAATCCTGGCTTCTCTTCAGCCTTCCTCTCTACCCTCCAAGCTCCTATTTCCTTGCATTGTTCCTCTGGGATGATTCTCACCTCACCAAGTGGAACACCCTAATCTCACACACAATCAGAACTGCACAATCCTCAAGGAATGATTCCTTTTGCATGCATGAGTTTTCTTTATAAGAAAACACCAACTGATAGTACACTGTCCTTGACTTTAATCTCAACTAGGTCTTTCTCATAATAGACATGCATGAGTTTCTGATGAGGAATATTCAGTTAACTAAAGTACACTAGTTGAGTGCATGCATGCATCAACTGATTGATAACTCACAATTAGTTCCTCAAATAGTTTGGAACTAATTTAAATGGACTTAACTCATTAAACTGAGTTAACTAATTACAACTCAAATATAACTCAATCTTATCTCCTTAAACTAAGGCTTATCTCCTTAATTTAAGGGATAACTCTTGCATGAATTCAGAAAGACTTCTAACTTGAATTTCTCCAACTAATTAAGTCAAAATAACTTAATTAATTATTTCCAAGTAGTTGTTAAGAATAAATTCAATTTTAATTCACAATTTAATTCAAGGACAAGTTAAATTGGAATATTCTTGTTGCCACATTTCAACACTCCCTCTCAACAAGAAAGGGATTATCTGCCACCCCGATCCTATCTCTATGGAACTTGAATTTACACTTTGACATTGCCTTTGTCAAAATGTCAGCATCTTGCTCCTCTATCGAAATATACTGCAGCAACATGATCCTCCTCGCTACACAGTCTCTGAGATGATGATATCGGATGTCGATGTGCTTGGACCTATCATGAAATACTGGATTCTCAGAGAGTTTGATACAACTTTGATCATCACAATAGATCACAGTTGGATCCATCCTCTGATCAAACAAACCAACTAGGATTTTCCGCATCCAGAAGGCCTCACATGCTGCCTGACTTGCAGCCATGTATTTTGCCTCTACCAAGCTGAGTGCAACCGACCTCTATTTCCTGATGTACCAAGAAACTGTCGCTGACCCAAGGTTGAAAATCACTCTTGATGTGCTCTTCTGATCTGATGGACTTCCTACCCAATATGCATCAGTGAAGCCCTGTAGCTTCACTCCCTTTGTCCCTATGTACCATAATCCATACTGAAATGTGCCTCTGAGGTATCTCAATACATGCTTTGTTGCCTTCCAAAACAACTTGGTAGGTTGAACCATTGCTTGACTCAGCTGGTTCACCGCATAGCACAAATCTGGTCGTGTGTTCACCAAATACATGAGTGAACCCACAAGCTGCCTGTACATAGTAGCTTCCACTACTTCTCCTAAAGTAGCATCCTCCTTCCTCCAGTTACCAATTAGAGGAGTCTGCATGGGCTTGCACTTCTCCATGTGGAATCTCCTGAGTATCTTGTTGGCATACTTGCCCTGAGACACAAACAACTCCCCATCCTTTTGCAACACTTCCATGCCAAGGAAGTAATGCATGAGACCCATGTCTTTCATCTCGAATTCTCTTGCAAGGTCCTCCTTGCAAGACATGATCAACTGATCATCACCAGTCAATATGAGATCATCAACATAAAGTACGATGATCAATAGCTTATCTTTCACCATAATGTTGTACAGGTTCGCATCCGCTTCACTCTTTGTGAAGCCCAACCCGGTGAAGTAGTAATCTATCTTGGTGTACCAAGCACGAGGTGCTTGTGTCAACATGTACAACGCTCTCTTGAGTTGGCACACATACGACTCACGATCGAAGGTCTCAAAACCTTCCGGCTGCTCTATGTATACCTCTTCCTCAATCTAGCCATTAAGGAATGCAATATTCACATCCATCTGATGGATATTCCAACTCATCTATGTTGATAGTGCCAACATAGATCTGATAGATGATTACCTTGTGACAGGAGCAAAAGTCTCATCATAGTTAACCCCCTCGACCTATGAAAATCCACGGGCAACAAATCTTGCCTTATGCTTCTCCACACTACCATCAGCAGCTTGCGTTACCTTGTAAATCCAACGGGAACTCACAACTAACTTGTTCTCGGTCTCAGAAACCACGTCCCAAACACTGTTATGAACTATGGAGTCATACTCCTCCACCATGGCATCAACCCAAATTGGTTGTTGCACTGCTTCCTCAAAGGAAGATGGCTCGGTCTCAGCACATTCCCCAGCAAGGGCCATGTATCCAATGTACCTCTCAAGTGACCTCCTCTCTCTGCGTCGAGAAAGTGGTGCTCCCACATTCTCTCTTGCATCCTCCAACAATCTGTCAGCTTCTCTTGTGCGCTTCTGTCCATCTCTAGAAGACTCTGCTTGAGTGGATGTCTCCACTCCTGGAACCTCTACATGCGGCTGCTCTGCATCAGTCTGAGGCTCCTCCTCCTTAGGAACCAACAGTTCCTCCACAACCTGTAGTTGGAGCTCCCTCTCAAGGGAAACTCGCATGGCCTTCTACTCATCAAACTTGAGATCTCTGTGAACCACTGTCCTCTGGTTGGTAGGCAAGTACACTCGATAGTTGTGAGGTGTATCAGTGTACCCCACAAGTATCACCAACTCTGTTGTCAGCTCAAGCTTCTTCCATGTATCCTTTGTCACATGGAAATATACCAATGAGCCAAAGATCCTGAAGTGACCCACATCTGGTCTTTTACCGGAGAAAGATTCCTCTGCTGTCTTCATCCCAAGTATTCGATGCGGGCTTCTATTCTTCAAATAGACCTTTGTGTTGCATGCCTCAACCCACAAATGAAGTGGTAGGTCGTGGTCATGCAACATTTCCCATGCTTCCCCTACAATAGTTATGTTCTTCCTCTCAGCCACCCCATTCTACTATGGGTTATGAGGTGCCGTCAACTCTTGTTTAATTCCTTCCGCTGCACAAAATTCTTTAAACTCTTGAGAGACATATTCTCCACTGTTGTCGCTTCTCAAGGCCTTAATCTTCTTCCCTGACTCTTTCTCGACCAAAGCTTTGACCTCACAAAACTTTTTGAAGGTTTGGTCCTTCTTCTGCATGAAATAAATCCAGCATTTACGAGAATAGTCATCAACGAAAATCAAATAATACCTTTGCTTTGTTGTGGATGCCGTCGAGAATGATCCACACACATCAGTATGAACTCGCTCTAAGATAGCCTTTGCTCGACTGTGTCGATCATGAAAGGAATACTTGGTGTACTTTCCCAAGATACAACCTTTGCATGTGTCAACTTTCTCAAGTTTACCTTTGGGAAGTCCTGTAGATATCTATTGCAATATCTTCAAAGCCCCATGATGCAAATGGCCCAACCACATGTGCCACAACTCACCAATGTCTTGGCTTTGCACCAATTCTTCTTTCGTACTCAATTCTGCACAATCATCTACCTATAGTTTATAGAGATTCTTCACCTGAATCCCTATCCTCTTGGTCTGACTCGTGGCTATGTGTCTTAAGAACGCCTTTCCTTTACTAAAGACAACATCGTAGCCTTTGTCCTCCAACATCATGACTGATACCAAGTTCTTCTTCAGTCCAGGCACATACTTCACATCTGTTAAGGTGATAGGAGCTCCATGCTCCCTCTGGAAAGCAACCGTGCCCACCCCTGAAACACTATACTTTCCGTCGTCACCCATCTCTATGCGCATCTTGATGTCTTTCTCCTCCAAGGCATTGAATAAAATTTTATTGCGGTCATGTGGAATGAGGCTCCACTATCAAGATACTAGACACAACCCATCATCGATGACACCATGCATGTGATGAGGGTAAAATCCATTTTGAACTGAGAGGCTAATGCCTCACCTTCCAATCCTTCCGAGGATCCCTTCTTCGATGGGCATTTAGTTGCATAATGTCCCACCTCATGAAAATTAAAGCATATCACTTTAGACATGTCATCCTTCTTCCCTCCATGAGAAGAATTCGATTTGGAATGGGAAGCCTTCCCCTTCCCTTTCCTTACCTTACTTGCTAAGGCCAAATTTTCTTCATCATCATCCTTGGATGAAGAACCATCTCGTGTGTTCCTCCTGCATAAGATCCGACCACAGTCGTTCCCAATTCGACAATTTCTCCCTTCCATTCATAGAGTCCTAGTAGCTATTCCAACTCTTTGGAAGGCCAAGGAGAGCGAGGCTCACCATATCATCATCGACAGTAGTTATTCCCACACTGCCAAGCTCATCCCTGCAGGTGGTGAGCTTGTTCAGATATGTGGAAATAGTATCACCCTTCTCCATCTTGATTCTTTGAAGCTTATCCTTGAGCTCCAATTTCCTTTGGTCGCTATTGTTCTGGTAGAGGTCCTTCAATGTCTTCCACATTGAAAATGGAGTATCCTTCCCAAGGAGACTCAAGACAATATGGTCTCTACTCCCTCAAGGATGATCCGTCTCACCTTCACCACACACTTCTTCCACTCAGCCAACTCTTGTGCATTAGTTGAAGCTAGCTTAGGGATTTCTTGATCAATGAATTCCTTCAAGCCATTGTCTTCTAATACAACCTCCATTATATCTTTCCATGCTATGTAATTTGAGCTACCTTCCAAGGCATACTCGAGTCTCAAGCCATAGAATGCCATTGGCCAACCTTGAAGTATGATATGAATTCGATTTGCATCTACAACCCTGAACTTCAAACTTAGAATTCTCTTCTCAATATATTGTTCACAGTTCCGATACCATGTAGAATAATTTCTACAAATCTCACTCTGATACCATGTAGAAATTCTAATGTAGGTTAACCCGATAATGCAATATAAATCAAAGCATAATATTATAACCTACTTCTACTATTAATTTGCAGAAGCTTAAAGATCGAGCTGAACAATATGACCAGAAGAAGAAGAATCAATGGCACAATACACATGAAAATACTTTGGGGAAAGCCTCAACTAAAAACCCCACTATCTGTATTATCATACAAGGTGGAAATACATAGGAATTATACAAAGCCTTCGCTCTCACAGCTAGCCAGCTCTCAATACAATCCTCATAGATGCTCACAGGCAATCCTGGCTTATCTCCGGCCTTCCTCTCTGCCCTCTAAGCTCCTATGTCCTTGTGCTATTCCTCTAGGATGATTCTCACCTCACCAAGTGGAAAACTCTGATCTCACACACTATCAGAACTGCACAAACCTCAAGGAATGATTCCTTCTGCATGCATGAGTTTTCTTTATAAAAAACACATGCAACTGATAGTACTTTGTCCTTGACTTTAATCTCGACTGGGTCTTTCTCAGAATAGACATGCATGAGTTTCTGATGAGGGAATCTTCAGTTAACTAGAGTACACTAGTTGAGTGCATGCACGCATCAACTGACTGATAACTCACAATTAGTTCCTCAAACAGTTTGGAACTAATTTAACTGGACTTAACTCAGTAAACTGAGTTAACTAATTACAATTCAAATATAACTCAATCTTATCTCCTTAATTTAAGGGATAACTCTTGCATGACTTCAGAAAGACTTCTAACTTGAATTTCTCCAACTCATTAAGTCAAAATAACTTAATTAATTATTTCCAAGTAGTTGTTAAGACTAAATTCGATTTCAATTCACAATTTAGTTCAAGGACAAATTAAATTGGAATATTCTTGTTGCCACATTTCAACAATTAGATGGTGGGTAAATGTGGGTTACCTTGGAGGCCCTGTTTCAACTATAATTATTGACTTTACATGGTTTAGCACTCCATCCTCAAGCTTTGGAATCTAGCTCGAGGGTGAAAACTGCAAGAAAAGATTGGCTGCAGTATGTCTAAGGTTGGGTGGAGAGTTGAAGTCCCTATCTTAGTTTCCAAATTTGTCAACTTAATATAAGTGTTCCTTATGGCTTATGTGCCAGTAAATCATAGATGGATGTTTATGGTGCATTTTAAATGCCTTTTGTATATTAAACTTATGTTTGATGTGTTGGTTTGATGCTTACGTTAATGTTGAGGAATGTTGATTCCTACGTGAATGTATGGATGCTTATTGCTTGATTATGCATTGGTTAACAATGACTTGTCAATGTTGGGAAATGGAGTTTCTTGTATGATTGGGAAATGTTGATTT
This sequence comes from Pinus tabuliformis, assembly GCA_031772625.1. Taxonomy (NCBI): domain Eukaryota; kingdom Viridiplantae; phylum Streptophyta; class Pinopsida; order Pinales; family Pinaceae; genus Pinus; species Pinus tabuliformis. The sequence continues at coordinate 841,350,452 of CM062817.1, read as the reverse complement.
CTTGCATGGTTTTGGAATGGTATGATTCCTTGTGTTATTTTGAGCATAAATTCTAGTTTAATGACATGTATGCATATGAGAATCCTTTATTTTTTTAGCATGGAATATTGTCTAAGTTTCTTGAGTGTCAAGATATGGGTAGATCTTTGTAACATTTATTATTTTCTTGCATTGTTTCTTCATGGTTCGATTCCCATGTTAACTTTGAGCTCGAATTTAATCTAATTATGTAAGCATGAAGGATGGAAAAATCCTGGTTGTTAAAATGCTATCTGTCCTTTAAGGGTTTGCATAACTTGTCTATATATTTGGAGGATGTTATTTATAAGCTCAGTGTAAGGTCCCACCTTACCAATGATTAAGAGTGTAGAGAAGTAAAGGTTACGTTAAACACTATCACTCAATTATTTTTATATTTTTTTAATAATCATAATATGACTAACCTGGTTATCATGAAGATCATGTTCCTTCATCTATTTCAATATAAGAATATAACATAATAATTCAAGGATAACATTCCCTTAAAACCAATTCCAAAATGCATTTCTCCTCATGTTTAAAAGAACATAGCATGTGCTCTTTTCATACTTATACGTGAGTTCTAAGTAAGACTAGAAATAAATTCCATCATAATGCCATGTGTGAGCATTAAGCTTAATCAACCTATTTGACCCCCCTAGATTATGCTAAATAGGTTCCACTTATTGAATCTTTACATCATAACCACAAAGTATGCCACAAGAACCTAAAATATCCTACTTCTATTACAAAAATCACATATAAGGGCATGATTAATAATCTACCTATAATAAGGTAACTGAAGAAGGAATATATCTCTCTTCATCAGAAAATCTAATGATATGTTTATGAAATGGAAAAATGGAATCACAAAATATATTGACCCAACAATGTTTCCAAATTCATCATCTAAAAATCCTCATTCCCAAGTATTAAGGAAAAACAATTATTTGCAGAATGACATTGCTTCAATCATGAGACTCGTATAATGAATGTTACAACAAGAGTAGTTATTGTTACAAATTCAGAAGCATATTATTCTTCAAAAAGTTCCAAGTAGAACAATGGACTTGCCAAAATTAGGCACAATTAGTTGTTTGCTACAACTACTAAAGTATAAGACTACACTCATGAATACATGCAACTTGGACAACTTATTATGCTCACTTGCACAAGTAATTAAATCCTACAAAATTTGTCATTGTAAAATTGTTTCCAACAACACCCTTTTTTATATTTTTTATGATAGATTTATATGATAAAAGTGACATTGTCCTGTTGATCTATTCACACTTCAACAACTTTACTAAAATTCATTTTCACATTTATACAAAAAAAACTTGCAGACATAGGAAGCTACATCCATTGAATAATATATTCATAAGTTTCTAGTACATAAAAGCTATAGTCATTGAGATATTTACTCTATGAATTAATATGCATAAAACCTATAGCCATTGAGGCATTTTGTCAAACACTTGGCGACCATCATCTCTTAAGACAATTTTGACAACCATTAGCAACATGAATATAATATTTTTACTCAACCTATTTAACTCATAAAATTCATAAATTAAAACTTCAAATATTGGCATATTAAAACAGAAACTAAATCATCTTAATCCTTCACCAAAAAACTTGACAACAGGCACACAAAGTTGGCAGCAGTAATATGCAAAATCGCCTAGATTTACGATCTGGGTTCAGAAAAGTATTTTTTTTTGAATCAAATGGGGGATTACAGGTCCTGTTGGCACGGATACACCCTGATGTTGGGCTAAATCGCATCCAAAATACCCATGGATGCGATTCTTAAAAAAAAAAAAAAAAAAAAAAAAAAAAAAAAATTCCTACTATCTTATTTAAAACTTTTGTCAAACACTAAGAATGCAAACTTCATCTACAGTTGTACATGGATAAATAAAACTCAAATTTATGCTAATATTATATTTTCATCAAACTCATGGCATCTTGAATGCTTCAGCATGTAAGACTTTCTGTCAATTAGTTTGCAACAACATTGTACAAAAAAAAAAAAAAAAACTTATATAAAATGAACTACAGTTATTGCAGAATTTATTCAAACATTTTGTGTGCAACATTTTATATATATCTAAGTTTCAACTAACAACCCAATTCACAGTAAGCAAAAACCATGCTATCAAACATATAATATTGAATTTGGATAATAGATATGACCTGCTATGGACAAAGATTCATTATAAACTAAACTTGAAAACTTTGGCAACACATTCTTGTTTTAATCCCCTTGCATGCACATTCTCAGCTATAGCTGCCATTCATTATTGGTTAGCTCATAACATAAACATTCACAAGTAGAAATTTCTCATAAATTGAAATTTCTACAACACTTTAAACTAATAATGAACTAAAATTTCAAGAGTGTTTATGAATATACCTGACAGTGTATATATACAACTCCAAATATGAGAGTATGTTTCAGCTCCAATATCCTTACCAACTTATTGTGAACCATCTGGTTTTCCACCCAACCATATCCAAGGAGAACTTCTCCCCTTGGAACCCCCAAGCTGTAAGAGCTCACAAACAATACCAAAATACAACAGTAGAGAGATATCCAAGGCAAGTTGAGGAAGATAAGTTTCACTTCCTGCCAATACCACTCATGGTTAGCTCCACCAGGTAGAGCTACTTAAAAAAGTTTAGTTTAGGAATTTCAAATTCATTTCGAAAGCAATTGAATACTCTCCAAGTCTCTCCTTCTCATAATTGTTTTTTTAATAAATCTCTCAAACTCTTGGTATCACAATGCCCCTCACTCTCCCCCCTAAGTGAGAATACATGAGACACATATATAGGAGGAGCAACAAATTCTTGTCATAAAGGAGGAGTAATATGAATGCCTTGTATCCTATTTATAGGAGTGTAACTCATGCCATTAAGGAGAGGTATGTGTGCCTTAGTTAAGGAGAGTGTAACTTATGCATTAAAGAGAGCGTAAGAGGAATCTTTTATGACATGTCTTTAATGATTGTAAGAAGAATACGTCATTCTTTGCTGAGTGCATAAAATAAAGTGTAACGTGTTATTAAAAGAGAGAGATTTGCATAGAGCCATGAGAGTTATCAAGGAGAAAGGTTTAAAGTGATTGAGGAGATGAAGGTGACTTGTAATTCCCTTTTAATAATAATATCATAGTCTCATAAAATATTATAATACTATTAATAATATTGAGAATTAAGTCGATATTGAACTATTAGGATCAATCAATGATGAGTTAAGTGATTTTCCTTCAACTATACTTGATTACCAATTTATGCAAGTTGATTTACTATTTTTGGAAAGTCATGCTTGAGATGCTAGACATCACTTTCTATTTTTAGAAAGTCACTATAGGATTGTTAGAAAAGAGGTTTTATTAAGGAAATTCATCCTTGAGCTGCCATGACTAGTATTTTTCTTCCGGAGAATAGGGATTTCGCACCCCTATTGCATGCATCTCTGTGCCTTAGCAGATTGAGGACTCCGCGCCGTGATCTACTCTAAAGATCCAAGATTCCACACCTTGATCTTTTTAAATATTCAGGACTCCATGCCCTAGATTTTTTATTATGGATACAAGACTCCACGTCTTTATCTTTCATGGATTTAGGACTTTGCACCCTAATCCTTTTATTATAGATCCAAGACCCCACATATTTATCCTTCATGGATTTAGGACTCCGTGCCCTAATTTCCATGGCTTCTCATCTACTCTGCTTTGAAACTCCACGCTTCACCTTAAGGTATTGATTGTGAGCTCATACCCATCTGATGGTTCGTTGGTAAGGCCTTGTTCCAAGACCTACACACATCACAATCTCATAGATCAAAGGAATCAATGAATTTCATAATTAACTTATTCACATTTTACTAAAGATTGTGCATGACTTCCACAACCATTTTGGTTCTAGAGAAATGACTTTCGCATCCATTTATAATTTGAACATCCTTGTTTGCAAATAACCATGTCCCCTGTCACATCCTACTCAATACAAGATTAAGCATATATAATCATAAAAATCATGTATCATGACTTCCACAGTCATTTATAATTTGAGCATCCTTGTTTTCAAATAACCAGGTCCCCTGTCACATCCTGCTCAATACAATATTAAGCATATATAATCATAAAAATCATATATCATGACTTCCACAATCATTTATAATTTGAGCATCCTTATTTGCAAATAACCATGTCCCCTGTCACATCCTACTCAATACAAGATTAAGCATATATAATCATAAAAATAATGTATCTTGACTTCCACAGTCATTTATAATTTGAGCATCCTTGTTTGCAAATAACCATGTCCCCTGCCACATCTTGCTCATTACAAGATTAAATATATATAATCATATAAATCATGTATCATCCATAAATCATAATTAACCATATGTTCCACATAACCATGATCATCCATGGATCTATGTGTTTCAATCCTGAATCACCATCCATGTCATATACCTATGTCCAAACAAGGATACCAAAAGGGAAAACATTGATAATATGCTCTTAACCAAAATTAGTTCTTATACACACAACCATAGATATTATCATAAGCACATAGCAACCAGGTGACCCAAACTAGGTCTATAGCATATAAGCATGTACATAAGTCTGTCATGCATAATCTTATATCATTACATCAAAATCACCCTCTCTAAGTGTCACAAAACTAACCTTTCCAAGGTGGGACACTACACTCAAGAAGGATAACATTAATTATACTAGTTATATGTGTGTGTGTGTGTTAAATGGGTCGAGTTGAGCCCTGTTAAAAGCTTGGGAGGGATAGTGAGTGTAATGTATAAATATGCACATATGTGGAAAGCTTAGGAGGGACTATCTCTAAGAGATTTACATCTATGTATAAACTCTTATCGAAATGTGTGGGAGCTTAGCATAAAGGTGTTAAGAGGTTTGGCCCTTGTCCCTATGCGCAAACACTGTAACCAAGCACCAAGGGAGGATGAGTCCAATCTATCTACATATAAGCATGTGTCATGGGGCCAGAATTTAACGCTCAAAGGAGCACGAAGATGAATTCCTTGTAAAACATATGGCCAGGAGCCATGAATAAGGGCGTGAGCGGGAGAGATCTTAACCGTCGAATGTTACAAGGTATTAAAACTATCCACTCATCCTGGAGGTTTGTGGTACCCTAGATATTTTAATATGAGGTTGCGTAAATCTCGTTGGGAATGAAATGTTGGGACAACATGGAAGGTGGGATCGATTGTTCAACAAATTTCACATTGAGGCAGAGGACCTCAAAAACACTTATAACGTGAAATCTGAACTTACCGTGCAGCGAAGTGCCAGGCGGGACCCCCTGTCAACGTGGCAGGTGACATGGAATTAAAGACACATGACGTCTTGGACACATGTTAGTTCAATTCTATGGTTTTGTGAGCCCAAGTAGCCTAGATTTGATTGACATGTGGCACGCCTAATGTGGGGCTACATGGAGGATGACATCACCCCAGTGCCTTACCCCTGACAATTTCCAATAGAGTAAGGTGCAACCCTTGCCAAGATTTAATCCCTGAGGTGATGTGGCACGACGGAACCCACTTGTATAGGTGTAAGGGACAACAATCACATACTTGGTTGGAGTGAAGCTGAGCTGGTGACTAACCAGGTGGTCTTCTATGTAACCCCTACAAATTATAAGTCTTGCAAAAGAGAATGGATTGGGACGATGTGACTTGGTGAACCCTGAACATGTTGTTGTAGCTAATGGCAATGGGACACATTAAAAGAAGATCCACAGGGGATCCACATAACGTCGGAAAGGTTTCCTTGGAAGATTCAACGAGAGATCACATGAGATGATTTTATTCTTGAGGTGACATGGTCATAGTAGCCATGTGGTAGGTCTAGATGACGTGGCACTATTTGATAGGCCAATCTTTGAACGACCATATCTTTTGATCTGTGAGTCAAATTTAGACAAATTTAATATTTTTGGAAAGGTCTCAATAAGATGAATGCAATGATGCCATCCATTGTAAATTTTGAGGACGTTGAAAAGATCAAAACAATTAGACCCCATTTTCATAATGGGACATTGGAGGTTGGGTCATCAGAGTAATTGCCTCCTTCTACTCTTAGTAGGGGCTAGGGATAGTAGGGGGTATGTTATACAGTGGTATGAGAGCTTCTAGGTTTAACACTTGGACTAGATGGGATCTATCATAGAAATGATGTGGACACAGGTTTCAACTCTAGAACTTTGGGAATAAATTGTTACCTTGTTACAAAATTAACAGAGCAATAGGTTCAATGCTTGGATCTTTGGATTTAGGGGCAAGATGTAGCTCTAAGTGTTGTAGCTGGATGAGGATATTGCATGCTAGTTGCAAGGATGTTCTGGTATAATTGGCTTTATTGAAAAATGCAATTGGCTATTGCATGTGTTTTCTATTATGCATCTTAAAGGTCTAGACAATATTTGTTCTAACCATGGATGTTGTTATTTCTTTGGCTTTTTGCAAAATTACTTGCATGGGTTTGAGCATGATTGTTTAAGTGGTGTCCTTTTACACACTTGGGATGAATGTTCATGTGAATGCTCGTATGATATGAGGAATTTGTGAAATTCCTATGTTGCTTGTATTGTATAGCATAGTTGTTTATTGTTGAAAATATATATTTATGTATATGTTGATTGGATGGGAGAATTCCATGATTTGTGTGTCATACGATAGACAACCTTGGTGGATAGGAGCAAGATATTTGTGAATCAATTAGAGAGTGGAATGTTTTGATAGTTGATGGGTTATGCAAGCAGGTGTGGGATGTCGCACTGCATTCATGGACTGTGTATTAATTGTTTGCTTGTGCAAGTGAATTTTGGGTGTAGCATTGTGATGGAATGGTCATGAGTTCAATGCATCCATTAACATTGTGATGGAATGGTCACGAGTTCAATGCATGCATTAGCATTGTGATGGAATGGTTATGAGTTCAATGCATCCATTAGCATTGTGATGGAATGGCCATGAGTTCAATGCATACATTAACATTGTGATGGAATGGTCATGAGTTCAATGCATGCATTAACATTGTGATGGAATGGTCATGGTTATGCATGCATTGAACTCATTACCATTCCATAAATGTATAAAATTAAATTTTGTCCTGGTTGAGACACTTGACTAATGAATAAACAAAGACATGTGTATAATTGTAGGGTAAAGTGCTTGGCTTGGCGTTGCAAGATAACAATTGGTATAATTATTATATTCCATTAAAACACTATCAATTGAATGCATGTGGTAGCATAGCAAGATTTAGTGGCAATAAAAGAAGCTTGTAACAAGGCATGGTGCAACAAGCATGAATCGTTGGAAATTGGCTAAGCTCTTATTCATTAACCATTGGGAACACTGAAACTCATCGAGATTGAGCTGTTATGTTGTTGAATATTTTATGTTTTCTATTCCTAGATTGATTTATGTATGAATTTTCCTTTTGACTATTGGATTTTTCACGGTCATGCTATTTTGTTGCGTGATTTTATGACTCTTGTCATTATTTTATTTATTTATTTACAGTTTCCCTATCTTTCCTTTGTATTTTTCCTTTCATTTTCATGCTTTAGGGGCCTTGTGAACATTGGTTGGGTATGACAAAGAAGCCATGGGACTCAAGTAAGAGAGTTGAGAATCCCTGACAAAAATTACAACCTGAAAGAGGCCCTGCCAATAATAAAGTGCATGAACAAAACTAAGGAAGATTGGAAATTTGTAGTGCATAGATAACATTAACAAGGACATGCTAATATTGGGCAGATAGGTCAGAAAAAGGCCATTGCTGGAATCCCTTAAACATGTTACAATAACTAATGGCAATGGGACACATTAAAGCATGGTCCATAGGGGATCCATGTAACTCTGATAGGGTTTCCCTGTAAGATTCTATGAGGAACCGCATGAGATACCACTGGGATTTTATTCTCAGGGTGACATGGTCGTAGTGTGACCCACACCCACATACCTTGTGTGTGTGTGTGTGATATATGTAGGCTTGGTAAACCATGGAATAAGTTAATTCATAACTCAGTATGAATGGGTCAACAATTGGGGTTATGTTGCGAATCGTTGATGAGGTGGACATGATTAGGACAACCATGTGGCAGGCCTAGCTTACGTGGCACTATTTGATAGGCCAATTTTTAAAAGAACATATCTTTTGATATGGGAGTCAGATTTAGTCAAATTTTATATCGTTGGAAAGGCCTTGATGAGACAAACATAACAATGTCATCCATTGTAAATTTTGAGGAAGTTGAAAAGATCAAAAAATTTAGACCCCATTTCCATAAAGGGACATTGGAGATTGGGTCATGAAAGTAGTTGCCTCCTTCTACTCTTAGTAGGGATTAGCGATAATATGGGGTATGTTATAGAGTGGTATCAGAGCTTCCAGGTTCAACATTTGGACTCGATATGTTCTATTGTAGAAACAATGTGGACAAATTTTTTAACTCTGGAAGTTTGGGAATAAATTGGTACCCTGTTATAGAATTAACAGATCAATAGGTCCAAAGCTAGGTCCAATACTTGGACCTTTATTGCAAGGGTGGAGCTCTAGGTCTTAGTGTTGTAGGTGAATGTGGATATGGTTAGATATTATTTATAGTATTTTTTTGTGATTTGTATGTTGGTTGCAAGGATATTCTGGTATGATTGATTTTATTGAAAAATGCAATGGTATTGCATGTGTTTGCCATTAGGCATCTTGAAGGTCTAGACATTTTATTGTTGTGAGTATGGATGTTGTTATTTCTTTAGCTTTTGTAGAACAACATGCATGGTTTTGTGCATGATTGTTTAAGTGGCGTGTTCTTACACGCTTGGCATGAATGCACATGGATATGAGGGATTGGGAAATCCTTGCGTTGCTTGTATTGCTTAGCATAGACGTTTTTGGTTGAAATTGTATATTTATGTATATGTTGATTGGATGGGAGAATTCCATGGTTTGTCTGTCATACGACTGAGAGCCTCGGTGGATTAGAGGCAAGATATTTACGACTCTATTAGAGAGAAGTGTTTTGATATTTTTTGGATTATACAAGTAAGTGTGGGTTATAACACTTCATTCATGGACTATATATATATATATATAACACTTCTCTCTAATAGAGTCGTAAATATCTTGTATATATATATATATAAGATGGTAGATGTTGATGTAACATGTGTATTTTAACTAACCCCTTTGAAATTGCAAAGGCAATGATTGTTGACCTGGGCAAATAAGGTTGAATGCAAAAAGTAATGTTAAAGGGTGAGTTTTAAAATTTTATAATGGTAGTCTCAGTAAAGAAACTAGTATTTAATTGATGTTTTTGGCCTTGGGAAGGAAGATCATTTTTTTGGTAAGCTTGGTAGGACCTTTCTTTTTATTATCTTTCAAAATCAAGCAGGTTACATCCATGTGCTAAATGGTTAGGTGGCCTCAACCTGCCCTGAGGAAACCAGGTTTGTTGACCACCTAATGGCATGATAAGCCATCCAGAAACAAAATAGAATAAGTCTATCCAACCATGCTAAAAAGGTCTGATTGTCTTTATACTACCTAACATCTAGATATCTATAAACATACTGAAAGTACTGAAAAGATAGAAACTATTGCATACACTAAAAGTCAAAACAAAGGTGATACACCAAACTACTCATCGTCAGCTAAGTCAACCGGGGTTGGGTCCTTTGCACTTGACTCGAGAAGTTCAGATTACGAAATGCATGGGATGTGTTGTTCTATGCGGCTGAGGCGTCCGTTTTGCTTCTGAAGCTGGAACTTGATTTGTTGAAAATCCTGACTATAATCTGGGAAAGCCTGTGTTGTCATGGTCGAGCCTGAAGGAATGTGCTCCAAGGCCTTGACCAAAAGGCTCTTCATTAACCAATACAAGTGAATTGTCTGCTTGTACTGAGAAGTACGACCCCGAGAGTGCCTAGGGCCTATCAATCATCCACGTCAATGTCCAGAAGCTCAACTTTATTATTTACCTCCTCTTCCCATTGAGCTATGGGCCAACGAACTGGGGCTAAGCCTGCATGATATCAAATGGCTGCTTCATCAATAATCCTGAAGGTGGACTTATGCCCATGATTTTTTTTGGTAGAAGTATTGGGAGAATGGGACGTTGTGGTTCCTGAGACCACGGGAACCCCTAGTGGCCTTTCTTCTCTTGGAAATAACGCGAGCCATAGTGCTGGTGATCCGATAAGATAGATTGAAACCAATCGAATTAAAACCAGAAAGTCGACCTAGAGCGAGCCAAAAACCAGGAGCCAAGAGCTTCTAGGGGTCGCACCTAGCCGGGGGACTGGAGGGTGATCCAATGTGAGAACCACAACCCATACAAAAACCAATGGTATCTCTTTTTGCAACCCTGGCCCCTGAAATAGGAGTAATACCAAGGCTCATAGACATAAGTCCAATTGAATGCAAACCATGGAGGGTATCATTAAAAACCAAGCATTTCTCCCTGTCAAGACCTTGATAATACAGGGCCAATGCCACATATTACCAAATAAAAACTTAAGTGAGTGCTCCAATGACATAACCAAAGAGACCATGGGCGGCCCATAGGCCTTACCAACAACATGCCCATGCGAGCCAACAAAACTCCAAAAAACACAAACACGGGGATATTAAAAATCAAACAACCTTCAAACATTTCAGTAACAACAAGACCCTCTTCTAGGGAATACATCTTCGAGACCGACCAATTCATGGCACATCCCTTCTTCCATGAAACCCATAGACAAAAAATATGAGCCATGACAAAGAGATATGTGAAAAGTCAGAGAACATACCTGAGGCCGACAACCTAAACCCACTGCAGGAGAACCCGAGCCCTTCGAAATACCTCCACATAATTCTTCAACGGCATGCCGAACTGCTCTACTCCAATACTATGCCAAAATAAATCGCAGACGAAGTACTTACCAATCTCACTGATGAAAAAGTCGGTATATTTCTTTGTTTTCATTCTATTACGGCCTTCCCACCTTGCATTGATTGCGATCATGTGATCCGCCACCCCTCCATGTGCTTTGTGCATGTGGAGGGTAGTGTATAGGCACCTTGGGATCCGTAAAACACCCATTAACTGTTGAGATGATCAAGATTTTCCTGCTTGCACCCTGATTGGGGGTATGGGTCCTACTCTTGGTTAGACTATTGACTATCTTTATTGTCCTGCTGCAATATTGCCTTTAGGGGTTACAAATCAACCTCCAGGGGAGGGGGTGGCCAAGTCATTTCAATGGATATGCCCACATGGGAGAAACCCCAATTCTCTAGAAATTCTGCAGCTTTGTTTCCTTCCCTTCGCACATGGGAAGAAAGGATATAATCGAAGTTGGGAAGGAGTTCGTCAACTTCCTGCACTAATCTAGCTGTGCGCCAACTGTGGCTAAGTTTTTCCCATCTTGCTCCATGATTCATATTTTTTATGATATTTGTCACCAATTTTGAGTCTCCCTTGGTCACAAGCTTCCCGTATCCCATTATGATGGTAGTTAGGAGGTCTTGTTTAACAACATTAAATTCAGCCTCATTATTGGTTGCAAAACCACAATCAGTTGCATAAATCAGTCTCGTCCTCTTAAATGAGTCCCATAAGAGACCTCCATATTCAGCCATCCCCAGATTGCCTTTAGAGGCACCATCAAAGCTTAATTTAATAAAATCTTTCGGAGGAGCAGAGAAGTGTAGAGGAGATACTATAGGGGAAACTAGAAGTTTCCACAAACTCAGAGCAATCATAGAGGGGGACAAATTTAGCATAGATAAAATTCTAGCTTCATGAGGAGCAACCTGTCAATCATCCAGGTGCCATTTCTCAGCTAATATTGTTTCTCTAATATTTTGAGTTATGCCTTGCCATACCATCTCCAGAGGTTTGTGGCAATCTTTAAATATCTAGTTGTTTATTTCCTTCTAGATAGGTAAGGAAGATGATTTTAATTATGTTGATGATCTGAATTAAAAGATTGAATTCTAAACCTATGATGACATGATGGCAACATGGTATGTGTATATGTATTCTAAATTTTGAAACTCAGTTAATCTATATAATTAAAATTTTGTCCTCGTTTAGACATGTGACTAATGAATAAATGGAGACATGCGTACAACTGCAGGGTAACATGCTTGGCTTGGCATTGCAAAATATCAATTGGTATCATTATTATAATTTATTATAACACTAATAATTGATTGCATATGGAAGCATAAAAAGACTTAGTGGCAACAAAAGAAGTGCATATTGTGGTATGGTGCAGCAAGCATGAATGGTTGGAAATTTCCTGAGCTTTTATTCATGAACCATTGGGAACACCAAAACTCATGGGGATTGAGTTTTTATATTGTTGAATATTTTATATTTTGTATTTCCCGATTGATTTATGTTTGAATTGTCCTTTTTATTGTTGGATTACACATGGTCATTTTATTTTGTTGCATGATTTTATGATCGTTGTCATGTATTTTATTTTTATTTTTGTGCCCCCTTCTTCCTCCAGATTTTTCATTTCGTTTTCATAATTTGGGTGTCTCACAAACATTGGTTGAGCGTGGAAGGAAAGCCACAAGACTTTGGTAAGAGAGGTGAGAATGCCCAATAAAAATTATGACCTGAAAGAGGCCATGTGAATAATTAAAGAGCATGAACAAAAATGATGAAGGTCGGAAATGGGTAGTGCGAAGATAGCATGAACAAAAATGACGAAGGTCATAAATGGGTAGTGCGAAGATAGCATGAATAAGGACATGTTGATATTGGGAAGATGGGTTAGAAAAAGGCCATCGTTGGAATCTATTTAATGTGTTTTTGTATCTAATGGTAGTGAGACATGTTAAAGTAAGGTCCACAGGGGATCCACATAACCCTGGAAGGGTTTCCCCGAGAGATTCAATGGGGGACCGCATTAGATACCGCCAAGATTTTATATATATGTGGGCTTGGTAAAGCATGGAAGAAGTTAAGTTATAACTCGATATGAATGGATTGGAAGTCGGGATCATGTTTCCCACTATCGATGAGGTGGACATGACTAGGATATCCACGTGGCAAGTCAACATGTTGTGGCACTATTTGATAGACCAATATTTGAATGCCCATATATTTTTATCCGAGAGTCAGATTTAGGCAAGTTTTATATAATTGGAAAGGTCTCGAAGAGATAAACACAACGATGTCATCCTTTGAAAAATTTGAGGAAGTTAAAAGATCGAAAAAAATTAGACCCCATTTCTATAATGGGACATTGTAGGTCGGGTCACTAGAGTAGATGCGTGCTACTCTTAGAAGGGGTTGGGGGATAATAGGGGGTATGTTATAGAGTGATATTAGAGATTTTAGGTTCAACACTTGGACTGGATGAGCTCTATCGCAGAAATAATATGGACAAAGGTTTCAACTCTAGAACTTTGGGAATAAATTGGTACCATGTTATAGAATTAACAAAGCAATAGGTCCAATGCTTGGATCGTCGGAACTATGGTGGAGCTCTAGCTCTGAGTGTTGTAGTTGAATGTGGATATTTTTACATGTTATTTATAGCATTTGATTGTGATTTGTATGTTAGTTTCAAGGATGTTCTAGTATGATTGATTTTATTGAAAAATGAAATGGTATTGCATGTGTTTTCTATTAAGCATCTTGAAGGTGTGGACAATCTATTGCTGTGACCATGGATGTTGTTATTTCTTTAGCTTTTCTAGAACTACCTGTGTGGTTTTGTGCATGATTGTTTAAGTGGTGTGTTCTTACACACTTGGGATGAATGCACATCTGAATGCCCACATGATATGAGGAATTGAAGAAATCCTTGTGTTGCTTATATTGCATATCATAGTTGTTTATGGTTAATATATATATAAGGCAAATGTTGATGTGACAGGTGGTTTTCTAACTAACCCCCCTTGAGATTGCAAAGGTAATGATTGTTGCCCTTGGCAAAGAAGGTTGACTGCAACAAAAAATCTTAAAGGTCATGTTTTAAATCTTTTAATGATAGCCTCAGTAAACAGATTGGTATTCAACTGATGTTGTTGGCCTTGGTAAGGAGCCTCATTTTAATCGTGTTTATGATCTATATTAAAATATTGAATTCTAAACATATGATGGCAACATGCTAGTATGTGTATATGTATTTTGAATTTTGAAACTGAGTTAATATATATAATTAATTTTTTGTTCAAATTGAGACATGTGACTAATGAATAAATGAAGACATATTTACAGTTGCAGGGTAACATGCTTGGCTTGGTATTGCAATATAACAACTAGTATAATTATTATATTGCATTAAAATGCTAATAGTTGAGTGCATGTGGCAAAATAAGAAGACTTAGTGACAATAAAAGAAGCTTGTAATGTGGCATGGTGCAACAAGCATGAATAGTTGGAATTTTCCTAAGCTTATATTCATGAACCATTGGAACACCGGAACTCATGGGGAGTGAGTTTTTATGTTTTGTGTTCCTTAATTGATTTATGCTTGAATTGTCCTTTTGAGTGTTAGAATGTGTGTGACCAACTTATTTTGTTGCCTGATTTTATGACTATTGTCATGAATTTTTATTTTATTATTATTATTATTTTATTATTATTTTCCCTCTCTTTCCTTTGGATTTTTCCTTTCATTTTCATGCTTTGTGGGCCTTTGGAACATTGGTAGTCATGGCAGGAAAGCCACAAGGATCTGGTAAGAGAGTTGAGAAGGCTCAATAGAAATTACAACCTGAAAGAGGCCATGCGAATAATTAAAGAGCATGAACAAAAATGAGGAAGGTTGGAAATGTGCAGTGCGAAGATAGCATGGTTAAGGACATGCTGATATTTGGAAGATGGGCTAGAAAAAGGCCACTTCTGGAATCCCTTACAACATGACTCCTAAATGTAACTAAAGGCATAAATAAGGAAATATACATGACTGTAATTTGATTGTGTGAGCAGTGCTAACAAAAAACAACAGTCGAAAAACTAGTAATAACAACAAGGAAAAAAGGTTAAAGGAAGGAATTGGACAAAGAATTCCTTTGGCAAATGTTGTTGAAATTTCATGCATGCCTACATAAAAGAAGGGAGTTCTCAAAACTCTGATTTTAATTGACATATGTTAATATATGTATGTCCATGATTAAGTGGACAATAATATGACTGCCAAGTGGGTTGCCTTGGTCCATGGTGATAATGGACAACAATATGGAAGCCATGAAAATGGCTCAAAAGGAGGTACTCTTGACTTTGACTCTAATTACATTTGCAAATTTATGTTCACAATTATCCTGATATATGTGAGTGTGCGCGCGTGTGTGCAAACATGTGTGTAGACACACATGTTGTTATGTCTAAAAGGTTCTTGTCACGAATCATTCTTATGAAAGAATGATTGTATAAAACTTTAATTGATACAAATGTGAATGGCTAGATGGGATGACATAATAAGTTTTCCAATGAGGTCCCTGATTGAAAGAGGAAACGATGGGGTAAAGAGAGCTCTGGCTGACCGACGATTTTTGTTTGTTTGTTTGTTAAGCTTGGCAGGACCATTCCATTTTCTATTAAACATAAACAAGTTTACACCACACAGATAAACTGAGTGGCCTCAACTTGCCCCGGAGGGAAACCAAGTCTATTGGCCACCGGTCCACATTGTAAGCCATCCAAAAACAATACTATCTTAGTCTTTCCAGCCAAGCTAGATACGTCTCTGTTTCATGACCAAACACTACATAATTATATAAATTGATAATTGCAACATGGAAATTAAAATCTATCCACATAAGACAAAATTATGCATGGGTAGGAGTCTAATCCTTATGTTCCTCTGAGATAGATGCAATAGGTGTCGGGTCCTTGGCAGATGCTCTTGGCATATCGTACAGCTCCAGGATGCAAGGGATATGGCAGTCAATTCTGTCCAGCCTAATATCCTGTTTATGCAGCTGAAAGAGGATTTTCTCCATATCCTTCTTGTAGTTCGACATTCCTTGTAGTGTCACCACCATTCCCACTGAGATCTGCTCCATAGCCTTGCCTAGTAAACTCTTCATTAGCCAATACAAGTACAGAGTTTGCTTGAACTGAGTGATTCTTCCATGGGTGTTTCTCGGATCCGGGACTAAGGTCCTCCAGTTGTCCATCTCTTCCTCTGTCTCACTGCCTTGTTTCACTTCCTCTTCCCATTCTTCCAACAATTTCCGGATGCCAACATCCGTCCCCTCTCAGTAAGCCTCCGCCGCCTCTGTTATGAGATGTTCTACTGATTTTCTTCCCTTGCGTGGCTCCGACGTGCTCGACCCCTTATCTTTCCTGGGTGTTGGGCCTCTCCTACCACACCCACGGCCTCGCGCAGCACGAGCCATAACCTGTTGTCCTGAGCACTGATGACATCCACAATAAGTTAGATTTAAACATAGAATTGAAATTATGCACCACCTCACCCATTCATTGTTTCTTGCAGCGAGGTACCTCTTGCCTTGCTTCTCCTCTTCGCCAAATCTTCCCACAATCATGTTGGGGTGGGTCAGAGCCCGCAACCCCCAATGGGAAAGGCCATGGCCCTAGCCCCTTGAAGCACCCTTTTTCCCCTCTCCATTTCTCTCATTTGTATGCAGGTCTACCAACCCATGCCCATGTCGAGCTCGCAAACCCCCCTTGCGTCTTGTTATATGCCCACTGTAGTTCAGGTACCTTTCCCCCTCTGCCTTAGCCTTAGTGCTTTTGCCTCTTGGTTCCCCCCAACTGGGTCTCCACCCAGAGTTTTTGGCCTTGCCATCACTCCGACATGGGTTCCAGGTAGCCCAATGCTTACTTTGCGAGTCGCGGGTATGACTGCATCCCAAGCCTCCTACCAGCTGCTTTCCCCTGCCCCCATCTATGATCAATTTCCCCTCCTGCATTACCTTGCGACAGTCAAGCTTCCCCCCACCCTTGTTTACTGAGCACGAAGCTTCCCATCCTAACAGCAAGCAATTGCCCCCCAACAGTCATGGGTTTCACCCATTTGACATAAGGTATAGACGCAGAACCAGGCCATGGCGAGCAGTTGCCTGCCCCATTTCCACCAACAATTTCCTATCCCCCAGATAGAACCCCTTGCACCCCAGCTAAACCCCAACAAGACCATAATTACAGTTTTGAGGTGGAGCTAAATAACATACCCGAAGTCCGCAGGTGTTCGTCGACGGCCCTGGTTCTTCGTGTTCCGATGTTCTCCCCCAGCCCTGAGATACCACCCTTCTCCACAAGCTATCGCGCTAAGACTGCACGTCGAATTTCCTCGCCCTTCGTTATACCCTGCCTTGCCTCTAATCCCGCCACCTTGCCCACCTCCCCAGCATGCAATCATGCCAAGGGTCACCACACCCCCTGCCTTGAGCATGTGGGGGACGACGATATTAAGTGCCCAGGTACCCTTCATTATTGCACCCTTGTTGTCCCAACTGTCGGCCCACATCCCAATCGGGATGGCTGACCGATGATTCTAATGTCATGAGAATAATAATTTTATATGCTCATGTTGTGTCATGCGAATGACAAGGAAATGTTGATGGTGTAACAATGAGGAGTCGTTAAGAACACCTGATAAATGGGATTTTCTAAAGATGTGTGTGAATGGTTGAGCACCCATTCAAAGGACAAGACAATAGGTATAATTTAAATTTCTACAAATTATTTACGATGAATCTTATGAGAGATTGCACACCATGTTAATAGGAAAGCATGGGAATTACTTGGTTTGGGTGAATGAAGTTGACTGGAAAGAAGATTGCAGTAGCTTGAAAATATCAAAATGTGCAACAAGAGCACCAAGAAGACTGCAAAGGAGCCACAAAAAGTGGCTCATCCAAGGATAATTTTCATGTTTATTTAGTTGTTGGGCTAGCAACTATATGTGTGAACTATAATTTTAATTGAGTTGTAAATATAAAGCTCCAAATCATTTATGCTTGGGTGAAGCATGTTTTCTTTGTGTTTGGGAATGAGAACACTGAGGACAATGTTCCTTTAAGGGCGTGCAGATTGACACAACCCCTGCAAGTTAATTCCCCTTGTAAAACATTATCCTTGTAATTATGTAACTATAAAATTTTAAATGGATGAGAGAAAGGGACATGGATTTCATTACTTGAGTAATTGGTGATTTTAAATACATCACCCATGGGTTGGATGAGAGGATAAAATGGGTTGATTGTGCAACTAATTAACAGACGACAAGCCCATGTGTCTTTTGGGCATAATTACAAGCAAACATAGGACAAAGATTTGTGAAGAGGTATGGGTTGCACTCACCACAAGGAGGGCATGCATAGACCCACGAAAAGACAAGGGTGGTCAGTTGGCTACAACAAGAAGAGTGAAAACAACCACGAGAAGGGGAGGCCAAAAATGTTTGATGAATATTACCTTATTCATATGCACATGAAAACGAGGGAGGCCAAGCGGATTCTGTTGGAAAGGGAAGTGATGTGTGATTTGCATGGGAACATGCATAAGACTATGTACATACAGAGGAAGTGATTGGATGTCGAGAGGCTCCCATTAAATTGAAGGGATTCTAAGAGGTTCTTAGTAACATTCTTCCATTCGAAAGGGGTAGAGTCAACGTAGGGGAAAAAAAGCAAGAAATTCCCTTGGAAGAGGAAGGGAATAGAAAAAGAAATTCAACACAGAGGAAGAACTAAGATTGTAAATAGACCAACTTATGAAGCTAAGAGGGTTTGTTGGTGGAGGATCGAGAGTAGTGGCTTGCCAAGGACGAATGGAACCATCGATAATGGTTTGCCTTTTATTGAAGAACCCACTAGGAAGCTTGTGGATTGATGAAGCTACTAGCTAGGAGACAAAGATACTCAGGTACTTGGGGTGATTGAGGAAACACTAGGTGTGGACCTGGGCTAGGAACACTGGTGCTTGGGCTGTCTAAAGAAATACCCAACAAGGGTGATCTATGTGCTCCCATCGTAGTTTGTCCAACTAAGGAACTTTCCCATGTTAGATTCTCATCACCCTATGGTTGCCTGAGGACTGAAGAAACCATCGAGTGTGGCTCGCCTTAGGAAACCACTTGGAAGCTTATGGTCTGAAGAACCTAATAATTTATCTGTAGCTTGCCACTGAGAAGCCTTCCTATATTTGCATATTGAACTCTCCTCCTCTTGTAATCGAGTAATGGCTTGTTTAGGGCTGAGGAAACCACTAAGAGCGGCTTTCCTTGGGACTTAAGAAACCTCTAGGAAGTTGTGATATGAAGAACCTGCTAATTTATCAGTAGCTTGCCACTAAGGAACCTTCCCATGTTATAATAAGACTATTTTCTTGATTTAGAGATGTGATTCTTTGTGAAACAAGGAACCCCCGTGATAAAAGTTGATTGAGTTAAGTTACTGAGATTGAGAAATAGTTTTCCTAAGGTTGAGGAATACCACTGGGAAGCTTGTGCTTAGAAGAACCTATTGATTCATCAGTAGCTTGCCACTGAGGAACCTCCCCATACAATAATGAAATTATGTTAATGGAATAGAGATGTCAGCCTCTGTGTTTATAAAATATCCCCATGATGAAGTTGGTCGAGATCAAGCCTTGTGACATAACAACGAGAAGTTGCTTAGAATGGTTGAGGGAAGTGAGTCCCTGTGCATATGGTTATTTGATTGGCCGATGGGTAAAGGTGGGTTACCTTGGAGGCCTTGTTTCAAGTGGAGCTATTATATTTACATGGTTTAGCACTCCATCCTCAAGCTCTGGAATCTGGCTTAGTGGCAACTACTACAAGAAAGGCTTGGTTGTAATATGTCTAAGGTCGGGTGGAGAGTTGAAGTCCCAATCTTAGTTGTCAGGTCTATCAAATTAAGGTAAGTGTTCCTTATGCCTTAGTCTCGCGGATGTCGTCCAATCCCAGGAAACTCTATATACGCCTAAACATTGCTCCAAGTGTGATTTATTAAGCTGGAAAAAAAGTGTTCCTTATGCCTTATGTATAAATAAATGATATATGAATGTTTGTGGTGCATTTTAAATGCCTTTCGAATATTATTTTCATGTTTGATGTGTTGGTTCAATGCTTACATTAATGTTTAGGAATGTTGATTCTTGCATGAATGTATGGATGCTTATTGCCTGATTATGCACTGGTTAACAATGACTTGTCAGTGTTGGGAAATGGAGTTTCTTGTATGATTAGGAAATGTTAATTTCTTGCATGGTTTTGGAATGGTATGATTCCTTGTGTTATTTTGAGCATAAATTCTAGTTTAATGGCACACATTCACATGAGAATATTTCATCTCATGAGTATGGGATATTGTCTAAGAGTTTCGAGTGTCAGGAGATGGGTAGGTCTCTGTAATATTTATCTTTTTGTTGCGTTGTTAAAGGAATGGTTCAATTCATGTGTTAACTTTGAGCTCGAATTTAATCTAATTAGTTGAGCATGAAGGATGGGAAAATACTTGTTGTTAAAATTATCTTTGTGTTTTAAGGGTTTGCATAAATGACATGTATATTTGGTCGATGTTTATTTATAAGCTTAGGAAGGATATCGTTACATGTGTGTGTGTGTGTTGAATGGGTTGGTTTGAGCCCTATTAAAAGATTAGAAGGGATAATAGAGCGTAATATATAAATATGTGCATACATTGAAAGCTTAGGAGCGATTAGATCTAAGAATTTTACAACTATATGTATAAACTCTTTTGGAAAAGAGCAAGAGCTTAACATAAGGTGTTAAGGGGTTAAACACTTATCCTTGTGTGTGGTCGTTATAAGCAAGTGTCGAGGGAGGATGAGCCCAATCTATCTACATATAAGCATGTGTCGTGGAGTTGAAAGATAAGTCTTGGAGGAGTACAAAGACACATGCATTGTAAACCATATGTCCAAGAGCCATGACCAAGGGCATAGGTGGGAGAGACCCTAACAGCCAAATTTTCAAGGTGTTAAATTTCTCCACGTGTCCCAGAGGTTTGGTACCCCAGAGATTTGACGGGAGGTTGGGAAAATCCTACCAGAAATGAAATGTTGGGACGACGTGGTGGGTGGGGTCGGTTTTTCAATGATTAGCGCGTTGAGGTGGAGGATGCCCAAAACAATTATAACATGAAATTTTAACTGAACATGCAACAAAGGGTTAGTTGGGAGCCCCAGCTGGCATGGCAAGTGACACAGACTCAGAGCCACATGACGTCCGAGTGGGGAACACATGTAAGCTAAACTTAAGGGTTTTTTGGGACCTAATGACTTGGATTTGCGTGACACATGGCACACCTAATCTAGGGCCATGTGGAGGATGACATCACCTAAACGCCTTAGCCTCGACAATTTCCAATGGAGTCGGCTGCAACCCTCACTAGGATGTAATCCCCCAGGTGATGTGGCATTACAGAGCCCACCTGTATGGGTATAAGGGATTACGACTACGCGATTGGTTAGAGAGGAGTTGAGATGGTTGTTAGCCAAGTGGTGTTTCAGGTAACCGCGATAGATTGTAAGCCTCACATAAGAGAATGGGTGGGGATGACGTAGTGTGGTGGAGCTTGAACGTGTTGCGGTAGCTAATGACATCGAGACACATTAAAGGAAGGTCTATAGGGGATCCACGTAGCCCCGAAAGTGTTTCCCTAGAATATTGAACAAGGATTGCATGAGATACCGTCGAGATTTTATTCTTGATGGACATAGTGGGGCATGCACCTGCATAGCTTGTGCGTCTGCATATCTCTCTCTCTCTCTCTCTCTCTCTCTCTCTCTGGGTTCTGTTCCAAAACTTGTAACATTTTAAACCATATTTATATGCAATAAAGATGCAATCCAACTTTGTGCTTTTGTCTGGGTTCCAAAACTTGTAACATTTTAAACCATATTTATATGCAATAAAGATGCACCTTGTATATGGGCAATCCGACTTTGTGCTTTTGTCCTTTGTAACACATACATATGCATTACGGAAAAATACCCTGAGATGTGAAAGAGAGGTTTTCTTACTAGTCTGTACCTCATGTGGAGTCTTATCCTCCAACGCTAATAAATATTATCTATTAATAAGGTAAAATGCTATATTCACTTCCTCTGCCTAAAGTTTTTGTCCTAATCCAACATCATTGCATGCATGCTCCTCACCTTTTCCATCAACATCCTGTTCATCCTTTTGGCAACTTTGTTTTGCTGAGGTGTATATTGAATACTCTTATGTTGTGTTATACCACACTTCTTACATAACTCTTTGAAATCCTTCTTCGAGAATTCTCCACCATTATCTATCCTCAACACCTTAATCTTCTTATTTGCCTAATTTTCCCAAGAGCCTTAAATTATTTAAACTTGTTAAAGACTTCACATTTCTTCCTCAGGAAATATATCCATGTATTCCTCAAGAAGTCATCTATAAACGAGACATAAGACACAAATTTACCCAATGATAGAATCGACAAATATCCAAACACATCACTGTGTACAAGCTCTGATATTCCTTATGCTTTCTTAGCACTAGAGGAAAACCTCACCTGATTCCACTTTCCATATACACAATGTTCACTGAAATCAAAATCCAGAGAGAAAGTAGACATACCTTCATGTAGTATCAAAACTGAGGCCTTTCTCTCCAACATGTCCTAGTATTTGATGCCACAACATAGTCTTTTCTTCAAAGACTACAAGACATTTTGCTCCACTTTAAGGAGAAATATAATTGTTTCACCTATTAATAACAATATTGCCCAACAAATTGTACAGAGTTATGATCTGAACTCCCCTCATCAATACCAATGCTCCTCAAACCAACTTGCAGGTATCTTTTTCAAACACTATTTTTACACTTGCATCATCCTTCTTGCTTATAGAAATTAGATTTTTGGCCAATCTTGGAATATGCAGAACACGAGGGAGTGTTCCAATCCTTCCACCTATCAAGCTCAACTTGATTTTTCCTTGCCCCATGATTTTGGTCTTCTTGTCATCACCTAGGAAGACATCACTACCTTGATATTTCTCATATTCGTAAAACCACTCCCTATGGGGAGTCATATGAAAGGATGCACCTAAGTACATTAACCATGCCTCATGATATACTTGAAGAATAATCCAAGTATGAATGCCTTAGTGATGTGTACTTGAAGAATAATCCAAGTATGGATCCCCACATTCATCTGAGGTGGTTTCCGCCTCTGCAAAAGGAGCATCATCAGATCCCTTTCCTTTCTTGGGAGTTTTAGATGTACACTTTTTCTTGTAGTGTCCTTATTTTCCACATTTCCAAGATACCTTTACAAATTTTCCTGGAGATTTAGATCTCCCTATAGATTTAGATCTTTCACTTGAGGACTTGTTTGTATTTTTGTTTTTGGATCATCCTCTTATAGACAAGGTATCTCCATTGTGGCTCTCCATGTTTTTGTCTCATCTCCTCCAACAACAAGGATGATATTATTTCATCAAATTTCAAGGTAGATGTTTTACTACCTATAACAACAACCAAACTATCCAATGAGTCTAGTAGCAAACATAACATACTAATGCACTTATCCTCATCTGAAATCTTCATATCAACATATAATAATTGATTTACCACAATATTGAAGGCATTTAAATGCTTTATAACCGAGTCTCCATCCCTTATCGTAAGGTCATATAACTTATTTTAAATGAATAATTTATCTATGAGGGACTTAGATTGATAGGAAGTCCCCAACTTGTCCCACAAAGCTTTTGTTTTAGCTTCTCCCGAAACATTCAGTAATATCGGATCTGAGAAACACAACCGTATTGTGTTGTTTGCCTTCTGATCCAACTTCTCTTCTTGGCCTTTCTTATTGCTCATTATTATGCAAGTACATCTTTTTAATTACCCATTAAGGTTTATTAATAAAGTTAAGAGAAGTTATATTTAACATACAAAAATAATTCAAAACTTGGTTTCAAATCATGCATTTTCTTATCACAATAGTGGTATGAAAGATATTGTCACTATAAATATTTCTTTAACTGCTTCCAAGTAATCCTTTTCTCATCAATATGCTTGACTTACTTCAATTTGCTCCTATTGCATAAAGGCTTCTCCTCGTAAATGTTACATGTTAATTATGGCTTTTAGACTAGAGAAGTAAATATGTAATTGAAAATATTTTCTAATACCAAATGGTTGGGTTTTTTAATCATCTCCTCTTTTGTTTTCACCATAAAAAGTCGGTGCCTTAAGCTGCCTAAGCTCACCTTGTAAACCATCCAACTCTTAGCTTCTTCTTTGACGATTAACAAGGGACACTTATGGGTTGCTCCTCGACCCTTCATATGCACAAAACTTCATATCTTAGTGGGTGTGTGAGTAGTGATTTTTTTTAGATCTGCTAGCACTTCTTGAGTGCCTAGATCCTTTATAGTTATCCCTCCTTGCATGAGGCCTACCTTTTTCCTCATGTCATAAGCCCACATACATATATATGTGTGTGTGTGTGTGTGTCTCAACAAGTAATATTTACAGAAATGGACTATTTATTTGATTTTGCTCCTCCCAGGCTCTTATTATTCTTTCACTATCAACTTCATAACTCTTCACTTCCACTCTCAAATTTTCTCATAGCTTCTACCAATTTTGTTGGCTCCCCCTCACTTCTATGTCCATTAGAACCAATGTCTTCATATCCCAAACTAATTGTTTGGATAATTTAGATACCTAAACTGGGACACAATGTTCATATCAATCTAGTGTTTGTAAACTTGGAAGCACACTACAATATGTAATGAGCTAGATTATATTAGTTGTCGCTTGTAGGTTAAATTTGAAATAAATCAAACTAAATACTAAATTGAGGAATCACGAAACAAAATTTTTAATCTAATCACATTGGCTTGAAATGTAAAACACACTGACTTAATTTATGAACACTTGGACTGGGCATACACTTAGATTTCTCACACAAATCAGACTTCTCTACCTAAGTCATGTTCAATCAAGCTTTCACTTAAATACTTAAAAAAAAATGGTCAAAGGGGTTTTTAATCAAAAGGATTTATTAAAGCACTGGGGCCTTTCTTGCCACTAAAACCAAGCATACACTCTAGTTGTCTTTTAGCCATTTTAATGGATTTTGACCTAGTACCAATTAAGAGGCTGAGAATGCACTATGACCTTCCCCATTTGTGAGAGTGAAAATAGGCAATCACTCATAGTCTTCTACTCATCCTCTTAACCAACATGTTCCCAGACCATTAATCTATTAAAATAAATTAGTATATGAAAATCAAGGACTATAGTGTTTGTTAGCTCAAGGCTAAGTGGAAAATTTATCAAGAAGTTGGGTCCCTCTTCACCAAGAAAGATGGTGAATGGCACTCTAGGGGTGCTTTGATTGACTTTGCCAATTAGATTGTTCCTTCAAACATCAACTACTCAATGATAAATAAAACTCATAAACATACTTAAATCGATAGCAAAAAGAAATATTCTATTGATGGAATATTGGATGAATGTGGTTGCTATGATATACTTATGCAATATAGTCATATGTGGCTCATAATGTTTAGTGAGCTCACATTAAGAATCAAATGACATAACCAAAATAAAACAACACCGAAAACATTCAAAAGTAAACAATATAACAATGGCATAATCGGAAAAGAACACTTATAAACAAAGGTTTTAAAGCATATCTACACAATGTTTAGGAAACTAATTTTATAAGCAGCCCTAGATTTGAATATACAAAACATAATTAGATCATATAAACAAGAAATATAATGAAATACAACATTAAAAAGAAAAAGTTTACCAGATTAACACACAACAATGAAAGAAAGTACTAGCTTAAGTGATGGGGGGCCTTCCACAACTCAACAAGCACACTTAATTGGAATCAGTAATTGAAAAACTCAAAGAAACTTCATGGATTCCTTAAGATGACTAAATACAAGTCTACAAACAAAGTTTGAGCTCTTGAGTTTACCCAAGTTCTAAAAAATAATAACACATCTTGGTAAACTAAGTTTGCTTGCCTTTATATGCAAAATTCAACAAAATACACAGAAACCCTATTTTTTTTATTAATTTCAGACTATTCTAAAGATGAATTATGATACAACCATCCTTGTTGGGCACTCAAACCATGGGTACAATCTCTAAAAATTGGATTTGGGTGAATTTAGCAACTTGTGTTGAGTTTTTCCTACTAGAGTGTCCGCTTTGACCACACATTGAATAGGTGTCTCAAAATTGTTTTAGGTTGGGCGAGTCAGAAACTCACAATCTCAAGACATCGACGATCAAAACCCATGTTCTAGATCTTACCTAGATCTATTGCAAATATCGCAATGAATGACCTTCAAAAATTGATGAATATGGGAAAATATTGTCATAAATGACTAGGAGAGGTATTTTTAGGGCTAAATAAGTCAAAAACATAATAAAATTCCTGATCAAAGAGAGGATTGTCAACTAATGTCTAGGCCTTTAACATCTCTTTCATGATTGTAAGTTATTTGTTCATCCTCCATGTCTCCAATCTACAATCACGAGCTTGTCTTATTTCACTTATACCCTTAATTTGGCAAAATGTGCAAGCAACCAATGTTGTTAGAAACATGCATATTATAAAATTTGTCAATTAAAGCTATACACTTTTTTCTTCTCAATTCATGAAATTGAAGCTTATTGTCTCGCATATCAACTTGTTAATGACTATATTCAGGCATCAATATGATCGTTGAGTTGAAAGTTTTTTTTTTCGAAGTTGCAATTTTCACCCAATTTGTGCACTTTCTCATTGGTGCAAATTTAATTAAGAGGCCAACTTTTGTCACTTACAAAATAAAATTTGTAATAAACCAAGAAAACTTTTGCAGACATTGATATTAACGCCAATAATGATTCCTTATAATTCCTAGATAGTGATATAGTCAAGTTATGCAACAATATGGAATTGTCAACTTTGTCCTTTTCCCACTTTTCTCCAACTTTGATTTTTTTAGCGAAATTAGCTACTCCTAAACTAAGTAGCTTGGGAAAAAACTTCACTAAGGAAAAGTATCTCCCTTGATGAATAGATAAAATGTCAAGTGAATAAACATTTATAGTTTTTTCATTTAGGATCCCTTTCCTTCTTTTAAAATCCCTCAAAAGTGGCATAGAATAATGGATTTTGACCTGTTTTAGCATCCCCATTCCAAACCCTTTGGATTTCGGTCAATTACTCCAATGGGTATATTCATGCCTGCTTTTTTTACTCTTTGTCAAAATCTCATCAGTAGCAAGGCCATTGTCTAGGAGCACCATCTCATTCTTCAAAACTCACTAATTTGGAGTTATTGGCAAATGAGAGAATACTTGGTTAGTGGGCTCTCACTTGAATTCCTATAGCCCTTCCAATTGTGGACATGCCCATAAAATTTCATTTGGATCTAAGTTATTGTACTCTTGATATGGCCAAAGTATGATTTTGGCTCGAGACTTTTTTAGTTTAAAGCATAGAGTAACTTTTGTTCATGTCAATGTTGATGTGGCATGTTGATAGAAGATCTTTTCTTTTGTGATGTTAAACAAAAATGCTTAAAGATCATGAAAATACCATAAATGCAACATCCATGAAGAAGCAACACAAAATGAAGACATCAAAGACAATGTACCAAGATTTGTTAATGGAGTTCACTCGCAATGTGTGAGCTACGTCTTCGGGCCCAACTTCAAAGTTGAGACCCCTTTATATTATATCATCGAAATAATGGCAAATACATGGCAATACCTCACTTTTGAGAGTGACCTAAAAATTCGCTACTCAAATTGCAACATACTCCATACCAGGAGGTTTGCCTTGAATTCTGCAACTTTAGAGTATAAACATGACCACCTTTTGACATGTACAAGGCTACCTTGAAGTTTGTGCCAAACATTTAGTGGCACACGTGGGCTTCTACCACGAGCCATCATATTCGCTACTTAGATCCCAATTTTGAATGCACCATTGAATTCCTTGCAAAATTTCAAGAAAAAAAGTATAAACTTGATTGCCTTCTCACAAGTGCAACTCCATCTCATAAAATGTGCCAATCATTAATGATACACATGGGCTCCAGCCATGAGCCCTCAGATTTGCTGCTTATATCACAATTCTAACCGCACAAGTAAATTCCTTGCAAAATTTCGTGAAAAATGACTATAAACTTCATATGGTTATGTCACCTTCACCTCTGGATCCCTCAAGGAATCTTCAAGATTATATGAATAATCTTGTAAAATAGAATATTCTAGAAATATATCTCAAAAAATGTGTCCAATGAGGGCCTCGTTCTTTGTGTTCTCTGTTCCACTGTGCATTAGTATCTTCACCCTCCAGAACACAGATGGGCAATGTTTTAAATAATATTGTGTGGGAAAAGTTAACAATTTCTTTGTTAGCGCACTTGTTTGGCACTCCTAAGTTTGACTTTGGTATGTGGGGAGGTCCTAGGGTCAAACTTGTTGGCCGCCCACTTGTTTTGTTTTTATTGCATACATGACAAAGTATATTAAGCATATAATATATGGTAAAACTATATGTATGCCCCACGTAACACACCATATACAAACAAAAACCCATGCATGAGCAAAGTTGCCAAAGTGAAATGGAGGGTGTGCACACATTCCAAGGCCACTTGGCATAATTTGAGGTGCCACATGGCGTCGTGTGATTGGGCCACATGACAAACCCTCATTGGTTCATGTGTGCCACCTTGCACCGTGTCATATGCCTAGTTAACACCTCTACCCTATGTCCTTCAAACTTGCCACATCAGTTGCCATGGGTCCCACCTGGGCCTACTTATTGGGTTGCCACATGGAATCTTGTGGGAGTGCCACGTGGCACCCTAGGTTGACTTTTGACTTTGACTTTTCATTATTTGTGACAAGCTTCATAAGAACGTAACTCCCTCATACTGAATTGGATTGAGGTGTTGTTTGCGCCATTGGAATCGGCTCACTAACCTCTACAACTTGGTGTTGGTTTTGCTAATATCCGAGGATTTTGAATTTTGGGCCTTTTCAGATCCTCCTAGATCACATGTGTGGATTGACATGGCACCCTAGGGTGATGCCATGTCACATCTCTCGACCACCTCACATGCCTTGTCATACCCAACCTCCTTCCTTCTTCTCTCTCCTTCCTTACCTTTCCTTTCTCCCCTAATTTTCCTTTGGCCCCACTCAGTTTTGACAATCCACGCAACATTATCTCTTTCACTCCATGCTTGTGGTGGGCCTTGATCTGCATCTTTTGCTTGGCATTCATATCTCTAATCCTTTCCCTAAACTTATGGTGAAGATTCTCTAAATTTCAATAAGATGTGCATGGGTTAACAACACATTTAAATAATGAACTTAAAAAAAAGTGCTTGATTTGATATTGAAGACAAGATTAAGATTGACAATTATCATGTATTGTCTGAGTTTAAATAGCATGGGATTTAATTTGATCTCAATGTCCTATATCTAGAAACTACCATGCTACCATGCATTATAATTTGATGGGTTGTTGGGGTTTGGGAAAAATTCTCAATACCACCTTTCAAAACTGCCACAAGCCACTTATGTGTTGTGCCCATCCACATCATCTAGAGCATGCCTTGTTCCGGTACAAATCCCAAAGCATGCCACCGTGGACGTGTAAAACACTTGAGCTTTCCATTGCATCCCTACCATCATGGCATGTCCACATCATTGATGATGTCACCATTATCATCATCGATGCCACTATACAAAAAAATCCCAAATTTCCCAAAATTTTCAAAAATCCATATTTTCAAGAAAATGTTTCAGGCCACTAAAGGCACCCTTTGGTTCAATCTCTACTAAAATGAATATGTTCGTCTGCCCATATGACTAGAGAAATGCAAGTGATGCTTTGATATCAATCTATAACATACTGTCACACCTCACTGCCTTAAAATTCACATTATCGGGTGAATTTTAACTCATCCTTTAATAATCAATAATCATGCATGACAAAGAAAAACTCATATAAATATCAAGAAACACCAATATATGAAAATGAAGCTACTCATTCACATATATAACATTAACAAGCTAGACAACTCAATATAATCATAACAAAAATATAACATAGAGAAAACAAAGAACTTTTCCTCATATAAGATTCACACTGATTGGTTGTAGACGTCAAACATTCCACCCAATCTCATGCAATTGCACATTAACTCTCTATAACATGTCACCCCTAGGTTAAGGTTATGAATCCATAAAGACAGGTGCCTATGCGACTCTAAGTCCCAAATCAATTCAAATATCAAGTTGTTACAATTCGTTTTCATTCTTGCACTCACATAGATCCCAGTTTACTAGCCCCTCCCCCTTGGCATGCAAAACCTCAAAAAAAGAATTCCCTTCTATACAATGCAATCCATTAAGTTATTCCCTTTCTCTCCAACTCTAGTGGCATTGGCTAAGAAATATCAATGCTAAAAACTCCAAGGAATCTCACCTTTGGACAATTTTACTCAATTGTCCTGACTCTTATGCACACAAGCATACTTTTCTAACTATTGGAATAATAAAAAATCTAAAATTATCAACCAGCTTTGGATTTTTTTAGCCAGCGTTCCTTCCCATGTCATTATTAGGAATAAAAACAAATAGCCATGAATAATCAATCCATTAATAACAAAAAAACATGGTTAAAATATGGATGCTTACAAAGCACCATGTGGATTCCCCAAGAAGTTCATGTAACCACCTTTTTCTCACTAATTCCCAGATGGAAACATTAAAATATAGCAATTTGGCTTACCTTCTCAAGACCCCCTCTCTCGTAAAATCATATCCCTTATAAATTTATCTTGGTTTATCTATTATTGTGCAAAGAGACGCTCTCTAGCCCAATATCGAAATGATATTGTAATGACAACATAAACAATTTGATGTGGTGACAAAAAAGAATTAGCACAAATCTCTAATTAAAATTACAAAATAAAATAATTCCCAAATGGATACATTAAAATATAGCAATTTGGCTTACCTCCTCAAGACCCCCTCTCTTGTAAAATCATATCCCCTATAACTCTATCTTGATTTATCTCCCAAGAGACCTATCTAGCCCAATATGATAATGATATTGTAATGCCAACAAAATGTTCTCTAGCCCAATATGACAATGATATTGTAATGCCAACATAAACATTTTGAAGTGGTGAGAAAAAAGAAGAAGTGAAAATCTATAATTAAAATTACAAAAATAAAATAATAACATTAATAATTATAATTTTAGCTATAAAATTTTAAAGTTAAATTAAACTATAAGATCAACGTGTATTACAAGCCCATGGTATTACATAACCCATGGTATTTATTATGATTAAACATATGCCTATGGTATTACATAACCCATAGTATTTATTATGATTAAACATATTTAAACGGGCGAAGAAACCTATTATAAAATGCAAAAATACCGACTTAAATTAATCTTAACTTTAAACTTGATCCCTCTCGACACTTAGTAAATCTATATTTAAAATAAATTTAAACTAATATATAACCATTACTATATTTTTATTATTAATATTAAAGAAATATATAATATTATTATAATCTTCAACATTTCATCTTGAAATCAACCAAATAATTAAAAAATAAAAAAGAGAATATTCTTGTGATCCTATTGCCACACATGTTCATGCCAAAAACAAAGAGATTCTAAATGGGGCTTTCCAATTAACTTTTCTCAATACACACATTAAACAAATCAAGAAAACCATTTATCCCCAAAAGTAACCCTTCCAACCAATACTCGCTGAATATATAACCCGTTAACATTTGAAATCTAGCCTTGAATTTCCCTCCAATTCTCCTACCTCTTTAACAATCTTCTCTGTGCTTCGAAAAAGAATCCTCTGTGTGTTATTTACTACATTCCAATCGCAACAAGAAGAAACGACGTCCACATACAACATATTTGCCATCAAATTTATCAACCTCTGCCACACTGGAATGATGACCAATGCCCTTTCATCACCATGATAGACGAGGAACTGCGAAGAATGGAGGCGAATGATGTGAAAGCCGATCAGCCGATTTGGGGATTCGGCTCGGACAATGATGACACAGACATTCAACAACAATGGAGGTCAGTCGAACCCTTAAACATATCTCCAATTTATTTTTCTCAGACACCCAATTTCCCAAGTCCACTGATTCAATCCATGGCGTAACAGTTACAACTATTGTACTGCAGGAAAATGTTTGAGGATATTTCCAATTACGTCGGGGACGATCCTCTGCTGCCGTGGCTCAGGTAAGTAATTCATTCATCCTTTCCATCCTGGTGGTTTCGGTGTCATGTCTTGTGGGTGTACACGGTTTGTCGTGACTATTTATGTATGCTGCAAAGCTATCTCACCTCAATGGCACATCGCTCTGTGAAGACTTCGTTTCACATTAACACTGACCTTCTGTCATGCTGGATCTACTAATTGAAACGAAGAGCACCAACATTTCCTGCAGGTGCGTCAAATGGGTTCGAGCCACATTCTCCAACGACACCCAAAATATTTATATTAAGAAGCTGTTGGAGACCTGCACATCCACATTTCAGAATGATGACAAGTACCGGAATGATATCAGATACTTAAAACTCTGGATCTTTTATGTAAGATCTCAATGATATATCCATTTTTCTTTTTTCTTTTTTCTCTTTCGAGTAGATGACTCACAGAAAGCAAACAAGCAGAACCTTGCCATGATTCGTGCTCATTTTGTTTCTTCTGTGGAAATGTTACCAGGCAGATAGCTCTCAGGATTTCGACCAGGTTTACTCAACCATGGAGGAAAAGGGTATAGGTCGATTCCATTCTTTGTTCTACGAAGCTTACGCCATATATTTGGAACTGCAAAGCAAACTAATCCAAGCCAATGCAATATACCTGTTGGGCCTATCAAGGTACACTCTCTCACTTCCATTTATGTTCTAAGGTGAGTATCCAACGTACAGGGTTAAGGGAATAAGCATAACATATAAGAATAGAACCAATTGAGGTCAAACGGAGACCCCTTGTGATAATATTTTGTAAGTGCATTGTTGCAGGCAGGCACAACCTCACTCAAGATTGAAGAATATGTACGCACACTTCCTTGATCGCATGACTGAACTTGTGACTACCAGTGCACGGGAGGTATCTTTTGCACCATCAATTGCAACCTGCTGCATTGAAATTGCACAAATACTAAAAGCATAATCCTTTTGTGTTTTTTAGGGCAATGAAGCCTTCTTTATCCTAATGATTATATCTAGTTGCAATGAATGTGATGTCTGAAACTCGATTAGAATGCCAAAATCCCAAGTGAGGTTCAGCTGATAGCTTTTGCCCCAACCTCTTCTTACCGACATGTAATATGGCCATTGAGACAATTGAAAATCATCATATGGAATTTTAGAGAGACAAAGTGCCCATTGCATCTTCGATCAATGTTAATCACAGTTAAATGTTAGCCTACCTTATTGTTTAACTTGATATTTTTGGTCTGCATTCAAATGTTTTAGAATGCAAACTCTACACAAAGGAAGTGTCAACAGTATAAGCCAACAGCCTCTTGAAAATTGTTGACAACAAGTTTAATTGGAAAAATCTCCAGAAATGTTTGATTGTAATTACAGAAGAACCTAGTCACCTAAGTGGGAGTGTAAATGTAACGAATGTGTTCAATGGTAAATTCACCAACACTGTTGTGGTTTGAAACTTGTTGCTGAATGCTTGTTCAGATGCTCTTAGTTGTGAAAATTTTGGCGCTACGAAAATATTTTGCAGCTCAGAAAATTTCCCTATGAATTTTTATTGTAGCGACTGGAAATTATTCTTCTCACTATAAATTAATTAACAATTTGTTCGCCCATACAAACAACAAATAATTCATTATTGCAAACTTCACAAATAAAACTTCAGAAGAAAATAGCGCCGGAAATTGAGAAAATCTAGCACACACACATAAAATTTACACATTTATTTTTGGACAAATTTTTCCGTAAAAACCCAACTTGGGAAAACCGGTGCAACAACTGAGGGTTTTATTATTATGCAACAGTGAAATCTGAGTACAATCTATGGATGCCCAACTAGCAATCCAAACAACAAGTATCTGACAAAAATAATTAGAAAAAAAAAATTCTCTCACTCCACAAGCAATCTCGACACTAGCTCCTCCTGAAAAATTAGTCATCTAAACCCCAGCATAGGCCCTCTGTGCAGTGCTTGCATTGCCTTTCACACGTGTGGCTTAGATCAACCTCCAAGCAAGTCATCTTGCCTGCCTCTGCTGTTGGAAGTGACTCTCCGACCCTTTGGAAGACTTTCCCGGCCTCTGGAAGTTGAATTGACTTCCTCCCCAGCTAAATCGAACTGCTCTGCTTCAACTACTGTGCAGTGCTTGCGCTGCTTCTATGTGGATCACTTCTGCCACTTGATGTTGCCTCTCTGGATCTGGAAAGCTTCCTCTAGATCACTGTCCCTGCCCCTCATTGTCTCTAGTTTGATCTCTGGCTCTCCGGCAACTGCTGTTGCTCTCTGGAAATCGATCTGCCAAGGAAATCGAACTGCTCGGGTGTCTTCTCCAAGTGCCCATCCACTTCTTATAGTCTTTTATTGGAGCACTAATGACCAAGATAAAACTTAATCAGGGCCAAGATCATATCATAGTCGATTCGTGTGAGTTTCTAGAGAATTCTCATCTTGACTTAATTAATTATGATTAATTAACTAGTTTTCCTAGGTTTAGACTTAGGAAACATTAAAAAATAGGTTAATAATCTAATGAAGTCATCTCTAGGTGGAATTTTCAGAAACAATTTATGGGTTATCGAAATCTCATGTATTCTAGCCTCTCCACCAAGTTTCGTGGCTAGAATACATCCGATGCTACAAAAACTAACATTAGTCACAAAAATATTAGAATCAAATCTTCAAACTACGTGTTTTCTTCCATAAGCCATTCTACGAGAGACAATCCTCCTTGAGAATGCTTTGCTCTTGAAGTGTGTTCTCAGAGGGAGCATTAAGGAAACACCTTGGGAGCATGCTTCTTGGATGCTCCCTCAAGGGAACATGCAATGCCCCCTTTATAGAATGGTCCAATTCTAGTGGCGAATTAATGCACACATTTGCTAAAATCTTTAATTTTTTTCTTTCAGGAATTATTACAAACACTTTGCAAGCAATAATTTCCTATTTGGCATGAAAATAAGGAGAAACTTCATGCAATAAATCAAGAGATCACCACATAGAACATAATTTACCAACTGAACACCAATTAACCCAACCAAATCTTTATTCAACTAAATTATGAAATTTCATACATAATGCATTAATGGAACTTGGAAACTGCTATAATATTTTGCATAATTTGGCTACAAGGATGAATGCAACTCAACTGTCACAAAATTACCTTAATTACCTCCAATAAGTTAGACCTACCCAATGATTTTCAACTTTCCTCCAGAAAAACCTAACAATAGAATTTGGCCTCCAAATAAAAGGAGTGCTGCTATAATGATGAAGTGTGTCTCCTTCAACTCCCATGGTCACTTATAATTAATTTTCTTCAAGTGCACACCTATGAGGAATCTGGATGATCCCTCCTTATTGATCAACTAGGGTGGATAGTTTGACCACCGAAACCAATATTGATTAGTTGGGGTGGATGGTCTCACCACCAAAACTTATCTCCACTAGGGTTTCATACTGTTATACTCAGTGCCAAGAGCTCTATAAATCAAAATTCCAAATATCCAATGCATACCCAAAAGTGAGCTCCAATTCTTTTTTTTACAACGTTTTTCATTATAATACCATGGGTCAATGCCACAGGTCATCAAAATACCATGGGTCATTAGAATACCATGGGTGATCAAAATGTTGATTTATTAGTGCTGATTTAGACAAGCACACTTTTTTGCCACTG
Organism: Pinus tabuliformis; assembly: GCA_031772625.1. Taxonomy (NCBI): domain Eukaryota; kingdom Viridiplantae; phylum Streptophyta; class Pinopsida; order Pinales; family Pinaceae; genus Pinus; species Pinus tabuliformis. Next base: position 841,314,449 of record CM062817.1, on the reverse strand, counting down.
ATAATTACTTCCAATGATATACAATCTTACTTTAGCATATTTGAAAACATCATAAAGCACTTACACTCACAAAATTCAATAGTAGATCCAACGGAAACAGTAAAGATCACAGTAAAAAAAACATGCACAGTAGACACCAAATTTTTTCACCTAGGAAACCCAAACTCGAGAGAAAACCCAACAATCTTTTCTAGGAGAAATAATTTAGTTCAACAAATGTAAAATTTGAGTTTTCAAGTCAAAACTTGGTCAACCTAGACCAACAATCTAGTGCAAGTCAAACCCGATCAAACAGGCCTAAATTCAGCCTCTTGCAACTGCCCACAACTTTGTTCAACCTTGATTCAATCAAGCTGAATTTCGGCCTCCTGCTGTTGCCCAGAAGTTGGGTCAAATTGCCTAGAATAGAACTCGGTCAATTGCCTAGAATAGAACTCGGTCAATTGCCTAGAAAACTCGGTTAATTGCCTCAAAAGTTTCGATCAAACTACCTCAAAATTTTTGGCCAAATTGCCTCATAAATTTCAGCCAATTGCTTTAGAAATTTTGGTCAAACTATCTCAAAAAATTTGGTCAAATTGCCTCAAAAGAATCTTGGTCAAAACATGTCAAATAGACCTAAAAAGAACTATGGTCAACACTGGTTAAACTTTTGATTAGACTTTGGTCTTCTTCTCCTTCTCCTTCGCACATGTGAATAGAAGAACATATATTTTTTGCGATGATTTGAATTGATGCCAAAATGAGGGAAGTCGAATGTGTATATACAATGGTCAAAGGAGGTGGGTTTTTGACCAAGGGTAACACCCATTCGCATGATGGGGCCGACTTGAATTTCTGGAGCCTACATGAGCTCATATATATATATATTTCGCATGATTAGACTTTGGTCTTCTTCTCCTTCTCCTTCGCACATGTGAATAGAAGAACATATATTTTTTGCGATGATTTGAATTGATGCCAAAATGAGGGAAGTGGAATGTGTATATACAGTGGTCAAAGGAGGTGGGTTTTTGACCAAGGGTAACACCCATTCGCATGATGGGGCCGACTTGAATTTCTGGAGCCTACATGAGCTCATATATCTATATATTTAAATTTGGCCGACTTGTATAGATGGGGAATACCGACCACAACTACCAAAAATCAACATTCCCTCTTAGCTAGGGAGGTATTCACCTTGAATTATTTAGTTTTCCTCTTTGTTGAACAGTTTCTCCATCCCAAGAAAAGATTGAATGAGGCCACTATGTAAATGTATCCATCCACTTCATGTTCTATCCAATAACCATGTGGAAAGCACCCTACATCAACATCATGCAAAGGATCTAGTTACCCACTAGCCAAATATCCTTTGCAAAGGTTCTAGTCACTCACTAGCCAATACCCTTTGGCGATATGGTCAGGTACCCCTTGATTGGAGAAAACACAGGGCTATTCCTAGGTCACCAACTATCTAAGTCGTCAATTGGTACTAGGTCAGTATCCTTGACCAATGGTGAAACCTTGGGCCTATTTACCATTTCCTCATGTCGTCACATGATACTTGAATGGTAAAACACTAGGGCACTCATTCTACCCACTAGCCAAGTAACCCTTGATGCACTAGGGCACTCATTCTACCCACTAGCCAAGTAACCCTTGGCAATATGGTCAAAATCTTCTGACTAGGGGAGCACTCTAGGTCTTGATGCTCTCTTGGCCCTTCTCCCTAGCCACATTACATGGCCCCTGATTAATACCCTTGACCTAGGGACAATGTCTGCCCTTGATGCTACAACATCAACACTCCCGCTCAACGAGGGGGGCATTCTCAACCATTCCAAGCTTGTCCCTGAAGTAGGCAAACTTCATTTGGGACAGAGGCTTTGTGTGAATGTCAACAACTTTCTTGTCTATAGAAATGTATTGGAGCCTTACTACTACCTTCTGTACGATGTCTCAGATGTAATGGTACTTGATCTCAATGTGCTTCGACTTGCCATGGAAAACTGTATTTCCGAAAGCTTCACACAACTTTGATTGTCACAATATATCACGGTTGTTTCCAACACTTGATCAAACAATCTTGTGAGTAGCTTTTGTATCCACACTGCTTCACAACTCGCTAGACTAACTGTAATATACTCAGCCTCTGTAGTGTTGAGTGCGACAGATGTCTGCTTCCTGCTCATCCAAGATATCACAACAAAACCCAAATTGAAGCAACATCCTGATGTGCTCTTCTTGTCTTGAACACTCCCTACCCAATTGGAATTTGTGTATCCTTGCAACTATGCTTCACCATTTGAGACATATCTCAACCCATAACTGATTGTACCACGCAGATATCTCAACACATGCTTTGTCGCAATCCAATGTACATGCCTCGGTTCCACCATGAACTGGCTCAAAGTTTTCACTACAAAGCAAATATCAAGTCTGGTACTAACCAGATACATCAGTGAACCGATCAATCGTTGATACATAGAGGGATCCACCAAATTTGAATCAAAGTCTCTCAACTTCTTTAGCTTGGTCACCATGGAAGTGGCCATGGACTTGCAGTCCATCATCCCAAACTTTTGAAGGATCGTAATAATATACTTCCCTTGACCAAGGAAGATCTCACCTGGCTTTTGCCACACTTCTAATCCCAAGTAGTAATGCATCAAGCCTATATCCTTCATCTTGAACTTAGAGGTCAACTCCCTCTTACACTGATCAATGAGATTTTATGCTCTTGTCGGAAACAAGTCATCAACATATAACAAGAAGATCATAGGATCACCTTTAACAACCTTGTAGTAAAGGTTGGGATTGACATCACTCTTGGTGAAACCAAGACTCATTAGGTATCCATCAATCTGAGAATACCAAGCCTGAGGTGCCTGCTTGAGTCTGTACAAATCCTTCTTCAGTTTGCAAACATGAGACTCCCTCTCATGTACCTCAAAGCCTTGAGGTTGTTCTATGTACACTTCTTCCTCAATCACTCCATTGAGGAAAGTGGTCTTCACATCCATCTAATGCAATTTCCAACCCATAATAGAAGCAATAGAAATAATAGTTCTAATAGAAGTGTACCTAGCAATTGGAGCAAATGTCTCTTCATAGTCCTCTCCCTCTTTCTAGGAGAACCCTCTTGCCACGAATCTCACTTTGTACTTCTCTATGTTGCCATCTATCGTATGCTTGATCTTGTAGATCCACTTGGAAGTCACCACTGACTTCCCCTCAAGTTTTGGTACAATTTCCCACACGTCATTCTTCATGATGGACTGATATTCCTCCATCATGGCATCATTTCAAACTTGTTGTCTTGTTGCCTCCTCATAGTTAGATGGTTCAGAATCAATGATTTGACTCATTAGTGTTGCATATCTTGAGTAGTTCTTAGGATGTTTGCTTTCCTTGAAAGTGCCATGGGGAGTTGTATGTTCCTCTGCATCTTGCAATGTACTTCGAAGCCAAACCGGTCATGGGGGTTGTTTCTATACAGAATAATGAAACTTGGGATTGTTAGCCACCAAAAAGTGGGTAACCCGGAGGAGAATTTTTTCTCCTCCTTGGACAACCAACCAACTAGCAACCCTATTGATTATCACTTGAGATGATGACATGGACCCTCCACATATATGCTCCAATCAGGTTTCTTTCTCCCTTTCCTCATTTTTCCTTATAGGAATGTGGGTCATCCATCGATAGGTACTTTTACCATTTCGCAGTTGTGATTTTGCTTTCATATGAATCAAAGGGTAATACGAATGATTAATTGATCTTGACTGTATTCCTGTTGCCGCACTTCATATGGGTGGTAGTCTTTGACCTAGTCCAGTGATAACTACTTTGAGGGCTTAGGGTTATAGGAAGGACACTAATGGGGAGGCTTTGATTAAAGTTGCATGCACATGATATTCCAGACCTACCACTTTCTATCATTCCCTATATTCCACAACCTTTCTTTGGGCAAGTGGTCATTGGTCATGGGGATTGGCACTATCTCATCTTCATCCATTGCCTTGGAGGTTGATGTAGCTAAAAGAAAGATAAAAGAAAAGAAAGCCACACTGAAACAAAAAGGCAAAATGCAAAATATGGTTGGGACTAAAATTAGTGCACGGGCAAAAGCCTAGCATTAGCTCTACTGCCCTTATTAGCCATCACCCAATTCTTAGAGCACTTGATGCTCCACATGTAATGTGGAAACCTTGTATTGTACCAACCTTAATGAGTGATAAACCCACTTCATCTTAAGGGGCAATAAGTGCTAAATCTCTCAAATGCAAGCTTGGGCTCCTTGGCTATGCACCCGTATCAAAGCATTATCATAAAAAAAAGCAAAAGGCGCACCAAAGGGGTCGAAAAAAAAGGCTGAGGAAAGGGGTGACTCATGCCTCCACGATTGCTCCCTCCTGACATCTATATACCCTATGTTGATTTCTATAGCATTAGATATGTTCTAGCCACAAAATTTGGTGGAGAGGCTAGAATACATGTATTCTCCAAAACCCAGAAATCGTTTATGGAAATTCCACCTAGAGACGGCTTAATTAAAATAATTAATCTTTTTTTAATGATGCCTAAGTCTAAACTTAGGAAAACTGATTAATTAAAGCGTATTAATTAAGTCATGGTGAAATCTTCTAGAAGAAGACATGGATTGAGTTCTAGTTAATCTTAGCCATCGATTATGTTTTAATCCTGGCCGTTGATGTCTCAACGAGATTATAAGAAGAAATTCGATGGGGGTTGGAGAACACACTTGGAGCCACTAGAAATTTGATTTTGCTGGGAAATCGATTTCTAGAGTAGCAGTTGTGAGTTGACGGAGGTGATTCAGTAAAGTCGAAGCAGTGAGAGAGGGGCAGGGATAGTAAGGCCAAAAGGAAGGTTTTCTAGTTCGGTGAGTGCATAGCAGAGAGACAATGTACTCCACAAAGAGTTTGATGCAGTGCAGAGAGGTAGCACAAAGCTTCAGAGGGAGATCCGTATTTTGTTGAGGAGAAGTCGAGATTCAGTGGTAGAGCCGGAGTGGGAGCCCGGAGGCCATGAAGATCGAGTTTCTAGAGCAGCAGCTAATTAGCAGAGTGAGAGAGACATTTGTCCAAGTTGGGTGACGCAGATTTGCATAGGGTGACGCGGAGGCAACAAGGAGCAACTCATCTTGAGCTAAGGTCAGTGTCGGGGTGAAAGTGATATTTTTCTCTCTAGACTTCTATCAATCATTTTCTCTGTATGGAAAGCTAGATTTGAGCTTCCATAGATTTGTACTAAGATTTACTACTGCATAATAATAGAACCTTCAACTGCTGCACCGGTTTTCCCAAGTTGGGTTTTTTTCGGGGACGTTGGTCCAAAAATAACGGTGTATTATTCTGTGTGTGCACCTATTCTTCTAGTGTTTTTATTTCTTCGACAATATTTATTTTATGAAGGTTGTAGTGTATATGTTTCGATATTTGTCGTAGAAAACTGCAAATAATTTGTTCAATTAATTTAACAAACAGAAGAAACATTATCAGTTGCTGTAGTAGGATTTAGGATCACCAAATTTTCACACCCTAGATGTTGGACCACCATTATTTGGTCACTAGATTATGGCCCCTGGGCTTGAAGTCTTGCCCACTCCATTATCGCCATCTACACTTGCACCTATTGATTGATGGGTTGACTTGGGACTTGTCACTTGCCCTTTGGGGTTGGAAACACCTAATAGGGTTATCCATCTAGCCATCCCAAACATAATAGAGGGAACACCTATACGAGGCTTGGTCTGTGAAAATTACTACACTTTAGGAACCCCTACTGCAACAAATCTGAATCTACTTCACCTACTTGATTTTTAAATTGTATTCATTAAGTTATTCTTCTGAATACTGAACCAAATTACTTCTGCAGCGTACACTAATTAAATATTTGATCTCATGAAACAAAAAACAGAGCAAAGAACAAGATACTCATGACACACTTATTTTTGGACACAATAGTCTCTGGAAAAACCCAATGCGGGAAAACCAGTGCAACAGTTCTGAGGGTTTATTATTATGCAGGATAAATATTTGAATACAAATCTAGGATGCTCATCTAACAATCCTTTATAGAGAAAATATTGGCCGAAAATCTGAGTGAGTTTTACCTCACTTAACTCGACAAAATTCCGGCTGATCTGACACAAGACTGGCTAACGCCGGCTATTTTTCCGTTGGCTCTGTGTCACCTTCTCTGTCCTATGCGCCTTTGCGTCAGCTCTCCCGGCTGTTCCAACAGTTTCGACAATTCCTGACAATTTCGGCAGTTTTGGATTCTGCGTGACAAACAACTTTTTTGCGTAAGCTCTCTCGGTTAATGTGTTGCCTCTGTGTCAACTTTCTCGGCTGTTCTGGTAGTTCCTGACAGTTTCAGCTGTTTTGGGAGTTTTGGATTTTGCGTGACAGGCAACTTTTCTGCGTCAGCTCTCCCGGCTACCGCGCTGCCTCTCTGCAAGCTCTCTCCGCCACTTTGTCAGTGTTCTCTGGAAAGTCCTTTCGGATTTTCATTGCCCCTCTGCTGCTGAATGATCACTTAGTTCGAATTTCTCAGCTTCCTAGCCCCAAAAATCGAACTCTAGATCAATTCTCTCCCTCTGTGTGTGTTTCCAAATGAACCCCAAGCCTCCATCTTATACTTTTCCTGTTGAGTCTTCAACAACCGAGATTAAGTCTTTAATCAACGATTAAGATTAAAACATGACGTGATCCGCCTTCTAGATCATTCTCACCCATATTTTGATTAATACCCATTAACATTTTAATTTCCCTAAAGTTTAGACTTAGGAACCCCATTAAAAATATTAATTATTTTAGTAAAATACAATCCGGGTGGAATTTCACCAAATAGTTTCTGGGTTCTTTAGAACTCATGTGCCTTAGCCTCTCCACCAATTTTCAAGGCTAGAGCACTTTCGATGCTGCCAAAAACTAACATGGTCTAGTTAGATATTTGATGGTGATCTTTGTGTGAAGTATTGGTTGTGCCCCTAATTTTAAGTATGGTCCACTATGATGCATTTGTGGTTTTGGTTACCTAATGATTGATTGGTTCACACTTGATTTCGAGGAGATTTTGTCAGGTGGTCCACATAGCAACAAAAGCTTCTAGAGGTGATTGCTCCACCTCCTCAACAGAACAATAAAAGTTGTGTCATCCAAAGCAAGAGAGAGATTGAATTTGATGGCATAGCGTTGTCTACCTAGAGTAGAGCGTTGGGATGTTTGACGACTTCACATGATGCTTGACACCCGGATGAACCTTTAGATGCTGAAATGCTGAGCCCATGATGCTTAGGGTTGGAGATATTAATGATGTGTCTAGTGGAACCATGATGACCCTTGGCTAGCATTGACATTAATTGATGAGCATCACTTGATCCAAAGCCTAAATGATGATGGTCATCCTTGAGATTGCAAGGGAGGGCTTGTACATCATCTTGGAGCCTCGACGCTTGAGCCAGTTGATGCCACATCGTCCCTTTTCCTCTTATGAGGGTGATGTAGGGCACTTTTTAGGCATGACATCTTGGCCTCACATCCTTATGGATTATTGAGCTCATTTGGAGGGCGACGTCACACTATTGCAACATTTGTTTCGTCACGTTTGCACTTTTATGGCATATTTGTCTTGTTTTGAGCTATGGGGTTGTCTTGTAACGTTTTTCTTGTAGAACACTCAAAAGTGGATTTATCTTTAGGGATTTTAGTCATTTTATATGTAAAGTGAGTGGAGGAAGGCTAATATAAATAGAGCCTCCCCCTTACTTTTATTTTCATTGTCACACATGTGAATTCGACCTCTTTAGAAAGAGTGTGACTTGCTTCCTTATTTGCTACTTGGGCATAATGTGATTTGTCTTGGATGTGATGTTGGGCTTGGAGACACTGTTATAGAATTGAAAGAAGAGCTATTATAGAAGATTTTGTAAGTTTATTGCTGATTATCGATATTTTGTATGCTTTAAATGTTTAAGTGGGGTTTTTATTGCTCCATGTCTAAATGCTTACTATTGGTGAAATTTTGCTTCATTATTATGTGTACAATTGTTTTCTTCAAAGCCTATAAGGAATCTCCTAGCATGCAAAATTTATAATTAATTTCTCCCCTAACAAGAATATATGCTAGGGCTTTACAAGTGGATGCCCTAGTGCATCTCCCCTTGGGCCCTTACTCCATCAAGATCCTTCCTTGACATTTAATTCCATAATGACTGCATTTTCCCTTGTGAGATAAGGCATTAGTCTGTAAGTGTGTTGATCATCTTAAAATTAAATTAAACCTCCTTAAACCCTCTCTCTCTTGGACCGCTAGTGTAGAAAATCCACGAAAATTCTGCTACTGCTTGAATGAGCAAATCTGAAACAAACTTGTAACCCAAGACACACAATTTTATCTACTTATTTGCAGTGGAATAGAATAGAATTAAATAGTCACACAATAGCCAAAAACACAAAAGTTTCTAGGGAACCCAACTGGGAAAACACTCTGCTCGCTGTAGAAATTTAATGACAGAAGTTTGAGCAAATTGAATTATTACAAGGCAATTGGTTTCACTTGAGAACAAGCTCGTTCTCCTTGCTAGTACCTAGCTCTAAACCTGCTTGCAAGAACCTTGTCTTTAGCTCCTAAATCCCTCTGTTGGCCCTGGAAATTCCTCCTATGTCCTACCACATACCAACAAGGATTTCTTCTGCCAAAAACACTAAATGTAAGCCTCTCCTTCATGCTCTTCCTAACTCTGCTAGCTCACACACAAACTCATGCTCTCTATTGTCTTGTGTCACAACCTTGTGCTCACACAAAACAATGATCCAATTCTGTGCCTTCGTCCTCCTTATAAGCTTTTTGACCTGTTATCACCTGCCGCCTACACCTATCTACAAGTTAGTGAGAAATGCCTTCAACCCCACAAAGTGTGGTTGGTGGCAGGGAACTTAGAGAAGGGGCTGTTACACTAATCCTGACTCTCTCCATTTGAGCTATCTCCTAGGTTAGCTAAGGGGGGTGGTCTTTAATGAAAAATTAAGTTAAAATATGTGAATTTCTAGGAGAGTGTTATAGTGAAAATGGATTACTTTTAAGGATTTATGAGCAAATATGATGTGAGCAACTTGAAATAACAATGTCAATCATTAACATGAAAAAAACCATAAAATCAGTGCCTTGTAAGGAATTTTCTCAACAATTTAAAGATATATTTGCTCAAAGTAAAATGTAATTCTCTCAAAAGAGAAAGCAAAGTAACCCTGAAATGTAAACAAAAATTGTTAGCACAAGATATGTAAGATACAAAATGCCTTTGAGATAATCAACTTTATAAATCAAAACATGTGAAACATATCTTGCCAAAACCCAAAAATTAGTAATTAACTTGGAAATGTAAAAGAAAGGAAGTGCTAAACCATGACATCAATATGCAATTAGACTTGAAGTATGAAAATAAAGCACTTGTTTGAAAGGATTACAATCCTAGCTTTTGGAATAGACTTTGCATATGAAAACTCAAACCATCAAAAGACAAGTAAAGTAAATGTAATGGAAAGTGCTTTTGGTTAATTTTATTAATTATCTCTACAACATGATTACAATTTAACTCTTTAATCCTCAGGCCTCACCTTTTGCCCAAAGATATGGATCTCACAGTGAGGAGTCAATAGAGGAGTAGAGGATTCCTAAGATGTTTACTTCAACCAACTTATGTTGGAGGTAAAATTTTAATGAGGCTTGGGGCCTTCCTATACTAAAATGCCTAGATGAAATGCATGTAAGTGTTTTCCCCAAAATAAAATAATGCTACATGCAGATGCTTCAAAGAGATTGATTTGCAATGTTTGAAAATGAAATAGTGTTCAACATAAGTTGCAATTATAACTTCAATTGGAGGAATAAAATTAGTTTACAAGTGTTGCATGTGTCTCATCAATGAATTAAAATGATACAAGTAATTTGCTTGAAAGTAAAATGTGTTTTAAATAGACAGTGACAATAAATTGCTCCAATATTCATGATAACAATGTAGCATGTATTCAAGTGCTCAAGAAACAATTTACCTAGGTAAATGGAAACGAATCAACGTTTGTTAGGAATATAAAATTCTTGCATGTAAATGATGAATTGCCCAAAGTAAAATGTAAGCTTGTAGCTTCAAGCAATAATGAGATAGAAAATGCAAAGCTCAAATGAAATTGTAACAAGCTTTAACTTAAATGAAATGTGATAGTGAGGTTGTGTTAATTCCCAATTAAAGCATGCATGTAAGTGAATGAAGTATGAAAGCTTAAACCATGCAAATGTCAATCCACCCAAGAGAAGCCTCCCTCTAAATGGGGAGATAGGATACCATGAGAGAAATCCCAAGCTCCTACAGGCAAATTATATCTCTTATTAATATTACAATGAGAAGAGGGCCTTTCAAAATCCTCAACTAAACTTCAAGGAGAGTATTCACAATAATTGCTTGAAAATTGGACACTAGACCTCATTTCTTGAGAAAGTTGTGACAAGATCTCGCAAAACTTATGCAAGGGAAACAAGGTGTGAGTTTCCTCAAATGCCCACAGCTTAGGGAGGGAAATGGGCAACCCTCTAGTGAACTCGACTTGGCCAAAATAAGCCTCAAAAGGGCTCACAACATCCTTGGAAATCAAACCCCCCACATTTGCCAAAGGTTCTGTAAACACTTGTTAGATGTCACGAGAGGTTGCTCTTCAAAATCTACAACATAAGAGTTAGCAAACAATCCAAACAATGACTACAAAATAAGTTAAGTATAGTGAAAAATCAACAAGATAAAATGTATATGTACAATTATAAGTTACAAAAGGCTAAGTTAAAGAGTGCGAGTAAACTCTTGTCTTTGCTTAGTCATCTTCAAGCTCTTAGATAGCAAATGACAGAAATGAAGTACAATGTTTTTTTTTTAAATAGATTTAAATTTAGAAGTGTTCGACTTGTGTACAAACTATGTGCCAAAACCCTTGCAAAACCAATTTATAAGATAAGACTATGAAAGCTCAAAGAACAAATGAGAGCTCCTTTAAAAATGTATCAAGAGTGGGTTGGTTTCTCCAAAGATTTTTCCTCACACTTGTTTATGTGATCTCAACAAGGTGTTCCCTCTACAAAACTTCAATCAAGAATTAGTTCCATATAGATTTAACAATAAACAATGATAAGAAACTCTAGAGATTTATTTAAAACCAACTAGAGAATTCTATACCTAGAACATACTTCTAAATCAAATGTCAATGCAAGATAGCTCTACATTAACAAATCTACAAGAGCATATGGAAACAAATTAGATCAAAGCATGAATAAATTGATTTATACCAATGATCAACAATTCATCACACTCCCAAAGGAGGAACACCTCATGAATGAAACCCCAAAGTCTTTATTGATATTTTTGATAGTGTACAAGGCACCAACGCTTCCACAAGCACAATAGCTAGTAACCATCTAATACAAATGAGAGCTCAAGGCTCTATTATATAGAACTATGGGAGTCAATCCCAATGCAGAAGTGATTAAATAAGTGGCATGATGTGACAATCCCAAAGAGAAATTTGAATTTGTTGAATGGAGCTCCAATGCCAAGTGTAAAAATCGAATTCTGGCAAGTGGACATCATTTTCTTCTTCTCTTATGTGCTAAATTCGAATTTTATGATGGAATGACAAGTGTATATGGTTGGTAACCCATGTGGGAACAATTTCCCACAAAATTCTCCACCAAATATTCTCCCAAATCCTCCCAAATGTGCATTAACTTCACAAATTCGAATTTTCAAGTAAGCAACTTTTTCATTTAATGCCAGAAATTCGATTTTATTTGAGCACATGTCCTTTCTTTGATTTTAAGAGTACACATCACCTTGGGACTTCACTTTAACTCTCCCATAATTTTCCACTTCATTTCCACAACATTTATCATGTGTGGATATTTATTTTTCTCCATTTATTTAATTTTTGGCTTAATTTATTGCTAGATTTCCCACTAAACTTAGGAAAAATGGGTTTTGAGGGTTTAAAACACATTTTTAATCCTTCAAAGTGTGTCATAGTAGAAAGTTGAGGGTGAAAGGTGCAAATTTCAATATTCATACCCCATACAACTTCTCTGGACATCATTTATTACATTACAAATACAATTTTTATTGCAATTTTCGAAGTACGAAATATCTAAAAAATTAAAAAACGACTACCTAGACACTAAGATGTGTTAGGGGCTCAACCTTCAAACCATCACCCCGACTTTGGGGTAAAAAGTGAGTGAAAAAACCCAGAAAATTATCTACCTCCGAAAAATAAGGGATAATTAACCAGATTAAAAAACACTCCAAGGTGTACTTGTTTGTTGATCGAGTCCCAACATCCTATGCCTGCTACATACTCAAAACTCATGATTACTAATATCACTTATTACAATTTCCTGCACGGTGTGGAATTTGGATACAAGAAAGATGATGAGAAATAGACGTAGAGTTTAAAAACTCTTGTTGATTGATGATATCCGATGGTACAAGTGTCCTTTGGATCATCCTTGGGCATGGAGTCTTCATATAATCATCATGTGCCACTCTAGTGGTCAACATTTGGCTCCATATGGGGATGCATGCTAGATGTGAAATGATAATGTACAAGAATCTAGAATCTGCATCCACTGACAAAAGACATATATCAGTAGTATCCATTAAAAAATATCATCAAGTACAGAAATGAAGAAATGGAGATTTATTCTAAAAGCATAAATGACAGTTTATTCACGAAATAAAACTAATTAAACAAAAATGACAAGGGATAAGGTGAGAAATATGATACAAAAAGATGCCCCATAGCATCAGATGTCCTCAATGAAGTTCATGCTGAGAACTTGCTTACTTTCAGGCAGATCCATGGGTTGCTTTTCTGATGTGCCCTATCCAATTCTGAATATTTGAGGACTTTGATCAATCCCAACACTGTGTTGTACATGACCATCAAATTTACTAAATCCTTTTCACTTTTTTTTTTCTTAATAGATTGTGATGTTGATGTTGAGGTGATCAAAGTAGACCTTTCTGCTCGATCTTGAAGATGCTCTGATGGAAAATTCGAAGTATCCAAGACTTCTTTGACTTGCCTTTGTCCATTCTGCTTCTGCTTTGACATGGGTGATGTATCAATCTCATAAGTATAAACCTGATTCCCCTCAGTTTCCTTGCTATCCAAGTCTTTATCAATTAGCCATTTTTCAATGGAGTAAATGACCTCCTCATAATGAGATGAAGATTGTTTTAGTGGATTGGGAGGTTTATGATTTGTTTCTTTGTTCTTTTCCCTTTCGTCATCTGACCTAAGCTGGAATTTTTGTACTTGTGATCTTTCCATTTCCTCCAGCCTATTCTGAAAAGTGACTTGATTAGCCTTCATAACACTTATTTCCTTGGCATGATTTGTTTCCATGGTGTTGATTAATTGCACTTGTTTTTCTTCCATGGTGAGCAACCTATTTTGAAAATTGACCATTTGATTAGAATGATTGATTTCCATGACTTTTATTGCTTGTGCATGATTTTCCTCCATGGTCTTAATGAGTTGAACTTGGTTGAGTTGCATATCCTTAATCATTTGAGTCAACCCCTTGATGAGATCCTTATCATTCTCATTAGCTTTCGCGTTGATCTTTCTTTCATCTCCATATTTTTCTTCAAAGGCGTCAATGATTGATTCTAGGGAATCAAAATTGTTAGCAAGTCTATGAACCAATCCATAGCATCACCATCTAATGAAAAGATGAAAAGTCTCATTTTAATGTCCTCATGGTTAATATCATGGAACCATTTGCTCACACAAAGGTGGAATTTCCTAAGGTGAGTTTCAACATTGATGGCATTGTCACCTAGAAAACTAGGCAACTCTTCAATAACCTCAATGGCTTCATCCAGAATGAAATTCGGATAGCTTGAAATGTTAGTAAAATTACAAGGGGTGAACAAATCATTCATGATGTCATGCTCACTTGACCCTAAAAAGAGCAAATGGATACCAGAGAGAGGTTTCTGTCCAAGATTAGCAAAAAATGTACAAGAAGCAAGCTTCAAGTAGAAATCCTTGTAGAAAATGAAATAAGTGGAGTCGCCACATCAACAAGAATTTAAATCTAAAATCCAACATCCAAAAACCAATAGTTAGTCGATTTCCCAGGTACAAGAAGACTTGTCTCCGAAAACAACGCCAAAGATGTTATCACCTGCCGCCTACACCTACCTACAAGTTAGTGAGAAAAGCCTTCAACCCCACAAGGTGTGGTTGGTGGCAGGGAACTCAATGAAGGGGTTATCACATTAATCTCGACTCTCTCCGTTTGAGCTATCTCCTAGGTTAGCTGAGGGGGGTGGTTCCTAATGAAAAATTAAGTTAAAATATGTGAATTTCTAGGAGAGTGTTATAGTGAAAATGGACTACTTTTAAAGATTTATGAGCAAATATGATGTGAGCAACTTGAAATAACAATGTCAATCATTAACATGAAAAAAGACCATAAAATCAGTGCCTTGTAAGGAATTTGCTCAACAATTTAAAGATATATTTTCTCAAAGTAAAATGCAATGCTCTAAAAAAAAAGCAAAGTAACCCTGAAATGTAAACAAAAATTGTTAGCACAAGATATGTAAGATACACAATGCTTTTGAGATAATCAACTTTATAAACCAAAACATGTGAAACATATCTTGCCAAAACCCAAAAATTAGTAATTAACTTGGAAATGTAAAAGAAAGAAAGTGCTAAACCAAGACATCAATATGCAATTAGACTTGAAGCATGAAAATAAAACACTTGTTTGAAAGGATTACAATACTTGCTTTTGGAATAGACTTCGCATATGAAAACTCAAACCATCAAGAGACAAGTAAAGTAAATGTAATGGAAAGTGCTCTTGGTTAATTTTATTAATTATCTCTACAACATGATTATTATTTAACTCTTCAATCTTCAAACTTCACCCTCGCCCAAAGATATGAGTCTAACAGTAAAGAGTAGAGGATCCCTAAGATGTCTACTTCAACCAACTTATGTTGAGGTAAAATTTTGATGAGACTTGGGGCCTTCCTATACTAAAATGACTAGATGAAATGCATGTAAATGTTTTCTCCAAAATAAAATAATGCTACATGCAAATGCTTCAAAGAGATTGATTTGCAATGTTTGAAAATGAAATAGTGTTCAACATAAGTTGCAATTATAACTTCAATTGGAGGAATAAAATTAGTTTACAAGTGTTGCATGTGTCTCATCAATGAATTAAAATGATACAAGTAATTTGCTTGAAAGTAAAATTGTTTTAAATAGACAATGACAATAAATTTCTCCAATATTCAAGATAACAATCTAGCATAAAAATGAAGCATGTATTCAAGTACTCAAGAAACAATTTACCAAGGTAAATGGAAACAAATCAAAATTTGTTAAGAATATAAAATGCTTGCATGTAAATGATGAATTGCCCAAAGTAAAGTGTTAGTTTGTAGCTTCAAGCAATAATGAGATAGAGAATGCAAAGCTCAAACAAAATTGTAACAAACTCAAACTTAATGAAATGTGATAGTGAGGTTGTGTTAATTCCCAATTAAAGCATGCATGTAAGTGAATGAAGTATGAAAGCTTAAACCATGCAAATGTCAATCCACCCAAGAGAAGTCTCCCTTTAAATGGGGAGATAGGATACCATGAGAGAAATCCCAAGCTCCCACAAGTAAATTAGATCTTTTATTAATATTACAATAAGAAGAGAGCCCTTCAAAGTTCTCAATTAAACTTCAAGGAGAGTACTCACAATAATTGCTTAAAAATTGGACACTAGACCTCCTTTCTTGAGAAAGTAGTGACAAAATCTCACAAAACTTATGCAAGGGAAACAAGGTGTGAGTTTCCTCCAAATGCTCATAGCTTAGAGAGAAAAATGGGCAGCCCTCTAGTGAACTCGACTTGGCCAAAATAAGCCTAAAAAAGGCTCACGACATCTTTGAAAATCGAACCCCCAACATTTGCCAAAAGTCCTGCAAACACTTGTTAGATGTTGTGGGAGGTTGCTCTTCAAAATCTGTCACACAAGAGTTAGCAAACAATCCAAACAATGACTGCAAAATAAGTTAAGTATTAGTGAAAAAATCAACAAGATAAAATGTATATGTACAATTATAATTTACAAAAGGATAAGCTAAAGAGTGTGAGTAAACTCTTGTCTTTGCTTAGCCATCTTCAAGCTCTTAGATAGCAAATGAAAGAAATGAAGTACAATGTTTTTTTTAAAAGAGATTTAAATTTATAAGTGCTCGACTTGTGTACAAACTATGTGCCAAAACTCTTGCAAAACCACTTTGTAAGATAAGACTATGAAAGCTCAAAGAACAAATGAGAGCTCATTTAAAAATGTATCAAGAGTGGGTTGGTCTCTCCAAAGACTTCCCCTTATGCTTGGTTATGTGATCCCAACAAGATGTTTCCTCTACAAAACTTCAATCAATAATTAGTTCCATATAGATTTAACAACAAACAATGCTTAGAAACTCTAGAGATTTATTTAAAACCAACTAGAGCATTTTATACCTAGAGCATACTTCTAAATCAAATGTCAATGCAAAATAGCTCTACATTAACAAATCTACAAGAGCATATGGAAACAAATTAGATCAAAGCATGAGTAAAATGAATTATACCAATGATCAACAATTCATCACACTCCCAAAGGAGGAACACCTCATGAATGAAACCCCAAAGTCTTTATTGATATTTTTGAAAGTGTACATGGCACTAGCGCTTCCGCAAGCACAATAGCTAGCAACCATCTGATACAAATGAGAGCTCAAGGCTCTATTATATAGAACTATGGAAGTCAATCCCAATGTAGAAGTGATTAAACAAGTGGCATGAGGTGACAATCTTAGAGATAAATTCGAATTTGTTGAATGGAGCTCCAATGTCAAATGTAAAGATCTAATTCTAACAAGTGGACATCATTTTCTTGTTCCCTTATGTGCGAAATTTGAATTTTATAATGGAATGACAAGTGTATATGGGTGGTAATCCATGTGGGGACAATTTCCCACAAAAATTTCCACCAAATATTCTCCCAAATCCTACCAAATGTGCATTAAATTCACAATTCGAATTTCCCAGTAAGTAGCTTTCTCATTTAATGCCAAAAATTCGATTTTATTTGAGCACATGTCCTTTCCTTGATTTTAGGAGTCCACATCACCTTGGGACTTTACTTTAACTCCCCCATAATTTTCCACCTCATTTCCACAACATTTTGTTGATTTGGGGTAGCATCAGATACGCTCTAGCCACGAAACTTGGTGGAGAGGCTAAGGCACATGAGATCTCCAATACCCAGAAAGGGTTTGGGCAAATTCTAAATAGTTTGGGAAATATTAAAATAATTATGTCTAAACTTAGGGAAAATAAAATATTAATGTGAACTAATATGAAACTATGTTAGAATGGTCCAAAAGTCATGGATCAAGCCAGATCTAATTTTAGCCGTTGATTAGGGACTTAATCTCAGCCGTTGATTTGTCAACGAGAAAACTATAAGAGGAGGCTTGAGGGTCACTTGGAGGACACACTGAGGGAGACCAATCAGTTCAATTTCTGGAGCGTGGTTAGCTGAGAAATTGAACCAGTGGTTTCGTGAACAGTCAAGAGGCAGCAAGTACGGAACAGAGAGACGGGAGATCAGCGCAAAGGCAGAAGAGGCAGACACAGGGCCAGAGGGAGCCACGCAGAGGCAACAGAGACTGCGTAGAGCCAGCAGGGCATGCGTCATCCATGCAGAGGCTGCAGGAGTGATGCAGAAGGCCAGAGACGCTGCGTAGAATCTCAACAGGCTGACGTAGAGGGTTTCAGGCCACGTAGAGGTCAACAGGGTTGACGCTGGGTTCAGAAGAAGTGCTGGAGAATTTGTCTATCTATGGGTAAGCGAGTTTGGCAACCTGTTGTACTAGAAAATTGCTGAATAATAAAATACTCCCTTGCTGCACCAATTTTCCCACATTGGTTTTTTCCAGGGTCATTAATCCAAAATATCTATGTCAATGTGTTGATTCTTGTGCATATGATCGTTTCTGTATTACAATGTGATATCTACAACAGTATTAATTTTAATGTTTATTGAAGTGATTTCATGAATAACTTATGGTGGAATAAGTAGGAAAAGTAAATCAGTTGCTGCAGTGATAGAATTTTCATATGGTATCAGAGCAAGTAATCAGAGACAGAAAGGGAAAATCAATTAGGGGTCGAGACCACGATGCAGAGGCATCCACCTCTGGGGACTCATGCAGATTTTTAGAAGATTGCATAAGAGAAAGAGATTTCGATTTCTCTATGTTGGCTTCTAGGTTGGAAGAAGAAGTGGCGTGCATGACTAGTGCTGCATGATCATAAGTATGGTATATAGACAGTGGAGCCTCGTGGCATATGACGGGAATCAAGGAGTGTTTCTCAGAATATCGAGAAGAGAATATCAAATTTTAGATTACCATGGGGAACAAGGCAAAGTGTACTCTAGTAGGGAAGGGTACCATAGTTTTTCAGAGAGAATCAGGAGAGCGGTTCCGTGCCACAAATGTACTGCATGTACCAGGATTGGGGATGAACTTACTTTCCGTGTCACAACTACAAGGCAAGGGCTATGACGTCTACTTCATCAAGGAAAAGGTATACGTCAAACACCTGAGCTGGAAAAAGAAAGTGCAAATCAGGATCAAAAGTAATCGGTTGTATAGATTACAACTAGAATCACTAATGGCACTAATAGGCAGTCACGGGGACACGGACTTGAACGAACTATGGCACAGAAGGATGGGTCACTTGCACCATGGAGCTTTGAGAATTCTCAGGAGCACTGTAACAGGAGTTCTGGATCTGAGTACGGAACGAGATGATGTATGCAGGGGATGCGTTCTAGGAAAGTATGCCAAGGCGACATTTCCTAGGAGCAAACACAGGGCCAAGAGTGTAGTAGGATTGATACACTCAGATATCTGCGGACCTATGTCCATCAAATCTCTCAGTGGTGCCGAGTATTTCCTTACCTTCATTGGTGACCACTCGAGGAAAACTTGGATTTATTTTCTAAAAACCAAGGATGAGGTTTTCTGTCGATTCAAGGAGTTCAAGGCTCTGGTGGAGAATCTGACCGGGGAGAAATAAAAGTTTTGCGTTCAGATAATGGTGCAGAGTATGTCGATAAGGACTTCACTGATTATTGCGCTAAGGAGGGCATCAAAAGAGAGTGGACAACTCCCTACAATCCGGAGCAGAATGGGGTAGTAGAAAGAAAGAATAGGACTATTGTAGAAGCAGTTAGGGCCATGCTGTATGATCAGGATATGCCAAAATTCCTGTGGGCGGAAGCATGCAACACAATTGTCTATGTTCAGAATAGGACTCCTCATCGGGCATTGGGCAAGATTACTCCAGAGAAAGTCTTCACTGGGAAGACGCCTGAAGTCAGCCATTTCAGGATATTACGCCTGAAGTCAGCCATTTCAGGATATTTGGGAGTTTAGCATATTGCCGCATACCTGAAGAAAAGAGGAAGAAGCTGGATCAGATTGCGGAAAAGGGATATCTGGTGGGATATAGTGAGAACGCTAAGGCATATAGAATCTATCTTCCAGGGAGCAGGAAGGTAGTAGTACGACGAGATGTAAAGTTCATGGAGGACAGAGCTTTCAGAAGATCTCGCGAAATGCCTTCCGAGGAGCAGTCGAAAGAGGATCCGTTGGTCATGCCTCTTCAACCAACAGAAGTGAAGAATTCTTCCTCAGGTTAGGAAGATTCTCAGGATGAGGAGGAGGAGCGAACAGAAGCACCTGCTGGCAGAGGAAGAACTAGCAGGGAACTTCGTCAAATTCTGCGTGATGTCGAGAACTTCATTGGTGAGCCAAGGAACAATAAGAGGGAGCAAAAACAGCCAGACAAATATCAGGCGTTAGTAGCTCAGGATGGAGAGCCTGCCAGTTTCAAGGAGGCAGCTTGGCATCAGGTCGGCTAGATGCGATGGTAGAGGAGTATAACTCCATAATGGTGAACGACGTCTAGGAGGTGGTGTTAAGACCTTAAGACAGATCTGTGGTAGGTTCGAGATGGATCTACAAGATCAAATATGCTGCGGACGACAGTGTTGAGAAATACAAGGCGAGGTTTGTGGCTAACAGGTATGCTCAAAAGGAAGGGATTGACTATGAGGGAACCTTTTCCTCGGTAGCCAGGTATACATCTATTAGGACCATGATATCGCTTGTAGCCTAGATGGGATGGGAGATTCATCAGATGGATGTCAAGATGACATTTCTGAACGGGGTAATAGAAGAAGAGGTATACATTGAACAACTAGAGGGCTTTGAAACTCATGAGAAGAAGTCTTATGTATACAGACTGAAGAAAGCCTTGTATGGGCTGAAGCAGGGACCGAGAGCATGGTATGTCGAATAGATGGCTACTTGCAGAAGATGAGGTTTGTCAAGAGTGATGCGATCCGAATCTCTACTATTTGGTTGTAAAGAACGAGCCGCTTATCTTAGTATTATATGTGGATGATCTCTTTCTGACATTATCATCCAGACTCATTGAGGACTGTAAGAAGAATCTAGCCACAAAGTTCGATATGAAGGATCTGGGACGAATGCACTACTTCCTAGGGTTGGAAGTTTGGCAATAGAAAGGAGAAATCTTCCTTGGGCAAGGAAGGTATGCTACAGAAATTTTGAAAATATTTGGGATGGGGAACTGTAGACCTATGTCTATGCCAATGATCACCAACTGGAAGAAGATTGATGCATCAGAAGACAAGGATGTTGAGCCCACCCTATACCGGCAACTCATAGGGTCCCTGAAGTATCTGGTCAATACCAGGCCAGATATTTGCTATGTTGTCAACACCCTCAGTCAGTTCATGGTGGAACCAAAGAGGGCACATTGTGCAACAACCAAACACGTTCTCAGGAATTTACAGGGAATGATTGATTATGGGCTCTTATACACCAAGGGGAAGGATATCAGGTTGAGTGGATTTACTAATGCAGATTGGGCAGGAAGTTTAGTGGATCAGAAAAGTACCTCTGGGTCTTGTTTCAACATTGGATCAAGAATGACCTCCTGGTGCAGTAGGAAACAGAAGTCCGTGGCTTTGAGCTCATCTGAGGCAGAATATATGGCAGCAAGCATAGCTTCGTGTGAGGCCATATGGCTTAGAAAACTGCTGGTGAACCTATTTAGAAGAAATATGGAGGCGACCAGGATCATGTGCGATAATCAGAGTTGCATCAAACTCTCTGAGAATCCAGTGTTTCATGATAGGTCAAAGCATATTGATATCTGATGTCACTTTGTCAAAGACTGTGTCCGACGAGGAGCTATGCAGTTGAGCTACAGTCCTACAGGAGAACGGGTGGCAGATATCCTCACCAAGGCCCTTGGAAAGTCAAAATTTGACTACTTTAGGGAAAAGATAGGGATGGTAAAGAACCCCTTTCAGAAGTAGAAATGAGTGTATGAATGAAGAGGGAGTTGCAGTGCAGATGCAATGTTGGGAGAAAGGACCAGCAACAACACAGATGCAAAGGGAGTTGTCGTACAGATTTAGCAGTGGCAGTAGTAGTGGCAGAGCCATGAGCAGCAGTACATGTTACAACAGTGTAGAGGATGTTGGGCAGGAAGGCTTAGCATCAGCACAGGAACCGATGCCGGATGATCAGGGTAATGCTTAGTGAGGAGTATTGCCAAAGCACATTCCTCGCTAAGAGGGAGTGTTGATTTGGGGCAGCATCGAATGTGCTCTAGCCACGAAACTTGGTGGAGAGGCTAAGGCACATGAGATCTCCAATACCCAGAAAGGGTTTGGGCAGATTCTAAACGGTTTGGGAAATATTAAAATAATTAATATTTTTAATGTAATCCCTAAGTCTAAACTTAGGGAAAATAAAATATTGATGTGAATTAATATGAAACTGCTTTAGAATGGTCCAAAAGTCATGGATCAAGCCAGATCTAATCTTAACCGTTGATTAGGGACTTAATCTCGACCGTTGATTTGTCAACGAGAAAAGTATAAGAGGAGGCTTGAGGGTCACTTGGAGGACACACTGAGGGAGACCAATCAGTTCAATTTCTGGAGTGGGGTTAGCTAAGAAATTGAACCAGTGGTTTGGTGAGCAGTTAGGAGGCAACACGTATGGATCAGAGAGACGAGAGATCAACGCAGAGGCAGAAGAGGCAGACGCAAGGCCGGAGGGAGCCACACAGAGGCAACAGAGACTGCGCAGAGCCAGCAGGGCTTGCGTCATCCACGCAGAGGTTGCAGGAGTGACGCAGAAGGCCAGAGAGGTTGCGTAGAGTCTCAACAGGCTGACGCAGAGGGTTTTAGGCCACGCAGAGGTCAGCAAGGCTGATGCTGGGTTCAGAAGAAGTGTTGGAGAATTTGTCTATCTGTGGCTAATCCAGTTTGGCACCCTGTTGTACTAGAAAATTTTTGGATAATAAAATCCTCCCTTGCTACACCGGTTTTCCCACATTGGGTTTTTTCGGGGACATTAGTCCAAAATATCTGTGTCAATGTGTTGATTCTTGTGCATATGTTTGTTTCTGTATTACGGTGTGATATCTGCAACAATATTTATTTTAATGTTTATTGAAGTGATTTCATGAATAACTTATGGTGGAATAAGTAGGAAAAGTAAATCAGTTGCTGCAGTGATAGAAGCATGTGTGGATATTTATTTTTTTCCATTTATTTAATTTTTGGTTTAATTAATTGCCGGATTTCCCACTAAACTTAGGAAAAATGGCTTTTGAGGGTTTAAAACACATTTTTAATCCCTCAAAGTGTGTCAATGTAGAAAGTTGAGGGTGAGAGGTGCAAATTTCATTACTCATACCCCATACAACTTCTCTAGACATCACTTATTACATTACAAATACAATTTTTATTGCAATTTTCAAAGTGTGGAAAATCTAAAAAATTAAAAAATGACTACCTAGACCTAACCAAATTGCATGAATTTTTTTTGCGTGACCTAGCATTGTAATATACATCGACTTGAGACATTAAGATGTGTTAGGGACTCAACCTTCAAACCGTCACCTCGACTTTGGGGTAAAAAGTGAGTGAAAAAACCCAGAAAATTATCCCTCTAAAAAATAAGGGATAATTAACTAGATAAAAAAAACACTCCAAGGTGTACTTGTTTGCTGATCGAGTCCCAACATCCTAGGCCTGCTATAGACTCAATCATTACTAGTATCACATATTACAATTCCCTAGAGGGTGTGGAATCTGGGTACAAGAAAGATGATGAGAAATAGAAGTAGAGTTTAAAAACTCTTGTTCACTGATGATATCTGATGGTACAAGTGTCCTTTGGATCATCCTTGGGCATGGAGTCTTCATATAATCATCAGTTGCCACTCTAATGGTCAACATGACCCATCTAAAATTGGCAAGTTTATTTTTGGAACTCCGACCTGTGATTGACTAGTTAACTGAGTATAACTAACTCATCCAACTTGTCCTAGCCACAAATAACCTTTGAGACTGGTCACTTGTCCTTTTCCAAAGCTAACTCGCACTAGAGACAAATCACTGAGCCTCCAACTATTCACGTGAGTGAAGCTGCTTCATGAACTCGTCCTAATTTTTAGGAACTTGCGCATGCTAAGGAAAGACTGCTTGTGGTCACTTTGACTAAGGCACAAGTCAAAGAAGACCTTCACTCGCTACTATTTTCAATAGCTAGGGCAGCCGTTAGGGTTTTAGGAGCAGATTTGTTTGTAAAGTGTTGTTTCATTGCATAGGAGTGACTCTAAATTGTGGGATAATTTATATAAATCATATAAAAGCAAAATCTAATATCATAAGTTGTTTTGCATTCCCTAGAAGGGCCGGCATCATCCTTATTTATTGCTCTTTGCACATATCCAACAACCCTAAAACACTTTAATTGCATTAGCCCTAGTCTCTATTGGAAACTTTTTGTTCCCTTTTTGTTCCCTAAAATTGAACATCATTCAAACTTTAACCTATAGCAGCCTTCTCATAGGTCCAACCTTAGAAAGCTTGAACCTTAGCTTTGAATATCTTGGTCATCTTAGGCCTTGCCAAGCCCTCTACCTACAATGTTGCACAAAGCGCGATCGGGATTTAATCGGCGCCGGGAAAAAAGCGGAAAAAATCGACAAAAGCGGGAAAAAAGCGGGAAAAAAGCGTTTGGCACAAAAATATTCATTTTTTTTCATTTTTTTTCAATTTTTTTAATATCTAAACCATCTACAACATAAAATAAATACATTGACACATAAATATGATAAAAAAACTAATATATAAGATGTTTAATATCATTTCTAGCGCTAAAATCACACATAACATTGAATCATGTCCTGAATAGTAAGTCCTGAGTCCCAAGTCCAACTCAGCCTCAAAATATCAACAAAAAATATGATAATGTATCTCATCATGTCATAATGTCATATACAATAAAATGAAAGTCTAATCCTATTGATTTCCTCTGCCCCTCTTGCGAGAAAATGGCACAGCTTTCTCTTTCCCTCTAGATGTAGAAGCTGGTGCCTGTGCTGGTGGAAATGGCAGTGGAGTCTGACGTGCTCTAGAAGCTGAAGAACTAGTAGTAGCAGCTACAGGAGGCTTAGGTGGACGGAGACCACGTCCTCTACTGGTGGTAGTGGTAGCCCGGGTAGGCGGTGTCACCTCCTCCTCCTGCTCCTCCAACTCCTCCTCCTCCTGCTCCTGCTCCTGCTCCTGCTCCTGCTCCCCCTCCTCCTCCCCCTCATCCTGCACTAACCAATCCTCAGTGGGATCCATGAGAGGCCTCTCGGTCTCAACCCTCCATTCAGCAGTGGTGTCAATCCCATCCAATGAGATGGCTTCCGTATCAGGTGTCTTACTCTTCTCTAGTTGTCTCACCCACAATCGAAGATTGTAGTAGACATAGACCATGTCATTAAGTCTATGGGACTCCAACCTGTACAAAGTTCATGAAATAATAATTAATAATTAATATTATAAAAAAAATATTGTTTAAAACTTTAATGAATTCAAAAATTTATTTGGAAATTTGCAATATTTTAAATGTTTAAGTGTTAACCTATTGCGCTTCTTGTTGTGTATTTTTTCAAATACACTCCAATTGCGCTCACATCCCGAGGAGCTGCATGTTTGGCTGAGGATGCGTACGGCAATATTTTGCAAAAGGGGTACTCTGCCACCATACATCTTCCACCATGCGTCTACAACAAAATTACAAATAAAATTTTAAATAAACATAAGAAAAAAATGGAATTTGAAGAAACAATGAAATTTGAAAGTTGAAACAAAGTTACAAAGTACATACTACAAACTAAAAAATACCTGGCATTTTAATCGTCCTATCAATGACAGCCATCTCAAAGCCAAATGTGCCACCTGACAACTTATATTGCTCAATTTGTCTAGAGATCTCCATACGTTCTTCTGGAGATCTCACCATCTTCTGGACACAGGTTAATAATCCTTCCACGACCTCAACATCAAAATTAAACCCACATGCATAAGAAAATGCAGGGTTCAGGAAAAGCCCAGCAGCATGAATGGGACGATGGAGTGTGTTGTTCCATCGCTCATCAATGACTTCCCATAGAAGGAGTTGTCTCTGAAACCCATCATCTCCCTTATCATCATAGTAGGACCGAATGGCTTCTTTGGCCCTGTCCATGGCTTCATACAAATAGCCCATTGCGGGCTTCTCACCATCAACCAACCGAAGAACCTTTACCAAAGGTTCTGTAACAACGCACACCTCCTGCACTCCCGCCCAGAAGTCTTCCTGGTATGAAACTAGTCTGCAGACGGCCTCTCCTTCTGGTTTGCGGCTCATTGACGAAGCACGCCACTCCTCTGAAAGAAACATTCTCTTCAAATCCCACATAGAATTCAAGAGGGATTGAAGAGATATGAAACTCGTCGCAAACCGTGTAATGGCGGGGCGCACCAACTCTTTGTTGTTGGTGCATTTTCTCATCAAGCTAAGCACAGATGTGTGATTGTAAATAAATTTTGTGATGCTTTTTGATGAGTCAACAACCTCTTTGACAAAGGGAATTTTCCCTATGTCCTCTAACATCAAATCAATACAATGGGCAGCACAAGGTGTCCAAAATAAAGCAGGATGCCTGTCCATAAGCATTCTACCAGCAGCAACATAATTTGCAGCATTGTCCGTTATGACTTGGACAACATTTTCTGCACCCACCTCCAAAATAAACACATCCAGCAAATCACATAAAGTTCTTGCATCTTTGATTTGATGAGTTGCATCAACAGATTTGATAAACATAGTCCCCTTGGGACAACTAACCAAGAAGTTTATAAGGGTTCTCCCCTTTTGGTCAGTCCAACCATCTGACATAACAGTGCATCCTGTTTGTGCCCATGATGCCCTAAAATCCTCCAATCTTTGGGTGCAGTCACGCTTTTCATCTTGAAGAAGCCGGCCTCTGAAATCATGAAGAGAAGGGATTTTGTACCCCGGGCCAACACTGGCAATAGCATCAACAGTAGGTTGGAAAAATGGATTACTCCTTACAATGCTGAAAGGAATATCACTCCAGAGGAGAAATTTTGTCATCAACTTGTCAGCTTGTTCTTTTTCAGTTCTTTTTAGCATTGAACCAATAGTTGGTTGTGAACCAGGTGTGGTTCGAGGAACAAAATATGATGATGCAGCTACCGGATTGACTGACGCTGCAGTAGAACCAGTGCCACTTGGCCCACTTCCTTCAACTGACCTTTTTAGTTGCCTTTTGAGTTCTTCTTTGGCATCTCTAGTGTGCTCTAATTCTCCCAATGCTCTCATGGCTTTTTGGATAATTTCAGCATTTGTATTTAGACAGGGCCCCACATCATGTCCAGGGATTTGTGCAAGGTGGAACTTCAACCTGTACACCCCCCCGAATATTTCCTTTCCACACAACTTGCAATACAAGTTTTGTCTATCATTCGGAGTTTTAGGGTCACCATATTCCTAGAAAGGATCCAATTTCCTTGGCATGTTTGTTTTTGAATTTTGAATTTGCAAACCTATGGAAAAATAAGGATTAGGAAATAGGAATTTAGGATTACATAATACAAATTACAATTTAGCATTTGCAAAATTACAAGTTAATTATTTCCAAAATCCCAATTTCTAAACCCAAGTTACCCAACCAAATGCCAATGGCAAATGCCAAAAAACAATGAAAATTCAAAAAAAATAAACAATGTTTAAAAAAAATGAGAAAATAAAAATAAAAAATTGGTTCTCATAGTCATAACAAATTACCCATCCCAAATCAATGAAAAATTTCAAAAAATTCTTTAAAAACAATGAAAACCAAAGTTTTTATAGAAGCAAAACCAAAAAAAATTAATCTACATACCTCTTTTATGGACAAATTGGTGATCTTGGCTTGGATTCCTCCTAAAAACGCTTGGATTCGCTCCCAAATCCGACGGAAACCCTTCAGCTCCTCTCCCTCACCTCTTCTCCTCCTCCTCCGCGCGGCGACAGCACAATGAATTAAAAAAAAATCGAATTTGCCATATAAAACCCCGCTGCCCGCGCCTCCCACGATTTTTACGCAAAAAATCGCGATATTTTCAAAAAATCGCGATTTTTTCGATAAAAATCGGTATAAAAAAAAAGTGGCGATTTTTACGGATAAAAATCGCGATTTGATCGGGCAGAGGAAAAAATCGCGATTTTCCGATAAAATCGCGATTTTAACAACACTGTCTACCTATCTTTAGACCTCGAAGATAAGCCACCTTGAGCCATAGTATTAGAATACCTTGCAGGTGACATAGGGAAGCCTACCTTATGGTTGAAATCACATAAACAGCAGGAGGAAGGTTGCTGAGGTGACAGTGGCAACCCTTCTTCATTGTTGCCATAGGGTGTGGCCTTTGCCCGGTGAGTCCTCTCATTGGACCTGCTAGGTTTTGCGGCAATAGGGTCCTTATGGGATTATATGAAGTTAAAAGTGCAATTGGATGCAAGTGTGTCTACACGAAAAAGTGCAAATTAGAAGGTTCAATTGACAAGCACGAGATGGGCTAGTAGTGGAAGGTTTTGCATAGGAAGAGGACACTGTATGAAGAAACGTTTGCACATGTTACAAAAACAAAAACAGAATCAAGTTGCTATTAGCTATAGCAATGAGTTTCAAGTGGATCATTTGTTACATGGTTGTCAAAAGTGCATTTCTAAATGGGGACTTCGAGTAGGAAATGTTCACGGGCAATCCCATTGCTTTGTGCAAAAAAGGTAAAATTCACCTATATTGTATATTGGGAAATACATTATGCAGGCTTAAACAAACCCCATCCTGGTATACAAAGATTGATGAGAACCTTTGGAAAAACAGGCTGAATAGAAGTCCACCAGATCCAAATTTGTATATAAGAATCAAAAGAGATGATATTGTAATTGTAGCGTTGTTTGTAGGTAATCTAATTGTTACAGGAAATAACAGTGAGGTTATGAATTGGTTAAGATTTGAAGCCAGTGGATGGAAATCTATGCAGATAGATGTTAGGGAGTTTGATCTGATTTTGAAAATAATGGAATCGGGAAAAAATTAGGAGGGGTCATCAACTTGGAAAGCTGGAAAAAATTGGCAATAACTTGACAAGCATTATGGAATGCAAAATGTTTTATTTTTTCATTTAAGTTTAAATATAAACCATTAACATTGCTGTACAAATATGAAAACTAGATAGATATACAACATATATTCGATGTCAAATGATGTAAGATGTTCACTTACATTAACTGTCGGTAGTTTGTGAAGTCAAAACCGAATAGACAAAACAAAATTACATCAAATATATGTCAAGTTGTCAACATATCTACTATCTGCTATGAATGCCATTTGCTCTTTTTATGTGTCCTCCTCTTGTGATGGTAGGTCTTCCACACAGAGTTGAACATCTAATGGTGGGTACTGTGGGTGTTGCCTGACTCTCCTAATCCTGTAATGGTTGGTTTGGAATATCCTCTACTTCACCTGCTTCTTCTCATCCTCCCCTTTTTAACCAATCAGGAGAATCTTCTATACCAGGCATCTCAGTCTTCACACCTAGTCAGACATGGGGCCAATGTCATCCAAGGAAATGCCCTCAGCAACTGCCTCACCCACAACCACAGGCCATATCATCCAGGAGACGATATTCCGACTTGTTGCATTTCTTTGCATGTATTTTCTACCCACCTATTCTTAATTGAATTCTTTCTGTCCACCCATTTGTAACGGTAAGTCTATAACAATAGCTATATATATAGAGGCTTAAACTCTATGGAAGTTGATTGGTCAACGTAATCACCTTGTACATCTCCTCTCAGAGATTCATTGTATTATTTTGGTTAATAGAATTATTTGTTGTTCCATGGAAAAGCTCTCACTTTTCTATTGTGCACTCTGGAGTCTGTTTAATGCATTGATAGCTTGTGCGATAACCTCAGGCTTCATCAAGTTTGTTGTTGTCCCCTGGATATCTATTGCTATCTGGATTATTGGGTGGCTAATCCTCAGCAATAACCCAACATTTGAAGAAGAGATATTATAGATCATACAGGGTTTAAAGATGACTGCAGTGTGATTTTCCAGAATGCAGAAACTGTTAAATATTTATTTTGGAATTGCAAGGCAGGTAGATTGCATTTGGACTGGGTTACTACTGGGGACTGAGTCACCTTTGGCAAAAGATGGATGATCAAGTAGGCAGGCAGGAACATTTGAGGATTCATGTAGTTGACTGGTAGCTCCTTTTTTATGGAAGCAGTGATGAGAGCTACATTTATTGGTGACCATGTGCTGTTCATTTGGGGCAAATCAAAGTTGTCAAACTAGGTCTAGCACTCTGTATTAGGATTTGGTTCTTCAGCAAAGACGGATTCTCTTTACGTTGGAGCCAAAATGGATATGGTGGTATTCCTTGCCTATGTGGGGAGGGGAAGCTTGCATACCCATGTTTTAACTTGATGGAATTTGTATGATGTACTCTCTTGTTTATTATTGAAATATAATTATATAAGATTTGTTTTTTGAAGAAAGAAAAGATACACCTAATGAATTTTCTGCTAAATTCCTTACAAATGCACAAATTATTACTTGGAGAAATTCTATTGCATTGATATGCAGGATATCTTGCTTATGTTCAATTTTCATTATCCAGTTTTTAATTTTGTGGATGTTACAGGTTTAAAAATTTAGTTTATTCCTAATGCAAGTGTTTTGTTACAATTTGCTCTACTATTTCTGCTTGTCATATATTATAAATGTAGTTTTATAAGTAGTTCAAACACAATGATAGATTTTCTTGGCAGGCCCAAAAATGTGAAAATTTGGTTGACAAAGGTTCCTGCAGTCCATTCAAGGATTCTGATATATGCAATAAAATGGTATGTTCAGCTAACTTAATTTGGTTTTGAGCCTATCTACTCAAGCACTATAATTGGCTGCTGAATATTGATGATCTGCCTCTATTCGTGAGTTCAGGTTCAGATTTCTTTGCCCACATCAGATGTCAAGTCCTTCAAAGATGGCGAGCTTAGGCAAGACTTTAAATATTGATATTTGGCCTTTCTAATTGTTGATAGTCCCTTTTCTTCTGCTTTTTGATCTGAGTTGAGCTTACAAGTGCTGTTGATAAATATACTGTAATTAGTAATATGAAATATCCTCATCATTGAGATTCGAGAATGCTAATTAAAACTGCATTAAGATTCAATATATTGTGGTGGAAGAGCACATCATATATTGTATGTTTTATATTAGAATTTAGATGTTTGTTTCTAAAGAGATATGTGCTTTTCATATTAGTTTTTCAGTGATGGTTTGTTATTTGGCCAACATTCGTTATTTGTTTTCTTCATATCATCCAGACAGACAGGTTCTTGGAAAAAAAGATCTTCCTCTCATGGTATGCAACCTGAATATTCAACAGAGAACATTGGTATGTTCGTTATAAACTTATATGACATTGGATTTCTAATTTCCATATCAGTATTATTATTAGTATCTTTGCTTTTTTGAATTGTACCATTCTTATAATTGTTTCTTTTGTCAATTTAATGTTTTTTGCATTTTTTAAATTCTATGGGATTTATTATTGTTTCTTTGTTAGCATATTTTCAGGTGGTAAAAGATGTGAGCACGAATTGGGTGATAAATTGAATAAATCTACCTGTAGTTGTGCATCTTTGGTTGAATTAGATAGTGAAAGGAAAGGATCTGAAGAAACAATATCAATAAAGTTGTCAAAGAACAGAGCACGAGCTCTATCTGAGGCCATAATTGTGGAGAACCGGCAGAACAAAAAGAGAAGATCATCAATCACAGACTGTAGAAATTCAGCTTCATTAAATTTAGGGGTCACCTCTGAAGATGACGTTTTGGGTGATGGAGGTAATGCACAACCAAATAATAAAATGTGGCCGGTTGTATCTTCTAGTCCAATTGGTTTATCCAAGAATGCTAGTGATGGTCACAACAATAATGTGCACCCACCAACTGTGGAAGGAATTGGAGTTCCTGATGCAGGTAAAACCTTCCATAACTATTAGTAAATTTCCTTACATTATAACATTCAGCATCCCATTCTAGAAGGGAAATTGGAAGGAATTGTTTGCAACCATTTTGTATTGACATTTTCTCTAATATATTAGAAAGAAGGAAACTTATTTTGTAGTTGATTGCGAGCAAATCTAGTCTTTCTAGATGTATTCGGTTTACTCAGCAGCTTTCGATCTCAGGACAACAATTTGCTTAGTTTGCACTAACATTTTCAAGAAAATTCTTGAAATTTATGAAAATGAGATTTAGAACTAATGATTACAGGGTGAAGTATTAAACTTCCGTCTGCTCCAGATGTCTACAAGGCGGAGTTTAGGATTCGCTCCTCAGAGAACCTGGAAGATAAACTCTACAGTCAAGAAAGTACAAATTCTGTTCATCTTGTGAACACCAAGCGAGATAGTGATGATGAAAAGGAAGATTGTCATCTAACCATATTGCACCCATGCTCAGAAGTTGCTGCCAATGGTTTTGAATCATTGGACAAGGATTTGAATGTAAGCACACATTCATCTTATCTTTTTAAGTTTTTAGAACAAACATGTGCACAAATGGCTAAATTTATTGTCTTTTTGACATATAGCTATGATTCAATTGACGAGAAAATAAATTGGACAATGTTCTGGGTGACTGTTTTCCATGATTGAAGTTTGATATGTTTGTTGATGGAATATTTTGTTTGGTTGTACTACATGATCCCCAGCATTAGATGGGGATACTAATGATAGACGAGAAAATATGCTTTACATTGCTAAATTAAAGAAGCAAGAAAGCTAGCTAGGGCTTTGAGAGAGGAAGGGAAGAGAGGACCCTGTAATCTTGTGCTTCTTGATGGATTGTCCAAAGTTGAATGGACAAACAAGAAGACAAAGTCCAACTCCAACAGTCTCGCATGAAAGACAAGCAAAAATAGCTCTACTTTACAAGAAACAAAACCCCATATATCATCTCTAAGGCAAAGCAAAATCCCTTCTATATTTACTTGCAAAATTTAATGAACACAAAATATCATAGAAAGAGACATTAAATCAACACAAGTAAACGTGGGAGGGGGAAGAAGGAGATTCTATTAGCCAATAGAAAATATTACAAATGCATCCTGTTTTCCAGTATTACAAGATGGACTTTGGTTAAAGACTAAGCAGAGTTTCTGTTAAAGGTTTCCTTCATCAAGTTTTGGATGACCCAGAAATAGTTTCAGCAAGGCCAAAAGATATGTGCAAGATCAAGATATCAGGCACTTAGTTAATCTAGAATGGATCCTTATTCTGCAGTTTGATTCATCTAGCTGTTAAGCCTGTAGAAAAGCCTGATGGATTATTGACATGGCAGTCTATTCTCAGCGTATGAAGTTTCGATGCTTTATTTACACCAGCTTGGGAACACATTTTTGTTTTGATAACTTATCTACAGCAGCAGAAGGGTAATACCATTGTGTATAAACTCACAATGCTGATGCATAATTTCCAGCACGCAGAGAACATTGTTTCAGCCTGCAAAATCCATAGAAAGAATATTGCGTACAGCATCATTTGTGCCTGTCTATATTTTGGTTGAGGCAGCAATTTAAGGAATATTTTTTCAACCTATATAGATCAGCAGAAAGAGGTAAACAATATGGCTGTTGGTTTTAGTACAGAGGGTTTATACAGTCTGTAATTTTGTCATATAATGTGGACTATAATCAAGCCAAAGTCCAGTCCTTTTACTTCCAGGTAGATGTGAAGGTGAATTTTGATGATTTAGCAGAGTGCTGTGACTTATCTTAAGTGTTTTTCGACCTACTGTTTGAACCCTTATCATGGTGCCAAATTCAGCTTTTGAGCAGCCTGGAAGAACAACTTGGAGACCTGCATCAGCAACCTTGTTGTTATCCTGTAGAGAAAATGCATTCCAGAGAGATCGAGGAGATTATAGTCTATTTTGATAAGCACTGTTGCAGCCTAATCTACACCTTCGGGTTACGTGGAATAAATCTTTAATTCACTAAGTGTGTCCTTGGGGGCAAGTCTTGAATCGAGTTGCTGTCACTCAATCTTGACTCCTCCATCTAGGCTAATTCCTAGCGAATACAAGGGTAGTAGTCCCTAAAACAACTAAAGCTGCTTAAGCTATAGTAAACAAGAAAAATAGTTCTAGGAGTTAATTAGATTACACAAGAGTACATTAGCCACAAGCATACAATATGAATGATAGATAAGCAGATAATCAATTGACAGAAATTTGAATAATGAAATAGACTAGTGCCAAAAGTAAATGCTTGTTGCTTTGAAAATAAATCTGCTTCGAAATAAATCCGGCAATGAAATTGTAACCCAGTGTTGTACACTGTAGAAATGTTTTGTAGAGTCCTGTTGGTAAATTTTATTAAATTGATTTCACTTGGAATTATTAGTTAATTTAAGTGCTCAATGTAAGTGTGGCTATGTGACCCTTGTGACTGGAAGAAAATAAAACTAATCTAATGTGTGTTTCCTCTTTTACCTTTATCCTTCGAATGGGATAGAGAAGGTTGCTAGGAGATCCAATGGGAGGAAGCTTAGCTTCAATGAGTACTCCCCTGATTTCACAAGTCAACAGTTGCAAGGAGATCCAACAAGAGGAGGCTTAGCTCACTCTCCTGATTTCACAAGTCAACAGTTGCAAGGAGATCCATCAAGAGGAGGCTAGCTCACTCTCCTGATTTTACAAGTCTACAGTTTCTTTTCTACCGAACTTACAATAAAGATTAAGAGGTTTTCCCTAATTAAGCTAATCAAACCAACAAGCCCTCTTTGATCATTCACAAGGATCAAGCTAGGTTTGCAATGACAGAGAGCATAATAGGACTTGAACGGGAGATGTTTGTTACTTTTGCAAAAATGAAATCTAATCTAAGAAACTAAATTGAAATCTAATCTATTCAATAAAATAAATCTACTCTAATGTTTTGTGGTGCAAATTTAATTTTAAACCCAATAAAAGCATACCATGAAAATGAGACAAAGACACAAGAGAATGGGATTCCTAGGACATGGTCCTAGCTCCCTCAAAATTACAATGATTATATGGTGATGGGCATCCCTTGTGAATAAAAGGAAATGGTGGTTTCAAAGTTACAATGGATAATCACTTAATTTACAAAGGGGAATATTATAGGTTCATTATGGGTGCTTGAATGGTCCAATTTGACAAAAATCGGGCAGCACCTCCCCTTGTATTTTCATGGACCTGCTAAAAATCAGCAAGCAAAAATAGTGAAAGATGTCCAAAATCCTTTTGGAACACCAGCAATTGTCAGTGAAAAATATTAAAAGATTTCCAAGTGAAAATCTAGAATGGAAGAAACAAATTTCTACTCTAGGTAACCAAGGGAAAACCAAAGTAACTTGGTTTTTCTTGGCTGATTTTTACTGCTGTTAGGACGACAATAAGATAAGCCTTTAAATTGCTATATTTAACAATAACATCTTATAGAAAAGAACCAAGAATCTTGAGAGAACTTTCTAGAGTTTGTGTAGGAAGAGAAGGAGATAATGGAGTCTTCAAAGAAATTGGGGACACTTGGTGCTTGGTTGGAATTTGCTTCTTATGTATTGAATGATGAACACTCCAGCCAACGAGAATCCAACCTTCAAATTTGAGGCACCTACAACTTCTAAGATCTTGTCAAGAGATTAGTTAAGATAGGTGAAGCTTTACATATGGAGATTGAATAAACATTGCAATCACACTAGAAGCATATGCAAATTTCAATTCCAAAACACAAAACTATCATAAGGACAAACAAACAACCAAGATTGCTTGTCTTTTCCTGTGAGCAATGTGAAAATTTGGAAACCCAAATCCTATTGCAGCAACTGGAAATTATTCACCTAATTGTTATTTTTAATTAACAATTTATTTACTGTTTTCTACAACAAATACTAAATAACTCACACTGCAACCTACACAAATAAAACTACGGAAGAATAAACGCTGGAAGAAATGCTAGCACACACACATAAATTTACACAGTTATTTTTGGACCAATGTCCCTGAAAAAACCCAACTTGGGAAAACCGGTGCAACAGTGAGGGTTTTATTTATTATGCAGCAGTGAAATCTGAGTACATCTATGGATGCCCAACTGGAAATCCAAACAAGAAGAAAATCTGAGTAAAATACTGAAGGGAGTTATCCTTCTCCCACAGGAAATCTCTGGTTGGACTTTCCCTATAAAAAAATCGACCTCCTGGAGCACCGCATTAACCTCTGCGCTAATCTGCGTAGTTGGCTGGACGACTTGCTTCGAACTGCGCTTAGTTGAATTCATTTTGCCTTTGGATGTTGTGAAAATCGTCTTTCCAGCCCTCTGGGACTCCTGCCCGGCCTTTAGAGACTAGAACTGAGAACGAATTTCCTTCTCTCCAAATTGATTTGCCTAGCTATAAAGCACTGTGCAGTCTCTCAACGCTGCCTCTTTGGGATAGTTCGACTCACTTGCTGCTGCCTCTTCGGATCTGTAAAATCTTTCTTCTAGATCACTGTCCCTGCCCCTCACTCACTGCTTCGATCTCATTGGCTCCCTCTCCGACAACTGACTACTGCTACTCTGGAAATCGATCTACCAAGGAAATCGAACTATTCAAGTGTCTTCTCCAAGTGCCCATCGACTTCTTATAATCCTCTGTTGAGACTTCAATGATCAAGATTAGATCTTAATCGTTGGCTAGGATTAACTTGAAGTCGATCCGTGTGAGTTTGTAGAACATTCACCCCTTGACTTAATTAATTCTGATTAATTAGTCATATTTAATATTGACTAATAATCTAATTAAGTAATTTCTAGGTGGAATTTCCAGAAACGATTTCTAGGTTTTGGAAATCTCATGTATTCTAGCCTCTCCACAAAATTTCAAGGCTAGAACACATCTGATGCCACAAAAACTAGCAAGCAACAATGCCCCTACAAGGCCTACAATAACAAATTCAAAGCAAATGCAATATAAACAAATATACCTCGCATTTAGAGCCAATCCACCACACAAAAATCGACACACCATGTAGCCTCCAAGCCCTTTTATTATTCACATATGATAGAGCAATAAAATAGGAACGAATATTCCCCAAGAGTTCCCACACTTCAACACTACTCAGACTAGCTTGCACAAGAGGCAAGAGCTTCAATTTATAGAAAATGAAGGAGGGGATCCCAAGAAAGGTTGACAATCCCGGGAGAGACATGCGATTTCAAAGTGTGGGCGTGTGTAGGACAAGAGAGGTAGTGCGTAGGCCCAAGTGGAGGGAGTATGAGTTCCAAGTGGAAAGGAAGAGGAGTGAACTCGCACCGCCTTTCCCCAACTTATCTTTCATCTTGACTTCAACTTTGCCTCACTTGGGCATTGTTGAAATTGGCAACTAGGGTCAAATTCCACCTTGGGTCAACTAATTTGACGTTGATGATGATCGCATTAAATTCCTCTTTTTGAGAGGACCAAAATTGATATAAAGAACATCTCAATTGGACAAGAAAAGGTGTGATTTTGAATTTATGCCCACTCATGTGCAGATTTTCAAGGTTGGCCACATCATCATGTAGGCTCAGAAAGCCCAATGGATGTGTCACTTCACCCTCAACGACTTGTATAAATATAAGTGACCTCTCACCTCATTTGGCATCATCATCAACACTCATATTCTTCTCTCTCCTTCTCTTATTGGTTCATACAACTATTGGGCTCTTCTTTTCTCTTACACGTGTGGCACAAGGAGGACGAATTTCAAAGCTAAATTACAAGGCTTAAATTACAAAGTTGGTTGTAGTTTGACCAATGTTGACTTTGAGCTTCCAAGGAGAGTTTGACTTCGATTTTTTAGGAGATTATTTGTTTGGGCAAGCCGCACCTTTTGGCACAAAAACCGAGGTATTTTGAACATTTTGACCATATACCAAAATTGCAGGTTGACTGCAAATTTCAGGATAGCAGTTTGACCATGTTTGACTGTAGAAAGCCATACATGTACATTGGATTCTTCTTTTACATTTACACTGTAATTTGTAATATTTTTTTATTAAAATTGAATTTTGAATGATGATTTACATTGCCTTGGGCGATTCACCTTAATAGGCATTGACAGGCCACAAGGTTCTTTTTAAAAGTCATGTCTTTTGGACATTATTGCCATTTCATAATTAATGGGCATTTAATCAATTAAATTATTAATTATTAGTATTTATGATTTTAATATATTTAGTTATGAATATTTATTCATAACATTTCCCCACCCTTAAAACTTCCTTTGTCCTCAAAGCAAGGGCAGCGAGGAATATTGCTGTTAGAACTTCCCAGTTTCCCATGAAGAGTCTTCTTCTGGAATTTTTTTCCACTTGATCAGATATTCTCTAATAGTTTTGGAACGTAGTACCTTCTCTCTGGTTGCAAGGATACCTTCAGGTTCTAAGACAATCCTTCCTTCTTCATCGACCTTAGGAATCTCGGTTTGAGCTGATTAGTTTTGACCTAGTACCTTTTTGAGACATGAAGCATGGAATACGTTGTGAATTCAACAGTCGTCTGGTAGTTTCAATTCATAAGTTACATCATTGATTTTCTTGATCATCTGGAATGGCCCATAGAATTTTGGAGCTCACTTGTTTTTTCCTTGTTGTTTCAAGGATAATTGTTTGTAAGGTTGTAGTCTTACAAAGAACTAGTCCCCTTCTTCGAACTTTCTTTCTAAATGATGTTGGTCAGCTTGTTGCTTCATTTGATTCTTGGCAGTTGCTAGGTTTTCCCTTAGTATCTGGATAGTATTTTGACTTTATTCCAGATGGTTTTTTATTGCTTGTACTTTAGCGTTTTTTAATGCAAAATCCTTCCATCTCGGGGGTTCATAACCATATAGTGCCTTAAAAGGGGTCATTTTGGTTGATGAATGATATGTGGTATTGTACCACCATTCTGCTAGGTGCAACCATTGTGACCATTTACTTTGCTTATTAGATATGAAACATCGTAAGTATGTTTCTAAACACTTATTTACTATTTTTTTGTTTGTCCATTTGTTTGCGGATTGTAAGTTGAACTCATGTTAAGGGTTATGCCGACTTGGTTGCAAAACTCTTTCCAGAAATTCCCCTTAAATCTCACATCTCTATCACTAACGATGACTTTAGGTAGACCATGTAGCTTGTAGATGTTTTTGCAAAAGACCTCTGCAATTTGCTTGGTTGTGTCTGTTTTCTTAACTGCCATAAAGTGTGGATATTTAGTGAGCTTGTCTACTACAACGAATATCTTATCCTAACCATCAGACAAGGGTAAACCGTCGGTGAAATCCATTGAAATTTCTTCCCATTTTTGATTTGGGACATGTAAAGCGTGTAACAATTCAAGAGTTGAGACGTTTTCGCTTTTACTTCTCTGACATATATCACATTCAATGACATATTTCTGAATCTCTTTACTTATTCCCTTCCAGTAGAATGATTGACGTGGGTTGTAGTATGTCTTAAAGAACCCAACATGCCTAGCTGCAGGGGAATTGTGTGATTCCTTAAGAGATTTTATTTTAAACTTTGATGAAGGACTTAAGTAAATTCTACCCTTATACCATAGTATGTCATTTTTCCATTCAAAATTAGGGTGTTGACTGATGTTTTCGATTATCGAGCAAGACTCTGATTCCTTGGCATATTTAGCTTGGATATCGTCCAACCAATCATGAATTATTACCAAAGCAATGCATGTTGTGGTGTCTTCATCTTTACGTGAAAGAGTGTTGACAACCACATTGTCCTTTACCCTTTTGTGCAAGATTTCCATGTCAAATGCTGCAAGTTTCTCTATCCACTTTTGTTGTTTTGTAGATAATGTTTTTTGTTGTAACAGGAACTGAAGACTGTTATGATCGGTGTGGATTGAAAACTTGCTCCCTAATAAGTATTGATGCCACTTGCTTAGTGCATGAATAATGGCCAACATCTCCTTGTGGTAGGTAGACTTCAAGCTTTCCCTTTTATTAAGTTTTCGACTTTCGTAAGCTATGGGGCGTCCGTCTTGCATTAGTACTGCACCAATCCCAAACCCTGAGGCATCACACTCTACCACAAAAGGTTTGGAGAAATCAGGGGTTGCTAGAACTAGGGTAGATGACATTATCTCTTTTAAGGATTCAAAGCATTTGTCTGCTTTATTGTCCCATTGAAAGGAATTTTTCTTTAGTAAATTCATTAAAGGAGCAGTCTCGTGTGCGTAATTCTTTATGAATCTTCTGTAGTATCCGGTTAATCCAAGGAATCCCCTAAGTTTGGATATATTCTTTGGCTTGGGCCATTCTTTAATTGCTTTAATTTTTCTAGGATCCACTTTGACTCCTTCCTTGGATATGATGTGTCCCAGATATTCGACTTCCTTCTGACCAAAAGTACACTTTGATAATTTTGCATAAAATTGATTTTTCTCCAATACAGACAATACTTCTTCTAAATGCTTGAGGTGCTCCTTCCATGTCTTGCTGTAGATGAGAATATTGTCAAAGAACACCAATACGAATTTTCGCAAGTACGGGCGAAAAAAGTTCGTTCATGGTTGCTTGGAAGGTGGCTGGCGCATTTGTTAGACCAAATGGCATTACCTTAAACTCATAATACCCTTCATGAGTTTTGAATGCAATTTTCTCAATGTCTTCTAATCTTACTCGAATTTGATAATAGCCCAACCTCAAATCTAATTTTGAAATATATTCTGCGCCATGGAGTTCGTCCAACATTTCATCAATAAATGGAATGGTGAATTTGTGTTTAATAGTAATCTTGTTTAGTCCTCGATAATCTTTGCATAATCAAAAGAATCCATCTTTCTTTCGAACTAACACCACCAGAGCCGCATAGGGACTTCTCCTTTTGTTAGTGACTCCACACTATAACAGATCTTGTATTAGCTTTCCTATTTCTGTTTTATGATGATGGGGGTAGTGGCATGGTTTGACATTTACCAATGTTGAATCTGGTTTGACTTCAATGATATGTTTGATTTTCCTTTCAGGAGGTAATTTCATCGGCAATTCTTGAAATACTTTGTCATATTTCCGGATTAGGGATGTAACTTCAGACTGTTGGTGAGTCCCTTCCATCGATAACAACTCTAACTGTTGGCATTGTGCGACAAATACCAGAGCTCCTTTGCGAATAAGTTTCTTCATTTGTTGTGTAGATATGATTTGGGTAGGAGCCTGGAACCTGAACAATTTATACTTTCTTCCATTCCACTTGAACTTAATGAATTGTTTCTGGTGGTTTGCGGAATATGTCCCCAACGTTTGTAACCATTGTATTCCCAGGACGACATCTACACCTCCCAAGGGAACTGTGTAAAAGCTAGACTCCATTTCGTAATCATTTAGCTGCATTTTAACTTTATGACACTTCCCTACTCCATCTATTTTTTCCCATCTGCCACCATAACCTTTATATCTGTCACATGATATGCAAATAGATTTAGCCTCTTTGCGACGTTGACATCTATAAAATTGTGGGTGCTTCCAGAATCTATTAACACAATAATGTTTTGCTTCTTAATATGTCCCTTCAGTTTTAATGTTTGTGGCTGTGTTATCCCTGTGATGGCTGCCAGAGAAATTCTTGGCATATTTTCTTCTTCTGGATTTGGGTTGGGAGTCTTATTTTCTTCGTTGGCTTCCTTATCAGAGTCACTATCTGAAGTTTTCACTTCTTGTTCTTCTTCGTAGTTGTAGAGTTTTTGTGTGTTGCACTTGTGTCCTGGAGAGTATTTGTCTCCGCACGTCCAACATTTGCCATCCTTTTTCTTTTTGAAATTTGATTGTTGTTTTCCTCCTCGCAACGGGGGTGGAATGTACTTATCAGTGTTTTCTAAAGAAGACTTACTTGACTTTCCTTTTGAGTAGTTGCTTGCTTTTTCACTACTGGCATATGGTGTTTTTTTATATTTTTGTTCAAAAATTATTGTTGCATGTCTAGCCTGTTCAATAGTTTTGGGTTTGTACAGCTTCAATTTTGCTCGGATGTATTCTTTAAGTCCACACCTATACAGTTTTAGTAGTTCTTCATTGGTAAAACCTCTCTATCTTACAACTAATACT
Organism: Pinus tabuliformis; assembly: GCA_031772625.1. NCBI lineage: Eukaryota > Viridiplantae > Streptophyta > Pinopsida > Pinales > Pinaceae > Pinus > Pinus tabuliformis. The sequence goes on along the minus strand of CM062817.1, from coordinate 841,272,702 downwards.
TCCCATTCATGGGTGTATTCACTTACAGTTCCTTTTTGTTTGAGATGAACAAACTTTTCATAGATATCATCTTCTTCCTCGCCATGAAATATTTGTAGTAAGGCAACTACAAATTTCTTCCAAATAAATGAACGTTCTTCACATTTGTTTGACCACCATAAAAACCAATCATATGCTTTGGCTTCTAGGTTGTTAGATGCAGTCATAATTTTTTCTTGTTCACCGATTGGCGGGTTTGACTAAAAAATTGCCTCCATTTTGTTGACCCAGACGATGGCGCCTCTATGATCCTTACCATCATACTTAGGTAATTGTCTTTTAATTCGTTGATAATATTTTTTTGGAAATTTGGTATAATACTGACTTCCTTAGAATTGTATATACGACATTTGCGGAATTTCATGATTTGGAAAAATTTCACCTTCTGGAGTCTTGGGACTTTGTGATGGCTCTTGTGTGATTAGAGGATTAAAAACTGTGTTATATCCTCTCATTAATTGGGCTTGCATGCCTAGTAACCTATGAAACCAGATTCGCTAGAAATGGCTTGCGTGTTCGAATCCCACGAATCAGACACGATTCGATGGTGATTCAAATCCTAGAATGTGACACGTCATGTCCTAACGTGACACGTGCGAATCCCGCACGTGTCACGATTTTGGGATTCGAATGCCAAAAAAGGGAAACTCGCTGGCATAAAATCGCGCTGTTCTATCTGTCATTTACCATTTCTCTCTTTCGGTTTTGCATACATTGAGATAAGGGTTTGGAGCAAGGAGCTAAGGGTGTGGAGCGTTCGGCAAGGAGATTCAAGCACCAGGTAAGTGCATTTCATCTCTATTTTTTTGCATTTCTATTACAACAGTTTGTATATGAATTTTTTTTACAAATTTGTGCATGTTTTGTTTTTTTTTTTTATAGTATTCATGGCTCAATCAAGGGCAGCAGTTAGGGGGCAAAGGAAGTGGAAGAATGTCTCCATTAGAGATGCACCTCCTCCCCCAATATCATCAGAGTCTGTTGCAAGTAATGTTGAGGGAAGAGGAGGACCTAAAGACAGCATTGAGAAATATCCCTTGTGGAAATATGTCACAAGAGAGGATGGGACAAGCACCAAGTGGAAGGGAGGAGGCAATGTGCAATGGAGTTGCAACTTTTGGCACATTTCTTTCAAAAGCAAATATTACCGTGTGAAAGGCCATTTGTTGGCTTTACCAGGTTGTGGAATTGGAGCTTGTAAAGTTGTTCCTTTACAAAAGAGGAAAGAAATGGAAAAGGAGTTCACTGTTGGTATGGCAAATGTCGTTGCAAAATCAAGAAAAACCAAGAATGAAGATCCCCTTCCATTTTTGAGGAAAGGCACCACCAAATTTCCATTTGAGAGTTCTATTGGGTGACAAGTAGCAAAAAGAAGAGCAATTTCACTTGGTCCAATGGACAAGATTTTTCAAAAAGAGAAACGGGAAGAATTTGATCTCACCATTGCCTTCTTTTTCTATCAAAACTTCATATCATTTAATGTTGCACGCTCACCTCTATTTATTGAGATGTGTCGAGATCTAACTCATGGGTCTCCATCATGGTATGTGTCTCCTGGTTCAAAGAAGCTTAGAACCACATTGTTGACAAAGGCAAAAAAAGAGGTGCAAAAAATGCTTGAGCCTATTAAAGCATCATGGCCAACATCCGGGGTTAGCATTGTTTCTGATGGATGGACAGATCCAGCATGACACCCAATCATCAACTTCATGGTGTCTTCCTTGAATGGTCCAGTTTTCTTTAAAGCAGTGGATACACTTGGAGAATACAAAGATGCACAATTGATGGGTGAGTTATTTATTAAAGTTATTCAAGATGTAGGTGTCGATTCTTGTGTGCAAATCATTACAGATAATGCACCTGTTTGCAAGGCTGCTGGCATGATTGTGGAAGCTAAATATCCACAAGTGTTTTGGACACCTTGCATTGTCCATTCATTGAACTTAGCACTGAAATCCATTGCTTCTGATGTGCTTTGTATTGGTAACATTATTAAGGATGCACGACATATCCGTAACTTTGTGCAAAATCATACAAATGCCCTCACTATCTACAAGGAGTACAACAATCTATCATTGTTGAAGATTGCTGATACACGGTTCGCCCCTTCATTCATGATGTTGAAGAGGTTGAGGGAGGTCAAGACCGCCCTTGGGGCCATGGTTATTTCTGAGTTTTGGTCTTCTTGGAGAAAGACAAATCAAGTAGCCTCTAAAAGAGTGAAGGACACAGTGCTAGATGATGCTTGGTGGGAGAGGGTAGATTTAATTATTCAGATCATGGACCCTATCATTTCTTTGCTTCGATTTGTAGTTACAGACAAACCCATCCTAGGAGAGGTTTATGAGGGATGGAATTCCATGATTGAGTCCGTGAGGAGCATTATTCTACAGAGTGAGTGCCTCGAGTATGAGACATCACTAGAGGCCTTTTGTGGTACTATATAGGATATTCTTGTGAGCAAATGGGACAAGAATTGCACACCTTTACATTGTTTGGCTCACTCATTGAACCCAAAATACTACAACAATGAGTGGCTGAATGGTGGACCTTCCTGCAGATTCCCTCCTCACATGGATTGTGAAATCTCATAGGGGAGGAAAGATGCATTCAGGCGGGTTTTTCAGGATAGAGCATTGCTTGACGAGGTGGAGGATGCCTTTGCAGAGTTTTCCACTAACACTGGTCGATTTGCAGGATATGATGTGATTAGAGACAGGGGGGCTAAGAAGCCCTATTCTTGGTGGGCAAATCACGGGGCAACAAGCCCTCCTCTTCAGTAATTAGCCATGAGGCTCCTCTCTCAGGTGACTTCATCCTCTTGTTGCGAGAGGAATTGGAGCACATATGGGAATTTGTATAGTGTGAAGAAGAGCAGGCTTGAGCAGTCCAGGGCAGAGACAATGGTGTATGTGCACACCAACCTTTGTCTTATTTACAGGTAGAGGGAAGAGTGGTTGAGGGGAAAGACAAAGATGTGGGATGTCTTTCCTGATGATATGGGTCTGGACAGCAGTGTTGAGTTGGCATTGGCCAACATGGATCTCAATGATCCAGTGCTAGAGCCTGTTAGATTTGATGACGGTGATATTTTAGAGGGGTCATCCTCCACACCAGCAGATGCAGAGGCGACTATGGATACAGGGGAGGAGGAGGATGCAGAGGAGAGCAGTGGTGAGTCTGGTGACCATGATGATGAGGACATTGATGCTGATTCTGATGATGACTATGAGGATTGTTGACTCATGAGTCATGGGCTACCTATTGCCTTGAGGCTTGTATACCTGTAGTTGTTTTATATTTTCTATTTCTATTTGCCATTGGCATTGCACTACCTATGTAACACATTTTGATTTGATGACTTAATGAGAAAACTACAGTTCTCAGTGTCTTTATCTTACTATCTTGTAAGTTGTCTTTCATTTATGAATCATGATTTATGTGACATGTATTTGAATTTTGTATGTACTATGCATGCTATAATGTTACTAACTTACTTTGTAAATAGTAAAACTAACATCTAGATGAAGATCTATGTTTGAAATCAATGAATTTGTATCATTAATGAGAATTTGTGTAAGAAATATCTAATTTTTAATATATATATATATATATATATATTTTAAAAATATATATATATTTAATATAATAATATATAATGAATCCTACGTGTCCTGTTTTGGGGGGTCAACGAGTCCGAATCCGACTCTCGAATCCCCGTATCGTACAAATCCTGAATCCCTGGGTTGGGTGACTTAGCTAGTAACGTTTTCTCAATGTTATTTACTTTTTTGACATCACTTGCTATTCCTTCTTGGCTTGCCAATGTTTTATTTTGACCTTATCCTTACTCTTGCTGCTTCCTTTCGACATTATCAAGATGCCGACGCATCTTGTCAAGTTCTTGGAAATTTTTTGAATCGTCATTATTATTCCCCATTTTTGACTAGTTTTTTTTTGTCGTTCAAAAAACTTTCATTAGATTTTCAGGAAAATAAAGCTTACAAAATTTGTCTGAACAGTCCCCTTTCTCTCATTCCGATTAGACTTATAGAGATTGGGGACCGGAGGATACCATAAAGGACTCTTTACATTTTTTTATTTCCGATAGGCGTTGTAGCCATAACATACTAGGAAAAAACAAAAAAGACACAAGAACTGACAACAACATATCGAGGAGGGTGGTGGGGAGGGAGTATAGGGGGAGCTGCAAAATAACCAACACAATCATGCATATAAAAATCAATACGTTCCACCTGTGTGTCCAAATTGCGAAGGTGGTCATTTGTGTGATGGTGGCTGCGACAAAGGCTATCCAATTGTTCCAGAATTTCATTCTGACTATATTGAATATCATTTATGTAAGCCACTATCTCATTACGATCTTCATACATGTGGTCCCTGAGAATGTCCATATTGATTTGGATATTTTGAAGCTGCTCTGCTATGGACTCCATGGTTGTTGGAGCCGCTATATGACCTGGAGAATGAGCTGGAGAGAGTTTTAGGCTTGCTGAGTTCCTAGAGGACAAGCTATGGCTTGACGCGGGATGCCCCACATTGATTTGCTGACCACCCCCGTGGCGAGGCCAACCTAGTTGGCGAGGCATTACGTGCTTTGCGTGTACTGACGAGCGACTAGCAAGCAAGGCCATGCAAGAACCTTTTAGGAACCTACAACGAGATTGGCATACACCAGGACCAAGAGACAAATAACCAGAATTGACACACACCAGGACCCAAACATCACGGGCTTTGAACTAGGATGGGCAAGCTATCCCCGAGGTCGAAGAACTGCCCAAGGCATACAAAGCCCGCCAACCCACTTATGCTCTTAAACAAACAACACTTCCCCACGTGGTCGGAGAGACTGTCTCAATGAGACCTAACCCAAATAGATACCCATGCAAACAACAACATTGACCAGAGATCGTAATACAACAACCTTGACACAGATAAACACCAAAGATGACTTCCAAGTTCCAACAGAAAACCGGTGGTGGGCATTCACAAGAAACCAATAACTGTGACCTCTAACTGAAACTAAAAGCAGAATGACTGAGAAAAGCTATGGACACTGTTACCTTTTCCCGCATGACAGTAGAGAGTTCTAGGGGCCTCCTACTCCAGCTTGAAAGTCGGTGATAGGGTTGCTAGACAGAAGCATGGAGCCATCCGAAACACCATCCAAAGAGGTTCCCGGATCCCAAGTGCAGGACTAAAGGCCAAATTCAAACCAAACTAAGGCAGACCGAGCTTCCACTTTACATCTCATCCAAGGCCATGACCTCGACGAGTCTCCATGGACCCTGTTTCTCCTGTAGTACTCCACCCGACCAAAATTCATCGCCAAAAACTCTGAATTGGAGAGGAAAGCTTGTTTTCCCATGAATTTAACTGATGCATTAACTATATGGATCTTCACTCGAGTGGAATGAATGCAAGCACGACATGTAACTGCAAACTTAATGACGACGTGGAGGAGGGGGGAGCCCCGAGGGTCTCGCATGTGCCTAGTGGTTACTCAGATGATCACCCCCATCGGGGGGACTTGTTCTTCTTCTTAGTGGAACCATTTTTTTTAATAAATAATAATATTTTTTTTGAAACTATTTTTTTTGTTTAATTTAAATTTAAATTATAAATAATATAATTTAATAAAGTTCTATAACTATATTATATAGTTATCAATGTAATGTATTGATATATAACCCAATGTAATGATAAAAAACAATTGACTTGAAAAGGTTAAAAGGTCAACCGATCGGACGACAGGCATGAACGCGGTTGGTGTCGGGGACGCAGAACACAGGTAGGGTGGAACAATGTGACAAAAGTCTCTGCATAGGACCTGCCGGCTTTGGAAATGAAATGAAATGATATTTTAAGGTCCATGAGACTAAAAATAGTCTATGAGACCATTAGTTCCCTGTTTTTCACTTTTTTCAATTTAGTCCTTTTCCGATTCAAATTGATGATGAGCTGACCCAACCTTCCAACAATCCCCTCGCTAAAAAGACAATGCCAAGAAATTGATGCTAACATGTTCTCATAACTTTCTATGATGTCTTTGAATGCATCACATTCCAAAATGAAATGTTTTTCCGATTCCACAGCTCCAGATGTGCAAAATGTACACAACCGTTCTTCCTAAGCTTCTTTAGGCCTTTTCCATCGACCTGTTTCACACTGAAGTTGATGTGAGTTGGTCCTTAATTGAGCAATAAGAACCTTTGCCCTCCACGAAATGCTAGCTCCAATGAACTCTTTTTGTTGTAAATCACACGTAGGGTTGAATTCCTCAATGTAATATTTCTTCTTTCTACCCAACCCTTTTCCCCATACCTTTTTACGAAACTTCTCCATAACAAAATCCTTTAGCTCCTTGCTATTTGTGGGACAGGCATTGAGCTAGATATTCCATTTTTGCATCCATATGTAGTTTTGTTTCATCCATGTTTTCTTTCTTTCACAGATGCCTTCATTGAAGATAACATTAGGCCATCTACCTACTCTCATTTGTTCAATTCTTTTTAGGTATCTTATGAGCTACACCATAGCAATTGCTTCAATGGAAGTTGATCCTGTTTCACTCAACATTATCTCATAAGGTACCGAACTTTTTATTTTGAACTTGCTCATGATCAAGCATTTTTGGATTTTCTCAATTTGTTTCCATTTTGAGACGGGAGTGTTGCTAGCCCACAATTCACACCCATATAGCATCACTGGACAAACTAGGAGTCCAAAAAGCACTTTAATCGTTTTCCAATCCCATAACTCTGCCTCTCTACATCTGTTTTGAAGAGCATATAATGCTTTCCACCCTCCTAAAATTCTCTTCTTTCTGCAGTCCTCCCAATTGAGTTTGTTGTTGAAATCAATCCCAAGGTACTTGTACTCATTTACTTCTTCAAGAATGTTGTCTTCAAAGAAGAAAGTATGTTGGCTCTGCTTCCTTTTATTAGAAAAAATCATTATTTTGGTCTTGCTAGTATTGACTTGCATCCCCACTGCTCTACAAAAATGCTCAAGGGCATATAAGTGCATTTGCAATCCATGGGCCGATTTAGAAATCAATACAATATCATCAGCATATAAAAGAAGCTTTATCACAAACTCCCCCAACCGAACACCATCTCCACCTTGCAGATTTAGCCACTCTTCCAATTTATCAATATATAGACCAAAAAGAGTGGGGGATAGAGGGCAACCTTGCTTGACTCCAATGTCACTTCTAAAGCTTTCTGAAATACTTGCTGAGGTTCTAATTTTGACTTTCACTTCTTCATAAAGTCTATGGACAACGGCTCTATAATGCACAGGAATTTCAAGTTCTTCCATTCTACACCACAACTTAGCCCTAGGGACTCCATCAAATGCTTTTTTGAAGTCAACAAAGCAACAAAATACTTCTTCTTTGTCCTCCCAAACCTTTTCAACATTGTGTCTCAATGTGATGCCATGATCCACTGTAGAATGTTTCGGCCTAAAACTCGCTTGTCCTCTTGCCCTCTTTTCTTTTACTTCTGCCCACTTGCTAATTGTGTCTTCTACCATGTTGCTGAAAAGCTTTGCAAACAAAGGATTGATCATAATTGTTGTATAGTTGGATGGATTATTGATGTCTCCACTTTTAAAAACGGGTATTGCTAGGCTAGTTGTCCAATCTCTTGGCAATCCTTGCTGAATGATGTTGTTGAATATTTTCATGATGTGCAGTGCAAGAGCGTTCATTCCCCATTTTAGATACTCTGCTTGAAGTTCAACCAAGTCCTTTGCCTTTCCTGTTTTCAGCTTTTTAATTCCATTCTCCACCTCCTGTAATGTGAAGAGCTTTGAATTTGTGGTGATCCTGGGGGGGACTCCGCCTTAGATTTTTTCTCATAGAGTTGCCTTGCATATTCAAACCATTGATTGGCTGTAATATTATTTTCAATTTGCTTCTTCCTTGGTTGCAGTTCTTGCTAGAAAGCTTTGGATTATTCTTGCTTAAATATATTAACTCTTCTCTCCTTGTTTGCATGGACTCATCTTTTTTCCTTTTTAGTATTTGCTTATATAACTTTACATTCATCTTCTCTTTTCCTGTCTTTTTCAAGCTTCTCCTTGCCATTTTGCATTCCTCATCAAACCAAGCATTTAGAGGAAAACAATTTGATTATGATTTCCTATTTTTCGCTCTTTTGCGCTTCTCAAGTGCACTTTGGATTATATTTGTTAACTCATGGCTGCTGAAGCGTTTGAAACTAGTTTTCTCCTTTTGAATTAATCTCTCTAACATTGTCTTGAAGATAGTATCATTTTCTTGTGTTAGAAGAATTTTGCCCCTTGATAGTGATTGTCGAGAGCATTGGGTTTTCCTCGTATGCTGCCTTTCTCCTAACCATGATAACCTTATAAAAATTGGGTTATGGTCCGATTTTATGTCCCAAATATGCTCTCCAATACTAACTTCATCTATCTTTTCTATTAAGCTTTGTGAACACATCACATGGTCAACGACACTTGCCCCATTGTATGTGTTGCAAGTGAAGTTCCCAGACCATTTCCATCTATTTAGACCATTGCAAATAATTAAGTTGAAAGCCCCACACAGTGTAAGCAACTCATCTCCAAAATGATTGCTAACTTTGTCATGATGATGTAGGTACCACGAAAATCGAGAAGAGTGAACTGATAGAAGAATGGTGGTTGGGGAATGAACAGGCAGGCAGGCGTGGCAGAATGAACCAGTGGCTAAGGGTGTCAGGAGAAATAGGCAACGGGGAGCACGATGATGGATCAGAGGAAGGGACGTGACTGACAGAGGGTCGAAAGTGAGAAAAAACAGGCAGACATGGGACAGATGATAGTGGAATGAAGTAGTGGGGGAGTATGTGTAGCGTATTCGGACTAGAACACGTGGCTCTGGTAATGCTATAGAAAACCAGAGATGTACACTGGATTCTAATTTTGACATTTACACACTGTAATTTGTAATATTTTTTATTAAAATTGAATATTGAATGATGATTTATAATGCCTTGGGCGGTTCACCTTAATAGGCATTGACATGCCACAAGATTTTTTTAAAAAGTCACGTCTTTTGGACATTATTGCCCTTTCATAATTAATGTGCATTTAATTAATTAAATTACTAGTTATTAATATTTACGATTTTAATATATTTATTTTAATAATATTTAGTTATGAATATTTATTCATATCATTGACTGTTCACTTTGTCATTGTTTTGGGTTGACTTTGACCTCTTGATCAGGTTGAGTTTGATTGGGGAAGACCGAGCTGTTTTGAGGATTTTCTATTGTTGCTTTGACCAGTGTTGAGTTTCTGGTTAGGGTTGTTGACTGCTATAGAGAATTGCAGATTTGATAGGGTTGTTTTAACAGAGATTTGGCAAGTCAATTTTGACTTTGACTCTTGTATTTGTACTCTCTCTCTCTGTTGCACATTTGATATGATAATAAGAATATTTGATCAAAGGGTTTTCCCCATCTTGGGGTTTTTGAATTTTTCCATGGCATCCATCAAATTCGGTGTTCTCTTGTCTTGGCTTGCCTTTGCATATTGTTTCATGTTCTATCTACTTTTATTGTCAATGTGATCATTGGTTAATGTGACTGCTATTGGAAATCTAAATTGGAAATTGGCATTGAGCTGCTAAAGGAACATTGAAGTAATTGTGCTAAGCATAGAACATACTATTTTTATCTAAATTTAACATGGTTTCAGAGCACAGGTGAAGACAAAGCCCAAGCAAGAGAGAGAAAAACAATCACTAAGAGAGATCTGTTGGTAAAGACTATTGATCTAGCTTCAATGGCTTTTACATCTTACTTCAAATCCGAGGATAAGCTCAAGGACAAATTTGACTATCATGCATGGAAGATGACTTTGGATTTGACTTTGGAAGAGCATGATGCCATGGACTATGTGAAGGGAAGAGTGGTGGGGCCTCCTCCAAATGCACCTGCTGTTGCAAAGACAAAATACAAGAAAAGTGAGATCAAAGCTAAAAGAATAATTTTAGACTCTATTCAAAAGCATTTGGTTGCTTATATTTCTGATTTAGAAACATCTAAGGAGATGTATGATAAATTGGTTGGGATGTTCAAAGTGAACAATGTAAATCAAATCCTCTTTCTCAAAAACAAGTTGAAGGATATCAAGATGGACAAAGGGGAGTCTATCCAATCCTACTTCATGAGGATTACAAAAATCAAGAATGACCTTCTATCTATTGGAAAAGTTGTTGCTGACACAGAGCTCACTCTCATCGCTCTCGAAGGTATTGCAAGAGCATGGGATGTGTTTAACACCACCATTCTCAACAATGACATGATTCCTAGTTTCGATGAATTATTGGCTAGATGCACTCAAGAGGAGACGAGGGTGATGGAGAGAGACAAGCCTTCAAATGGAAATGAACCTACTGCTTTCTCCGCTCATGCTACGAGGAAGAACAATGCTGGTCCAAAGAGACAAGTTCGAGGATTCAAGTAGGGATTCAAAGAAGGAAGAGAAGGAAGATGCTACAATTGCAACAGGTTTGGCCATTATGCTAGAGAGTGTCCTCACAAGGATGCTCCAAGGGATGATGACAACAACAACCACAACAACTACAAAGGAAATAGCAATCAAAGGAACAACAAGTTCAACAATAAAGGAAAGAGGAATGCTCCCGTTGCTCGACCTCCCAAAAGGACAAGAAATACCAAGTATGAGGAAAGCAAAAAGAATTTTATCTTATTTCCGCTTTATCTATTGCCTCTCCTCTAGATACTTTGGATCATTGGTTGATTGATAATGGAGGCTCAAGGCACTTCACTGGGTACAAGGAGGTCCTCTCAAATTTGGTTGAAAAGAAGACTAATTTGGAAATCATACTTGGAGATAATGCCACCTATCCTGTGAAAGGAGTAGGAATTGTCACCCTTCACTTGAATCAAGGTCAAACCATTCATCTACAAGAAGTGTTGTATGTGCCCAATTTGAAGAAGAACTTGGTGTCTATTTTTGCGATGGAAGACAAGGGCTTCATGGTAGCATTCATTGATGGAAAGGTACGTATTTGGCAAAGAAACCCTAAAGATGCTTTTAGACTTGGATTTAGGGTTGAAGGTCTCTATCAAGTTGGAGGAAGTCCTTTTAGAGCCTTGACTTGCGATTCTTCTCTTCAATTTGAATTATGGCACCGAAGATTTTCTCACCTTCATTACAAAGCCTTACTTGGGGTAAGGAAGATGGTCATAGGTATGCCTGAGTTCAACATGAACCATGAAGGAGTTTGTGGAGGTTGTGCAGCTGGGAAACTTACAAGGGGACCATTCCCTTCAAGTGAAAGTCAAACTTCCGATATTCTTCAATTGGTTCATTCTGACCTTTCTGGTATGTTGCTTGTAACATCATTGGGAGGATACTTATACTATGCAATTTTTGTAGATGACTTCTCCCACAAAACATGAATCTACTTCTTAGGGAAGAAGGATGAAGTGTTCAAATGGTTCCGTTCTTTCAAATCCTCAGTGGAAAATCAAACAGGGAAGAAGATCAAGATATTGAAGACCGACAATGGAACCGAATATGAATCAAATGACATTTGCAGAGAGGTTGGAATTAAGAAGGAGACAACTGTTCCATACACTCCTGAACAAAATGGTGTTGCTGAAAGGAAGAATCAAACAATCATGGAAGCCACCCGTGGGCCGTGCCATGCTCCATGATCAAGGTCTATGAAAATTCTTATGGGGAGAAGTTGCCAACATTGCTGTGTATGTTCAAAATAGGAGCCCGCATCAAGCATTCGATTTGAAGACACCCGAAGAAGTTTTCACTGGCAAGAAACCTGATGTTTCTCATTTTAGAATATTTGGTTGTCCTGTGTATTTTCATGTGCCTAAAGAGAAAAGAAACAAGTTGGAAGCATTTGGGAAGAAAGGTATATTTGTGGGCTACAGTGAAAATTCAAAGGCATATAGAATCTATGTGCCTGGACAAAGAGATGTGGAAGTTAGCCATGATGTCACCTTCGATGAAGATACTGCCCTTGGGAAGGCCCGAGATCTCCCCATTCCAAGGAAGGACAATAATGATGATGCTGCGGAAAAACAAGATGAACCTCCTTCAGATGAACCTATGCCTGATGTTGAAGGCCCGATGGATCCCATTGATCCACCACCTAGTGATCCCTCTACCTCAAGGAAAAGACCTTTGTGGCTCAAAGATACTCTTGAATATGCTGAAAGACATATCGCTCCAAGAGGGACATTCTATGAAAGTAAGAAGCCAGACTAGAATCAAGGGTACTGAGTTGCTATGAGTACTATTGTTCAATCTGAGCCATGTAGTTCGAAGAAGACATAAAGCACCAAGTTTGGAAGGATGCGATGAATGAGGAATATGAATCTATCATGAAGAATGATGTTTGGGACGTGGTTCCTAGACCCAAGGACAAGTCTGTGGTTACTTCTAAATGGCTTTACAAAATCAAACATGGAGTTGATGGGAGTGTTGAAAAATATAAAGCTAGGTTCGTTGCTCGAGGCTTCTCTCAAAAGGAAGGAGTGGACTATGACAAGATATTTGCACCAGTTGCCTGATATACCATTATCCGACCCATTATTGCTCTCACTGCCTCTCAAGGATGGAGTCTACACTAAATGGATGTTAAGACTGCTTTCTTGCATGGCTCACTTAAGGAAAAAGTCTACTTGGAACAACCTTAGGGGTTCGAAGTACAAGATCGAAGGACACACGTATGCAGGTTGAAGAAAGCCCTCTATGGGTTGAAGCAAGCCCCTAGGGCTTGGTATGAGAGGATTGATAGCTATCTTATGAAGTTGGGATTTACAAGGAGCTATGTTGATCCTAACCTATACTTCAAGGTTGAAAAGGACATGCCTCTCATTTTGGTCCTTTATGTGGATGATCTCTTTCTGACAGGTGCAGACCCTCTCATTTATCAATGCAAGAGGGAGTTGGCTTCCGAGTTCAAGATGAAGGACCTAGGACTGATGCACTACTTCCTAGGCCTGGAGGTCTGGCAAAAGCTAGGTGAGATTTTCCTTTCTCAAGGAAAATACATTGTGAAGCTGCTTGAGAGATGTGGGATGGTGGATTGCAAGTCTGTGTCTACTCCAATGGAACTCAACTTCAAGAAGCTATGTGGAAGTGCTGCTGGGCTCGAATTGGCAAACCCTTCCAAATATAGACAACTTGTGGGGGCCCTAATGTTCTTGGTAAACTCTTGTCTTGACATATGCTTCGCTGTGAATACGTTGAGTTAATCTATGGCCAAGCCTCATCACATACATTGGATTGCTGTTAAGAATCTATTGAAATATCTCCGTGGCACAATCAACTATGGACTGATATACACTACTGGGAATTTGGGGCTACATGGATATACTGATGCTGATTGGGCTGGTAGCGTGGTGGATCTTAAGATTACGTCTGGATGTTGCTTCTCATTAGGGTTTGCTTCAATTTCTTGGATGAGTAGGAAGCAAAAATCAGTTGCTCTAAGCACCGTCGAGGCCTAATACATTGCGGCTAGTATGCCCTGTTGTGAAGTTGTGTGGTTGAGGAAGCGCTTTAGTGAGCTATTTGAGCACGTGCTGGATACCACTGTGATCTTCTGTGACAACCAAAGTGGGATTTGCCTTTCAGAGAATCTCGTGTTCCACGACTACTCCAAGCACATTTATATGAGGTACCACTTTATTCGAGATATGGTACAACAGGGAGCAATAAGGATCCAACACATTAGAACTGATAATCAAGTCGCAAACATCCTCACGAAGCCCTCAGGGAAGGTCAAATTCTTAGCCTTCTGAGAGAGACTTGGAGTTGTGGAAAGGCCCTCCTATGAGGGTCCCGCGTGTGTTGGACCCTGAGCTCTAGGAGCTCCTAGAGGATTGGGGTACTTCTTGGAGCTATGAGTGACCATAGGGTAAGTGGTTCACCTTCCCCTATTGGTGCACTGTGTACAGGGTGAGTGGTTCACCTTCCCCTGTGATAGCCCATGAAGGTTGATTGTGTGTAAGGTGAGTGGTTCACCTTCCCCTATGATTGACATATGCATAGGATGAGTGGTTGATCTTCTCTTGCTGATACCCCAACATACATCCTACCCATGTAGCCCAGGACTCATGGGAAGTACCTCGCATCTGGCCAATGAGTTGGGAAACATGTATAGGGACCATAACACTACCGATGGACGCATCGTGTACTATTGTACTCCCTATGTCTAGGATGCATGGTGTTCAACAACTTGATCTGGGATCAAGATTGACATTTGTCAGTGGAGAGTGGTAAGGTCTTGTGACTCACTCTCAATCGATTCTTCTTCATTATTCATATCAGTGTTCAGTAGAGCAGAGATGAGATGAGATACAAAGATGGTACATGATGGGAGGATGGCATGATGATCGATGATTGGCAAGTGGAATTCTCCCTAGTTGAGAGGGAGTGTTAAAATTGGCAACTAGGGTCAAATTCCACCTTGGGTCAACTCATTTGATGGAGATGATGATTGCATTAAATTCCTCTTTTCGAGAGGACCAAAATCGATATAAAGGACATCTCATTTGGACAAGCAAAATTGTGATTTTGAATTTATGCCCACTCATGTGCAAATTGTCAAGGTCGGCCACATCATCATGTAGGCTCAGAAAGCCCAATGGATGTGTCACTTCATCCTCAATGGCTTGTATAAATATAAGTGACCTCTCACCTCATTTGGCAGCATCATCAACACATATTCTTCTCTCTCCTCTCATTGGTTCATACAACTATTGGGCTCTTCTTTTCTCTCACACGTGTGGCACAAGAAGGACGAATTTCAAAGCTAAATTACATGGCCAAAATTGTAGAGTTGACTGTAGTTTGACCAATGTTGACTTTGACCTTCCAAGGAAAGTTTGAATTTGATTTTTTGGGGGATTATCTGTTTGGTCAGACCGCACCTTTTGGCACAAAAACCGAGGTATTATGAGCACTTTGACCGCAGACCAAAATTGCAGGTTGACCACAGATTTCAAGACATCAATTTGACCAAATTTGATTGTTGACTTTGTCACTGTTTTAAGCTGAATTTGACCTTTTGATCAGGCCGAGTTTGCCTAGGGAAGACCGAGCTATTTTGAGGACATTCTATTGTTGCTTTGACCAATGTTGACTTTCTGGTTAGGGCTGTTGACTGCTGCAGAAATTTGCAGCTTTGACAAGGTTGTTTTAAGTTTTAACAGAGATTTGGCAAGTCAATTTTGACTTTGACTCTTGTTTTTGTATTCTCTCTCTGCTGAACATTTGATATAATAATAAGAATATTTGATCAAAGGGTTTTCCCCATCTTGGGGTTTTTCCCTGGCATCCGCCAAATCTGGTGTTCTCTTGTCTTGGCTTGTCTTTTGCATATTGTTTCATGTTCTATCTACTTTTACTGTCAATGTGATTATTGGTTAATGTGATTGCTATTGGAAATCTAAATTGGAAAGTGGCATTGGGTTGCTAAAGGAACATTGAAGTAATTGTGCTAAGCATAGAACATACCATTGTTATCTAAATTTAACAGGCATTAACTCAACCTCCACATTAATGAGACAACTTGGCCTCTAGATCTCGACCTAATTGGCAACAAACTCGACCTCCTAGCTTGTGCGCTTAATTGGGAGTCAATCTCATCACTTGACTTGTAGCTTAACTCCCTCTTGAATGCTTACTCATTCCTCTGAAGTGATTGAGAGCCTTAGTTGACCAAAAACATGCTTCCAACATGTTCCCAATTATCTAATAGTAATATCTTGATTGTTTGTCTTTTTTCTCACTTTTTTGAGTAAACATGATTTTTCATGAGGAAAAGTTAATATTTTCCACCCAAAAGTGGGTACGAAGGTAATGTAACATGTTGGTACTCTAAGCATGAAAAACGAGTACCTACATGCCGTATGGGTCTTCTTAGTACTTTTTATTCGTTACATAAATTTTAATTGAAAATTCCCCATTATGTGGGAAATTTTTAATTATTAAAGAATTCCTATAAAAATCTAATACAATTCCATGAGACTCAAGATAATGCGTAGTATGATAATATACATTGACCCTAGACTTAGAAAACACACTCAAGGCCTAGTTATTAAGACACACTCTAGCTTTGGAGGATGTGAGTGAAAAATTCAATTAATTATTTATTGCTAAAAAGTAAAAGTAATTGAGTAAAAAACACTTTGGAGCAACTTCCTAAGTAGCTAGGTCCCAAGGGGCTAAGCCTTTTACATAAGTTCATCATGCTAGTGACATTTTTTACAATTCCCCCATGGGGTATGAAATTTGCATAGAGAAAGAAGAGAGAAGAGGATAGGAGAAGAAGGGGAAAAATTGCCTTGTTGGACTTCTGGATTTGAAATTTAGAGCAGTGCCATGTCCAACTTTAATAGTTTTCTTCCTTTATCTACCAGGTACAATCTGGCAGTTAACAAGCACCTTTTCCAGATTAAAGTTAAGTAATCTAGCATTGAAGATCCTTTGATTGAGATGCCCTAGCATAGCATCAAGGCTTGCCATGTTGTACTCTTAATCACGCTTGGTAGAGGTCATTTCATATTTGTTTGGACTTAGAAATATTATCCTCTTTCACTACAACAATGATCACTTGAATTCTCGTTCATGGCACTAGAGCAATCCATCTTGTTGGCTGTTATTTATTGATAGCCTTACACATTGGAAGAACACCTTCATTTACATGGCCAAAAGGAGCAAAGCGAAGGAATGATCTTCATAAGTTAGTGGCATTTTCCTCCTTAACATGGTTAAGTGAACACCTTAAAGATATCTCTCATCATAGTAGAAGCCTTTTGAAGTCATTGACACATAATTGGAGGGTGGAAAGGTATTTCAAAGAGGTCGTTTGGCTCTTAGGTGTAATACATGATGTCATGTCCCTTCCTAAATTATTTTGGAACAAGATTAACTTTTGTATTATGGGGCCAATTTTGGAGCTAGTGGACCCCATTCGATTTTATTAGGAGATTAGACTTAGGAAAAGTTATTTGTGTTGTGGTTAAGTTACACATGGGGGCCACCCTTACTAGGGAAATACGCACTCTCTAGTTTGTTTTGCATGAAGATGGTTAAGTTTTGCATGGAGGTGGTTAAGTGAGGGCCCACGATGGAGGAACAATTGGAGGGAAAAGTGCTCCACAAAATCTATATAAGGAAGAAACTCTCCTCATCTCATTCATCTTTTTGGTATATCGATTTCTCTTTGGTTGCTCGAGCTGCTTAGCCGAGTCACTCGCTGTTTAGCACGAGTTCTTCAAGTGAAGAGCTCACCCTTTCTTCGAGTGCCACCCTAGGAAGGTTTTCTTCATTTATTCAGGAGGAGGATCTCTTTGTGATTTCCAATAGTGGCATTCACTTCCAGGTGGTGCGTATTACTGGAGGACGCAGTGAAGAGGAGGCCGAGTTTGTTTGTGGTGTCTTGCGGTGGAGTTTGGGTGATAGATTTTCTAGAGAGGAGGCAAGGGAGGATTGTTAGCATTTGGGAGAGTTTGGGAGCTGGTTGAGCTTATTGCTTTACAATGTGATTTTCGCAGTTCCTGGGCCAGCGCAGAAGCAACACTTGGAGCTCACGTGGTGGGTAGAGTATCAGTCCTTAGGCTGAGCTTTACCGTGGAGGTTAGAGGAATTACTTGGAGTGGTGTTTGCTTTCCTTTCAGAGCTTGGAGGAGGATTTCATGACCATTCCTTGCAAACCGTATTCTTGGAGTAGCTAGGAGGGCGTAGGCCATAAAGGAGGTTGAATTTGGGAGGTTGGATTTAGGCCAAACCCTTTATAGGTTTTTGTGGGTTTTGACCAAGGAGCTTGGGGCTGAAGTTTCATCATTTTCTGAGCCCCAGAGACGAAGTTTTTTGCAGTTCCTTTCCAGCTAGTAGTGCAGTTACTGGGAGACAACGCAGAGCATTAGAGGAGCAATAGTTTTCCAGCATTGAGATTATTGTTTTACACCTTGGTTCTGTCAAGCTTGCCCTTGAGGCAAGCCCAGGTGCATTTTCCATACTATTGTACTTGCTCCATTCCATTAATAAAATGGCTCAACTGGTTCTCATTTCTGATGTGTATTGAGTGTTTGCTGATCGTTTTATTTTTCTGTGTATAAATCATATTTGCTTTTGCATATCACCGTTTGTTTAAGTTTGGAACATTACACATGATAAAAAGGAAGGATAAAGCAAACTCTCCTAAGCCTTTTGAAGATCCTAATATGAAGACGTCTAGATTTCAAGAAGTTGTTTAATCACTATATGGTTTATTACTTCCTAGTTTGTGGATCTAGAAGCTGCCATGGATATCTTAGTAACATCCCTTGGAGTAAATCATGGATCTAAAATTTTGATATATGTTCTAATATTGTTATTCCATAGATCCACTTTTTGGGGGAGTTAGTTGGCACGTTGGAGAAAGAGGCCAAGAAGAAGAACACCTTCCTTGGACCTTGAGTAGATTGATTGACTTTATTTGTGCTATTATTTTTGGGAGAATAGTTAAGGAGGTTAAGGTTGTATTTTTAATATTTATTGTTGCTTGGAGAGATTGATGGATCTAGAGGCCACTCATATTATTTTATTGCTCGTTTGGAGAAAAACATGGATCTAACAGTTGTTAGTACTTTATTGCTATATATGGGAGAAGAAAGTGGATCTACAACTCACTAAATCAAAATTTTATTGTAAAGAGATGGAGCTTTAGGTCTATAAAAGGACTGGCTCTTTCTTTTTATTTTCATGGTTGGATTGGTAGGGAGAACCCTCTAAAGCCTAATTGAAGATCATGTAGAAGGAGCAAGTTAAGGTACAAGGAAGTGTATGTGAGGTTGTCATCACTCATCTCTTTTCTCTTGAATGATTTGGGTTTTATGTTGGAGTGGCTGTTGTATCTTGTTGCTGGAATGGTCTCTAGAATGCAAATCTTTGCACATAAGAAGAGCTAAGTGTGAGGTTCTTAGCCCTCTTTATTCCTTGTTGTAATCTAGAATATTGGGGAATTTGCTGCTATAATGACAGATCTAGTATGGCATATATAATGGCTTGCTAATGTTATGGGGTTATATGTGATAATGTGAAATATGGTTGGGTTGTTCATTCATTAAAAGGCTGTCTATGTAATCATGTTTGCTTATAATCTCATGTTATAGTTATCCTTCATTATTCTATGGTTGGACATTGGCTACTGCATCTTGCATTAGGGCGCTTGTTTACTCTCACATGACCCAAATAATCTACTTGAATTAGTCATGGAACATCAGTTTATGGCTTGACTACTAAAGCTTCTCCATTTTATTCTAAACCCTCTTTGTTTGTATTTCTTGACTCCATAACCCTTGGATTGGTAGTGGTCTTAGCAACCCACCCTTCTTTAGAGATACCTACCTTGTGTTGGAGGACAACTGACCTAAAGAGAGACAATGGTTTTATGATGACAATGGACAACCCCTCTTTGTTTGTCTAAGGTCACACTTGTCTTTAGGGATTTATCACTCAATGTGAGGGTTTGGGAGGTAACAAATCCATACCTTGCAATGAAGAAGTGTTTGTAAGTTCCTTTTCCTTGTCGTTCATCCTCCTCTAAGATTCTCTACTAATTGAAAGGTCTTTAGTGTGTCCTCAACATTTCCCTCTCAAATCTGTATATGCAATTTAAGCATTTGTTTTTTTTCCATCCAAGACTTGCACTTAAAGATATTCAAATCCTTGAGTGGGGTGCAACCCTATAGGCACATAGGAAGGGTGCCTTAGCACTTGGTTAATTACTTCCTAGAAAATCATATCTACTAATTAATAACACGATTAGAAATTTAACAAATATAACAATGGAAGCAAATTAAATTCACTAATCTCACAATCACATGCACACATAAATTTTCTTACCAATGAAACAAATCTTCATCAATAACTCAGAATCCACTTGGGCTCCCTTATTGGGAAAATGACCCTTTGAGGAAATTACAAATACAACAATAATCTAGATCTGATCTAACTAATCAAGCCCTAGATCTGACCTTTGATATGTCTTGGTTGATTTAGATCTCCCTTGCTGCACTCTTTAGACCTTCCTCAAACCTAACACACTTGGATGAAACTCCTTCTCCACCCAATCACTAAGATCTCCTCTCAAGTCTTGTGTTCACTTGGTGTGTTGTTGTTTCTTCTCCCTTAGCCTACCCTTTCTTTTATAAGCTTGAGTTATCACTGAATCCCTAACCCTAATCCCCAAATTGATTGATGGTTGAGATTAGACCTCAACACCATTTGAGATCAACTATTGAAATTACATCTAATTCACTAATGTGAAAACCTTTGCGTTTCATTAGATTAACTCACTTTATCTTATAAGAAAAATTTACTTTAATCATTAAAGTAATTGCTATGGTTAAGGGTGTATTACGCAACTTTTGCATGCCTAGACACTTAGGCCTGCACAAAAGTACCTGGTCCAAGCTACAAACATTGACATGCCCAACCATAAAGACACTTGGAAAGGTTACCCATTATCACCGTAAAAACTTTTCCTCTCATGTTAGGTTAGTTCTTGTTTGGATCAAGGGAAGAAACTTTAGAAATGATGATTTTGGATGTTCCTTAGAAATAAAGTGATGGTGGACTTCCAGGACTAGTGTCTATCCAATTGGGCAATCAACAATAGAGTTTTTGGACAATATGGAAGGAGGTGTATTGGGTTTTTATGAACATGTTCTAATCATCTTAATGGATTTACTTAAATATGCAGAAAATTAAAAGAGGGCTCTTCCAATGATGCTTGTTGCAACAAGTACATAGTTAGATAAGTAATAAAGTCGAACCAGGAACAATTAAATGGAAACCATAGATGAAGTCATACTTGAGGTATATAATTGGGACAACTTGCTTAATGAACGAATAATCAACAATATATTAGGTCTTCTAAGTCTAATTTCTCCAAAATATTAAGGGGACCTAGTGTGTCACATTTAACCTTCATCCCTAGCTAGGGTAAACACTCAAAAATAAAGTGGAGTCCTAACCAAAAAATTACAGCAATAAATATCCTTCAATGAGTACAAATGATTACAACAAGGAAAAGAGATGGTGCTTCACCTCAATCCTAATGTCTTTCTTTTGAAGAAAACTTTTGATTCTTCAAAAGATTACACCCATAGATTTGTACAAGTAATTTCCATCTATCAAGTCCACTGAAGAAAACTGTAAAAAAGATGAAGAACCTCACACTGAAATGCCTTTTAACTTCTACCCCCAAAGACTTTAGCTAAGCTTGGATGGGAACTCCCACACTTCCAATCCCGCATTTAGCAAACAAATCTTTTCTCTATTTATACCTTTCACATCAAACCCTAATGAATAAAATAATAATAATTGAAAGCTAAAATCCCAGAAGTTCAGTGCTCCTCGTTAGAGTTCTTTTTAGGGTTTGATTTAATCGTAATATGACATGTGTCCACTTCTTGCTTGAAGTAGCTCATCCAAATATGTGAATCATGCCTTGATCCATGTGAAATGTCCCATATAACCATTTAGCATGCTTTTGATGGCCCCTTGAGTGAGATGTCCCTCTTTTAGGCACTAGATCCATGATTTAATCCGAGATGCTTGTAGATACATACCCATAACAGTGAATTTCATGGGAAATGAGAGGTCCTTATTTTGCTAGAAGAGAAGCTTACATTGTAGGTGCTTTAGACACTTGTTTAACATGGCAATTGGAGAGAGCATCACACCAAAGGGGATGCCAATATATTGCACAATAACAATTGGGCAGACAAATTTTGCACAATAACACTTGGGCAGACAAATGTCTAAGTTGGAGGTATGTAGTCAAGTGGGTGCTCCAAACCAACCATGTAACAGTCAGCTTCTTGATCACAAACAATCACCCTAGAGGCCCCACAAAACACAACCAAGCAATTTGTAGCTTCATTAGCTGAACCTCAATTTGTGCAAAAAGAAATGAGCAAATCATCTGCAAAATGATTATTAATTAGTTTTTAAAATATTGGTCTGGGCCTCACATCAACCAAGGTTTCGATCAGACTTCACTTGGACTTGAACCAAAACTAGATTAGTCTGAATTTTATGATTTGGTTTACAAAAAGGTACATTAAATATGAAAATTTTAATTAAAAAATATTTTAAAGATTCCAAACAATTGGAGGAAAAATATGCATAGTTTGCTTATGTATATACTATGTAAGAGTGAATATATCAAAATGGTACTAAGTGCAATACATATTTGAAACAAAATATATAGTCAACAAGGCTCTATATAGCCTTAAAGTACAAAAACAACAAGATACAAGCTACTAGCCTGTTACATATCATTGATCTACATGATGAATCATCAAACTCATCACCACTAGTGGAAATGGGATCCTCAGCATGAGCTGTGCTACTCCCACAAGTGGATCCAAATCCAAATGAATCCACCCCAAGTCATCAATATTAAGATCAAACTTTGCTGAATCGGTCTGCTCTAACCATTCTTAGGTTGGATCAATATCATCCAACACAATGGCATTTGTATCAGGTTTTCTGTTTAGTAATTGGAGCAATTTTTTTCACATTCAGTCACTCCAATTTTTTAGGAGTTGGAATTGCTATCTCTGGCATGTCTGTTTTTGGTAGGTTTATATTTTTCCAATGGCATGTAGTAGAGGAGGGGTGAGATTTGGCATCTTTTGATGGTTTAGTGGACTTGTCTTTGGTTTGCTGCAATTCATATTGCTGGAATTTCGAAAATCGTTGAATTTTAGATGGGATGTGATATTCTATTTTCATTGGATGAGGTTTGATGATGTTGGAAGCCCCCTCAGATATTTTGAAATAGACAATGACAATATAAAAAAATTAAGTAAAAGGGTAGAAAGGGAAATGTAAAGAAAATGAAAACTTTTACTTTTGAAAAATCCAAATTCTCACAAATGATAAATGAAATGTGATTTTAGGGTTTAGGTTGATTGAAGCTTTAGTTTAGGCAAATAATTTATAAAAAAATCTTGTCCCCCCCAAAATGGCCCTTTGACCTATAGGGAATCCACTTGGTATTTGTTATAACAAAATCTATCACCTTAGTGCAAAGCCTCTCATAAGGTGCTAAGTTTTAGTGGAACGTAGAAGTGTTACCACTATTATGTAATATCCCTTAATATTGTTTAATAAAATTTTCAGGAAAATGCTTCAGAAAATTTGCCACAATTTTTTTAAAAGAAATGGCACAATTTCATACAAGAAATATCAGCACAAATGAAGTTGCAGATATAAAACCCAGAATTGCTAGAACTAAAAAATACACATCAGAAATAGCAACGAAAACTTAGCTTTATTATATTAAATATGGATCTGAAAAGCACATTCCAATATGGTTATGATAACATGTTAAAACACCAACAAAATATTTGAATGGATGACATAATGGCTGCTCCAACGTTATGCACCTATGAGAGATATGATTGACGTCTCCTCACGATCTCCACATTAATCCCAGTGAGTGGATCTGATTTGATCCCTCCTCTTTCATGTGGCTAGGGTATATGTCTCGATATCGAAACCCCTCCTAATTAGATGAGCTAAGGTGGATAACTTACCATTGAAACTAACCCTCTCCATAATATGGGCTCTCACCCAAACAAGCTCTAAGAGCTCAACTCAACAACAACAAAACAATAATCCAAATGCATGCCCAAGGAGTGAGCTCTCATCTCGTTTAATAGTCATGGACTATCGGAATACCATGGGTCTTTTTCTTCTTTTATTAAAGTGACTTTATAATATTTTCTTTTCTTAGTCACTTTTTAATTCATTAATTCTCTCATAGCCTACAATTTATTTTTAATTTGTAGTCTAGGCTACTGAGATGTTCTCTATTCCCAACTACCGGAAAAAAGGACATTACAATTCTCCCTTCTCAAAATTGTTTGTCCTCAAGCAATCCATACACCTATACCAAGATCCCTAACAAGTCTGTAGAATGCTTCAACACATGATTACCATATCATCTCAACAATGCTACACTTAGTACTACTGTCACATGGGGCCATGCCTTGAAGCAATCCATAGAAGTGCAATCCATCTTCTATAAGAATTCCTGGTGAATTTGTAGAGTACTCCCTTGCTTGGTCAAGTCTTGCCATTCGAAGGGATAATCTGTTGATTTGGGGTAGTATCTGATGTGCTCTAAGCCTTGAATTTTGCAAGGAGGCTTGGGCACATGTAGTCCAACGAACCCAGAAAGCGTTTTGGGAAATTCCACCTAGAACTGATTTTATTAAAATAATTAATATTTTTAATGGAGTTCCTAAGTCTAAACTTAGGGAAATTAAAATATTAATGGCTAATAATCTAATTGTGGGTGTAACTTCTAGAAGAAGATGAGATCAAGTCAAAACGATTTGAGCCTTTGATTAGGAGTTAATCTAGGCCGTTGGTTGTCCTGCAAAAAGATATAAGAAGGGGCTTGAGGGTCATTTGGAAAACACACCGAGAGATCAAGAGATCGAATTTCTAAAGTGAGAAGTTCTCAAGAGGAAATTCTGATCGAGTAGATTTCTTGCAGTTGAGGGGCAGGGATAGTTGGGTTGGAGTATCTTCTCTAGAGCCCAAGATACGCAGTAGAGAGAGGCAGAGAGACACTAGAGGGGTTGACGCTGAGCCAGAAGGGCCCATGCAAAGCTTGATACTGAGCCAAAAGGGCTCACATAGAGGCAGCTCAGTCACCCACGCAGAAGTCCGAGTTTTGTAGAGGAGCTGACATTTTTGAGCCGGGAGGGCTAGAAACTGCTCTAGAAGGCAAGACGTTCCCTAGTTGAGCTGACGCAGAGCCTTAGAGAGCTCAACGCAGGCTCACACAGTTATTGCACAGGGGCAATGTAGTTGTAGCCGGGGACAGTTGATTCAGCTGCTGGAACAGTCGAGATTTGTCGAGCGACAGAGGTAATTTCACAATTCTTTTTTGCTAGTTGTATTTCTCTGTAACTGGATTGCCGGGAGGGCATCCAGAGTTGTATTCAGAAACTACTGCTTAATAATATTAAACCCTCAGAGCTGCTGCACCGGTTTTCCCACATTGGGTTTTTCTGGGGACATTTGTCCAAAAATAGTGGTGTCTGTTGTGTTGTATTTTCTTTCTTGCTCAGTATCTTGTTTTCGCTTATAATTTAATTAAGTGAAGGATGCAGTGTATGCATTACAATCTATGTAACCGGATTCGTTGGAAACCCCTGTCGAATCTGAATCTTGCGAATCGGATACGATTCGACAGGAATTCGAATCCCAGAACAGGATTCGACGTGTCCGTACAGGATTCGTACGAATCCCATACGAATCCCGTACGGGCACAACGAATCCCGATTCTGGGATTCGAATCCCAAGAAAATGACTCAGAATGCAATGCTTAATTTTCCAAAAAAATCACTCAAAAATGCAGAGTTTTATTGTTCTTTCAGTTTAAAGTTTATTTGTTAATTATGGAGGAGAATCTCTTGAATATGGAGGTCAAAGATGCTATTGATTTCAAACATTACCTGAAGATTTGTGTTGGAGGTAACATCAGTCTTACACACTGCAAAGGAAGTGCCAGAGGGATGCATATGGAAAAGAAGACCGGTGGTTTAAAATACCTTTGACAAAGTTTTCTTCATATAAATACTCTGGTATTGACATATCCCTCTTTTGGATGATGGTGAAACACAGAGGTGGAGGGCATTGCACCTTCAAAATTTTGAGATGGCTACATTGCATTAAAATAAATTATGAATTATGAATCATGATTTATGTGACCACTGACATGTATTTGAATTTATAAATTATGAATTATGAATCATGATTTATGTGACCACTGACATGTATTTGAATTTTGTATCATTAATTAGATGAAGATCTATGTTTGAAATCAATGAATTTGTATCATTAATTAGAATTTGTGTAAGAAATATCTAAGTTTTAATATATATATATATATATTTTTAATAAAATAATACATAACGAATCCTACATGTCCTATTCTGTGGGGTCAACGTGTCCGAATCCGACACTCGAATCCCCGAATCCTATGAATCCCGAATCCCTGTGTCAGGTGACTTAGATTACAATATTTGCTGTAGGAAACTGCAAATCATTTGTTTAACAAAATTAACAAATAGGAGTAATATCATCAGTCGCTGCAGTAGGGGTTCTTGTTGAGGAATTCTCACATATTCCACCTGGATCCCACTGCCAAATAGGGAATTTATCATCCCCAATGCCTGAACATTCCCACTATGTTGCATCCCTGACTAGAAGTATTATTCCATAAACTTCCCATTTGATAGGGTACCAACTCATAGTCTCCCTCCAGTCTAGCTGTTGGGGACCTCTATCATAGTAGATGTCAATTGCCACATTAACAACTTTGGAGTTCATGACTTCGTAGAGAGTGTCTCTCCCATCAATCATCAACAATCCCTGTAATAGACCACCATGTTGACACTGTGCTACTCTGATTATAGTTGAGATGCCACTACGACATCGTTCTGACTTCTTTGTTTGCATCCCGCCATCTTGCTCTAACAACCTGTAATATTGGGTTCCTGCTTCCTCATACCATCCATCCATCCCCTGCTTATGTGAACTCAATGTGCTACAAGCATTGCTTTTGTACTTCTAAAGAGGGCTGCTATACATATCACCTACTGTTCTTGCTAAAAGAAACTTAAGAGCATGTTTTTGCCGTTGCAAACGTTGGAAAGGATTAAAAATTCTCCATACAGTTTTATTCGGAAAATTCTCTCAATATGAACAATTATGGAAATTTGCACTTAGTTTTAATCGCTCCTCAATATTAGGAACCATGACAATTGTCCTAGCACTCGCCATCCTCCATTCTTTAAGCTCATTATCCTTCTTCAATACCGCACCTTTTAGCCTTTTGAGTTCTTCATTTATTTCTAAGAGGCCTTCTGTAATATTATTAACCCTTTCTTGAATGTGCTCTTGGTGATTATCACATGGAAGCTCTGTAACCACTATGGATGTTTTTATATTTGCTTGCACTTTGTTGATGGTTGGTCCGTAATGTGACTACTCAATCATGTTTCCCAATACTATCCTGTTGGCCTTTGATGAGTTCTCTGATTGTCACAAAATCTAGTAGGCCTTGTAGAGGGGTGCCCTACAAGGCAAACACTAGATTAAGTGACAAGAATGGGGTAATGATCCACTGTCAGCAACACCAAAACCCCTTGCTTTTTATGGATTTTCACCAATGGGAGGAGTCCTTCTGAGTTCTTCCTTTATTTCTAAGAGGCCTTCTGTTATATTATTAACCCATTCTTGAATGTGCTCTTGGTGATTATCACATGGAAGCCTTCTAACCACTATGGATGTCTTTATATTTGCTTGCACTGTGAAAATTCCTAATCCTCAAGGAACCCCTACTGCAACAAACCTGAATCTACTTCACGTACTTGATTTTAATTACATTCATCAAGTTATTCTTCTGAATAATGAAGCAAATTACTTCTGCAACCTACACTACTTAAATTTGATTTGCATGAAACAAGGAAACTGAGCAAAGAACAAGATACATAGGATATAGCGTCACCCTCTAGTGGCCTCTGCATCAAACTGCATCACCCTGGATAGCTTTTGCGTTAAACTGCGTCACCCTGGGTAGCTTCTATGTCACTCCTCCTAGGTATTAGGCTGCTTCTTTGCTTTGGATCTTCTGCTGGCTGAGAATTCGACTTTCTCGCCTCCAGTCTCACACCTTGGCTTCCGGCACCTGAACTTCGAATTCCCTCTGCAGAAATTCGACTTCTCTTCACTGATTGCGTTGCCTCTGTGTTAGCACTGCGTAGGCTAGTGTCAACCCTCCTTTGGATGTATTTTGTCCTTTCTTTGCCTTGTATTCTTCGGAAAGTCCTTCTCTTGGAATCTCACTGCCCCTCTGCTGCAAGATCTCCCTAATTGATTTTCTTCTTGAGAACTTCTCACCCCAAAAAATCGATTTCCTCAATCTCTCTATGTGTGTTTCTAAATGAACCCCAAGTCTTTTTATACTTTTCCTGTCGAGACTTCAACGACCGAGATTAAGACTCTAATCAACAGCTAAGATCAAAACATGACTTGATCCGCCTTCTAGGTCATTCTCACCCATATTTTGATTAATACCCTTTAATATTTTAATTTCCCTAAGTTTAGACTTAGGAACCCCATTAAAAATATTAATTAATTTAATAAAATACAATTCGGGTGGAATTTCACTAAACAGTTTCTGCGTTCTTTAGAGCTCATGTGCCTTAGCCTCTCCACCAATTTTCAAGGCTAGAGCACCTCCAATGCTACCAAAACTAACATGCACTTCATTGATGGCTGGTTCATAATGTGACTGCTCAATCATGTTTCCCAATATTGGCATTTTGGCCTTTGATGAGTTCTCCGATTGTTGCAAAATCTAGTAGGCCTTGTAGAGGGGTACCCTACAAGGCAAACACTAGATTAAGTGACAAGAATGGGGTAATGGCCCACTGTCAACACAACCAAAATCCCTTGCTTTTTGTGGATTTTCACCAATGGGAGGAGTCCCCACTATGACATGTAGGACAATGTGAAACTCCATGTAAGACCACACATTGATACATGAATACAAGCTGTGCAATGATTTCAATACTCCTTATTTCTCTAGGGGACACCACCTACTAAGATTAAAATTTCAATTGCTTTTAGGTTTCTTATTCATTCTTTCTAGGAGGGAGAATCATATTAATAGCGAAATGATTTGCACAAATTTTTTTATGAGTTGCTCAATACAAGCATCTCCTCATCCAAGATATCATCATCAAGAATCCTTGCATCACCTTCCTAGGGTTTGCATAGGTGGCATGGAAACCCTAGGGCATGTGTTAGCATCAAAAGAGGTCTGCTAGCTCTCCCAAACTGTCTCAAGTGGTCATCAACCTTTTTTGGGATGTGGAAAAAGGCAATGCTTATCAAGAGGGTAAAAGGCCAACTTGGGGGCGTCTTGGGTCCTTTGAGGTACATAATCAATCTTGCTAACTACTTGACTTCTTAGCTTAGTGTTTCAGCGTTTTGCAGTGTGTAAGGGGCCATACATCCACGTGGAGGCTCATCAAGGGCCAATGCTCACCCCTGGAGGAGAAATCCTGTGGATGCAAGGTCACAAGTGTTCTCATGTTGGGCTAGATGTCCTCCTCATTGTGCTGTAGAAGGGCCAAGCCATCCATGAAGTGATATCTAAAGCATTTGTGAGAAACCACTTGAAACAAACCCTCAAGATCAAGTGAGATCAACATCATTGGGTAAAGAAACCATTAAAGTATTTTAGTTCACCATATTCAATGTTAGGAGCTCAAAACTACTTTACATGAGTCTTGCCTTCAAATGTCTCTCTAGTTGATGATTTGTAAGGAAATTACCACACTTGTGTTAGGGATGATTATACAATTAGCCCTATTAGGTGCTTCTAGCCCAAAGGGGAAGGACAATTCCTAGGTAGGCCCATCAATCCACAAGTGCATGTGATAAATGTGTACATGGAATGGGAAAGACTTTAAGGAAGATGCCACTGCCTTGTTTCCAAGTGAAAGAGGTCCAACATTTTGAGTGTAATGGTGATAAGAGGGAGCAATCATGGAGGCCTAAGTTACTTCTTTCCTTAGTGTACTTTTCCACTCGTTTGGTGTGCCTTTTCTTCAATTTTTCTTTTCTTTCTTGCATAGCTTGGGTGACCTACTTACTTTTTGCTTTTTCAATACCCCTTCATGATGTAGTGGTTTTCTGCTCATCGGGGTTGGGACATTATAAGTTCCTTTGATTTAGAGAGAGCATGACATGCTTAGAAACTGGGTGATGGCTAATGAGCTCAGGCTATGCTTTTGCTCACGTGCTTGTTATTATTCCCAACCATCTTTTGCATCTTTCATTTTCTTTCATCTCTGCTTGTATATGCATTTATCTTTCTTTTAGCTACCTCAACCTCTTGGGGCAAAGCTTCAGGCCACGAATTAGAAATATGGGTAAAGGGTGCTAATACTAGTGACCAATGACAATCAACCCAAAGAATGGAAGTGGATATTAGGGACATATGGAAAGTGACAAGTATGGATTATTGGGCATGCTACATCAATCAGTGCCCCTCTTGAAGAATTGAAAGAAAAGGCCTTCGGGAAGGTAACTATTGACTAGGGCCAAAAGATAACCTCCTAGGTGAAGAGTGGGAACAAGGATAAAATCAAATGAGGTCAAACTTCCAACTCAACTCGTGATCCATTTTAGAATTGCTCTTAACATTAAATGAAAGCGCATGGTTATAGAAATGGTCAATATACCTTTGATAACTGGCCCACCTTCCTTCAGGAAGTATGCTAGATGGAAGAGAGCAGTGACTGGAGCATAAGTGGAGAGCTTTGAAGCAAAACTTTCTGTGGATCATCATAGGGCTGTTGGCTGGCTGGATGACCAAACAGGAGGGAATTTTTTCCTAGGGTTTACCCACTTGGGTGGGTAACAATGCCAAGTCATCAAAAGGTGCAACGCTCTCCAAAGAAGTCGAAACAACCTCCAACAAGTGTGGAAGAAATACATCACCAACGTCCTCCAAAAAATGATGTCTTTTGAAGCATCATCATCAACAAGGGACTCCAAGTGTCCAAGTGACCATCTAATGTATGTACAATAGTCAGTGGAACACAAAAAGTTAGTCATGTCCAATGTACAAGCCATTAGGTAGATCACATTAGGTATTTCTTCAACATTCACTCCTGCTTATGAATTTATGCGATTTTCCAAGTATAAGTATGGGAGGATCATCATAAAGGCCTATTAGGTGTGCCAAATATCCAGGAAGAGAATTATTTCCCAAGAAACCAATCAAGGTGTAATTATAATTGACAATGTATGACTTGAGGTTTGCTTCATGGGAATGGTGTCATTGACATGCAACGTTACATAACATATTCATCCTCATGAGCGCCTTTGTAGAGGGAGAGCTTATGCATTTGGTTACCCTTTCCTTGGCATCATGTCTTACTACCTCTTTTCTTGTATCTTTTTCATATTATTTATTTGGCTTCACAAGCCTCCTTTTCTTCTATACTCATTTCATTGCATAGGGGTTGGGATAATTTAACTTATTCCTTATTTAGTTATGCATTTCATTGTGTAAGATCTGGGGCAATGGCCTCATAGCGAGGTATAGTTCAGTCTTACATTGGCTTTTGATTTATCATTAATTTCTCTTTAATTTTTCTTTTGCATTTTGAAATTCATATCACTCTGTTTCACTTTTTCTTTTTATATATGGCTGCATCATCCTTGGGCACCCAAGCTCCTTTTCAGGGGATTATAATGCACATACCTTTTCGGGGTACATGTAACAACCAACAAAAAGAAAGGTCAACAAAAAAAGGAATAGATGGAGTATGTCAAGTGTGAAAGGACATGGGCATATTACCTTCAAAAGATCCCCAACAGTACTTGTTTCCCCAACAGTGGCAACACTTGACTTAAAGATTTATGATTGTTAATTTTTGGTAGCATTAGATGTGCTCTAGCCATGAAAATTGGTGGAGAGGCTAAGACACATGAGATCTCCAAGACCCAGTAATCGTTTGGAGAAATTCCACCCGGATGAAGAGTTATTAAAATAATTAATATTTTTAATGGGGTTCCTAAGCCCAAACTTAGGAAAATTAAAATATTAATGTGTATTAATATAAAATGGGTGAGAAAGTTCTAAATAACGAGGATCAAGCCAGATCTAATCTTAGCCGTTGATTAGGGACTTAATCTCGATCGTTGAATCGTCAACAAGAAAAGTATAAGAGGAGGCTCGAGGGTTAGTTGGAGACACACCAAGACACCAAGAGAGATCAGGCAGTTCGATTTTCTGGGGCGAGGTTTGCTGAGGAAATCGAACAAGTGATGAGTTGCAGCGAGGGGCAGTTCGGCAGGAGGCCGAAGAATACATATCAGAGTGGCAGTAGAGTGCTGTAAGAGCCAGCGTAGAGCCTAGGAAGGCTGACGCAGAGGCAACAAGGGTTGATGCAGAGGCTAAGGAGGCCAGTGCAGAGGACGCAGAGGGCCGAAGAAGCTGACGCAGTTGACCCAGAGAGCTTCAGAGGCTGCATTGAGGAATTCTGTGGGGTAGACTGAGAGTAGATTAGCCGAGAGAGGGTTACACAGTTCTAGAGGAGTGTGTGGAGCAGCTTTCGCTGTCCAGCACAAGGAACAACCATAGTCACTGGAGGATTGTTCATCCGGCTGCTGATTTGCTGAAATATCTGTCTCCGGATAGAGGTATTGTTGCCGAGGATATTCTCTAAAGGGTGAGCCATTTCTGGCACCCTAGTTATATTTAGAATCTGCTTAATAATAAAACCCTCTATATGCTGCACCGATTTTCCCGCATTGGTTTTTTCCAGGGACAATTGTCCAAAAATAACCGTGTCCCTTCTATTGTCTCAGTTTATTTCAGTTGTTGATCTGTATATTTGTGAAGGCTGCATTTGTGTTTACTTCAATATTTATGCATTTAAACAACTTGTTAATGTAAAGAACAAGTAGGAGATAGTAAAGCAGAAAATGCAGTAGGGGTTTTTGATGTGTTAGATTCAAAGATTTTCGCACTGATGACCTTCAGGGTGAAAAAGGACATGAATTCCAAGCATTGTGATCCATTATCTGATTCAATCCATGATCCATACATTTCATGCCCAATACATTGAACGTAAACACATAGTTTGAACCAATGGACAAATGTGCCTCATGTGTGTTAGGCACCAACATCGTGAAAAGAGTGAGTTGAGGATGATGTGAGAGGCATTTGTGGGTTGTTGTTGATGGGAACGCTGAATGGCATCATTGGGACAATCACCCACCAAAAAATGGGCAACCCTCAGGAGAAAAGTTTTGTCCTCTTTGGATAGCTAACTAGCCAACAACCTATGATCATCAACAAAAAACATTTTGCTTGGATTCTCCCCTATTTCTCTAGGCATTTCTTCTTGGAGGAAGGCGGGTCATCTATTGGTAGGTAGTTTAGCCATTTTTGCAATCATGTGTCTTCATTTAACATTATGGGCGTACTAATATGTATCATGGGGCAAGTTGGATGATTGATTGATATTTGATTGTATTGTTGTTCCCACACTTCACTTGGGAGATTAGTCTTTGAATCTAGTCGAGTGGAACTTCTTTTGAGGTTTGAGGGTTTAGGAAGGGCACTATTGGGAAAACACTAATTGATGTAGTGTGTCGAAGATAATCCATGCTTACCACTCTCTATTTCTCTGCGTTTTCCATCTCCATTCTTCCGGCTGGTAGTCGTTGGTCATTGGTATTGGTACCTTTCATCCACATCATTGAGTTAGGGCTTGGAAATTTAGCCCCAAAGGATGATGCAACTAAAAGGAAGTTAAAAGCATATAAAGCCACAATGAAAGAAAAACGTGTCTTTCAAAAGATGGTTGGCACATTATTTAGTGCGTTGGTAAGAGCCTAGCATGAACTCTACCTCCCTCATTAGCCATCACACAGTTCCTTGAGCATTTAGTGCTTCATCTAAGGAAGGGAACTCTTGAAAGTCCTAACTCTAATGAGTGAGAAACCACTACATCTTAAAGGGGTATTGAGATACAAAAGCAAGCTTGGGCTCTTAAGCTATGCACAAAATAAAGGCAAATCATTATAAGTAAAAAGTAGGCCGAGGAAAGGGGCAACTCATGGTTGCATGATTGCTCCCTCCTTACATATATACACTTAGGATGTTGGACCCCGTTGGCTGGTCACATGGTTGTGGCATTTGCCTTGAAGTCTTTCCCACTCCGTAATGATAATTATCACACACACCTATGAATTGATGGGCTACCTTGGAAGATGTAAGTCCCCTTGGGGGTTGGAAATACCTAATAAGGTTGTTGACCTAATCATCCCTAGTATAAGTGAGATAACTTGTTTATAAGTCTTGATTTAGTGAAGGTGAGTTTTGGGGGAAATATTCTTGTGCCCCTAGAATTATATATGGTTCTCTTTGATGCCTCAATGGTTATTATCCTTAATGATTATGGATCTCACTTGATCTTGAGAGGTTTTTGTTAGGTGCTGTCATCACAACAGTAGACACCCCTTGAGAGATGGACTTTATCCCCTTCAACAACACTCCAAAGGTCATTGCACCCCATTTAGAGAGCAAGTTTGACTTTCATAATGCACCTGGCCCCTCCAAAGATGATCATTGGGCTATGAGATGATTCCACATGGTACTTGACCCATATGTATACTCATAGATGTTGAAACATCGAGCTAATGAATTTTGGCATTGGAATACATGATGATGTGCTTAGATGGACCTAGGACATTGTTAGGTTGAAGTTTATATTGTTTCATGGATGTTGCTTGTTCCAGAAACTAGATGATGGTTGGTTATCATTGAGATGACAAGGGAGGGCTTATACATCACCTTTGGTCCCCAACGCTTGCATATGATGATGCCACATCACTCCTCTTAACCTTAGAAGGGTGACATAGGGCATAATTTAGATGACGTCATGGTTGAGGAGGCACTTTATGGAGACATACCCATGCACTTTGAGCTTTTCTTGAAGTGAGGAGCACTCATGATCCATTTTGTCACTTGCTTGATGCACCTTGAGCATTTATGGAGCATGATGTCATGGTCGAGATCATTATTTCCCCCATGTGGGGGCTATTTTTGGCCTTTTATTATGTTTTTGAGCTATATTAAGGTTTACTTGTGACCTTAGTCTTGTTGAATGTTTAAGCAAACTTGTTTTATGGCTTTTCTTGTAAAATTATGAAAATAAGGCATGTTAGAGCTCATATAATTAGAGGAGTCCTTATTTCATTTTATCATAATCAATCATTCATCACACTCTCCTCTCTTTGGGAGTGCACATTAGTCCTCTTGTCTCTATTTGGCTAAAATGTGATATTTTGTGATGTGAGATGCCTTCGAGATGGTTTGCTGGGATTGATTGAAGTGATTCTTGTGGAAAATTTTGTAAGTCTATTGCATATATTATATATTTTACATGTTGTATTTGTGTAGTAGGGTTTCTATAAATGCCAAGATATAAATTGTTGAATTTATCTTCAAATCTTGCTCCTCTATCTTAGAATTATTTAAGAGAACTCCAAGTGTGCATTTCTTAAATTTAAAATCTCCCCTCCAGGGAAGCCACTAGGTTTTAAAAATGATGTTGTAGTCATCCTACCGACTTCAACAAATTTGTTCTCATTAGATTTTCCCTAGTAAGCTTCATTTGTTCATTTAGAACAAGGCACTAGTCATAGTGGTGTTGATCAAACCTTATTTAAAGAATTTTCTCCTTCTCTCTGAATTCCTAGATATTTAGGGTTAGGATTAGGGCTTTATGTAAAATATTGCTAGAAAATGATTTATGTTTGATGTGACATTGCTCTTAAAGTAGGAAATGCATTAAATAATTATAAGGCAAAATCTAGCATGCTTTGCATGTTTTAACCCTATATTAGGGTTGATGTCATCTTTCTTTGGCTATTTTAGGCATGTTTTATCCATATAAATTTATTTGCAAACCTTATACCCTTGATATCTAATTGAAGATCTCATTCCTTTGTTGACTTATGATTGAAAGACCTTTTCTTTCGATTGTTATATGACATAACTTGCCTTATCATTGAAAATATGCAAAACTCTAACCTATAATAGCCCTATATTTGGTCTAGGAATAGAGCACCTGAAATTTGGTAAAATTACATAAGCCATGTAGGCTTTGCTGTTACTATATCCCAATCTTTAGACCTCATCCAATCACCTTTAGCCATTCTTATTGAATATCATTTTGGGAAGCCTCACTTATGGTTGAATACCACTAAATAGTGGGAGAAAGGAAGTTGAGGTTATAGTGACAGCCCGATCGCTTGTTTCCCTAAGGTATCAATTTGCCTAGTGAGGCTTTGCACTAGGCTTGTTAGATTTTTCAGCAACAGGGACCATCGTCTTTGATGTGGATCATCAAAGAAAAATATCCCATAGTTACCCCTAGAAGTGAGGGTGTAATAATATGGAATTGACTGAGTTGGACTGGTTTGGCACTAAACTGATTGATTCATGCATCAACCTTGTTAGTTCTATACCAAATTGGTCTTGTTGAGTCAGTTTGGTAGCCAAGTTAGTGCCCTTGATGGTAGACTTGGTCGAGTTCAAGTCTGAGTTGGCTATGTTTTAAAATACTGTTATAACCATCTTTGTATCATCAGGAAGAGAAATACCTTGTATGTGGCATTGTATTCAAGTAAGTTTCAACAGGTAATCCAAAGCATTTGCTTTCAATACATATATGTAAGGGGTGAAAGGACACCCTTGGCAAATGGACACATGAGGTGAAATATGAGGGGACAACGATTTATTTGTTGATACAAAAGTCTAGGCATTTAAGAAAAGTGTGTTTACCATCTTGACACATTGCGATCCAAATGCAAGCAAGTTGAATCTCAATGAGGGGGGTAGAATTTTGGCTAGGCATTATTCACATATTTCATTATATACCGTTTGATATTTTTTGTTTTACCATTATGGCTTATGCTCTTGCCTTTCTTTCGTTGCGTCAACCTCCTAGGACAAAGTTTCTAGACTCTTACTCAAGGATGAGAAAAACAGGAAACCAGTACTGGTGACAAATAATAATGAACACAAAGATGGGACATCGATAGAAGGGACAAATGGAAAATGTGAAGTATGGGTTGTTATGGACACAACATCAATCAAAGCCTACTATTTGTGCACCTCTTGGATAGTAGAAAGAAAGGCGTCAAGGAATGTCACACTAGGCTAGGGACAAAGGATAATCACCCAGGTGAAGAATGTGAACAAGAATACAAAATTTATTATCCAATTCAACCTATGATCCATACTAAAATGCCCTTAGACATTAAATGAAAGCACTTGATTACAAAAATGGCTATTACCCTTATAACAGATGACCCACCTTCATCTCATGACTGATGAGTAATCTAGATGAAATATAGCATTGATTGAAGCATAAGTGAAAGGCCTTTGAGGCTAGCCATCTATGGATCATCATAGGGCTGTTGGCAACAAGTTGAACAAATAGAAGAAAAAAATTCTCCATTGGATTACCCACTTGGGTGGGTAAAAGGTACTATCATCATGTTTACAAGGCTTGAGTTCAAGAATTCATTATGAAATGGGGCCTCCAACGCCTTGAGAAGATTTGTGAACTGTAACCCCAATATGTTTGTCTCCTGCACTTTGAGATGGCTTAGTTAAGGATCCACCATCCTCGTTTGCTTCTCTTGAACCCATTGACGAACTAACCTCGTTCATTGCAAGCGTTGTAGAGGAAATAACACTTATTAAAGATACGGTCAAATTAGGCATTTGATGACGACAATCACGGATGAGGTCATCTTGGGCTTGATATGAAAAGTATGAATTTGGAAGTTTAAGGCAATTGACCTTTTGTTGACAAATACCATCCATTGTGATAACACATATGAATAATAGGACCCTATTTTCAAAGATACTTCGATGCAAACCCTTGAATTGGCTTGAGAGGAATTATATTATCTGTCTAGAATGAGTACCTTGCTAAACATATCTACAAATGATTGCAACTATTTTCGAAGCGCAAGAAATTCCAATCAAAGAGGGTAGTGATTTTGCACTCGATCCTTTGGAATAACATATGCTTATCAAGACTACATATATATTCTAGCACAATCCTTTAATGTCCTAAGAACCATAATACAAAACATTTTGAGTTGCAACATTAGACTTACATAGATAGGAAAAACACTAAGAGCCTTATTCATTTTGAGAGATCTAGGGTAGCTTGATTTGGTGTGATTTCTCTCTACTTTGATAACTGCTTGTGATATTTCTTTCTTCAACTTGTAGTACTTATTATTATTAGCTTTTTCTTTTCTTAATTATTTTTCTTTTCTTAATCATCAAACAACTACCAAGGCCATGAAGATCAATAGAACAAGAGGACACAAGATTTAGGCTGCTAGCCAGGGCCAAAACCTCTCCTAAAGAGGAAAACCCACAAGTAATTTTTCTGTTCTTATAGAAACTTCAAATGACGAATTCCAAGACCTTAGACCCATGACATAGACCCCTCCAAGACCATGCCAACCTTCTTTTAATGTACTTTTGCTTCAACAAAGTCACCTTATAATCAAACTTGTCTAAGTCCTCAAATTTGACACCTGCAACATTTTTTTGCTTCCTTCTTCAAACCTACAATTTTCGGCCTTCCTTCAATACTTGCAACTTCGCACACGTGGGAGTAATATGGTGGAATAAGTCTCCTTCCTCCTTCACTTAGGGTCCTCCTTTCTCCTTAGTAACTTGGCTTTCAAACTTGATCCTCTTGACACCAAACTTTGACTCCTTTAGATGATTGTAATTTCGGTCTTGTAGCTGCAATGTGTGCCTCAATTTCTTCGCATGTGTGAGATAATGTGGCCCAAAATCAGACTTCAAAAACATCGATCTTTCTTCCTTTTGTTCTCCTATTCTTTGCTAGTCCCTTTTGTCCTTGTGTGTGCTTTTATGAACTAGATTGATTGTCTCCAAGTGAAGTCAAATGCTCCTTATATGTACCCTTTCTGTGAGGTTCGAATAACCTTTAATGAGACCAACTTCATCTCTACAGGCCAACTTGTTCTCTTGTCGGCTGACTTGGTCTTGGGGGGAGACTAAGACACCTTTTGACTCTAAATAAATTTGACTTGATACAAAATGCCCAATAGCGTCTTTAGTACATATGACAATGACTCTTTGACTTCTTTGACTCTATGACAAATACTAGAAGCACACAATGGGTGGTTGACCTAAAACAAATTGACCTTAAGCATGAAACCCATGCTATAAAATAATAATAATAATTTTTTCCTTTCTCTTTTACATCAAATACAAAAATAAATGGTACATAGAATATTATGAAGACGTAACCTAGTTACAAATTTCAACAATTTGTAGTGAGAATTCAGTGAAATCCACATAACTTACCAATTCAGAATGCATCACTACTGAAAAACTTCCTGTTTCGTCCTATGATGCAGAAAAAGCAAAATCACTCCACAATGCTCCAGATTTTTCAATCCTTCGAAGTATTCCTTGTGAACAAAAAAATTCCTTACCCATGTTTGGAGAATCATGGCTAGCCTCGGGTTTCG
Organism: Pinus tabuliformis; assembly: GCA_031772625.1. Taxonomy (NCBI): domain Eukaryota; kingdom Viridiplantae; phylum Streptophyta; class Pinopsida; order Pinales; family Pinaceae; genus Pinus; species Pinus tabuliformis. The sequence goes on along the minus strand of CM062817.1, from coordinate 841,233,411 downwards.
GTCCACCTATGTCGTCAAGAAATTGTTAATGAGAAAGGTAGGGTTCCGTTTTGATTGGCATTATACCATATTCAAGCAAAAGAATTCTTTGAGTCCAGACATTTGTTGCACTAGCTTCAACAAACTATAAACCACTCGCTATGATAGAGGGTAAAAAAAATCCATCTTTTTTTGAGGTAGCTCTTAGAGGATCTACTATTTTTCTTGGATTTTTGACCCATATTGACGATTAGATCTCTTTCTGACCCATTCGATTCCGTCAACTCAAATGAGGGAAATGGTAACTATTACTGCTCAAACTAGCAGGGGTCCTAGGAGGGGATCCTATAGAGCAACTACTAGGTCAAAGGGAAATGATGGAGGGATAGTCCATTGTCACATCAACTAAGGCTTCCTGCTCTTTACAGACTTTCACCGATGGGAGGAGACCCGATATAAGAGGAATCACAATGATGAATAGATCAATGATCAAATAAGGAGTGATTCGTAAAGACTATTCGCAAGGAAGGTTCAAATAAATGGCTTACTTGCTTGAGAAGAAAGGTGATGGACTCTCTAGGAAAGGCTAGGAGGACACTTGAGCCTAGGTTTGGAGGATATCTCTTGATAATAAGCTTCCTAGACCTAAGAATCCTTGTGGAGGAATGACCTCTATGTAATCCTTGTGAAATTTGAGTTGTATAGTTGTGAGACCACGCAGAACCCAAGTGGACCCAAGCTAGGTCAAGGGTATGGAGTTGATCACCAATTGAGGGGCTTGACCTAACTAGGGAAGAGAATAGGATCAAAGGACTAATTTTCTTTGAAATGCAAATGCAATGACCCAAGTGAGGACACTAACCCAAAATCAACCTAGGGGAAGAAATGGTCTTGCTGCTAGGGCTTGCTATATCTTGGGATTCCAACGTTGGATTTGACCTCTTGAGAAAACCCCAACGCAGAAGTGGACCAAAATTCAAGGTGTTTGAATGGCTACAATGCAATTCGCGTGATACCCTACGTGACCCTTTAGGATTAGGCCTAGAATTTGGAAAAGTGAAGAAAAGGGGTAAATTTGACCACCAAAGGGATACGAGGATCAGTGCCTTATTGCTTGGGCTTAATGGAGTCAAGATACACATGGATCAAGAATTTTCATGAGTTAAGGAGCCTTCATTGATCTTTGCTAGCCTCGTCAAGGGCAGCAACTAGGTTAATAGGGATTTATACTTCAAATTTGCCAAAGAGATGAAGTTTCAAGGCTTAAAACCTATTAGGTGCCTCTAGGAACATTCGCCCACTCTCTTCAATTACAACACATGCATTAAATCACTTATTCAAGGTTTCCAGAAGAATTTTGTATTTAATTTAACCCATAAGAATAATGATAACCATAACATGCAGTAAACCAATAAAATAACATCAAAATTCAATTTACATGAGAGAGAGTATATCCATTCATCAACTGTGCATTAGAAAGAAGCTCCAAAGACAATAGCAAAAATCCAAACATCATAGTGCATCAAGAAAGCTGGAAAAATTTACCTAGCAAAAAGTGCGAAAATCTCTTAAGAGATACCAATCTTATCCAAGTGATGATGATCAAAATTAATCACCTCACTTCTATTTATACAATCTCTAAGGAGTTCGATTTGCCTAATTTGGCCTAATTGAGCCCCAAATAATAAAATAATGTGCAATAATAGCATCCCTTGGTGACAATCCCACCAAGATAGCCCAATAACATAATGACAAGCCTCTCAAGATGGTCGAGTGATCAATAAAATGAGTTGTTGGGCTTTTGAGGAGGCCTACTGAAGTCCTGAGTGTGCCATGATGTGAGAATGGACCTCAAACATAGTGGACAAGGGGTTGGCCCCTGTTATCCAAGAAAATCCTTGTGGTGCCCCCAAGTGTGTGTGAGGGGCATACAGACATCCTCATGGGTCTCCAAGTGGATCGAAAGCGCCTGTAAAGCATCTGTAAGGGTTGGGAGGATGGCATAAGGCCTCATTTGGACCTTGGATCATCTGACAAGTGTGTGGTACATGTGTGGAGTTGGCTGGGCATGGTGAACCAGGTGCATCATCCTTGTCCAAAAGGTGGAACGCGAGCAATCAATGAGTGGTACTGGGGATCTATGAAGTGCTCTCTGCTATGGTGGAGACCCATGGCTCTCAACGCTCACCCTACAATGTGGCCCTCTGGAGGGCTAGGACCCCGTATAGGGAGACCAAGCCCCAAATGGAGACCCACTTGTAATCTTGCATAAGATCCAATGCGTCCCCTTGCCCTCCAATACAACAAATCATTAGAATAATCAAGTAAAAGAGCTTACAAGTCATGGAATCAATGGGGCACTTCATGGTGGCATACCCTTCCATAACGGGCTTTGGCATGTACAAGTGTCTCCAAGCTCAATAAGGGAGTTAAGCAAGACCCTATTAGGTGGTTTCATCCTTCAAAGGGGGTGACATGTCCATGGTACGTTCCTCAAATGGTAGGTGGCAAATGATAAAGTAATGGAATAGAGTGGGGATCAGGGGAAGCATCTAGACCACATGTTATGGCACAAGGGTAGCTATAATAAGGGAAGCCCACACCTAGGTATGTGAGTGTAGGAGGGAGCAAATCGTGGTACATGAGTTACCCTGACCCTTGCTTTTCCACCCTTCTTCATATGCCTTTTGCCATTGATTTTTGTTCATAATTGCTCTGGGCTCCAGGGGATGAGAGCATGTTGTGTAATATATAGCAGTGGATACCACCTTAAGGTGGGGTAGTTCATCGCCCACCAGGGGTTGGGACAATCATGGGTTCCTTAATGATGGAGGGGGCTCATCTAGGGCCCATAGGAACCAGGGTGATGACCATGGATAAGGGGTAGAGCTCATGTTTGGCTTTTGCCCATGTGCTAAATTTGTATGTCCCGACCATCTTTTGCATTTTGTGGTACATTTCTTGTTGAGAGTGGCCAAATTATGCTTTTTCTTTTCTTTTAGCTACATCAACCTCCAGGCATTGTTCTAGGCCTGACCCTAGGTGTGGATGAGGGGAGGGGGATGTTAACCCTATGTGGAACCAGTGGATATGTGTACCCGAATGGGAAAAGAGACCAATGGGGCTAAAGTGAGTGGAAAGGAGTGATGTATATGTTGTCGAGAAGTGGGACGACACAACCAAAATTGGGGTTTCCCATGTAGTGTCAGCGCTAAAGCTAATGGCTAGTAAAGGAGATCCCACAGAAGTAGGATACAAGGCTAAGCACGAAATCGGGCAGTGGAGACAAGAGTACAAACCTAGTCCACTCTTTCCGTTGAATATCCCCATCAATCCATGCCCCAAAGTGCCCATGACAAGTAAGGGAAATTACTCAACTATACCCATGAAAAGCCATACCTTCGGGGTCAAGAGGCCCACCTTCAAACATACAATCATAACATGTGGGCGAGGGACCACATGGCCGGCTCAGGTGACGGAGATAATGGCACATCGAGCTATCTGGTGGCTGCAAGGGGTTGCTGGCTACTGACTAAGGACCATGTAGGAATTTTTTTTCTCCTATATACATTACCCACAAGTGGTGGGTAATAGTAACCACTCTTCTCAAGCTTCGGGATCTAGATCTGCTACATCAGTGAATGAACTATAACTCTAATAGAACCGTATATCCCAACAATCCAAAAGGAAATTTTTTCAGGGAGATCGTTACCTAGATCAATTTCTTTGTTCATGCACATGGGTGTCTTCACAATTATCTTTAGTTGGCGATATTTATTTTTTCTTCGAACCTTCAATCCTACTTGGAGACTATACTTGGCCCCTTTGAGACCTTGGGATTTTGCGATGGATGAATGCCATAGTCCCGAGCTTACTCTCTCCCCCTTCTGTATAGTTGTGCAATAACCCTCCTTATCTAATTTCCTTGTCAATAAGTTTGTTCTTGGCATCACTTGGTATGCTAAAATTAATTTCTTTTGTTACTAGTTTTTTTTTCAATGAGTATTTTTACAACTATACATGGGAAAATTATTCTTCTTGTTGATTTTCTAGTGCTAATTAGACAAGCACAATTTTATGCAACTGATAATTACTTCCAACAATATTTCATATTACTTTAACACACTCCATAACATCATTAAGTAATTACACTCAGAAAATTCAACTGGTCAAACATTTATTGTCTCAAAAATTCGACTCCTTAGAAACTTCACCCTCTTCCTTAGATATCTTCCCATGTGTGTGTGAGAGAGATAAATGTGTGTGATGAATGAGTGAATAAATGAGAAGTTCATGTGTCTTTTTATAGTGATATTATGGTGCCTAAGAGTCACGCCTCTTTGCAAATTAAATATAAAATTAAATTAAATTTTCTTTCTTTTAGTTTAAAATTTATTTTCTTTCTTTTAACTTGTGTAGCTAGGGAATACCTCCTACAAATACCCAAAAGTCAACACTCTCTCTTAACTAGGGAGGTATTCACCTTGACTTCCTCAAGATATCCACTTAGCTGAAAAATTTCTCTATTCGAAGAAAAGATTGAATGAGCCCGCTATGTTATTGTATCCATCCACTTCATGTTCCATTCGAGAATCACATGGAAAGCATCCCACATCAGCATCATGCAGAGGATCTAGTCACCCACTAGCCGAATACCCCTTGGCGATATGTTTAGGTACCCCCTGATCGGGGTAAAAATGAAACTAGTCCTGGATCACCAACTAACTAGGTGTCGCTTGGAACCAGGTCAATTTTTCCTGACCAATGGTGAAACTTTCGACCCATTTACCATTCCTCCATGTTGTCACCTAGAACTTGAATGATAAAAATAATTGCATGATGCTTTAAGGCAGTCACTCTACCCACTAGGCAAGTAAGCCTTGGAAATATGGTTAGAACCTTCTGACCAGGGGAGCGCTATGGACACTGATGCTATTTTGGCCATTCTCCCTAGCCACATTACATGCAACCTGGTCAATACCCTTGACCTAGGGAGAATGTCTGCCCTGATGCTACAACGTCAACACTCCATCTCAACAAGGGAGACGTTCTCAACCACTCTAAGCTTGTCCTTGAAGTACACAAACTTCATCCGAGACAAAGGCTTTGTGAGAATGTCAACGACCTACTCGTCTGTAGAATTGTATTGGAGCCTCACTGCTCCCTTCTGTACCATGTTTCGGATGTAGTGGTACTTGATATCAATGTGCTTCGATTTGTCAACACGGTTGCCTCTAGTACTTGGTCAAAACAATGCTGCGAGCATCTTCTGAAGCCACACTGCTTCATAAGTCGCTAGACTAGCTGCAATATACTCAGCCTCAACAGTGCTGAGTGCAACAGATGTTTCTTTCCTGCTCATCTAAGTTATCATAGCAAAACCCAAATTGAAGTAACATCTTGATGTGCTTGTCATGTCTGCGGTGCTTCCTGCCCAATCAGAATTTGTGTATCTCTGTAGCTATATTTTAACATTTGAGACATATCTCAATCCATAACTGATTGTACCAATAAGATATCTTAACACATGCTTTACCGCAATCCATTGTACATGACTAGGTTCCACCATGAACTGGTTGAGCGTGTTCACTGTAAAGCAAATATCATGTCTGGTATTAACTAGATACATCAAGGATCCGATCAATTGTCGATACATAGAGGGATCCACCAAATTTGAGTCAGATCCTCTCAACTTCTTCAGATTGGTCACCATGGGAGTGGCCATGGACTTGAAGTCCATTATCCCAAATCTTTGAAGGATCGTAATAATATACTTCTCTTGACCAATGAAGACCTCACCCGGCCTTCGCCACACTTCTTTAACAATCTTGTAGTAAATATTGGGATCGACGTCACTCTTGGTGAAACCAATACTCATCAGGTATCCATCAATTCGAGAATACCAAGCCTGAGGTGTCTGCTTGAGTCCGTACAAAGCCTTCTTCAATTTGTAGACATGAGACTCCTCATGTACCTCAAAGCCATGACGTTGCTATATGTACACTTCTTCCTCTATCACTCCATTGACGAAACTAGTTTTCACATCCATTTGATGCAATTTCCAACCCATAATAAAAGTGTATCTTGCGACTGGAGCAAATGTCTCTTCATAATCCTCTCCCTCTTTCTAGGAGAACCCTCTTGCCACAATTCTTGCTTTGTACTTCTCTATGCTGTCATCTACCGCATGCTTGATCTTGTAGATTGTTAGTTTTTGTAGCATCAGATGTGTTCTAGCCACGAAATTTGGCAAAGAGGCTAGAATACATAAGATCTCCAAAACCCATAAATCTTTTTTGGAAATTCCGCCTAGAAGTGTCTCAATTAGATTAAATGACTTCATCAAAGACTAGTCAAAGGCTAGATGTCATAGTGACTGCATAGTCCACCGCAGAGGGTGACACAAAAGTTTCAGGAGGCTAAGTTTTTTGTAGGCAAGTTGTGCTGGGATTGCTTGTGGAGGAAGGGTAAATCCCCTTTAATTTTGCCCAGATTTTCTTGTTGTGGATTGCTAGTTTCAGGCATCCAAATTGTACTCAGATTTTCACTGCTGCATAATAATAAAAACCTTCACTGCTGCATCGGTTTTCCCAAGTTGGGTTTTTTCGGGGACATTTGTCCAAAAATAATTGTCTCATATTTTATGTGTGTGTGCTAGCATTTCTCAGTTTCCAGATGATGGTTGGTTATCATTGAGATGACAAGGGAGGGCTTATACATCACCTTTGGTCCCCAATGCTTGCATATGATGATGCCACCTCACTCCTCTTAACCTTAGAAGGGTGACATAGGGCATAATTTAGATGATGTCATGATTGAGGAGGCACTTTATGGAGACCTACCCATGCACTTTGAACTTTTCTTGAAGTGAGGAGCACTCATGATCCATTTTGGTCACTTGCTTGATGCACCTTGAGCATTTATGGAGCATGATGTCATGGTCGAGATCATTATTTCCCCCATGTGGGGGCTTCCAAACTTGCTGGCCTGCTGCCTCCTTATAGTTGGATGGCTCAGAATCAATGATGTGGCTCATCAGTGCTGCATATCCTGAGTACTTAGGATGTTTTCTTTCCCTGAAGGTGCCATGGGGAGCTACATGCCCCTTTGCATCCTGTATTGTACTTTGAAGCCATGTCGACCTCTTCTTGGATTCTGGAACAATGACCCTAAGTGGGTCGACTGGCTCATTGGGCCCTTTGGGCCATCCTGATGATCTAAAGGATGTTCCACAGTTACAGAAGGACTTGAAACCACTTCCTTGGGAGCCTGCTGCTCCTCATCATCAATATCCATGTGAGATCCTTTAGATTTCCAGTAGGATGCATCCTAATCAAAGGTAACATCCTAACTGACCTCAACCTACCATTGTCCTGAAACATAAATCCTATAAGCCTTTGATGTCTCATTGTATCCAACAAATGTTCCCTTCTTCCTAAAAGGCTCTAGATATGTCCTATTCTCCTTGGGTACATGAATGTAGACTGGTTAACCAAAGATCCTGAAATGCCCGATCTTTGGTTTCTCACTTGTGGAAGCCTTTTCAGGAGTCTTATTCCCCAAGATTTGGTGAGGAATTTTGCTCTGAACATAAACTACCATTTTGGATGCCTCTCCCCATATGAACTTGGGTAAATTTTGATCATGAATCATTGCCTTAATAGCCTCCACAATGGACCTGTTCTTCCTTTTGACAACCCCATTCTGTTGAGGGTTGTAAGGAACTATCAACTCCCTCTTAATCCCTGCTTCCTTGCAAAAGGAAATGAGGGCCTTGTAAGTATACTCTCCTCCATTATCTGATCTCAAAACCTTGATTTTCTTCCTTGTCAAGTTCTCTATTTGAGCCTTGAACTCTTAAAACTTGCTGAAGACGTCATCCTTGGTCTTCATGAAGTAAATCCATGTTTTTCGAGAGAAATCATCAATGAATTTCACATAGTACAAGAAACCATCTAAAGAAGATACTGTCATTGGTCAAAAAACATCTAAATGTATTAGATCCAAGATCCCCTTGGACCTACTGTCACTGCTCGGAAAGGGTCTCTGGACATTCTTGCCAAGTTCACAACCCTTGCAAACTCCTTCATGCTCTACCTAGAGCTCTAGAAGTCTTGTAACCATCTTCCGCAATGTCGGCAAAGCTTTGTAGTGTATGTGAACAAGTCTTCGATGCCATAACTCACATAGATTGGTGTTATCATGTACCAATGGTTTTTATAGCACAATTTGGCACAGAACAATAGCTTTGATACGATGTTGATTTTCGAGTGCTAATTAGACAAGCACAATTTTCTGCAACTAATCATTACTTCCAATAATATATGATATTACTTTAACACACTCCAAAACATCATTAAGTAATTACACTTGGAAAATTCAATTGGCTAAACATTTACTGTCTCAGAAATTCAACTCCTTAGAAACCTCGACCTCTTCTTCATATAGCTTCCCATGTGTGTGCGAGAGAGAAAAGAATGTGTGTGATGAATGGGTGATTTAATGAGAAGTTCAAGTGTCTACATGTCTTTGCAAATTAAATTAATTTTTCTTATTTTTAATTTGAAATTTAAATTTTCTTTCTTTTAACTTGTGTATCTAGTAAATACCTCTCATAACATCCCAGAAATGAACACTTACTGTGTCTAAACTTATTGAAGACGTTAAAGGGAGGGTCTACATTTGGTTATAACGATTAAAAGCTTAGAAAAAAGAAACATAGTAATCAAAACATACACATATGCAAAGTTTATACATTATCATTTATAACATAATGATATACTAAATTATTAGACAATGTGATCGATTGGTTTTATATCTATAAGTATGTTTGAATTGTTCTTATGGACTAGAAATCTAAACTTTTGAACTCTTCTTCTTCCAACACTTATTAATGTGAGAATCCAATTTTTCTTTCTTTGCAGGAAAGTGAGTCTAAAAACTCTTCTAGGAACAAGGGTTTAAACCCATGGGCTAACACTGTTATCTGTGATCTTTTGAAGCTGCTAAAGAAACAAATGTTGATGTTCAATGTAAGTACATTGGGTTTTGATCTTTCTTTTCTAGAATTTATCTTTGAATGTGGTTCTATTGACCATTTTTTAAGAAAATATTTAATGTGGTTGAGATTGTGCAATGCCTTATCTTATATTTGCATAGGGATACAATGCGAGCAAGAAAAATTACAATGGGAAGGCATGTTTATCATCTCTACGGAATGCGGCACGAAATAAAATACTAAATCTAGGTGGAAATCTCTACCCCTATACTTTCACTATTATGTTAGTTAATTGATTGTATTTTCCTAATGTAGCTTCATAATGCCATATTGATCGTTAATTTTAAGCTCTTGGTAGATTATGATTATTTTATTTTTATGTTAATTTTCATGCAAAAGAATGATGTTTGGATAAGCAAAATCATTCTAGAGTTGATTGGAATATAGACAATGCATATGGTCATTTGTGCATGCATCAAAAAGAATTTTACAATGTAGATTGACTCAACCAAGACTTGCAATTCTTGTTGTGTTTTGCCAAGGCTTGGCTAGGGTGAGTACCTGCCTAAGACTTATCCTTGAAACTCAAAATTCCCTAGGCTCGTGGGGAACTAGCCATACTCTTGAAGATTTGCCACACTGGCCAAGACTTGTCACAAACTCGCCATACTTCCCATAGACTCACCATATTTTTGTGCACAAAATTTACTATATGTTAAGTTTCTTTTGTATTTGTCTAGTCTTTGTCGAGTCACCAAGTTTTATCGAGTGCTAAGCTAGTTGGGTCCTTGCTGAGTTTGAAAGGGACAACCTTGCAATTTTATTTAAATATGCATAATTATTGGCATTTTAAGATCCTTTATTGCACATTTAACAATTTCATTTTCCTCTTAGATGACCTCCATCCTAAAGGGTTATCCTCCATCTATTGGCTTTTTGTCGACATCTATGATGTTTGTCATTTGAGATTATGCATAATATATACCATGCATTTTGATGCCATTATCTAGGTACCTTTTGTTGATGTTTCCTTGACGAGATGATGTGTAAGAACCGAAAAACAGATGTACAAAAAACAGTAAGGAATTTACCTACAGTTGAAGTACCTACCTGAACTGTTGCAATTTGAAGATGCCTCTGGCTACGCTGCTCCAGTTACCGAGAGACCGAATCCACCCAGCCAGACTGAGCAGAGCCTGGCTGCTCAATCCAGTAAGCTTCTCAACAGAAGCTCACTGTCCCCCGTGCCCAGAACCTCAGAATGCTCAAGCTCTTCCAATGGCTGATTCCCTTGCCTTCCGAATTCTTCCTCCTGGTTTTCCTCCCCCTTGCTCAACCCATGACCTGCGGTTTATATCCTCTGGTTTGGCGGTGGCCGCCCTCCCACCTGCAGCCACCGCTCACCCTGCTAATGCCACGCCTCCGCCTACGTAGCCCCTCCTGGTCTCAATTTAGGTCGTGAATGAAATACGCCTTTTGAAACCATATGATATTTATTAATCTTTTAAGATTACATTGTATATTCACGTATCTTTAAACATAGGTAGGTACTCACCCTATGTATCTTAGGGTGAGTACCTGCCTAAGACTTACCAAGGCTCTAATGCGAGGATTTACATATCTTTAAACATTATAACGTTTATATATATTTTTATCATATTACATTGTTTTATTTATATTTTTAATATAAAGTTTTTTTTTTATATTTTAATATAAAGTTTTATTTATATTTGTTTTAATATAAAGTTTCATTTATATTTGTTTTTAATATAAGGTTTTATAAACTTTATACTTGGACCCTTTTTTAATTAATTATTTATATTAATAATTAACCTTTATTATATTAATTTGTTAATATAATTTTATCAATAATCTGGAACATATAATATGTATATAGTCCTCTTTTACGAGCTAACCATGCATTACGCAATATTGATGAATGAGTAGAACTTCTATTCCAAGAAGTGTCATGGTATTTAGCACTTATAATCAATTTAGTATAAAATACTAGTGCGGTGTATGCGACACATGCATATGTAGCTATCATATGCATGTACCATATACCTGCTATTATGCTTGCGTTCTTTGTATTTATAGATGGGTCGTTACATGATGTTAGTACTTTTCTCTATAGTTTTAGACACATTGTTTAGAAATACATGCTATTAGTACTATAAGGAGGATGCAATATGAATGAGGAATATTGCTATAGAGAAAGTTCTATAGTTTAAGTTGCCAAAAAAACTTTATTTCACGATGTGTTGACTTCTATTTTGAAGGTTCGTACCCTGTTACCCCTCATTTCGGCGAGGATAAACATATGCATTTTTTCATTTGGTAGCATTCCTGTAACCCCAAAGAATGCGAGGTAAAACCTTGTAGGCCATGTGATGTTATGTATCATGGTATCGTGGGGCTGTTATGGTTGGTCATGCCCTATAATGTGTCTTGTTTATGAATCCAACTTTGATTAGGTTTGAACCCATTAGTTACATATTGATAAAGTTCCCTTTTACATAAAAATATGATTTTATGACTTATAAATCCAAACTTAGATTATAAACACCCTTAAGATTCAGATGAATCCCCTCTCATAGAAAACAAAAGTTGATGCAAGCCTAAATAGAGCTTGCTAATTTTCCCATAGTGCCTAGTCTCTACACATTCGGTGCTCCCTTCAATCCTTGTTCATATTCTCGTTCCACGGGATATAAATCCCTTTTATGTGCATATAGTGGCTCTTGGGATATAAAATCCCTTCATATCCAAATACACTGTTGAAAAGTATAACTAGGTTCGGTCTTCATAATGACATGTAATTATGATTTTATGTAATGAGATTTAAAAGAGAAAAATAAAATTATTGTAATGAATTGCTTCATGGGTTTCATGAGCAAGAGATTTTATTTTTGAGTCAAGACTCCCATTGAGAGCCTTTAGGATTTATTTGTCATCTAGCCATAAAATGTTAGAGTCATTGTCATGTAATGAAGTCATGTTACACTTTATAAAAGGTCAATATTGTCTATGTAAAGTATCCTCCAAGACCTTGTTACTTATCCTCTTCAAGTCGGCCTACAACGATGGAAGAAGATGCTAGAAGAAGTCGGCCTAACCACAAGTGATCATGTTGGCCTAAAGGGCATGAGGAAAGGTGTATATATAAGCCACACTCAGCCTCACTCATATCAAGTAGCTCGACAAGCATTCAATCAAGAAGAAGTGCGAAGAAGAGTCCAACAAAAAGAAGTACAAAGAAGGTATAGCGAATGAGATTCTTCTAGGTATTACGAAGTAGGGTTTCTTCTGGGATCAACGAAGAGAGATTTCTTTTGGGGCAATGAAGAAAGATTCTTCTGGAGCAGCGAAGGTACATTCTTCTGGGGCAATGAAGAAGGGTTTCTTCTGGGCAAACGAAGGAGAGGCTTCTTTTGGGGCAACAAATGAAGGATTCTTTTGGGAGGTCGAGATAGAAATCTAGAGACCGAGATTCTCTACAGGAAACCAATAATATCATAGAGACCGATTTTCTCTAGGAGAAGTCAAGAAAAAGCAGTGTAAAGAATAGAGATCGAGTTTCTCTGGAAGGAGTCGAGGAGAGCAGTTCGAGATCAAGAAGAAAGTCGAAGAAGGGAAGAGGCAGAGCATCAAGGTTAGTGACAAGGTTCTTGGGAGGATACTAGAGTCAAGGGTCTGTGTCATGGTCTTGGTACTCGTCAATTGAAGATCTAGAAGAAGAATTTTGATCGGGTTTTCCTCTCAAGAGGTGAGAGGTTTTGGCCTTGGCTGACAAGCCTACATACTGTGTCACTTGTCTTTTATTGTGCATATTGGTAATTGTCTTGATGAAAGAACACAATAATAACATAACGAAGAAAAGACTATAAGCAAAGAAGTAAAAGTATATCACAAGCAATTATCAAACAGAGAAATCTTTTAACTATCCATGCCCTAGATTTCTCAACATATACAATGGGACGTTTTATTAAAGTAGTCAGAGGAATTCCACGTAAACCACCGGATTCAAGACTTTCACCTATAGCCATGAAGCTTGTTATTATACCTCTGTAGGTCCCATACTTTATCTAAGGACCCGACGCTTTCAAATTCCTTGCCGCTTCTCACAATACAACCACATCATAAGACCTGGTCCCATTCCCTAATTCTTTTTGGCTTGTACACATTAGCTCAACTCCCTCCATACTGGCTAGTCTTCACAGGTCAACCTAGCGCCTCTCAATTAATTCTTTAACCAGCACCACGTTTTCCCACTCATAATGGCCCAACTCAATAGATAGAAGGATCATAAAAACCTTCGGCTTAAGCCTCTAGGCTGGCTGACTTAACTTCAGGATCTCACCTCAACCAAATCTTTATTGCACGATGCAATAAAAAAGGGGAATTACAAAAGGCGTCGGAGTAAACCTTCCGGGCGAGACCCATCCAAATTCTCCCTTTAATATCCCCGACCCGCTTTCAAAACCCTGGCGTGACACAAAGATGAGTTCACAAGTCTCTGGTTTATGAAACTTCTAGGCGGGTTCGCTTCACTGCGTGAGGTCGGTCCCTAAGCCGCCTTTTTCATAAGCGCTCCCCTTTTGTTCTTCCGGGATAATAACTTTGGCCCGACACAATCAAGAACTCATGCTCTTTCCTTCTGAAATAAAGCCTCAGACCTGAATTTTCACATTCTGTCTCCCGACGCTGTTAAGTGACATATCTCGACATTGTCAAGTGACGGACTTCCATCATGAAAAGAAAACTAAGTGTTGCACCCTGGACAATGGTTATTTGTAATGGCTTTGCGCCCCAATACCTTCTCAACTCTCTGCTTATCTCTCTCTGCAATCTCTGCTCTCGTTCATTCTTTACGCCAATCCTCCTGAGGTTCCTTTCCTTTGCTTAGCCTCTGTCATGCCTTCTCATCTGACCCTCCTGTAATCACTCTCATATATATGTGTTATATTTTAGGTGCTCCTGTCACCTTATCTACAAACAACTCCAGTAGCATTGTTATGTACCTAAATGTTGTGCATGTGTTACAATGTATGTATTTTGGACATAAGATAGCAGAAGGATTGGTTATTAAAGAGACTCTCACTGCCCTCTCACACACAGATCCACTCAGGGCACTTGGACAAAGCGCTTCCTTGTATCAGTTAAAAGAATAAAACATATTTACAATAGGCCCTTCTAGCCAAATTTACAATACATGGCTCTTTTGGCACTGAAGCCATATTTTGGCTTCCCCAAGCCTCTCAATTTTCTTCTCTCTCACGATGCATAATCCTTTTTTAGCTACATATTTATACATAAGGATTTTGAACTATATTTTGGTTTAGATCCACAAAATCCTCACCTAAAACCTCTATTCTAGGATTCCTAGATCCATAAATCTTTCAACAATCTAACTTCCCTCATTTCTCTCTAACTCTCTCAAATATTATCGATATCTATATTCTAAAAGAGAGATCTAGTTACAATATTCTGATTCTTATGTACATTTTGCATGGGAACAAAATTACAATTAAATAAATAATTACACTCAATTAGGGAACCAACTCCCTTGGTAAATGAAAACCCCTAGGTCTAGCCAAAATTGACTTTGACTTGGAAGTGGAATGTTGTTGCATCAGACTCCCAAGGTAGAAAAAATATCACGGTCTCTTGACCATGTGCTTTCATATGTTGCTGAAGGTCCTCTTGGATCAAAAACGTTATTTTGTAACTGGTCTATATCTTGGCTGTGGTGATGTTTCCTTGTTGTCTTTCCTTCTCTAGGCTTCCATATCTTGTGTTGCTGCTGCCCACTTGATCTGCTAATGCAGAGTTCTTCTATCAGCTACTCTTCCTTATTAGCTATCCTCGTCTGCCTGCTGTACCTCCTCTTTTTAGATGGTCTTCTCATCAACTCACACACTTCATCAATCACCTTGTCAACCTCTATCTTTGGTTGATCTCCACTGCTACTATTCCTGTCCTTAGGCTGTTGCACATCCTCCTTTGTTATAAGAGTTACAAAACTCTTACCAATCAATTGTTCATATCTTTGTTGCCCACATTGGACAACTCTTTCTTCACTGTTTTTGAACACAAATCCTTCCTCCTCCAGTTCTGTCCTTGCAATCTGTATGTGCATTCTTTGGGTTTCTATCCTCTGTTCCAAAGAATTCAGTTCTTCATACAATTCAAAATCATTTTGAATTGTATCCTTGTCCTCTATGCAACATTCGTTGCTCAGTTCTCCTACCAACCATTCCTCCAACGGTTCAATCTCCTCTTCACTCATGCTTCCTTCTTCAGGTATGAGCAGGGTTGCGGGGGAGCGCCCGCCCCACCCACAGCCCCCCCCCATGCCCCCTTTCCCAATTTGTGCTCCAGGCAGGAGCGACTCGGGAGCTAGTCGAGAGTGTGCTCCTGGCAAAAAAAACACTACCTGGTTTTTTGGGAGGGTTTAGTCTTTTTTTGCAATTTTGTTTTGCAGTAATATTCCAAATGCAATTTTTTTTCAAAGAAACAAATAAGTTTTGAGTGGGGTAGCCTAATGATCAAGCCTATGGCCCTAGTATTGATATGCGATTCATGGTAATGTTAAATTCTTAAAGTAAAAGTGACATTCTCCTTAATCTTCATTTTCATCCTTTTACTTAAATTTTTAACATTACCATGAAATGACTCAGGATGTTTGAGAGTGGTTCCGACCTCATTGGATTTCATATGGAGAAAGTAGAATTTTAGATTTCATTCAAAATCCAACAGACTTCTCAGTTTTTCAGGATTTCAGGATTGGGGGGATTGCAATGTTTCCATAGGATTTTGTGATGTATTAGGGTATGAAACTCGTATTTAATCAAGAGCACCAATCCCTCTATGTACCTCGATGTTAGTGATATTGGTTGTCGAACTCCTCTATCATGACCCTCCTAAATATGTACGCATCACTCAAACAAAATATTGATTTGACATGCTATGCTTTTTCTATCTTATGTTAATGCTTAGAGGGTGATATTAATGACAAAGATCCTTATATAGATCCAAAGGTAATGACAAAGATACCGCTGGATATTAATGCTTAGAGGGTGATATTAATTACAAAGATCCCGATTTTCCAACAAGACTAAAAAAGTAGACATTTCTCGTGGCGGCAAGAGGCCCAAGCATTAGCAATAGATAATAGATTTACTTGTCTTTTCTAGTTTCTAGTAGTTTTTATAACTATTGAGTCTTTCATATTTATTATGATTTTTTTTGTAAACAGTATATCACAATTTAAGTTTGAAGTTGGCAATTATAACTCATTAGTAATGAATTATGAATATGATGCTTTGTGAAAGTTGAAAGTCGTTTCATTTCATTTCATTATATAACATTTCATTTCATGTTAGATATTATTTGTTGTAATGGTTACACTTAGCTTACAAGTACAACTTTGGTGATCAATGATGATAAATGTTATATATTGAATTTTGAAAGCTTGAAACTTTAAGATTGATGAATCATTAGACTCAATATGTTGTATGATACTAACTTGTGGATGGGGTTGATGAAGATTATAACTCTAAGTTACCGGATCCGGCAGAGGCAAGAGGAATATTGCTGGATCCATGGATTGGAACCGGATTCGGATACGATACACCAAAAATACGGCTAAAATACGTATTTTATAAAATACAGTTTTTGGAATCGGCAAATTTTCCCAGGATACGGATCCTGCTGCTGGCTGCCGGAAACGGTGAAATGGTCGCCGAAAAGTCAGCACGCAACACCTTTGCTCATGCTGCTGGCCCCTCTGCACACAGCACCGCAGCACTTCTGTTCATGCTGCTGGCCCCCCTGCACGCAGCATAGTGACACTCAACACTGACACTGTTCACGCCCGCACACAATCAGGCAGCCCGACAGCACACAGTCGCTGGGTTGTATTTTAATTTTTAATATTCATTTTTTGTGATATAGTGTAGTGTAGACTGTGTATTTAATTTAATTTTATGCATAGGATAATATATATTATGTACAAATGTTTAATATTCATTTTTTGTGATATATAATATATATTATGTACAAATATAAATTTAATTACAAATGTCAAATATAAATTATGTAATATATAATATATAATATATATTATGTACAAATGTCAAATATAAATTTAAATCATTATAATTTATAATATTTACAATGTTTCGTAATTTATATTAATATTTGACTATTTAAATTTTAATGTATTTAAAATTTAATGTATTTAGGGTGCAATGCTATTTAAATTTAAATACATTTACAGATCATCAAATGGATCTAAATAGCATTTATCATTCAATCTTCATATTTATCATTCAATGTTCTAAAAGTGTTTGATAGTTTCATGGAGTATTTGATTTTTTAGCTCTAAGGTGTTTTTTAAAATTTTAAATATATATATATATATATATATATATATATATATATATATATATATATATATATATATATATATATTGTACGTGACGTATCCTTGCCGTATCCGGATCTTAGATTTTCAAAAAACTAGCGGATCCGGATCCGTATCCATATCCATTTCCGAATCCTGGTAACTTAGTTATAATTTCAGATGATTGCTGTTATATGGTTCAATCTATGTTTTTTATATCTAATTCATCATTCTACATGCTTTTGTTGACATATGCATCAAAATAAAAAAATTGAAAAATATATATATTATATAAAAAACGCCCCCGGAATTGCTCCCAAACCAGGAGCTTTTGAAAATGTCACTCCCACTCCTGCTCCCAAGTAACCTTGGGTATGAGACTCCCCTCAAGCATGTTTTCATATGCTACGTCAGATGATGTTGTTCCATCCTCCATAACAAATCTCGAGGGATGCCCTACTTCAGTTCCTTCTGCTGTAACAATTTCATCATCAAACAAATGCTCACATAGCTCCTCCATTATAGTTACCTCCTCTTTGAGTTTCAATTCTTCTTCTATCCTCACAAGCACATCATTAACTTGCTGATCTTCATCTCTCAAACCTACAAATACACATCAAGTGTCAAATTAAAAAATGAGGCTCTTTTTTTGCTGCCTCAGCTACCTCATGACCAAGCTGGTCTGAACTATTTTCATAGTCCGTCAAGCTGTTAATAAACCTTTCATCAATATCCATGACTTTCTCCTCATCAAGGAACCAACTATGTTCAAAAACATCAAATACTTTTCCCGCCTCAAGTACGTCTTGTTTCTTTTGATCATCTTCATCAGGTGCACAAGTTTCTATCTCCATGCATGCTCTTTTGTTTCCTTGTGTCTGCGTTTTTGAGCCATTTGCAATAATTTGAACTGAGCTATTCTGGCTAGTTCCTTCTCCACTATCTGCACTCCGTAACACATAAAACCTCTCTTTTCCCAAATTCCAAAGATCTTTAATTCCTTCAAGGATGACTAAATATACAATTATAAAAAAGAAACAAACCCAACCAATCATACCTCTGAGTTTCATCCTACACCATTGAAGAGTTTCATCATGAACTCTCTCATAGCTGCTTCTTCTTGTGATAGTTTTTGGAATTGTTTCTCTTCCTGTTCTCTACAGTCATGGTTCTATCTTTGTGGAACTTCTACCATCTCTGCTATTCCACTTGCAAATATACACTTACCAAAATAATTAAAACCAAAATCATGAGACAATCTAGTCTCAGAAGATGCTTCTAGCATCACTTCATCATCATCTTCCTCTCCAAGGATCGGTCCTTTTTCAGGTTCACAAATGGATTCTTTGACTTCACACTTAGCTTCTCTGAGTGCTTCCTCTTCCTCTACTCACTGCATTAGCTTCTTAGCATACAACTCTTTGACAGGCCACTTTACTCTTCTTCCCACATAAATACCTTTCTTTAATCTTGTTAATAATCTTTTCTTCCATTGCTTTATTTGTTCTTGTAGCCGTTGCTTTATCTCAGTTTGTTTCACTTTCATCTCAACCAAGTCTTTCTCTCTTTCTTCTTCATTCATTTTTTGCTTTGTAATCTTTATTCTGGTATCCTTTTTTGTTAAAATTGACAACTAGGGCCAAACTCCACAAGGGTCATATTATTTATGACAATTGATATTTTTCTTGGATTCCTCTCTCAGAGAGGTGTAGGATTGATCTAGAGATCATCCGATTCTAACATGTACAAATGAAGTTATGAATTTATTTTGATTATAGACAAACTATCAAGGTCGGCCAACAAACTTATGTAGGCTCAGAAGCCCAACAACCACGTCTATTCATCCTCAAAGTTAGCCTATAAATACATCATGCGTCATCCTCATTTGGACACACTCATCTTCACACTTCTCTCTCTCTCTCCTCATTGATTGCGTATGGATTTCTGGGCCTCTCTCTCCCCACCACATTTGAAATTTCAAGAGAGTGAAATTTCAGGAGGCCGAAATTTCAGGAGAGCGAAATTTCAGGAGGCCGAAATTTCAGGAGACCGAATTTCTGGACAGTTTGACCAAGCGTTTACCATCATGCGTTGACCTCCTTTGACCAGCAATTAGGGCTGACAGTAAGTGGGCTGTTTGACTAGATTTTGACTAGCCTATTTTTGGGTTGTTTTGAGGGCTGATTCATCTTGCTGTTTGGAGGCCGAAGTTGATTGGAGTTGACCAATTTGTTGATGGTCAAATTTGCCTTGTTGACCAACGTTGACTTTTTTGGTTAAGGCTCTTTTGCTGCTGTCATAAATGATCAGATTTGTAAATTGTATTCTCTCTCCGCTGAACTATTGAAGACTAAAAGAAGAATTGATCAAGGGTTTCCCCACATTGGGGTTTGTCCTTGGCTAGTGCCGCATCTTTTGTCCTCTTGTCTTGGCTTGTCTTCTACTATTTATCTTTATGTTCTATCTGCATTTTATTATCATGTTGATGTGATGGCTAAATTGGATATTGATATTGGGCTAATTAAGAAATTGAAGTAAAATTGCTCTAAAGCATAGAACATACCATTGTTGCCTAAAATTAACATGGTATCAGAGGTGAGGTGAAGAAAAAGCCCAAGCAAGAGTGAAAGAGCAATCACCAAAGACAGTTGGACAAGGACAAAAGGTTCAATGGGTTCCTCATCCTACTTCCCGGCTGAAGACAAGCTCCATGATAAATCTGACTATCATGGATGGAAGATGTCTCTTGATTTGACCTTGGAAGAAAAAGAAGTGATGGACTATGTGCAGGGTAAAATCCCTGAACCTCCTTCAAATGCACTGGCTTCTGCCAAGACCAAGCACAATTGGGCTCAAGTCAAAGAAAAAAAGATTATCAGGGATTCCATTGACAAGCATTTGGTGGCCTGCATCTTTGAATTGAAGACCTCCAAAGAGATCTACGAGAGGTTGGTCGGCATATTCAAGGTTATTAATGCTAATCAAATTCTATTTCTCAAGAATAAGTTGAAGGATATTAAGAACGGGAAGGACGAGGATATTCAATCCTATTTCTTGAGGATTACTGAGATCAAGAATGATCTACTCTCGATTGGAGAAGTCATTCCTGTAAAGGAACTTACTCTCACCACCCTTGGAGGACTCCCACCTGAGTGGTATTTATTTAGAACCACTATACTCAACAATGATCGAATTCCAAGGTTTGAAGAATTAATGTCGAGATGCCTTCAAAAAGAAATAAGAATGGTGGAGCAAGAAATGCCTTTTAATAGAAGCAACCTCACTGCATTCTCCGCTCATGCCAAGAGGAAGAACAATGCAGGTTCAAAGAAATAAAGTAAAGGGACCGGGATTCAAAAATGGTAGGAAGGGAAGATGCTTTGTTTGCAATAAGTTTGGCCACTATGCAAGGGAGTGTCCAAATAGAAGGGACACATCTCATGATGATGATCACAATCATTCCAGGGGCAACTTCAACAACAATGATCGAAGGAATGGCAGGTCCAATGGCAAAGGAAAAAGGAATGAGGGACATCGAGGAAATGGTCGACCCTCCAAGAAATCAAGGAACTCCAAGTATGAAGAATCAAATGCTGTTAACAATAAGCAAAAAGAGTACTATCTTATATCGACCCTTTCCATTGCCTCTCCTCTAGACACTTTGGGAAATTGGTTGATTGATAGTGGTGCGTCAAGGCACTTCAACGGATACAAGGAAGCCCTCTCTAATTTGATAGAAAAGGAGACAAACTTGGAGATCATCCTTGGAGACGATGCCACCTATCCCTTGAAGGGAGTAGGGAATGTTACCCTTCAACTGAATCAAGGTAACACTATTCATTTGCAAGAAGTACTATATGTACCCGATCTCAAGAAGAACCTAGTGTCCATTTCGTCAATGGAAGATAAAGGATTCAAGGTGGCTTTTATCGATGGAAAGGTATGTGTTTGGAAAAGAAATTTTAAAGATGCTTTTACTCTTGGGTTCAAGGTTGACACTTTATATCAAGTTAGAGGAAGTCCATTGGGAGCCATGTCTTGCAACACATCTTTACAATCTGAACTATGGCATCGGAGGTTCACCCATCTTCATTTTAAGGCTCTACCCGGTGTGAGACAGATGGTGACAAGTATGCCCGAGTTCAAAGTAGAGCATGAAGGTGTATGTCCGGGATGTGCCGAAGGAAAACTTACAAGGGGACCATTCCCCTCAAGTGATAGCAAGACCACAGAGATATTGCAATTGATCCACTCCAACATATTTGGTATGATGCCCATAAACTCTTTGGGAGGATACTTATATTATCTCACCTTAGTGGATGATTATTCTGGCAAGACCTGGATCTACTTCTTGAAGAAGAAGGATGAAGTGTTCACCTGGTTTTGACACTTCAAAGCCTTCATCGAAAACCAATTCGAGAAGAAAATCAGGATGTTGAGGACTGATAATGGGACCGATTACGAATCCAATGAATTCCAAGATTATTTCAGAGAAGCTGGCATTAAGAGGTAGACTACAATGCCATACACTCTCGAGCAGAATGGTGTGGCTGAAAGGAAGAATCACTCTATTGTAGAAGCTATTCGTGCCATGCTTCATGATCAAGGCCTTTCGAAGTTTCTATGGGCTCAATCTGCAAATACCGCCATGTATGTTCAAAACCGATCCTCATCAAGCATTGGACTCCAAGACTCCCGAATAAATGTTCACTGGTAAGAAACCCGATGTCTCTCATTCTAGAATGTTTGGAAGTCCCATATATTTTCATGTGCTGAAAGAGAAAAGAAGCAAATTGGGTGCATCTGGGAAGAAAGGAATCTTTGTGGGCTAGAGTGAAAATTCTAAGGGATATTGAATTCATGTGGTTGGTCATAAGGAAATCGAGATAAGTCATGGTGTCACCTTCGACAAAGATATGGGCCTCAGGAAGATCAACAACCTTCCTATCCTAAGGAAGGACAAATAAATTGACACAGGAAATCAGGGTGAAAAAGAGGACAAATTGATGCTTGATGTCAATAAACTTATGGATCCTATTGACCCACTCCCTCATGAGCCTTCCTCCTCCAAAAAGATACCCTCATGGCTTAGGGAGACTCTCGAAGATGCCGAGAGACACATTGCACCAAGGGGGACTTTTCGTGAATGCAAGAAGTTGAACAGGTATCAAGGATATTTGATCGCCATGAGCACTATCATTCAAAATGAGCCTTCATCATTCGAAGAAGCCGTGAAGCATCAAGTATAGAAGGATGCTATGAATGAAGAATACGAGTCAAATATGAAGAATGATGTCTGAGATGTGGTCCCTAGACCCCACGACAAATTGGTTTTCACCTCTAAGTGGCTCTACAAAATCAAGCATGGAGCTGATGGAAGTGCAAACCCTCTCATTCACAAATGTAAGAGATAGTTGGCTTTTGAATTTGAGATGGGCCTAAGACCGATGCACTACTTCCTAGGGTTGGAGGTTTGGCAAAAGCCAAGTGAAATTTTCCTATCTGAAGGAAAATATGTTGTGAAGATATTGGAAAGATTTGGGATGGTGGACTGCAAACCTGTGACTGCCCCGATGGAACTTAACTTTAAGAAGTTATGTGGTAGTGTTGCTGGACTTGAATTGGGAAATGCTTCTGAGTATCATCATCTCATAGGAGCACTGATGTTCTTGGTGAATTCCCGTCCAGACATATGTTTAGCAATTAACACATTGAGCCAATACATGGTTGAGCTTCATCATATACATTTGATTGCTGTGAAGAATCTTCTGAGATATCTTCGGGGCACAATCACTCATGAACTGAGATACACTGTTGGAAATGTGAGGCTGCATGGTTATTCTGGATGTTGTTTTTCTTTGGGTTCTAATTCAATAGCTTGGACGAGCAGAAAGCAAAAATCGGTTGCCTTGAGCACCGCCGAGGCCGAATACATAGCTGTTAGTATGGCCTCCAGTGAAGCTGTCTGGTTGAGGAAGCTCTTCAGTGAGCTGTTTGGACATGTGCTGGATACCACCATGATCCTATGTGACAACCAAAGTGGGATCCGATTTTCAGAGAATCCTGTGTTTCATGATCGCTCCAAGCATATAGATATCAAGTACCACTTTATCCGAGATATGGTACAATGAGGAGCAATAAGGCTCCATCACATTGGGACTGATGAGCAAGTCGCCAATATCTTGACAAAGCCCCTGGGGAAGGTCAAGTTCTTGGCCTTCGTAGAACGACTTGGAGTCATGGAGAGACCCACTTATGAGGGTCTTGTATGAGATGGACATTGAGCTTTGGGAGCTTTGGGAGCTTTGGGGTACTTCTTGGAGCGGTGAGCAACCATAGGGTGAGTGGTTCAGCCTTCCCCTAGTGCTTTGTTGTGTATAGGGTGAGTGGTTCAGCCTTCCCCTGTGATACCCCTTGGCGACATGTAGGCAGAATGAGTCGTTCATCCTTATCCTGCTCAGACATCCTACCCATGTAGTTTGAGACTCATGGGAAGTACCTCTCATCTGGTCAATGAGTAGGGAAATGAGGATAGGGACCATAGTACTAGCAATGGACGCATAGTGTACTACCGTACTCCCTATGCTAGGATGTCCGATATTGATCTGGGATCAATGGGGACTGACTTCGGGTGAGTAAGAGTAGTATGAGACACTCTCTTTTGATTGGAACTGACTTCGGGTTAGTAAGAGTGGTATGAGACACTTTCTTTTGATTGGGACTGACTTCGGGTCAGTAGAGAATGGTATGATACATTCTCGATCACTTCTTCTTCTTCATAGTTCAGCAGAGCAGAGCAGTGTAGAGCAGTGCATTGATGGCAGAGATAGTACAGATTGGCAAATGGATTAGCAGGTGGAGTTCTCCCTAGTTGAGAGGGAGTGTTAAAATTGGCAACTAGGGCCAAACTCCACATGGGTCATCTTATTTATGACAACTAATATTTTTCTTGGATTACTCTCTTCGAGAGGTGTAGGATAGATCTAGAGGTCATCCGATTCTGACATGTACAATTGAAGTTATGAATTTATTTTGATTATGGACTAATTGTCAAGGTCGCCCAACAAACTTAGGTAGGCTCAGAAGCCCAACAGTCACGTCTATTCATTGTCAACGTTAGCCTATAAATACATGATGCCTCATCCTCATTTGGACACACTCATCTTCACACTTCTCTCTCTCTCTCCCCTCATTGATTGGTTACGGATTTTCGGGCCTCTCTCTCTCCACACTTACGAAATTTTAGGAGAGCAAAATTTCGGGAGGTCGAAATTTCAGGAGAGAAAAATTTTAGGAGACCAAATTTCTGGACAGTTTGACCAAGCATTGACCAACATGTGTTGACCTCCTTTGACTGCGTTTTGTGAGGGCTATCTCTGTTTGGGCAAGTCGCATTTTTGGGCACAAAAATCGAGGCTAAAACGTTGACTTTGACCAGCAGCTAGGGCTGACCACAAGTGGGCTATTTGACCAGATGATTGGGTTGTTTTTGGGCTGTTTTGAGGGTTGATTCATCTTGCTATTTGGAGGCCGAAGTTGACTAATTTGTTGAGGGTAAAATTTGCCGTGTTGACCAATGTTGACTTTTCTAGTTAGGGCTCTTTTGTTGCTGTCATAAATGATCAGATTTGTAAATTGTACTATCTCTCTCTGTTGAACTTTTATTTTTATTTTTTTTAACACAAGGTGAATCGGTAACTGCCAGGCCTAATCTATGGGAGACCCAGGATCAATCCTCGTAGCTGCCACTATAACACCAAGAGTACATCCAACTACCTGCAAGTCGGATATACTAAGATCCTATGATTTTAGCAAGAGCGAGACTCTCGTGCCACCAAGGCGGGGGTGGGGAATCTGCTCCTTGAGCTGCCACCACAGCAGGTCAGTGTACTCAATGAGATTTGAACTGCAGTCTCTTGAGCTTCACCCAAGTAGACTTACCGTTAAACCACGCATCACTGTACCTCTCTCTGTTGAACTATTGAAAACTATAAGAAGAATTGATCAAGGGTTTCTCCACATTGGGGTTTGTCCATGGCTAGTGCCACATCTTGTGTCCTCTTGTCTTGGCTAGTCTTCTATTGTTTATGTTTATGTTCTATCTACATTTTACTTTCATGTTCATGTCATTGCTAAACTGGATATTGATATTGGGCTAGTTAAGAAATTGAAGTAAAATTTCTCTAAAGCATAGAACATACCATTGTTGCATAGAATTAACATCTTTCTTGTTATTGTGGCTTCCTTCTAGACTTTCTCTTCGACTGTCTGCCATTGCCTTCATTAGTCTTTCCTCTGTGAGCTTCTCCATGCCCATTGTGAGCTGCAACCAACCACTGTAGTAGCAAGCTTCTCCTCTTCTTGCCACACGATACCTCGCCAAGCTTCTTCTTCTCTGAGCCTAGTCTTTTGGCACCTTCATGGACCTCTATTTGGAAACCAAATGGCCACTCCTTGCTCTAGGTTGTTGCAAGTTTTCTCACTATCCTTTCTTCCATTCTTTGCTTCAGTCTCTGGCTGAAGTTTCTTTACAACACCCCTACTGTAAATTTTTTTTTCTACCACGAGCTTCTTTTGAGAGCTTTTCTTACTCCTTTCTTCCTCTGTGTTTATTTCTTTCACGACTACCTGCCACTTTACCTGTGAATTCTCTCTCCAATTGTTTTTATCAATTATCAACTTTCTTCACTTGACCATTTTCCTACATTTTATCCCTGGCAATCCAGATTCTAAACCTACATTCAAACCTCTATAAATCTGCAATTCTGCAATCTCATTCAAACTCTTCCAGATTTGACCCTTCCTCTAAAGCTCCTTGTCCCCTGTTTGTGTGGTTTCTTTCTGCTCTTGAATCTCCTTCTTTTGACCTCTGTAATTTGAGATTTTCAGAGCTTTCCAGCTCTTATAGCAATTGATGTAAGCCTAAATAGAGCTTGCTAATTTTCGCATAGTGCCCAGTCTCCCCACATTCGGCGCTTCCTTCAATCCTTGTTCGTAGTCTCATTACACAGGACGTAAATCCCTTTTATGTGCACACAGTGGTTCTCAAGATATAAAATCCCTTCATATTCAAATATACAATGGGAGGAATCGCAAGGGGTGGAGGAATTCCACGAAAACCATCGGATTCAAGACTTTCACCTATAGCCCTTAAGTTTGTTATTATACCTCTGCAGACCCCATAATTTATCTAAGCACTCGACGCTTTTAAATTCCTTTCCGCTTCACGCAACACGAGCACATCATAAGACTTGGTTCCATTCCTTGGTTCATGCCGACTTGTACACATCTGTTGATTTTTGGGTAGCATCTTATGTGCTCTAACTCCGAAATTTTATGGAGGGGCTAGAACACATGAGATCTCCAAGACACAGAAATCGTTTGGAGAAATTCCACACGGAGTGCATGTTATTCAAATAATTGATTATTTTTAATGGTGCCTAAGTTAAAACTTAGGCAATTAAAATAATTAAATTGAATTAATGTAAATATGGGTGAGAAGCTTCTAAGTGACGAGGATCAAGTCTAATTTACTCTTAGCCGTTGATTAGAGATTAGATCACGATTGTTGATTTCTCAACAGGAAGAGTATAAAGGAAGGCTTAGGGTCAGTTGGAGAACACACAGAGGGAGAGCAACACTTGAGCTAGATCGAAATTCTGGGGCGTGGTTTGCTGAGAATTTTAGAGTAAGCTTCTAGTGCAGAGAGGGGCAATTTGGCAGCGAGGCTTTTGTCCGATGCCGAGAATACATAACAGAGAGGCAACACAACACCATGTAGAGACAACGCAGCTCCAGGAGGGTGATGTAGAAGCTGGAGCGTTGACGCAATCACGAGAGGCAGCGCTGGGGTTTCTGTGAGGCAGATTGGGAATCAATTCAACAGATCGATTTTTGAGTCGAGAAGGCTCATTGGGAGGGTGACACAACTCCTAGAGGAGGTGACGCAGTCCTAGCGCAGTACTGGGAGTAGCCATCGCTGCACAACACTGGGGATAGCGCAGTCACCTGTGGGGTTTGTTCATCTGGTTGCTGGATCCGCCAAAATGTCTGTCTCCGGATAGAGGTACTTCTGCTGGGTTTATTCTCTGTTGGGTGAGCCGGATTTGGCACCCTAGTTGTATTTAGAAATCTGCATAATAATAAAACCCTCATATCTGCTGCATCGGTTTTCCCACATTGGGTTTTTTCGGGACGTTTATTCCAAAAATAAGTGTCCTTTGTGTGGTTGTCTCATTTATTTTTTTTAGTACTTGATCTGTATATTGGTGTAGGCTGCAGTGTATTTGCACTAATATTTTCTGAATAATTATGAAAATAACTTGTTAAAATGAAGAACACAAGTAGGTAATGAAAATTAGTTTATTGCAGTAGGATTTTTGATCTGTTAGATTCAAAAATTTTCACATGGTATCGGAGCAATTGCAGATCAAGGAGGATTGAAGCCATTAGCGAAGGGACAGAGGAAAAATCTGTGCGTGAAAATAACTGTCCCAAGAGACAACACAGTTTTAGACGAAGAGAGCAGAGGAGGGGTGACATTGTCACCAAGGGAGGCTCATCCAGAGCTTGCGTCAGCCTAATTGGGTGACGTTGTTGCTGTAGAGGGCAATGCAGTGGTTACTGGGCTAGCATAGAGACTGTTGAGTCTTGATTTTCCAGTTGCTGGGGGTGCAACACAAATTTTATCTGGAGTTGTTGGGGGTGCAACGCAGATTTTATCAATAGTTGCTGGTGGGGTGCTGATTCTGTTGGTGCAGAACAATACCTAGTGGGGCTAAAGCAAAGTAGAGGGAATCAGTTCCTAAGAAGATTTCCTGCCAAGAATTCTAGATCCAGTGCTGAAGAACAACAAAGAGAGATCAGAGGGGTGGTTCGGAAATGGTTGGCAGAAGGATTTCCATGAAGGAAATCGAAATTCAGAGGGATCTTGTTCCTTAGAGGATTTATAGGGCCAAAGAAATCCAGATCCGAGTTTTGCTAGGGCAGCAATGAAAGAGGGAGAAGAGAACCGGTTCGACATTCATTTGAGTAGAGATGGCCGTTAACGGACTGAGGGATCAAGACAATTTGGATGGAGCATCCAACTTCGTCATCTGGAAGGCTAGAATCCTGGTAGTTTTGGATAAACATCGCTTCAAGGATTATGCCTTGAAGACGGTTGCTGCTCCGGTTGATGCTGATCCTCTCAAAAAGTACAAGGAGGCTCAGGCAAAAGCAAAATGCATGATTATGGATGGGGTCAACGATCATGTGATCCACATATTGTTGAGAAAGACATAGCAAGGGAAATGTGGGAGGCATTTACCACTTTGTACGAGGCAACTTCCATTCAGCGGAAGATGGTGCTTGAGAGTCAGCTGAGACAGTTTCAGATGCAAATGGGAGAAGAAATTGATCCCTTCCTTCTCAGGTTGCAAAGGATCCGTGACCAACTAGCTTCCATAGGGGCTAAACTAGATGTTGAATTTATGGTTAGGACTGCACTGAATACATTCACTGAAGGCTGGGAATCCTTTGCCAAAATCATCTTGGGCATGGCTTCTCTTCGACAGAAAGAGATCAGACGATGGACCAAGGTGGGAAGCAACAACAAAGGGATCAAAATCAAGAAGGAGGAAGAGGAGGATGCGACTCTTGCATCAGCGGGACAACAAGGGCAGCAGAAACGAAAGAAGAAGGACATATCCAAAGTCAGATGTGGAGAAATGGTTCATTTCGCCATGCAGTGCCTTCAGAAGAAGAAGGGCAAAGAAGAGAAGTCTGACTCAAAGGCTGCTCCAGCGCAAGCGAATGGAGAGGACGATGATGGTTGCGCCATGAGTGCTCATGCACCTCTAGAAAAGAAGTGGGGCGATATAGAGCTATAGTTGGAGCTACAATGAAGTAAAGGGGCAAGATCCTTAAGGTGCCCAAACTCTTGGATCAGATACGACTATGGGAGCCCTTAATGACAGTAGCAGAATGACAGGAGTTAGTTGGTGCAAGGGATGATGGAGCAATAGAAAAAGGGAATTACAAAAGCCATCGAAGTAAAATTTTCGGGGGGGACCCATCTAGATTTTCCCCTTAATATCCTTGACCCGCTTTCAAAATCCTGGCGCGAGGCAAGGATGAGTTCACAAGTCCTCGCTTTATGAAACTTCTAGATTGGTCCACTTCACGTGAGCCCGGTCTCTAAGCTGCCTATTTCATAAGCCCTCCCCTATTGTTCTTCTGGGATAATAACTTCGAGCCAACGTGGTTAAGAACTCGTGCTCTTTCCTTTTGAAATAAAGCCTCCAACCCGACTTTTCACATTCTGTCTCCTCACTTTGTCAAGTGACGTATCCCGACACTATCAAGTGATGGACTTCTATCACGAAAAGAAAACTAAGTGTTGCATCCTCGACTGTGCTTATATGTTATGGCTCTATGCACAACACGTTCTTGACTCTTTGCTTATCTCTCTCTGCGATCTCTGCTCCCCTGCATTCTTTGTGCCAATCCTCCTGAGCTTCCTTTACTCTGCATAGCCTCTGTCATGCCTTCTCATGCGAACATCCTGTAATCGCTCTCATATATATGTGTTATATTTTAGGTGCTCCTCTCGCCTTATCTACAAATGACTCCAGAATGATTATTATGTACCTAAATGTTGTGCATGTGTTACAGTGTATGTATTTTGGACATAAGATAACATAAGGACTATTATTAAAGAAACTCTCACTTTCTTCTCCCACAAAGATCCACTCAAGGCACTTGGATAGAGCACTTCCTTGTATTAATTAAAAGAATAAAACATATTTACAATAGGCCATTTAGGCCAGATTTACAATGCATGGTTCTTTTGGCACTGAAGCCATATTTTGGCTTTCCAGAGCCTCTCAATTCTCCTCTCTCACCACACATAATCTTATTTTAGCTACATATTTATACATAAGGATTTTGAACTATATTTTGGTTCAGATCCACAAAATCCTCACCTAAACCCCTATTCTAGGATTCCTAGATCCATAAATCTTTCAACAATCTAACTTCCCTCATTTCTCTCTAACTCTCTCAAATATTATCGATATCTATATTCTAAAAGAGAGATCTAATTACAATATCCTCATTCTTATGTATATTTCTCATGGGAACATAAGAAAATACGATTAAATAAATAATTACACTCAATTAGGGAACCAAGTCCCTTGATAAATGAAAACCCCTAGGCCTAGTCAAAATAGATTTTGACTTGGAAGTGGAATGTGTTGAAATGCGTAACTAGGTTCGGTCTTCATAAATATGAAATGTACTTTTGATTCTTGTATATTGTAAAAAGAAAGAAAATTTATTATTGTTATTTTTGTAGCATGGGTTTCATTTTCAAGGTCTTTGATTTAGAGGTCAAACTCCCATTGAGTGCTTCTAGGGTTTTTCCCTAGGGTCAAGAAGTCAAAACAGTCAGTGTCATATGAAGAAGATCCCATTAGGCACATTGTAACATGTAAACAGAATTATTTTTGTATTTAAAAGTGTCGAAATACCCTCCAAGACCAAGTCGGCATGGCAACTAAGAAGTCGGGCTCACTAGGGCATGTTGTCCTCCTTGGAAGCCTATATATAGGAGGGAACTCAACCTCTTATGGACACTCACTCGTCTTCTCATCATCTAAGCGAAGGAGAAGCAGAAGAACGCTAGCGAAGAAGGAAGAAGGACGAAGGACGAATGTTTGGGTCATTTCTCTCTCTCTCTCTCACACGTGCGAAGAAGGAAGGCTAGGGTTTTGATGCTACAAGATGGAAGTTGAGGAACTTGCAAAAAGAAGGTTGAAGGAAGGTCTATTAGGTCACGTACAAGCTCTAGAAGGGGGAACCCAAGTGAAGGTCAAGGGAAACCTTGGAAATCTTGAAATTGCTCACACGTGTGGAAGCAATAACTGTTACAGGGGACAAAAATTTCAGACCTGCAGTGGAGGTCGAACTTTTGTAGCTGGGGGTCGAAGTTATGCACTTGGAAGAGATTTGACTGGGTTTGACTTGGAGAAAGGAAGCACATCATCACGAAGGTTAGACTTGGTCTTGGAAGGGTATTGGTCTTGGTCTAGAAGTCTTGAAATTCATCATTTGATGAATCTATAAGAAGAGATGAGATTCGTGGGTTTTCCTCTCAGGTGGAGGGGTTTTGGCCCTAGCTTGCAGCCTACATCTTGTGTTCTTGTGTATTGTTGATCTTCTTGTTTTCGTAGCTGTTTGATGATAAGAAGAACATAATAATAAGAAAAGAAGCTAATAAGTAAGAAAAAATAAAAATACATCACAAACAATTATCAAGTTGAAGAGAAATCATCTTAGTTGCAACCCTTTAGATATCTCAGCATGGTATTAGAGCTAAGGTTGGCTAAGGGCATGATGAAGATCATTACATCCTTGAAGAAATCATTGAAGCAATGTTATATGGTGGTAAGTCATCTCAAGCAAGGTATCAAGACATTGTGGAATCTCCTATTATCCATCAAGAATAGTATGACTAAGACTTCTACAAAGGACAAAGGGTTATTCTCAACACTTACAGGTATGTTTGAGGATGAAAATATTTGGGTAATCGAGAGTGGAACATGAAGACATATGACAGGTGAGCACGAACAACTAAAAACCTTATCAAGAGGAAAATCCTCCTACTTTGTTGAACTTGGTGATAAGAAAAGCTATCTTGTAAGAAGAATTGGATCAACTTTGCTGGAGCTGGAAAATGGAGGAAACGTTCATCTCAATAACATTCTGTTCGTGCCAGGTTTGCAAAAGAACTTACTTTCTATTTCATGTCTAGAAGATAAGGGATATAGAGTCGCTTTTATAGATGGAAAGGTTGTGGTATGGGATAAAAACTTTTGCTGACCCCTCTCTCTCAATCTTTGGTTCACAATTATTTAAGTCCATGTGAACTTTGGCATAGAATCTTTGGACACCTTCACTACACAATCTTATCAACTCTAAATTCGATGGTGAATGGCATCCCTAAACTCAAGGAGGATCATTAAGGAGTATGCAAGGGATGTGCATTAGGTATAATGTTAAGAGACCATTTGGAACCAGTGCTTCAAGGTCAAAAGAAATTTTGGATCTCATTTACTTTGATGTCTGTGGTCCTATGTCTATGAAGTCTCTTGGAGGTCATCTACACTATGTAACATTCTTTGATGACCACTCAAGGAAAACTTGGATCTATTTGCTGAAATCTGAGGATGAAGTATTCGACAAATTTCAAGAATGCAAATTTGAAGTAGAGAACCTTACGGAAAGGAGGATAAAGGTACTAAGATCTGAAAATGGAGGAGAATACACATCTAAGGAACTCATAGCTTTCTGTAAGGAGGTTGGGATTAAGAGGGAGCTGATAGTCCCATATAATCTTGAACAAAATGGAGTTGTTGAATGAAAGAATCGATTGATTGAGGAAAGTGTTAGAGCCATGTTACATGATCAAGAATGTCCTAAATTTGTGGGGTGAAGCAACAAAAACTACTGTGTATGTTCAAAATCAAAGTCCTCACAGATCACTAGACAACATGACTCCTGAGGAAGCATTCACTGGGAAGAAACCAAGCGTAGACCATCTCCGAATATTTGGCTGTCCTATCTATATTCACATTTTGAAAGATAAGAGAAAGAAGTTGGATCCTACAAGCATGAAGGGAATATTTGTTGGCTATAGTAACACTTCAAAGGCATATAGGATCTACATAAAGGAAGGGTACCAAATGGAAGTTGAGATGTAATCTTTGATGAAAGTATTGCATTCAAGAAATCGAAGGACCTCCTGATTGACTCTGATGATGAAGAACTTCCAATATTTGAAGAAGAATGCACTAGGGAGGAAGAGGATTCAAATCATGAAGAAGTAGGTCCCAGTGAACCTATGCAACAAGTCATCATCCCCGAGAGTAGAAAGAGACCTAATTGGTTAAAGTATACTCTTCTAGATGCGGAGGGACATGGAGCAACCAAGGGTACGTTTAGGGAAAGTAAGAAGCCTAAAAGATATTTAGGGTATGCAACCTATATGACAAAGTTAATTGAAGCAAAACCATCCACCTTTGAAGAGGCTGTCAAACATCAAGAATGGAAAGATTTCATGAATGAAGAATATCAATCAATAATGAAGAATGGAGTTTGGGAAATCATTCCTAGGCCTGAAGACAAATCTGTGGTAACTTCAAAGTGGCTTTACAAGATTAAACATTCAACAGATGAAAGTATTGATAAATATAAGGCAAGATTTGTGGCTAGGGGTTTCTCCAAACAAGAAGGCATCGATTATGAAGAGACATTTCCACTTACAACAAAGTATACAACTATAAGATCATTGGTCTCTTTGGCAACATCAATGGGATGGAAC
This sequence comes from Pinus tabuliformis, assembly GCA_031772625.1. Taxonomy (NCBI): domain Eukaryota; kingdom Viridiplantae; phylum Streptophyta; class Pinopsida; order Pinales; family Pinaceae; genus Pinus; species Pinus tabuliformis. The sequence goes on along the minus strand of CM062817.1, from coordinate 841,199,664 downwards.
ATCCATCAAATGGATGTTAATACAACATTCCTGAATGGTACTATTGATGAAGAAGTCTATATAGAAAAACCCTTGGGATTTGAAGTAAAAGATAGAGAGACTCATGTCTGCAGGCTGAAGAAGGCACTTTATGGCCTTAAGCAAGCACCAAGGGCTTGGTATGCAAGGATGGACACATACCTACAAAGATTGGGCTTCTTGAATAGTTTGGCTGATCTGAATCTCTACATCAAGGTTGTGAAGAATGAGCCCGTAATCATTCTTCTATATGTGGATGATCTTCTCATGACAGGTGTGGAAGGTCGTATTCAAGAGTGTAAAAAGCAATTGGCAGCAAAATTTGATATGAAGGATCTAGGGCTGATGCACTATTATTTGGGGTTGGAAGTTTGGCAAGGACCTGATGAGATATATCTAGGTCAAGGAAAATATGTGATCGAGATGTTGAAAATGTTTGACATGATGGATTGCAAACCTATGACAACCCCTATGATCACAAATTTGAAGAGTCTAAGAAGTGGATCCGACAAGGTATAGACATTTGGTTAGCTCACTGATGTATTTGGTAAATACTTGGCCAAACATTTGTTTTGCAGTGAATATTCTCAGTCAGTTCCAGGTAGAGCCCAAGCATGATTAATGGATAATGGCCAAGCATATACTGAGATATCTGCAAGGCATAATACACTACTGCCTGAAGTATGATAGAAGGAATGATGTCCACTTGATTGGATATACAAACGCTGACTAGGGAGGCAGTGAGATGGATGGGAGAAGCACTACTGGAGGATGTTTTAGTTTGGGATCCTCCATGATATCCTGAATGAGTTGATTGCAATAATCAGTTGCTTTGAGTAGTGCTGCCGCTGCATACGTTGCAACCTGTGAAGTAAGTAGAGAAGCTGTCTGGTTCAAGAAGTTGCTGTCTGACCTGTTTGATAGATCGATGGACCCTATGGTGATACATTGTGACAACACCAACTGTACAAGGTTGTCTAAAGAGCCAGTGTTCCATGGAAAGACAAAGCACATAAATAACAAGTATCACTACATATGAAAGCTGGTGCAAGATGGAGTGTTGTAGCTATAATATATCTCCACTGATGAGTAAGTAGCTGACATCTTGACAAAATATCTTCCTTATAAGAAGCTTGTGTATTTGAGAGACAAGCTTGGATTGGTTGATATATCCTCCCTAGTTGAGAGGTAGAGATAGACACATCATCTTATCTTCACTTCGTGAAGAAAGAATGGAGGATTGGGTAAGCATCTAGTTTTCGATACTCTTTGAGGATGAGGTAGGGCATCCAAGATGTAAGGGTAGTCGCAGAGGAAATTCCTTGAGGATGTGTTATTCCAAGATAGGAATTGTCCTTGAGAGACAATGATGATGGTGTCTATCAATCATTGGTCTTGCCATCATTGTACTCTGATCTTGTGGAGAGATTGAGTTGTTAGCCAAGGCCTTGCTATGTGACAATGTTGGTTGGTATGATGCAAAAAAATAAGTTGGAATGATAGCTTATGAGATGGCTTACCAATCTGACTCTTCTTATGAGATCTCTTCAGTTTGAGAATGTCCATGTACCATTATGAATACCTCCCTAGTTAAGAGGGAGTGTTGAAATGTGTAACTAGGTTCGGTCTTCATAAATATGAAATGTACTTTTGATTCTTGTATATTGTAAAAAGAAAGAAATTTATTATTGTTATATTTGTAGCATGCGTTTCATGCTGAAGGTCTTTTATTTAGAGATCAAGCACTGATTGAGTGCTTCTAGGGTTTGTCCTAGGGTCAAGAAGTCAAAAAAGTCATTGTCATATGAAGAATATCCCATCGGACACATTGTAACATGTAAAAATAATTATTTTTGTATTTAAGAGCGTCAAAATACCCTCCAAGACCAAGTCGGCGTAACAGCTAAGAGGTCGGCCTCACTAGGGCATGTCGTCCTCCTTGGAAGCCTATATATAGGAGGGAAATTGACCTCCTATGGACACACTCATCTTCTCATCATCTATGCGAAGGAGAAGCAGACGAAGGCTAGTGAAGGAGGAAGAAGGACGAAGGACACAAGTTTAAGTTATTTCTCTCCCTCTCTCTCTCTCTCACATGTGCAAAGAAAGAAGGCTAGGGTTTTGATGCTGCAACATCGAAGTTGAGGAAATTGCAGAAAGAAGGTTGAAGGAAGGTCTATTAGGTCACCTACAAGCCCTAGAAGAAGGAGGAACCCAAGTGAAGGTCAAAGGAAACCTTGGAAACCTTTAACTTGCTCACACAGGTGGAAGCAATAACTTTTGTAGGGGTTGAAAATTTTAGACCTACAATGGACATTGAAACTCTGTAGCTGGGGGTCGATGTTGTGCAACTGAAAGAGATTTGATTGGGTCTTACATGGATAGAGGAAGCACATCATCATAGATGTCAGACTCGGTCTTGGAAGGGTATTGGTCTTGGTCTAGAGGTCTTGGAATTTATCATTTGAAGAATCTATAAGAAGAGAAGAGATTTGTGGGTTTTCCTCCCAAGTGGAGAGGTTTTGGCTTTGGTTTGCATCCTACTTCCTGTGTTCTTGTGTATTGTTGATCTTTTTGTCTTGGTAGTTGTTTGACGATAAGAACAACATAATAATAAGAGAAGAAGCTAATAAGTAAGAAGAAATAAAAATACATCACATGCAGTTATCAAGTTGAAGAGAAATCATCTTAGTTGCAACCCTTTAGATTTCTCAATAGAATTCTCATGCATCAAAAGTCCCCATCATTCAAAATGTTAAAAAATTGTCGACTCCATTATGTTTAATGTACTATTATGATTACGATATGCCACGAGCCAATGAAAATAACGGTTTTGTGTGGTTAACCCATAACCGTGGATGTGTGGATGACTCATAACTGTGGATGACTCATAACCATTATGATTACAATGTACCATGTACCAATGAAGAGAGTTTTTGTGTGGTTAACCCATAATTGTGGGTTTGTGGATAATTCATAACCGATTTGGTAATGGCAAGCTTGGAGAACGGTTTTGTGTGGTTTACATAATTGTGGTTTGTGGATGACCCAAAATTGTGGCCTGTTTTTGAATTTTTTTAGTAATGGACCTCTTGCTGCAAGTTTCTAATAACTTTTGCTACAGGCGATGAAACCAAATTTCATTGAAGACTTATTTGAAGTATTGAAGATACCTTTCCATTGATATAAGATACTTACTCTGTAATGATTTATGGAGTGAGAAAATCATTCCTGAAACTCGAAGGCACGCATGCTAATGCTGCTTTATAGACATGTGCAACTTCAATCGATGATATCTCTCAAAATAGGAAGCCAAATCAGATTTCGTTAAAAAATGATTTGAGCTATCAGAAAATCCTTTAAAATGAACAATGATGAACGCTTTGAAGTACTTTGTAGTGATTATGGCACGTGTATGAATTTAGCTGAAGATTGTTGCCCAACATTCCGGTTGATTTTGGGTAGCATTGGATGTGTTCTAACTCCGAAATTTTGTGGAGGGGCTAGAACACATGAAATCTCCAAGACCCAGAAACTCTTTGGAGAAATTCCACCCCGATGAGGAGTTATTAAAATAATTGATATTTTTAATGGGTTCCTAAGCCTATAAACTTAGGAAAATAAAAATATTAATGGGTATTAATAAGAATATGGGTGAGAAACTTCTAAGTGATGAGGATCAAGTCTGCTTTAATCTTAGCCATTGATTAGGGTCTTAATCACGATTGTTGATTCATCAAAAGGAAAAGTATAAGGGGAGGCTTGAGGGTCAGTTGGAGACACACCGGGTGACCAAAGAAGTTCGATTTTTCTGGGGCATGGTTTACTGGGAAAATTGAACTAGTGATCTGAGTTGCAGTGAGAGGGGCAGTTACAGAGAGTTGGATCGAAAGGGAGTTCCGAGCCAATGAATACCAGGCAGAGAGGCAAGAGTAGCATCAGAGAGGCAGCGCAGAGGCCTATGTAGCCCAGGAAGGGGCTCATGCAGGCCAAGAGGGTTCTTGCAGTGGCAGTGCGAGATAATCGGAAGGAAGTTCGAGATTTTGCTGGGAGTTCGATGTTCTGAGCTAGGAAGGCTGAAGTCGAAGCTCTTGAGAGCAAATCGATCCAGTAGAGAAGTGACACAGTCTCCTAGAGGCAATACTTTGGCCCACACAAAGCAGATTGTGCTAGGATTTTCGCAATGCTTGTCGGAGTTAGCCATTCAATGGATCAGTTGTGACTTAGAGAAGAAGGTAAACCCTCGTATGTATTTCTTGCTGTCGATATGTCTCTGAAAGGTTAGCCGGTGTGAGAGGCAACCTCTTGTACTCAAATTTTGCTTGCTTAATAATACATACCCTCTATATGCTGCACCGATTTTCCCGCAATGGATTTTTTTGGGGATGTTTGTCCAAAAATAATGGTGTCCCTTGCATGTTTGTCTCATATCTATTTCAATTTATGATATGTATGTCAGTGTAGTCTGCAGTAGTGTTTTTCATCAGTATTTAAATAATTAAATAACTTGTTGAATGTAAAAACAAGTAGGAGATGATAAACCAGTGATTGCAGTAGATTCAGAAATTTTCACATGGTATCAGCGCATTGCAAATCATAGGACACTAAAGACATCAGCTGGGAGATCCAGTGAATTTGCTGCAGAGAAGCAATTGTCTCGAGTGGCAACGTTGTTTCAGAGGTAGAGGAGCAACTGAAGAAGTGACGCAGAGGCTCATGCAGTGCCTGCGTTAGTATTTCGAGCCTATAGAGGGTGACGCAGTACCCGAGAGGAGCTCATACAGTGACTGCGTCAACTCTCTCAGCCAGCGCAGAGCCTGAGAGGCTCAAATCGGTCAGTTGCCGAGGTTGGAGGAGCAGAGCAAATTTGATCAGTGGAGCTGGTGGGACGCTGTTGCTGTTGGTGCAGAACAGTGTCTGTGGAGACAAAGCCAAGGTAGAGGGAGTCACTGCCTTGACAGATTTCTAGCCAAAGAAATCTAGATCCGGGTTGCAGCAGCAAAGGAGGATTGGAGAGGAGTGATTCGACATTTGGTCAGAGGATTTCCGTGAAGGAAATCGAGACTCAGAGGGAGTCTAGAGTAGCTTGTTCCTTAGAGGGTTTCTTGCGCTAAAGAAATCTAGATCCGAGTCTTACTGGTTTAACAGCAGGAGAGGGAGAAGAGAACCAGTCCTATATTTTTGAGTAGAGATGGCGGTCAATGGTTTGAGGGATCCAGATAGATTGGATGGAGCATCCAATTTTGTCATCTGGAAGGCTAGGATCCTGGAAATCCTAGACAAACATCGCATCAAGGACTGTGCCTTGAAGGTAGTTGTTGTTCCGGTCGACGTTGATCCACTGTAGAAGTATGAGGAGGCCAAAGCGAAGGCTAAAAGCATGATTCTAGACAGGGTCAAAGATCATGTGGTCCCACACATTGCTGAGAAGGACACAACAAGGGAGATGTGGGAAATGTTGACCACCTTGTACTAGGGAACTTCCATTCAATAGAAGATGCTATTGGAGAATTGGCTTTGACAGTACCAGATGCAGAAGGGAGAAGAAATCGATCCCTTCCTTCTTAGGTTGCAAGGGATTCGAGACTAGTTGACTTCCGTGGGGTCTACACTAGATCCTGGGTTCATGGTCAGGACTGCCCTGAATGCAGTCACCGAAGACTAGGATACATTTGTCCGGAGTATCTTGGGCAGAGCTTCTCTCCCCAGTTGGGAGGAAATGTGGGCAACTCTTCGACAAGAAGAGATGAGGAGGTTGAACAAGGCAGGAAGTAGTGACAAAGGAGTCCGAGTAAAAAAGGAGGAGGAGGAGGATGCAACTCTTGCATCATCGAGACAACATGGGCAATAGAAAAAGAAGAAAAATGATATAACTAAGGTTAGATGCTTCAGATGTGGTGAACTAGGACATTTCACCACTCAGTGCCCGCGGAAGAAGGGAAAGGAAGAGGCTTTTGACTCGAAGGCTGCTCCAACAAAGGTTGACAAGGAGGATGATGATGAGGATTGTGCCATGAGTGCTCATGCACCTCTCGAGAAGAGGTGGGGTGACATAGAGTTGTAGTCGGGAGGACTACACCAGGGCTGGTTCCTTGAGGTGCCCAAACTCTTGGATCACTTACGGCTATGGAAGCCCTTAACGATAGTAGCAAAATGATGGGTGTCAGTTGGTGCGAGGTGTGATGGAGTAATAATGGCAGAGCTAGAGTGCCAAAGTTTGAAGCATTGCAGTGGATGTTGTAGCAGTGCGAGAGGCGCATAGCAGATTGCAACAACACAGTAGCAATAAAGGGCTAGCACAGATTAGCAGCAGAGGTAGCTTCCGCATCACAATGCATCCATATTGACCAACATGTCAGTTTTTGGGTGAAGTTTCAGTTACTTACTTCTCAGTAACTGAGTTACAGTGCAGCAGTTAGCAGTGGCAGTGTTATGGGCAACATGTTGCAGCATATGCTGTAGTACAGATATAGCAATGACAGTGGCAGTGTCATGGGAAGCAGGACAGGATGCAGTAGTGTAGTTGGATGAAGGGCAGTAGGCCAAGCATCAATAACACAGAGGACCGATGTCGTGGATCAGTGTGATGCTTCTATTGAGAAGTATTGCTAGAGCACATTCCTCGCTAAGAGTGAGTGTTGATTTTGGGCAGCATCGGATGTGCTCTAGCTCTGAAATTTTGTCGAGGTGCTAGAAAACATGAGATATCCAAAACCCAAAAATCGTTTGGAGAAATTCCACCCAGATGAGGAGTTATTAAAATAATTAATATTTTTAATGGGTTCCTAAGTCTAAACTTAGGAAAATAGAAATATTAATGGGTATTAATAAGAATATGGGTGATAAACTTCTTAGTGACGACGATCAAGTCTATTTTAATCTTAGCTGTTGATTAGGGACTTAATTTCGGCCATTGATTCATAACAGGAAAAGTATAAGAGGAGGCTTGAGGGTTATTTGGAGACACAACGGGTGATTAAAGAAGTTCAATTTTTTTGGGGCGTGGTTTACTGAGAAAATCGAATTAGTGATCTGAGTTGTAGTGAGAGGGGCAGTAACAGAGAGTTGGATTGGAAGGGAGTTTCGAACCAATGAATACCAAGCAGAGAGACAGGAGTAGCATCAGAGAGGAAGCGCAGAGACCTACGTAGCCTAGGAAGGGGCTCACGCAGGCCAAGAGGGCTCTTGCAGTGGCAGTGCGAGATAATCGGAAGGAAGTTCGAGATTTTGCTGGGAATTCGATGTTCTGAGCTAGGAAGGTTGAAGTCGAAGCTCCTGAGAGAAAATCGATCTAGTAGAGAAGTGACGCAGTCTCCTAGAGGCAATACTTTGGCCCACATAGAGCAGATTGTGCTAGGATTTTCGCAGTGCTTGTTGGAGTCAGCCATTCAATGGATCAGTTGTGACTTAGAGAACGAGGCAAACCCTCGTATGTATTTCTTGCTGCCGATATTGTGAAAATTCTATCACTGCAACAACTGATTTACTTTTCCTACTTATTTCATCATAACTTATTCATGAAATTACTTCAACAAATATTAAAATAAATACTATTGCAGATATCACACCATAATACAAAGACAAACATATGCACACATTGACACAGTTATTTTGGACTAATGTCCTCGGAAAAACCTAATGTGGGAAAACTGGTGCAACAAAGGAGGATTTTATTATTCAATAATTTTCTTGTACAACAGAGTGCCAAATTGGCTTACCAACAGATAGACAAACTTCCAGCACTTTTCTAAACATAGCATAGGCCCTACTGGCCTTTGCTATAGCCTGAAACCCTTTGCGTCAGCCTGAAGCCCTCTGCGTTAGCCTACTGGGGCTCTGCACAGCCTCTCTGGGCTTCTGCGTCACTCCTGCAGCCTCTGCGTGGATGACGCAGGCCCTTCTGGCTCTGCGCAGCCTTTGCTGCCTCTACGTGGCTTTCTCTGGCTCTGTGTTTGCCTCTTCTGCGCTGATCTCCCATCTCTCTGTTCCATACTTGCTACCTCTCTACTGCTCTTCAGACCACTGGTTCAATTTCTTAGCAAACCCCGCTCCAGAAATTGAACTGACTGGTCTCCCTCAGTGTGTTCTCCAAGTGCCCCTCAAGCCTCCTCTTATACTTTTTCTGTTGACATCTCAATAGCTGAGATTAAGTCCCTAATCAATGGCTAAGATTAGATCTGGCTTGATCTATGTCTTTTGGACCGTTCTAACACAGATTCATATTAATACACATTAATATTTTATTTTCCCTAAGTTTAGACTAGGGACTCCATTAAAAATATTAATTATTTTAATATCTCCTGATCTGTTTAGAATCTGCCCAAACCCTTTTTGGGTATTGGAGATCTTATGTGCCCCAACCTCTCCACCAAATTTTGTGGCTAGAGCACATCCGATGCTACCCCAAATCAACAGATATTTCTCTGAAGGGTTAGCCGGTGTGAGAGGCAACTTGTTGTCCTCAAATTCTGCTTGCTTAATCATACAAACCCTCTATGTGCTGCACTGGTTTTCCCGCATTTGATTTTTCCCGAGAGGTTTGTCCAAAATAATGGTGTCCCTTGTGTGTTTGTCTCATATCTATTCCAGTTTATGACCTGTATGTTAGTGTAGTCTCCAATAGTGGTTTTCATCAACGTTTAAATAATTAAATAACTTGTTGAATGTAAAAACTAGGAGATGATAAACCAGTGATTGCAGTAGGATTTTTGATGTGTAGATTCATAAATTTCCACAATTCCATCTATTATTGTGCTTCTATGACACCCATACCACCATAGACAAACTAAAAATGGCTAAAATGATGTTGTCCAGGCTTTTATATGCTGCATACTATTTTTTTAAGCTAAAGCATGGTTGTATAAATATTTAATGACAACGAATGTGAGAATACCAAGTGGAGAGGACCATAAGGATGCTAAGGGTTTGTACAACAATATGGGTTGTTGTAGAGGTCATGGAACTTCGTGTGGCAAACCAATGGATGTAGTGAATCCATGTAAACATGCTCTTGCAATGGTGAATAAAGATTCAAGGGTAGAAAACCCTGTAATGCTTATGGACCAATTGTGGTAACTTAAAGTGTATGACTAAGCAAATGCACTTCAAAAGTGCTAAAAGGAGGTTGGAGATCGCTGCAACATTGAAAATGAAATATGCTTCAAACTCTCGTTCCCATGGAGTCATAACATGCTCTGATACCACTCCATGGGAACCAAGGTTTGAAGCATATTTTAGTTTCAAAGTTTTGCAACAATCTCCAACCCCCTTTTGGCATTTTTGGAGTCTGTTTCCTTGGCCATACACTTTAAGTATCGTAGTTGGTGCACAAGCATTGCACGGTTTTCAACCATCAGATCTTCAATCACCATTGCAAGAGTATTTTACATGGAATCACTACATCCATTGGTATGTAACACAAAGGTTCCTTGACCTTTACAACAACCCGTGTTGCTCTACAAACCCTTAGTATCCTTTGTGGTCCTCTACACTTGGTATTCTCAGATTCATTGTTATTGTGGATTTATGCATCCGTGCCATAGCTTAAAAAAACCTGTATACAACACATAGAAGTTTGGATGACCTCATTTGAACTATTTCTCAACTTGTCCATGGTGGTATGGTCGCCATATAAGCACAATAATAGATGGAACATGGGGTGGCAATCTTCGACAGATTTCATGCATGTGCGACAACCTTTACATAGTACTTCAAGGTTTGCACAATAGCTCGTTTTAAAGGATTTTATGATAGCTCAAATGGGTTTTTTCTACAAAATTTGATTTTGTTTCTTGGTTTGAGAGATATGGTTGATTTAAGTCACACATGTTTGTAAAGTTGCATGGCCGCGCATACCTTGAGTTTCTATAATGATTTTCTCACTCCACATATCATTACAAAGTAAATATATTTTATTAATTGAAAGGTCTTTTCAATACCTCAAGTGGGTCTTTGACGGAATTCAATTCATCACTTGTAGCAAAAGTTATCAACAAAGTTGCAATATGAGGTCCATTGCTAGAAAAATTCAAAAGAAACCACGATTTTGGGCTATCTACAAACCCACGGTTATGGGTAAACCACACAAAATTCTCCTCCAAGTTTGCCATTTTGAACACGATTATGGGTCATCCACAAACCCACGCTTATAGGTTAACCACACAAGACACTTCTCTTAATTGACACGCGGCACATTGTAATCGTGATGGTTATGGGTCATTCACAAACCCATGGTTATGGGTTAACTACACAAAGGCCTTCTCTTCCTTGGCTCATGGCATATTTTAATCATGATGGTACATTAACCATAATGGTGTCCCTCTTTTGATATCATTTTGAATGATGGGGATGATTATTTTCTAAGGGGGGAAGATTGATCGAAATCTTAGAGGGCTTATAACGTAAGTTCTGATGTACAAGTAATAAAGTCATATTTTTATGTAAAAGGAACTTGGTTGATATGTAACCAATGACCCATCAATAAGACACCTTATAAAAAGGCAATAGGAAGAGAGTGAAGGGGGAGGAGAGGTCCCTAAAATGGCCTCATTGCATGTAATGGTTATTCTTATTCTTCTCCAATTCTCTCTTTCTCTCTTCATTTTTTGGTGATGTATTTCAGTTTTTGCGTTTTTTATCAATATTATTGTGATTAGTTTATGGCATATATGTATGCTTTCTCTCCTCCTCTCTAGGTATTCATGGCTTTTGGATCTTAGCCCCCAAGATACATGTCAATGGTCCAAGATCTGGATCTTGGGGGCTAAGTTCCAAGAGGCTTGAATGATGAGAGAGCATGAGAGAAAACATACATATCTGCCATGAAAATAATCACAAGAACATTGACAAAAATGCAAGAACTGAATACATCACAAAAAATTCGAAGAAAGAGAGAGAGGGAGAATGGGAGAAGACGAATTTCGTTAAGAAGAACCATTGCATTTAATGAGGCCAATGTGGGACCTCTCCTTCTCGACCTTCACTCTATTCCTATTTTGTTCTTATAGGGTGTCTTGTTGACAAACTTAACTTTGGTTGGGTTTGAACCCATCAACTACATATCGATTAAGTTTCCTTTAAAATAAAAATATGTCTTTATGACTTATTCATTCAAACTTAGACTCTAACGCCCCTAAGGTTCAGATCAATCCTTCTCCCTTAGAATATGATTGTCCCCTTTATTCAAAATGCTAAAAAAAGGGGAACCCCATTATGTTTAATGTACCATCCTGATTACAATATTCCATGAGCTAATGAAGATAAGAGTTTTGTATGGTTAATCCATAACCATGGGTTTGTGGATGATCCATAACTATCATGATTACAATGTGCCTAGTGCCAATGCAGAGAAGAGTTTTTTGTGGTTAACCCATAACCTTGGGTTTGTGGATGACCCATAACCAAATTGGCAATGGCAGTATTGGATGAGAGCTTTCTGTGGTTTATCCATAATCATGGGTTTGTGGATGACCCAAAACTATGGTTTTTTTTGGATTTTTCTAGCAATGGACCTCTTGCTACAATTTTATTGATAACTTTTGCTATAGGTGATGAAATCAAATTCCGTCAAAGACCGATTTTAGGTATTGAAGAGACTTTCCATTCATATAAGATACTTGTTTTGTAATGATTTGTGCAATGAAAAAGTCGTTCATGAAATCAAAGGTATGCACATTTACAGATTTGTGTGACTTCAATCAATCATATCTCTCAAACGATGAAACGAAATCAAATTTTGTACAAAACCCATTTGAGGTAATGCAAAATCCTTTCAAATGAGCTATTATGTGCCTTCTGAAATGCTTTGTGGAGGTCGTAGCATCTGCATGAAGTTTCTCGAAGATTATTGCCCGACGTTCCATCCATTAATGTGCTTTAATGACAACCATACCACGATGGACAAGCTAAGAAATGGTTGAAATGAGGTTGTCCAAGCTTTTATGTGGTGCATACAATTTTTTTTTTAACTATGGCATGGTTATATAAATCTACAATAACAAAGAATGTGAGAATAACAAGTTTAGATGACCACAAAGGATGCCAATGGTTTGTAGAGCAACATGGGTTGCTGTAGAGATCATGGAACCTCCATTTTGTAGACCAATGGATGTAGTGAATCCATGTAGAATGCTTCTGCAATGGTGAATGAATATATGAGGGTAGAAAGTTGTGTAATGCTTGTGGATCAACTATGATACTTACTGTGTAAAGCTAAATAAATGGACTCCAAAGTGCCAAAAGGAGGTTGAAGATTGTTGCAAAACTTTGAAATTGAAATATACTCCAAACCTTGTTCCCATGGATTCGTAACATGTGTGAAAATTCCACAAATTAGAATCCCTACTACAGCAAGTGATTAAACTTCTCCTATTTGTTAATTATTGAAACAATTATTTACTGCTTCCTGTTAGCGCTTGGAATTCACCTAGGCTGAGATAGACAAACTCTCAAGGCTACATCAAACCATTTCACCTCGTAGCTAGCCCTACGAGGTATGAGAAGGCTCTCTCGGGTCAGATTCGATAGATCTTTCAATATGATTAGGCTGACCAATTAATAATAAAGATTTTAGGCTAGTAAATTGATAAGGGGGTTGATTTAATGATTTTTGGGGTTTTTGGTGGCAATTGGTGGAAGTGCAATTCAAGGTGCGGGGATTGAGCACAGTTTTCACAGGGGAATCTAAGGGGCAAGGTAGGAATGAGTGCTGATGTCTTAATCTGAGATGGATGATCAGAGATGATAGAGGAGAAGCTAAAGAGGGCAAACACACAATTCGAATCCTCTCTAGACAGTAGAAAACATTAAAATTGAACAAACTAAAAAGCTGAGCATGTCAAAACATGAGTTCAAACTTTACCACTTCATCTGTCCAATTTAGAAGCATAAGAGAGATGTGAAACACATAAACAAACTTACAAGAACATGTAGAGAACACACCATCAACAATCAGATCCACAAGAATCCTCAAAGATGTCTGTAAAACCCTGGCTTTCCTTGCCTTCAAATTGCAGAAATAGATGCACAATATACAATAAAGCTTCCTTACACAAGAGTCCAACCATCAAAATGAGAAAGAGAAGGCATAATATAGAAGGTCAAACCTCTTTCCCCACCTCTAGGGGTCGAGCTCAGCTTCCTAGGAGCTGTTGCAACTAATTCTAAATCAGTCACTAGATAATAGGCCAGCTCAACAACTTACCTCTAAAACTTAGGAAGCTTATCTATGCATTAAATATTCACTATTTACATCAAAGAAGCTTCTAGAAGTGGTAAAGAAGAGTAAAAGTATCTAATGCCATGAAATTTACACAATAATCCATCATTTACATGCCCAAATAGTCAACCAAAGTGAAAATAGTGCTTTTCTGGCCGAACTAGTCAAAAATTGGCAAATCTGGAGGTTTTGGTCGCGCCCCTGGAAGTTCTGGTCGCGCCCCTTTGCAGCTACTTTTGAGTGGGTTCCACTGATCCAATCAGGTGCAAGATGGCTCATTGGAAAGCTTGGCCTGTCTACTTTCCATCCCAAGTGGAATTTCTGGATTTGGTGTTGATTTGACCCCTCAAAAACCATTTCTCCCAAGGTCACTTTCTGCAACTCAAAAAGTGGGCAGAAAGTCATTTTTAAGGTGTATTTTGAGCTTTTGGAGGCTCAAAACTCAAAATTAGGCTGCCCCCAAGTACTGGTAATTTTTCTTTTTGCATGCCCTTTCAAAAATGCCAAGTTTGCAAAATTCCGAGCAGCCCTTCAAAATGGTCTCACCCGGGGTGAGACCAAACCGTGGGCAAAACCTGTAATTTTACCAAAAATTTGCAAAATGCTCCAAAATTCTCAAAATTTTCAGATTTTGATGTTAGATCAAGGCTGATCAGTACCATGATGAGTGAGGGATGCCTCAGCCAAGATGCGGAGTGGATTTGTCCTTTTCTTCTTCTTCCGGGCCTCTGACAGCTCTCTTTGGAGAATTTTCATTCTCGCCTTGCAAACATGTAATCTTGCCCAGTAGTGTGTCTTCATGTTCCGGAACAGCTCTTTGTCACGGTTTGCCTTCTCTAACAGTCCCTCCAAGCGCCAATTTGCTCGGATGAGCAATAACTCTCTATCCTTGGGCAATGGGTCCCCAGGCCTCCTGCGGTTGATGTCTCGGTCGAATCGAATCCTCCATAACTCATCCAACTCCTTCTCGGTCTCCAGCTGTTTGGTCCGCTGCTCTAAATAAGTGATAGTCCACTGAGCCATCTCAAGCTTCCGCTGCAACACAAGGTTCTCTTCCTTGAGCTCATAGAAATCTGAAGAAGGAGGAGAATGAGCATCACGACCAGTGAAATCATCATGTGCCTCGCCAACTGCCTCATCCTCAACCATGGGCTGCTTGCCCTCTCGTACTGCCTGTGCCGATGAAGAAAGCGAGGCCCCTTCCACCTGATGTGGAGATAACACTCGCTGCTCTAATGATGAAGACGAGACCCCTTCCACTGGCTGTAGAGAAAGTACTCGTCGGGCTGCTGCAAATAAGGTCCTGTGACCTCTCTGATATGTGACCCGAGGAGAAGAAGCCATGTGTCTCGGGATGCTGGTCTCGGGCTGATGTGATGGCCCTCCCTCCTCATGAACTGCCACAGGCCCTGAATGTGGCTGTGTGAAAACATCTCGGGAGATGAAATCCGCCCAAGGGATGCCCTGCTGGCTCAGCTGATGGGAAACTACTAGCTGAATAAGACCATGATGGCATAGGCTCCGGAGCTGCTGTACTGGAGTCTGTCTCCGAAAGGTAGTGGCTATCCTCTGAATGTCATGAAATAAGTATGCCGAGATGTTCATCATCCTCACTCTGGTGAAGTGCATCATCATGCGGATATGACAAGAAAATACTCGTGAGAATCTCCCCTCGCATGTGAAGTAGTGCATAATGAGTCTCATGGTGTCTATATACTCTGCTCGGAGGAACTTGATAGGAAAGTTCCTTGTCAAGTGATGCACATAGGCAGGCCTAACATATGGCTCATAGTATACCAGGTCTACCCATTTGCGCTTTGGCCATACCTCACCCACATTGGGTATCCCGGTAGCATCTGTGATAGCCTCTGGAGAAAACACAAAATTTACCCCTGCAAGGGTGACCTGCCTGTCATGGAGATGGAGGACAAACAACCGGGCCAAGTCTCTGTGATGCTGGATGTGTGACAGCCTCTCACAAAACTGAAAACAAGCCATATGCTGAAAACAAGACACTGCCAATGGGCAAGCCTGCAACTCTGTCAATGATGTGGGCTCTTCCCTCCTGTGATGACCACCCTTGCCTCCCCTACGAGGCCTCTGCTGTGTATGAATCTCAGAAGATGATGATCGGTCATCACCTTGCTCATTAGTCTCAGTGGTTGACATGGTGTTATTGAGCAAGGTGGAAAAACAAGTCAAATTGACCGCTGCCCTGCCTGCAAAATGCTGTGAAGTATGCTGTTTTCAAGGGGAAACATCATGAGGGATATGTTAGGGGAGGGAATTTACATATAGGAAAGGGAAAAAATATATATATAAGCAGGGAATTCTGAAGGAAAACATCACATAATGTTAAACATGCCATCTCATCTTTCATCATTTGCAAATCAATACTTTATTTAGGGAAACTGTGATTTTTAATCACCAAGGGAAAGGACAATATAGAATTTTCATCATGATGGAAGGAAGGATGTCATGGGCATAGGGGGATAAGGCAGCATCAAATATCAACATTTAACAGGCTGCTCATTTCATTTTGTCTTTGAATGTCTATTAAGAGCATACTCTGTTTTTTATAACTTTTAGAATGGCCATTCAATGCTTTTGGGAAACAGTGATTTTGTATGTTTGATCACCAAGGGAGGGAAGGGTTACGGTGATAGGTTTGCAATGGAAATAGAGTATGATGTCTTGTGAGTTAGGGAGATGAGGGGATATAGAGAAATAGGTTTAAGGAGACAATAAAACCCATCACCAAAATCTGCCAAACAATTTTCATAACAGCAGTCTTTCCATGGTGCTGGCAGTTTCCATCATGCTTTACCATAGGGAATTAGGGTTTCACTATGTGCTTTGATCATAGGGAGGGACATTCAATTGCATAAGGAGTTTTAATGAAGGGAAATGCAATTGAATTAGGGTTTTAATATAAGGAATGGATAGGGAAAAACAGAGTTTTATGGATAGAGAGATGATACCATGCTAATGAGAAACCCTAACACAACAAAACTGTTTCCTTTGACAATTATGCAGCTGTATTTTTGATGAATTTTGTGATGACTTTAACACAGCTTTGAATCTTTGACATATACACAGCAAGATGACACTTTTCTTTATTTTTTATAAGGCTATGCAAATGACATTTTCACTGTTTTTACAATTTCTTATGTGCATGCCTTGTCATCACTTTTCTTTTTGTTTTTTTACAATGTTTTCTTTTTTACTTTGCTGTGTATTAATGTATGCAAATTTGCTGTGTAGAGAGAGTAGGGTTTTAATCATATAACATGGGGAAAAGGTAGGGTTTGTAGGGTTTGAAAGGACTAGGGTTTGCACATGATTTAGGGGTAGGATTTGATAGGATTTAAGGGGCAGGTTTGGTATGACTAATTTGCAAATGAGATTAACAAATATAACATGTTAACATATGTAATTTAATTTTGGGAAAATGAATGGAGGGATATAAGGAAAAAAAAATTGCCTTGAAAAACAAACAAACTGTCATACATATTGCTTGCAAAACATCAAGTCATTTAGCTTATTCTCTATTGATTCCTTGCATAAAATCATGAGCATTACCTTCCTTTGCAACCACAAAACCATCACACAACACGTGGAAGAGACATACCTCAACAAAATCGAGCAAATTTGAGGGAGATTTGGCGTTTGGGTGAGTTTTTAGGGCGGGCAGACTTTTTGGTCGCGCAAGCTGCCAGTTTGGTCTCACCCCTCCGTTTGGTCGCGCCTGTGTAATTTAACACAGCGCGTTGGCCTTTTTTTGGTCGCGCCCACCCACGTGGTCGCGCAGCAGAATTACCCTTGTAATTTGCAGAATTTTGCCCGAGTTGCCTCCTCTTGCCTCTAACATGAATTTTTGACCTTCATATGCACAATAAGAGTAACTAAAGAGGGAAAATTGCTTTTATAGGTTCATTTCAAAAAAAATTTAACTTTAGAACCCACTTTCTAATGTTTCCACTTGGACATTCTTTTTTAACACTGTTTTGGAGTCATTTTGTCCTGAAATGAGCCTTTTGATGCGTTTGACTCCTTTCTTTTTGCAGGTTGACCGCCTGAGGGACTGTAGTGAAGGAACCAGGGTTATTGCCGGCACTTTTACAAATTTTTGAGAATTTCTTTATTTTTTCAAATTTCCACATGGCCTTGGACTTAAAAACAGGGTTTTTAAACCCAAGGCATAAAATGAGCTATAGCTGAAGAAAATGATAATGAAACGTATGTACAAGACTCCTTCCGGCTTGCTGGGCACCTACTGACCATGACTCATGACCTTGAAATGATTTTGACTCAAAACCCTAGACCTAAGACCATGGGACCTTAAGACAAAAACAAGAACAAGCCTGACTCAATTACATTGTTGTATGACCTGATCCAGCAAAGCCAAGAAGACAAAGACCAGCTCCTCCATTCAGTGTTATGGCATGCCTAGCGGGATGCAAAACTGACACTGATGAGACACCTATAAATGCATATGCAAAGAGTTATTGATCACTGATGGAGGGCTCAAGACCGACACTAACACTTCCTACAGCAAATAACGAAGCTAATACACGACAACCTACACCAATTAAATAATATGCCCAAAACAAGAACATAACAATAGAGAAAGATACAACACAAAGGACACAATGTTTTTTGGACGAATGTCCCCGAAAAAACCCAATGCGGGAAAACCGGTGCAACAGATCTGAGGGATTTATTATTACGCTGAAGTATTTCTGAATACAATCTCTGGATGCCCTCCCGGCAATCCAGTTATAGAGAAAATTACTTAGTCGAGGAAACTGGTGAGATTACCTCACTCTACACTGCAAGTCTCGGCTGATCCGACAGCTGAATTGCGAGTTCCTCGAATACTTCTGCGTTGCCCTTGCGTCAGCCTCTAAGTCATTGTGTCAACTCAACTGAGAATCGATTTGCCTTCAAAAGCCTTTTCTAGCCCTCTCGGCTCAAAAACATCAGCTCCTTTAGCAAATTCGGACCTCTGTGTTGGAAGCTGCTACGTTACTCTGTGTGGGGCCTGTGTGAGCCCTTCCTAGCTCTGCGTCACCTTTTGCCCTTTGTGCTGCCTCCTCTGTGTGTCTTTCTGCCTCTCTGCTGATTATTCTTGGCTCCGGAGAAGATCCTCTAGCCACACTTCCTCTGCCCCTTTGTGTACAAGCTCACTATCGATATTCTCTCGACAGTTGCTTTGCTTCAGAAAATTGAACTTCTGAAATCACTTTGTGTCTTTGAAAGTGACCCTCAAGCCTCCTTAAATAATTTCCTTGTTGACATTCAACGACCCAGATTAGAAGCTAATCAATAGCTAAGATCATTTTTGCTTGATCCTCGTCTTCTTCTAGAAGTTACACCCACAGTTTATATTAATACCCTTTAATTATTTTATTTTCCTAAGTTTAGACTTAGGGTCCCATTAAAAATAATTAATTATTTTAATAAAACTGTTTTTGGGTGGAATTTCCCAAAACGCTTTATGGGTTTTTTGGAATACATGTGCTTAAGCCTCCTTGCAAAATTTGAGACTTAGAGGACATCCGATGCTACCATAAATCAACAACATGCGCCCAATGGAAACCCCAAGTGCTGGTTTTTCAACACCTCGTGTTGGTGCGACCTCACCAAACATTCACTTTCATCACATTTCTTGCGAAATCCTCGTTGCAAAGTGTGCCATGGAGATATTGCTAATGGCACATGCCATGGTTAAAGGCACACCCAAGTCTAGGGTCTGACATCCTTCCCCACTCAAAGTTATTATTGTCTCAGTAATAATCCAAACCCAACCCTCTGGTCATCTCCCACTAGATATTGTCATCATGATGTAGACTCTCTGGTTGATATCTCTAATTGCATCTTTGGAAATAACTCCTGCATATCGAAATGTAATGGATCCCCTCATGGTGCTCGACTAATTAGGTAGTTAATTTGATTGTGTACCAAGCTCCACAAGAACTCGTGTCTCACAATGCAATAGCTTCAACCTCAAATCATCATGGCTCATCAATTTGGTACTGTAGAGGCACCATGCTAGGTACTCCCATTGTCTCCGCTCGCCACCTCCCATCATCTTGGCTTGTCATTTAAATACAATATCTAACCATCTTCTCATTACTGTAGAGGCACCATGCTAGGTACTCCCATTGTCTCCGCTCGCCACCTCCCATCATCTTGGCTTGTCATTTAAATACAATATCTAACCATCTTCTCATTACTCAATGGGATGAAAATGGGTGTTGACCATGATGACCTCCACCCTCGTCTCCCATCTAATCTACTAGAAGCATCCCTCCATACTTCCTCATCATGTAAGTCAGTAGAGGAGGATATGGCACTATCTTGCCTTTTGCTTCCTCAATAAGTGTCTTAAGCTTAGGATCCCGTGGCCAACCTTCTGGGCTCATGGTCGATGTACCAACTCTCTCCTTGGCCTCAACATATCAAGGAAAATGTCATAAGTCACACCTTTGGACCACTTCTGCCATCTTGGTCTCTCCTGCCTACTTTATTATGCTTGTCCTCTTCTCCAAATTCTCTATCCTGTTTGTCAAAGTGAACATGATGTCCACATGTTGTGAGAGAACAAACTCTACATCATTGTTGCTCAAATCTCCACATGTAGCTCTACAATACTGCTATTCACTCTCAACTGATAACTTGTAGGCTTTAATGTAAAAATACACAAGAGGTATTTGTAATAATAATTTATTATATATAATAATGTATAAGTGATGATTGTTACAATGAGGACCCGCATTTATATACCTAAGCAAGTGTCCTTTCGTGAATGGGCATGTCTTTTAGACATGCCTTTTCACTTAACTTAATGACTATTTAACCTAATTAATATTTGATTATTTAATATTTATATTTATTTTATTTATTTACTTGTTATGAATTATATTCATAACATAGCCCCTTCCTTCAAAAGCTTTGTCCTCAAAGCTATATTGCTGGCAATTGTCTTTGCTGTTGTCATCTCGGCATATGGAAGGTGGAAGGTCTCCGTCACTGGTGGCTCGCTAGTAACTCTATTTTGAGTCCAAGGTTGTCTTCCCTTTTTTTTTAATTTAAGAATTTTTTATTTTTAAATAAGTTTTTTTTTAATAATAATTTAATTAATTAATTAAATTATAATTACAACATTTTTTTGTTTATTTAATTAAAATATATTAATTAATTAAATTATAATTATAATATATTAGTTATAAATATAACTTTATATAATAGTTATAAATATAAGACTATATATATATATATTTTTAATTAATTAATTAATTAAATCACGTTATTATGAGAGTAGTATCACTGTATTGATGTAATGTTTATTGGTTGATTATATTAACCTCGTAATATCTATATATATATATATATATATATATATATATATAGATACAGTCACCCTTATATCCTGTTTGAGTCGTGATGAAGATAAGGCATGACGCATCGGGACCCCAGCCGTCAAGGATTTAACGTGTCATTCAGAACGATGTTGTACAACTGACTTTTTTATGGAGACTGGAATTACAGCTACAATCAACTATTAAAAAGGAGAAGAACAGTGGAATAGGGAATAGCGGAACTGCTCGATGTGGAATGGCTGTCGGTTTGTGGGAACAAATAGACTGACTGGGTTGTTTGGTGGCTCGGACGGGAAGAGGAGAGTGGGCTGAGGCCTGCCTGTTGACCTGCGGCAACACAAAAGCGGCTGGCGTTTTTGTCCAATGCCTGGGCTGAGGCCTGCCTGCTGACCTGCGGCAACACAAAAGCGGCTGGTACGGGCTTGTGTGGTTGCTTTGCAATGAGGGGCGACACAAAATCGATATAGCCTAATACTACCCATACCCCATCTGATGCCATTGGTTCCTGCAAATGCCCAGTTTGCGTACACTGCAATGAATGTAGCAGTCAATTGAGCTATTATAAAGGCAATGACAAGCAGAAGGGCAGGGCTCTCTAAAAATGATCAGCTGCGGAACTGAGTCACAAAGATGAGGGCTTGGCTCACAATACTGACTTGCAAGTACAGTGCAGCCATGTATTCATTGTTTGTTCTTAAGGGTCTCACACCAAACTTCTCTGTGAAAAATTGATGGTCGTACATCGCCCAGAAAAATATGACTGTCATGGTAGCGAGGTAAGTGCCCAAAACAACACCTGTTGCAAATATTTCCTTCAACTTCCAACTGTCAAGCAGTGGAGATGGTTTAACACGGTCCTTGGATATTGTCCTGATTGTGCCATCATTAAGAATAACCATGATCAGAACCATAAAAGCAGAGCAATCAAATTCCCATATTAGGGTGATCAGCAAGAAGCCAAGCACAATACGGATTGTGATAGATACAACATATATCGTGTAATTTTTCATTCTTTGGAAAATGCAACGACTGGTAATGACAGCATGGATAATGACACTAAGCCCTGGTTCTGTAAGTACAATGTTTGAGGCACTTCTTGCGGCATCTGTGGCATCAACAACTGCAATTCCGATGTCTGCCTTCTTCAAAGCTGGGGCATCGTTAAGTCCATCCCCAGTCATTCCACATACGTATTTCATCTCTTGAAGCCGCTTCACAATCTCGTATTTGTGCTCTGGAAATACTCTGGCAAATCCATCAGCTTTCACGATCAGCTCATCGACGGGAATTGTTTCAAGATTGGGATCCTTGTGATGTCCAAGCAAAGAAGAAGATGGGTACATATTCACACCCATGCCCAGTCTTCGCCCCGTCTCTTTCACAATGGCTAGCTGGTCACCTGTGATCATCTTGACATTGACACCAAGGTCAAGAGCCCAACAAATAGTTTCTGCACTGTCATGGCGAGGTGGGTCGAATAAAGATAATAAACCAACAAATTGCCACGGACCTCCCGGACTTTCCTTTCTCTTCTTGGGGACTTGCTGTCTGGCCACAGCGAGGGATTGAAGTCCACGTTCTACAAACTTATCAATAACTGAGTGTACCTTATTTCTCAAATCTATGGTGCAGTTGCAGAGTTCAAGGATATTTGAATCTCTAGCTTGTCTCTCTTCTTCAACGATATATAGTTTTTGTTTCCTACTAGTTTCGCCCACATCTTCAATATTTTGCTTCCTTTTCCTAGTGTTTTCTTCTAAATTTTCAATGCTTTGTTTCTCTTCTTCTCGATTTGTTTTTTCTTCTAAATCTCCAGCGCTTTGTTTGACCTCTGCCACAGCTGCAGCATCTTCGACCTTACCTCCTAAAATTTCGGCTTGAGAATCTTCTGCAACATTCTCATCTTCAACATTATAATCATCTTGATCTATATCAGCTTCATCGGAATCATTATCTTGATTTAGATCATCATCATTCACATCAAGATCAACTTTATTTGAATCCTCATCTTGATCTGTATAAGTTTCATCGGAATCATTATCTAGATCATTTTCCTTTCGAGCTTCTTTAACTTCTGCAAATGATTTTTCTAAACGCTGAAATGCTTCTTGAATTTTACTAAACTGTTCAACGCATTCAGGATGTGAACGTAATGGCACATTGTGTGGCGAACAACGTTCAAAGACCCGTATGATTATATTGTGTGCCATAGCTCTGATACCACTGAAGCATAAAAACTGATAGCTTGCTGATTTTAATGTAAAAATACACGAGGTATTTTGTAATAATAATTTATTATATATAAAAATGTATAAGTGATGAACGTTACAATGAGGACCCACATTTATATACCTAAGAAGGTGTCCTTTCGTGAATGGGCATGTCTTTTAGACATGCCTTTTCACTTAACTTAATGACTATTTAACCTAATTAATATTTGATTATTTAATATTTTTATTTATTTTATTTATTTACTTGTTATGAATTATATTCATAACAGTGGGCCCTGACTGGCTCTGTGTCCTTCTCTCCCAGCTTCTGCACCAATGCTCTTGGTACCCTCTCTACCTCTCTACTTCTGTATTCATTGCCCTTCAGCTGTAACTCTGATTGTTTAAGTTTCTAACTCTGCTTAGCTTAGAAACCCTTCATGCACTTTTTCTGATTTATTCCTACCTACTTGCTATTTTTCTTTAACAAGTTATTTACAAAGTAAATACTGAAAATAAACACCAATGCGTGCTTAACATATTAAAGATCAACAACTAAAAGAAACAAGAACAAACACACCACATGACACCATTATTTTTGGACCAATGTCCTCGGAAAAACCTAATGTGGGAAAACCAGTGCAGTTATCTAAGGGTTTTGTTATTAAGCAATATCAGAGCACAATCTGGTTGTTGAAACTAACCTACCCAACAGAGAATTTCCATAGTAGCTGTACCTCACAGTTTGAGAGAAATCTCCTGGTTGAAACCTCAGAAAACCCTTCCGACAGCTCCTTAGCATAAAACTGCTCCTACAACCCCAGCGTCTACCCAATCTAGACTGTGTCAGCCCCTCTCTATCCCACGTTGACCCTGCGTCAGCCTTTCTCGGCCTGCGTCAACCCCAGGAGGCCCTGAGTCAGCTTTGGGAGCCTCTGCATCAGCTGCGTTGGCCCCTCTGGTGCTCTGCGCAACACTTGGCTGCTTTTGCGTGGCCCTGCGTGAGCCCTTGCTGGCTCTGCGTCACCCTCCTTGGCTATTGCATTGCTCCCCCGACACAATCTCTGCCTTCTCTGTTTCTTTGTACTCAATGCCCCTCAGCTACTCTCCCGATCATTGATTCTACCTCTCTTAGCAAACCCCGCTCTAGAGAATTGAATAACTGATCATCTGGTGTGCTCTCCAAGTGACCCTCAAGCCTCCTCTTATACTTTTCATGTTGACATCTCAACGGCCGAGATTAAGTCCCTAATCAATGACTAAGATTAGATCTGGCTTGATCCATGTCTTTTGGACCACTCTAACACATATTCATATTAGTACACATTAATATTTTATTTTCCCTAAGTTTAGACTTAGGGACTCCATTAAAATAATAATTATTTTAATATCTCCTGATCTGTTTAGAATCTGCCCAAACCCTTTCTGGGTATTGGAGATCTCATGTGCCCCAACCTCTCCACCAAATTTCGTGGCTAGAGCACATCCGATGCTACCCCAAATCAACACTGGTCACTCCTTCGATTTCCCTAGCAAGCCCTGTCCCAGAAAATCGAATTCTTGATCAACTCAGTGTGTTCTCCAAGTGACCCTCAAGCCTTCACTTATACTTTTCTCGTTGACAATTCAATTACCGAGATGAAGTCCCTAATCAATGGCTAAGATTTGATGTGGCTTGATCCATGACTTTTGGACCATTCTAACTCAGTTTTATATTAATTCACATTAATATTTTATTTTCCCTAAGTTTAGACTTAGGGACTTCATTAAAAATATTAATTATTTTAATATTTCCCAAACTGGTTAGATTCTGCCCAAACCATTTTTGGGTATTGGAGATCTCATGTGCTTTAGCCTCTCCACCAATTTTCATGGCTAGAGCACATCCGATGCTACCCCAAATCAACGCTCCCTCTTAGCGAGGACTGTGCTCTAGTAATACTCCTTACTGAGTATCAACTTGATCATCCAACATCGCTCCCTGTGTTGATGCTAGGCCTCCCCACCCAACATCCTCTGCACTGCTGCATCCTGTACTGCTGCCTATGGCCCTGCCACTGCCACTGTTGCATCTGTACGGCAGCTCCCTCTGCATCCGTGCTGCTGCCCATGGCTCTGCCACTGCCACTGCTGCATCTGCACTGCAACCCCTCTCATCGTGCTGCCCATAGCACTGCCACTGCTAACTGCTGCACTGCAACTCAGTTACTGAGAAGTAAGTAACTTATCTCCCAACTCTGACATCTCTGTCAGGCTAGAAACACTCCCGATGCTGAAGCTTCCTCTATCACCGACAAGTGCTCCCTTTTTGACCTCTGCGTTGCTGCAACAACTCTGTGCATCTCGCACTGCTACCTCATGTTGTCCTGGGACTCCTGCATTGTACCTCCCTCTGTTGCTCCATCCGCATCCGTCTCTACTGACATCCGCCAGTCCTGCTACTCCTCCTCGGGGCTCTCGTAACAAGGTATAATCCAAGAGGTTGGGTACCTTAAGGATCCTGCCCCTCATCGCCTGTAGTTCATCTGACTACAGCTCGATGTCTCCCCACTTCCTCTCAAGTGGCGAATGAGCACTCATGGCACAGTCCTCATCTGTCTCCACTTCTTTCTTTGCCCTTGCTGGTGCAGCCTTGGTCTCAGAAGCCTCTCCCTTGCTCTTCTTCCTCGGACACTAGCTCACATAGTGACCCAGTTCCCCACAGAGGAAGCATTTGACCTTGGAGAGGTCCTTCTTCTTCCGTTTCTCCTGCTTTCCCTCAGATGCTAGGGCATCATCCTCCTCTTCCTCCTTCTTGATTTTGATCCCCTTGCTGCTGCTTCTTGCCTTGGTTAGCATTTTGATCTCTTCTTGACGAAGAGCCGCCCACAGTTCCTCCTAATCTGGAAGGATCGACCTGCCCAGTATGCTCTGGACAAATACCTCCCCATCCTCTGAGACTGCGTTCAATGCGGTCCTCACCAACATCTCCTCATTCGGCGACAACCCCATGGAAGTCAGCTAATCCTGGATCTCCTTCAATCGATCGAGGAAGGTGTCTATCTGTTCTCCCTTCTGCATTTGGTATAACCGCAACTGATTTTCTAGTAGCATCTTCCTCTGCATGGAAGTATGTTGATACAATTTCGTCAGGGCCTCCCACATCGCATTTACCGTGTCCTTTTCGACAATTTGTGCTACTACATGGTCCTTGACCCCGTCATGGATGATGCTCTTGGCCCTCGCCATTGCCTCCTCGTACTTTTCGTTCTCAGTCGGGTCAACTGGGATCGCTATCGTGTTCAGGGCGAAGTGCTTGAGACGATTCCTGTCTAGAACGGACAAGATCTTAGCCTTCCAGACTACGAAGTTTGAGGCTTCGTCCAGTCTGTCCTGATCTCTTACTCTATTCACTGCCATTTCGCTGCTCCTCTTTCGACTCTTCCAAGTCGCTCTACTTCCCTCCTAGAAGTTCTCAGTGTGACTCCCTCTGAGCCTCGATTTCCCTCCTGGAAACCGCTCTACCAATGTCGAGATGCCCCCAAACTGATCGTTAGTGCAACTGCACCACTGATCCGGATTTCTTGGCTAGAAATCCTCGACAACAACTCCCTCCTCATTGGTCTTGCCCTGTTAGGTACTATTCTGACCACAATACCCCACCGGCTTCACTCCGCAACTTACCGATAGCCTCCTATGTCCCAGCAAACTGAAGGTTAGAGCCTCTAGGCTTTGCGCAAGCCCTGCACCAACAAAATCCCCACCTCCTGGCCATGGGCGTCAACCTTTCTTGACTGAGAAAGGTGACCGGGCACTGCGTAGGTCAGGTCTGCTCCTCTCTGCCACTGTGTTGATCCTCTTCTCGGCTCGAACTGATGACTCAGGGACTGCGTCATCCCTTCCTTGTTGCTTTTTCGCTATGAACAATTTCTGTCACTCGGGACAACTGTTTCTGCTACTGCTGCTGTGCTTGGCTAATGCCGTCAGTTATCCTGTGATCTACAACCACGCTCCAATACCATGTTGGAATTTTAAGTCTAACTGTTAGAAATTCTTCATGTACTTTGTGATTTATTTCTGCCTACGTGTTCTGTTTAATTAACAAATTATTTACCATGTAAATACTGAAAATAAATACAAGTACATGCTCAACACATTACAGATCATCAACTGAGGGAAAAACAAGCACACAAGTGACACCGTTGTTTTTGGACCAATGTCCCCAGAAAAACCCAATGCGGGAAAACCGATGCAGCTATTTGAGGGTTTTATTATTAAGCAGTTTTAGAATACAATCTGGGTGCCAAATTGGCTCACCCAACAGAGAATTATCTCGACAGTAGTACCTCTTAGTGTGAGACAGATATTCTGGCTGAAACCCTTGATGAACAATCCCATAGCTCTCAACTCCAATTTGCCCCACGAAATCTCCAGCGTCTGCCTCTAGTGACTGCGTCAGCCTCTCTGGCCCTAGCGTCAACCCAGCGTCACCCCAACTCGCCCTGCGTCAGCCTCTGTAGGCACTGCATCAGTGTCTAGAGCCTTTGCGTCACCCAGGCTGGCTCTCTTTGGCACTGCGCAACTCCTGGCTGCCTCTGCGTGGGCCCTGACTAGCTCTGCGTGGCCTCTAGCTGGCTCTGCGTCCCTCTCTCCCAACTTCTGTGTTGATGCTCCTGGTACCCTCTCTACCTATATGCTTTTGTATTCACTGCCCCTCAGCTGCAACTCTGATCAGTCCTTCGATTTTCTCAGCAAGCCCTGTCCCAGAAAATCGAATTCTTGATCAACTCAGTGTGTTTTCCAAGCGACCCTCAAGCCTCCTCTTATACTTTTCTCGTTGACAATTCAACGACTGAGATTAAGTCCCTAATCAACGGCTAAGATTAGATCTGGCTTGATCCATGACTTTTGGACCATTCTATCTCAGTTTTATATTAATTCACATTAATATTTTATTTTCCCTAAATTTAGACTTAGGGACTTCATTAAAAATATTAATTATTTTAATATCTCCCAAAGTGGTTAGATTTTGCCCAAACCATTTCTGGGTATTGGATATCTCATGTGCTTTAGCCTCTTCACCAATTTTCGTGGCTAGAACACATCTGATGCTACCCCAAATCTAAGTTGCACGAAACGGGGAAACCGGTACGAGTTTCCAAAATGAGCACGGGTACGAAACGTGACCCCCCCCACCCCAAATTTTGGAAACGGGGAAACACAATATATATATATATATATATATATATATATATATATATTAGGACATTTAAGAAATATGTGCAATCATAAAGCATATATGATACATTCTAATTTATTACATTATGATTAAATTGTCAATGCATAAACTATAAGTCTCTAAATTTAAATCACATTTACTCAGGAATGATCACATAATGAAAATAGCAATATCCAAAACTAGCCACAAGAAATTTCTAATTTCTTGTCTCGTGCTTGATTGGGAATCTCCTCCTACATAGTCAAACGACCTTAGTGCTCTTGATTAAATACAAGTTCTGTACCCTAGTATCCTACGTGCTCTTGATTATTGGGAGTCTCCCCTGCATAAAGGGCTTGGTTCTCTTGATTAAATACAAGTTCCATACCCTAGTACATGACAAAATCCAATGGAAACATTGCAATCACCCAAATGCCGAAATCCTGAAAAACAGATAAGTCCGCTGGATTTTGAGTGAGATCTAAAATTCTACTTTCTCCATATGAAATCCAATGAGGGCGAAACGACTCTCAAACATCCCGAGTCATTTCATGGTAATGTTAAAAATTTAAGAATTTAACATTACCATGAACTGCATATCAACACTAGGGCCGTAGGCTTGAACATTAGGCTGCCCCACTCAGAAAATCCTCTTTTTTATAACTTGAGAGGCATCCAAAAGATATTTTAGTCGCCCAATAAAAAATTAGAAGCGAAAAAATAACAAAAATACAGGAAAAAGTCAATTTTGAAGAGGAAACTTTGTCGTACAACCTGGAAACGCGTTTCCGGCTGTACTGGCCATGTTTCCTCCTCGAGAAATGGGCCATTACGACCGGAAACGCCTTTCCAGGCCGTATGGTACGAGTTTCCTCGTTTCCGTTTCGTTTCCAGCCGGAAACAGACTCTTCTCCAACGTTTCCTGCAACTTAGCACCAAATCAACAGTAATCAAGGAGCTTCTTTGCTGCAATGATGGTTGCTACAAGAGTCTGGACTCCTTGATTCATGACTAACCTTTTTTGAAGTTGTAAGTAGAGTTGGTCTTCATAATATAAATTTATCATTGATATATTTATTTTTTTCAATGTATATTCTTCATGCTTATAGAGTCAAAAGAGTCAAAAGGAATTTATTATGAGTCAAAAGAAAATGTATTTGAGTCATGTCCCATTTGGACATTTGTAAGAAAAACGAATTTGAATTTTATGTTGTGTTATTAGCCCATAAGATGACCATGTCAACCCTCCTTGGACAAGTCGGCTTGGCCCTTCAGAGTGACACCCCATTCGACCCTCCTGGGCAACTATATATAGAGACAAGTTCAACCACTTTGGAGGACATTCATTCATTAGCATATCATATATCTTCTACACCTAACAAAGGAGAAATAGACCAAGTAGAAGGAGAGTGAAGAGCATGCATGTGTGGAGGAATTTCAATGAGAAAGACTGAATTATCTGAAGTAGTTGCAGACCAATTTTTTGGCCCCTCTTGCTGCAAGTCCGAATTTTAGAGCTTTGACCAAAATTGGAGTAGTTAGACCAACGTTGAGTTTGTTTTTTGGAGGTGACTTGGAGGAGGGTTGGACTTGGTATCTTGGTGGAAGTTTTTTCTTGGTCTTTGTGTCATTTTGATATGATTCTATAAGAGAAGGATTGTTGGGTTTTCCCCTTATGGGTTTTGCCTAGCTTGCTGCCTAATTTTGGTGTCTCTTGTCTCTTTGTTTTTCTTGAAAGAATGAACGTTTGTATAATTGCTTGATGAAGAATACATAAGAAGTAATAAGAAGACATTTAACATTTACAAATAATTATCAAGAAAAGGAATCAAGTATTAGACTACTACGCACTTGTTTTCTCAACAAACATTCCCCCCATAGTTGGAGATTGACAGCAAAGGCATACATTCTATCCTTATCATGCATATCCCTAAGCTCTACCATAAGACATGAGAACTCCTTTATATAGGTCTAGGTTTTGTCGGTATGCTTTAGCTACCTCAAACAATTCCTTGCCACTGATTCTTGATTCCTTGGTCTAAATTGCACATTCAAAGCCTCTTTCAGCTTTGTCCAAGTGTCAATCTTGTCCGTGATTTGACCAACTGCTAAGTCCTCAACTTGGGTCCTCAAATAATGTTTCGTTGTTCCTATGAGATACATGGTTATTGCGTTGAGCTTCATTTCTTCAAAACAACCCTTCATTTGTTCCAGCATTTGTTCCACATCCCAACCAAAGTTTCCAAGCACCTTAACGCTTCTAGTCTTATCATTTGTCTTCAGTTCTTTCAACTTCACCTTCATAGATGATTTGCTTGAACTCTGCCTTATAACTTGCTTCAACACTGCATTGGTATCAGACTGATCTCTTGTTAGTGCCACAAGTGTCTTCACTTGATCTTCTAAGTCCTTCATTCAATCTTGCTGATCATGGGCTTGTCTTACTGCATAATCAAGGGAATAAGAACCTACATTAAGGGCTCCCTTAATTTCCTGAATATCTGCTTGAAGTTTTTCAAAATCCTTCCCATGGCCTTCGATATCGTCTATAATCTGTGCCAAGGTCGATTCAATATCTCAAACCTTCTTAGATAGTGCCACCTGATCCTGGTCCATTGGGTTAGACCTAGTGTTTATGATCGTGACCTACTTATTACAGATGTGACCTTGTCAAGCTCACTTCAACTTCCCACAACTGCGACCTGTACTAAGAACCAATAGCCAAAAACCCCCAAAAACCTGCAAAAAAGACAATTGTCTCTGTAATCTTCCTTTTGCTCTTAGTACTTCCAATACTAGCTGTTGATTTTTGAGTAGCTTTGGAGGTACTCCAAGCCCTAGGGTTCAGGGTTTGGAGGGAAAAGTGCCACAAGAGTCACTTGTGGGCTTAGAACCCAAGGTTGGGGTTTTGCACCCATTATGTTTTGGGCCGAAACCATGGAGCACTTTGGACATGTGATGGATTGAGATGATAGACGGTGGAAAGGACAATCCAATGCTTCAAGAATCGTCGAATTCTCAGTTGTCCTTAGTGAGAAATGAATTTTCGAAGTTATGGACTGGGTTTGCACCATATGAGTTAAGGTCGGCTTGAGTTAAATAAGCCTCTTGACAACTGGACAAGCCCATAGAGGACGTTTTGAGGAGCCCTTGTATGTGTATAAATACAAGGTGAATTGGAGTCAATTTACTCATCCATTTATGCAACATGTCACAAGATAGAAGCTTGTTGGAGAAGGAGAAATACTTCTGTTCTAGGTTGCAACAAGGAAGGCATACTAGTGAGTTTGAAGGGTTTGAGGGTCTTCCGGCACTTCGTTCTTCTTTCAATTGACAGTAGGTCTGGGTATGCTTGCTCTAGAGGACATGCCTTTGATGAGGCCTTTCCTTATGATGATACCTTCACTCTCTTAGCCAACCATTGAACATTTATCACTATGATGGGAGGGCTGTTATGCCAACAGTGGCAACCTCCTTTTCTTGCACGTGTGACTGTAATGGGCCTTAGAACAACCCTCTTTTCCTCGCTTTTCTTCCTTGGTCCTTCGCTTGAGTGGGAGGCTTTTAGGCCTATATTTCTACGCCAAACAAGGTAAGTGGTGGTGATGATATGGTGCTGCTATTATGACCGCAAGGAGGCCCTCTTATCCTCGCACATGTGGCTGCTGATAGCCAAGAAACTGTCTCCTTACCTTCACTGTTCTTTCACTGCACCTTGGAGACCCTTTTAGACTTTCTTCCCTTCACTTTGTCTCGGCTACTTCCTTCACAAATTTCAGAGATGATTGCGTGTGTTTATAGAGGAGTGGACAATCTCTATAAATAGAGGTCTGTCCCTCCTTTTCAGGGCGACTTGACTGTTCATTAGGCCGACTTGACTATTCATTAGGCCGACTTGATTGTTTCATCATAATTCATCTTTTATTCATTATTTCGCTGCATGGAGACTTCATTGAAGCTAGGAGAGGATTTGACTTGACTTGGAGGTGCTCCCATGATCATGTCCATTGACATACATGATGTAACATTCCCTCAAAGGGTCTCATCATAATTACATTTTGACTTTGACTCTCTAGAAGCACTTTAAATTGTGCTTGACCTATTTTCAATGAGCAAGAAACTCATTGACAAATAATATCAAAATAATTTCTCTTTTCTTGAATAAATACAAATATCAAAATTACATTTATGAAGACTTAGCCTCGTTACATTTTCTTCAACAACTATCAGTGCAAACTCTTCCAACTTGGAGGTTAACTCGTCTATCTCTGTCGAAGCTGTTGTCTGCTGCTCCTCTTTCTTCTCCACATCCAAAGCATTTGACCTTCGTCAGGTGCTTTTTCTTCTTTTTGTCTCCCTTTGAGATTTGTCCCTGATTGGGAACCTTCCTTGCCTTTTCCTTACTGGCAAGGGCAACATTCTCTTCCTTGTCAACCTTTAGCCCTTTGCTACTGCTACTAGTAGTACCCTGGACAAGGCTGAGCCTTAGCTCCTCCCGTGTGAAGTCGCTCCAAATACGTTCCCAATATGATAATTTGTCTCATCCAGTAATTCCTCGAACAAATTTTGCCCACTCTCTAGTAAACCCATTCGGAGCTATTCACACAAGTTCACTGTCTTTTGGTTTCTCACCTACAACTGCTAGATCATCTTAGACATTCTGAATTATGGTGAGATAGGGAGTCACTCATTCACCGTTCTGCATCTTGGTCCTCAACTTCTCCTTCAGAATCATTTTTTGTTTGTCAGATGGATCTTGGTATAGCTTTACAAGGACATCCCACATTTCCTTTGCTCTACTCTTTTCTGCAATATGCGGGGCAATATGGTCTCGAACTCCATCGAGGACCATCCTCTTCGCCTTGGCCATATCCTTCCTATACTCATGGAATTGGATTGGGTCTGTCAGTACAACTATGATTGCCGTTACGAACTCCTTCAAGCCATGCTCATCCAAAAAGAATTGCATCCTGACCTTCCAAATACCAAAGTTTGAGGCTCCGTCAAGTCTTTCTCGATCTATGAGACCTGTTGCGGCCATTTCTACAAAACTCAAATAGACTAGAGACTGGATTTGGAAATCTCCTTGTCCTCTTGGCTCAACCTTCCTTTTGCTACTCACACTCCTTAAGGAATGCACAAATCTGCCTTCGAATGTCCTTCTCCGGCTAATACGCTACCTTCAATTGCTCACTGAGACTAATCGCTCAGCCTTTCAGATGTGTACCGGGAATTGGCATGCAAACTGCAATCTTTGTGACTTGAATTGGCTATTTTGGCACACTCGCATTGGCAAATTAATTTGCCTGCTTCGGTCTCTCTGCAATGGGAAATCTGAGATGTCCTCCTAGAACTTGGAGTTGGAAATCCTCTGAGAAATTTTGGCAATCTCCTCTATGTGATTTTCTCTTTTCGCCCCTACGCAGATCTGCAATTGCAACCCTTGCTGGAATTCTTTTGTGCCTAGATTTGCTCAATGAATCAACTGATTTGCTCACTAGAACCCTCTTTCTAGCAAATCCACTGCCTGTTGGAATTCTGCTTTGGGCAAATCGAACATTTCTCGCAATTTGCCTCCAAAAATTGATTTCTGCCCAACAATTTGCACTGCTTGGTTGGCTTGCATAGATCTGGGGAACTTGTGCTCAGATCTCCCTCTGAAATTGCACAATCCTGCTCCTGTCGCTTCTGAGCCTCTGGTCTAATCTTCAAAGCTTTGATACCATGTGAAAAATTCATTATTGCAATAAACTGGAAACTATTCTCCTAATTGTTAGCAGTTTAATTGTTTACAACAATAAATGAATAATTCACAATTGGAATCTTCACCAAAAAATACGCTGCGGAAAATAAAAATGAGGAACTGAGAAATAGATGCACACACAACAAAAAGTCGACACCAATATTTTTGGACTAAAGTATCTGGAAAAACCCTGAAGGGAAAACCGGTGCAACAGATGAGGGTTTATGTTATTGTGCAACAAAATGGTGAGTACAATATCTGGATGCTGAATTGGCAATCCTCTGACAAATAATCTAGCCAAAATAATTAGGAGATTTTTTTTTTCCTCTGGAAAATAATTCGGCTTCCCTCTGGCCTGTTCGCACTACCTTC
This sequence comes from Pinus tabuliformis, assembly GCA_031772625.1. NCBI lineage: Eukaryota > Viridiplantae > Streptophyta > Pinopsida > Pinales > Pinaceae > Pinus > Pinus tabuliformis. The sequence continues at coordinate 841,165,523 of CM062817.1, read as the reverse complement.
TGGCTGCTTGCACTACTGGCTTGATGCAAGTCATATGACCTTGGATCTATCTCTAACTGGGCCATCTAGACTTCCTTGCCTCTAGAAAAATTTCTCTCTACCTTCTGGACCGAAATCTGACCTCAGACAACTAAAAGAAATCCTTCCCAGCAACTCGCTCTATTGGACTGGTAAACTCGCGTTGCTTGGACGACTTTTTCTGCAGAAGATTTTGGCCTCCCTTTTCCTGTCTCTCCAATACTAGAAAACTGCTAGGAAACTCTCCAAAATTCTCCTTTGTTCCTCCCTCAATCACTGTTGCTCTCCTTCTGGCTCAAACTCACTTCCTTGCTGAATCACGACAATTGGATAGCTCGATCTGCGAAGGTAACTCTCTCCCTTCTTGTATCTCTCTCCATCCCATCGGGTTGCTTTTATAATCTCTCGTTGGAGCTTCAATGACCATGATTAGATCCTCATCAACGGCTAAGATCATCTTAAACTTGATCCACGTCATTTTCTAGAAGTCTCTTGAGCATAAGTCTATCTCCTTAATTAATTCCCTTTAATTACCACTTTTCCTAAGTTAGACTTAGGAAATATTTAAATGTTGGCTAGGTAATTTAATTAAGGTGTTTCACAAGCTTATCTCGCGAAACCTTTTCTGGGTTTTGGAGATCTTGTGTTACTTAGCCTCTTATACACAAATCGAGACTAGAACACCTGTCCAATAAAACAACAAAAGCACATAAACAAAACCTAGTTATTCATCGTTTCTTCTCTTTTTAGTTGAGATTTGCCTTTTATGGAGGAATTTCTCCATTTTGCCATGTGTTGAGTTCATTATCAGGGAATATGATGCTTTCTTTAGGCATTCAACTTGCCTCTTGACTATTCAAAATAGTTGTGTACCTATGTTGCAAGAAACACTACTTTTAGTGACGTACTATTACCTGGGACGATTTGAAACGGGCTTGAAACGCCACTGGTGGTATGGTACGACGTTTTGTGATTTCGAAATGCCAAATGGTACGACCGATGATGTTTTAGCAAAGTTTCAGCGCAACCGCCCGAGTTTCGGCGACTAGAAAGAAATTAAACTTTTTTTAAGCCTTTTTTGGCCATCTCAACTTGTGGAAAGAGGGCGTGGGCCCCATCTAACACCAACACACACTAATAAACTAATTTTTATGTGGCTGTTAGCCAAATTTAATAAAAAGGATTACAAATGGAATTCTCTAGAAGATGTGAAGAATAGAACTCTCTAGAAACCCTATGAACCTCTTCTTTTCTTTAAAAAGGCACTCCATTCACTCATTTTTCACACATTGTTTTGTAAGAAGAGCTTCCTATACCAGCAACAAGGAGTTTATTTATGTTTTGGGGCATGAGCATCAAGAGGAAGGGCGTGGGCAGCAAGAGGAAGAGCGTGGACAACATCTAGTTGGGTGAGTTTTCATTTCTAGATTTTGCATCATTCATGGCCTCTCAAAGTAGTGTTTCAGGTGCCCCTAAATTGGGTGAGTTTTTCATTTTGTATTATTGTCATTTTGCAGCAATCATGGCTTCTCAAAGTTGTGTTTCAAGTGCCCCTAAATCCACTCAAGCAAGTAGGCAGTAAGAATATCATTCGCTATGGAAGTATGCTACCAAAGTGAAGCAGATGGGTTTTGGTGGTACATGGGAATGGAAGTGCAATTTGTGAAAAAATGAAAATATCTTCAAGGGCTCTTACAGAAGAGTGAAGGCTCACATTTTGCATGAAGAGATAAAGGGTATTGATGTGTGTGCATATACCAAAAATGCAAAGGTGAGGGCTAGATTCAAGAAAGAGAGCGATGATGCTCAAAGGTTGAAGGATCAAAGAAGAAAAATCGGCATGGGCACTACCAATCCTTGCATGTCTGATAGTGTTGAGCCAAGGATTGTTCAGGAAGCAAGAAAGAGGAGGGCACTAGAAGTAGAAGCAGAGTTATCAGAGGCATCAACTCCAATTCAAGACAACAGCTTGGCGAAAATGCTTGATAGTCAAGGGAAAGAAGAAATTGACTCAAGAGTGGCAAGGGCCATCTTTGCTTGTGGCATGCCCTTTAGTGTGGTTTGATCCCCATATTGGTAGGTTTTGGTGAGAGCGATTAATAGAGCTCCTCAAGGTTACAAGGGCCCAAACTATGAAAAAGTCAAAACAATTTTGCTGAAGAAAGAGAGGCAACTTCTTGATGATGTTCTCAAACCAATTCATAGCTCATGGGGTAGTATAGGGGTTTCTATTATCTCAGATGGTTGGACTGATACAAGATGCAGACCTTTGATTAATGTCATTGCATCATCAACAAAAGGAGCCATGTTAATCAAAGTAGAAGATTGTTCAGGTGAGATAAAGGATAGTAAGTTCATTGCTGATATTTTAATTTCTGTTATTGAACAAGTAGGGTCAGAAAATGTGGTGCAAGTTATCACAGATAATGCACCTGTTTGCAAAGTTGCAAGGTGGATTGTTGAGAGTAGATACAATCACATATTTTGGACTCTCTTTGCATTGTCCACAATTTGAATATGATTTTAGAAGAGATTGAGACAAAAATACAATGGATTAAGGAGGTCACAAGGCAAGCTAGGGAGATTATAAAATTCGTCACCAACCACCACCAATCTCAAGCAATATATCGAGAATACTCCAAATGGGAGTTGTTGAAAGTTGCTGAGACACGGTATGCCTCAAACTTCATCATGTTGTGTTGCCTTGTTGATGTTAAAAATGCATTAATGAGTATGGTGGTGGGTCCAACTTGGGCTGAGTGGAGACAAGCAAATTCAGAGAAGGGAAGTATGGTGAGGAGGGTGTTGGTTGATGAAGATTGGTGGAGCAAGATTGATTTCTTGCTCAAGTTCACATCGCCTGCATTTGATCTTCTTCGAGTTGCAGACATAGAGAAACCTTTCATAGGAGAGGTTTATGATGGCATGGATACCATGGGTGAAAAAACCGTGGAAATTATTACCTAGGAGACTCCCACTCTTCTTTTTGTGGATTTTGATTTTGCTGAACAAGTGAGGTCCATTATTGTTACCAGGTGGAATGGCTTCAACACTCCATTGCACACTTTGGCACATGCTCTGAATCCAAAATTTTATGATGAAGAATTCATTGCTGAAAGCAATGGGAAGAGGAAGGCTCCACATAAGGACAAGGAGGTGGCCAATGGAGTGAAGAAAGCCTTTTAGAGGATATTTCCAGCTTCTTTACAAATTGATGTAAGGCAAGAATTTGCCTGTTTTGTTGTTGGATTAGAGGATTTTGCAGACATATCAGCTTTGGATGAGAGGAGGACCATGGACCCAGTTAAGTGGTGGACTTGTCATGGGGCAAGTGGTGTTCATTTGCAAAGTCTTGCCACTCGTATTCTATCACAAGTGGCAAGCTCTTCATTAGCAGAATGAAATTGGAGCACCTACAGTTTCATTCATAGTGTGAAGCACAACAGGTTGGGATCGCAGAAGTTAGAGGATCTTGTATATGTGCATTCAAACCTATGCCTTGTGTCTCGTAGGGATGAAGAATATACAAGCGGACCTCATAAAGAATGGGATGTGGATGCAGAATGTCTAGATTTAGAGCTCTCTCTTTCTGCTCTTGATATTTGTGCTAGTTATGCAAGTGCATTTGGAAGCACTAGTAGAGTTGCCTCTTCTGCTGAACAAAGGAGTTGTATTAGTAATGATCTGTTAATGTAGCCATGATTGTCTCTAGTTCATGTTTTATTTCAGTTTTAGCACATATAGCCTCACATATAAAAGCTGATTTTGGAGTCTTGAATGTAAAGCCTCATCTATAAAGGCTAATTTTGGATATTTGCATCATGTAATCATATGTTGGAGTTAATATAAATTTGGATTTCCTTCTAAAATGTCATTTATATGTCTCATTCTTTCTTTTCTTGCAAAATAATGTGTTATAATTTATTTAATATTGACTATATATATATATATATATATATATATGACGTTTTGGCTACGTTTCCATTTTCCGGGGGTCGCGTTTTGGGCTGTCCCTGTTTCAGAAACTTCTAGACATTTCAGCGTTTTGTGCAACTTAGCTGTGTTCATATAGCCTAGCCACCATTATTTTATTATATTTGTTAGGGTTTTTGCATGGATAATAATATTTTATTCATAAGGTTCTAGCTCCACAACTATATAAAGAGAGCCCCTCTCATTGTAATGTTGTTGATAGTTGAATAAGCTCTTTTACTATCTTGTTTTAACATTGGAGAATTGAAGCTATGATGTAAAAATCTCAAATCACTGTATACAAATGAAACAACATGTTAGAAAATCAGAAAGGCAAAAATATTTTCTTATGTTGATAATTACTTGTGTTATTCTTGTATTCTTATTATCTTCTTTATGTTCTTCTTTTATCTTCTTTTCATCAAGCAATTATCAAATCAAAACATGAAGATCAACAACACCAGATGTAGGCACTCAGCTAGGGCCAAAACCCCTCTCTAGGGGAAAACCTAGTCAAACTCCTCCACTAATCCAATTGAGATGGACCAAGACCTTAGACTTGACCAGAAGGCCTTCTTCCTCCACCAAGTCAGCCTTCCAATATGATTCAACAAACTTAGTAGTCTCTTCTTGTCCAGCAGCTACAACGCAACAACAACCCAAAGTTTTGACCCTCAACATCCAGAATTTTGGTCCTACTATACAGACCCATAATTGCAACCTTCCCAGCAACTTTAAAATTTCGCATCTGTGAGAGTTGAGAGAGAAAACTCTACTTCTTTTTTGCTTGACAAAGACTTCCTTTTCCTTCGTTAGGGTTTTCTTCCTCTTCCTTGAACTTCAAACCCTTCTTCTATCTCTAGCTACTGCCGATCGAACTTGTGGTTGTTGTTCTCCAAATGAGTCGATTTGCTGCTCTTTTATAGTGGATTCTGCCTCCCTAATTAGGCCCGACTTGTCCAGGTTGTGGCCAACTCGGTGGAGGAGGTGATTGACAAAGCCCAAGAAGGGTCTTTTACATTATGGCATAGACAAAGACATTTGACATAAACCCTAGAAGCCTACAATGGAGGATTTGACCTAAGAACCATTGACCCAAGCATGAAACCCATGCTTTAATAAGTCAATTTCTTTTATAATAAAATTTCTTTTTTGTTTTTTTTGACAAATACATTACAACATGACTCAAATACAGTTATGAAGACCGACACTAGTTATATTTTTCAACACATCTTCAATTTCGAGCTTATTGTGGAGAACATAATCCAGGTATTGCTGGTCTAGATTATAAGATCTTATTGATAAGTTACTGTCTGTTTAAAATTCTAATGCAATTAGTTGTTGAAATATTTGAGTGAGGTCGATTTTCTTCGGGAAACTAATTTTTTCTTCTTAAGAAATGCTTTATACTTCAACTTTGTCAGTTCAAGGACATTTTCTGCCAAGGGTTGGGTGAAAATCTTCTTCAATAGAGTGACTCCAGTGTTCTGGAAATTACATTACATCAATTATTTAATTGCTATAGCATGCTTTGTATAGCTTCTAATGGTGTTAAAACAAGTGAATTAACACTAAAAAATATTGCCCTTCAGGACTAAATAACATTGGCACTGATCTTCACTTCCAACCTCATAAAAATTTCACACTTTAAAACCCCTCGCCTGGCTGTAATTTGATTCTAGACAATACACAAAAAATCTCAATTTCTAGATAAATTTCCAGCAAACTCTTTGCCACTTGTTGGCTGTAGGAGATCTGATTTTTACACCATCAAAATATTTTTAATGGCTCTCTTACTTGAGGTTTAAAGATATCTTCTTTAGCCTCTTAGAATTCTGTATTTTATGACCTATTTTTCGCAAGAGTAAATTTGTTTAGAGTAGTAAATACAAAAATTTTCCGCCCCTTTGCATGCTTTAAATCCGAATGGTTATAAATGCAAAAGAGCTGGTTAGTTGCCTTAATTTCCATATCAGCGTTTAATTATATTTACATTTAATTTCCATCTTTTCATAAAACTATTGAACTCCTCATTCTTGCATCCATAGTTTCTATGATGTCACCTCATAATCGGGAAAATATAACCAGACCTTTAGAACAGACCAGATTTGCAGTTGTCAAATCCATTTAACATCTTACTCTTATTGAAGACTTAATTATTTATGGTAGCCCCCCGTTATTACTGATAATCCCTACTCAAGTGTGGGAGTGGGTCATTGAGTTGACATTGGGTGAGCCCTCCAAGTGGCCTTTAGGTTCATATCTAGTGACTTGGAACTTTGGTGCATTTGCAGCTGACTGGATCGGTAACAGGGTGCACATTATTTAGACAAAAGAAGAATGAATTTATTATTGCAATTATGATGGCTGCATTATGTATTTGTCCTGGTCAAGATGCACATAGTGCAAAGTTGGTCTAATCGGTCAATAAGGGTAGCAGCTGCATTTGTTGCAATTATTTCAGGGCAACTGCTATTAGTAGGGCAGGTCTCCCCTCATAAACGAGATGTATAGTGCCGAAGACTAAAGGAGATATGGGTCCAGGCTGTCATTACTTTGCCGGCTGACCATTAGTATTTATATTTATTTATTTTTCTTATAATTATATTGTTCTTCTCTGTTCAAGCTCTCCTCTAGTAATTTAAAATTGCAATTTGCTGTTCCTGTTTTTATGCTAGCGCAGAATGATTTTTAACAGGGCATCTGTTTTGTATTGAGAGTTATCTTTTTCTCAAGGTAGAAATCTCATTGTTTTCACGATATAGGTGTGGTTAAATATCCCATCCCCGTCTTCCTTTTTTTTCGTCTTTCTGTGGGCAAAAATTCATTGCAATTTCTAGCTTTCTTAATTTGATATCCTTTGCCATGTAATAGTTCCAGGGTTAAGATGGATGCGCTATCTTATAATGTTTATTATTAACTGCATATATGTGTCAGTTTGCTCACATGTTAACCTCAAGATACCCTAACAATAGAATTAACATTTCTAAGCGATACATTGCCTGGGCATTCCCCACACACAAACAAAGTGTGGATGGATCCCCTTGCCTCGCTTGTAGAATGCACTTATTTTTATAATTTGGTTCCTTGTAGGACCAATAATTAGCCCCAACACCAGCTCTCTCATCCACGTTTGTGGTTAGTTTGTTTAAATTCCCAGAGATTCTTGGCACTTGAACCATAATGCTTATGCCTGAGCATAAATGCCTGGAAGATGCCATAGGCGACCTTTTAATTAGAATACATCTATTAATGAGGAGATATGTGAAAGAGAATTGGTGGATTTCAAAAGGAGATGAGAACCAAACTTAATTTATTACTACAAAGAGAAGTAAGCTATGAGAACAAAACCTGTGTAAAGCTTTAAGTGCTTCTAGGAGATGAAGTAATACTGTTGCTTTGCAATCAAATCCTTGATGTTGATCTGTACTGTTATCTCTGCATTGTTCTTGAAGGTGGCACTAAGTACCATATAAAAGGATGCTCAGGTGAAGGTGCCTTTGCTCAAGTTTATAGGGCTCATATTGATGGATGCACTGATGACACAGTTGCTTTAAAGGTATTCTTTTATATTTACGTATAATTTCTTTTCAGTGGCTATTTTATCAAGTTTCATGTTTATTCTCATCTACATATTTCTTCTTTCAACAATAATTGCTGAGCATTTTGTTCTATAGATTCAAAGACCTGCTTGCCCTTGGGAATTTTATATGTATCGCCAGCTCGATGAACGCATTGTTACAGACGAAGTATGCATAATTTTCTTCACTTGATGTTTTCGTATGGAATATGAGGAATTCATAAAGGAAATCACAAAGATATCATTTGTTAAAGAATTGCCTTTTTTAGAAATTGTATTATAGCTTCTACTGTTTGACATTACAATTTTCTTGTTTCAGCGGTCAAGTTTTGGATCAGCATGGAAAGTACATTTATATTCTGATTGTAGTATTCTGGTCTGCGACTATTTAGAGCATGGGACTCTCCAGGTAATGTTCTAAATTCACAAATAAATCAAATCTGAATAATGCATATGATTTTGCAAATTCTATCGTCCTTTCGAATTTCAATATATTTTATATTAGATTCTATTATACTGGATGCCATGTTTCTTCTCTGATAATCTGATTTCCTTGCCCTTCAGGATGTTATTAATTCGTATTTGGTAATTGGTCAGTGCATGGATGAGGTATTATGCATTTATTACACTATAGAAATGCTACGTATGTTGGAAACATTGCACTCTGTAGGCCTTATTCATGGCGACGTTAAGCCAGACAACTTGCTCATTCGCTATGTTAGGTAAGTTGTATGAAGTTTGTCTTGGTTTTGAAACAATTATGTCTATGTTTGCTAAACTTTTTAGTTCTCTTCTATATGCAATATGTAAACCCTATTTTGTATATTATTTATAAAAATAACTTATATAAGTAACAATATTATATCTCGTTATGGAAGGTTTTTTTATTTAGAGTGATTTATCAGACATCAATAAATTATTCCACGTCCTAAAAATCCACTGGAGGCTTCTGCATTGCTTGGCTTAATAAAATTTGGGTTTTTGCATGGATTCTTACAAGCTTCTTTCTTCTCTGATAGTAATGACATCTCTGAGGAATGGAGTCCAAGACGAACAGGGCAATGGAAGAATCAGGTGTTTTCTTGTTTACTTTCAGTGCTTTAACAGCTGCTAAATAATGTCCTCTGTTTGCTTGTTTACTTTCAGTGCTTTAGTAGCTGCTAAATAATGTCCTCTGTCGGAAAGTTTTTGCAACTGATGTTTGGTAAATTTTATTTTAACAGGGTCTTTGTTTGATTGACTGGGGAAGAGGTATAGATATGACTCTCTTCCCAAGTGGCACAGAATTCAAGGCAGATAGTAGGACCTCAGGATTCCGATGCATTGAGATGCAGGAAAACAGACCTTGGACATTCCAAGTAAGGAACCTGCATTTTGTTAGTCAAGCCAGTTCAAACAGCTGTTGTAAGGTTTTCATTAATGTTCTTTTTTCTATGAATGCGTTATGCTTCTTTCAGGTGGACACTTATGGACTCTGTTCTATTGTACACATGATGTTGCATGGAAGTTACATGGAGTTAGTTAAGCAAACTGATCCTGCGGGAGATTGCCTTTATCATCCCAAAGCTGCTTTCAAACGGTACTATCTACTGATCTGTAGACTGCTGAATTTATCCTCTAGACAGTTCATCTATCAGATGTTGGTTTGTGGAAAAATTCTTATGTTGTTACTTCCAGTGTATATGCCCTCGTAAAAAAACTAGCTTTTTCCATTAACATGAGATATAAAAATACTAAATAGCCTTTTAAAGTAATATACACTGGAAAATGTTAATACTAACAAACTATACGTTATAACATGCAAAATCCACCCTAGAAAAAGCCTCAATTGAGGAAAAACTCTAGCAGTCAAATGCTCTGTTTTATTACTAATAAGATATTAGTATTACAGTTGTCTGCAGCACAGTCTTCACACACAGATTATTATGTTCTCTAAACAGTTAGATGGACACATTATCAAGGCTTCTCTGTTTTATTTCTCTCAATATAATACAAGTGTCTGCGGTACAGTCTTCAGTGTTCACACCCGGATTATTGTGTGGTCTAAATGATCTAGACAGATACATTATCAAGGCTTCCTGACCATTTACGTGACTGTTATTTCAACCTTTTTCTGGGATTGTTGAGCATACATTGGTAAGAAAGAATTCTCTTTGTCTTGAGAAAATGCTTGGATTGTACAGTTCCCAAATTAGGTGTCCTTTTCTGTCTATCTTCTCTTTTAGTGATGGTTGGAGTTTGAAGACTTGGTTTGCTATGACCCAGGGATCAACCTTGACTTAATCAACCCATTAGACACCTTTTTCAATAAAACAATGAACGACTTAGCCAACTATTACAATCACTTAGCCAACATTACATTGAATGTTGTTAATTCACTTTGCATTGCCGGTTTTTTTTTTTGTTTTTATTTTTTATTTTTTTAGTTTTTTCTTAATCACTTGGAAAAAATCGTAATTTTATTCAACTTGAAACAAGGAACAAAATTACATTCTGTAGATGCTGAAAACATTCAGTCATATAAGCCAAAATTAGATATGATAAAAAAATCCCCTAACTTCTCCTTTTTGCCTTAAATTTTCTATACCTTTCACCAACCCCCAGGGTTGGACTCAGCCTGTACCAGTGCCAATTCATTTCCAGCCGTCTGCAAGGGTACTTTTGTTTGAATCAGATCTGTCAAAAGTATGGGTTCTCTTGATAAGCCCCATGTCCTTTTCGTAATGTGTTTCCTCTTTCTGCTACTTTGATGCTTGGGTCACTACTAATTTGGTACTCTTCTAAATGTGCGTTGTGGTGCCAGACTGAGTCACAATATCCCCTTCTGCTTGATTTCCTTGTTGGGCCTGAGCATCCACATTTGTATGGTTCTTCGTGGTCTCTTCTTCTTATTCTGAAAGATGAGGATCAGATACCTGCCATCCCTTTGGCTTTTGGGCTGGCCTCTTTTTATTTATTTTTGTTTTCTTTTTTGCCTTCAGGTATGAGTTCTACAAGGTTCCTGTTTGAAAGCAAATTCGACATCTGAATGTCGTATTCTTATAATCTAATACCTTTGTCCACTGAATTTTTTTATGTTTCAGTAGGATATGGTTAGGAAGGCCTTTGCTTAGGTCTTGTTACCACTCAAACCAGCAGGGGCCTAAAGGGGTTCCTAAGAGGGCAACTGCTAGGTAAAGGGCAATGGCGGAGGATTAGCCCACCGTCACCACAGCTAAGTCTCCCTGACCTTTACGAACTTTCACCGATGGGAGGAGTCCCGGTAGTGTAGGGATCACTTGTAAGGTATATGTCAATGGATAGGTGAGAAGTGACCCTGAAAACCCTTTCCCAAGGATGGAGTGAAGAATGGAACTTGCTTGCTCTTTAAGCAAGGGATTTGGTCCACTAGGGGTAACGAATGAGGATTGGAGGGTTGAGGGAGAAATGATAGGCTTATAAATGAGGTTCTTAATCTCTATGATCCTTGGGAAACTTGGATTCCCAAATTATCCTCGACAAATAATCATTATTGAGCAGTGGGACCACACGGGGCCAAGTAGACCTAGCCCAGGTTCGAGGATGGAATGCAACAACCAATGATGTTCCTATCCTGGACAAGGTGAGGGGAAAGGACCAAGCAAGAATATTTACTTCAAAAGGTTGAATTGATCCTATTGAGGTTTAGCCTTGGGGATGCCTAGGCAAATTTGATCCTAGAGCTAGGGCTTGGGATTCCCAGAGATTCCTCCAATAGAATTGCCTCAAATTTGGAGGGTGGGGAGGGGACCCACCAACGCAGTAGCTTGCAGGAGATCAAAATTTTTCCTTGGGTCAGTTCCCGGGAAATTGATGCCCTAGGTGCCCGAATGGAGCTAGACCTAGGGAAAAAGGGGAAAATGGTAAAAAATAGGGTTAAAAATAGGGGATATGGAGTCAAGGATGGTGATGAGTAAGAACTTGGTTTCTTGATCAAGGTGGCCCAAAAAGTCAACTTCATCCAATGTTGAGAGAAAGAAAAGAAAGGTGACATTCAAGAATTTGTACTTAAAAGCAAACGATGCAAGCTTATCGAGACACATAATCTCTAGGACATTTCATTCATATAACATTGGCCCATACATTAAATTAGCTAAAACATGCTCAATTCCACATTTCGATTATGCAACAACTAGCCCTAATTTTAGCAGTATGCAACAACAAGAGTATTACCATCAAAATTCACTTACAACCTTATAGATTATATCCAACCTACATTTCGTTTACAAGACGAAGCTCCAAGACAAGATAAATAGCCCAAATCCATATGTCAAAATTCATCTATCTCCAGAAAATATCCTCCAAGGAGAAAATGAGAAATTCTCTATGATTAGAGAGATTCCAAGTCAATTGATGATACAAATGAATGTATCTAACATCAATACATAGCCTCCTAAGGAGTTCGAATTAGCCTATGGGCCTACATTAGCCCCTAATGATAAAATAATGTGCAAATAAAACCCCTATTGGTGACAAGTCCATCAAACTAGCTCACAAGTGTAAAGATAAGCCTCACAAGGGGCCAAATAATAATATGTACATGTCGTGGGGCCCTCCTGTTGATTTTGGGTAGCATTGGATGTGCTCTAGCCCTGGAATTTTGTGGAGGGGCTAGAACACATGAGATCTCCAAAACCCAGAAATTGTTTTGAGAAATTCCACCCAGATGAGGAGTTATTAAAATAATTAATATTTTTAATAGGTTCCTAAGTCTAAACTTAGGAAAATAAAAATATTAATTTGTATTAATAAGAATATGGGTGAGAAACTTCTAAGTGACGAGGATCAAGTCTGTTTTAATCTTAGCTGTTGATTAGGGACTTAATTTTAGCTGTTGATTCATTAACAGGAAAAGTATAAGAGGAGGCTTAAGGGTCAGTTGGAGATACACCAAATGATCAGTTAGTTCGATTTTTCTGGGGCGTGGTTTGTTGAGAAAATTGAACAAGTGATCTGTTGCAGTGAGAGGGGAAGTAGCAGAGAGTTGGATTGGAAAGGAGTTCCAAGCCAATGAGTACCAGGCAGAGAGGCGGCAATAGCATCAGAGAGACAACGCAGAGGCCTACACAACCCAAGAAGGGGCTCACGCAGACCAAGAGAGTTCTTGTAGTGGCAGTGCGAGATAATTGTTGGGAGTTCGAGATTTTGCTGGGAGTTCGATGTTCTAAGCCAGGAGGGCTGAAGTCGAAGCTCCTGTCAGCAAATCGATCCAGTAGAAAAGTGATACAGTCTCCCAGAGGTAAGACGTTGGCCCACACAGAGCAGATTGTGCTGGGATTTTCACAGTGCTTTCCGAATTCAACCATTCAGTGGATCAGTTATGACTTGGAGAACGAGGTAAACCCTCGTATATATTTCTTGTTGCCGAGATTTCTTTGATAGGTTAGCCGGTGTGAGAGGCAACTTGTTGTCCTCAGATTCTGCTTGCTTAATAATACAAACCCTCTATATGCTACACTGGTTTTCTCGCATTGGGTTTTTTCGGGGACGTTTGTCCAAAAATAACGGTGTCCCTTGTGTATTTGTTTTGTTCTATTTTCAGTTCATGATCTGCATGTATGTGTAGTTTGCAATAGTGTTTTCATCGCTGTTTAAATAATTAAATAATTTATCGAATGTAAAAACAAGTAGGAGATGATAAACCATTGATTGCAATAAGATTTTTGATGTGTAGATTCATAAATTTTCATATGGTATCAGAGGATTGTAGATCATAGGAGACTGAAGACACCAATCGGAAGATCCAGAGAATTTGCGGAAGAGAAGCAGCTATCCCGAGTGACAGTGCCATTTCAGAGGCAGAGGAGCATTTGAAGGTGTAACGCAGAGCCAAAAAAATGACGCAGAGGCTCATGCAGTGCCTACATTAGCATTTCGAGCCTACAAAGGGTAACGCAGAACCCAAGAAGAGCTCATGGAGTGACTGCGTCAGCTCTCTGGGCCAGCGCAGAGCTTGAGGGACTCGAATCAGTCAGTTACCAGGGCTGGAGGAGCAAAGCAGATTCGTTCAGTGGAGCTGGTGGGACGCTAATCTGTTGGTGCAGAACAATGTCTGTGGTGGCAGAGCCAAGGTAGAGGGAGTCACTGCCTTGACAGATTTCTAGCCAAAGGAATCTAGATCTGGGTTGCAGCAGCAAAGGAGGATTGGAGAGGAGTGATTCGATATTTGGCCGGAGGATTGTCGTGAAGGAAATCAGGACTCATAGGGCGTCTATAAAGAACTTGTTCTTAGAGGATTTCTAACGCCATAGAAATCCAGATCCGAGGTTTGCTTAGCAATAGGAGAGGGAGAGGAGAACTAATCCTATTTTTTGAGCAGAGATGGCAGTAAATGGACTGAGGGATCAAGAGTCAGGACAGATTCGATGGAGCATCCAATTTTGTCATCTGGAAGATTAGGATCTTGACAATCGTAGATAAACATCGCATCAAGGACTATGCCTTGAAAGTGGTTGCTGTTCTGGTTGACGCTGATCCATTAACAAAGTATGAGGAGGCCCTGGCGAAGGCCAAGTGCATGATCCTATATGGGGTCAAAGATCATGTAGTACCAGACATTGTTGAGAAGGAAACAACAAGGGAAATGTGGGAGGCGCTGACCACCTTGTACCAAGGCACTTCCATCCAACGGAAGATGCTATTAGAAAATCAACTGAGACAGTACCAGATGCAGAAGGGAGAAGAGATCGATCCCTTCGTCCTCAGGTTATAAGGGATTCACGACTAGTTGACTTCCATGGGGTCTACACTAGATCCTGAGTTCATGGTCAGGACTGTCCTGAATGCAGTCATCGAGGATTGGGAGATATTTGTCCAAAGTATCTTGGGCAGAGCGACTCTCCCCAGTTGGGAGGAGATGTGGGTAGCTCTTCTACAAGAAGAGATCAGGAGGTTGACCAAGGTAGTGAGTAGTGACAGAGGAGCCGGGTCAAGGAGGAGGAGGAGGATGCAACTCTCGCATCATCGGGACAACAAGGGCAGCAAAAGAGAAAGAAGAAGGATATTTCCAAGGTCAGATGCTTCAAGTGTGGGGAACTTGGACATTTTGCCACTCAGTGCCCCCAGAAGAAGGGCAAGGAGGAGGCTTTTGAATCGAAGGCTGCTCCAGCGAAAGCTGACAGGGAAGGCGAGGATGACAATTGTGCCATGAGTGCTCATGCGCCTTTGGAGAAGATGTGGGGTGACATGGAGTTGTAGTTGAGAGGACTACATGAGGGGCATGATTCTTGAGGTGCCCAAACTCTTGGATCACATACTGTTACGGGAACCCTTAATGACAGTAGTAGAATGACGAGGGTCAGTTGGTGCAAGGGATGATGGAGCAACAATGGCAGCACTAGAGTGCCAGAGTCTGAAGCAACACAATGGAGGTTGGAATAGTGTGAGAGGCAAAGAGAAGATTGCAACAGCGTGGTATCGGCAGAGGGTCAGCACAGATTAGCAACAGAGGTAGCTTTAGCATCACGAGGTATCCAGGCTGACTAGTATGTCAACTTTTGGGTGGATTTTCAGTTGCTTACTTCTCAACAACTGAGTTGCAGTGCAAAAATTAACAGTGGCAGTGCTATGGGCAGCATGATGCAACATTCTAAGAGGGAGCTGCAGTACAAATGCAGAAGTGACAATGGAAGAGTCATGGGTAGTAGTATAGGATGCAGTAGTGCATTGGATGAAGGGTAGCAGGCCAAGCATCAACAACGCAGAGGACCGATGCAGTGGATCGGTGTAATACTTCTATTGAAAAGTATTGCTAGAGCATATTCCTCGCTAAGAGGGAGTGTTGATTTTGGGTAGCATAGGATGTGCTCTAGCTCTGAAATTTTGTGGAGGGACTAGAACACATGAGATCTCCAAAACCCAAAAATCATTTGGAGAAATTCCACTCGGATGAGGAGTTATTAAAATAATTAATATTTTTAATGGGTTCCTAAGTCTAAACTTAGGAAAAAAAAATATTAATGGGTATTAATAAGAATATGGGTGAGAAACTTCTAAGTGACGAGGATCAAGTATTTTTTAATCTTAGCCGTTGATTAGGGACTTAATCTCGGTCATTGATTCATCAATAGGAAAAGCATAAGAGGAGGCTTGAGGGTCAGTTGGAGATACACCATCAGCCAGTTCGATTTTTTTGGGGCGTGGTTTGCTGAGAAACTCGAACAAGTGATCTGAGTTGCAGTGAAAGGGGCAGTAGTAGAGAGTTGAAACGGAAAGGAGTTCCAAGCCAATGAGTACCAGGCAGAGAGGCAACAATAGCATCAGGGAGACAGCGCAGAGGCCTACACAGCCCAAGAAGGGGCTCACGTAGAGCTGACACAAGCCAAGAGGGTTCTTGCATTGGCAGTGTGAGATAATCGTCGAGAGTTCGAGATTTCGCTGGGAGTTCGATGTTCTGAGCCGGGAGGGCTGAAGTCGAAGCTCCTGTGAGAAAATTTATTCACCAGAGAAGTGACACAGTCTCCTCGAGGCAAGACGCTGGCCCACACAGAGCAGATTGTGCTGGGATTTTCGCAGTGCTTGCTGGAGTCAGCCATTCAATGGATCAGTTGTGACTTGGAGAATGAGGTAAACCCTCGTATGTATTTCTTGCTACCGAGATTTCTCTGATAGGTTAGTTTGTGTGAGAGGCAACCTATTGTACTCAAATTCTGCTTGCTTAATAATGCAAACCCTCTATATGCTGCACCGATTTTCCCACATTGGGTTTTTCCAGGGACGTTTGTCCAAAAATAACGGTGTCCCTTGTGTATTTGTCTCGTTCTATTTTCAGTTCATGATCTGCATGTATGTGTAGTCTGCAATAGTGTTTTCATCGCTGTTTAAATAATTAAATAACTTGTTGAATGTAAAAACAAGTAGGAGATGATAAACCAGTGATTGCAGTATGATTTCTGATGTGTAGATTTAGAAATTTTCTCACCTCCAAAGGCCTAATAATATCCTGAAGTGCCATATTGAGGAATAAATTCCTCGGAATATGATGGACAAGGGGGTCGTCCCTTGTTCTCCAAGTAGTAGATCTGTGGTGCTCCTAGTGTGTCTGAGGGCACATAAATGACCCCATGGGTCTCCATATGAATCGGGGATGCCTGGAGATCCTTTGTAACGGTCCAAGTGGTGGAATGAATGCTACCATGACATCGTACAAGTGTTGGGACACCTGCCAAGAGTGTGGAGCTCTTGTGGGGGCCCGCCGGGCATAGTGTAGCGAGCATATCACCATCATCCCAAAAGTGGATCGCTAGTAGCCTTTGAACATCCATGAAGATCTGTGGAGTGCTATCTGCTATTGTGGAGGCCCATGGCTCTCTATGCACACCCTAGCTGTGCCAATGTAGACCTCTAGGGGTCAGGATCCCATATAGGGAAACCAAACCGAAATGGAAACCACTTGTAACCCTGCATAAGATCCAATACAACCAATCATTAAAATAATCGAGTAAAAGAGCTTACACATCATGGATAGCAAAGTGGGCACTTCATAATGGCATGCCCTTTCGTAGTGGGTTTCAACATGTACTAGTGTCCCCAAGCTCCAAAGGGGGTTAGCCAAGTACCTCATTGGGTGGTTTCAACCCTTAGAGGGGATAGTATGTTCAAGGTACATCCCTCTAATGGGGGTGGCAAGTGACAAATAAGTGAGATGGAAAAGGGGATGAGAGGGGCAGTCTTGGGCCACATCATGGGGCATAGGGGTAGTTAGATAAGGGGAAGCCCACACCTGGGTATGTAATATATAGGAGGGAGCAGTCATGGGACATGAGGTGCCTTGGCTTCGATTTTTCCACCCTTCTTTATATGCCTTTTGCCTTTTATGATTTTTCTTTAATTAATTGCTCGAGGTGCAATGGACAAGAGCATGGTGTGTAAGATATAGCAGTGATTACCCCCTTCAAGGTAGGGCGGTTCATTGCCCTCTAGGGTTAGGTACAATCATGGGTTCTTGAATGATAAAGGAGGCTCATTTAGGGCCTATGGAACCGGGGTGATGGCCATGGATTGGGGTAGAGCTCATGTATTGGATTTTGCCCGTGCTAATTATTTTTGTCCTGACCATCTTTTGTATTTTGTGGTACAATTTCCTGTTAATTGTGGCGAATTATGCTTTTTCTTCTTTTTTTGGTTGCTTCAACCTCCGGGGCATCATTCTAGGCTTGACCCATGGTGGGGTCAAGGGGATAGGGAGGCTAGCCCTATGTGGACCCAGAATGGGAATGTGAGCCCAGGTGGGAGAAATGATGAATGGGGTATAATGAGTGGGAAGAGAGTAATGTATGTGGGTAAAGGAGTGGGACCACGCACCCAAAGTCGGGGTTTCCCAAGTAGTACCACCCTAGAACCAAATGGTCAATAAAGGAGATCCCACGGGACTAAGATTCAAGGGTAACAACCAAAAGAGATCAAGAAGACAAGAGTACAAACTAAGCCCATTCTTTCCGCTAAATCCCCCCATCAATCCATACCCAGAAGTATCCATGATAAACATACCCAATACTCAAATATCAAATGACAAGACATACCTTTAGATTCGGGAGGCCCACGTTCAAACATACGATCAATACAAGTGGGTGAGGGACCACATGGCTGGTTCAGGTGTCGAAGAAATGGCACAAGGAGCTAGCAGGAGGCATCAAGGGGTTGCCGGCTGCCGTCTGAGGCTCATCATTGAGAAAAAATTTCTCCTGGGGATATCACCCACAAAATGGTGGGTAATAGGTCTATCTCTACACTATTTCTGGCAAAAGTAAAGACACCTTTTTCTGTTCTTTCATGGTCCATATTTTTGAATTTTCCCAACATATATCCAATATGCTATGGGACCTTATGGTGCCAAAAAGGAACAAGAAGATTGGGTAGTTTCACCCAAACTGGGATTTTTGAGACTACCATATTTGTAGCATCAACATCCAGGAACCATGGGGTATTGAAGAGCCCTACCGTACCCCAGAACCACATTCCCTCATTTAGGGAAAAATCCAATCTTTTTATGTATCAAATTGAACAATGAAAAATCCTTTGGAACATAAATATATATTGCAGTTAGGGGTCCAAGTGGAGAAAATCCATTGGTGCAATGGCTCAGATCTTGGCCAGAGACCATTGAATTTGCATATAACAACCTTGGATTGAAGCATAGTAAAGAGAGAATTTACCTTTGGAAGATTAACTTCCATATCTGGAGCTTGTTCAGTTTGGTCTATGATATATGGTCCTAGGTTGTTTTGAATCTGATTTGATTGGCTGCGAGTCTAGCTTGCACTACATCCATAAAGGAGACTGATCCAGTGGGGTTTCTAGTTCCTTGGGCTCCACAACATAGCCTCAGATTTAAAATGATGGTGGAGTTTCGAGCAATGCCATTGTCCTACAGCTGGAAAGAATCCTGTAGTAGTTTCCCTTCGAATAACAAGCTTGTAGGTTTTAACCCTGTACAGAAATTACCTGCATACGAATTCTAAAAACAAAAAATAAACAATGGCGAGAGCATAAAACATAAAACAGATATACACAGAGATTTTCCCCTGGATCCCAAAACCAGGACTACCAGATTGATTTTTCATTATGTTCCTTTCAATGTTACAATACATATATATACATGCCGAAGCATCCATAAACCCCAATCCATTAACCCTGGATTAGAACATAACCGTAGTTCCCTTAACCGGATCTACAAAATACCATGGACAAAAAACCATCATGCCCAAAACCATGTGCGAAATCCATGCACAAAACCATAGGTAGGTCCGCCCACCTAATATAGACTGATGAAATGCTAAAAAGAGCATCAAAATCATGTATTCTTTTTAAACTGAGGAAATGAACAAATTATGATGATTTTCCCAAAACAGAGCATAGAAGATGAATTCTCCTTATCACACCTTGAAAATCAAACATATTTAGAAGTGAAATGGATCATGGAAGATACAAAACATTCACACACATGTAACTGAAGAAGAAATAATATCAAAATACCATGCCATAGGAATCCCACCAAAACCGCTGCAACTCATCCAAGATATTCCATGCCAAAGTTTGAAACACTAGTACAACATCCAATGGAGTCCAAGCTCTAAAAAGAGTGAAGAAAGGGAAGATATAGACCTAAAAAAAAACTCCTCCCATCGTCAAGGGTCGAATCCATGAGAAGAGGAGCAATTCCACCTAAATCTAAACTGATAGCTAGAGTGTTGGGTGGTCAAAGTGACTCATCCCTACTTACATTGCAACTGATTCATCTGACTTGATGAAGACTATTAACCTAATGTATTTACCTCTAGGTAATAGTAAAAGACCATAATTACATCAGTAAAATATTGATTTCGCATAGGTAAAAATCAAATCTAGAGAAGAATAGTGAAAAACTAGGCCAACTGTCATGTGCACAACGCCTGTGTCAAGTGCGCAGCGCCTGTGGCAAACGCATAGCGCCATCTTCAGACCCACTTTTTCCTGCCTTCCCGGTGTCCAAATTGAGCCCAGGATAGCTCATTGGAAAGCTTATCCAGTCTAGTTTCCAAGTTTGCCTTTAGTTTTCAAAATGGGCTTGATTTGACCCTCCAAAACTCCATTCTCCCAAGACTGGTCAAGTGCGTAGCACCTGGCTGAAAAAAGAGGGCAGAAACATGATTTTTTGATAGTTTTTTGCCCTTTTCACCTACCAATTTTGCATTCCAGGGCTGGAAAGAAGGTTTTCTTAGATTTCTTGGTCCTTATACATCCATTGGTGGCTTCCATTCCTCCAAAAAGTGTCCCAAAAAAGTGGGCGCTGCGCGTTTGACCATGCAGCTGATATTTAAATTGCCTAAAAAAAACAAAAAATGTATCTTTGCCAAAATATGCTAAGGGAATTCAAAATTGGTCGAGGAGTTGATGTTTGGTGTAGCTAGGCTTGGAGTGAAGCTTCTACAAGTATGTCAAGCTTCTCCTTCTCCTTTTGGTGAGTTAGAGCTTCAATTTTTTCCTTTGCAACTTTGAGTTTTGCCTTGGCAATCCTTTCTCTGTTGGCATAGTGTTTTGCCATCTTCTTCTAAATTTCATTTTGTTTGTTAGCTTTGTCTAGGAGCTTCTTTAGATGCTGATTGACCTTATCAAGTCAATGCTTCCGGTTTTCATTGACCAAGATGGCAAATTGCTAATTCCATGTGAGCTTATTGGCAAGTTCAACCTCCTTTTGTTTCTCTAGTTCTAGAGCTCTTTTCAGTCCTCTAGTTCTAGGTCTTTTTCTAGTTTCTTGATCTTCTTCAGGTTCACCATACTTGTCATAGGCCTCATCTAGCAATGCCTTGGATTTCATTGCTTCCCTCTTAGCCTTGATGAGCTTAATCTCTATGACATCATGCTTGGCTTGAAGCTTCTTATTCTCCTGCTCATAATATGAGATGATGTATTTTTCCCTCTGCAAGTTGATCTGGAGCTCCCTGATGAGTGCATCTTTTTCTTTGATGACAATGCTTGTGCTCTCACTGTCATCATGCTCACCTAGGTCAACCAAGTCAAAATCCTGCTCTGTCTCATGGAGGTCTTCCTCCTCATGTTGAATCTCTGTCTCTGTCATCTTTTCCTTGCCCTTTTGTACCTGCTTTGTTGATGAAGAAGGCAAGGCCCCTCCCACAATTTGTGGGGCAAACACCTGCCTGTGGCCTCTTTGATAAATGTGTGTCAAAGTGCCCAAATCATCCCCTTTGGGCTTGATGACCTCAACTTGTCCAATCTACTCCTGCTCTCTGATTTCATCTCTGTTAGGTGAATGGATATGCTCATGAAATGGTGATGATGGAGGTGATGGTGAGGGTGACTGATCAGATGAGGATGAATGATCTATGGGCTGAGATGGAGGAATGGAGGTGGAAGGGTGAGATGATGAAGGGATACTTTGAACATTCTGAGTAAATGAATCAATAAATATGGGATTGGCTATGAAGGTACTCCATGCAATGTTGAGCTCTTTGAGATGATAAAGGACTATGATTTTAATGAGGGAATGATGAAAGAGACTATTCATTTGATCTTTATACTCCCTTTTCTGGACAATGTAGGCCATATTATCAATGCTCCGGAATAGATAGTAGGGTATATTCAACATTTTTACCCTAGTGAAATGCATTAAAAGCCGGATGTGATAGGAATAAAGCCTAGAAAACCTACCTTCACATGAAAAGTATTTCATGATAATTTTCATCATGGGAGCATATCTGTCTAGTAGGTGAGAAAAAGGAAAATAGCCCTTTATTTCATTTTTGTGCCTTGGTTTTATGAAAGGCTCATAAT
The DNA here is from genome assembly GCA_031772625.1 of Pinus tabuliformis. Classification (NCBI taxonomy): domain Eukaryota; kingdom Viridiplantae; phylum Streptophyta; class Pinopsida; order Pinales; family Pinaceae; genus Pinus; species Pinus tabuliformis. Next base: position 841,143,667 of record CM062817.1, on the reverse strand, counting down.
AATGTCTCTCCAAATCACCTTGTTTAAACCATTTCTCCCCAACATTTGGGATTCCGGTGGCAGCTGATATAATGGCAGAGGATAAAGTAAAAGTGACACCTACTAAAGTGACTTGGTTGTCTTGGAGTTTAGATATGAAGAGCCTAGTCAACATAGGATGGTGTTGGACTACCTGAACTTGCTCACAGAAATCATAACAACCTAGATATTTGAAGGATGTCACAGCCATAGGAGATGCCAAGAGTTCCCTAAGATCTGTGGGCTCAAATCTGAGTATCTTGCCTCCTTTGTGTGTTTTCTTGACCTCTGTTTCTTCTCCCCCTGTTTCTTCTTCCTCACTGTATGGTTTATATTCCTCTTCTGCCATAGTGTTGTAATATCAAACCCTAGGGAGGTATAAGGTAGTTGGAATGTGGTTTTTTGGGAATAGGAAATGGGGAAGGGGAAATATGAAGGAGATGGGTGAAGGGATGTATGTAATGGAGGAGGATATGGGGTATTAATATGATAGATTTTTGGGATGGGGAAATTGTTTGCAATGTAGGGGGTTTGGGAGCCTAGGTAATTGTAGCACCTAGGACTTAGGGTTTAGATACAAAGGTTTAGAGAGTATTTGGGATAAAAGGGTTTAGGGAAAGGGAATGAAGGTGTAGGGGGTGTATGAAAGTGTAGGGGAGTTAAGATTTAGGAATTGAGGGTGCAAGGGTAGTTTTTAGGGAGATACTAGGGTTTATATGTGAGAATAACACCAAATCTTCAACAAACCTTCAAAACACTTTGGGAATGATTCTATGGGGAAAAACATGTGATCTGCAGCGGTTACTTACTTGCAGGAGGTCGGATGCACTTTGGTGGAGCTAAGGAGGCGATTTTAGCTCTCTTGGACAAACGTGCAGCGCCCGTGGGGAGTGCGTAGCGACTTAAGCAAGCGTGCAACGCCTTAAGGGAGTGCGTAATGCTCGTGGAAAACATGCAACGCCAGGTAAATGTGCAGTGCCAGAAGAGAACGCGCAGCGATTGCTCTGCTTTGCTGATTTTCGCCCAGAGATGTGAAAAAAGGTCTCTTGGGGTTTGCTCAAGAAATGATAAGAGGCAAATGGAGTTGAGTTAGATGCTAGGAAAGCCTTTATAGTCAAATGAATTTGATCTTTTAGCTTTAAAACCCACTTTCTAATGTTTCATTCCTCCTTTTTGAAATGCTTGCTAATTTCCCTTTACTCTCTGATTTTCTTTTTGCACGTTGATGATGCATGGAGTTTTGGCATTCTTCATATTTGAATTTGCTTGGATGAAGTTGGCACATAGTTCTTTGAGTTGACAACTTTAGGAATATTAACTTATTACATATAATGAACATAAAATTATATTAATTAGAAAACATATTACATCTGTTTTTTGAAATAAGATTACATTCTGAAATAGAACTGATACTTGGAATAAAAATTATAACTTGGGCAAACATAGTCACATGTTTGCCAATCCTTTTCAAATGACAAAAGGATATTATTTTTCTCACTCTCATTCTTTTTTGCTGGCTTTATGTAGTGAAATAGAGTATTATTGGACCTTGAAAGAATGAAACCTAGTGACCTAATGGGACCTTGAACGAGCAGACTCCAAGTGGACTTGACTGACACAAAACATGATGAAATGAGCCTTTATGGTCAATGTATGCTTAGTAAGACACATGAAGGTGGGCCAACAAATATTAATTTTTTGAGAGAGAGTAGGGCTTTTGACATATGGCTACCATCAGTGAGTAAATTTTTAAATGAGGACCTAAGCGGAATGACAAAAATTTCAGAATGGGACCCTAATATGATATAAAAGAGGGGTTTTGATCACTAATGGCAGTATGCAAATACTGACTCTAACATCGATCTTTTTTGGGGATGGTAGCTCCTTGGAGCTGTCAAGAACACCGTAGACCAAGTGCCTAACCATGTGGGCCAATACGGTCAAAAACTTATACTGAAATGCATGACTAAATTTTGACGACTCGAATAACACAAACTGACTCAAAACTGACTTACTTAATTGACGACTGAACATTGAAAATGGCAGAAAATCAGTGAAGCTCCATGGCCTTCACTTCAGGCTCCAAACTCCAGTGATTCTCTACTTCACACTTGCAGAAAGTTAAACTGTTATGTACAATGAAACCAGGACAATTCAGAAAAGATAGTGCTTAAGGAGCCTACCATTGACTGGTCCTCCTAAGCATGGTTCTCCATTCATCTCATCCAACAAGAAAGCATTTTGTCCTTGGAAAGCTGAAATCTGATAAGGGCCTTTCCACAGATTTTCAAATTTACCATGCTTACCCTTGTCTTCGTTTCTGGCATCCCAACGAAGCACCACATCTCCAATTTTGAAATCATCCTCCTTTGTTTTCCGGTCATATATTTTCTTTATCCTCTCATGGAGCTTAGAGGTGTTCTGAAATACCTCATCTCGTGTCTGTTGTAGGTGAATCATTTGATTGATTTGGCGCTGTATATCATTCTCTTCACTTCCTGCTTCTTGTAACAATTTCATGACCGGGACTGCTAATGATGAAGGAAAAACAATATCTACTCCATACACAATTTGAAAAGGAGAAAGTCCAAGAGATTTCTTACTACTCACCCGATCTGCCCATAATGCATTGATAAGCTTTTTGTGCCAATTTTTTTTGTTGGCCTCCAACGTTTTCTTGATGATGTTGATTAAGGATTTATTGGAGGACTCCGCCAAACCATTTCCTTGTGGATAGTATGCTGTAGAATGTCCCAACTTAATGTTGTATTTGTCACAAAACTCAGTCATCTTTTTGGACTTGAATACTGCCGCATTGTCTGTGATGATGTTATTAGGACAACCAAAACGGGACAAGATATTAGTTTCTAAGAACTGAATGATAACTGAATTTGTTGCTTGTTTGGTTGGAATTGCTTCGATCCACTTAGTAAAGTAGTCTGTAGCTGTCAATATTGACTTGTGTTGTGCGGATGATGATGGGTTAATCTTGCCTATGAAATCTAGGCCCCACTGCTGAAAAGGTGCATGAATTGATATAGGTTGTAGAGGCAAAGGAAGAAGTTTTCTTTTACCTTGGAAAACTTGACACTCGTGACAACTCATCACTGCCTTGTAGATATCTGCAAAAAGTGTGGGCCAATAGTAACCCGCTCTCAGTACTTTGTTGGCTGTGGTCTTCCAGTACAAGTGGCCCCCACAATCCCCTTTGTGGAAGTCATTTATTACTTCTTTAGACTCATCTTCGGTCAAATAGTTCAACAACACACCTCTAGGATCTTTCCAATAAAGTGCGCTATCCATAATGCAATATTTAGAAGCCTTCAGCTTCAATGACCTGCTCTTAGCCTTAGACATGCCTGGAGGGGGATTTAGATGTTGCAAAACATAAATAATATCAAAATATCGTGGAGATGATAGAAAGATATCAGATCCCTGAATGAGATCTACTTCTTCTTGATTGTCGGACAATGCTGCTACAATGTTGATATCTAGAGCATGGAGATTTGACTTAGCCATGAGTTTGGCTAAGCCTTGACCGTTGATCAGCTTGGTAGGCTTGATCTTAAGATCATATTCTAATAATGCTACTATCCATCTACCTCTTCTACCTTCTGGGTCATTCTGCACAAGAACTTCTTTTACCGTTGTATTAGGCACATAAACAAGAGTATGCGAATGTAAAATGTAAACTTTGAAATCTTTCATTGCCTTGCCAAAGCCAAGGCCTGTTTCTCAATGATGTTGTTCTTAAGGGCTGCATCCCTGATATTGCGACTAAAAAATTCTATGGGCAGCTCGATTTTATCTCTTTTTTTCATTAATACTGCTGCCATGGTATGTTCAGAAGCAAAAGAGAATATAATAAAATCATTGGAGTAATCGGGACTGATTAAAACAGGGGCAGTGGTGAGGGCAAGCTTTACTGCATGAAAGGACTTGCGGGCTTCTTCGGACCACTTTACATCATTCTCTTTTTTCAACATATTTGTCATCTCTCTAAGATGTTCAGCCAAATTAGGAATAAATCTGTGTAAGAAATTCATCTTACCATTGAATGCTTGGATTTCTTTCTTGCTGCGAGGGAAATCAATTTGCTGAATAGCTTCTACCGTGAAGGGTCTATCCAGATGCCATCCTTTGAGATGATGTGGCCGAGAAGTTTGCCTTCCTCCATAGCAAACAAACTTTTCTTCGGATTGAGAGAGATCCCGAACTTTCTACATCTCTGAAAAATAACTCTTAAATGATGCAAATGTTCATCATCTGAATGTGAAAATACCGTTACATCATCTAAATATACAACCAAGAAAACATCTTTTTCATTGGAAAAGGCTATGTCCATGGCACGTTGAAAAGTGGCCCCTGCATTTTTGAGACCGAATGGCATTTTTGCATATTTGAATGTGCCCCAAGGTGTGGTGAACACTATCTTGTCCTGATCTTCCTCGTGCACTAAAATCTGATTGTAACCGAAATAGCCATCCAGCAGTGACATCTGGGAAGCACCAACAACTTTCTGAAGGATATGGTCCATTTTGGGAAGCAGATAATTATCTCTCAGAGATACTTTGTTTAAGTTTCTGAAGTCTGCAGAACCTAATTTCTTCGGTCTTCTTTCTCGTCGGGACTAGATTTGATATCCAATCAGAAAATCTGATGGGAACAATGATGTCGCCCTTGAAAAGTCTGTTAATTTCTTTCTCCATGGATGGTAGCAACCTTGGGTTAATCCTTCTTAGCTTTTGTCTAAAGGGCTTTTGATCTGGCTTAATTGGGATGGTATGCTGAATTATTTTCTTATCATACTCCTTTAAGTCTGCATAATCCCATGCGAAAACATCAGAAAATTCAGACAATAAATGAATATACTTTTCTTTTACCTCGGGAGATAATGTTTTTGATAGCTTGATCATCTTTGGTTTGTCTGTTGTTCCAATGTTCACGTCTTCGACACCTTTCTCGGTAGGAACTAATGTAGGCTTGCTTGCTACATCATCTTGATCAAACAAATCTTCCAAAGATACAAGACCTTTTGGAATATTGTTGTCCTTTAGCTGTAGTATATCAACTTGGGTTGCCTCGATGACTTGATCATCCTTGTCGTAAACTTCATCCATGGAACAATTCTCAAACTCTCCTTCACTCTGGAGAAAGTTATTTACCTGCTTGTCATCCCAGAATACTTGCCAATATCGCAAGTTGTCAGGAACAAAGGGCTGATGCTTTACATGAATCTCAAATTTCTTGTTTGAAAAGATGGGGATTTTGAAATTGCTTGTAGCTATAGCCAAAGAATTTGCCATAAGATTTTGACTCCTCGGTACAACCGAAAGTGTATATTTCGGAAACATTCTCAAAATATCTAAAACAACATTTCTATATTGTCTCATTTGCGAATGGTGAGCTTGATATTCACCTTTAACTTGCTTGATCACAAGTTCTGAATCACCATACACAAAGATTCTTTGTGCACCCAATCTTTTCAAGATCTTTAAGCCTGTGATCAGCTCTTCGTACTCCGCCTCATTGTTAGTGCAATCAAAAGCTAACTTGTATGAGCATAATCTAACATTTTGAGGGACCTCACCTTGTTGATGATGTGGACTTCGGATCCAAATGCCAATGCCTGCCCCATCTTTCTCGAGAGCACCATCAAAGTCCATGGTCCAAAGACCGTGCTTCTCTTCCAAGGGCTATAAATCTGGTCTTTGCTTTGGGTCAATTTTTTGAACTATCTCTTCAGGCTGTTATGAAGTTTCCATTACTTTCTCTGAGCCTTTCTCTGCCTTGTCCAATGGTTGTTCAGATGAACTTGGCAGCTTTTCTTTTTCCTGATCTAAAACTGTCCTTATACAATTGGAAATCTCTGGTACATCTTTAATTTCCACAAGATGACTATCTACATCATTCAGTCCACTATCATTATATAAAATAAATGACTCTAAATCTATATGTACAACATTTATAGGATGATTATTGGGCTTCTCCTTGCTAGTTATCATGAATTTCATTTTGGTTTCTCGGTACAATTTCCTCAATTGCCCGAAAACTGGAATAGTGGCATAGGAGAAGTCTAACTGTAGTGTGCCTCTTAGTTTCGCTCCCCAGGACCTTGACAATAACATACCAAACCATGGTGGTATATCAACTACCACCACATCCATTAAGACATTCTTTGTCGGGATTTGGTCGAGGGATACTACCAAATCTTTTATATGACTAAGACAACGAACCTTACCGGAATCAAAAGAATATAAGTCATGGTATTCACGAGTAATATCTAGACCCAACTTTTCCATGATGGCCTTGGGCATTAAATTATGGGAGGCCCCGGAGTCAAGCATGGAGTTATGAAGAATGTATTGATGCATTCTTAAACTCAGGGAAAATGGAGGAACCTCACTATCTTCTGACTAACCATTTATGGCTGGACCAAAAATCAATTCAGGCTAGTCATCTTCAACATTAGCCATGTCGGACATAGGGTTAACTTTCAACATTTTAACTATATCAGACTCGTAATGGCTATTTTTGACAAGTTCAGTGAGAGGGATTGACACTTTCAAATTTGAAATTTCAGTTTCTAAATTGAATGAGCTAGATTTAGCTACCTCTTTTTGGATGATGTCTCTTTTCTCGGGCAAATATTTTGATGGCTGATCTTTCTTCTGACTGTCATGGTCCTTGTTTGGATTGCTTGTAGATGGATGATTTACTTTGTTTTGGTTAGCTGTTGCCAGCTCTTTGACTTTACTTTGATTACCTTGACGAATTGTCTTCGATTGAGTATCCTTCTACTGCGATGTCCTTTTCTGGATGGGAGTGATCGTGACATCTCTATTTCTCAAGGAATATTTCTTCTGCTGAGAGTTGAGTGCATTCAAGTATCCTCTTTGATAATCATCTGATTGGGTTTCCAATGCATAGTCATCTATCAAGATGTAGTCTTCATCTTTAGGATCATCCATCTTCTTGACATACTTCTCATTTTCAGTCAAGAAAATGGGATGGTAGTCTTCCCTAAAGAAGTGGTTTTCTACAACAATCGGGTCTGTTTCGTCCTCTGATTCTCCTTGAGCATAATTTTGCTGCAAGGGTGTCTGAATTTGCTACTGAGATGTTGATGCCTCAGGAGATTTCTGCTCTCTTTGTTTTATCGTGTACTGAGGTTGCCGTTGGTTTATGAAATTCAGATTCCTAACTTGTGGCTCTTGCTGTCTATTCGAATTTATCATTCGGTCAGCCATCCTCTCCATGGTTTTCATCTGGGCATCTAGTTTGAGATTGGTGGAAGAAGAGGGTTCTTCTTTAATTGTTACTTTCCTCTTTGGTTTCTCATGTTTCTATTGAGACTTTTTAATCATCAAGTTTGCTTCCACACTCACTGCATTATTTTGCATTTCTTCCAGAGTGGTAGGATCTCTTTCCCGTAGTTGATAAGCTATCTCTGGATCAAAAGCATCCGGATAATGTTGAAGTGCCAAATCAGGTGGAGGTTTGATGTTATCTGGAATGGAATTGTAGATCTGATTGAACCTTATAGTAAACTCCTGAACCGTCTTGTTAGGATTCCTTTTAAATGTATTGTATTCCGCCAAGATTTGTAGTAGATTGTTCTTTTCCCTCCACCTAGCTAAGAACAACTCATTCAACCTTTGAGGAGTATCAATGGAGCCAACTACCAAACCACAGAACTATTTTTTCACATCTCCAGAAAAACTTTGAGCCATTAGTCTCATTTTGACATCGTCATCATCAACCTCCTCTAAATCAATGAAATCAACCATCTTGTCAATATGTTGCTATGCTGTAACTCCCGGGCTGCTATCAAAAAGAGGATGTCTCTGGCCATACTTGTGAGGTAAAGCTGCCAACTAACCAGGTAATTGTAAGGGAGCAAATCTCGCCGTGACTACTGGGGGATGGCGTACAGGGATTACAATGGGTTGAGTTGGCTGGCATGAAGATGGAGGTGCAGATACGGTTGTTTTCGAAGGTGCAGTAAAGGCTATGGTAGAAGGTAAGCTTTCAAGTTGATACTGGATATAGGATTTTTCCGCAGTAATTTGTAATTGATTGGCTAGGCTTTGAAGTTTCTCAAAATTAGACCAAACCTCGTGCTCAAGTTTTGAACACTGTGATGTAGCAGAAGGTTGATTAAACAAAGATTTTGAGGCGGGTAAGTATGAATCAAACTTTATGGGATCAAACACTTCCTCTATAAGACAAGACTCAGACTTCGAACAAATTAGGGATAGATCGAATTTAATATCAAAGCGAATATCCTCAATACTCTGTATCTGATTTGGCAAGGAAGTGGTCCTTTCCAACTTTGTGCTTTCAGTCTCAGGGAAAGGGACTTTAGGTTTTCTTAACAATCTTTCAGGATCATCAACAGGAGAAGGAGGGTTCGGGTCAAGGTTTGACCTGGTATATCTTTTCGGAGCCAAAATCTTAACAGGGTCAAAGGCTACATAAGGTAAAATATTTCAGACTTGAGCGGCACCAAGAAAGCTTCAAACTTCACTACCGAGGAATTTCTTTCAATAGAAAATTTAACAGGTAACGATCAAGAGCTTACCAATGAAATGAGGTTTGATTTGAACTTCTTTGCTTTTTGAACAAGCTTTGAATATCTTCGAATCAATCAGCTGGATCAGGATGTGGAATTAGATCTTATTTGTCTTCTTGAAGCTAGCTCTACAATCTTGACACTGCAATTATGGAATCAACCTTTTTGAAACTTAGTCCCATCATCCAAAGGACCAAATTCCAAAGAAAACTTGTCGTACACCCAGGGAAAATGAATATTTTGTTCCCCGACAACAACGCCAGTATATTATCACTCGTCCGGATCTCCAAGGACGAGGAAGAGTCCAACTGAGGTAACCACAGACCAATCTTTTGACTTGGTAGCTAGCCCTACCAAGCCGGAGAGGGGTCTCTCCAAAGGATCACAACCATGAGGGCTAGATGGATTAGGAATTTAGGCTAGATCTAAAGTGCAGAGGGTTGTGATTTGATTTGATTGGGGTAGTCACTGGATGAGTGAATTAGGTCAGAGAGTGAAATAAGTCAGGGCAAAGAGAATCAAAATTGCAAACATCTGATGGGGCAAGATAGGCAAGTTACTTTAACACTTTGTAGTATATTGATGGAATGGTTTAGACTGATGAGATGCTAAAAAGAGCATGGAAATCATGTATTCTTTTTAAACTGAGGAAATGAAACAAATTATGATGATTTTCCCAAAACAGAGCATAGAAGATGAATTCTGCTTATCACACCTTGAAAATCAAACATATTTAGAAGTGAAATGGATCATGGAAGATACAAAACATTCACACACATGTAACTGAAGAAGAAACAATATCAAAATACCATGCCACAGGAATCCCACCAAAATAGCTACAACTCATCCAATATATTCCATGCCAAAGTCTGAAACACTAGTACAACATCCAATGGAGTCCAACCTCTGAAAAGAGTGAAGAAAGGGAAGATATAGACCTCAAAACAAACTCCTCCCATCCTTAGGGGTCGAATCCATGAGAAGAGGAGCAATTCCACCAAAATCTAAACTGATAGATAGAGTGTAGGATGGTCAAAGTGACTCATCCCTAATTACATTGCAACTGATTCATCTGACTTGATGAAGAATATTAACCTAATGTATTTACCCCTAGGGAATAGTAAAAGGCAATAATTACATCAATGATATCAATTACATCGGTAAAATATTGATTTCCCATGGGCAAAAATCAAATTTGGAGAAGAACAATGAAAAAATAGGCCAACTATCAAGTGTGCAGCACCTGTGGCAAACACGCAACATCATCTTCAGACCCACTTTTGCCTGCCTTCCTGGTGTCCAAATTGAGCCTAGGATAGCTCATTGGAAAGCTTGTCCAGTCTAGTTGCCAAGTCTACCTTTAGTTTTCAAAATGGGCTTGTTTTGACCCTCCAAAACTCTATTTTCCCAAGACTGGTCAAGTGCGCAGCACCTGGCTGAAAAACAGGGCAGAAACATGATTTTTTAGTAGTTTTTTGCCCTTTTCACCTTCCAGTTTTGCATTCTAGGGCTAGAAACATGGTTTTCCTAGATGTCTTGGTCCTTCTTGTTCATGAAACCCATGTAGCAAGGCATACAAAAAAATAATTTATTCTCTTTTATTACATTATTTACAAAGATCATGTCATTATGAAGACCGAACCTAGTTACACTTTCTTCAACATGATTAAGTTTTAATATTGGTCGTTGGTGCTCCAACAAAGGATTATAAAAATAAGTCAATGGTCACTTGGAGAAGACACTTGAGCAGTTTGATTTCCTTGGCAGATCGATTTCTAGAGAGCAACAATAGTTGTTGGAGAGCCAGAGATCGAAGCAGAGACAGTGAGGGACAGGGACATTAAGGCTAGAGGAAATTTTCCAGATTCAACAAGTACATTTGCAGAGAGGTTGAGAGTTCTCCAGGAGGCTGCGCAGAGGCAACACAAATCCTCAATAAGGCAGTTCGATTTGATGGGAAGGAAGACATTTTCAGTTCTACAGGCCGAGCAGAAGTTCCAGAGTACCAGAGAGATGTTTTCCAAGCCAACAACACGCAAGACAACTAGATTAGTAGTCAGTTCGGGCAACAGTTGCAATAGGTAGCATCAGATTGATGTAGAGCTTGCGTAGGCCCAGTTGAACGACTTGTTTTTCAGAGGCAGTCCAGTGTCGAAAATGCCTGGAGTGAGGGAATTTCCCTCTAGTTATTTTTTCCAATATTTTCTCTGCATTATAGCCAGATTTCAACATCCAGATTATTGTAATAAGAATTTCCCACTGTTGCATAATAGTAAAACCCTCAGTCGCTAGACCGATTTGTCCAAGTTGGGGTTTTCCGGGGACATTTGTACAAAAATAATTGTCATATTTTTACGTGTGCTAGATTTTCTCAGTTTTTAGTGCTATTTTCTTCCGTAGTATTTATTTGTGAAATTCACATTGTGAATTATTTGGTATTTGTTGTAGCAAACTGCAAATAAATTAACAATTAGCAAAATAATTTCCAGTTGTTGTGATAGATGAAATTTTCACAATCTCAACATCCTTTCACCTTCGACATGAGAATGGACCTTGAGCCCCTCGAGAAAACTCTAAGCCCAGATTATAGTCTTATAACAAGCCCAACCTTGAAAAATTTCCATGGGGACAAACCCCCACATGCCCGTTTGATTTGTGTCTGCACAATAGCACGAGGGCATTCGATTTGCTGCAGACTTGCTACTATACAAGCCACTTCCAACGACGTGGATGGAAGTGTGCTTGGTGTCCGTAAACCTTGGCATCCTACAAAAGATAGTTCCCGCATTCCATTGCTCGAGTTTGACGACGACGTCCAGAAAAAGGCCAGAAAAAACAAAACTCTAGCACCTTTCTTGATCTCCATCCTTTCTTCCTCCCTCCTCTCCGCACTAGGGGACACTTTCCAGCACAGGTGTTACATACACATGGACAAAACACATCCACCCATACCGGGCTTAAGAATGCACCTACTGGTGCAAGCATTTCTTTGTTTGTATCTATATTTTGTACTTGTTGAACCATTTCAGAACTCCTTTAGATTACCTTGGGTGTCCATACATAGCAAGTTCCACATGTATCATTTATGTGGCTGGTGTTGCTTCGACTTGGTCTCGAGGTCCTTTGCATAGGTCAACTTTCAGAGCATAACTTTCTCATACAAAATTCATTTTTAGGGTTATTGAGCTTGGCTGTGTTTGAAAGCTCTTGACATGTAAAATCCCTTGGGGAAAGAAGGTAGCCTTCAAACCAATTTTTTTTTTTTTTTCTTTTTTTGGGGCTATTTGCATGCTTTGCCAACTTTGTCTTCATATCCCTTTCAAAGCAAGACTTGGCACTTGATCCATTTCGAATTCTTATGTTGGAGGATTGTGTGTCCTGTTGACCCTGTCCCCTACACCTACCTACAAGTTAGTGAGAAAAGCCTTCAACCCCTCAAGGTGTGGTTGGTGCCAGGGGACTTAGAGAAGGGTCTGTCAAACTAATCTCGACTCTCTCTGTTTGAGCTATCTCCTAGGTTAGCTAAGGGGGGTGGTCCCTAATGAAAAGTTAAGTTAAAAAGAATTTGAGTTTCTAGGAGAATTGTTAGAGTTAAATAGATTATCTCTTTAAGATTTATAAACAAAAAATTGATATGAGCAATAACCATCATAAGATAAGCATGAAATGCATAAACAACCAGTGCCTTCCAAGTATTTGATCTTTAAGAAATGAAATTGTATTTTGCTTAAAATGAAATAAAATGCTTTCAAATGGAAAGCCAAAATAACCCTGCTTAAAATGAAATAAAATGCTTTCAAATGGAAAGCCAAAATAACCCTGAAAAGTGAATCACTAAATTGTTAGTGCAAGATATTATAAATGCTTTCAAGATGAATAAGTCTACAAATCAAAGCATGGAAATTATCTTGCTCAAAAGGATACAAAAATAACTGAAATGTTAGACCAAGATGACAACAAAGTATGTTACAAAAATAATGTACAAGAGGCTAGGTCAAAGAGTATGAGCAAGCTCTACTCTTTGACTAGCCATGACTTAGCTCTTTGAAATAGCTAGATATTGATAAATGAAGTACAATAAGTAAAAAAATAAATTCCAAGTTTGATATTTTAATGCAAGAAATAAAAGCTTTAAGAAACTTGAAAGAATCCCTGCAAGACACAAATAAGATATAGATGAGACTTTGGAATTCAAAACATGCGGGTTCTCCTTGAATATTTCTCAAGAATGGGTTGATTCCTCCGAGAATTTCCCCTCACGCCTGAAAAGCTTGACCAAATAATGATTCATCTACAAAACTTTACCACAAATCATTAAATCAACATGAAATTAAATAAGTGCAGTGGAACGAATTCCTAGAGATACATCTGTTATCCACTAGGAGATTTCTTTTCCTAAAGCAAATAATTAATTCTTATGCTAATATGAGATAGCTGCATACTAACATAACTTGAAACAAGCATGAAAGAAATAATGACATGAGGAAATAAATAGAAGCATAACAACAAGTCAAGAATTTACCACACATGCAAGGAGAAGAACACCATCATGCTTTATTACAAAGACTATTGTATTATATTGCAAGTAGTGAATACAATCCCGCAGAGTCTCTTCAAGCACAATAACTCGTATTACATGATACCATGTGAGAGCCCATGGCTCTATTATTTAGAGAGTTGGGAGCAAGTCCTAATGAAGAATGACAATGACAAATGACATTGGAGTCAATCCCAATGTAGAAGTGATTAAACAAGTGGCATGAGGTGACAATCCCAAAGAGAAATTCGAATTTGTTGAATGGAGCTCCAATGCCAAGTGTAAAAATTGAATTCTGGCAAGTGGACATCATTTTCTTCTTCCCTTATGTGCCAAATTCGAATTTTATGATAGAATGACAAGTGTATATGGGTGGTAACCCATGTGGGGACAATTTCCCACAAAAATATCCACCAAATATTCTCCCAAATCCTCCCAAATGTGCATTAACTTCACAAATCCGAATTCCCAAGTAAGCAACTTTCTCCTAGAATGCCAGAAATTCGGTTTTATTTGAGCACATGTCATTTCCTTGATTTTAGGAGTCCACATCACCTTGGGACTTCACTTTAACTCCCCCATAATTTTCCACCTCATTTTCACAACATTTAGCATGTGTGGATATTTATTTTTCTCCATTTATTTAATTTCTGGCTTAATTAATTACCAGATTTTCCACTAAACTTAGAAAAAGTGGGTTTTGAGGGTCCAAAACACATTATTAACTCCTCAAAGTGTGTTATAGTAGAAAGTTGAGGGTGAGAGGTGTAATTTTGATTACTCATGCCCCATACAACTTCTCTAGTCTACACTTATTACAATTTAATTACAATTTTCTTTGCAATATTTGACTTGCAGGAAATCTAAAAAATGATTACCTAGACCTAACCAAATTCCACGAAATTTTTTGTGTGATCTAGTATGGTAATATACATCGACTCTAGATACTAAGATGTGTCAGGGGCTCAACTTTCAAACCGTCACCCCGACTTTGGGGTAAAATGTGAGTGAAAAAACCCATAAAATTATCCGCCTCTGAAAAAGAAAGGATAATTAACCAGATAAAAAAAGCACTCCAAGGTGTACTCATTTGCTGATCGATTCCCAACATCCTAGGCCTGTTACATACTCAAAACTCATCATTACTAGTATCACTTATTACAATTCCCTGCAGGGTGTGGAATCTGGGTACAAGAAAGATGATGAGAAAATAGAAGTAGAGTTAAAAAACTCTGTTGACTGATGAGATATGATGGTACAACTGTCTTCTGGATCATCCTTGGGCATGGAGTCTTCATATAATCATCAGCTGCCACTCTAGTGGTCAACAGGTCCCACAAAAGCTTAATTATGAAGAATGTTGAAGCACATAACTCATGAATTTTAATCGAAATCATCTTTGACATCTTGTTTGAATCTATTGTTTATCTAGTTGGTAGGGGCTTCCAAACATCACAACACATACAGTGAGTGGTGCTAAATAACATTACAACTCATTAATAAAATCAATTTATGGAAAGTTGAACTTTATAATGCCTTATGACTGATGTAGAGGAAGTCTTTTGCAATGAACTCAATGAATATGGTTGTAGATGCTTGTATGTTTCGAGACCAAGTTCATCAACTATAGTTACAAAAATGAAATTCCATTGAGAACCACAACCGAAAGAGCAAATTTCTTCTTTTTTTCCACTTGAACCTGGACTCGAAGAGTCCAATCCTTTCTCCACTTTCCTTGGACCCTTGTAATGTAACACGTACAAGTTTCGTGTCCACCTTAGCGATGCCTCTATCTCTTGATCTCCCATCTTGGTAGCCTTCACCGCTACCTTTTTGGGCTTACAATTTCATTGTAATTTTGGTAGAAGCTTAGAACACTTTTTATCTTTGTGTTTGTTGTAACGTTTTTTTTGCATAACGGTTTTTTGCAAAAATCAAAATTTAAATTAAAGTGTTATTCTAAGTAATCAAACGAGTTAGGGAGTGCTTATCGAGGATTTTAATACGCAATGATGTTAGCAATATGCTAATTACAAGAGTTTAATCGGGTTACATTGTTTATGTATCCTCGATCATGTGGCTTGACAAATCAACGACTCAAATCCATTTCAGCAATAAACATGTATAAAGGTGCAGACTCGTCAAAAGCACCAAGTTCTTCTACAACAAACTACATTCAAGTGCCATTCAGATACAACAACAGGAATTATGAACAATTGAGACAAAGGCCCAGTCTAGCTCCACTGTCCAAATAACTCCAACAGTTCAAATCCCAATTGACGAAGAACAAAACTTAATTGATAGGGATTTTGATATTATTGAGACAATCCTTTCCTAGTGTGATCCCTTTGAATTAAAAAAGGCTACTTGTCTTTAATTTAAAGATTTACACAACTATATGCATACTTGGGAATCAAATCTATTGAAATTTGTAATTCCACAAACCTACTATTTTCGTGATTTCGACTCTTGTTGTGTGCATAATTACTAGTTTGATAAAAGAGCTATAGTGTGTTAGAAAATCAAAAAGGCAGAAAGATTTCCTTATCTTGATAACTAGTTGTGATGTATTTGAATTCTTATTAGCTTTTTTATGTCTTCTTTTATCTTCTTATCATCAAGCAACCATCAAAACCAGAAACATGAAGACCAAGATACCGAGTGACACAATATGTAGGCTCATCAGCTAGGGAAAAATCCCTCTTCAAGGGGAAAACCCAAAAATTCTCTTCTCTTCCTTTAGAACCAAATCAAATGAGACAACCAAGACCTTTGACCAACAATAAGACTTCCTCCAATCCACCAAGTCAGCCTTCCAACTACTCTTTCTTAATCAAGATAAAGATGCCCAAATCAACAAGCCTTTAACCATGCAAAGTCAACACAAGTCAAAGTAATTTTGCTCCAAAACAAGGTCTCAACCTTCCTTCTTGTGTTTGCAATTTTGGCCTACACCTTTGGCCCTGCAACTCACATTGCAATTTCAAACTTCTTCGCATGTGTGACAGAAAAAAAGCATATTTTCGGTTCCTCTCTTCTTCGCTTGGATTCCTTCTTTCTTGCAGTGATAAGACCTTCCTTCCCTAGCTTTCTCGCACTTCTTTGTCACTTCAGATTGCAGATCAAATTCTTCTTGGATGGATGCCACAATAGATCGATTTCACCGCTTATATAGTCTTTTGGCGTGGTCGAATTCCTTCAATGAGGTCGACTTGTTGGAGATGGAGCTGACTTGGTGGAGGAGACTTATTTTATATTTTTGACATAAAAACAATTTTCTTCTTCGACATATGGAGCCCAAGAAGGTTTTTTTACATGATGACAATGACTTAAGATACAAACCCTAGAAGCACACAATGGGTGCTTTGACCTAAAAATAAAATAAATTGAGCATGAAACCCTTGCTTTATAAAAATAATTTTCTTTGATCTTTACAATAATTTTTTCTTTTCTTCTTTTTACAAATACAAATGAATTACATCATGTCATGAGCTAGACAACAATTATGAAGACTGATGCTAGTTACATTTTCAACACTCCTTCTTAACTCAAGAGGTATTCATAATTGTTCAACCGGTACAAGGATGACCTTAGTTTGAAGCGTTCTAAGAAGAGTACAATAACATACGCAATGCTAGTTACCATCAAAGCCAAAAGCTGCCAAGGTATCATCAAGTGTCATCAAAGGCTATCTGCCAAGACACTAACTTAGCAGGGACTAAGGTGTCACCAAGGCAGCTTGCTACTATAGGTACCATCAAGCTACAACCCTGGTAACAATCCAACTAGATATAGATACCATCTAGGCCTCCATGCCAAGCCACCAACCCTCACAGGGATCTAGGCATCATCAATGTCAAATCACTTAATCAAAGCTCCATATCAAGACCAAGGTACCCTCCCACAACGAAATTTAGACATCATCAAGGCCAAACAATAATTGAGATCTCAATACCAACCAGGCCAAGATGTTCTCTGAAGTACCATCATACAGGCACACAGCCTAAGGTATTCATCTCTCCCTCTTAACCAAATCAATCCAAGCATTCTTATCAAATATTCAAAACTTCTCAGGGAGATATCAACACACCACCTACTTGTTCATTAGAACATACTATAGCCTCACGACCCCAACCAATATCAAACTTCCAATATGTTGGTTCTTATTATTAATATGCTAGCATAAAATCTGGGGTCCTCAACCATTCTGATGCTGCCTAATTCATCATAATATCCAAACAAATCTCGACGAAAGCTTCCTTTTTCCAACCTCTCAAGCAACACCAAACTCAACCTCAACACTTCTCAAAACATCTGTCTTTATTCACAACTTCATCAAACAAGAGTAACCATCAACAATGTTTTAGCCATTCTCCAATCTTATTATTTCTTCATAGTCTTTACTATACATCATGTTCTTCTTTTCAATTATGGAGGATATACACTTTCCTTCATCCAAGCTCCCTCTCAACTAGGGATAAGTCCATCATCAACAACTTTATTCTTCTAGCTACATAGGCTCTTTCTTTTGCATCATCATATCATCAGAGAACTTCGACCTTCCAAAACATCATTCCTTTTATCTTCATATGGAAACAAGGTCATCCTTCAATCACCATTGTCAACTTCAATGTCATCAAGATTCTTACAACTCCTTTCCATCATCATAAAGTCATCATCAAGTATGAGGCAGGCAACCTCTTGAAAACAATGTACTTGCAAATGTCATTAACAAGTACAACCAAGCACAAATATATATATGTACAAGAGCATGAAATTAACTTTATCAATCTAGGGTTATCAAAACTTTGAACAAGAAATTAAACCTCAGATATCCAACAATTAAACCATGTTAGGGTTTCAATCATAGCGGAAGCATTTACACCTAGGGTTACACTTTTATGCCTTGGAATTTTACATCAACCTTTACTAAGATTTTGTCACAAACCCTAGAGACTATCATCAAACCCTAAAAAGCTAGGGTTTTATCGTATGCCCTAGATATCATCAACAAACTCTAATCAAAAGGCTAGGGTTTTATCAAAAGATAATACTACAAGGGCTAACTTTAATCTAGAGATCAAACATCCTAACAATATAAGAATCTTCATGATTCTATAGCAAAACCCTAGACATGAGAGAGTCATTAATATAAAGAAAATTTAAAGACAAAAAGATCGTGCCTTCTTATATGATGAAGACCTGCTACAAATCTTGTAATCTTATACATACCTTGAGTTACTTCCTTTACAAACCTTGTAAGGCTTCCTCTTGAAGGGCTCCCTTTGCAATAAAGTTTTATAAAAGTCTCCCTTTGAAGGCTCCCTCTGAATATAGCCACAATCCTTTCTTTTATTGACATTCCTACAAAATTTTTCTTTACAAGTAAAACATAAGAGGAACGATTATAAACAAGCAAAAATGAAGCTAGATATATAAGGAAATCAACAATGAAAAGGAAATAAAAAACAAGATACTTGTCTTTTATGAAAAGGTGGAAGCTCCCTCTTGATCTTGAATCAATCTAGTCTTGTGAGGGATTTTATCAAAACAACTCAAAAAATTTCTAACAAAGCGTATTAAATTTATAAACTCTAGGAATCAAAAGAAAGATAAATCCTAGAGACAATCATAAGAGAAAATCTACAAGACCTAAAATAATAGCCCATACTATAAACAAAGGATATGCAATGGATAATATTCCTAGAGACTTAATAGAATAAGTCTTTGTCTTCGAAATCTTCAGTTTTGGTCTTCTTCGAAGGATTATCATCAGTGGAAACTGTAGCTTGGTCTCTTTCTCTCTTCTTGTTCTTAGGATTATCGGGGCATTGGTTCTTATAATGTCCTATCTTGTGACATTGATAACATTCTATTTTAGAAAGGTCAATCTTCCCATGATTTTTCTATGACCCTTCAAATTTCTTATTTCCTCCTTTCTTCTTGAAATGGGCAGAATAGGCAATTGAGGTATTTTCTTCATCTCCTTCCTTACCTCCTATCAGGAAAGACGAGCTTCTTCTCGAGTACATGCATACCACATTGCTTCAAAGGAGGGGGAATTTTTCCAACTACTACTTCCTGTTGCAAAAGCATTCCAAGACTTTTGTAGTCCTAGAAGGGTAACAATCACAAGTTCCTTATCAGGTATTATTTCATCAACTGCTTGTATTTCATCTCTTATACAAGAAATTCTTACAAAATAAGAGGACATTGTATCATCTTTGGTCATTTTGACAGTTTAAAGTTCATTCTTTAGACTTGCCACTTGTCCAATATTCTTGATTGTAAATAACTTGGAGAGAGCATCATACATTTTCTTTGAAGTATCTAGTGTGGAAATGTAGGGAATCAAGCTGTCTTTGTTGATTTTTGTAGCA
Source organism: Pinus tabuliformis (assembly GCA_031772625.1). Taxonomy (NCBI): domain Eukaryota; kingdom Viridiplantae; phylum Streptophyta; class Pinopsida; order Pinales; family Pinaceae; genus Pinus; species Pinus tabuliformis. The sequence continues at coordinate 841,124,157 of CM062817.1, read as the reverse complement.
TCGGATGTGTTCTAATCACGAAACTTTGTGGAGAGGCTAGAATACATGTATTCTTCAAAACCTAGAAATCGTTTCTGGAAATTCCACTTAAAGATGACTTAATTAAAATAATTAACCTTTTTGTAATGGTAGCTAGGTCTAAACTTAGGAAAACTGATTAATTAAAGGGTATTAATTAAGTCATGGTGAAATCTTCTAGAAGAAGACATGGATCGAGTTCTAGTTAATCTTATGCATTGATTATGTTTTAATCTTGGCCATTGAAGCCTCAACGAGAGATTATAAGAATAAATTCGATGGGGGTTGGAGAACACACTTAAGGAGCAAGAAATTCGATATTGCTAGGAAATCGAACTCTAGAGTAGCAATAGTAGTTGTCAGAGGTGATTCAGTAGTTTCAAAGCAGTGAGAGAGGGGTAGGGATAGTAAGGTCGGAAGGAAGTTTTTCTAGTCCAGTGAGTGCATAGCAGAGAGACAGTGTATTCCATAGAGACGCTGACACAGTGCCGAGAGGCAACACAAAGCTTCAAAGGGAGATCCGTATTTTCTAAGGAGAAGTCGAGTTTCAGAGGCAGGAGCTGGAGTGGGAGCACAGAGAGCCAGAAGATCAAGTTTCCAAAGCAACAACTGATCAGCAGAGTGAGAGAGAAGCTGGTCCTAGCAGGCCGACGCAAAGGCAGCAAGGGGCAGCTCATATTGAGCTAAGATCAGTGTCGGATAACCGCTGGAAGTGAGATCTTTCTTACTAGACGTTTGTCAGTTATTTTCTCTGTATGCAAAGCTAGATTTGAGCTTCCATAGATTTGTACTCAAATTTACTATTGCATAATAATAAAACCCTCAACGGCTGCACCGGTTTTCCCAAATTGCGTTTTTTCAGGGACATTGGTCCAAAAACAATGGTGTTTTATTGTCTGTGCATCTATTCTTCTAGTATTTTTTTTTCTGGATTGAATACTTGGTGGTTTTGCAGGTTTTGGGGCTCAAAAATTCTATTTTTTAGGTGGCAATGTTATCCCAAAGTTTCAGCAAGTTCTGATCAGGGGATCTACAAGGCCTTGGGCCTAGGGTTTGACTTCTAAACCCTAGCCTTCTCTCTGTTTTACTACATCAGTTAGATTAGTAATAATTAAGTCCTAAAATCACATGTTAAATGGTCAAAATTGTTTAAAATTACAAAATATTGATTTTCCTAAATTTTGGCCGCTTGGCAACCTTAGATATAGCTCAGATCTATTTTTATGCTTGCTGGAATTTACTGCATAACTAAAAATTTCAGATCTGAAATTTCTGAAGCATACACTTAAAAGATGTCAAAAATTCAAAATTTTCAGTAGCTTCATTAGCTTGCTGATCCATTAATTATTCACTGCTGTAATAAATAGATCAGATTAAAAATTTTCTGAATCATGCCCTCTAAAAGCCCTAAATTTTGATTTTTTCAAGTTTGGAAAATTTTTGCCATTTTTGGGCATTGCCTTTAGGGTTGCTAGCTTGCTGGTCTGTCATTTACTTATTGCTTAAATAAATATATCAGATCTGGGATATCTCTGAAAATACATCTTAAAGGAGCTAGCACATTTGATTTTTTTAAGTTTGTCAAGTTATTTGGTGGTTGGGTTATTTTTTGTGACATTGGGCAAACATAAGCATTGTCAGATTGATATTTCTTTACCACTGTTATAACTTGTCTAATGCTGTCATAACAGTCACTTAAGGATCATTGGAACATAAAGTACCTAAGTATCTTCATATTTTGTTACTTGTTCCTAGCATTAATATTGTGAAAGTGGCTAACATTGTGAGTTTATGTTAAAAGAATTTACACTTCACATTTAATAAGCTCACTCACCTAAAAACACTCGAATCATAAATTGTCTTGGCGATAAGTCTCTTGATCATATTGGTATCTTGTTGATGTGATTAAATTTTTCTTAATAATTGCCATTGAAGTAATAAGATCATTCCTAATCTTGTTTTGGGCATCTAAGTTTCCATTGGTTATAGAGCGATATTTGGCTTGTCTTAAGTATTGAATATTGACATTTTATAGTTTTGTGGTTAAATTGTTAAGTAATCTAACATCGTGAGAAATATCCTATGAAGTTTGCACTTGTACCTTTTGGCATTTATCTTGTTAAGATTGTTATCTCAATATTGTTAAAAGTATTTTGGTTTCAAAATTATTTGCATTAAGAACTTTAAGTAACAAAAACAATCTTAATTCAAGATAATTTCACTCATCATCTTGCATAAGCATTCTAGGATCTAGCCTGCATTAAAACTTACCTCCTAGCGTAAGCTAGGTTGATAAAACTCTAGGGCAACCCTTCTCACCTAGCTTGAGGGGCTTGGCAACTCTTCAGTGGTTAACACAGTGACCTTGCAGTCGTTAGAGCCACAGTCTCTGTAGCGCCGGAGGCATCGGGTGATTGGAGCACAACAAAAGGTATCGTTAATTAGACCCTCGCCTGGTTCCTGTTGGCCTCCTCCGCACAACCTACCTTGGAGCCCAACTTTAAAATAGTTAAGGGAATGCCATATTTAAATTAGGCATATAATTAAAATTAACTGAGATCACTGCACCTCACATAGGTCCTAGGACTTGAACATCGTATAGGCTAGTTAATCATTCAAGCAACGGGTGTCCATCCGGTCACTTGGTTTTAATTTATCATAAGAAAGAATTGTGACTCCATTAAAGCACTGGTATTATACTTAAAATCTAATCTAATCATTAATCTTGCTAAATTTAACCAAGTAACTAGGTCACTCATCTGTGTCTCCCAAACAAGTTGGTTCTCAACTTGTTTTCCTTCACCTCATTCCATAGGGACTACCCCCGATAGCCTGCTATTGGGAGACAACTAGAATGGAGTGGGCGGGGACCAGAGTGACAACCCTTGCCCTAAGCGCTTGTCGTGGTGCCTGTACAATCCAGCGACAACGAGACGCTCCTTAAGATGATTCACCACTACAATCAATGATTTTCAAAATGCCAATGCTTAGGATATACAATAAAAGTTTCTTAACAAGATTCCCTTTGAGATCAACAATGTTCAACTAGATGCTCAACACAATAATGCCAATTAGATGCCAAAATACCCAAGAGAGAGAGAGTAACTTAAACCATCCAATAAGATTAGAAGATTAGAGCTTATAGCTGTAAGTGCTTTATGAGTGGATTTAGTGCATAGTCAATGATCTTTTAGAGTTAAAATAAGACAAGCAAATGTTAGATTAAGCAACTGTTTTCTTAATAGCACAATAAAACAAATCTTTCCCACAATGAACTTATTAGAGCATGAAACAATGAAAATCACTTATGTATCTTGTATTTCACTGTTAAGATAGATTTAGGACAACAGTAAACAAAATCACTTTTACTCCAAAATGACAAAGCAAGTAATGAACCAGATGTGAGAAATGAGACACCCAATGACTTTCCAAATGAAATTTACGAGCCAACCAACCTTCTTATGATGTATTTTTAGTGCTATACCAAATCTTAAAACACTTATGACACCGGTAAGGAAAGTGTGAAAACAGTGAGCCACCAATGCGAGAATGTGTGCTAAAATGTGCCAAACAATTCCCAAATCCCAAAACAAGCTTATCAAATTTGAATTTTAGATTTTTACCCTTTTTAAGATGTAATTATCAGATTTGATCACACTTGTTATGCAAAGATATTAGTCAATCGATCAATTAGATCTATGCCCAAGAAACAATGCCCACTGATTAGTAAATTTTATCGTGAATTTCTTAGTGCATTGAGGCAATTTATATGTGATTTTAGGGCACTCTTATGAATGTTATATCACTGTTATGTGATAAATATGACAACTGTAGCAAAACAATGAGAAAACAAGGGTTTAGAGATCAAACCCTAGGCCCAAGGCCTTAAAGATTGCTTGCCCAATTTAGCAAATTTTTTTTTTTCCAATGACTTGGTACCTGAAAACACCAAACTTGAGCCAAAATATCCCACAAAACCCACCAATATTCAGTCTAGAAATCCAAGTGCATCCACAGAAATGAGAGGGCAAACTAGGGCCAAGAAAGGCATTGCTAAGCCCTAGAAGGCTAACGCTGAGGTGAGAAAGGCCTTGTAGGCTTATCGGCTAAGGGAAAGACTTAATAAGATTCACGACAAGCCTAGGAAGGTTGCAATTGGGCTTACCAGGGGCCGAGAAGCCCTAAAGGCGCTACGACCTAGGGTTTTGAGGCCCTAAAGGCCTGCAACACCCTAGAGGGGGCCTCAAGGAGGCTGCCACAAGTCAAAAGAGGGCGTGGCCTTAGGAGGAGAGGGAACCAAGGGCAAAGGAGAGGCTTCAGAGGAGGGATGGAGGAGAACGAAGGGGAAGAGAGGGAGAGCAGAGGGATAAGGAGGCAAGGGAAGGAGGGCCGAGAGGGAAGGAGGAGGGTCAAGAGGGATGGAGGAGTGAGGAGGGCTTGGGGAGGCCCACAGGGCCTGCGGCCAAGGAGAAGAAGGCCGACCGAGGGTTTAGAGGGGCTGTGACCTAGCCTAGGAAGGGATGACTGTAGCCTAGAAGGGCCACGCTAGGGCTCCAAGGGGTAGAAAGGGGCAACAACCAGGCATAGGAGGGAAGATGGCTAGGGTATAGGAGAATGCTAGGCCAAAGAACCCCCAAAATTTGAAACCCTCGCTTAAAAATCGAATTTGCCTTAGATAATCAATTTCACTGCAAAATTTTTTAGTAGCTGGCCTTGCAAAAAAATTGTAAAGGCTATATCTTACCCTCAAGGGCTTATATGTAGCTCTAATTTTTCTCTCTTCCTTTGATTTCACTGCACAAATAAATTTACAATAATCCAAAACCCCAATATATACAAAAATTTAAAATGTCAAAACCCCAGAAAACCCTAACTGCAAAACAAGGGTTAGAAAAATAAAATAATAGTGTATAATGCTTAGAGAAATTTTTGAGAAATAAATTTTTGTAGATTTTGACAATGTCTAGTTATATTTCGAAAAATAAATGTCAAACCACAACTTTAGTGAAGTTAGAAAACCATATAAAATATTCAAGATCCAAACATAGTCAGCTTGTGCCCATAGTTTTATGAACTTGGAGCACAAGGGTTGGGGAACCTGCAAACACTATATAATTTCTCAAGAATAAACTGCTAGAACAACAATGAATTAGATCACCTAAGATAAGCCCAAAACTTATCAATAGAATGTTTCTATCATCTACAATGAAATAACGATTTAATAAAAATTTAAAGCACAATATAGGAATGCTCGTACCCAATGCATACCACAAATCAATAGAATAAAGACACCATGAACTGCACCCCAAAGTCTTTTATTATGATTATTCAAAACGTTCCCAATGGGATAGTAGCTTTACATAAGCTTTTATAGAGTTACATTAGCCAAACATCAGAGGGCTTGAGACACAAATGACCTCTAATTTATAGATAAATCTTCAAAGTGGAAAATAACGGTTAGTTGGCTTGATCCTTGTCAAAATAATCTCGACCGTCGATAAATGTTTGATGATATTTTAATCTCTGCCATCGAAATAATTAATTTTGAAGAATTTTCGAATTTCTCATTAAAACGCTTTTTTATTAGCTCAAAAATAATTATTTTGAGCTAATTTCCTAAAAAATTTGACTTTGACTTGACCACCAAGGCCCAAGAGTCTAATTTTTCTTGGAATTTCCAATATTCCTTTGGTGGGGGACCTTCAAAAATTAATTTCTTTAAGACCCACGAATTTTTCCACTTGGAGAATTTAATTTCTCTAACATTTTAATATTTTGACTATAATTAATTAATTTTCTGGTTTAGGATTAATTTTATTTGGTCAGAAAGTTTAATTAATTGAAACTTGAGGGGATTAATTATTTTTTCCCCTCAAATATTTTAGCCATGGTGTCTAAGTATGAGAGACCATGCACTAAAATATTTTTTACATAAGATTTTACAAAATCCAATCCTCAAAGGGGGAATACCTGTTCGTTATAGACCCTCAAAATACACACCCAATTCTATGACACAATATGATCTAGTAGACCAAGTGACTTGTAATAAAATAATTTAACCAATTAGCTTAAATTATTTCCAAATCACTTTTACAAAAGACTCGACTAGAACATTAGGACTGACCTAAGACTTTGATGATAAATTCTACCCTAGCTTTGAGGTGAGTCTTGTTGAAAAGTGTAACTAGGTTCGGTCTTCATAATGACATGTAATTATGATTTTATGTAATGTGATGTAAAGAAGAAAAATAAATTTATTGTATTGCTTGCTTCATGGGTTTCATGAGCAAGAGATTTTATTTTGGAGTCAAGACTCCCATTGAGAGTCTTTAGGAATTATTTGTCATCTAGTCATAAAATGATAGAGTCATTGCCATGTAATGAAGTCATGTTACACTTTGTACCAGGTCAATCTTGTCTATGTAAAGTATCTTCCAAGACCTTGTCACTTATCCTCTTCAAGTTGACTTACAATGATGGAAGAACATGCTAGAAGAAGTTGGCCTTGCTACTTGTCATCATGTCGGCCTACGGGTCACGAGTTGATGTGTATAAGTAGCCTCACTAGTCCTCACTTGATGGCAAGCAACTTGTCAAGCATTCAGTGAAGAAGTGCGAAGACGAAGGCTACTAAACAAAAGTGCGAAGAAGTGATAAGGAGAGTTTCTTCTGGGCAAGCGAAGGAGGACTCTTCTGGGATAGGGAAGGAGGATTCTTCTGGTTCAACGAAGTAAAGTTTCTTCTGAGATAGCGAAGGAGGATTCTTTTGGGTTAGCGAAGTAAAGTTTCTTCTGGGATAGCGAAGGAAGGATTCTTTTGGGGCAACGAAGAAAGGATTCTTCTGGGGTACTTGTTCTGGGTAACCAAGAAAGAGATCTAGAGACCGAGATTCTCTAGAGGAAGCCAGTAAGATCATAGAGACCGAGTTTCTCTATAGGAAGTCGAGAAGAAGCCAGTGTGAAGGATAGAGACCGAGTTTCTCTAGAAGGAGTTGAGGAGAGCAGTTCAAGATCAAGAAGAAAGTTGAGAAAGGGAAGAGGCAAAGCATCAAGGTTAGCGACAAGGTTCTTGAGAGGATACTAGAGTCAAGGGTCTTTGTCATGGTCTTGGTACTGATCAATTGAAGATCTAGAAGAAGAATTTTGATCGGGTTTTCCTCTCCAGAAGTGAGAGGTTTTGGCCCTGGCTGACAAGCCTACATACTATGTCACTTGTCTTTTATTGTGCATATTGGTAATTGTCTTGATGAAAAACCACAATAATAACATAACAAAGTAAAGACTATAAGCTAAGAAGTAAAAGTATATCACAAGAAATCATCAAGTAGAGAAATTTTTTAACCATTTATGCGTTAGATTTCTCAGCAAGTCTAGAAGGAAAAACTTTGCTGATCATTCGTGTTTAGAAACACAGATAAATCAGTGAGACCAAAAGCCTCCTAGGATGAAATTTGTTGCCAAGGCTTACCTAGGTTGTTACATACATACACAGTCTTACTAACATCATTTACATTACAAATTTTGCAGAATGAGTTTACAATGACTCATAATGTTGATCGCTGATGATCTTGATCCTTTGAAAAATATGGTACAATTGCTCCCTTGGAAATTTGACAAAATGTGTGCAACATGGTCTAAATAGCGAGAACTCGCGCCAAGGTGATAGTGGGTTCCTGCCTTGTTTGTGCTAATCTAGCAAGACTGATAGAACCTTAACAACCTTGATAATGTGAAAATTCCTTGAAATGCAGCAACTGGAATTTATGCTTCTAACTGATCAATTACACAGTTTATTTTGTTACAACAAAATAACAAATAAATCAGACTGCAATTTCTTCACCATAAAAATGCTGCGGAAAATAAAAACTGGAACTGGGAAATATAGAGCACACACAAAATAAAAATGGCACCATTATTTTTGGACAAATGTCCCCGGAAAAACCCAATGTGGGAAAACCGGTGCCGTAGATGAGGGTTTTATTATTATGCAGCAGTGAAATAATCTGAGTACAATCTATGGATGCATGCTAACAGACTATCCAATCAACAAATATCAAACAAAAATATCAAAGAGATGATTCTCTCTCTCCACAAGCAATCTCGGCACCAAGTCCTCTAGAAAAAACAGGCTGTCCAAACCCTTGCTTAGGTGTTAATTTTAGATAACAATGGTATGTTCTATGCTTTATCACAATTTACTTCAATGTTCCTTATCAGCCCAATTTCCAATTATATCCAGGAGCAATCACATCAACTTAAACACATTGATAGTAAATGCAGATAGAACATAAAAATATGTGCAGAAGACAAGCCAAGACAAGAGGACACAAGATATGGCGGATGCCAGGGACAAACCCCAATGTGGGGAAACCCTTTGATCAAATCTTCTTATTATTCTTCAATAGTTCAGCAGAGAGAGAGTACAAATATCATAAGTACAAGCCCAAAACAAATCTGCCAAATCAACAGTCAATGTAGTCCTAACTAGAAAGTCAACGGTGGTCAAAGCTGCTCCAAATCAACTTGTAAACAGCTCGGTCAACAACAAAATGGTACGGCATCAAGAGAGGGTCAAAGTCAACCCAAAACAGCTCGGTCAACCCAAACAATGCTTTTTGTAATTTCTGCAGTCAAATAGAAAGTCAAATCTATAGTCAACGTGGTCAAACTTTCCCCAAATGCCTCGATTTGCGTGCCAAGGAATGCGTCCTAAAAAGATCGAAGTTTTGGCCCAAAACAATAGTCAATGTCGCAGTGAAAGTACCCAAGTCAACGCTGGTTAGTGGTGCCCTAATCATAGAAAATTTTGGCCTCCAAAAACAGTATTCCTTCCACTCGTGCGAAGAGAAAAGAGCCTCCAAGTTGTACTAACCAATTAATAGAGGAGAGAGAAGATGATGTGATGAGATGAGTGAGTGTCCAAATGAGAGAAGGGTCACTCCTATTTAAACAATTCGTTGAGGGTGAGGAGACCCATCCATTGGGCTTCATGAGCCTACATTTGACTGAGGTCGACCTTGACAATTTGTATATGAGAAGGAATAAATTCAAAATTCCATTTCTTCTTGACAGAATGAGATGATCTTTATATCAAATTTGTACCTCTTCGAAAGAGGAACCCAATGCAATAATCATCTCCATCATATGAGCTCTCCTAAGGTGGAAGATGACCCTAGTTGCCAATTTTAACACTCCCTCTCAACTAGGGAGAATTCCACCTGCCAATCCATCATCATATCAACTTGTCATCTTGTATCGTCCCTGTCGTCACTATCCTGTACTGCTTTGCTTTGCTCTGCGGAACAATGAAGTAATAATGAAGAAGTGATCGAGAGTGTATCATACCACTCTCCACTGACTAAAGTCGGTCCTTGATCCCAGATCAAGTTGTTGAACACCATGCATCCTAGTCATAGGGAGTACAACAGTACACAATGCATCCATCGGTAGTGCTATGGTCCCTAACCAGCGTTTCTTAACTCATTGGCTAGATGAGAAGTACTTACCATGAGTCTCAGACTCTATGGGTAGGATGTGTGTCAGGGCATCAGCAGGAGAAGGTGAACCACTCATCTTATGCATATGCCAATCGTAGGGGAAGGTGAACTACTCACCCTACATATATGTGTCCGGGTAGGGGAAGGTGAACCACTCACCTTATACACATGTCAACCATAATGGGGTATCACAGGGGAAGGTGAACCACTCACCCTGTATCCAGCGCACCACTAGGGGAAGGTGAACCACTCACCCTATGGTTGCTCATAGCTAGCTCGAAGAAGTACCCCACGCCCCCAGGAGCTCCCAGAGCTTTGTGTCCAACTCATATGGGGCCCTCATAAGAGGTTCGTTACAAGACTCCAAGTCTTTGTCAGAAGGTTAAGAATTTGACCTTCCCGAGAGGCTTTGTGAGAATGTCTACAACTTGCTAATCTGTCCTGATGTGTTGGAGCTTAATTGCTCCACGTTGTACCATATCTCGGAAAAAATGGTACCTGATATCATTGTGCTTGGAGCGGTCGTGGAACACGAGTCTCTGATAGACGAATCCCACTTTGGTTGTCGTAGAATATCACAGTGGTATCTAGCACATGCTCAAATAGTTCACTGAAGACCTTCCTTAACCAAACTGCTTCACAACATGCCATACTCGCAGTAATGTATTTGGCCTCGACGGTGCTTAGTGCAACCGATTCCTACTTCTTGCTCATCCAAGACATAGAGGCAAATCCCAAGGAGAAGCAGCACCCAGACGTGCTCTTACGATCCACCACACTGCCAACCGAGTCAGCATCCATGTATCCATGTAGTCTCAAATCCCTGACAGTGTATCTCTAATGGATTGTGCCCTAGAGATATCTCAAAAGATTCTTGGCAGCAATCCAATGAATGTGATGAGGCTCGACCATATATTGACTCAACGTGTTCACAACAAAGCATATGTTAGGATGAGAGTTGACCAAGAACATCAGTGCCCCCACAAGTTGACGATACTCGGTAGGGTTCGCCAATCCGGGCCCAACAACACTTCCACATAGCTTCTTGAAGTTGAGTTCCATCGGAGTAGTCACGGACTTGCAGTCCACCATCCCACATCTCTCAAGTAGCTTCACAATATATTTTCCTTGAGAAAGGAAAATCTCACCTGGCTTTTGCCAGACCTCCAACCCTAGGAAATAATGCATCAGTCCTAGGTCCTTCATTTCGAACTCGAAAGCCAACTCCCTCCTTCATTGATGAATGAGAGGGTCATCACCTGTAAGAAAGAGATCATCCACATAAAGGACTAGAATGAGGGGTTTGCCCTTTTCAACTTTGAAGCATAGGTTCGAGTTAACATCGCTTCTTGTAAATCCCAACTTCATAAGATAGCTATCGATCGTCTCATACCAAGCCATAGGAGTTTGCTTCAACCCATAGAGGGCTTTCTTCAACCTGGATACATGTATCTCACGATCTTGAACCTCGAACCCGTTGGGTTGTTTCACATGCACTTCCTCCTTAAGCGAACCATGCAAGAAGGCATTTTTGACATCCATCTGGTGTAGGTTCCATCCTTGCGAGGCTGCAAGGGCTATGATCGAACGGATGGTGGTATATGGGCAATTGGTGCAAATATATCATCGTAGTCCACTCCTTCCTTTTGAGAGAAGCCTCGAGCAACAAATCTGGCCTTGAACTTTTCAGCACTCCCATCAGCGTGATGTTTGATCTTGTAAAGCCATTTTGAATTGACCACTGACTTATCCTTAGGTCTAGGAACCACATCCCAGACATCATTCTTCATGATCGACTCATATTCCTCGCTCATCGCATCCTTCCAAACTTGGTGTTTCATGACTTCATCGAATGTACGAGGTTCAGATTGTACAATGGTACTCATGGCAACTAAGTACCCTTGGTACCTATTTGGCTTCTTGCTTTCACGAAATGCCCCCCTCGATGCAATATGTTTCTTGGCATCTTCAAGAGTATCTTTGAGCCACAAAGGTCTTTTTCTTGAAGTAGAGGGCTCACAAGGAGGTGGATCAATGGGATCCATCAAACCTTCCACATCGGGCATCAGTTCATTAGACGGAGGTTCATCCTGCTTTTTTGCATCAACATCATCATTGCCCTTCTTAGCAATGGGAAAATCTCGAATCTTTCTAAGAGCAGAATCTTCATTGAAAGTGACATCATGACTTAATTCCACTTCCCATTGACCAGGCACATAGATTGTATATGCCTTTGAAGTTTCATTGTAGCCCACAAACGTTCCTTTCTTCCTAGATGCATCTAGTTTGTTTCTTTTCTCTTTCGGCACATGAAAATATACAGGACAACCAAAACTTTTAAAATGAGAAACATTGGGTTTCTTACCAGTGAAAACTTCTTCGGGTGTCTTGAAGTCCAAAGCTTGATGTGTGCATTGGTTTTGGACATTCACAACAGTGTTGACAACTTCTCCCCATAAGAACTTCAGAAAACCTTGATCATGAAGTATAGCTCGGGTGGCTTCAATGATAGTATGATTCTTCCTTTCGGTAACACCATTTTGTTCAGAAGTATATGTAGCAGTGGTCTCCCTCTTAATGCCAACTTCTCTACAGTAGTCTTTGAATTCATTTGACTCATTTGGTACCATTATCGTCCTCAATATTTTGATCTTCTTCCCTATTTGATTCTCGACCAAGGCTTTGAAAGAGCAGAACCATTTTGAACACTTCACCCTTCTTCTTTAAGAAATAGATCCATGTTTTGCGAGAGAAGTCATCCACAAAATTGGCATAGTACAAATATCCACCCAAAGATGTCAGGGGCAATATACTTGATAGATCAAAATGAATCATTTGAAGTATATCGATGGTTTGAGTTTCACTTGAGGGGAATGGTCCCCTTGTATGTTTTCCAGCTTCACATTCCTAACAAATACCTTCATGATTTAAGTTGAATTTGGGCATCCTTGTGACCATCTTCCTTACATCGGGTAAGGCTTTGAAATGAAGGTGAGAAAATCTCTGGTGCCATAATTTGGATTGAAGAGAAGTATGATAAGTCATTTCTCCCAACGGACTTCCTCCAACCTTATAAAGACCTTCAACCCTGAATCCAATAGTGAATGCATCTCTTGGGATCCTTTTCCAAACACGAACCTTCCCATCAATGAATGTCACCTTGAAACCTTTATCTTCCATCACAAAATTAGAGACCAAGTTCTTTTTCAGATCAGGTACATATAGCACTTCTTGTAAGTGTAGGGTTTGACCTTGATTTAAATGGAGAGTAACACTCCCAATTCCTTTCACGGGATAATTGGCATTATCCCCAAGTATAATCTCCATATTCGTCTTCTTTTCGATCAAGTTTGAGAGAGCTTCTTTGTAACTAGTGAATTATGTTCTATGCTTAGAGCAATTTATTTCAATTTTCACAGTTAGCTCAATATCTTTTTCAGATTAGCAATCACATTTGCATAATAGAAAATTGCAGATAGAACATAAACATAAATAGTAGAAGACAAGCCAAGACAAGAGGACACAAGATGTGGCGCTAGCCAGGGACAAATCCCAATGTGGGGAAACCCTTGATCAATTCTTCTTATATGTTCTTCAATAGTTCAACAGAGAGAGAGAGATAGTACATTTACAACAGAAGTCAACACTTTGAATTATCTAAATAAGAGCATAGATCATCTCGAAGAAGATGATACATGAAGTAGCTAAACTCAGTTGAAGACATGCTGCTTCAACTGATTCTCCACTATGACTCCATCACCATGCAACACTTATCATTGTGCTCCACCTCATCTTCATGCTGCACCTCACTGTGCTGCACCCATCATCACTATGTTGCACCATTGCTTCTGTCATGCTGCCACACTGCGCTGCACCATGCTACCACTGCTGTTCCATGTGCCATTGCTCCACCATGCTGCCACAGCTATCCCATGTGCCATTACTGCACCATGCTACCACAGCTGTCCCATGTGCCATTGCTGCACCATGCTACCACAACTGTCCCATGTGCCATTGCTGCACCACTGTTGCCACACTGCTGTCCCATGTGCCATTGTTGCACCACTATTAGCATTGTTGTGCTTGCATTCTTGGTTAGGGCATGTACCACTGCCCTTAACCGAACACACAGTCAACAAGACTAGCCCTCTAGTGCTGCAACCAACCTTGGAGAGGCTCCTCCCATGCCACGTTGTCCTCTCAAGGGTCTGTCCACCTCAACGCAGCCCTAGAATACCAACAGCTTGCTATGGCCTGCGGCCTAGCTTGCTGTAGCTTTTCGGCCTCCTCCAAAACGTGCCCAAACAGTCACCCAATGACCAACGTTTGCTCCTCCTTTACTCGGCCTAGCAGCCTGCCCTCTCGGCCCTAGAAACAACTCTGTTTTAGCCTTAAGACAGTCACCAAACTCGACCTCTTGTAGCAGACCTCTTCCACGTTGTTCCTTGACCCTTTCTGTTTGCGGTTAGGGCTTGTATTTGGCCTCCTCCTTGACTGCGTCTAGGGCATATTAGAACACCAACTTGTGGCACTTGTTGGACTGCGGCTAGGGCTTGTAGAGACCTCCTCTAAACAACGTATAAGTTTTCCTTAGACAGCCTATAGAAGGCTTCTCCTAGCAGCGTAGATAAACCCTCTTCCAGCACTCGGTCACTTGAAGTTGACCTCCAACGTCCCTTCAAACCCTCCCTGGCCTGTCTTCCTTATTGCGGCTAGGGCATCTTGTTTAGCCTCCTTTCCTCCTGCGTCTAGGGTTTCATCCTCCTAGATTTCTCTTCCACTAAAACCCAGAGTGAGTGGAGAGAAATCAAGAGTGAAGTGACTGTGAAATGACTCTCAAGTCACCTCCTTTTATACTAAAACGTTGAGCATACATGGGGGTTATTTGGTTACTGGACGACATTGACGATTTGTCCAATAACACAAATAAATTCATATCTTCATGAATACTTATCGGAATCGGATGATCTTTAGATTGATCCTACACGTCTCGATGAGAGTAGTCCAAGAAAAACATCAGCTGCCATAAGTAAGATGACCCACATGGAGTTTGGCCCTAGTTGCCAATTTTAACAGAAGTGCCTTGAGGCACCACTATCAATCAACCAATGATCCAATGTATCCGGAGGAGAGGAATAAGATAAAATTCTTTTTTCTTTACGACATTGACTTCTTCATAACTACAGTTTCTCAACTTCTTGGGAGGATGACCATTTCCATTTCGAGTAGCAGGATCATTCCTCTTTCCTTTGTTATTGAACTTGTTGTTCCTTTGATTGCCATTGCCCTTGAAGTTGTTGTTATTGTTGTCATCATCTCTTGGAGTATCCTTGTAGTGAGGACACTCTATAGTGAAGTGGCCAAACCTGTTACAATTGAAGCATCTTCCTTTTCTTCCTTCTTGGAATCCCGACTTGAACCCCTGTCCTTGATTCCTTGGACCAACATTGTTCCTTCTCTTAGAATGAGTGGAGAAGGAAGTAGGATTGTTTCCATTTGAGGGCTTGTCTCTTTCCATCATCCTTCTTTTTTCTTGAGTGCATCTGACTAATAGTTCATCAAATCACGAAATCCTATCATTGTTGAGGATGGTAGTGTTAAACACATCCCAATCTCTTGTAAGGCCTCCAAGTGCAATAAGAGTGAGCTCCTTGTCACCAATGACTTCTCCAATAGATAGGAGATCATTCTTGATCTCGGTAATCCTCATGAAGTAGGATTGGATGGATTCTCCTCTATCCATCTTGATATACTTCAACTTGTTATTGAGAAAGTGAATTTGATTTGCATTGTTTACTTTGAACATTCCAACCAGCTTTTCATACATCTCCTTAGATGTTTCCAAATCAGAAATATAGGCAACCAAAGGCTTATGAATGGAATCAATAGTAATCTTCTTAGCTTTTACCCCACCTTTCTTGTATTTGTTTTGTGTAGCGGCAGATGCATTTGAAGGAGGCTCTGCTATTCTTCCTTTGACATAGTCTGTGGCATCATTTTCTTCTAAAGTCAAATCCAATGTCATCTTCCATGCATGATAGTCAGAGTTGTCCTTAAGCTTTTCCTCGGATTTGAAGAAAGATGTAGTCGTCATTGGGACTACAACTTCTCTTAGTGATTGCTTTGCTTTACTCTTGCTTGGGCTTTGTCTTCACTTGAGCTCTGATATCATGTTAGTTTGAGATAACAATGGTATGTTCTATGCTTTAGCACAATTTACTTCAATGTTCCTTATCAAGCCAGTGACAATTTCCAATTATATCCAGTAGCAATCACATTAATTTAAGCACATTGATAGTAAATGAAAATAGAACATAGAAACATGTGCAAAAGACAAGGCAGGACAATATGACACAAGATATGGCGGATGCCAGGGACAAATCCCAATGCGGGTAAACCCTTTGATCAAATCTTCTTATTATTCTTCAATAATTTAGCAAAGAGAGAGTACAAATATCATAAGTACAAGCCCAAAACAGATCTACCAAATCCGCAGTCAAATCAACAGTCAATGTAGCTCTAACCTGAAAGTCAACGGTGGTCAAGGCTGCCCCAAATCAACTTGTAATTTGTAAACAGCTCGATCAACAATAGAATAGTACAACCTCAAGAGAGGGTCAAAGTCAATCCAAAACAACTCAGTCAACCCAAACAATGCTTGCTGTAATTTCTGTAGTCAAACAGAAAGTCAACGCTGCAATCAATGTGGTCAAACTGTCCCCAAATGCCTCGATTTGTGTGCGAAAGAATGCGGCCTAAAAGGATCAAAGTTCTGGCCCAAAAAAGAATTCAACGCTGCAGTCAAAGTACTCAAGTCAACGCTGCCCTAATCACAGAAAATTTCCGCATCCCAAAACAGTTTTCCTTCCACACGCGGGAAGAGAAAAGAGCCTCCAAGTTGTATGAACCAATCAAGAGAGAAGAGAGAAGATGATGTGATGAGATGAGTGAGTGTCCAAATGAGAGAAGGGTCACTCCTATTTATACAATTCGTTGAGGGTGAAGAGACCCATCGATTGGGCTTCATGAGCCTACATTTCACTGAGGCTGACCTTGACATTTGTATATGAGAAGAAATAAATTAAAAATTCCATTTGTGCTTGATAGAATGAGATGATCTTTATATCAAAATTGTACCTCTCCGAAAGAGTAATCCAATGCAATAGTCATCTTCATCATATGAGCTGTCCTAAGGTGGAAGATGGCCCTAGTTGCCAATTTTAACAATAGGCCTTTTGCGCTGCCTCTGCGCAGACCCACACACGTGTGGCTCGAATCAGCCTCCAATCAAGCTGTCCTTGCCTGTCTCTGATGGTGGAAGTGACTCTCCGACCTTTTGGAAAAATTTCCTGGCCTTTGGAAGCTAAATTGACCTCCCTCTCGGCTAAATCGAACTGCTTACTAAAGCTACTGCACAACGCCCGCACGACTTCACTGTGGAATACTTCTGTCACTTGCTGCTGCCTCTTCGGAACTGGAATCTCCTCCAGAATAACTGTCTCTGCCCCTCACTGACTCTGCTTCCCCTCTGGCTCAAACTCTTCTTCCCTACTCAATGGCTGCTGCTGTATAGCTCGATTGGACAAGGAAGTCGACTCTCAAGTGTATCTCACTCCAACCCCATCAACCTCTTATAATCTCTCGTTGGCTCACTAATGACCATGATTAGATCTCCATCAACGGCTAAGATCATCTTGGCATCGATCCATGTGAGTTTCTAGAGAAATCTCACATGTCTCAATTAATTCCTATTGGAAATACTGAGAAGCGGGGGTGGGTAGGGGGGGCGGGTGAATCAATATTTCTTTTACAATTGTTACTTTACCAGTTTTAGATCACTTATAAACATAACACAAAATGAACAATTTAGAATAAATATTTTTATTAATCAGAAATAACTAGGGCTCCATTCCTATTCTTTACAATAAATCAAGTATAATAATGTTTAGGGCTCCAACCCTAGATGAAAACACCAATCTTCAATCAACTAGGCTCCGACCTGTATGGTGCCAAACTCCAAATTGGTCTTGATGAGGCTACAACCTCTAGGGATCCAACCCTATCTTCCACAAGGCTCCAACCTTGTCTTTATGAGGCTCCAACCCTCTCCACTAGCACAGACTCCAACCTGATCTTGAGGACACCTATCTTCTAGGGCACCAACCCTATTAGTCTACTTCAGCTCTTCAATGTAGGTTGAATGATTCTTCAAGGCTTCCCAAAAACTTCTGCAATAAGCCATGACAATATCTTGAAATTAGCCTTCAACAAATGCCCTCGCTTAGCTCATCAATGACAACTTTATGATTCTTAGAAGGTGTCTACACAACTCTTCATGTCACCCAAACAATATTCTTCAATGTCACTTCATGAGGGTTTCAATCATGCTCCAAACGTCCCCAAGATCAGCTTCTACAAATGTCTTCAACAGATCTTCAACAATGAAAGATATCTTTAATAAGCAGCTCCGAGAATTCTCCACAATCTTAGATCTTCAATCAGCTCTTCTACAATCTGCTTCAACATGATAAAATGTCTCCAACACTGTTTTTCAATCAAAATTCCAAAGATGCCACAAGAATAATCAAAAGGAGCTATCCACGAGGTTCCCAAGAAAAATCTTCAATAATGCATTTGTGATCAGCTTAAGAAGAATTGTCTCATATCTTGACAAATGCTTCAACTCTAAGAATTCTACAAGAACACCAATCCTTGTGCTTCTAAGGTTCCAATAATATCTTCTCAAAGTGTAGCTGCTTTTACAAAGGTCTGTTCAAGGATGTCCACAAAAAGAAACTTTTCAAGTATATTCTAGCAACAAAAAAACTGCTCTCAAATGATTCTAACCGGAGTTTCAACTTAGTTTAAGCTCTGATTTTCACAGGTCAAGGATGTGCACCAGATCTGAAGATGCATATTAGGTAAGAACTTCCAAGATCTGAACCAACCACTGGTCTAAATACACGTTTTCTTCACAAAAGAGTCTCCACAGGTTAGAATGTTAAACACTCTTCACAGGTCCAAAATAATTTTCTTCAAGTCATGAAACCTGAAATTCTTCACAGGTTCTGGTCACTATACTTTTCTTCAGATCTGCAAAATATCCACTTTAGTCCTCAACAGCTCCACAAGCTTTTAGATACCACAGGTCTGCAAAAGAAGTGCCTAGATGCCTCCACAAGTCTGAATTCAAGCTTGAACCAACAAGCTTAGTCTTTTTTTCTGGCCAATCCATATCTTTAGCCAACTTCGACTTCTTATCCATTTTGGAGCTAGACCCTTGGAAGATCCATTTTGGATCATCTGCATATATTGATCAAAATGTTTCTGAAAACGTCTTTCAAGTTTACAAGATTCACCTTGTGATTCTCCTTCTAAATGATGAATGATTGGCTATAAGATAGAGTTGATTTTTGGTCACTTCATTTCTATAATCCCAACTTTAATAAAATTTCTTGCATTTCCTTCTCTTGTGATGTCATCTGTGCACTTAGAGCTTGATCTTGCAGCGGCCACTTAAGAGTGGTCTTTGTGGGTCGAACAACTGTAATTTCTTTACTACATTTTATAATAGAAAATTACTAATAACAATATAGTGGCTGTTGTGTTTTCAGTTATTGGAATGGTGGCTTGTGGAAAAAACTGTTTATGACTTTGTTGAATGTGAAAAGTTGCCAAGAGAACCCAGATTTGAGCATTTTGAGGAAAGATTTTGAAGATCATTTATCAAGTAGCCCACAGCTCAAGAAAAAGCTTAAGCAATTGCTGTTGAAACAGAGGACTGTGATGTGCTCGGGAAGGTGAAATCCATTAATGCTTCTGGCATTCTCTTGCCCATGTAATTCTTGGGTTATTAAAGTGCGATGCTCTATTATTCACCCGAAAGGGTGTGAGTCTTCACCAACATTGGGTCTTAGTTCATTAGTTTAGCTTGAATTTCTTATGACAGATTGGAGGAAGTTTACATCCAACAGTGAATTGACGCATTCATACTAAGTGTATTCACTGTTCATAGTTCTGTAAGATGGCCCTGTAAGTTATTATTCTTGTAATAACTGTAATTTTCAATTATGATCTAGCCTGCACACTTGGAGGTGTGATGGCTCATTCCTTTGGTCGATTTATCTCAATTGGGCATTATTAGCCAACTTACCATTAGAACTATATGCTCTCTATATTTCAATATAGATGCTACAACCCAAGCATATCTCATGTTGTAGTTTTTTCTGGTTCATTTGCTTATTTATCATAGGCAATGGAGGTGAAATTGGCTTGGTTCAGGTTAACGGAGTTTGGCATTAATTGTAAACGAATCTGTTTTAAATTTCTTTTGCTGATGGTAGTCCAGCCAACTTATTACTATTTTATTATAATGAAACCATAAATAATGTGATGGCGACAAGATAAAATTATCATTAGCATTACTATGTAAAAAATCTAGCTTGGCTTTTAAATGTTGATATACAATCCTCTATACGTGTATTTTAGGGGTGTTCATAAGAGATTAACGTTGACGTAATGATGAAGATGTGATGTATTATATCAAATACTGTTGTTTGCCATCAAGCTAAGGTTTTTATTCACAGAAATTTATTTCTGGTAGCCTTTCAATGTCAGTGGCATAGATATTGTAATTTTATTCACAGAAATTTATTTCTGGCAGCCTTTCAGTGTCAGTGGCATAGATATTGTAATTGATATTACAATGGATGTCTGAATGCCATCTATTGACTTTTTGAGCTCGATGATTTACATGCTTCTTTGTAATAGCAAATTCACCATTCAATGGGGTCCATGGAGATATTTAATTTCCTTGTTGGTTTTGGTAATCTATATATCTTTTACAGTATTGATTGTTGTCTTCCAAGGGTTTTAATTAATGGTGGTATACATTTTTATTTACCAATGAAGTACCTCCAATTTGACCTCCTTTCGGAAATAATAGGTGCCAACCTTGACAAGGTTGGAGGTAGGTTAGAAAGATTAAGTTCAAACAAGGAATTTTATTATGGTAATTGATGTTTTATAGTGATTAGTTGGTTGTTAAGTAATTGTAACTGTTTGGAAATGTTATTTGCTCAGATGACTTGCAATTGCTAGATCATTTTAAGAGGTATATTCGATTCCACCTATATGTTATGTGCTCAGATGACTTGCAATTGCTAGATCATTTTTAGAGGTATATTCGATTCCACCTTTATTATTTAGATTTTGTGCTTAAGTGTAGTAGTTAATAATCATGTTAACCATTCTTTAGTTTTTTTTTGTCTCAACTTAGTATACTAATGTCCTCCTGCTAAATTGTTCCCTACAAAATCTTGTACTTTGCATGAAGTGGTGCTTTGTTATGTTATAAATGTAATGTAATGAAAGAGCTATCTATTGACAACAAGAAATCAATCATTATATTTGTACAACTGTGTGTAGGTGTCTTTAAGAGATAAGTATTGATGTGACGTTCTTAGCTACCAAATGGACAGTGAGATTGAACCTTAAAAATTGGAGTTTACCACTGAACTTTAGAATTCAACCTTGTTTGAATTGATTCACTGTGATGTGTGTGTCCGTGATCTTGGAACTCTGAACAGTCAAACTAGTCAATATAGCCTTAAAATGTACTTGCACAAATGTCAGAAAAATGCAAAAGATATACAATTATGGAGCTCATGTTATGAGTTATTAAAATTTTAAAAAGGTATATTTCTAAGTGGAATTTCCAGAGTTACATGAAGGAATTACAGTATCGAAATTGCGTCTAAACTATAATCTCTGAGTGGGAATTTTAGGTTGACTCAAGAATGTTTTGACTTATGTGAATCTTAAAAGACCCCTTCATCAAAGTTGAGGTTAAATTTATAAAGATATCTAACTGATTACAATTTTCAGTTATAAATGTCAATATATGTCAAAACTTATCGAACTAAGATGTTGCTATTGTGCTTGTCCTTATTGGTTGATGTTGGTCATGCTAAATCAATGCCAATTTCTTTAGTCAATTAGAGAAGCTAAAATTGACATAAATACCATTGAATGGTCTAGTTCATCTTTGGTTGAAGGGAAAATAAGGACTTTCGTTTCTGATGATGATAGGCCATCCTTCCCTGAAAATAAAAAAAAATTCTCTTTGGAGTTTTCTTTGTCAATGAATTTCTACTGTGGCATCTAACTTGTCACTTGATATAGTAAAATCTTTTAGAATTGTTCATTTGCTTCTCTAACACATAGTGTGCTGTCCCTCGCAAGGTTGATGCATCTTTGGGATCAAATTGTTTTTGTTTAACATTTTGATTTGGTCCTCATCTTCACCAAGCATTCGGAGCTTGAACATGTTGAGCTATATATTGAATATTTAATACTGTTTTACCATTTATAGTGGTTTAGATAGAGTTAGGTTTTAATTTAGAGTCTTTTTGCTTGAGTTGTCTTTGACAAATGTAGCTACAATTTATTTCCAACTTCAACTTTATTGTACAGTAAGTTATATTGATGTTTCTTCTATATTAGGTCTTCTACAATGACTCTTGCATTTGTCTATGGCTTAATCTAATGTGGCTGACAAACATCTCAACACATTGAATGTGGCCTTTTTGTTGTATCGTTTACTAATGTACTTTTCATTACATGATTTTAGAGTGCATGAGGTTGGAGCCCCAAATGTGCTTTAAATAATGATTTGTTGTAGTACATATCTCTTGATTAAAACTATATAAAATATAGGTTAAATAGTCATCCATCTTTGGATGTCAGTGATTGAACATTTTCAATAGTTGCATATTGTTTGATTCCCTTTATTTTTTTATACATTCATGAGTAAATGAAAAGTTGTGAATTGTATTTTGGTATCCATCAGCAATAATGATGCATTCCAAAAGTGGTTGACAAATCAATAAAAAGTTATGGGTATCAATAGTACAAATGCACTAAACATGTTGTAAAACAAGTTCATGGCTGATGCCTTGTTATGGCTTTGTATGGAAAGAGAGCTTCCATCTTGGTGATCTTGTTGACGATTACAAAAACATAGTCATTGACTTAAAATGTTGAAATATCCCCCAAGTCTATTGAAAATTAGTTTCCATGGCATGGTTGATACTAGAGATGTGTAGGAGGGCATTGATTGTTGAGTTTTGATTCTTTGATTGACATGCCACATAGTGTACAACCGAGGATGTAACCTTTCAACTTCTCCCATGTTAGGTGAATCAAAGTACCATTGTAGCTTGAAAAATATTTTGCACTTCAAAATGACCAATTATCCTGAAGTGTTATGCATCCCTTTACACACAACCATCTAAGCAAGTGCATATTGGACACCCTTGGATGTCGTTTTCTACTTTTCTACATCTCTTATTATAAAGTGTCTTAATTTGCGACATATTGTACATCCTTGGATGTGCTTTTCTACTTGTCACATCTTATGCAAGTAGAACTAGGTTAACGGATTTGGTTTTTGCATGCTAGAATACCTAGATTAAAGTGGGCTGCTCCTCTTCCCAACACTAATTGTCAAGATCAAAGTATACATAGTACATCAAATTTGAACATCAATTCACCTTTCATATTTTGTATTCCTTGATTCAACTTCTAATGAATATTATTGGTTTGGTTGTGATTGAACAAAGTTATGTGTGAAATGGTGATTTTGATTCATTTAACATTACTTTGATCAAAGTACTAATAGTTGTAAACAATGACTAGCATAGAAAGGTAACTATTTGATTACATGACCCTTTCTTGTGCTTAATTGCTAGGTTGAATAATTGTAAATAGATTATCCATTTGACTTGAATTTTTTATAATTTGACTCGCCTATAAATAATACAATGGCTTTAGGTTAGTCAAAACAATTTCCTTCTTACCTTCCATGTAGCATTGTTAGTGCCATTATTTGCTCAATTTTGGACATGTACTTGATCACAACATGAAACATGTTTACATGCATTGTAATGTCTACTATATTTCTATATAGTAGTACATGTGCATTTAAGTGTGTATCTATTTTAACGATTTGTTGAGATGTTATGATTTTGGAGATTTTGATAACATATAACTTATTATGGTTTTGTCTAATCAGATAAAGCTACATATCACTATGCACATCTTTTATGATGAGGCTTAATGACTTTCATTGGTAATATATGAACAAATGGATTTTATAGTTTGATAACGTTGTCTTGTATTTTATGTCTTGTACAATTGGTTATTTGGGAATTTTAATTATTTGAATACTAATTACATTTGGATTGATAAGTTGGTTATTTCAAATGAAATTTGTAGAATGTTGAATAATTGAAATATATATAATAGGATATAAATACCAGCTAAAATTATATTGGTAAAATATGATTATATTGAATGAATATATTTTTTAAATAAAGGTGTAAAGGGATGAAATGGGTTGATTGGTGATAATGATTGCTCTATTAATATTATTTGATTAATGAGTTATGATGATTGCATATTGCCATGTACGGTCATGTGAAGTGTTATGAGCATGAGTGATTTGATATAATACACGTCAAATAGCTTCCAATTATGAGTACCTTGTAAGATCCCATAAGCAAGAGCGAATAATCATTAAGACATAAATATGGGTTGAGGACAAAAACATATTTCTAGCTAACTTATACTAGTCATGCTAGACATGTATCCGTTGCATAGGGATATAAAAACTTGTGAGTTGTTGAAAGTTAAACTTTTGATGCTCTTTGATGTGATACTACCTTATGGGGGATATTATCAAGCCCTATATAAGCCCCATGTTAATCCTAATACCCCTTATTAAGCTCTAGATATTGAGTTATTATATTTCTATTATTATATCGCTATATTGGTTAGAACATTTCATTGTACCATTTGCCCTCTCCCTCTCTATACACACACACACACACAAAGGAGAAGTAGTCTAAGGAACATCAAATCTTGTCCTCTACATTGTATTAATTGCAAATGGAGGTTTCTTCCTCAAACTGGAGTGTTATTATTGGTTTCTTGTCATTTTTAAGGTGCAAGGTTAATGGAATTTGGTATCAAAACGTAGGATCATAGGTTTTTCTACTTCAAATGAGTCGTCTCAACATTTTCGCAATAATTTTTTTGAAGTCATTTTAGATTGTGAAATTATGATCCGATTAAGAAGACATCTCAAGGTATGTCTAGTAAAAATTTTAGGTTTTGGTTCACTATACTTTTGGAGATATACCTTTTGGAAATTAGGGATTGTGAATGATGCTAAAATCATTTTCAAGTGAGTTATATTGAAACTTTTGCTATAATTCTTCTTCAGGGAAGATTCAAACCATAAAATTTTGCACATATTAAGAAAACAACTCAAGGTACATCCAATAAAAAAATTATATTCTAGTTCACTATAATTTTCAAGATGTGACTTGTGCAAGTTAGGTTTTGTGAATAGCCTTGAAATCAATTTCAAACGAGTGATTATAGCATTTTTGCTATAGTTTATTTCTAAGGCACTTTAGATTGTGAAAATTTTAAGTCCTAATTAGACCTCACACCTTTTGGTGTAGGAGCCCCATCCGGAATATCAACCCAGTTGCCATATATCTCAAAGATATGCCTTGGCTCTAACCGTCAGCACAAGCAAGGGATGCAATGGTTTTCAAGAAGCGAGGAGGTGTGCCTGGGGAGTGTTCAATTGTAAATGTGTCAAGGTTCTTCTACTGCGGAGAGGGGAGAAAAGTGAGCCTCTAAGTGAGAGGTAGTAGTACCACCCAAGAAGAGACACACATGAACTAGAAGGATCCGTCTAACATCCAGTGAAATAATCCATAGAGGATGCGACGGTCATTACAACCAACAAATGAAGAAAGATCTGTTAATATCTTGCAGAATAGTCGACAAGGATGGGACAACAATAACAATGATTACAACACATTCTCAATAAGTTAAGTACTAAAATAATCGAAATAGTTCAACTATCTTAGCACATGTGAAAGAAAACATGAAATAAAAATATCCACATGATATTCTTACAAACATTCATAATCCATGCACGAAGAACGTGATGGCCTTGAAGACCTATGTCTTTAAGTAAAACTTCCAGGACACATGTTTACAATGTACATCACTAGCTCCAGTAGTGGAACATTGGAGCCACTCCTTGCTCAAAGAACTAGTTTATCTCTCTAATGCCTTGCGGGACAAACCAAGTTGAAAAGTCCTTTGCTCATACATTGAAGGAGTATATATAACGAAAGGGGTGATGCTTCCCCTCCTTGTGACTCTTTGACTACTCTCATGATTGTTTGACTTGCTATGACTTTTCAACTTCTATGACTCTCCATATTACATGTGTCATTTGGAATCCCACTTCATAATACATTTTGAATACAATATACATGGCCCACAACGATGATGTGGCATATGACAACTCATGACAAACATGACATGACATTGCTGATATGAACTGCTTGGATGATGTGGCAATGTCAAGCCACTGCTGCTGCTGTGAATGATGTCTGCTTGAGAATGATTTTGTCCTCTACCTTCTCATGGCTTGATGGTAGGATTCCTCAATGATCTCAAGTCCTGAGTTGTGGTCGCGAGTTGGTGTCCCTTTGCTTTTCCTTGATAGATCAGCTTGCATGCTCAACTATAGGACTGCCTTTTGCATGTCTTCCTCCTTCATCTCCTTCTTCATCATCTCGCCATATAATGATAAGGTACTTGCATATGCAATTCACTCATGACGAGATGCCATCAACTTGAAAACCTCCTAGCTTAAGATGATGCATTCAGATCTACTAACTAAGCTAGATCTAGGTGATAGGTTGGAAGGGGGGGCTTAGTGACTGCGCATTGCGCAGTTCTAGCAACCAAGGTTGAAGCTTGAGGCCTGAGACTGTGCAATGCGTAGTTCATGCTAGGCTGAGGGACATGTCTGCACAGTTTTGGTAGCTAGTGGAAAAGGTTGAAGGGATAGTCACTGCAGGAGAATTCTTCGCAGTTCTGAGAGGCAAGGGAGGTCAGGCCACTGCGGGATTGCACAGTTCAGAGGCTCAAAGAGAGAGCTTGGGGCTTGTGCTTGTGCAATGCATAGTTAAGGCTAGGTTGTTTGAGAGGATTGCACAATTATGGAGGTGAAGGCTAGGTCTTGGGCTTAGGAATTGTGCAGTGCAATAATCCTGGGAGGTAGGAACTGCGCATTGCACAAAATCAAAGGTCAAGGTCATAGCTAGAGGACTGGAACTGCGCAATGCATAGTCCAGGCAAGCTGAGTGAGGTCAAGTTGCTGGGTCGAGAAGCCTCTTCAGAAATGGTTAAGTGTTAGACCAGTGAGACTGATGTGTGAAGTGATAAAGCTTCGACTATGATCTAACACTTAGAATACTTGACGACTCAACAACATATATCACCCATGACCCATAAATAATACATTTTCATGCGTGTGACCGCTATATGACCAGTTATGACAAGTGCGACACCACAGATACAATTTACGACGAATGTGATGACACTTGTGCGATAGTGCTCAAAACTTCATGAACGAGTGCGACATATGTTTATATGGTTAGGAAAACTCATAAACACAAAGATGGACCCTTGAAACAACCAAAATGAGCTTTTACTCTTGATGTGACAACCCACATGTGAAAATACAACATTTCTCCTGAGTAACAAACGAGACCAAAACACTCCAAAAAGGTACATGAAATGAGTCTTAGTGTTTGGGACAACACTATACAAGACCAACAAAGGCTCTGAAATTGAGCATAGGCCAAAATTTTGGAGGGTATTGCAGCCGCTACAACACTTTGTGACACACTGGTAGAATTCCAGCTTCTCTGTTTTGGTTAACTCTTTCGTGTAGGGCCTTGGTTCTTTGGGGAGTACTGATTCATTGTTCATATTACTTTGGCCTTTCCACTTACCTGACGAACAGACATGGTCCCCTCTATACCTTCTTGGTTGAACACAACATAAGATTCAACATTTTCACAATGTTTCGAGTTGGGAAGGGTAGTGTAGATCACAAGCTTAAGATTTTCATAGTATAATTTTTCATCTCTGGTGTTGCTCCGCTGCCATCAGGCCTGCACAGTACCTTGACAGAGTCATGCAAGAACACAAACATTGCTCCATTGCCAACGAGCCTGGAAAGTACCCCGACGGAGTTGCTTGCTTCACCTCTCTGCGTAGGAAGCCTTTCTCTTCTTTTTCCTTTATATATTTATTTAAAGAGAACTGTGCATTGACACTTATTTATTTTGGGGCGAAAGAGGGATCCCGAATTATTGAGATCAGAAGAGGCTGTTCCTTCAGAGAATCATATAGAGACCTTTGATTTAGGTTTGCTCGTTTAGATTTTCCTCTTCTCCACTTCTACTAGTTGGATAAGCATGAAGACACCAAAACATAAATATCGAGTGTAGGTATGAGGTTTTCGTAATAGGCATGGGTTCATGGTTGGACCAAAAATCTCCTTACGGATGGATCGTATTTTCCGTCGGCACTTCATTGACCAAAGATATAACCAATACGAGGAAGACAGAATGGAGGTTAAATAAATGTTGAAGTGTCACAAGACTCTTTAGAGCTTGACCACACACATACTAAGAAGCCACAACATGTTCATGCACAACACTTATTCACATGACGAAAACAAAAAGAGAGACAAACAATAAGAAATAAAAACAAAAGAAGCAAAACGAAAGGAAAGACAACATGCAACAAGGGAACAAAATTAGAAGACAAACAAAATAAGCTAAACCAAAGTGTAATGCAAGAGAAAGTAAGAAAAGACAAGAGAGACTGAAGAGAACAAGACGGGATGGGTGCAAGAGAAGGAAACTAAGGTGCAACTAATCCTAATGCTTAACTAAAAGCTTGAAGGATGGGGTCAGGTGTAATGGAATTTCCAGCGAAGCCACCGTAGTTGTTCCCGACCTGCATCCACAAAGATATGAACAATTAAAACAAATATAAAGTAATGTACAATAGAAAAGATAAAAAATTTAATAACTTACACAAACATTTAAAGGTCTTGCCTATAGGAAAAAAAATGTGTCACAACCACTACTTTCATCCGATCCACATTCTTACCTGTTCGACGGAAAGAATAATCAGACGAACCTTGAAGACTTCTTGCAAATGCACCTTCTTCTATGTCATCTTGCTTAGCAAGCATGAGAGAATGCCGAAACCTGTTTATTGCAATGGAGCTTGCCGAGTAATATTGCTCCAACCATTCAATGTTTGAATCATAAAAGACATGATGATCCTATTGAAAACCCCGAAATCTTTGTAAAGATAGATTTTCAATTATAGGCACGGGATTATAACGAGAATCATGTGAGGGAAAACAAATCTGATTATATTTAGCAGTCATGTCGAGACAATGACAACTTGACATAACCATTAGTAGAGACTGAAGTGCCTCAACCGCTTGACAAAAATCTGAATAGTAATATGTTGAACGATGAAGATCAAAGGATGTAAAACAACTGCCATTAGATATACTGGTGGGAAAATGATAACATGAATGACAGTCAACAAAGATATAATAATGATCAAATGAGATGATTAAAGCATCAGATTCCCAGTTTGTAATAAACGTAGATAAATCAATTTGAACAGTTTTGTGAATGCTCTGAATACTCTAACCAAGTTCTTCGCAAGCCAAATATGACACACCGTTTTCTTGCAACTGATGTTCAACTATGCAAGCATCATAATCATGCAAGGAATTTAAAAGGGATGTCAGCACAACAAATACATGAGACCAGTCAGGACATGGTGAATGGAGAAGAATTTGATTCATGCGATAACTCATGCATTCATTATTACTCAAGGGGATCTCAGGTGAGATGAAGAACAAGATTTGTGATATGATACTCATAAGGAAAGCCAGAAGATGCTCATAATCAAATAAACTTGATAGATATGATTCCTTCAGCCAAATATGGTATTTTGAATGATCAACTTCATAATTCCATGACTCTACAAGAGATACACATTCCAAACTTGAGTTTGCTAGGAGATATTTACATGAAGATAAATGAATTGAAAAATATTCATGAATTCGGTTGGAAGTAAAATCTTGAAAATTTGAAAGATCACATTCGAGATACCAAACATTTCTCAAAAAGAAACTTTCATTGAGTGAAACCATGCAAAGAGAAGGATCATGCGAGAGAAACTAGATCTGACTTAGTTTAGGCATCTTACCAGAGTCGCGAGATCCTGACATAACCATCAACAGAAGTTGAAGTGCCTCGACTCCGTGGCAGGTCCCGAAAATTTCCAAGTATGTAAAATTGTATTTTGAAGATTGTATCAGACCGTGTATGGTGTGAGGATAACTGCTACTACCGGTTACAATAAGCCCACTTCTTACCGGATGGAAGTTGTCTTTGCCACTGGTTTGACCGATTCTTCAAAACTAAATAACCAGATTACTCAATTCGAAAGGTTCTTTTGATAATGAATTCAAAGATAAATGAATCGAGGAATTTTCATGAGCAAGCTGATTTGAAGAGTTGTCTTCATGCAAGTGAAGAGATGATGAGGGTTGGGAAGAGTACTCAAAGATTTGATTGTTTTCATTTGCATCATGGATAATCTCACCAACTTGTGTCAATTGAGAGGTTAACTCATCAGATGATGGACTTGAAGAACATGGAGTACCCCCATCGCAAGTATATGCATTGCAGACGGTAGAGAACAAGGGATAGTGATATGAAGAGGAAGTTTTGATAAGCACATCTTATTTGACTGAATCAAATTCTGGATCCAAAGTAAAATATTCATGAGAAACCAAGAGAACAACTGATGTACTTGGGAAATCGTAATCATGTACATCAACAAAGTCATCATCGTTGGAATGATTGTTGCCCGAGGCTACAGATTGATTGAAAGAATTGATTGCATTTGCTTCACTACCGAGATTAACAAATTGACAGTCACCCAAGAATGAAAGCGCATCATCTTGACACAGAGGATATTGACAAGAATAAGAAAGGTTGGGAGCGTCTTCACCTTCCTACTCCTCTTCTTGTGTAAAGTGACTGCCTTGTACCTGATAGCAATTTGAACCAACAACGTGAAAATCAAAAGAGTGTGAAAGACTAGCTAGTGGATTAGATTGATCGGGTGGATCATAGTACAAAGAGTAAAGGCATATAGATGATAGAGGATCACATAAATATTGACCAGATTGGAGGCTAGAGTTATGAATGATAACATCATGTTGCAGAATGGGGAAGTTAGTCTTCCCCATGGGCTTCATGAGACATTATGGGATTTCCTCCGTTGAATCTGAGTCATGAGAAACGAAAGAAGAATGAGAAGATGGATTAGGAATTTTATTTGCATATTTTTCAACTTTGTTACCATCGCAGAGAGGCACCCCTATTGGAACTGGAAAAGGAGGACAAAGAACAAAAGGAATAGTAAATTCCTCCTTTGAAATTAGAGGTGTCTCATGATTCACAAGAGTTGGGGAAGTAGAAAAATCAGGGGGTTCAGGTTCACCGTGTAAAGAGATAAGAACCAAGCGCTCAAACTCTTGTTTTAAGAAATCCTGATTCATGTCTTCTTCAGAAATTTCACAACAAAGGTGAAGGAATCGATCAGAAAAATCCTTAATTGATTCATTATGCTTCCTTCTTAAGAGATTGATTCTTTTATAAACATCTTGGTAAGTATACCTGTCAAAGGCTTGATGGATCTCCCTGAGGATTTGATGAAGGGAATGGATGGAAGAAGGTGGCAAGTTATGGCACCATCGATTAGTTTGATCTTCAAGGGTGAGGAAGAAAATCACACAAACAAACCCTTCATCATTGATATCGTAAGATTCAAAAAATTTAAGAAAATAAAAAATGTGCTTGGTTATGGTTGTTCCATCCCCACCATCAAACTTTAAATGGGACAAGTGATCGAGAGGCTCGTCAGGGATTGAAAATTGATAAAGGGAAAAATTGGAGAAACACCCCGAGAGTAAGATTTGTGTATGAGCCATTTTAGATAAGAGATTCAAACCAGATACAATGGGCTCAACTTGTCATCTGGCCCTCCTTCTAGCGCCAATGTTGACGGTGCTGGAAATCCGTCAACCAAGGGGTCTCACCAATGTGAAGTCCCAATTATACCTTAGACCGTTTGGTGTAGGAGGCCCATTTGGAATATTGGCTCGGTTTCCATATATCTCAAACAAATTCCTTGGCTCTAATTGTCAGCATGAGAGAGGGATGCAATGGTGTCTTCAAAAAGTGAGGAGGTGTTCCTGGTGAGTGTTTAGTTGTAAATGTGTCAAGGTTCTTCTACTGCAGAGAGTGGATAAAAGTGAGCCTCTAAGTGAGAGGTAGTAGTACCACCCAGGAAGAGACACAAATGAACCAGAAGGATCCATCCAACATCCAGTGAAATAGTTGATAGAGGATGCGACGATCATTGCAACCAACAAATGCAGAAAGATATGTCTAATATCCTACAGAATAGTCCACAAGGATGGGACAACAATAATAACCATTACAACATAGTTTCAGTAAGTTAGGTACTAAAATAACCGAAATAGTTCAACTATCTTAGCACATGTGAAAGAAAACATGAAATACAAACATCCGCAGAATAGTCTTACAGACATTCATAATCCATGCATGAAGAACATGCTAGCCTTGAAGGATTTTGTCATTAAGTAAAAGTTCCAAGATACATGTTTACAATGTGCATCACTAGCTCCAATAGTGGAACATTGGAACCACTCCTTGCTCCTCAAAGAACTAGCTTATCTCTCTACTTCCTTGCGGGAGGAGCCAAGGTGAAAAGTCCTTTTGCTCATACAATGAGGGAATATATATAACCAAAAGGGTGATGCTTCTCCTCCTTGTGACTCTTTGACTACCCTCATGATTGTTTGACTTCCTATGAATTTTCAGCTTATATGAATCTCCATATTAAGTATGTGTCCTTTGGACTTCCACTTCAGAATACATTTTGAATACAATATACATGGTCCATAATGGTGATGTGGCATATGAAAACTCATGACAAACATGACATAGCATTGCTGATATGAATTGCTTGGATAATGTGGCAATGTCAAGCCATTTCTACTGCTGTGTGTAAGAATTTACAGGGTAAGTTCCACAGAAAGAATACCAAAAGGACACCGCTCACAACCAGATCTCAAATCAATACACCAGTATTTTTGACGTGGTTAAAACCCTCAGAGTGCAAGGAGGGAAACAGTCCACGGCCTGTCCCAACGTGGGTACTACAGGCAATTTATTAATCAAAGAATGAAAATTTACATAAGCTTCTCTCATGCACGGATTACCCGAACAATGACCCTCCATGCGCTTTAAATAGAACTCATGGACCAATCGGGTGTCAAGCCACGGATCAAGTGTCGGTAATACCGAGGTGAGAGTGAACCGTCGGATCACTACATATCGTGACCGTCGGATTGTAAGTTACAAAATGTACAACGGTAAAGAAACACACTTTACCTAACTCTAACCTAACTCTATACTAGACCAAGTTGAACTTAACTATATTCTATGTGTCGGAATATCCTAACATCCCCCCTTAAGAACAACTTGGGATAGGATTGAAGGATTTACAAATATGACACAATAGGAGAAGGAAGGAGGCACTAGAGCCTATCCCCCCTTAGTGACAACTTCCTGAACTCCAAGCATATATCGAAGTTTAGTGAACTTCGCCTCTGTGAGAGCCTTTGTGAAGATGTCTGCAACCTGATCATCTGTTGGACAATATTGCACTTCAAGAACATGGTCATGAATGAGCTTTCTGATGAAGTGCATGTGTAGTTCAATGTGTTTGCTGCGCTGATGCTGGACTGGATCTTTGCATAGCTGAATGGCACTTTGATTATCACACCAAAGTGTGGTTGAATGCTGCTGCTCAAAGCCAAACTCTGATAGGATCTGACGAAGCCACAAGGCTTCCTTACTAGCTTCCACGGCACCACGATACTCTGCTTCTGCTGACGAAAGAGAAATGGCAGCCTGTTTCTTACAAGCCCATGTAATAGGTCCTGAACCAAGAGTGAAGACATAACCGGCAGTAGACTTCCGATCATCAAGGTCACCAGCCCAATCAGAATCAGTGAAACCAACTAACAGAGGAGCTGCTTTGGCACTGTAATGAATCCCAAACTGTACTGTACCTCGAACATAACAAAGTATTCTTTTAGCTGCTTTCCAATGACTTTCACGGGGGTTTTGCATAAAACGCGCAACAAGGCCAACAGCAAAGGAAAGATCAGGACGAGTATGGGTTAAATACAAGAGTTTTCCGACAAGTTGACGGTATAAGGTAGCATCAACTTCAGGAGAGGTACAAGAGACTGAAAGTTTGACTCCAGACTGAAAGGGAGAAGGGGCTGGCTTACAGTCTTCCATGTGAAAATGACGAAGAATATCACAAGCATACTTGGACTGGGAAAGGAAAATACCCTCTTGGGATTGCAAGACTTGAAGACCGAGAAAATAGTGTAAATGTCCTAAGTCTGTCATTTCAAATTTCTTTTTAAGGCTGGACTTCACATGGTTTATAAGGTTGGGATCACTACCAGTAAGAATAAGATCATCAACATAAAGAACAAGGATGATAAGAGAGTTGCCCTCTTTCTTGGTGTAGACAGTATTGTCAGAATGACACCTAGAAAAGCCAGATTCTAAAAGAAAGCTATCCATTTTGGCATACCAAGCCCGAGGAGCTTGCTTGAGGCCATAAAGGGATTTCTTAAGTCGACAAACAAGGCTGGAGTCTGTTTGTATGAAGCCAATGGGTTGTTCCATATAGATTTCTTCCTGCAAGTCCCCATGCAAGAAGGCAGATTTAACATCCATCTGATGGACTTCCCATTTTAAAGAGGCAGCAAGGGAAAGAACAAGGCGGATGGAGTTCATTTTGGCAACAGGAGAAAAGGTTTCAGTGTAGTCAATGCCTTCAACCTGTGAAAATCCCTTAGCAACGAGACGAGCTTTATGTTTATCAACTTTCCCATCTGGTCCATACTTGGTTCTGTAAACCCATTTACATCTAACAAGTTTGCGTCCCTTTGGTAGAGGAACAAGATCCCATGTATCATTTGTCATCAATGAATGATATTCTTCATTCATAGCTGCTTCCCAATGTGGATGGCCTGAAGCTTCTGCAAAAGTGTCAGGATCATGATTTACTGGAGCTTGAGCCAGTAAAGAAGAGGCTCTTTCAAACTGAGAACGTGTACGTCGCTGATCTGTAGGATCACCGGCAAGATCACCTGCTGCATCCCGAGTAGCACGGACCCATCTTGGAAGTTGAGGATCTTGAGAAGGTGGGGGAGGATTATCATCCTCGCTTTCATCATCTGAAGAAGAAATGTTTTCAAAGATAGAAGAGATAGGAAGAGGTGGCACATCCGCCGGACTAGGCTCGCAGGCCGATTTATTTTCATCAAATTTTACATCTCTTCTAATGATAACATTTTTGGACTTAAATGGAATAAGTCTATAACCTTTTACATCTTCAGAATATCCAACAAAAGTACATTTCTCACTTTAGGTTCTAAAGCTTTATGCTTTTCATCTGGAATATGGGCCCATGCTTCACTTCCAAACACACGAAAGTGACTTACATCTGGTTTAATGGAACTCCAAGCTTCTTCTGGAGTGATATTCTCTAGAACCTTAGTAGGAGTGCGATTGATTATATAATTTGCACAATTAATTGCTTCGGCCCAAAAACTAAGACTGAGTCCTTTAGATTGCAGCATACAATTAGCCATTTCCTTTAAGGTGCGATTTTTCCTTTCAGCTACACCATTTTGTTGTGGAGTGTATGGAACAGTATGTTGCATTTGAATTCCATTTTCGGTGCAAAAGTTGATGAATGTGTTTTTAACATATTCTCCACCATTATCAGTTCTTAGCTTAAGAATTTGATGTCCAGATTGTTTTTCAACAAATGCTTTGAAGGCCAAAAAAGTGGTAAATACTTCGCTCTTGAGTTTTAAGAAGTATACCCAAGTGCGTCTGGAGAAATCATCAATGAAAGTTAAGAAGTACTTGCAGCCAGAGAATGAAGCAACAGGAAGAGGACCACATAAATCACTGTGCACAAGCTGTAAAGGGGCTGAGGCGTGCCAAGAGGCACGTTTGTCAAAACTGTCCCGATGATGTTTTCCGAGTACACATCCGGAACAAACACCATCTCTGCAAGATACCATAGGAAGACCTGTCACCATATTTTCTTTACATAGATGCTGAAGGGAGCGATAGTTTAAGTGACCAAATCGCTCATGCCAAAGTTTGCTCACTTCATCATTATGAGCAACAAATACTGAGGGAAGATTGGATGACCCAAAGTTGTGAAACTTATACAACCTTTTGGAATCATCAGCAAGACCAGTAGCTAGAATCTGTTTAGGATCTTTTAGATCCTTGATTACAACATCATGAGGTGAAAATTCAACAATTTTACCTTCACCTGAATGAGTTATCTGATAGACAGATAGAAGGTTGCAGGATAAGGTTGGAACACATAATACATCATTAAACTGACCATTGTCTAGATGAACAGTTCCAGTCCCTACAACATTAAGAGATCTATCATCACCAATATATATATTTTTGGTGTTACAATCATTTAAAGAAGAAAACATGGCTTGGTTTTTGGCCATGTGACAAGAGGCTCCAGAATCAATGAGCCACTCATGAGAATGAGAAGAAGAAGAAGATACATTTAATGCATAACCAGACTGAGATGATTGACAATGACATGCAGAAAGTGCCATTCCGGAAGTTGAAGTTGAAGTAGGCTCCACATGGATGTTATGTTTCTTCATTGCGGCTTCCAAGGCTTCCATCTTCTTAAAGCATTTAGATTCTAAGTGGCCATCTCGATTACAAAAGTTACAATGTCTATCAGTCTTCTTCCATTTGTTTTTATTGGTCTTATCATTTTGCTGAAATGATCTTTCATTTTGAGGCTGAAATGGTTTAGGACCATTCTTTTGAGGATATGACTTCTTAGGATTCTTTGAATTTGGTTGCTGCTGGGCGGCTAACGCTTTCGTGGAAGAGTTTCCAAGATTAAGAAGACCAAGGTGTAAGAGTTTTTCTTGTTCTCTTATTAAGGAATCACAAAAGGAGTCAAAGGAAGGGGGCTTGTAGTCTTGTCCTTGACAAATGAAAGCTTCTCTTGTAGAATGGAAAGTGGAAACAAATACAGAGTAGGCTGGTCCCAACTTAGTAAGGATGGAATAAATAAGGTTACCATCTTCTTTCTTAACTTTAACACCTTCCAAGAGATATCTAAGGTTCTTGAATTTGGACAAGAAATCTTCAATGCAAGAAAAATTATTAGGATCCAAAGTAAGCAGCTCATTTTCAAGTTGATGGGCTCTAATTTCATTTTTAATCCCAAAAACTTTAGCAAGTTTTTCTAATGCTTCATGAGGAGTCTCAAGTTCCGCAATGTGGAATCTAAGATCAGGAGAAATAGACATCCCTATCAAACCACGTGCTTGATCTTGTCTATTTTCCCATTTTGCCGCCTTGTCTTCATCTTTTGGTTTCTTCTCTTGGTCTGTGGCTATTCTGAAGAGACCTTTACTTCTAAGTAAATCTTCGATGTAGGCTACTCATTGGAAGTAGTTAGTGCTGTCAAGAATGACTTGGCATGGGCTTTCCATTTTAAAAAAAAACTGAAGCTGAAGATGCTGAAAGTAGGTGTTCCAATGGATAGATCTCGAAAAAATAGGCGGTTTTAAAAAAAACGGCTCTGAAAAAGGCTTCCGGATGAAGAAGTTATGGCTTTTTGAAAAATAATTGTTGAAGTTGCCGGCAAAGTGCGCGAATGTGCGGGAATGAAAAAATCCGCCCCCACAAAATGGAGACTTGAACCCAAGACCTCTACTCTCTTAAAATAGCTTTGAACCAATTGATCTATACAAAAAATTTGAGAGAGAGAGAGAGAGAGAGAGAGAGAGAGAGGGGGGGGGGGGGCCTCGGTTTGCGTGCTTGCCTTGAGAAAGCTCTTTTTCCCTACAAAACACAAAACACAAAACCCAACACGAATATGCAAAGAAAAACGAACCTTGCGGCTCGAAGTTAGCTTTAGCCAAAAAACTAGAAATTTTTAAAAAAAATCTCAAAGTTAGCTTTAGCCGAAAAACTAAATATTTTTCTCAATGTTTCTGATTTTCCGAGATCACACTAAGGTGCAGGGAAAAGAGCATACGCATGAGAAAAATCCTTCCTTTCTGTTTCTGATTTGCCCAGATCGCACAGAGTCGCAGGGCAAAGAGCATACGCAGAAATGAAAGGTATAGATCCGGTTAAAAAAAAAGGCTAAATAAACTGAGACCGAAATAAGCAGAGAGAAAATAACAGTAAACTGCAAAAAAAAACACTGTATACCTCCCGATCTGAAAAATGACGCAGCTAGGGCTACCGGAAACCTTTTCGCGTGAAACGAAAGGGGTTCCTCACTGGAACAGATGCTCCGAACGCAACAGAGCAGTCCTCTCGGCCCGAAAGCAGTCAGAAACAGCAGATCTAGGAAACGACAGCCGCATGCAGTTCTACCGGCTTCAGATTTGGATCACCAACGGACGCGGCCCTCAAATAGCTCCGATACCATGTAAGAATTTACAGGGTAAGTTCCACAGAAAGAATACCAAAAGGACACCGCTCACAACCAGATCTCAAATCAATACACCAGTATTTTTGACGTGGTTAAAACCCTCAGAGTGCAAGGAGGGAAACAGTCCACGGCCTGTCCCAACGTGGGTACTACAGGCAATTTATTAATCAAAGAATGAAAATTTACATAAGCTTCTCTCATGCACGGATTACCCGAACAATGACCCTCCATGCGCTTTAAATAGAACTCATGGACCAATCGGGTGTCAAGCCACGGATCAAGTGTCGGTAATACCGAGGTGAGAGTGAACCGTCGGATCACTACATATCGTGACCGTCGGATTGTAAGTTACAAAATGTACAACGGTAAAGAAACACACTTTACCTAACTCTAACCTAACTCTATACTAGACCAAGTTGAACTTAACTATATTCTATGTGTCGGAATATCCTAACACTGTGAATGATGCCTACTTGAGAATGCTTTTGTCCTCTACCTCCTCATGACGTGATGGTAGGAATCCTCAATGATCTCAAGTCTTGATTTGTGGTCGCGAGTTGGTGTCATTTTTATTTTCCTTGATAGATCAACTTGCATGATCAACTATAAGACTATATTTTGTATGTCTTCCTCCTTCATCTCTGATGAGCCTTGGTATTGCAACAAGAATGCTGCAACTCCCAAGGCTACCGAATTTTAATTTCTATCCCGGGGTTTGTACAAACTTAAGAGGTATCAACACTATATGTGCAACATACAATGTGTCCTTCCTTTGTTGTCATGATATAATGGAGTGCATGTACTGCAATCAAACCCTAAACTAATTGCAGAAAATGAACTGAAATGGAAACCCTAACTTATTGCAAGAAATAAAGTACAAGGAAATAAACATATTCTAATTGCATAAATATCATGAACTAAATGTAAAAGAAACCTAACTTAACACTATTTATCACATGTGATGATTTAAACTAATTGAGCATGGAATCTGATCTAGAGAGTGATAAATGTTGTGTGCATGAATAAATATAAAATAACTTTGTCCTTTTTATCTTTTTGCTTGAAAAATGTAAATGCTAATCTTGCTTGGTTCTTTGGCAGGGGAGACAGGTGTGGGACCTAATCCTAGCTTCTAGTGATAATTTTTCTCAATACGGGCTCAAAACAAGCCACTACATGTTTTCCTATAGGAAGTACTAGTTCCTACAGGATGTCTATAGGATCCCCCGTTTTATTACAAAAAATAGGCCGAAAGCTTAGGAAGTGGTGTAGAAGGTGGAATGGAGTTTGGAAAAGGTGGATAATGGAAGAATAAGGCATGGAGGTGGTGGAAACTACCCAGAACTCAAGTAAGGGCTTCAAGATGGGTAGATTTGCTCAATGCAAATGGCAATTTTTGCTTATAAAACAAGAATTTGCATTGAGACTTTAGTGGATTTTGGCGACATGGGTGGATGAGACGAGATGAGGTCTCCTTGCAATGTATAATCTCCTGCAGTAACACACATTATTGTTTGCATATATCCACAAATTCATCTATACATCAGAAAGATTTATTAAATAACGGAAAATTACCAGTCTGAAAATCAGAAATTCAAGAACTAGTGAGCTAATGCAAGTGGAACCAACTCGATTGAAGCTTGTTAGCATGCTCTAAAAAATAGTAGAAATTTATTGTTCTTTGCTACAAAGGAGTTCTGGAAATCTAGATTTGGGAATAAGAAGACTAATCCAAGTAGCTCAATGACTACTATGACCTTCCAAATCTTTTACAAGGATGAAATGATGCTTGTGATTCTGCAAAATAACTTACATCAACCATTATCCCAATCTTACAATAAGAAATCATTAATAATAAATGTAGAAATAGAAAGAAACAAAAACAAGGGATGCATGTGAATAATAAGTGAAAAGAAGGAAAAAAATGATACAAAAGAGCTTTGAGGCTCATGGGATAGCCAAGCCCAAGGAAACTCAAAGACCTGTGGAGGAGAACAAGATTTAGAAGTTGAACATGACACCAATCTTTATTATTTTCATCAATACAATTACATCCCTGCAAGAAAATACAATGGAGCTACAGAAATACGAGTTCTCTCCACAATAAGACTAATAAAAAATCTATCAGTAGAGGAAAAGTCAACTTGGTACTTATACAAAATGATTAGGAACAATTCTCCATGAAATGAGGAAGCTTTCCCCACCAAAATCCCTTGATTAGTGGATTTGGTTCCCAATACTAGGAATTTTCATTAAATGGCGAGGAACACATTCCTAGATTTTCTTAATCATTGGAGTTCCACAATCTGTGCTATAATTCCATAATATCTTGTTGATTTATTATTTAATATTTATCCTCCTATAGTAGGGAGCAAGTCCCTAAATTATCTCCTCCGCCAAATCTTCATAACATTCCCAATATTCTTATAATATTCCACAAAATAGATAATATTAGGCACAAATATGCAATTATTCATAAACCTTTCTAATGAATATATTAAAGTTAAAAATACATTATCTAATGCAAAAAAAGAGCTTTAATTCATTGAAGGATGGTCATAGGCCTTAATTTATGTTTAATTTAGAGGTATGGGCCTTAATTTATGTCTAATTTAGAGGGCCATCATACCCCCTGCTGAAAGTGTTGCTCATCCTCTGAGCAAACTAGTGAGCTCATTGTGCCTCATTCATGGCCCTGATGGCCTCTCTCTTGTGCATTAAGAATCTTGGCTGTAAGTTTTGCAAGGACAAGCCCAAAAACATATTTGTGCAAAGAAAAATCATTGTTTCTTGAGACCATTAGCTTGCCTTCTTCTTTTCTTTTGTGACCTAGATGATTGCATAATGG
Organism: Pinus tabuliformis; assembly: GCA_031772625.1. Taxonomy (NCBI): domain Eukaryota; kingdom Viridiplantae; phylum Streptophyta; class Pinopsida; order Pinales; family Pinaceae; genus Pinus; species Pinus tabuliformis. Next base: position 841,083,172 of record CM062817.1, on the reverse strand, counting down.
CCTTGGAGTTTTTTTGTTTTGATTAGGTCTCTCTTAGGCATTGCCTTTTTTTGGTTTTTAGCTCAATTTATTCCTTTCTTCCTTCCTGTAGCAACATTCTGTCTTCCTTTAGCAGTCATTCCTTCTTCCTTTAGAGTCTTCTAACTGTATGGGAGTGATGAGAAATGATGTAGGTTTGTGAAAATGGAGAGGATGCTCTGTTTGTTTTTTTTCAAGAAATTTTTAGGGTGAGACAGAGTGTAGGGTTTGTTCTTGAAATTATGAAATGGGATGGATGAATGATGGATAGATAGTGAATATGAAGTGGATGGAGGGCTTGGAGTGCTGTAGTGACTTGGTCTTTGCAAAAATTTCTTCTTTTAAATGTTTTCCTCATTCCTTGAAATCATCACCCTTCGTAATTTGACCTTTCAACATTGCATGAGTGAAGGAGTGAGCTGTAATTAACTAGTTGAAGGCGGTTGAGACTGCTGACCCATCCTTAGCTTATAAAACCTCATCTCTCATGCATTGACAACAAATTTATAACTATAATATGCTTAAGAGAAGATGTCAAGAATATTGCTTACCTGTACCTACCTGATGGTTGTTGAAGAGACATGCATGCTACTACTGAGTTGATGTTGTTGTGCTGCTAATGACTCAGGTACATCTTCTTGACTACCTTTTTCTTTTTTGTTGATCTCATTTTGTTGATGGGTTGTCTTCTTATTGATGTGCAGGTGTTGGGGGCCCTATATCAAATTTCCCTAAAGAATACCTAACATTTTGACCCATTTCTCCATCATATTGCCTCTTGTAGATTTTTCTCAGCCTTCCTGTAGAGATCTTGTAGTAATTCAAAACTTCCTATAGAGAGCCTGTAGTAATTCAAGACAACTTTTTGTAGCAGACTTGTTTTGTCCATATCTCCCAAACAGTAGAATGGATTGACCTGAAACTTTTTGAGCATGTTTCCATCATCATTATGCACCTCCCCATAAAAAAACATTTGACCAATGGATGCACGAATCTGTAGAAAAACTAAAAATGGTTGAAGGTGATGGAAGATGGATGCATGGTTTTCAAGTTATGGAAAAAATAAATTTCTGCTCTATGTATTTTGTTTCATGTAGTAAAACAGAGCATTCTTGTAGTTTTTTGGACAACAAGCAAACTGAATGGGAAAAGATTGAGAATGATGGGTGGATGGTGGAAATAGATGAGGGTGATGGATTGGCATGGCCTTGGCCTTGTTGGAGCATTTGAGAAAAAGGAGGAGAAAGTCAAAATTTGACTTCTTTTGACTAGGCTTGACCAATTATTTTCTTTTGGTACCAGCTTGCAGATGTTGGAGAGTACATGCATTCATTAGAGAGACATGGGGATATATATATATATATATATATATATATATATATATATATATATATATATATATATATATATATATATATATATATATATATATATATATATGGGCCTACTAGTCACCTCTAGGAGGTTTTCAACTAGTAGGTTTGCCTAGACGCCTTAAAGGAGGTTTTCACATAGGATCTTTTTTTCCCCAACCCATTGACCACCTCATGGAGGTTTTCAATTAATGAGCCAATTTGAGGTGCCTCAAAGGAAGTTTTCACTGGAGTTTTTTTATTTATATTTATATTTAATTTAATTTTTTATCTTTTTCTACCCTACCCTACTTGAAAAACAAAATTACTTTCAAGTATAAGAATAATTCCAATGGAGCCATGTGCACATCAAGATAACAACCAAACTGATGTGTAGGCTTGCAATATATGATTTGACATGTACCTGGATTTCAGAGACCAAATGATTTGACTTTGAAAGGATCAAGCATAGTTGAAGAAGAGAGTGATGCTCCATCTTGTTGATTTTATGGAACCAAACCTCAATATAACTTTGATGTCCTTGGTTTTCTTGCTTATTTGGATCATTCTCCATGTCTTCTTCTACCATGACCTTCAAATCTTCCTCTTTTTTCCGATTGTTCTCTTGAATACATGGAGGATTTCATGGTAACGATGAGGGAACTTTCTCGATCTTTGATTTTGTTGTCTGCCCTTCATCAAATGCAACCCATGATTCTTTGGTATTCTCATTTAAATCTTATTCTTCTAGATGTAGTCCTTCAATGATATCAAGAGAATCTCTTTTTTGCAATACTCTTCCTGAGCTATGGTGAATACCATTTAACTCAAGAGGAGATGTTTGGAAGTGTTGTACCTCAGCATTGTAAGTGGGTTGAGCTACTTCAATGTGTGGGTTTGGAAATGGTGGTACAGGTAGTTGAGTGAGAGTGTATATTTGAGATGGATGTGGTTGGGGTTGTGGTTGTGGTGGAGGTGAATGGTAGGGATAATATGGATTCGGGTATGGAGGATATTGAGGAAAATATTGAGGATATTGTGGATGGCTCCCACAAGTTCCTTGCTAACCTTGTTGCCAAGATTGATTTTGGGGTTGAGATGGCCAATGTTGCCAAGGAAAGGGTGTGTTCTAATTACTTTGAGATGGATGCGCATAAGATTGAAATTGTGAATAAGGTTCTTGCATCATACCAGATTGAATAGGTTGCCATGGCCTTCTTGGAGCCACATAACATAGCTGCATTGACAATTGACTTGGTCCATTGTCCTGTTGGTGAAATTCCTTCAACCTTGGTAATCATGGACAATGTTTAACATCATGTCATTCTGCATGGACAACACAAATATCAACATCTTGTTTTTCTTCATCTTGCATTCTTCACATTTCTACTTGTTTGTTTAGATTGCTAAGAATTTATGTTTTAAAATCATCAAACAAATTTCCAAGTTTAGCTTGACTTACCGATATTGATGCCGATTTACCTACTCTTGCTCTTCCTCTTGATATGTGTTTGCATGTTTCAAAAATTTCTTCAAATGATAATTGGTATACACCACCTCTACTCATGAGATCAAGGAGATCAATCCACTCATCCCTAATTGTTCTAAGTAAGGGCTTTTAGTGTGTCAGATCCTAAATGATGTAGTTTTTCCCTCTTAACATTATGCATGAACCTCTCTATTAGATCCTTTAGACTCTCATATTCCTTTTGATTCATTCTAAATATTTCTTCTTTAAGATCATGATATTTATATTTTTCTAGAAATATATTTTGCATATCATTGCATGATCTTATTGAATTAGTCCCTAAACTTATGAACCATTTAAGAGCTCTATCCTTCAATGTTTCCGGAAACAATCTCAATTTTTGAGTTTTTAGTAAGTAACCATAAGATCTACAAACAATTTGAAATTCAAATAAAAAGGTTTCTGGATTCTCTGACCTTAGACCATGAAATTTTGGAAGAAAAGGTGGAGGGATGTTCTTCATGTGTACACCACCATCAATATCTTGAATGGGAAATCTGAGAAGATCTTCCTCATTGTCATCATCTCCATCCATTTCTTCTACATTATTTGTCATCTCTTGTTCATGTACCTACAAAAGTGGATGTTGATGTGGCTCTTACTACACAACGTGATCAAATGGGGGGGTGGGTTGGTGTTGGAGATTTTTTTTTGATTTTATGATTGAAGGAAAACACTAATGCAATGTACTTTTCTATTTTTGAAATTAAATATGTCTAATGATATATATATATATATATATATATATATATATATATATATATATATATATATATATATATTGATTGTTGCAAAAAGTAAAAAGAAATGAATCAACTAGGGAAGAAAACAATGCATACTTTGACACCTCCCCGACAACCACACAAAAAAGTGATGAGCCTCAGTATTGCAACAAGAATGTTGCAACTACCAAGGCTACCGAATTTTAATTATCAACCCAGGGTTCGTACAAACTTAAGAGGTATCAACACTATATGTGCAACATACAATGTGTCCTTCCTTTGTTGTCATGATGTAATGGAGTGCATGTACTGAAATAAAACCCTAAACTAATTGCAGAAAATGAACTGAAATGGAAACCCTAACCTATTGCAAGAAATAAAGTACAAGGAAATAAAAATATTCTAATTACATAAATACCATGAACTAAATGTAAAAGAAACCTAACTTAACCCTATTTATCACATGTGATGATTTAAACTAACTGAGCATGGAATCTAATCTAGAGAGTGCTAACTGTTGTGTGCATGAATAAATATAAAATAACTTTTTCCTTTTTATCTTTTTGCTTGAAAAATGTAAATGCTAATCTTGCTTGGTTCTTTGGCATAGGAGATAGGTGTGGAGGAAAATGAGTACAATGATTCAGATGGCTAGGAGGGAAAGTAGGGGCCTAATCCTAGCTTCTAGTGTTGGTTTTTTTCAATTTGGGCTCAAAACAGGCCACTACAAGCTTTCCTATAGGATGTCTACAGAAGGTACTAGTCCCTACAGGATGTCTACAGGATCCCCTGTTTTATTACAAAAAACAGGTCGAAAGCTTAGGAAGTGGTCTAGAAGGTGGAATGGAGTTGGGTAAAGGTGGATAATAGAAGAATAATGCATGGAGGTGGTGGAAACTACCCAAAACTCAAGCAAGGGCTTCAAGATGGGTAGATTTTCTCAATGGAAATGACAATTTTTGCTTATAAAATAAGAATCCGGATTGAGACTTTAAGGGATTTTGGCGACATGGGTGGATAAGGCGAGATGAGGTCTCCCTGAAATGTAGAATATATTGAAACAACACACATTATTGTCTGCATCTATCCAGAAATTCATGTAGACATGGGAAATATTGATTAAATAATGGAAAATTACTAGTCTAAAAATAAGAAATTCGAGAACTAGTGAGCTAGTAAATCTATCAGATGCCTAACCTAATCAAGTGAAAATGCAATGGTTGAATTTTTTTTATTAAATAGAATGTTTTTATGATCTAATGCAAGTGGAACCAACTCGATTGAAGCTCGTTAGCATGCTCTAATAAATTAGCAAAAATTTACCGTTCTTTTCTACAAAGGAGTTCCAGAAATCTAGATTTGGGAATAAAAACACTAATCCAAGTAGCTCAATGATTACTATGACCTTCCAAATCTTTTCCAAGGATGAGATTATGCTTTTGATCCTGCAAAATAACTTACATCAACCATTTAACCCAATCCTACAATAAGAAATCAGTAATACTAAATGCAGAAATAGAAAGAAACAAAAAGAAGAGATGCATGCGAATAAGAAGTGAAAAGAAGGAAATAAAATGATACAAAAGGGCTCTGAGGCTCCTGGGATGGCTAAGCCCAAGGAAACTCAGAGACCTGTGGAGGAGAACAAGATTTAGAAGCTGAACATGATACCAATCTTCATTATTTTCATCAATACAATTACATCCCTGCAAGAAAATACAATGGAGTTGTAGAAATACGAGTTCTCTCCACAATAAGACTAATAAAAAACCTATCCTAAGAGGAAAATTCGACTTGGTAGTTATAAAAAATGATTAGGAATCATTCCCCATGAAATGAGGAAGCTTTCCCCACCAAAATCCCTTGATTAGTGGATCTTGTTCCCAATACTAGGAATTTGCATTAAATGGCAGAGAACACATTCCTATATTTTCTCAATCATTGGAGTTCCACAATCTATGCCATAATTCCATAATATCTTGTTGATTTATTATTTAATATGGATTCTCCTGTAGTGGGGAGCAAGTCCCTAAATTATCTCCTCCTCCAAATCTTCATAATTTTCCCAATATTCTCATAATATTCCATAAAAATAAATAATATTAGGCACAAATATGCAATTATTCATAAACCTTCCTAATGAATATATTAAAGTTAAAAATACATTATCTAATGCAAAAAGAGAGGTTTAACGTGTCGAAGGATGGTCATATGCCTTAACTTATGTTTAATTTAGAGGTATGGGCCGTAATTTATGTCTAATTTAGAGGCCCATCAATCTCCTGCTTCATCATCCTGCCATAGTATGATAAGATACCTACATCTGCAATTCACTCATGATGAGATGACATCAACCTGAAAACCTCCTAGCATAAGATGACGCATTCAGATCTATTGACTGAGCCGGATCCAAGTGACAGGTTGGAAGGGAGGTCTCAGTGACTGCACACTGTGCAGTTCTAATAGCCAAGGATGAGGCTTGAGGCCTGAGATTGTGTAATACGCAGTTTAGTTTGGGCTGAGGGACATGTCTGTGTAGTTTTGGAAGCCAATGGAACAAACTGAAGAGATCGTCACTGCAGGAGAATTTTGCACAGTTCTAAGAGGCAAGGGAGGCTGGTCCACTGCGGCATTGCACAATTCAGAGGCTTAGGGAGATATCTTGGGGCATGTGCTTGCATAATGAGCAGTTAAGGCTAGGCTTCCTGAGATGATTGCACACTTCTGGAGGTAAAGGCTAGATCTCAGGCCTAGGAATTGTAGAGTGCAACAGTCATGGGAGGCAGGAATTGCGCATTGCGTAGAATCAAAGGTCAAGGTCACAACTAGAGGACTAGGAATTGCACAATGCACAGTCCTGGCAGCCTGGGCGAGGTCAAGTTGGTGGGTCGGGAAGCCTCTTTAGAAATGGTTAAGTGTTAGACCAGTGAGATTGATGTGTGAAGTGATAAAGCTTCAACCGTGATCTAAAACTTATAATACTTGACGATTCAATAACATAGATCATCCATGACACATAAACAATACATTTTCATGCTTGTGACCGCTTGATGACCAGTTATGACAAGTGCGACACCACATATACAGTTTATGACAATTGTGACGACACTTGTGCAACAATGCTCAAAACTTTGTGAATGAGTGTGACACTTGCTTATATGGTTAGGAAAACTCATAAACAAAAAGATGGACCCTTGAAACCACCAGAATGAGCTTTTACACACTATGCGACAACCCACATGTGAAAAGACGACATTTTCCTTGAGTAACAAATGAGACAAAACCACTCTAAAAAGATACATGAAATGAGTCTTAGTGTTTGCGATAACAATGTACAAGACCAAGGAAGGCTCCAAAATTGAGCGTAGGCCAAAATTTTGGAGGGTATTGTAGTCGCTACAACAAGGTAATGCATACAATACTTTGCCAACATTGTCAAATAAAAAATCCAATAAAAATTAGCACATAGAAACCTTAACAATAGCCATTCCATGAAATAAATATAAAAGATAATCAACAATATAGAATGCATATAAGAAAATGCTTGAACCAATCCTTTATTATTCCAAAATGGTGCCTTCAAAGAAAGATAATGTCTCCATAAGTTAGTACTCCACAAAATATCACATCTCCATAAGATACATGATCCGGATTTAGACAGGAACACAACAAATTACATAGATAACCATATACACAAAGATGCAACAGAAATAATACTTCATTTCATTAATGGAAAACACTGAAATATGCTTACAATTAGAAATGGAAATAAACCAGCTAGGGCGATGGTAGCTTATCTCTGAGAAGAGATGTGGTGGCTACATGCCTTTGAACTATTCTAAAAACTCTGTTACAATGAGGTTCGAAGGACTATTTATTTTTGAGAAACAATGGAAAACCCTTAACATTCCAAAACCTAACCCTAGAAGATGAAACGCCAAATTGTGGGTCTCGTTTGGGTAAATTGGTACATCAAATTCCCGGGGTCGTAACTTTGGCATACGATATCCGTTTGACGTGTACAGTAGCTCGTTAGGAAGATCTATCCGAGCACTACCACTTTGGAAGGCAACATGGGTCGATGGACCCATGTTGCCCCAGATTTCCCAAAAAACGTCGTTTAGGGCCTCAAAACGGCTCCGGAAGTTCAGGACCCGAAAAACTGCTAAAAATAGTAAACTGTGCTATAATTTAGGGAACTGAAAAACTGAAAGAGACAGTTGTGGGGGTCCAAATGGGATAGGTGGGTGGCCACCAACATCCACTTGGATCATTCCTCCCCCCTTAGGAAGCAATGGTCCCCATTGCATTGAGTTCCTCCCTGAGATGAGGAAGCTTTTGCTGATCTGGGTCTTTGGTGAGTTGTTCTGCAATCTCTGATGTGTCCAGAAATGATGGGAAGCATGGTCGACGATGGTCTACATTGAACACTCGGTGCAAGCGAAGGAATGGAGGAATGCTGTGCTTCACAGCATTGTTTCCCGTAGCCTTGGTACTGGTGTAAGGACCATGTTAGAGTGGTATGAGTTTCTGATGGGTTCTGGTAAGGCGTTCTCTCTGCAGATGCAACCAGACTTTGTTGCCCACTTGAAGCTTGTGTGGTATCCCTGTCGGTGAGGAGAAGTTGTTCCCGTGTTTTGTCATGACCGTATTCCTTTGCTGCTGCTGCTGCGTAGAGGAACCCTTTGCAGGGGTCATGGATGTAGCAACGATCTTCCCCTTACTTTGGGAGTGAACCAGACAGATGAATTTCCTAGTCTATGATATGAGCTTGCTGCCTTTCTTGGTAGTGATCAAAGAGGTGGCAATAAGAGGGGCTACCTCCGGTATCCTGTATAATGAATTATCTAAAGAAATAATGACAGCGCGAGGCCTTGGACTCATACACAGCATGTCGCCTCCACAAGTATGGCTGGCCTAATAAAACATCACACACATCCAGAGGTGTAACATCACACAATACCTCGTCTGTGAAGGGCTTGATGCTGTAGGGAAGGCGGCACTGCTGGCGAACTTTGAGATCTCGTCCTTTATGAAGCCATCCGATACTGTACGGCTGGGGATGTGGTGTAGTCGGTAGGCCCAACCGCTTCACGACCTCTGCTGAAATAAGGTTCTTTTGGCTGCCACTGTTGACAATGAATTGCAGCGGTGAACCCTTCACCCACATCTGTGAGTGGAAAAGACGCTCCCCTTCCTCTAGATTTTTGGGCTCATTTTTCTGGATCTTAGCAGTGGCAACAGTGGCGCTGGGATCCGCATCAATGATTTGCTTCCCTTTTCCATTCCCCTTGTCAGGTTCTGGCTCAGGGTCGGAACATGCATCTGATTCAGAAGCCTTCAACTCAGCCACCAGCGACTGCTTGGTCCGACACTCACTTGTGTTATGAGTGGGACTCTTGTGGAACTCACACCACTTTCCTGTGTCCTTCTTCGGCTTCGTGGTGTTGTTCTTTTCTTGTGGCTTCGACGGGTTGTCTTGGGTCACCCCGCCTTGGCTTTGTCCTTTGGGCTTCGGATTTGCAGATCCAAAGTCTTGCTTCTTCTGTTTGAACTTTTGCTCGATTTTGACAACGTATCGGTATGCTGTGCCGAGTGAGGAGATGTTCAAGAACTCCATCTCTTCCTGGATGTATCTGTGTAGGCAGCTGCGGTATTTGAGTACCAGATGTAGCTCAGAATCTTTGATACCCAACTGTGTGCGAAGGGTATGAAAAATGTTTATGAACTTCGGCAAATCTTGGTCTTGTCCCTGCTGCAATGTGGTCCATTTCATGTATTTGTCCTCATAGCTTTTGACAGGGTAGTACTGCTCCTTGATGGCATCCCGGAAGTCATTCCAAGTGGGTGCAGCTGAAAATAGTGAGCCTATACTTTCATCCTTCTGCTCGCAGTAGGTTTCCCACCAGTCCTTGACGTGGGGGGATGCTTTGAGAAGAGCGAAAACAATCTTTTTCCGACTCGAAAATTCATGAACAGAAAAATAACCCTCTAGTAGATTTAACCATTTATCTACGGCATCTGCGTCTATCTGACCCTCGAATATGGGGATTTCAAAATTAACTTGTACCTTAAAGGGCGTGGCGTTTCCAGAGTAGCTGCTGGAAGTCGATGCGTCGCTTCTGGGTAGCCACTGAAGGATCTGGGCAAAGCTGTCCATCATCACGTTTCGTTGTCGTTCGAGGGCTTCTTCGAGCAAGATTTTGATAGGATCTCCTGCCCCCTCATCTTTATTCTCATTCGCCATGGGAGGCCGTCGGGATTTGTGAGGCTGGTCTTGCAAAGGTTCGACCAGTTCAAGCGCTAACTCCTTATATCCCGACCTCGTTGGGGACATGTAAAGAAAAACAGAGAAAAAGTAGACTGCTCTGATACCACTGATCTGGATTTAGATAGGAACGCAACAAATTACATAGATAACCATATACACAAAGATGTAGCGGAAATAATACTTCATTTCATTAATGGAAAATACTAAAATATGCTTACAACCAGAAATGGAAATAAACCAGCTAGGGCGATGGTAGCTTATCTCTGAGAAGAGATGTGGTGGCTACATGCCTCTAAACTATTCTAAAAACTCTGTTACAATGAGGCTCGAAGGCCTATTTATTGTTGAGAAAAAATGGAAAACCCTTAACATTCCAAAACCTAACCCTAGAAGATGAAACGCCAAATTGTGGGCCCCGTTTGGGTAAATTGGTACATCAATTTCCCGGGGTCGTAACTTTGGCATACGATCTCCGTTTGACGCGTACAATAGCTCGTTAGAAAGATCTATTCGAGCACTACCACTTTGTGAGGCAACATGGGTCCATGGACCCATGTTGCCTCAGATTTCCCAAAAAACGTCGTTTAGGGCCTCAAAATGGCTCCGGAAGTTCAAGACCTGAAAAATTGCTAAAAATAGTAAACTGTGCTATAATTTAGGGAACTGAAAAGCTGAAAGAGACAGTTGTGGGGGTCCAAATGGGATAGGTGGGTGGCCACCAACATCCACCTGGATCAATACAAGTGTATTTTAACTAGGTCGAAATCTCTTAGAGAGGCTAAATTGACCCACAAGTGATGATGAAAAGACAAATTAGGTGACCTCTATTTATATGAAGTTTGTCTCAACTAATTTGTCACTCATGAGGACCATATAACAAGTTTGAGAAAAAATAACCTTGGGTTACAAGCCAACCCATTTGCTAAGTGACAAAATAAGCCATAATGGCCACACATCCGAACCATAGCCTCAAAAAGTGTTGACATTTTTCGCTTTTAGGGCTTCAAATTCCATGTCAAGGTGTGATGAGGTGTAAGAAGGTGTCATAGTTCCAAGTTCATCCGCAATTGGAAGAATATCCCTCAAATCCTCCTCTGGGATCCAAAGTCTAGCTGGGGTGTCGGCAAGACATCTCCATTAGTCCCCAAATATCAAAACAAGGCCTACTCTCTCTAATGTTAGGGATCCTCTAAGTGCAACAAGCCCTCCCAAGTCTCTCAAGAGACTCCCCTCATCTAGGATCTGAATCAATTCCTACCCATTAGGTTGTGCCAAGTCTAGCCTGAGTGCATGTTGTGTCCAATGGTGTCATAAGGAGAATCCTTTATAATAGGTTAAGGTAGATCAATGTCTTGGGTCCTGAGGGTGCTCTAGGACATGAAACATTTGCTCAAGTCATAAGGAGGATGAAGTCTCTCAATGTTGCATCTATTAAGCCATGTATCTCTCTAAAGAGGCCCGGGTACCTGTAGAGTTAGTACCCTCAAGGCCTATGCTGTTGTGGACCACCTGAAAAAAACAACATGAACTCAAGTGAAAGCAATCATCCATCATATACTAAGGCCATATATGCATATAAGTGGAACAAGCTTGAATATTAAGGACATATTATTACTTCAAACAAGGATCACCTTTCAATATCTAGGTAGAACAAGTCCTGTAAAGGTATTCCTTACCTTTCTAAAGGTTGCTAATGGTTGCTAATGGTTAACCCTATTAGGTGCTTCCAACCCTCAGGGGGAAATGATAATTCCAAGGTTAACTCCTCAATCAATAGGTATTAATGTAAATAAGTGACAATGAATGGGACAAGGCTTCTTGGCCAAGTGCCATGGTCAAGGGGACTAGTTGATGGGTAGTCCACATCCTGAGTTTCTGAATGTAAAGGAGGGAGAAATCATGGAGGCGTGAGTTACCTTGTTTGACCTTCTTTTTCCACCCCTCTAGTGTGCCTTATTCTTCTTAACAATGCTTTGTATTACAATGCATAACTTAAGGTTTAGACCTTGCTCTTTATGAGGTGGCATTTTATATTACCTCTTAAGGTGAGACAATTCATTGCTCATCAAGGTTGTGACATGCAAGGGTTACTTTTTATGTGAAGGAGAATCATGTGATCAAGAACTGGGTGATGTATAATGAGGGTAGAGCTCATGCTAGGGTTTTTCCCACACAATATTAATGTCCCGACCATCTTTTGAATTTTGATTTTATTTTTTTTATTTTATTGTGGCCATGATATGCCTTTTCATTCTTTTAACTGCGTCAACCTACTTAAGAAGTGTGAAAATGTTGGTGCCAAATCCCAAAGAACCAATGACAAGTTTGACCTAATGGATGGATGCGGTATATGGGGTTTGTAATGTGTGATGGAACGTGTTAAGTATGGTGTAGCATTAGATAATTTCTGAGGTAAAAAATGGGCCTAGAAACAAAAATGTACAATTGAAATAAACTTTGTAAGAACCAATATGATTCAAGATGATGATATCAACCATGGGGGATGATTCACCATTTTTGGAGTAAAAATGTAAAAAGATTAAAAAATAAAAAGACAAAATTTTCAACTCGTATTTTTAAATTATCTCCCTACAGTTTTACTCAAATTTTGAGTGGGAGAACTTCTTGGATGCAGAATTTAATTCCTCATCGAATGAGTACCCATGTTGCATATTTTTGATGGACCCTGCTAGACGAAAAATAAGAAATACATGAAAAACATGATTGCAATCACATTTTTTCATCTATTTCTCCTTTTTCGTGTCACAGAGTCCATTGAAAGTATGAAAAATAGGTACTTCTTAGATGAGAAATTAAATTCCGCACCCATCAAGTGCTCAAACTCGAAATTTGAGTAAAATCATAGGGAGTTGAGTTGAGAATATAAGTTGAAAAAGTAGTTTTTCTTTCTTTTTTTCCTCTAAAATTTGATGATGTAATCTAACCTTATTTTATTATTTTTACTATTATTTTATAATATTCCTCAGGAGGCCCATTTTAGACCTAAACTTTTCTCTAATGGGGATAACAAAGGTGATATCTCAATTTAGGTTTTCCAAGTAGTTCCCCTCCTATAACCGTAAGGCCTCAAGGGTGGTCCGTTATGTTCTAAGGCTAAGTATTAACCCGATTGCAAAATGATCAAAGTACCTTTTGAATAGTATCCCACATTCATTTAAGTGGTAACGTTGGATGGTGAGAGGCATGGGGCTGGTTCAAATGACAGACACATGGCATACTGATGAGCCCCAAATTTGGTAACATTTTGGGCTCATTTGGCCTAACTACCCTTGCTCAACCCTTCATTTTTCATAACTTATGCATCATTTTTTAGTATATTTGTGTCATTTGTACGAATGAGGGCAGTCACTGTTCCTAGGTGGCTAACACATGCTTATTTCAGGTTTTTTTGACATTTGATGGAGCAAAACCACGAAGATGAGGGCTAGAAGACAGCCAAGATGGGATTGAGATTTTGTAGGAAGAATGTCCACAGCATTGAATGGCCTTCCTCGTGATCTTCACCCCCAACTCCGAGCTCCAACAGCCACCACCACCGAGTTAGAAGGCAGCCAAACAGATTTTGAGGAAGCAGCAGATCACTCTTAGTTTGGTCAGCCAAATCCCACTAATTTAGGAGGCCAACTTGGCCCTCGTAATGTATAAATGATGAGGCTGTAGCCTTCGAAAAGGACTTTTGAAACCTTGTTGCATATTCTGGATTATGAGCTGTTAGCTCTGTTTTGCTCTTTTGTAAGCCATTTTTGGCATGTCATTGGACTTATGATTATTATCTTTTAATGGAAAGCAGGCAGATTTGAGTTCAGTTCTGAGTTCTTAAAGGAGCCATAGCTCTCGGGGTTGGGCCCAACCTGAGAGCCTAAGGTCTCCTTCCTTTGTATCGTTACCTTTCTTTCAACATTGTATTTCTTTTCCTTTACATGCATTTGGAAACGCAGTTAGCTGAGTTGAATTTCTTGGTGTGGTTAAGTAGGTTAGTTTTATGAACATAGTTGCTTCAGTAGTTTAGAATAGAGTAAGGAGATTGGAGTTAATAAGAGTTCCAAAAAGGGTTGACTGCACACTCCTTTTCACCTCTGTTTAGGGGCTGGAATTGCAGACAGTGCCACCCACCAAAAACAGTGTTTTACATGTTCATGCAATCTTTGATACAATGGTTTCGCTGTAATAGTTGTCCATGCATTTAGATCTTGTGGAATGATTCTTTGCTTCAGTACCATACATGATTTTCCTTAGCAATAACGTTGCTGTTCTTTGGTTTTGTGAAACAGTTAGAATAGGATCATGATATTTCGGTTATGTGTAGGACGTGGATGATTTGTTTCATTTACACTATGCAGTACTACTCCCTCACTCTCTTATCCTTCTAAGCTGTGCCCAGACCAACTACTCATCTCCCAATTAGACCCCTATCTCCCAACCATTCTATCACCTTCGTTATTTCACCTTTTTCGACCTTCCATTCCTACTACCCTCTTTAAGACAACCTAGTTTAGCACACCCCCTCTTCATCTCATCTCTCTGTCACTGAGTCACTACAAACTCCTTCCCTACCTCCCTATCCATCCATGCAGCCTCTTCCACTCATCCATCACCCAAAAATCCGATTATAGGACATCCTGTAGGAATTACTGAACTTCCTGTAGAAATTCTGAACATCCTGTAGAACCCCTGCAGACTTCCTGTAGAAGCTCACAAACACGGTTGCTTGGCATCCAGACTTTGTGAAACTCTCTGAAAGGATGTTAGGGACTCCTTAGACCCTCTCTGAGCCTTCCTGACCTCTTCCAAACATTTCTCCCCTTGACCTACCCCTGCACAGTAAAGACCCAGTTAGAAGCATATGCATAATAATTTCAACAACTTGAGCAAAAACACAAAATATGTTCTCTTCAGATGAAAGTAGTCTAGACACATGCATCTCACCTTAATAGAAGTAATGGCATCACTTTCAGTAGTTTGCATTCTCAGCGTTGCATCAGTAGGACTAGCTGGTAGAATTAGGGTTTGCTAGGGTTTTCATTTCTTGATTGGCTTTCAGTTCATTTTTGCAAAGTAGGTTAATTTCCTTTGAGTTAGCTTTCATTCATCGGTTAAAAAGCTTCTTCTGAGAGCTCATAGAAGTTGGCTTGAGCCCTAGCGGACTTGTGCCAGCTGACCAAGTGACAGCTGCGACAAGAGCTAGTACTTGTGCATACAGCACCATCGCTTCCAAGTTTGTTACGAACTACCGGGTTGATAAAATTAGAGAAGGAAGCTCCAGGAGTTGTAGCATTATTGCTACAATACTGGAGCCCACCACATACCATCATCAAATATTGGTTGTGAAGGGATGTTGGTTGGCTATCAAATGTAGGAGAAAGTTTTTCTCCTATGGGGTTACCCATTTTGGTGGGTAACATCTAGCTTCAATTTAGGACATGAGCTCACCATAGAGTTCATGATCCATATGCTCGAATGGGGAGTTCATGAGAGCTCCAATAATTCTTGGGCTCACATACCTGTAACTTACACATCCAAGTTAACTTGTTTGGGAGCATGTGAATTAGGTGTAGGTTATCACCCTCGTTTCATATGATGATACAAATCCATACATAAAATAAAATCTATCTAAATGAAAATTAATCTATAATGAAACATAACAATATGAATATGTAAGATGTCAGAATGCTAACACAACATGCAATCTAACTAACTAATATGCATTATTAAATTAGTTTCCATAAAAAATGTATGGCAATCCCCCCTTGTTGGTGAAGATAAGAGTTCACCATCAAGTTTTGCAAGATAAAAGTAACCAACCCCTTCTTTTCCATGGATCCTAAAAATGATTGCGTTCTTATTGATCAAAATGAGATCACCCATTTGGTATTCTCTTTTGGTTTTTGTACCCATTGTGCCACGGTAATCATTTGTATCTTTTTGGTGCTTTTGATATTACAAACATACTGAGACAAAATAGGATCATTCAACTTTGTAGACCCTTCAATTGAGCTTGAATCATACCCCTATTATTTTTAGTGACCTTTGGATTTTCAACTGACTTAGGGATTGGGAATGGCTCCATATCTTCAACATGGTTAGGAATTTGAGGTTCCCTATACAATACGAATGACATCCCATTAAAAGTAGATACAGTTGCATATGACAGGTCCATTTTCAATTGCCCTCCAATTGAGGCACTCTATTTTCTTGACAATAAACTCCCATAGGTATCTAGCACATAAATGACAACAATATTTATCAACACATATATATCTTTATTAGCTGCCATAAACACCTTGACATCTTTGATGAGGCCACATATATGTATGGATTTCGAATCAAAACCACACACATTTTGTAAGGCCTAGTTATTCATCTCTAATTGATGTATGACTCATAAAGGAATTACAAATGTTGAGGCACTAGAATCGAGAATGCAATTACGCAAAATGAGATTGTTTATCACCGAAGACAACAAAAATGGTTCATGTACTCGATTCTTATGAATATACATGTTTTAAAAAATGATCGAATAGTCCTCAAGTTCTTCTTCAATGGTTAAAGCCTTCCTAATTTTCCTTTTAGGCTCAAGATTTTCTATCTCCAAAAGAGGAACTTTTACATTTACTTTAGCCAAAAAATAATTCATATCAACATCCAAAGCAACATTAGTGTTTTGAGGTTTTGGCTTGGACATATTTTCAAACTATACATGAGGTTTTTCCTTCTTTTGGGAGGTAGTATCTTAGCTTGGACTTGCTTGGCCTTAGTTTACATTCCTTCTAGAGTACTGCAATCCCTTAAACCTTCCATTTCTTTCCACAACCATGATCAACTCAACTTGATCATTATTATTATAATGGACTTGATAAGGATTTGGATGGAAGAGTGACCAAGCAACATATTGAAGGGAGCACCATCATTGACAACACCGAGGTACTCGGGGGCTTCCTCCTCCACTTGGTTATATGGACACTCTTCTTGGGTGAATTCATTACAGGATTGACACCAAGGAGACTCTTCATGTACTACCAAATTGGTTGCGGAAATGTTATTTAGAACATTTTATTGAGTAGTATGGTCTCCTTTAGGTACCTTTTTCTTTAGAGGTCATTCTTTATTAAATTATGGCTTAGGAGGGAGGATTTGGGGATATTCCCTTTCTCTTTCCAACATAGCCAACTTGTTCATCATTTCCATTTGTCCTTACATCATCTCATTAGTAACTTTATCAAATTTTTGGGAAAATTCTTACAAGAAAGAATCCACCTCGATGCTAGGATTAAATTTTTGTTCAACTCAAGCCCTGTGATAAGTGAACAAATTCAATCCTGGTAACATTCAAATTTTGCTCAACTTTGGAAACTAAAGTTTTAGCTTCATCCAAGGATTGAGCCATTTTGTCTCTAAGGGCATCTGTCAAATACTTAGGGAAAGATCACACATATTTATCAAGGATGGTATCATTAGTTGGCTTGTATCGATAAGGAAGCTCCTTGAGTAATTTTTCAAAATGTTGAGTAAATTCTTTAATAGTTTCGTTCTTAGTTTTTCTGAATTTAATGAATTTCTCAAGAAGGATGACTCCTTCCTTAAGTGTGGCCCATATTTTTTTAAAGGCCTGGTGAAAGGAATTCTAATCAATGATACTTCCTTGGGGTAAACTAAGATACTAATCCCAAACAATTCCTTCTAGAGTCAAGACAAAGAGCATCATTACTACATCCTCATCCATGACCAACTTAGCACTCACTGCTCAGTAGAACTCATTCATATGTTTCTATGCATTGATGTCATTTGTACCATTTAATTTAGGCAACCATTCACAAAATTTCTCTAATAAGGGTTGCAGAGCATTAGGGAATTTGCTAACATTCCATAGCCTAAATGAAACTATGAGCCATGGCTTGTCCATGATGGGAGGAGTAGTATTATCTACGAATATAATTCTAACCATCAGATTTATTGGGCCATAGAGGATGTAACTACTTCAACAATTTTTTGGGTGGTCTTCTTCTTTCTTGGAGCTATGGTGTCATTAGAAGAGCTACCGAGAATTTTAATGGGATTATTATCGAGAGTTTCTAGAAGAGAAGCTATTTTGCCATCTTAAATGTTTTATTCAAAGGAAATAAATCTTAATCTTCAAATATCTAGGAGGTTTCTCAAATCCTCCTCGAAAACAATAACATAAAAGATGTTTCCTCAAAATTTTAGTAGGTCTTGTGAGTCGTCTTGTGAGACGACTCACAAGACAAGGACTACACCAAGTGAAAACACTATGAGGTGGAGGCACACTGTCACCACAACCATAACCCCCTTATCTTTAGTGCATTTTCACCGCAAGGAAGGCTTCCCTATGTAGGTCACGTAATGGATGTTCTAAGCTTAAGGCTAGGAGATGACAAGGATAGGCCAAGGAAAGACACTCAACTTAAGGACAAGGTTTAATCTAGCTTAAACAAGGAAAAGTGTGCCCTCCAAACCTATCTAAGGTATAAGTGACCTAAGGTTTAGTGAATAAGAAATGATAATAG
Organism: Pinus tabuliformis; assembly: GCA_031772625.1. Taxonomy (NCBI): domain Eukaryota; kingdom Viridiplantae; phylum Streptophyta; class Pinopsida; order Pinales; family Pinaceae; genus Pinus; species Pinus tabuliformis. The sequence continues at coordinate 841,064,738 of CM062817.1, read as the reverse complement.
GCTTAACAAGATACAAAAGGCCAATAAAAGGCTTGACATGATGAATATCATCAATTTTTCGGACAACACGCCTTCAATATTCCCTAAGTTGAAACCTAAGGATATGTTAGGGTTTATGGAAAAATTACCTAGGGCTTGTGATGTCGACCCTAGAATACAAAAATTCACTATGGAAATGGGGTGACTTTGGGGCAATGGGTTTCAAACCACGTGTATAACCCTTCCAAAAGTAAAGAGCACTTGCTCTAGTTGAATTCAATCTTATTCCTTATCTAAAGGCTTGCCTTAAAGGGATGAAAACTTGAGAGAGAGAAAAAATAGGTTTAAGGTTTTTATGGTGTGATTATATATGTGGAAAGACCAATTCTTGATATTTGGTGATGGAGTTTAGAGGGAAATCTACTCATGGAAAAATCAAACCCTAGAATGGAGTAAGCCTAATAATAAAAAACCTTAGTTATCACTTTATGAGGGAATAAAATCATTAAAGAGAGATTAACATGAAGGATCATTCAAGGGATTGTCACAAAAATATTAAGGGTAATTCATACACTACTTTTCCAAGATTTCATTGACAGATATTCAATAAAAACTAGCACATAGAAACCCTAATAATAACCACTCCATGCAATAGCCGTAATAGATACTCAACAAATTAGAATACTTACAAAAAAATGCATGAACAAATCCTTTATTATTAAAAAATGATGTCTCCAAAGCAAGAGAATGTCTCCACAAAAAAATACTCCACAAAGTATTACATCTCCACAAGATACAAGTCTATTTCAACTAGGTCAAAATCTCTTAGAGAGGTCAAAGTGATCCACAAGAAATGATGAAACGACAAATGAGGTGAAATATATTTATATGATTTCTACCTCAACTAATTTATGACTAATGAAACCCCTTAAAAGAAATTTCACACAAAATATAACGTTGGGTTACAAGCCAACCCACTAGGTAAGTGATAAAATAAGCCATGAATGCCCACATGTGTTAGTCGTAGCCTCCAAAATGATTGATGTCATGCCCTTTCAGGGGTTCAAATGTGTTGTCAAAGTGTGATGAGGTGTGATAAGGTGTCATAGTGCTAATTTGATCCAAAATTTGAGGAATATCCATAAAATCCACCTCAAAATCCTCCTCTGGGTCCAAATTCCAACTGGGGTGCTATCATGTCATCTCCATTGGTCCCAAACTATCAAAATAAGGCATCCTCTCTCTAGTGTTAGGGTTTCTCGAAGTGAAATAGGACCTCCCGAGTATCTAAATGGGAGACCATCCTCATCTGGGCTCTGGATCAAGTCCTTCCCATAAGGTTGTGTCAAGACCAACCTGGGGGCATACTGGATCTAGTGGTATCATCATGAAGAATACTCTATGGTAGGTTTAATTAGAAAAATGTCCCGGGTCTTGAGGGTGCTCTTGGACATGAAACATATTATCAAGTCATCAGGAGGATGAACTTTCTTGATGTTGCATCTACTAAGCCATCTATCTCCTTGAAGAGGTCTAGGTACATTTGGAGTGGGTCCTAGGTTGTTGTGGGCCACCTGACAAAAACAAAATGAAATTAAGTGAAAACAACGATTTTTCAAGGAATAAGACCATATATGCATCTAAGTGGACCAAACTTGAATGTTAAGGGCATATTAATACTTCAGAAAATGACCACCTTTTGATATATAACTAGACCAAGTCATGTACATGTGTTCCCTACCTTAATAGAGGTTGGTATTGGTTAACCTTATTAAGTGCTTCCAACCCTCAAGGGGTTGTGATAATTCCAATGTAAACCCCTCAATAAATAGGTGTTAATATAAATATGTGACAATGAAGGGGGAAAGGCTTCATGGCCAAGTTCCATGGTCAAGGGGACCAATTCACGAGGAGTCGACATCCTCACTGCATGAATGTATAGGAAGGAAAAATCATGGAGGCATGAGTTACCCTACTTGGCCTTCTTTTTCCACCCCTCTAGTGCATCTTTTACTTATTTTGATAATTATTTGTATTATAGTGCATGGCTCAAGGGTTAGAGTTTTCTCTTTTTGATGTAACATTTTGTATTATCCCTTAAATTGAGACATTTTATTTTTCACTAGGGTTGGGACATGTGAGGGTTCCTTTTGATGTGACAAAGCATCATGTGCTCAAGAACTAGGTGATGGCTAATGAGAAGGGTAGATCTCATGCTAGGATTTTTCCAATGTGCTATTCTTATGTCCCGAAAATCTTTTCATTTTCATTTTATTCTTTTTCTTTCATTGTGGCCATGATATACTTTTCCATTCTTTTAGCTACATCAACCTCCAAGGAAATAGTTTTCTAGTCCTACCCAAGGAGTGTGGAAATTTGGGTGCCAAATCCTAAATAACTAATGAAAAATTATACCCTATGGATGGATGTGGTATATGGCGCTTGTAATGTTTTATGGAAAGTATCAAGTGTGGTGTAGGAGATATTTAACACACTATATCAGTTAGAGTTTTCCAAGTAGTGTCCCTCGTATAACCCTGAGGCCTTAAGGGAGGTCCCACTAGACTAAGGCTAAAAATTAATCCCTTTGGTAAGGTGAGAGAATAGATTAATATTCAAGATTAGTGAATCTTCTAGATCATCCCTTTATCCATACCAAATTACCAAAACAAATAAATATAAGTTCCTGATTTCAAAATGATGAAAGTACCTTTTGAATAATATGCCACCTTCAACCAAGTGGTCATGCTGAATGGTGAGAAAAATGTGGTTGGTGTAAATGATAGAGGCACATGGCATATAATCATCAATCAAGAACCATTTTGGTGGGTAACAAGAACCAATATCATGACTTTCAATCCAATATACAAATTATTAGGGCTTGAAGTCAACACCAAGGAACTATTTCATTTTAAATATTGATATGAGGAATTTTGATGGTAATTATCCTATAACATGGTATTTCATATGGATAAATAATTTGATCTATACCAAGTGACTAACTTACAAAAGGTATGTTAATTTTTATTAGGGCTACATTGTTCTTTGTTGTAGATAATTGCATTTAAAAATTTTCAACATTTTACATTACATTCACCACATAACATTATAATATCATCATCAAAAATTATGTAGGGACAACAATAACATTAATAATTTAGTAGCATAATAAGGAACAATAGAAGAAAATCATGCACAATAGAGACACGAGGATTTAGGTCTGAGGCCAGGGAAAAACCCCACAAGGGGGAAAACTCAACCTGATTCTTCTTCTATTAGATATTCAACAATTGTTAGCTGATATAAAAAGTACATTCATAATGAGATACTTCATTCACATCAGGCCTCTTAGGGCCAACACAATTCATTTCACAACTATGTTTGTGAACTAAACGAAATGATCTCTAGAGAGTTGTTGCCATATCATCAACAAGAGGCAGTTAAGTCATCAGTTACATCACCATATGAGAGCAAGGTAAAGTATCATTTCTACCATAAGGGTTATGTTACTACCATAGGGTTACAACCCTCATGATGCATCACATTCAAGGTCAAGCATAATTGTCTGCTATAAGATCACCATCATCATCAGGGTCATCATATACTGTCATCAAGAAGATCTCAATCATATGTGTCATAAGAGTAAGGTCACAATTATATGGATCATTGTCACATATATCACAAGGACTAACGGCTATCAAATGTATCAATGATATCAAAACATCAAGGTAATAACCATCAAATTCAATTCCATCAAGGATATTTTCACTACTATGTCAAGGGTTATCATATCATAGTTTATGTCACATAAGAGGTCACAGAAAATAGTAACAAGTCGTATTACAAATGTGAGCCTAGAAATACCATACCACAGAGTGATATGATATTATGCGAGCCACAAAAGCAATTCAAAGTTAATCATTGATCAAGCCATAGACCCAGTTATACGAATATACGAACTTGTTGAGACATACCTATGATCTCACTAAGATATATGATGTTGCTAATACAAAGGCATATGATGTGTCACAAGCAGAGACCATGCGAGCAAAAATAAATGGAGTCTTCACATCAAAGGCATATAGACGTGTTACTATGATCATCATAGATATAACATACCTCTCACATCAGGTTCAAGGTATCACAAAGATTACGTTTTTCACACTTCTCATATTTCGTATTAGAGATTGTCTTCCGATAAGAGAATATGTTCATCTCACATCTCAGTATTGCATTACAGGAATAATAAGATTTTACATCACAATGATGTATCAAAAATATTGTATCACTTTGTATCATAGAGATAGTGTAGACTTTGTCTTATTCTAATCAACGAAAAATGGTCTTCATGAATAGATAGAGGATCATAATGTTGGAAATACTGAGAGGGGGGTGAATCAATATTTCTTAGCAATTAGAAATTTATTAATCATTTTAGAGTATTAGTTAATCTTTAGAACTATTTAATCAGATAACAAAAATTAGTAAACACATTCTAGAATGCACAATAATCAAGACAATGGACACAAATAATTTTAGGTGGAAAGCCCCCCTGAGTAAAAAATCACTGAAAGCTTATTAATATTTGTCTTCTACTTCAAAAATAATAATTACATCAAATTTTCAACTCCAATTGAAGGAGGCTCCAACCTGTATGATGCTCCAACACCCTGTTTACCAACTACAACTGTGAGGATGCTCCAATTCCCTGGATCTTAGGATCCAACTTAACGTATGCTCCAATACCCTATGTACCAGCTACAACTGGACTAACACTCCAACATCCTGTGCAAGCTAAAACCTGCCTTAGCACCACCCTGCCACCCTGAAGTGTTCTCAAGCTCCAACGTGAAGGTGAATCTAATCACCTGCCGGTACCACCCTAATCAACAAGCGAACCACATTTCACAATTTTCAGACCGGACCCCCCTACGCTCAAAATTAATATAAAGAAATTGTAATGAAAGTTCTATTTCTCTTCTTAGTATGTATATCATGTCTAGTCCTGGCAGCCTCATTGCTCAAGTTTTCTCAACTGACCACTACGCAATCATACCCCAAACAATATTCACCATCAAGCCTGCCTCTGCTCAATGACAATGCCAAACCAAACCACTACATAAAAAACCATAAAATCTTCTTCTGCATCAACTATACTACAAAACCCTGGTTGCCACAACAACTGACTATTACACAATAATGCTGCACTCACATTATCATTGCTTCTGCTTATACCAAACCCAACTCAACCAAGTATATATCCAACATCCACACCGTTATCATTAAGAAGTTTTCATGTACAAGAAACACTGTCAAGTACCAAAAGATACTATCGAATGCCAAGTGCACTCTTATGTAGATCAATGTCATGACATTGCTAGATTATTGTTAATCACTTCTGTCACATTACTGTTGTAGTCATTGCTGTCATCAAGAGGTTAAGATAATGCAAACCCTAATAGGATAAGTTTCACTAGTGTTATATCCACTGATATTCAAGGTATCACATCAAACATGTTGTCATATAAAATATCACTGTTTATTATCACTTGTTATCAATTCTACCATAAGAATATTCTCACTGTAGTATCATACAATGCCTAAACAAGTAAGTCATGATCACTGCATTAATTATGTCAAGTCACTGTCTCCCACGTAAGGTCACTATTGTGTGGAACTTATGTCATACACGTATGCAAACTACTTAAGGTCCTGGGTTGTATATCTATCAATGATTGACCTAGATGAGATAATCATTACTGCTATATATATAATAGATCACTATCAACACCCTAACTCTAATGGTTTGTCGTAGAGTTAAGGGTCACTGCATGATTTGCATAGAGCTAGGAATTTGATAATATTAATATTCAGGATTACACATACAAGAGTGTAAAAAGGATATAGAATATAGCCTTCAAGATCTACAAGGTTAGTGCATCCAAGAGTGAAGGATTACTCCTTAAGTCTCAAATGATAATAAATCTCGTTGAAGCAACGCTGATGTAAGGAGATTAAGCCCTTGTATTAGTCTCACTATCGTGCAAGATTTAGGGACAAATCCACACAGGATTTATAGATAGATCCATATTATTTTATTTCTACAAGAGTTTGTACCATATCACATGTCCACAAGAGCTAATACTTCTACACTATCTACAATGACCAATGTATATGCTAACAAGTTCAAAATATAACAACAGGCCAAATGTACTCGGTCAGTCTTCATATCAGTTTAAAAAAATACCTAAGGAATGTCAAGCTCAAGCTTTTAAATCATAGGTCAAACTTCTAGATCTTCCTTAGCCTCAAGGCATACCAAAAATGTCGCCAATCATTCTGCAAATTTGTGCAAGTGACCTCTATCAAGGTGTTTATTTTTGTCACCGTCTTTCCCTAAGAGGATCGAGAATATAAATGTCTAGAAGCACTAGTCTTGCTGGCCACTTGTATTGAAGGATGCCCTAATAAGGGCTGAAATGTTTTAGAATTTTGTTACCACATAAATTCTATGCAAGGATTAGAACAATTTCATAGGGATTGGACCTCTTCAATATGCCTCTCGTCAGATTAATGCTTCCACATGACCAAAGGGAATGCAAAAGTTAATCACAAAATGTGCATTGAGTTTTTCCTGCAATAAAACCTCAACGATCTCAAACTATACGCCGAAAAAAACAGGAACTCCTTACAAGGAGTAGCCCATAACCCAAGTGTTATCCAATGAAAAAAATATGTTTGTCACAAAATTTGTTCTTCCTTGCTGCAAAGAGATATCAAAAGATATTTGTGAGTCTTTTCTGTCTCATTTATGGAGAGATTACACCCTATATGCGTATGTGTGTATAGTTTACAAAGGTCTTATTGGAGGGGTTGATTAGACCTATGTTGAGTGTTAAATTAAAAATTCAATCATTTATCTTTTGGAGGGGTTTCTAAAGGTGATTAGAGAAATCGTTTTGGAGAGAAATTAATTTTACAATTTTAATTTGAATTTTAATTAAACATTTAAGATTTAATCATATTTTGGTCCTTTAATAAAATTCTTTTGAATAGGCCCATGCTATTTTTAATTTTCTTAAAATATAATTCTTTTAGGGATCTTTGGCTAGGGTTTCAACTTTAAGAGTCATATATTGACCTAAAATAAAACTAATTATCTTGTGTCATTATTTTGGGGCTTTGACTAAAAAAAATGTTTCTACTTAACACATTTTCAAATATTACTTTTAACTTGGTCAATAAGAGTGTTCCATGTCACCACCCCTTGGGGTTTTGACCCACTGACTAGAGTTTTCAACTTCAATTGTGAATATTTCTCAAACCGAGGAGAACCATGTGAGGTGCCACATAACGTTATAAAAGTTCAACACGGAGAATCCAATGACAAGGATCTCCAAGGCAAACTCGATGGTCTACTTCTTCAAAAAATCTCAACAAGTGCAGGGTGTGTCCTTAGTCTAGGGAACTCGAATCGTAGAGCTAGAGTTTTCAACCATCCAATAGTGGAGCTTCCAACTTGATGTAATTCAAACAAATACAAGAGAATTCATTAATCGTTTGACATCAATGATAGGTGTTTAAGTCAAATTCAAATGTCAAGGTTGACATCAATGACAACACCATTCAACACATAGAACTTGTAGTGTTTACGTCACAAATACTAGGGTTAATATTCACATCACAAAAGATTAGGGATTCTCGAATTTAGCAGAAGAGAAACCATAAGAATGTTGTTTAATCCATAGAGATAAATCATCCTTAGTATGCCCATAACTTCGACCAAGAAGATCCATATATGCTAGTTGTTTTTGCCTAAGGAATCATCATAGAATATCATTGAATTGCACCGCTCAATGGAGCAATAAGAGAGCCAATATATAGATGTTTTGTCAAGTGAGAAGGTGCCCCTTGGGGGCAAGCCGACATGGCCTTGAATTGGAGGGAAATACTTTAAATTTGGATTTGTATATATATATATATATATATAGATATATATTCATTAATAATAATTCCTTTGAATAAACTGAATTCTTCTTTGGGGGAAATGGTTTTCCCTTTGGGGAAATAGGGTTTCTCATGGGAAATTTGTTCCATAATTTCCCAATTCTTAACACTCCTTTGCTAGGGAGCAATTTCCACTTGCATCATAAGTCCCATCATAGGAGGGCACATGGCTACATCATCATAACATCTTGTTTTGTCTCATAGAAGAAGAATAATTCACAACCAAAAAGTAGGGGTGATAAATCCTCCAAACCCTACTAGCCTCTAAGTCAAATCTTATGACCTTCATCTCAGCTATGTCAACAAGACATCCATCTCATCACATCTTGTCTCAACTTAACTCCGTTGATCATCAGTTGAACAATGATGTCTTGATCTAAAGAAGAAGAATCATCACAAGGGAGCACCGACTTCCACCCTATATCCAAGGACAATATGCGAGATCCACTTACCACAAGGGTAAGGATCACACTCTATCCTATCAACATTTGATAATAGGTGAGATCTACTTACAACTAAAGGTAAGGATCACACTTTTTCCTATTGCCTATTGATCCTTCCCACCTAGATCCTTAGGAGTCAAGTGGTAGAACACCTGCATCCCATGACTTGAGCGCGATACCACTTACCATAAATGGTAAGTATCACACCCTATCTCAAGACACCTCAACCCATTGTCTAGATGAGGAGGAATAATCCCAACAAGCACATCTTTTGGGTAGGATGCCAATTGGGGTATACTCTTCCAAGTCCCATACTTTATGGTAGGGGGAGATACCAACTTGTCACAAATGACGAGGATCACACACATGCCCTACAATGACAATAGGCAAGATCTACTAACCACAACGGTAAGGATCATACCCTATCCTATTGTCCAGAGTTCCCTCAACCCAAAAAGATCTCTAGCTCAATTCCTCTCCCTATAAGCTTAAATGGGGGGGAAGAGCATAAATCAATGTTCTCGATTAGTCGAGACCCCTTCATCTCATTAGTGCCTTCACTAGGATTATGGCTATTATTCCTAGCCATATTGCATGAAACTTAGAGAATATCAAGTCAACCAAAAGATTACATGTTGCAACACAAGGATCCAATTGCACGCCTGCTTAAGAATGAAAGTGTGACATAGTCTCTTTTTTCCTCTCTGCACCAAATCCTAGATAGAGTGATATTGATCTCAATGTGCTTGAACCTATCCTAGAACACTTGATTCTCTGCATTTCAAAACCACAATATGTCATAGTATATCATAATCGTGCCTATAATATACTCAAACATCTTCAAAGAGATTTCTTCAACCATACTATCTTGCAGCCAACCATGCTAGCAACAATGTAAACTTTCTCTCAAAGAAACAAATTTCTACGCCAATAGATCATCTAGGAAACCAGGGCAGACCTAAGGCAACAATTAGATGTGATCTTCCAATAAAAAATATTCTCATCATTAATGTATCCATAAGATATCAATTATCTGGTAGTGTGTGCCAGTTCATGAATGACTACATTGTCCAAGTGTCCCAATACTAGCTTTTCAATATTCCAACATACACATCTAGGCTCTATATGGCTTAAAGAACATACCGCAATTAAAAAATCCATCAAAATTGTATTTGGAGAGGAGGCTCTCTCAACTACTTAGTGTAAATCATCATGCCAAGTCTTTTACATCACACTCCCCTTGATAAGGAAGTCCTCATCATCTCTCTATTACACTTCTAATCTCAAGAAGTGGATCATCTTGGTTTCAAGAGTCAACTCCCTCTGGCACTGAATGCTGAGATGATCTTGATCTTGTCAGAAATAAATTGTCAGCATATAAAATCAAATATCAAAGACATACCTTCAATCATGAATAGAGATTAGAGGTCACATCAAATGTATATCATTTCAAGCATGCAAAACCCAGGGGACTTGCTAGAGTACATATGAATATTTCTTCATTTTATAATTATGGGTCTACTACTCATGGCAGTCAAGGTCCTGAAATAACTACAAACATGCTTCTTCCTTAAATACATCATAGAGGAAGCTCACTTCACATATATATGATAATAATATGTCAATAGAAGCTAAGATCACATCATAGCCTTCTTTCTCTAAGAGCATATTTCTTCTCATAATTTGAATGATATTGAAAAAGAATCAAACATTTCTACATATCAATCATCTAGAATGGTCCTTTCATGAAGGGCATATCACTATTATGTTGTATTCCATCTACTCCCTCTGAATAGGAAGCCTCTTTAATCAACCAGTGAAACTTGTATCCTTCCTCTAATGTATTGAGCTCTTGTCCATTTCATAAGTCATGGGATGGCTCTACATCATCCTCAATCTTTGATATGAAGGGTTTGATCCTCACATTCATCAAATGTACCTATGATCGCAACAAATATTTTGAATGTGGGTGAACAGTGGAACAAAGGATAGCTTGTGGACAAAGAGCATTATGAGCCTTATATCAAGGCTAGTTATCATAAGCAAATCAGTAGGGTCTTTCCTTTCAGATACCTATAGGACACATATGCTCCACTCATGAAGCTCATTATCAAATACTTCAAATGTGAAGGGAGATTTTCTACACTTATCATGATATATTATTGATGAATTTCACTAGAGTGAGGATGATGAACCTCCCCTATTTAATATGCAGAAATTTTGAGAAAATGACCACATTGGTGCAAAGAAAACCTACTCATCAATAGTACAGTAGCATTTATCACTTTGCATTGATCAAGATTGTGGTTTTGCATCAACTAAGCTTGTTGAATGTTCCATGGGATGATTTCATTTCACATGAGGTTTTCAAAAGCCCTCAAGTGACCCCATCAGTATTTCAAGAGGAAGGAGGGCCTTCAGGTCAGCAAGAAGTGCATGAGATTCAAACTACCAGTTTGTTAGTATTTGTCACTTATCAAAAGGGCACAAGGAGATTATTTTCAGCTGCCAAACGAGTACTATCTCCACCTGGGGTGGAAGGGGTCTCGTTTCCTTCATCAGATCATAAGAAAATGCTATCTTCACCCAAGGTGAAAGGGGCTTTGCCTTATTCTTCAGAAAAGTAGGTACAAGACAAAGGGAAACAACCATTGCATGATGAAGGGCCTTCTGAAGGTCAAGAGAAAGATTTCATTTTGATTCAGGATGAGGATACTGATTTGGGCTCCCAAAGCTCAAAACTCAAGGAGATCATCAAAGAATAAGAAGCTGGCATTCATGACTTATCTCTTAACCTTGAAAGAGCTAAGTGGATCATAAACTACCTTGAGCAATGAAACAAGTAGTTGGAAGATAAGCAGACAATCATGGAGCTGCAAAACATAAGGGAAAATAGGCAAGCAACAAAGAGGAGGAAAGTCAAGTTGACACTGCTTGAGCAAGAGGTTGATGTTGACCGGGAATCTTGGCTAGAGAGGGCAAATATGCACTTGTAGAAGCTGCTTGAGAAAGCCAACAAGGAGAAAAAGATGTTGAGACACACGACTTTTCATTATTTGGCAAGAAACAAGAGTTGCAAAGCGAGAATAAGGAGCCTAAAAGCCAAGTTGAGGAAAACTTTGAGGAGCAAGAAAGAGCAAGATAAGCTCAAGATCTTCGCTGAAGCTTTCTTGAACAACATAGTACTTGATGCAGGTCACTCATGCCAAATTTCAAGAAATTTGGCACACTTTTTGACAATTTTGAAATTTTGAAGGAAAAAACAGGTTTTTCTGCCTGGTGCATAGCGCCACCCGATGCTCGCTTCTGATAGGAACCTCCTCTAGAGGAAAGCTCTAAATTTTTAGATTCCTCATGAAAAATCACGCATACCCAGAAATTACTAGAAATTTTTTTACAAGTTTTGGGCCTCCAAAAGGGTCAAAAACACCTCAAAAATGCCCTCTTTGCCCCTTTTTGGCCACACAGGAAGCAGTGTTGGGAGAACTGATTTTTGGAGAGGAAAATGGACACAAAATTCGAAAATTCTACTTTTTCTAGAAAGTAGATAGATATAACTTTCCAACAAGCCCACTTGGACCAAATGTGGTGAAGGGGAAGGCCTCCAAAATCAGCTAGGAAAAAGCGCTATGCACAGGAAAAGTGGTGCTGCGCACAGAATGAAAAAGTGCCATTTTTGCCCAAAAAAACTCTGTTTTTCGCCTAGTTTTTTCTCAATTTGACTTTTTCTCTCTCATGGTCAAAATAATGATGTAAATTGATGCAAATTGATGGAATTTGATGTAAAAACCATGAAAATCACTCGTGGAGGTAGATACATCATGTTTAGGTGGTTTTGAACTAAATGAATCAGTTTCCTAGGTTTTAGAGGCAAGTTGTTCCACTGCCTATTTTTTAGTTCTTAGTTTATATCTTATTGAAATAGCTCCTAAACTCATGAATTTGACACCTAAAGGCTAGCATGGGTTGTTTTTTTCCTATATCTAGTACTTTTTCAGTCATTTGTAAAGGTTGGACTCTTGTGAATGCTTTGAGCATTATTGTACGTTCATCTCTGCAGTTTGGCAAGGAAATAGACTAGGGTTTGCAGCATTTTGTGGGATTCTTGTGGCAAGGTGATTTAGTATTGTTTTTCCTTCTGTTATTCAAGTTTACACATGTTTATGTGTGCCATTATCTCTCTCTTTTAAGCTTAACTAAATGAATCAAGGATAAAGGTAGAAATCATTGATGTTGCAGTGCTCTACCTAGGATTTATTTAGTTTTATATGTTTTCAATAGTTTGAAGAGGATTCATGAGACTTTCATGCCCTCTCCAACTCCTCACCAGTCTTAATACTCTCCATCTCACTTATTTCAAAGTACTAAAGCAGTTGCCTACCTCGCCCCACAGAAACCGCTGCAAGACTGAGTCCATTCCCCGGACCCAAAACTGCATTTCACATTTGATCCAACAAACCAACATTAAATTCAATCAAACTCCTTTGAGCATATACCTAACCTAAAATTAGTCTTTATATCAATCATCTCAAACTTTATTGGCCATATCTTCCTAAGATTGACAAGGAGAGAGCCCTCTCCCGACCTAGTAGGGCTAGCTACCAGGTTAAGCGTGGTTTGATGTTACCCTAGACCTGTGTTTCTCAGCCTGAGGTAGATTTAGGCAATAACATAGCTGAAGGTATAGGACCAAAGAAGGGGCAACTAGAGTCTCATGAAGTTAAGAGCTTGGACCTTTCATAGTCCACAACAGTCTGACCTATCGAGGAATGGTTTAAATTATTTCTGCAAATCATGAATGATGACTAGATGATGGGGTAGTTGAGAAAAGGTTTGAAAGAAACCATCCGAGATGATGAGGTTGAGGGAGGAGTTATTTCCACTAACTTACCCAAAAGACACACTAGGAAAGTACAGAGGAACAAGAAGAGAATAGGAAGAGAGTTCAGAATTGATGCTCATATTGCAAGATTCCAAATCAAGGACACTATGTTATACCTCGGCTCTAATGTCAAAATTCTACCAAGAAAAACATGGGAAGCACTGGGGAAACCTCTGTTTACATTCTCACCAATCCAGTTATGGATGGTGAACCAGTATTGTATCCTTCCAATTAGGAGATTAGAGGATGTAGAAGTGGATGTAGCAGGGGTAAAGACCCATGCATATTTCGAAGTAATAGATATTATGGGAGACAAGGATCCTTATATAGCACTACTCGAGATATAATGGGCCTTTGAAAATTATGCTATAATTGACTTGAATAAGGAACTAATGACTTTTGAAGTATAAGGGGTAAGAGTGATTCAACCTCTAAACCTGTATTAGGGACCAAGATTCACAGAACCAACAGATGATAGTGTCACACGGAATAAGTCGATCTTGCGGACAAGATAGACCTTCCTAGAATCTAAATAAGACCTAATGACAAGCAAACCAACTAGACATTATCTTTCTCTAAATATGCTTTGATAAACAATAGCAAACAAGTGTTTTTAGGGCCTACCTTAGGTCCAACGCAAGCTTGTGGATGCCCTCGCTCCTTCGATCCAAATGAGCTCCTTTGTCGCGAATCTGCAAACACAAACAAGGCAAACAAATTAAATAGCACCTGAAAAGCCAATTGCATAAAACATATTTAACATGAAAGTCAAGGAGTCCATGAAACAAATAACATGAGATACTTGTTGAGAAAAATGAGTTTGATTGCATTAATTCAAAAGAAGGAGAACTTTACAACCTTTGCCTTGACGCTGTACAAGCTCCTCCCAGGGTCCAGCAAGAAGTCTCCTCTACTTTGACAAGTTTCACTCACTCCCCAATGAAGCCAAAAAGGTATGTGATCTCTCCTCTTAAGCTCAACTAGGAAGTCTTGATTTCACTAGCATTTACCCTAAAAAATGTTCAGCTTCTAACCTCCTTAGCAACCAACCTAATGCCTGTATTTATAGTGCAATGGAGGGAGGTTACTAGGTCCTCCTTCAAAGGGATAAATCCCTCCTTCAAAGGGATAGCTCCTCTCATCAAGGGATTAGCTCCTTCTCTTTTGGGATGCATGAAGCACCTCAGAGCGAACAATCCACGTCAAAATTCCTTCTAGAAACCTCTAGAATTAACCCAAAGTGAGTTTTTTAAGATAAAACTTGCGCCTTTTGACTTTCACAGGGGTCCGCACCTACACTGTTAGGGACAGAGCAGGAAAGTCCACAGTTTTTGTAAACAGAAGGTGCGGGACCGCAGGTGACAGTGAGAGAAAGTGCAGAACCAGAGTTACATTGATTTTTAATGTCTTTCTCTCATTTTCAAAGCTTGACTTGAAGAGCTGAGGTCTGAGACTTGCTTAGGAGGACAGTACAAGTGATGATAGACCCATACTAACTGCAAATAATCATGGTGATGATATTTTTGTGTAACAGATTGCCCCCTAAAGTGCGAAGTCTGTAGTAGATGAGGATTTCTTATCATTTAGGAAGATTGAAGTACTTTATCATTTCGAGGATCATCTTGTGGAGAGCCTGGTTGGAACCTGTAAAAACATTCAATGCAAGATATATATATGAGATCATATCATCGCTGAGGTAGGCATTCCCATACTTAGATCAAAACTGACTAGAAAAACTAAATACTGCTCTGATATAGGAATGATCTTGTAAAACATCACAAGTATAGACTCATGTGGACACAGTATGGACGTAGCCATCTGTTTATGAATCGTCCATTATATAATGAATACAAAATTCCTCGCAACCTGGATTGTGGAAACTAGATCCAGGGTCTTCATTTCTACTTCCCGAAACAGTACGATTCTATCCATGCGAATAAACGTGTTGATGTCGAACATGGTAGAAACCACTTGATTACCAGTCAATGATGTAAACTGTTAACAAGTGTGAGAGAAACCACCAGTGATGTCAATGGCTCTCAAAGTACCCAGTACAATCCATGAGATGTGAATAAATGGGTTGATGTCAAACATGTCACGGAATCCTTTGATCGAAAGTCAATGATGTAAACTGTCGTCAAAGGCGAGAAACCTGCCATTGAGGCATGCAGATCTCAAGGTACTGACAATTCCTAGATCATCTTTCTAGATAATGAGCTGATGTCGATAGAAAGCGATCCGTTGTAGGCAAGCCCACAACACGAAATCATAGATCAAGTTGGAGAAATTTAGTTGCAAGGACTAACTGAGGGATGGTCAAGATGGATGACAAATATTTTGCAGATGAATGGCTTATTGGCAGTGACCTCTTGAACACATAACGACACGACAGATGGTTTGGTGACGATTGACCCAAAGTTAATACCCAGAAACCGGCTGAAGACTTTCAATGTGGTTTGATCAACTATTAGGAAAAGGATTTCCCAACCCAGGTGAATAAAAGTGTCGTGTTCAAGAGTGGTTACAAAGTATGACAAACAAGCTCATTTTTCTCTCTTTTCCCCCACCATTTTTGGCAAGTACCTCTTTATTTTTGACAAGCTTGAGGAGGATAACATTTGCTTGATTATAAGCTCATCCTTCGGATGAGTCCAACTTAGTTTAAATTCGAACCCTAAGAAGGAGTGGTTCGTTCCTGTTTGTAATTGAACAGGTCCTTTACTGTGAAATTTTAATGAGTCCAGTATAGGAGAAACTCGGCATTTTTCAATTTTAGAGAGTCTGAAAAAACTTAAGGAAACTCCAGGGTTGACCTTTTTCGTAAATTTGTGTCTCCCAAGCCTGAAAAAGTATAAAATAATACTTGAGAGAACCGCTTGATCTTTTAAACCAAGGAGTACTTTTCGTCATTAGTGCCCTTGATCCGAAAAAGTAAAAAAGCGATCAGCGACACGTCGTTTTATAACCGATATCGAATTTGAAACGACAAAAATCCGGCAATCTTTTCATGTTTTTACGGTCGGAAAAGAGCTGTAAGTGGACCGTCTTTTAATTCCGTTTTAATGAGTTTAAAAGAAACACTCGGCAATATTTTCATGTTTCAGGAGTCAGAAAAGAGCTTAAAGTTGACTCTAAATGTTTTTTCGTCGAAAATGATAGATTTCGCCTGAATAATCCTTTATTCTGCACAAAAACACAAACATTACTCATACCTGTTTGAAATAGATAAAAATGTCGTAAAAATACCTTTTTAAAGTGAAACATAAAAAAATTTGCAATTTATTTACTCAAAAAACTTATAAAAAGGGCCTTTGTCAATTCATTTTTACCGTTTGAGTTTGGGTGAGAAAATAGTGCTTTTGCTCAGAAAACTTCCCGTGAAGATTGTGGAAAATCCAACCGTCGGAATCGAACGTCGTCTTCTCCAGGTAATCCACATCATCCCACTCTTCATTTTTGACCGTTTAATTTTTTGTTTTAGTCATTTATTTCATTTTTGGGAGGGTTTTTAGGCATAAAACCAGCGCGCGGGGGCTCGTAGGTTTACCACTGCTGGCCTGCGGACCCCGACTTTTTCTCCATTGGGAAAAAGCTCGGGGTCTGCACCTTCCATGTAGAAAAATTGCGGTCCCACGCACTGTGTCTAACCTGGAGGACGCGGTCCTCGTCGCAAGGGTTTTTAACCCAAAAATTCTCAAAAATGGACCAATCAAAATAATTTCTAGCAATTTAATTTATCCTTATATTTACTCCTTGCACCTCATGTTGGTAAGGAGCCTCATGTTTCTCCCTGTAATTGGCATCTCCACATCTCCAACAAAATTCATTCTATGTGAAGATGAAACCGAAAGGAAATCAACATCTTTTACCTCCTCTGTCGATTTGGAAAGAACTGATGAGGGCTTCTCATCATTTGTTGTTTGTGGTTCGCTGGCTGTCTCGGCGCATTCCCCAACTTCTTTTCTGACATACCCAAGTCCCTCCCGACGGGGTAATTCTTCTACTTAGATGGGGTTGAAAATGCCTTGGCCATTAATGCCCAAGCCTTTTCCTTCATACCCCATTTTCTTCAACAATTTGGAGCCAATTCCTGTGGTATGATTCTCAAAAACAGCGAAATCATCATCAGGAAACATACATGAAGATGGAGAACTACTTTTTACCTCACATGGGTCATTCTGCAACTTTTCCAAGGCCTCGTCCTTTTCTTGTAGCTGTCGTAGAAAACTATGTTTCTCCTCTTTCTCTTCATGTAGAAGCATCTTCAATTCAATGTTACCTGTTTGAAGACTTTGGTTATTGTGCTTCAGTTCTTCCAGGGCCTATTCCGTGGCTTGCAACTGAAGGTGCAATCGCTCCTTTTCCTTGTCTCTTTTTGTAGAGTTTCATACATAATTTCCACTCTTTGGGAAATTTTGAGCATGGTCTCGTACATCACTTTTTAATCCTCTGTCACTGCACGTTCCATTGTTCACGCTTGAAATTCAGATCAACGCAAATACTGCTCTGATACCAAACTTGACCCGAGTTGACTCAACTCCCAGATTTAACCAAGATATTTTACTTTCATGATGTGATTAGAATTGCAATTAAAATAGCATAAAGGAACATAAACGCATGATGTAAAGAGGAAGGAACATGACAATCATCAACAACATAAAATAACAAGATGTTGATAACGGAATTCGTCCAGGAGGGACTACGTCTCCGGGCCCCGGTGTCAAGATGGTGTAGGCCATTGCACTAAGTGTTGTTAATAGTGATGATGTACATAAGAGGTGATGTTGCTATCATACAAGGAAGATGCCCTCACACAGGAGTGACTCCAAGAGATGTTCCGCTTCAGGAACTCTCATTAAAAAAAAGGACACCTATTAGTATGACATAAACTCATGCATGATGATGATGAGCATCCCACCAACATGGCATAAAAGGGATCTAAATGCAAACATACATGGAGACAACATGAGTATCCCATCAACATGATGACAAAGAGATCTCAAACAAAACATGATGAATCATGACAACAAGTACATCCCACAAATGATTCTGCGTCACATCAAGCAGGAATCATGAAACAAGTAAGAAAGCAAGATCCCACATCAAACACGGATCTGTGCAGCACAATGCATAACAAAAGAAGTACATGAACGCACTGCATATACCTCACATCCTGGGGCCATCTGAAGAAAAGGATGTCAAACGGTTGAAGCTAGTTGTATCACAGCGTCGGATCTCACGGAATGACTACTCACACGTTGAATGCTGACACCTGCATTCCACTTTGAAAAGTGGCCGAAAAATGAAATGAGAAAATGCAAAAGTTGAATGCACCATTAGATTTGTGGCATCAAATAGTGTAAAATCGACTGTCAATTTTTGAATTCTGAGAAAGTGGAAATGTGGGGCTTAAGGAATCTTTTAGATTCCCCCTAGATTCTTCAAAGAATCCCTCCTTCGGGTCCTCTGAAAATTTGCTGCTCAGATCAAAATTCTTACTGGACCATCAGGTTTGTGTCACTGAGAGGTGTAAGATCGACATAAAAGTTGTCCAATTTGGACACTGCAAAAATTTCACCCTCCTGAGAATTTCACCTAATCATGGTTTCGCTTGTGTTTTTCTCAGGTTCATGGTTCCACCCTGCATTAAAAATTAACTAAAAAAAATTCCTCGATCCACATGCACCCTCTTGGCTCCTCTATGCTAGGTGCACTGGGCAAATGTTGGGTTTATATAAGATTTTATGGGTGGATTTTTCAAAAATGTTGTTTAGGCATTGTGGTAAAAATCCCGAATTATGAGGAGGAGGTCGGGTGGTCAAACTCCGACCCCTCCATATTTACATCCCTTTTGTTTTTGCAAAACCATGTTAATGTAGTTTTTGGGTTGGGTCCGCATCGGGCGGCCCACCCCATAACCTCTACAACATATGTATTGGGTTGTTGGCGCTGTTTAATGTTTGGTTGTTTGAGTGTGACATGGGGCTGCCGCATGGTGGTGGGGCTAGCTCACGTGGCTAGCGTGGGCTCGATACCCGCCGGCCTTCGTAACATGTGGTTGGTACGAGGTTTGGGGGTGTGGGCTGGGTCCACCGAAGGTGGGCTGCCCACCCCATTAATAATATGTTTAGTGTGTATGTGGTTAACGAAGGGTTCGGCGGGGTCATGGCCACCGACCCAAACATAAAATTTGTTTTTTTATATTTTAAATGTGTGATTGGGAAGGGAGGTGGCGGGGGTCATGGCCCGCCAACTCATATTATATTTATTTTTTATTTTTTATTAGAATAGGGCTATTTATTAATTTTGTCTAACATAAGGGTTATTAGACAAACTAAAGAGGCAACAATTTCGCCCGCTTTCGGGAGCTAGGTTTCATGCCCCGGGGTCGGTCAAATTGTAGGACACTTAAACCTGGCCCATAGTCCAACTTTGAATAGAACTTTGACTGGCTCATTCTCCCTCATACGAGCTTGGATTGACGAACCGTTCACACCGCCGTGATTAGGACAACGAGATCTATGCTCCGGTCCTAGTTTGAAAGCATTTTGATCATTTTTATTTTTGAGCTTCCATAAGCCCTCTTTGTCCTTGGAGCCACTTGGATCAAATTAGGAAGGCGTAGTTCTTCGAGTCAAAGGAGTGCGCTCAAACGAAGGCTTTAGGCTTCATGATTGCACCATGTTCTCCTTAAGAGAAGGATGAATGCTTCGTGCTTCAAGAATGTGCCATGCACTCAAGGGCTTCAAGCTTCAAGAGTGCACCATGCACTCAAAGGGAAGGATGAAATATTTGTGCTTTAGGAGTGTGCCATGCGCCTTAAGGCTTCATGCTTCGTGAGTGTGCCGTGTGCTTTAAGGGAAGGCTTCATGCATCGTGACTGCACCATGCACTCTAAGGGAAATATTCGTGCTTCATGAGTGTGCCATGAACTTTAAGACTTCATGCTTTATGAGTGCAGCATGCACTTTTTTAAGAGACAAATGATCCTTCATTGTTCCAAAGTGCACTTCATTGTTTCGAAGTGCACTTTGTTTTTCCAAAGTGTGCTTAAAGGGTTCTTGTTGTTATGAAGTGCACTTTTTCATTGAGAGCTTGAAGTGGGCTTTGTTGTTTTTAATTTAACTTCATTATTTCGAAGTGTGTTGAAGATTGGGAGGGTGAAATTCTCTCCAATAGTGGCTACTTGTTCATCTAGAATGTGCTTTTCACTGAGGGAGGAAACACAAGGCTAGGTGACATATTCTTAAGAAGTGTTAATGCATTGTGAGATGGAGGAGACCTTAGAAAAGACTTAGTGCATAAGTATGGGATCAAGAAATATACGTCAATGAGGCTCATGAATAAGTTTCACTCATCACCTAGTAAGATGATTAATGCCTTTAGAACTTGCACTGGGTTGAAGGACGAAGGAGAGCTCTCAAAATGGTTAAGTGTGGGATTGACAGACTAAAAGAGAAAACTGCGTCCAGACATGACTCAATCTTAGATCACACACATAAACCATCAATACAAGCAAGAATAATACATAAATACAAGAAAGAAGAATAAACATGACTCATGAAATGACAATCACACCTCGAAACGACAACAAATCAACATTTATTTCTAAGTGCGACTGTTGAAACAACACATTACAACACTTAGAACACAAGTTACTATAACTGTGACGGCTGTGACCAAAAGGTACAATAGGCCATAGGAATGTGTCTAATTCATACTCTAATGATATGTAAGACCATCTAATGTAGAAGAATGCACTATAACTAACTTTAGTGATGCGCAAAGGTGTGCTACATCCAAGAGTGAAAATCACAAAACCGACACCAGCGACATGAGGAAAACATAATATGACACTTGCAGAACGCGAATGAACTTGAAAGCGACACATGCTAGAGTGAAGATAACATTAAAACACCACTTATTAAAGTGAAAACAAGCAAAAGGGACAACCGCAAATGTGAAACCGACACTTTTCAAAGTGAAAGTGCCCAAAAGCGACAAGTTGAGAAAAATCACCGAAATAAAAGTGAAACTACAACCAAAGTGAGGGAGTCTATTGAAGAAAGTGCACACTGACTGTCATCATGAATTGAAAATCATATAGGCACTGTCTTAATGGATAGTGCTATGCCTGTTCAAGCTTGCATAAAGGAAGTGTTCTCATGAATTCATTGAAGGCTATGCATGTGAGTGTAAGTGACTTGACAGTTTGAAACTAGGAAGAATATTGAAATGCTTTTCAAAACATCAAACGAACATGGAGTAACCATAGAGTGACATATTGTAAAATACTTAGTAGGCTCCAAAATTCAAGTGTGAGCAAAATTTTGGAGGCTGTTGATCGCAACGACAACAGGTTATTTTACCAGAGATTGTAATCGTAATAAAATTTCAATTAAACAAAATTAATATCAATATACTCATGGTAATTCTAGGGCATCATTGAAATTACCATATTTCTCTCAACCTTTCATTGTCTCCTTTAATGCGGCGCTCAAATAGGTGGGTGCAAGGCAGCCTCTTCATCTCATGATTGCAGGGTATCCAATGCGAAGCAAGAATCTCTTCATCTCATGATTGTAGGGATTGTACACGAAGAAAGGACCTTAGGGCAAGTGGATTCATCTCATGATTGTAAGGAATCGAATGTGGAGCAGGGACCTTAAACTAGGTGGGTTCTATGGCTAAACATTTTTCACTATTCGAGTCTCATTGGAGTTGAGTTGGAAACTCGAAGGAAGATGAATTGTGCCTTAGCATGCAAAATTGAAGACCTCTTTTAATATAATACACACACACACACATTATATATTATGTATAATATATATTATATATTATTATATTATATTCATTAAACTTTTGACTTCATATATATTGTTTGTCAACCTTCCTTTTGTTGTTCTGTATTTTTGAGGTTGTGGGAGTAAACGCATAGGACAACATCAAAACCACTTTGGAAGCTGGGATGTAGCCCTGCCAACTACAGAGAGGGATCTCTGTGTTTAATTTAGCTTTGTTTTAGTGTCAATTTTAGGCTAGTTATGATTGTACTTGTTTGTTTTGTTTGAAAGGTTTGGTTGATTTGAGTGTTATAGTTCCATTGGGCTATGGAGTCTATAAACTAGACTGGAGTTTTGCATCAATTTTTAGAGGAGTTCTCACAGGGCAAGCTAGGTTGCACTAACTGGATCTTTTCAGAAATTAAATGAATTTTGGAATAGAAAAAGTGTAAGGTTCAGTAGAAATCTAGGAGCAATTAAGAATTCCCAGATTTGACTTCATCGGAAAACATTAAAATTTTCAACAGCCAAAATAGGGTGCTCTCAATAACAAATCCTATTTATCACAATTTCTGTTGGATAATTCAGATTTTTTAGAAAAAAAAGAGAAAGAAAAACAATGTTCAAACATATATACAGAAGAGACACATCACCATTTGGTACAACACATGAATCCTGTGAAAGTTCCTTGTATTATTGATGCTCCAGTACTTTGAAAATACAATATGCAGAAGGAAATTGCATTCAGAAATCAACCCTTAATACTTCAAACAATGCAATATTTATAATGAAAATTACAAAATCCTTTACAAAATCTTTGTCAAACCAACAATGTATTATTATCCTAATTACAAACAATATGATCTAATCCTAGCAGATAAATAGGCCACATAGGCAGCTGAAAGGAAAGGTGTCCCTGTTTTGATGGTTTCAGTTGCTGAGTCGACTTGAAACTATGCTGCATTGCTGAACTTACCCTCGTGCTGGCGGCTGCACTCGCAACTTGTTTTACTGCCCCTAAATTACCTTCAATCCGGTAAATCGACCAATTCTCTCCATCTTCTTTCATCTGGTATTATCAATTTTGTTACCCTGCAGTAGATTTCATCTACCTCTGTGTATTTGGAAAAGGTTGGCTTCACAGTGAAAATGTGTTTTACTTCATTTTGTACATAGAAATCATTTGACATGGTTTCCAAAAAGGCCTTTGCTGTCATACTACCCTTAATCCCACTGACCTTGATGCTGCTTCTAGCCATTTCTTTCATCTTCAGGACATAGTCTTCCTGAGTGATCAATTTGTCATTTATCACATAAATGCTTGGCAGTCCTTTCTGGATCAAAGCTTCAATTCTATTAGTAAACTTGTTTACTTGCAGCTCCAAGGTTTCACATCTTTCTTCCAACTGATCAATGAGATTTCTCTTTGTCAAGACTTTCTTGACTTCCATAATGGTGGCAGTTCTATCACTGATCCCTACTTCTTCAAGCTCATGTTTGAGTTCAAGAACTTGATTATGTTAGAGGCTTATGTGGGCATCTCTCCTAGCTTTTTGCTTCCCTACACAATATTTTCTGTAGCCTTTTCTATCAGCTCTTTCTGCTCAAATATGATTTGGATAGAAGGCAAAATATCATTCATAGAGTCCAGTATATTCATCCAAATGGTTTCCTTGGCTTGGGCCAAGGTCTGACCAATTGAAGTGTCTCTCTATACCTTCTGAAATTTCTCTAATAGTCTCCAGGATTTTTTCATTTTATTAACCTGAGCTACTTTTGCTTTGACCTTTTGCACTTCTAGAGCTTTGAGTTGGCCCTGAAAAGTTTCAATCTCATTTCACTGGAGTGACATGTTCTCTAGTGTTTTGTTACTTTTTCAACACTCACATTTTTAGTGGAAGAAGTGGCTGGAATGGTTGTCCCTGTTGATGGAAGCTAAGAAATAGGTATGGCATCCAGGGGTACAATGGCCATCTTCAGAATCTCTTCCTTCTCCTTTATCATTTTCTCCTTCTTTGCTTCCATTTGCCTAATCTGTATATTTTGTTCTATGATCAATTTTATCATATCTGCTTTTTGTGCTTCACCTTCTTCAATGTCCTTGGTCAATGGATTCTTTTTGGCTGGCAGCTTGAGTTACTTTCTCAAGGCTGCAATGTCCAGGTTCTTCTTTTTAATAATCCTCAGCAGCATTGACATATTTGGGATCATATCCTATTTTTAGTACCAAGTCTTCCAAATACTTGATCCTGTTATCCTTTGCCAAGGAGGACACTTTCTCCATCTTCAACTGTGACTGGACATTTGCAAAAGAAACCTGCAATTTAGATAGTGACATAACAGTGTTAGTCAAAGTGGAGGATATCATTTCACCAGTTTGCTTGTGCATCTCCATTTGATCAATGGGATGTATGTCCTTTGTGCTGAATTCAAAAGTAGTGCTCTTGTAGTCTGCTGTTGATTTTGGCTGTGGAATCTGGGCATCAAGAAAGGCCATCTGCATTTTTCCATGCTTTGTGTCAAAGACTGACAACAACCTACTTTGTGAGTTGGAGGTCTGCTTCCAGAATTGGTTATAGGTGCTATTTTTTAAAATCTCATTTCTGAGCTTAATCTCCCTGTACCTATCAAAAATTGTCTTCTCTTTTTCTGTTTGGACATTTTGTGATTCTAGCTCAGTTTCCTTGTGACCTTGTGAAGATGAAGGTCTAGTAGGAGATGCTGTAAATTTTCTAGTTGCAGGTGGTGAATCTGTGATGATGATGGCTGCCTACTCTTCAGTTTCTTTGTCCAATTCTACTCTAGGAGTTAACTTTGTTCTCTTCCTGTAGTTGATCCTGAATTCTTTGGATTCACTCCCAGTTGTTGATGATGATCCTTCCTCCCTCTGTCTTTTTCTTGATTTTTCCTGAGGAATGGGAGTCTGCAAACTGGAAGTAGAAAGAAGTTGTTCTTCAACTTCCTGTAAGGTGTTTTCTATCCACTCCAGTTGATTGGCATACTATTGTATTTATGGCCTTGAAGTATGAATGTAAGGAGTGATTTTGTTCTCCACTCTGAACTTTGAAATAATGCCATAGGGGTCATAAGACCATGTAAAGCTGAGATTGAACTTCATTCTTTAAGCATTCTATCTGCCTCTTCACCTACTGTCCTCGTGTTGCACACAAATGGACCCACCTGTGTCTTTATTCTGAACTGTGACTTCTTCTTGGCCACTACAAAGTGGATGTTATCTGAATTCAACATTTGTCTGATATACTTTAGGGAAAAATCCTCATTTGGAGGTATTTGGGGAGTTTATAGGGTGCCAATTCACATCCATACACTCTTATTTCGATATAATTTTAGTATAAATACCAATCATCGGTCTTTGCTTGATCTTTCAAATGAAAAATTCTCTTGATTTCCTCACTAATCTTGGGCTGTACTGCACTGTTCATAATGTTCATGTCTGGATGAAAAAATCTTCAATGAACTACCTATAAGTGAATTCCTATTGTTCTCTCATGACCAATGAGGTCTAAAAGATTACGGGCTACAGATTTCTTGCATAATAAAGCTTCTGCAATGAAAAACTGAGTTTGTCTACCTGATAATAGAGGAACATATAAATCAAAATATAGGTGTAATTGAACACCTATTTTGTGGAAAAATTTATAAACTGTTCATGAATACTGTCAGTGAAGAATTTACTGAAATTGAACACCAAGGAGGGCTTGCTGTCTATGGAAAATATGGAGAGGAATCATAAAATGGGCTCATCTACCCACTGATTAGATTAATAGCGTAAAATTTAGGAAACCATGGATATAATTTGCTTGGCTTGATCAAGGAAAATGGAGGAAGGATATGGAGGATTCTTTTTAGGCAATTGGGCATTCTCAAGAAAGAAGATCTCAAAATTTTTGGCTCTGGTGGCAAAAACCAGTTTCTGATAAAGCTGGGTGAGGGCTTCTAGGGAGAAAGGAGTATTATTTTTCGCAGAGGGAGCCAACATCATTTGGCCAATGGATTAGGCTGTAATTATAAAGAGAATATCACCTGGAGGGGAAGTGATAGCTCTTTGGGTAGGGACATAGCAAGCTTGACACCTTCTGGTAAATTATGGGGCTTGGAATGTCAAGGGGAAAATATAATGGGGGAGGTTGGACTCTCAGAGCCCAATTTCATCGGTTTTGTCTGTGTGTTTATCTTCCAGCCATCAATATAACTCAAGAAAATCACAGTCACATTGGGCTTAGTTAATCCTGTAATCCCCATCAGCTAAAGGTATATGATCTAAATCCACAAGAGGGGGAATCAAAGGATTAATAGGCTTATCTTGAGTCTTAGGCTTTGGAGGTATGACTGTAAAAATCTGAGAATAGGATCAAATTATAGAGGAGATTACCGAGTACAATTGAATAATGAACTGTTAGGTGAAAAGGAAGAGGAAATGTAGTTTCTGTTGTGATCTGGTCATAAAATAACTCTGAGAGTGATCGCTATGCAAAACTTTCAATAACAGAAAAATAGGAGTGAAAAAGGGATGAGAGCGATAGGTTGAGCAAAAGAAATTATCGTGACGAGTTTAGAAGGTTTTAAACGTTGCAGCAAATTGTTTCTATTGAAATGGTGTGGGACCGTTAGGCCTAAACGGTTATCTGGGAGAAATCGAATTTAATGCAGATAGGTCGTTTGGTCGGGAAAGAATTTAATAGGCCAACGGTTATGCCATGTGGCAGGTGGAGAGTGGTGGAGGAGTCGTGGTTGGGCGCAGTAGAGTGGGTGAGGGAAAAGTAGTTTTTGGAGGGGGTAGCGGGCGGTATACGGTTTTGGTGAGGGGGGTGTGAAATTGAGAGAAGTAGACACTTAGGGGATGGGGCCCGATGGGAGAAACAACTTTTTAGACTCCCTAGTGGTAAATGCAGGATGGAGAAGGGGGGGGGGGGGGGGGGGGGGGGGGGGAAGGCGGATGAGGAGCGTTGATCGTGAGCGGAAACAGAGCTCAAGGCTACTAAGTGAAATGCACTTTAACCATAAGCAACAAAAATATTTGTCTACTTGTGCCTTTACCTTTTTGCATTCCTGACTTAGGATAAAGAAATATGAAAAATATGTAGGAGCACTTTATCCTTTGGCATATATTTGGCCTTTTCACCATATCCTTAAAACTTAGGATAAAAATTACATATGCATATATTTGCAAAAAATGATCTAATCTACCTACCCATGACTAAACTAGCATTTTTTATTCTTTCCTCTAGGGTGCACTTAGACTAGCAGACCCACTTTATTTTCTTTTATACAGAATGAAAAACTACCTAACCTATCCCTTATTTCTTCTATCGATCCAAATTAAATAGTTGGATCAATGTCATTTTCTACCTAACTAGTGATTTACCGAGATTAAAATGTTGGGCAAGTCTTTATTCTCTAACATAATTTACAGAAATTTAAAGGAGAATAATCATGATTACACTGTATGATTAAATCAAAAGCTAGTGATTGTGGCGTTTTGAACAAGCTACACACAACCTTTTATTTTTTAGTAATGCAACAAAACTATCTATGAGTAATGGCACTTAGACTTGCAACTATTTCAATATTATTCCATTTTGACTTTTCTTTCTTTTAGTGGGGTTCAATCTTTTCTTCTTTTTTCAATATTTTTTGTTTTTCTCTTTTTCTTATTTATATCCTCTTTTGATTTTTTAATTCTTTTTTCTTTTATTTGGAAATCATTGGTAGATTGACAAGTATTTAGAAAATAATATTCCTGAGATACAATAATCAATTACCTTGAGATCGTATAAATTATAGGATCCTAACAGTGGCTCCAGCCAGGGATGGCACTCTCCCTGTGAGGTGCGAAGAACATGTGATCGGTAGCCTTGAGTGTTCTATTTCAACAATATCCACCTCTGATTTCTTTGTTGCAGTACTTATGGTAACACATCAATAGAAGCTTAGGGCCTTCTCTGTGGGCTTCAACTTTTGTTAATAGGTCACCCAATCCAAATAATAAAGACAATGATATTTATAATTATAAATGATAGGAAAACTTCTATTGCTCAGAGAAATAGTGTTTGAGCATCCCCGCCATTGAAAAGTCCACTAGGTAATTCTGTCCCATCTAAATTTATGATAAAGAATGCATTATGCCCTCTGAAATCATAAATGCCATAAGGTCCCATCCATAGATTGTCAAATTTTCCATGCTTCCCTTTGTCTTCTCTTCTAGAATCCCACTTTAAGACTTTATCACCCAAGGTGAAATCATCTGCTTTTGTCTTTCTGTCAAAAACTTTCTTGATATTCTCATGGATGACTTGAGCCTTATTATAAACTTCTTCCATGTATTGATGCAACTGGACTGTCTAATCAATTCTCCTTTGAATGTCATTTGGCTCAGCCTGCAATTCTTGAATTAACTTCATGACTGGAACTCCAAAAGAGGATGGAAAACAACATCCATTCTATAAACCAATTGGTATGGTGATATGCCAAATGATTTCTTTGTGGTGAGCCTATCAACCCAAAGTGCATTTCTAATCTTGTTGTGCCATGAATTTTTGTTGCCTTCTAACAACTTCTTAATAATATTTACCAGATTTTTATTTGAAGATTCAGCCAACCCATTACCCTGTGGGTAATAAGTAGTTGAATGCCCTAAAGTGATATGGTATTTTTTGCAGAAGTCTATCATTTTCTTAGACCTAAAGGCTGCAACATTATCTATAATAAGATTATTTGGGCAGCTAAATCTAGAAAAGATATTGGTTTCTAAGAATTTGATTATAAAAACATCCGTGGCTAGTCTAGAAGGAGTGGCCTCAATCCATTTATTGAAGTAGTCAGTAGCGGTAAGGATCAATTTATGTTGAGCAGAGGATGGTGGATGGATTTCTCTAATGAAATCCAATCCCCACTATTGGAAACGACTTTCAACAGATATGGGCTTCAAAGGTAGAGGCAAAAGCTTTCTTTTCCCCTCAAAGTTTTGACACTTGTGGCAAGAGGTTACCTTCTTATGAAAATATGGAAAAAGTGCAGGCCAGTAAAAACCAGCTATAAGGATCTTATTAGAAGTGGTTTTCCAATACAGATGGCCACCACAGTCACCTTCGTGGAATTCCTGCATTGTTCTTTTTGCATCATCTCTCAACAAATACTTTAGTAGAATACCACCAACATCTTTCTAATATAGAACATTTTCAATGATGCAAAATTTAACTACTTTTAGTTTTAGAAATCTAGTTTTTGTTTTTGTTAGACCAGGAGGAGCATTTAAATTAAATAAAACATAAATAAGGTCTACATACCAGGGTGAGGTCATGAAAGCCTCATCTAGTTGTGGAGTCGCCTGTTCCTCTTGATCATCCAATTCAGCTACAAAGTTGATATCTAAAGCATTAAAATTAGATTCGGCCATGAATTTGGCTAACCCTTGTCCTTTGATAAGCTTGGTTGGCTTGATTTCCATATCATATTCCATAATGATGGCAATCCATTTGCCTCTTTTGCCATCTGGTCCATTCTATGTCAAAATATCTTTAACTACATCATTTAGTACATAAGCAATTATGTGAGAATGAAGGATATATACGCTGAAATATTTAATTGCATTTATCAATGCAAAAGCCTATTTTTCCATTAAATTATATTTGAGTGTAACATCCCTCAAGGCCTTGCTAAAGAAAGCAATAGGTTGTTCAAATCCTTTATTGATTTTTTTTTTAGATGTAAGAAATAAGGTCTCCTAATTACACTTCCCCAGCAACGGCGCCAAAATGTCTAGTCAATTTAGTGTCCTAAATTGCTCTACATAAATTATCAATCCGGGGATGGGGGTGGAGGAGATTTTGGGCCATTATTACGAAATAATGGGATTTCTAGACACTAAAAATGTGTTTTGAATCTATAACTAGATTCAAAAACCTATAAACATTGGGCCATTGAAAGTTAGTAGTTTATACAACTCAAACTTACAATTTTTAAAAATATTTACCAAAATTTGTGCAACTTGTTTGCTCGGCTCTCCCTTGTCCTGCCCTGGGCGCCTCCAAGGGAGGTTTTCACCCAGGGATCTTGTTCTCTTTTTTTTGTTGCAAATTTCTCAAAAAATGAGCCCCAAACCAAGAAAGAGGGAAAATGGGTTTTGATAGGGGGTCATAGAATTTCCAAAAATGCTAAGTTTCCATTCTTTGGAGCCCTGAGGAAGAATCACAGCGTGAGCGAAACTCCCTCAAGAAATTGCACAATTCTAGAGGGGAACCAACGTTCCCTCCAAAAATTGCGCAATTCTGTCTGGAAACCTGCTGGGCTCCAGAATTGTGCAAATCTACCTATCAAGCTTCACTGAGAAAATTGCTCAATTCCTCCTATCAGGGCTGCTCAACTCATAAATTGCGCAATTCTTGGCAACAGCCAGCTGCTCAGCCTAGAAATTGTGCACACCTTTTGGGCAGCCAAATTATAAAATCCTTAGTAAAATCTGGACTGATAAGGACTGGTGCTTTGGTGAATGCTTGTTTAACTTGGTCAAATGATTGCCTAGCTTCAATATTCCATTTGATTTTAGAATCTTGTTTTAGCATGTTTTTTATGTTTATGAGAAGTTCTGCAAGGTTAGGGATAAATCTTCTCAGGAAGTGTATTCTACCAATAAATGACTGAAGTTCTTTAATGTTTCTTGGATGATTGATTTTTAGAATAGCTTCAATCCTTTTAGGATCAATTTTAATACCTTCCTTAGATATGATATGACCAAGAAGTTTACCCTCTTCAAGGCCAAACATTGTTTTCTTAGGATTTAATGATATCCCAAGACTTCTAAATTTTTCAAATACTCTTCTCAGGTGCATCAAATGTTCTTCATCAGTTTTAGAATATATAGTTATGTCATCTAGATAGATCACAATAAATCTACCAATTTCATTAGCGCAAGAAATATCCATTTCTCTTTGAAATGTTGCTACAACATTCATTAATACAAAAGGCATTTTCACATACATGAATGTATCCCATGGAGTAGTAAAGGTTTTTTTATCATGACCCTTTGGATGAAAAAAGACCTGATTATAACTTGAGAAACCATCTAATAAAAAATCCTAGAAGATCCAACTACCTTTTGCAGAATATGATCCATTTTAGGTAAGGAATAGTTGTCCTTTAAGGAAACTTTGTTTAGGTTCCTGAAATCTATGCACAATCTGATTTCACCTGTTTTCTTCCTAGTTGGCACAATATCGGAAACCCATTTAGAGTACCTAAGAGGAACTATGATTTTAGAGTCATACATTCTTTTGATTTCCTTCTCAATTAAAGGCATCAGAACCAGATTTATTCTGCGAAGCTTTTGTTTAAAGGGTTTCTGATCTTCTTTAATTGGAATTTTGTGTTGTATAATCTTTGTGTCATATGTTTTAAGATCTTCATAGCTCCAGGAAAAAAACATCACTAAATTCCTTGAATAAAGCAATATATTTTTGTTTTTTAGCAATTGGGATTGATTTAAACAGTTTCATGATTTTAGGGTCTTTCTCAGTACCTAAATTACAATCTTCAACTGTTGTTCCTATGCTTAATCGGTCTTTCTCAGTACCTAAATTACAATCTTCAACTGTTGTTCCTAAATGCTCAATCTTAGGATTTTTAGCCACATCATTGAAATCAAATAATTATTCTAATGGAACTAGACCTCTAGGCAAAACATTATCTTTTAACTGGAGTGTTTCAAATTCTTCTTTTTTTAAGGATCTATCCCAAGAAATTCTAATTTATTTACAACTTTATCTATGGGTATATTTACATATGAATTTTCTAATTGCCTTTCTAGATTAGAATGTACAAAAATTTGCGTCTCTACTTTAGATTCCAAATCAATACTATCATCTTGAAATTCATCTTTGGATTGCAGAAAACTTTCAATCTGTTTATCATTTCCAAACACCTGCCAATACCTCATGTTATCTGGTACAACTGGTCGATGTTTCACCTCCATTCAATATTCTTGATTAGTATAAGGCATTTTAAAAGAGCTGGTTGAAAAAGCCAGGTTATTTGGAATGATATTTTGCTTTCTAGGAATTGCAGAAAGGTCATATTCAAGAAAAAATTCTAGAAAGTCAAGCACCGCATTTCTATATGCTCTCATTCTAGGGTGTTTGGTTGAATACACTCCTTTAATTTGTTTTATAATTAATTCAACATCCCCTTGAATGGAGATTCTTTTAGCATCTAATTTTTTCAACAACTACAATCCTAGTATAAGGGCTTCATACTTTGCTATATTATTGGTACATTGAAAATTAAGCTTGTATGAGTGAGCCTCAACATGATTATTTCATGTGTTAACCACGCAAATTCCTACTCCAGAACCATCTTTATTACAAGAGCCATCAAAACTCATGTTCCAAAGAGGTTCAGGAGGAGTATTCAATTCTGTTATTTGTGTTTGGGCTGGGTCCTTTTTAGAAATTTTAGTTTCAACATTGATCACCTGAGTGTTGATATATCCATCATTCTAAAGAATGAAAGAATCCAAATCTGAGTGAACCTAATAAAGAGGATAGTTGTGAGGTTTCTCTTGACTACTCACCATAAAATTCATCAAGTTTTCCCTATATAATATTCTTTGTTGCCCCAAAACTGGTATGGTGGAAAAGGTCATATCCATCTGTAGGGTTCCTTGTAATTTTTCTCCCCGTGGGCGTGACAACAACATGCCATACTTAGGGGGAATATCTGCAACCACTATATCCATTACCAAACTTTTAGCTGGGATTTGTCCTAAAGTAACACACAGGTCTTTGATGAGACCTAGACATCTTACTTTATTGGAATCAAAAGAGTACAAGTCTTTATAAGGCCTTCTAATGTCAAGTCCTAATTTCTTCATAACAACTTTAGGTAATAAGTTGTGGGAAGCTCCTGAATCCATCATAACATTATGGAGAATTTTATCAAGAATATTTAGGCTAGCATAGAATGGAGGAACACCCCCTTCTTGTAGTTTGCCTTCAACTTCCGGTCCAAATAAGAGTTTAGGCTAGTCATCATTCAGATTTACAGAGTCAGTGTTTTCCCCTATGTTTAAAGCTTTCATTACTTGGGGTTTATACATATTTTTCTCATTAACTCTGTGAGAGGAATAAGTATTTTCAATTTCGCTAGTTCATTCTCAATGTTGAACGACGTTTGAATCTTAATCAAGTTGGGAAGTTCAGATTGATTTGTGATTTATTTTGTCATATGCTCTTTTTGTTGACTGGTGGTTGGGATATCTGTTTGAGTAGTTTTAGAAACATTGTCAACTATCTTGTTGACAAAGATTTCCAATTTTTTCTTACCAGAATTATCCACAGTTTTCTTAGGAAGACTATATGTGGTTTTCCTAGGTTCAATTTCAGATGACTTTTTAGCAGGATTATCTGAGTTTTTGGTGTTGAGAGTGTCTGGATTCTTTTTTCTCCTAAGGTTATATTGCCTATGGACTTCCATTATGGCATTTTCAAACCCTTGTTTATATTCATCCAATTCTTCAGAATCTAGTTTAGTTTGAGCTAGGAGAAAAAGTTCTTGCTCCTCTTGAGTGAGGAAAATCGTTTCATCATTGTTTATCCCCATTAGATTTTTTTGATTATCATCCAAATCTTCAACAATATTCCCCTCATAATCTGTATAATTTTCTTGAAAAGGAGGCCAAACGTGCTGGTCTGGACCCTTGGTTCTCTCTCCCTTGAGTTTTGTCATTTAGGTTTACTCTTTGCATCATCTGATTTACTACCTCACTAAGTTATCAATTTTATGATCAACACAGAAGTAGAAGGATCTTCTTTTATAGTAACCCTGCGTTTAGATTTTAGTTTGGCCTTCTTGGCCAAGATGTTAGCTTCAACTTTAATAGCATTTTCTTGCATTTCCTCTAAAGTTGTCGGGTCTCTCTCTCT
Organism: Pinus tabuliformis; assembly: GCA_031772625.1. Taxonomy (NCBI): domain Eukaryota; kingdom Viridiplantae; phylum Streptophyta; class Pinopsida; order Pinales; family Pinaceae; genus Pinus; species Pinus tabuliformis. The sequence goes on along the minus strand of CM062817.1, from coordinate 841,030,708 downwards.
AAGTTGATATTCCATGTCTACATAAAAACCATCAGGAAAATCAATTAAATCTAGGCCAGGGGAGGGCTTGATGTCTTGTGGAATGGCATTGTAAACAATATTAAACCGTTCACAATATTCTTCCACAATTTCATTTGGTTTTCTTTTCAGTCTTTTATATTCATTTAGGAGTTGAAGTGAATTTTTCTTAATCTCCCATCTAGCTAAGAAATTTTGATGGAATGCAACAAGGTTGGCTATACTTCCTGCAGGTAAACTCTTAAACCATTTTTTGACATCACCTCCTAAAATTTGAGCAAACAATCTCATTTTAACATCGACTTCATCTAATTCTTGAAGGTCAAACACATCATTCATTCTATCAACATGCTGTTGAGCAGTATAAGCACCAGTGTTATCAAAGGTCACAATTTTAGATTGGTAATCTCCAGGCATAGAATTTAGCTGGTCTGGTAACCCTAAAGGTGCATATCTACCTGTCATAATTGGTTTGGAAGACTGACTGGAAGATGGACCTGATGTAGGTGTAGTTGTAATAACTACATGGATAGTAAAAATAATAGTTTGAGATATCACAGGTGAGGAGTGGAATGAGTTGGATTGGGAGGTTGTAGATGAATAGACTGGGAAGATTGACTAGACAAAGAGGCTGCTGCAACTGTTAAAGTAGAAAATTCAACAGATTGTTGAATATAAGCTTCTTCAATAGCTTGGTCCAAAGCTGAAACTAGACCTTGTAATTTGTCAAATTGTTGTAGGTATTCAAGATCAGGATTTGTTTCAAGAAGTTGGGTTTGGGTTATGTATGGTTGGAGTAGGGCTTTATAAATGACAGTCTGATCTATAAAATCCTCAGATTTTGATCTAAACAAACTATGTTGGAAAGGAAAATCAAACTCTATATCCTAAATAGTTTCATATTTCTCTGGAAGAGAGTTAGACCTAGACAAAGGAATACTCTTAGGAAGAGAATTAAATCTCTTTAAAGGACTATTACTACCTTGACTCTCTATAAAGCTTCTCTTTCTCAACATTTTTCTGGATTATCTACAAATTCAACAGGGTTGGGATCAGGGTGAGCTCTAGTGAAAATTATTTTGGGAGCTAGGTCTATTAAAAATCACCACACAAATAAAAATCAATTCAATGATACACTGGAATATTTACAAATAACAACCTCAGATCATGATGTTATATAAGTCTTGATTTATAGAAATACTGATAAGATACCAGGGAATAATGATTTTTCAATCTAAAGAGTTTTCTTCCCCAGTATGGTCACCACTATGTTGTCATTCTGTATTTTTTAGGTTGTGGGAGTAAACATATAGGACAAAATCAAAGCCACTTTGGAAGTTGGGTTCTAGCCCTGCCAGCTTCAGAGAGGGATCTCTCTATTTAATTTAGCTTTGTTTTAGTGTAAATTTTAGGCTAGTTATGATTGTACTTGTTTGTTTTGTTTGAAAGGTTTGGTTGAGTTGAGTGTTATAATTCAATTGGGCTATGGAGTCTATAAACTAAACTAGAGTTTTGCATTAATTTTTAGAGGAGTTATCAAAGGGCAAGCTAGGTTGCACTAACTGGATCTTTTCAGAAATTAAATGAATTGTGGAATAGCAGAAGTGTAAGGTTCAGTAGAAATCTAGGAGCAATTAAGAATTCCCAGATTTGACTTCAGTCGAAAACATTAAAATTATTAACAACCAAAATAGGGTGCTCTAAATAACAAATCCTATTTATCACAACTTCTGTTGGATAATTCATATTTTTTGGAAAAAATAGAGAAAGAAAAACAATGTTCAAACATATAAACAGAAAAGACACATCACCATTTGGTACACCACATGAATCCTGTGAAAGGTCCTTGTATTATTGATGCTCCAGTACTTTGAAAATACAATATGAAGAAGGAAATTACATTCAGAAATCAACCCTTAATACTTCAAACAGTGAAGTATTTATAATGAAAATTACAAAATCCTTTACAAAATCATTGTCAAACTGACAATGTATTATTAGCCTAATTACAAACAATATAACCTACTCCTAGCAGACAAATAGGCCACGTAGGCAATTGAAAGGAAAGGTGTCCCTGTTTTGATGGTTTCGGTTGCTGAGTTGACCCGAAACTATGCTGTGTTGCTGAACTGATTGTCGTGCTGGCTGCTGCGCTAGAAACTTGTTTCACTGCTCCTGAATTATCCGTCAATCCAATAAATCGACCAATTCTTCCCATCTGCTTTCATTTGGTATTGTCAACTTTGTTACCCTACAGTAGATTTCATTTACTTATGTGTATTTGGCAAAGGCCAGCTTCACAAGAAAAATGTGTTTTACTTCATTCTGTACATAGAAATCATTTGACATGGTTTCCAAAAAGGCATTTTCTGTCATACTGCCCTTAATCCCACTGACCTTGATGCTGCTTCTAGCCATTTCTTTCATCTTCAGGACATATTCTTCCTGAGTGATCAATTTGTCATTTATCACATAAATGCTTGGTAGTCCTTTCTAGATCAAAGCTTCAATTCTGTTAGTAAACCTGTTTACTTGCAGCTCCAAGGTTTCACATCTTTCTTCCAACTGATCAATGATATTTCTCTTTGTCAAGACTTTCTTGACTTCCAAAATGGTGGTAGTTCTATCACTGATCCCTACTTCTTCAAGCTCATACTTGGACTTTGAGTTCAAGAACTTGATTATGTTAGAGGCTTCTGTGGGCATCTCTCCCAACTTTTCTCTTCCCTGCACAATAGTTTCTGTAGCATTTTCTATCAGCTCTTTCTACTCAAATACGAATTGGATAGAAGGCCAAATATCATTCATAGAGTCTAGTATATTAATCCAAATGTTTTCCTTGGCTTGGGCCATGGTCTAACCAATTGAAGTCTCTCTCTCTACCTTCTGCAACTTCTCTAGCAGTCTCTAGGATTTCTGCATTTCAGTAACCTGAGCTACTTTTGCGTTGGCCTTTTGCACTTCTAGAGCTTTGAGTTGGCCCTGCAAAGTCTCAATCTCCTTTGACTAGAGTGACATGTTCTCCAGTGTCTTTGTTACTTGTTTAACACTCACAGTTTGAGTGGAAGAAGTGGCTGCAGTGGTTGTCCCTGTTGATGGAAGCTGAGAAATAGGTATGGCATCTAGGGGGACAATGGCCATCTTCAGACTCTCTTCCTTTTCGTTTATCATTTTCTCCATCTATGCCTCTGTTTGCCTAATCTGTATATTCTGTTCTATGATAAATTTCATCATATTTGCTTTTTGTGCTTCACCTTCTTCAATGTACTTGTTCAATGGGTCCTTTGTGGCTAGCAACTTGAGATGCTTTCTCAAGGCTGCAATGTCCAAGTTATTCTTTTTAATAATCTCCTCAGCAACATTGACATTTTTGGGATAAAATCCTATTTTTAGTACCAAGTCTTCTAAAGAATTGATCCTGTTGTCCTTTGCCAAGGAGGACACTTTCTCCATCTTCAACTGTGACTAGAAATTTGCAAAAGAAACCTGCAATTTAGAGAGTGACATAGCAGTGTTAGTCAAAGTGGAGGATATCATTGCACCAGTTTTCTTGTGCATCTCCATTTGATCAATGGTATGTATGTCCTTTGTGCTGAATTCAAAAGTTGTGCTCTTGTAGTTTGCTACTGATTTTGGCTGTGGAATCTAGGCCTCAAGAAAGGCCATCTGCATTTTGCCATGCTCTGTGTCAAAGACTGACAACAACCTACTCTGTGAGCTAGATGCATGCTTCCAGAATTGGTTATAGGTGCTATTTTTTAAAATCTCATTTCTGAGCTTAATCTCCCTGTACCTGTAAAAAACTATCTTCTCTTTTTCTGTTTGGACATTTTGTGATTCTAGCTCAGTTTCCTTGTGAACTTGTGAAGATGAAGGTCTAGTCGAAGATGTTGTGAATTTTCTAGTTGCAGGTGGTGAATCTGTGATGATGATGGTTGCTTGCTATTCAGTTTCTTTGTCCAATTCTACTATAGGAGTTAACTTTGTTCTCTTTCTGTAGCTAATCTTGAATTCTTTGGCTTCACTCCCAGTTGTTGATGATGATCCTTCCTCCCTCTGAATTTTTCTTGATTTTTCCTGAGGAATTGGAGTCTGCAAACTGGAAGTAGAAAAAGTTGTTCTTCAGCTTCCTATAAGGTGTTTTTTGTCCACTTCAGTTGATTGGCATACTGCTCTATTTTTGGCCTTGAAGTATGAATGTAAGGAGTGCTTTTGTTCTCCACTATGAGCTTTGGAATAATGCCATAGGGGTCATAAGACCATGTAAAGCTCAGACTGAACTTCATTTCTTTAAGAATTCTATCTACCTCTTCACCTGTTGCCCTCATGTTGCACATAAATGGGCCCACATGTGTCTTTATTTTGAATTGTGACTTCTTCTTGGCCACTACAAAGTGGATGTCATCCAAATTCAACATTTGTCTAATATACTCTAGGGAAAAAATCCTCATTGGGAGGTATTTGGGGAGTTTATAGGGTGCTAATTCACATCCACACACTCTGATTTCGTATAATTTTGGTATAAATACCAATCACCGGTCTTTGCCTGATTTGTCAAATGCAAAATTCTCTTGATTTCCTAGCTGATCCTGGGCTATACTGCACTGTTCATAATGTTCATGGCTGGATGAAAAAAATCTTCAATAAACTACTTATAAGTGAATTCCTGCAGTTCTCTCATGACCAATGAGGTCCAAAAGATTAGTGGCTACTGATTTCCTGCATCATCAAGCTTCTGCAGTGCAAAACTGAATTTGTCCGCCTGATCATAGAGCTACATATAAATCAAAATATAGGTGTAATTGAACACCTGTTCTATGGGAAACTTTATAAATTGTTCATGAATACTTTCAGCCAAGAATTGACTGAAATTGAACACCAAGGAGGGCTTGTTGTCTGTGGAAAATATGGAGAGGAATCCTAGCTCATTTACCCACAAATTAGAATAATAGCCTAAATTGTAGGAAATCATGGATATAATTTGCTTGGCTTGATCAGGGAAAATGGAGGAAGGATATGGAGGATTCTTTTTAGGCAATTGGGCATTCTCATGCAAGAAGATCTCAAAAATTTTGGCTCTGGTGGCAAAATCTAGCTTCTGTTAAAGCTGGGTGAGGGCTTCTAGGGAGAAAGGAGTATTGTTTTCCACAGAGGGATCCAACATCATTTGGTCAATGGATTAGGCTGTAATTGTGAAGAGAATGTCACTTGTAGGGGCAATGATGGATCTTTGGGAAGGGACATAGCAAGCTTGACACCTTCTGGTAAATTCTAGGGTTTGGAATGTCAAGGGGAAAATATAATGGGGGAGGTTGGACTCCCAGAGCCCAATTTCATTAGTTTTTTCTGTGTGTTTATCTTCCAGCCAGAAATATAACTCAAGAAAATCACAGTCACATTGGGCTTCGTTAATCCTGTAATCCCTATCGGCTAAAGGTATATGATCTAAATCCACAGGAGGGGTAATCAAAGGATTAATAGGCTTATCTTGAGTATTAGTCTTTGGAGGCATGACTGTAAAAATCTAAGATCGGGATCAAGTTATAGAGGATCTTACCAAGCACAATTGAATAACGAACTGTCAGGTGAAAAGGATGAGGAAATGTTAGTTTCTTTCGTGATCTCATTGTAGAATAACTCTGAGAGTGATCGCTGTGAAAAACTGTCAATAATAAAAAAGAAGGAGTGAAAAAGGGATGAGAGCGATAGGTTGAGAAAAAAAAATGATTATGACGGGTTCAGAAGGTTTTAAACGCTACAACAAATCATTCCATTGAAATGGCGTGGGACTGTTAGGCCTAAACGGTTATCCAGGAGAAATCGAATTTAATGCAGAATAGTCATTTGGCGGGGAAGTAATTTAATAGGCAAATGATTATGCAATGTGGTGGGCGGAGAGTGGTGGAGTCATCATGGTGGGGCGCGATAGGGAGGGTGAGGGAAAAGTAGTTTTTGGAGGGGGTATCGGACGGTATACGGTTTTGGTGGGGGGGGTGCGAAATCGCGAGAAGGTGACACATAGTGGATGGGGTCCAGCGGGAGAAACAAATTTTCGGATCCCCCCCGATGGTAAAGGTAGGATGGAAAGGGGGGGCTGAAGGCAGATGAGGAGCGTTGATCGTGAGCGGGAACAGATCCCGAGGTTGCTAAGTGGAATGCACTTTAACCATAAGAAACAAAAAACTTTATCCACTCTGCCTTTACCTTTTTGTGTTCCCGACTTAGGATAAAGAAACATGAAAAATATGTAGGAGCACTTTATCCTTTGTCATATATTTGGCCTTTTCACCATATCCTTAAAACATAGGATAAAAATTACATATGCATATATTTGCAAAAAATGATCTAATCTACCTGCCCATGACTAAACTAGAATTTTTTATTTTTTCCTCTAGGGTGCACTTAGACTAGCAGACCCACTTTATTTTCTTTTATACAGAATGAAAAACTACCTAACCTATCCCTTATTTCTTCTATCGATCGAGATTAAACAATTGGATCAATGTCATTATCTACCTAACTAGTGATTTACCCAGATTAAACTGTTGGGTAAGTCTTTATTCTCTAACATATTTTGCAGAAATTTAAAGGAGAATAATCATGATTACACTGTATGATTAAACTAAAAGCTAGTGATTGTGGCATTTTGAACAAGCTGCACACAACCATTTATTTTTTAGTAATGCAGCAAAACTATCTATGAGTAGTGGCATTTAGACTTGCAACACTTTCAATATTATTCCTTTTTAAATTTTCTTTCTTTTGCTGGGGTTCAACCTTTTCTTCTTTTTTCAATATTTTTTTTTTCTCTTTTTCTTATTTATACACTCTTTTCATTTTTTAATTCTTTTGTCTTTTATTTGGAAATCATTGGCAGAATGACATGTATTTAAAAAATACAATTCCTGAGATACAATACTCAATTACCTTGAGATCCTATAAATTATAGGATCCTAACACTTCCGACACGCTAAGGAAAGTTCATATAACCATTGGGAGAAAAATTCCATCTCTAGAAATATTCGTCAAAAGTCCGACGACCTAGAAATCAACCGTCAGAATTCTGATTGCCTAGAAATAGGAATATATATATATATATATATATATATATATATATATATATATATATATATATATATGGGCCTTAAACCAAGTGGTTTCTGTGGCTATTTTTTTGTTTGTTTTGTTTTGTTTTGTTTTTTTGGTATTTGAGTCTCATCGGAGTTTAGTTAGAAACTAGAAGGAAGATGAATTGTGCCTTGGCATGCAAAATCAAAGACACACACACACACACACACACACATATATATATATATATATATATATATATATATATATATATATATATATATCTTATGTCCATCGAAATTCCAACAACATAGAGATTGACCGTCAAAATTTCAACGCCATAAAAATAGCTTGTCAGAATTCTGATGAACATGAGGACTTTACACAAACAAAATTTAAATAAAATGACATTTTTCTTGATCTTTGTGACAATATTTGTCATATTGTCAGACTACCATCTGAATTTAGTCTTATATGTAGTAGTGGGCTTAACATGCCCCTCCACTTCGAAGAAGTGTGTCCTCAACACTCGACTATATGTGGGTGTTTTTGCATGAAAAACTCATCTTCCCATGTCACTTCTTCCACTGTTAGATTCTTCAATTTGACAAGCATCGAGTGACAAAAAATGAACTTGTTCACAGTAATATGTCTAAGATTACAAAGTGAAGGTCGAGCACTATGGTTACATGTGTTGGCTTTGCAGTGGATGGTTAATGTTTGAGTTTGCACATGATGGTCTACTAATACATATACTTCGGGCTCTGCAAGCTATGAAGGGTATACCGTGGGTTTTTCATTTTGGTTCCTGAACACCTAGTATGTATATGTGTGGTTTTGTGATGGGTAATATCTCATTTATCTTGTTGGTTGGTTATGTGGCTAGGTTTGCTCAATGTTGGCCATAGGTTTGAATCCGATCAAGTCTGGTCAAATATTTTTTATAGAAAGGGTTAATGGTACGCCATTTTTTTTCATTTTGTAGAACACTTAAGAATTCGACGATGAGCATTACGTAGAATCTTTGTTGGGAGATAAACAATTTGTAGGGCGTGCCTTGAAAAACATATTCTATAGAACATTGAAATTCAATTTTTGACCTTATATGGTTTTTGGGGCTTTCTAGGCTCATTTATATGCCAAATTGAATTTTGGAAGAAGAATGATGATCATGATTCACTTGTGAATTGTTTTGAAGGCATGAAAATCCTTGATGATACATTTTTGATATTTAGAATCACTATCATGTGTTTTGAAGGCATAAAAATCCTTGATGATGCATTTTTGATATTTAGAATCATTATCATGTGTTTTAAAGGCTTATGAGTAGGTTGTAGTGAGTATTGTGTATATGGGAAGAGCAGGTTCTGAGAATTATTTTGTGTGACTAGATTGGCGAACAAGTTATAACAGGCTATGGAAATATATGAAAGGTTTATGATAGTAGTATGAAAACTATAACATGTTTAGTTTTGAAGACCTACATTGAAGAGAAGGTGGATCTAGTTTGAAATATTATGAAAAATGTTCCATAAGATGTTGAAGAAGGAGGTGGGTGCCTTCATTGAGGTTGGTTCCTCAATTAGGTCAAAGCCCACAACAAGTTGAAGCTTTCTTATATCTAAGGTTGGTGCCTAAATCAAGTTGTAGCCTATAATACGTAGTTGCTTAAAATTTTTTGAGGTTGGTGCCTCAATCAGGTTGTAGCATAACACAAGTAGTTGCTTGCATTTTTTGGGGGTGGGTGCCTGTTGAGAAATAAAAAGGACTATAGATTAGCATTGATTTGTCTGTCATGATAATTACTTGTGAACGTTTGTTGGCTTTATTAAATTTTACGTTTCTTCTTCTTCATCAAGAAATTATCAGAAGTACAAAACATGAAGATCACAAGAGAGAAAGAACATAAATATGTGGGCTCCAAACTAGGGAAGAAACCCCACAAGGGAGAAAAACCCAAGATAAATTTTCTTCTTATAGAATCATATCAAAGTAAGATATCCAAGACCCAAGTCCAAGACCAAGACCAAGACTAACATAATAAACTCCAAGTCAACCCTCCTCCAAGTCTTCTTCACCAAGTCAAAGTAAAATAAGTCAATGCTAGTCAAATCTCTACATTCTTTTCATCCCATAAAAAATCGACCCTTGAAATTTCAGGCCCTGTAATAGATTTGAAAAATCATAGAGAATACTTTCATCTGTGGACAAATTAGGGAAGAAAATAAAAATTTTCTCTGTCTTTTTACTTTGTTGTCTCTCTCTCTTTCTCCTTTGACTTCACTAATTTACGTCTTCTTTCTTGCACAGAATTCGATGTGATATCAAAATGTGGAGCACAGGTGCCAATATATAGTTTTTTGATCATATTATGAAGAGACATAACTTATGGGATAGCCGAATTTTCCATCTGGAGGGACGAATTGGTCTTGTGAAGACACATTGACTCAAAAATAAATTTCTTTTCTTTTCTTTCAAAAATTCCAAATGAGACTTTGATTCAATGACATAATAAATTTTATTTTTGACTCAAATGATCCTACAAGCATGAAGAACATGCTTTGACTAGAAAATAATAATAATAAAATTTCTTTTTCTTCTTTTTTGCTTTTACATGAGATACATAATGATACAAGTATAAAGATAATTATGAAGACCGAACCTAGGTCAGTGTCTGCAAATCTATGTAATGAATTCAAGAAGAAGAAGAAGAAGAAATTTTTTTTTTTCTCCCATATGCGTTTCCACGTAAAATAATTTCATCCCTCTTATGTTGATGTTATGATGCCTTCTTGATGCATTGTTTTATTTATTGTTATGTTGAAAATGATTATGATACATTTATATATAATTGTTCATTAATAAAAAGTTTTGAAATGATAAATTTGCAACCACACTAATTCACTTCCCTTCTCAGTGTGATATTTGTTCTAACACTTGGTCATAATGTGGTTCCCTCATATGAGTTACAACCATGGGATGAGGAGGGGAAGTTGATATTGATTCTAGAGGCCATTATTGATACTAGAGAGAGGACTCTTCATAAGAGGGTCATCAAAGAGTTTCTAGTCAAATGGAAGAAATTGCTAGTAGAGGATGCGACATGGGAAAATCAATAGATATTACAACATTTAGAGCTTAGATTTCTTGAGGACAAGAAATTTTCGAAAGGTTGGAATGTAATGTGCATTCCTAACTAGTTGAGTTAGTGGACCTCTAGCCTATCAATTGGTTCCCATAGGCTATTTGGTTAGGATTAGGAAAACTTGTGGGAAATTAATCCAACAATTTGGCAGTGTTTGATGGTTAGTTGAGATGTCATCAAGATTATGCATAGGATGCCTTTTTCTAGAATGATTTCAGGATAATTTTCCGATACCTACTATTTTTAGTAAGTTAGTTTCGAGCATTGATTAGATCAACTCGTAGGGTTACTATTTTTAGTATTATCAATGGGTTCAATTTTGATAATTATCTAAACATTTTATATAGTCCAATGGTTTTAATAAAATAATGATAAGTTATTAAAGAACGAAGGGACAGTAAGGGCCAGTTATAAAGTGAAAGATGTTTTGTTAAAAAAATGAAAAGAAGAAGAAGAAGAAGAATAAAAACATAATGAGGCCTTTAATTGGGAGACTAAAAGTGATTTTATTTAGTTCTACATGACTTGATGAAGATGATAGAACTTATTGGGAGAGTTATAAATTCAAATTTGTGGAGTTCTTGTGATACATTGGTTTTAATATTTGATATTTCAATTTTATTGAGAAGATTATTGAGAGATATAATATGGAGAATATATTGGTGATTTCACATAGAGATCACTTATGGGGTTCATTATTGGGTTATTTCATTTTTGCCATTATTATCGCTATAAAAAAAGAAAAAAGAAAAAAATAAGGTGTATGTTACACCTTTCAAAATGGAAACTTTGAAAAATCCTTGGAGAGTGTTGGCATTATGGCACAGGATTGGAGCTATGGCACAGTTGTTGTCCTTGATGGAAACTCTCTTTGGTGACAGGATCTCAGTACAGGCTTTCAGAATGAAGAAAAAGACATATACGCAGGTTCACCTAGACGAAGTCGCGTATACACGCGGGTTATAAGTTACAAAGGCGCGTATGCGTACACACGCACTTTCACGCAAGTAAAAGCGCGTATATGTTGGAGAATTTACTTTTAGTCTGTGGTAGTTAGTCCTTGGTATTTGAACCTATGGTTTTGGACCATGGTATCTCGTCAGAAGTGTTGATCCCAAGTATTGGGTCCTTGGTATTGTTTATTATGGTTTTGGTCCGTGGTAGTTAGTCCTTGGTATTTGAACCTATGGTTTTGGACCATGGTATCTCGTCAGAAGTGTTGATCCCAAGTATTGGGTCCTTGGTATTGTTTATTATGGTTTTGGACTGTGGTATTGTGAAAGGCCTAAGACTATAAAAGAGGAAGGAGATCATTTGGCAAAGTATTATCTGAATTAATTGAATATCTAATAAGTGCTAGATCTGAAATATTGGTGATTGGGGTTATGGTGTAGATCTGGATCTGAATGAAGGAGGAACCTTAGCGCACAAAGAAGGATAAGTTCCATTGATGGGTCATAATCTTAAGGCTTGAATGATAGTATCTTTGTATGATTTTGATCTGTTATATGTGGCGTAGGTTTGATCTATAAATCTGGGTTAATTACTGTTTGAATATTTGAAAGAGTGAATTATCCTTTATAGATCTGTACGCAGGTTTAGTGAAGTGAAGGCGCGTATACACGCTATTTTGGTAAGGGAAAGAAGCGTATACGCAGGTTGGCTTTGACACAGAAGCATATACGCAGGTTGGCTTTGACACAGAAGCGTATACACGCAGGTTTCTGAACAGTGAAGTAGCGTACATCTCTTGATTTATATTCTAGCTGCTTCTGTTTATTGCTGCAGTGTTCTGGGTTCAGAATTAGTGTATGGTTACAGTTACTGTGTTTTGGGTACAGATGTCAGAGAACTGTTTATTTTTTATTCAGTTTTGATTGGTGAAAAGGTGATTGATTGAAGCATAAATTCTTGATTGATGTTCATGGATCCAGTATGAAAATTTATGAAATGTGGTCCCTGGAAGAAAGAGAAGGTTGTAGCCTTCTGTAGGCTAGCACCTACATACTAGTATCTTGGCTAGTGCAAGAGCTAAGGGGGTTGTAGCTCCCTTCTAGGAGAAGATGGAGAACGAGAGAGGGTTGTAGCTCTCTGCAGGTTGTAGCCTACGTACTGGTAAAGGACTGCACCAGTACATTGTAAAAAGAAGTTTCTCATTAAAAGAAGATAAAGACGAATTGCAGCAGGTGGTTTTCACCCACATTGGGTTTCCACCTTATATCTTGTGTTCTTGTGTGTGATTGTCTTATGCTCTGTTTTACTGTTTCTGGTTACTGGTTATTTAATTCTGATACACAGATTAACAATCAACATCTGAAAGATAAAGTAAATTATAAGTTTGCATTGTATACGCGGGTTTCCTTCTACATAGTTGCGTATATACGCGGGTTTAATTAACTGAAGTAGCGTATATTATCTGGATTTGAAAAAGGGAATATTTGACTTGATAATACTGATTCACCCCCCCTCTCAGTATTATTTCCAACAATTGGTATCAGAGACAGGTTCTTCTGAAGAAGCTTGATCGCTTGAAGGAAGATCCATCATCATGAGCAACTACGAGAGAGAAGCATCTATCAGGCCACCAATTTTTGACGGGACAAACTTCGTATATTGGAAGGTAAGAGTTACTGCCTATCTTCAATCTCTTGGTACAGAAGTCTGGGATATCATAGATACAGGGTACACTTTTCCATCAACAACTCCTACAGATCCAGTTGAGAAGAAGAAATATGAAACAAATGCAAAGGCTGTCAATACTCTATTAGGATGTCTATCTCAATCAGAATTCGTGAAGTTTATGCAGTATAAATCCGCAAAAGAAATATGGGACAAGATTGTTCTGAGCTATGAAGGAGATGATCAAGTAAAATGAGCAAAAATTCAAACCCTCAGAATTCAGTATGAAAATCTCAGAATGCACAACGATGAAGCTGTGGCTAACTATTTCCTTCGTGTAGATGAGATTGTTAATTGTATGAAAAATTTGGGTGAAGAAATAAAAGAGGCTGTTGTGGTTGAAAAGGTTCTAAGATCTTTATCCCCTAGGTTTGAATCTAAAGTTTTTGCAATAGAAGAAAAAGAGAATCTACGAAACCTTACCATGTCACAGCTGCACGGAATTCTGACTGCTTATGAAATGAGGAAAGGAGGACCATCAGACAGGACACGTGTCAGAAGAAGAAGAAGAATCAAATTTTGTCAAAAACCTTCAACGGGGTGCTCGACGATTCCGAGGTAAGTTACCTTTAAAATGCTTTGCTTGTGGAAGAGTCGGTCACTATGCTGCCAAATGTCCTCATAAGGATAAGATTGACAAGGGGAAGGAACCTGTTAGATGGAACAAGAAATAGAATGCAAATAAGAAAAAGCTATTACACTCATGAAGATAATGATGGACTTTCAAATAGTGACGAAGATGAATGAGGTAATAATTATAAACTTTTAATGGCTTTTGAAGATGATGATTACATGGATGCTATAGATGAAGAAGGTCTTTATGAAGAGATTTCTAATCTCAAAATTTGTTTAGAAGAGAAAAATGTGATTATTGATTCTCTATAATGTCAACTAGCTGAAAGGGAAAAACATCATGAAAAATTGGAATGTGAAATTGTTGGTCTTAGAAAAGAGATTGAGAAAACAAAAGCTCTTAATCTTAAATTTGTTAAAGGATCTGAAACTCTGGATGAGATTATCAATGTGCAGCGTTCTCTACTAATCAAGACAGGTCTGGGATATAATGGAGAAGCATCTCAAGCATCCACCTCCAAAAGTTATCTTGATGCAGCAAGAAGGAGTGAGCAAAGGTCTAATAGAAATCATCAGGTAAATCAGGGACAATATACCTCAAGAATGAACAAAGACTATCAAGAAAATCGGGGGCAATCTACCTTAAGGACAAACAGAAGCCACAACCAGCCACAGGTAAAATCTTCCCAATTTTCCTCAAGAATGGATGTCAGTAGAAACTACAATCGGTTGGTTGATAGATTTGATAATCGTAGGAGTTTCTTCAATGGCCAATGTTTCTCTTGCCATAACTTTGGTCACAAAGCAGCTCAATGTGTTGCCTATAAGACAATCATGACTAGAGAAGCTCAAAAACAAAGAAGTATGACTTGAATCACGAAAAGGACCTATAACGACTTTTCCGCCCTTGAAAGTGAAATTGAATGTTCTATTTGTAATAACTTCGGTCATGAAGATTTTGAATGTAGGAGCAGGTTTCGGAAGACAACTCAGAAGGAACAAACCTCAAATGCCAGAACATGGAAAATGAAGGAACCGCAACCAGAAAGATGTGGGATAGCTTTATATGCAGAAGGACAGGAAAATCAATGGTACATCGACAGTGGATGTTCGGAGCATATGACAGGTGATAAAGAGAAACTTCAATCATATAGTGCTTTAGAAAAAGGAAAGAAAGTTTCTTTTGGAAATGATACCCCTGCTGTCATAAAAGGAAAAGGCATTGTTCAGTTGAAAGAAAAAGTCAAGGCTGGAAATGTTTTGTATGTTGATGGCTTGAAGCATAATCTACTGAGTGTCAGTCAGATGTGCGATCAAGGAACTGAGGCAATATTTCGATCAAATGGATGTAGTGTTCGTGATCTTGATACAGGAAAAACAGTGATCAAAGGCATAAGAACTCCAAATAATTTATACATATTTGAAGAAGGACAACAACAATGCTATTTGAGCAAGAATGATGAACACTGGTTATGGCATCGGAGGTTGGGGCATCTAAGCTTTTCACAGATAAGGAAAGCATGCAAATACCAGGCAGTTCGTGGTCTTCCAGACATCAGAATTCTAGACAATACAATATGTAAATCATGCCAGTTTGGTAAGCAAACCAGAACTAACTTCTCTGAGAAGGAAGGATCAGCTAGCAGCCTCTTGAACTAGTCCATACAGATGTATGTGGTCCATCTAGGAAAAGGCCACCTCGGGGAGAAGAATACTTTATATTATTCATTGACGACTTCTCCAAGATGGTTTGGATAGGACTTATGAAGCACAAAGACGAAGCCTTCGAAAAATTCAAATCTTTCAAAGCCTTGGTTGAAAACGAATCAGATCACAAAATTAAGTGCCTCAGGTCTGATAGAGGTGGGGAGTTTACCTCAAATGAATTTTTCGATTTTTGTGAAGAACATGGAATAAGAAGGGAATTCTCTACAGCTAGGACTCCTCAGCAAAATGGAGTAGTGGAAAGGATGAACAAAACGGTTCAACAAATGGCTCGTGCTATGCTTGATGAGTCTGGAACTCACGCAACCTTCTGGGTGAAGATGCATTTGCTGCAGTTGTTATTCTCAACAAAACAAATGTCCGGGTAAACAGCACTCAAACTCCTCATGAGCTCTGGTATGGTGAGACTCCTTTGGTAAAACATTTCAAAATATTTGGAAGCAAATGCTATATTAAGAATAATGATGAACATCTTGGCAAGTTTGAACCTAGAGCAGATGAAGGCATTCTCCTTGGTTATTCTCCTCACAACAAAGCATATAAGTGTCACAACAAAAGACTTGGAAGAATAGTTGACAGTGATGTTGTGGTTGATGAAGAAGGAAACATTGATAGGCAAGTAAATTATGAAAATATCGAAGAGGATGAAGACCATCCTTCAAATCAGACTGATGATGAAGAAGAACCTCAAGAGGCACTAGAGGAACAGATAAGGATAGAAGAGAAGACTCCATCCAGGTACGTTCAGAAGAATCATCCAGAATCTCAAATTTTGGGGCAGAAAGAGGCAGGTATACAAACA
Source organism: Pinus tabuliformis (assembly GCA_031772625.1). Taxonomy (NCBI): domain Eukaryota; kingdom Viridiplantae; phylum Streptophyta; class Pinopsida; order Pinales; family Pinaceae; genus Pinus; species Pinus tabuliformis. Next base: position 841,014,698 of record CM062817.1, on the reverse strand, counting down.
AGAAGAACAATTGCAGAAGCCTCAAGCTATTTGGCATTGCTCTCCTCCACTGAACCACAAAATTTAAAAGAGGCATGCAAAGATGAATGCTGGGTCAAGGCAATGGATGAAGAACTTGAGCAAATCGAAAAGAATAACACTTGGGAGCTGGTTCCTAGACCAAAAGATAAGAATGTCATAGGGACAAAATGGATCTTTAAAAACAAAATGAATGAAAATGGGGAAGTGATTAGAAACAAGGCCAAACTTGTTTGTAAAGGGTATGCTCAACAGGAAGGAATAGACTTTAAAGAAAATTTTGCTCCCGTTGCTAGACTTGAGGCCATCCGAATGTTTCTTGCTCTCTCAAGCTTTCAGAAGTTCAAAGTATTTCAAATGGACGTGAAATCAACCTTTCTAAATGGAGACTTAGAAGAAGAGGTGTACATTGAGCAACCAGATGGTTTCATTCTTGGGAATGATCCAAATCTTGTATGCAGACTAGAAAAGGCTCTTTATGGTCTTAAACAGGCTCCAAGGGCTTGGTACTATCGCTTGGACAAATATCTTCATCAACAAGGCTTTTCAAAGGGATCAGCAGATAGCAATCTTTATATAAAAATTGAAAATGACAAATTGCTAATACTTGTTGTGTATGTAGATGATATTATCTTTGGCAGCAATGAAGAAACTATGAGTCAAAACTTTGCCTTGGTGATGCAGAAAGAATTCGAAATGTCATTACTTGGAGAGCTAACATATTTTCTTGGTCTACAAATCCAACAAAATGAAGGCGGTATCTTTTTGTCTCAAACCAAGTACCTCAAGCAGATTTTGAAGAAGTATGGCATGGAAGATTCAAAACCAGTATGTACCCCTATGGTTACAGGATGCAGCCTCAGTGCAAATGATGAATCAGCAACAGTGCATCAACCAACCTATAGATCCATGATTGGAAGTCTACTTTATTTGACAGGTACCTGACCAGACATCATGCATGCAGTAGGAATAGTTGGAAGATTTCAAGCAAATCCTAAGGAAACCCATCTTCAGGCAGTGAAGAGAATTTTCAAGTATCTTCAAGGAACTCAAAACTATGGCTTATGGTATCCTAGAGATACAGATCTCACTCTTCATGCTTATACAGATGCAGATTGGGCCGGAAGCGTGGATGACAGGAAGAGCACAAGTGGTGGTGCATTCTTTATGGGTTCCAGATTAGTATCTTGGTTCAGCAAGAAACAGAGTTCGATTGCTTTATCTACAGCTGAAGCGGAATATGTGGTTGCTGCATCTTGCTGCACTCAACTCCTTTGGATGATGCAGACCTTGCAGGATTTTCAAATCACTTGTACACCACCTATCTCCATCTTATGTGATAATACAAGTGCAATCAACATTTCAAAGAACCCAGTCATGCATTCAAAGACCAAGCACATACCGATCAAGTATCACTTTCTCCGGGAACAAGTGTTGGAACAAAAGGTCAAATTGGAGTATGTTCCTTCTAAGGAACAAGTTGCTGATATTCTCACTAAACCACTGCCCAGGGAAACTTTTGAATACCTCAGACAGAAGCTGGGAGTAGTTGATGCATCATCTTGCTGTTAAATCTTGTCAGTTTAAGAGAAAAATGGGTGTATGCGAGTTTCCTGAGGAGGATTCACATACATACGCCGGTTTGTGAAGAGACAGTCGCGTATATGGAGGTTTGATGGATATCAGTAGGGACAGGCTCTGGTTGAAGATATTCTGATATGGGTCTCGCAGAGACCATCCGGCACAGGTTCAGGGGGAGCAGATAATCTTCTAATAATGCATTGTTGGCATTTTCTTAGAAGCTTTTGGTTCTAGTTCACAGCTGTTGTTGGTTTCAGGTGGAACAAAGGCAAAGGGAGACCAGAAGGAAATCTTGGTTGATGATCTGAATGATGATTGACAAATGCTGCTGATATCAGTTATTGGTGACTTTCATAAGTCTTTCTCTAGTTATTTCGTCTCTATGTCATGTATCTCTTTTAAGGTGTCAAGGTCATGTAACAGCCTATTTTGGTTTCCCCACTATGCCTAGGATGAAGATGTAATGTACTTGGATGTCATATGTAAATCTCTGATGATCCCCACTTGGTTGGGTGATGGATGTATGTATTGAGTCTTTTGGTGATAGGAAGGTCTTTTATGATGTATAAGTCATGGTTCTTCTTGAAGAACATCTTTTTGCAGATCTTGCCTACAGTCAGGGGGAGCATGGTCAGCACAGCAGGGCAGAAATTTCAGCATGTACTCAGGGGGAGCACAACCCTTTGCCCTTGATGACAAAGGGGGAGAATGACTTTGAGGATCTTGGGGTTGCCATCAAGTCCAAAGGGGGATATTGTTGGCATTATGGCACAGGATTGGAGCTATGGCATAGGTGTTGTCCTTGATGGAAACTCTCTTTGGTGACAGGATCTCAGTACAGGCTTTCAGAATGAAGAAAAAGACATATACGCAGGTTCACCTAGACGAAGTCGCGTATACATGCGGGTTATAAGTTACAAAGGCGCGTATGCGTATACACGCACTTTCACGCAAGTAAAAGTGCGTATATGTTGGAGAATTTACTTTTGGTCCGTGGTAGTTAGTCCTTGGTATTTGAACCTATGGTTTTGGACCATGATATCTCGTCAGAAGTATTGATCCCAAGTATTGGGTCCTTGGTATTGTTTATTATGGTTTTGGTCTGTGGTAGTTAGTCCTTGGTATTTGAACCTATGGTTTTGGACCATGGTATCTCGTCAAAAGTGTTGATCCCAAGTATTGGGTCCTTGGTATTATTTATTATGCTTTTGGACCGTGGTATTGTGAAAGGCCTAAGACTATACAAGAGGAAGGAGATCATTTGGCAAAGTATTATCTGAATTAATTGAATATCTAACAAGTGCAAGATATGAAATATTGGTGATTGGGGTTATGGTGCAGATCTGGATTTGAATGAAGGAGGAACCTTAGCGCACAAAGAAGGATAAGTTCCATTGATGGGTCATAATCTTAAGGCTTGAATGATAGTATCTTTGTATGATTTTGATCTATTATATGTCACGCAGGTTTGATCTATAAATCTGGGTTAATTACTGTCTGAATATTTGAAAGAGTGAATTATCCTTTATAGATCTGTACGCAGGTTCAGTGAAGCGAAGGCGCGTATACATGATGTTTTGGTAAGGGAAAGAAGCGTATACGCAGGTTGGCTTTGAAACAAAAGCATATACACACAGGTTTCTGAACATTGAAGTAGCGTACATATCTTGATTTATATTCTAGTTGCTTCTGTTTATTGCTGCAGTGTTCTGGGTTCAGAATTAGTGTATGGTTACAGTTACTGTGTTCTGGGTACAGATGTCAGAGAAGTGTTTATTTTGATTCAGTTTTGATTGGTGAAAATGTGATTGATTGAAGCATAAATTCTTGATTGATGTTCATGGATCCAGTCTGAAAATTTATGAAACGTGGTCCTTGGAAGAAAGAGAAGGTTGTAGCCTTCTGTAGGCCAGCACCTACGTACTAGTATCTTGGCTAGTGCAAGAGCTAAGGGGTTTTAGATCCCTTCCAGGAGAAGCTGGAGAACGAGAGAGGGTTGTAGCTCTCTGCAGGTTGCAGCCTGCGTACTGGTAAAGGACTGCACGGTACATTGTAAAAAGAAGTTTCTAATTAAAAGAAGATAGAGACGAATTGCAGCAGGTGGTTTTCACCCACATTAGGTTTCCACCTTATATCTTGTGTTCTTGTGTGTGATTGTCTTCTGCTTTGTTTTACTGTTTCTGGTTATTGGTTATTTAATTCTGATACACAGATTAATAATCAACATCTGAAAGATAAAGTAAATTATAAGTTTGCATTGTATACGCGGGTTTCCTTCTACATAGTTGCGTATATACACGGGTTTAATTAACTAAAGTAGCGTATATTATCTGGATTTGAAAAATGGAATATTTGACTTGATAATACTGATTCACCCCCCTCTCAGTATTATTTCCAACAGAGAGCCCATGAGGAGTGTTCATCAGCTACATTATAGGCACCGGGAAGAGTGTCTATCAACCTAACTATAATCTTCTTCCACAACTTTGTATCATAATACTTAATCGATTACCCAACAACTTCCATAATTTCCACTATGATGCTTCTATAACCAAATTCAAGACTAAGATTCCCACCCAAGAAAGATAGTCACTTTGATAGCCTCTATAGGGCATCGTTAAGTCGATTGCAGATTCCCTGCTATCATTATTTTCTGGTGCCCTCACGCTATCATTGCACCCTTGCTATCATTACAAATATGTGTCTCTGATATGTTCTCCAAAAGTCCCAATGATTTATTCTTATAATCTCTCGTTGATAAATCAAAAATCACAAGGCTAATCTCAATTGATGGCTAAGATCATCTTGACCCCATCAAATGACTTTTCTAGAAGTCATTAGAGAAAAATCAATTTACCTCAATTAATCCCGATTAATTAAGTCATTTTTCTAAGTTTGACTTAGGAAAATTAATAATTTGGGTAATTAATTGTAATTAAGGTAATTTTCCTTAGAAACATTTTTTGGATATTGGAGAAAATTAATCCACTATGTTCCTGTTGTGGCCACCAACAACCCCCCTCCTTATTTAGTATTAGCAATAACACTAGATAAGTGGGGACCCTTAGGAAAAAATCCAAAAAATTTAATTAAAACTCATGTATTATACTCCTTAAGAAAATATTGCATCGCGCGAAGAAGATAGGACATTTCCTTGTGAGTAGAATGATAAATTGCGAGAATGCGACGAGAAATCCATCGCATCGCATGCATTAAGAAACGGTCATAAACGAAAACTTTAAGAAATCACTGACAGCTGATATGCGACATCGCATATCACAACATCGCAAAAAAAACACATAACTATTTAACGAATTGTGATCTTGCAATAATGCGATAATGTGATCGGCGATCTTGCGATCACACGAAACATCAATCTGCGATAATGCGATAAACGTGATCGGCTAACCCTGCGATAACACATATTGATAAAATGCGATAACGCGATGATGTGATGCTGCGATGCAAATTGCAGAGATCGTCCATCGCAGATTTTCCCCGGCTCGACATTCAAGAAAAATTGAATACGCGCGTTAATGAAAATTAATGAATATACGCCAAGTGTTAATGAAAGACAGTTTTGTGTTTTTCGAAGAGTTAGTTCACGTCAGGTGGCATGTTTTTGTACATCCATAGAGCTCAGAGATTTCTTGTCAATTTTTATTATCATTACGCTCTCCTTATGTGTGAACTGCAGGAAGGAAAGACAAAACAATATGAAGCAATGTGCAGGGAGCGATTAAGGAAAAAGGTAAAGCTCCGATGCTCGGAAGCAGAGAAGAAATTCCCTCATGAACAGATACCTCATGCAACAGAGCCGCAAATTTCAGAGCACTACTGAGCTATTCATTTACAGATCTATCAGTCAGAGCCATGGTTCAGTGAATGGTTGAACAATGTTGATATCAACATGCAATTTAATGCTCAAGGGTAGAAGTTCACAAAAGCAGTATGTTTGCAAAATTTTAAAGCTTATACCCGATAAAGGAAAGGCGCTAAAGGCGAAAAACGCACCAGAAAGACCTGGATCAAAGAACGGAGGCAGTTTTCGATGCGCGATTAGCGCTAGGCGCTAATCGTGCATCACTGGGAAAATTGCTCAAAAAGCAAAGTCCTTAACTGCTTAGTCACTCATAAGCCCAGAAACGCAAGAAATCAAAGGCAGAGGCAATTTGAGGGTTAACCAAGTGGAATTTGGGTTATTACTGGGCATACAAAGTAAAGCCACATAGCCAGAAATGATTCTAAAAGCATATCTACTATTTTGCTAGAAAAAATGGTGCTAGCACTTGCCATTTCTATTTGTTTAGCTCAACCAAAAGTGGAAGACAGTCAGCTGACTCTACCCAGGCAAATATTGAATGCTCGCAACATTAAGGAGCAAATGCAGGAATAGTTAGATATTAGATTTAATTTTTAGAAATCATTTTGCTTAGAAAAAGGGCGATCATTTAAACCATATCCTGAATATGTGTAATTAAGTTATTTAGTTAGTTGTATTTAAACCCTTCTCATGCATTTAGAGAGGGGTCCATAAATTTACCAAAAACTTGTCCTTAGAACATGCACTTTTGCACCCTCCGAGGAGGTTTTGGTGAATGAATGGATCAAGATTTGTTGATGTTTGCATTTGATATCTGCAACTGATGTTGCACTTCTGTGCTCTTAGTAGATGTTAGAGCAAGGAGAAATAAATCATTATTGCTTGAAGCTTATGAGTAGGACCAGTCATAAATGGTACTTTTATCTCTTGACCATTTCTGCTTATATGTTAAAGTGATATACAGTTTTTAGTTGTTTATATGTTATTGCATGAATGCTTGAGTTACCATTTGGCACTTTTGTACGGTGGAACTATTTATTTATGTTTAATGTATGAATAGCTTATTATGCAATATACTGTCCACAACTGTTTTGCCTAACTTTTTATGCGAAATAGTTCATCTTAATTGATTTCCTTTCTTATAATTACTTAATGATCTTTATTACCAGTTTTTATATGAAATCTCTTTAGATGCATAATAGAAGAATTACATCCCGGGTTAGCATAGATTAGATGTGTTGTTTTTATTAGATTACCATAGCATAGAATTAGATTAAAGTTTGAATTAGAATAGCTTAGATAGTTACTGTTAGATCAGCACCATCCAATTCTACACAAACACACCCATAGATTGGGAAACTGGTCCCATTATCCCCAGTCGGACCCGCTATACCAAACGGATAAGGAGCTGCCAACAAAGGTCCGGATCGGGCGGGTATCCCCCTTGTTGTCGACTCGATTTTCGGGGCTTCAACATATTTGGTGCTAAAAGGAGGGCCTGAACTATGAATGGCAAGTAAATCCAAATGTGAATACCATTCTGAGAGTAAACCACCCTCATCATCTCCCTCGACTTCCCCATTACATTTAAATCCAGAGTAAGAAGTCGCTCGAGTATCAACCGCTGCTACACACCCTGATATTTCAGACCAATCTACCATCGAACCTCCTGAAGTCGAATCCCTGATTCACAAACTTCAGCGATTTTCCATCTCCCCTCAGAGGTCTGATAAATCTCAAGGTAGCGTGACTTCGCAGTACAACCCTGCTCATCCCCTGACCAGGTTAAAGAGTGAAAAGTTTGGCGTTCAGCCAACCGAATTACCTCTTTCCACCAGGAAAAGAGCAAGGAAATCACCGCAAGAGTCTGATGGTGAGACTCTTTTGTCTGCATCATCCATCTCAACTACTTCACCGTGAAGTCAACCATCCACACCTCCACTCCAGATCATCGTTCATCCGTCCACTGGAACTCCCACAACCCCTCTTCAACATCTACGATCATAGTATCCTCATCCTCCCAGCCATAGGCATCATCTTCTGCACTTTCCTCTGTTAGCAGTTCAACGATGGCCCAGCGTCCATGGAACAACCCTGGGGTAGTCTTAATGCCTGCACCCTTGATTCAAATACCGGCCCATCTTGAGAAATGGCTGCCCAAATTCAATCCCGAGGCAGGTATGCTAGCAGAAGAGCACATAAATAACTTCATGCTTTCCATTAATCTCAATGGGGTTACTAATGAAGATGCTGTTGTTCGACTTTTTCCCTATACACTGCAAGGGACAGCCAGGTCATGGTACTTTTCATTACCCTTCGAATCCATTACAATATGGGATATCTTCCAGGATCAATTCCTAACCAAGTTTGGTGATGACAAATCAACGACAACGTTAATCAATGACCTATCCAATCTTAAAGCCGAAGCTAGAGAGCCTATTAAGGATTTCAATTTGCGGTTCAACAAAATTTTCAACAAAATTCCTACTGCTTCTCAGCCCGGCGAAGAAGTATGATGCGAATGGTATATTACCGCTTTGCCATCGAACATAGCCATCTTCGTGGATAGGGAAAATAAAACAACCTTAGCTGAAAACATGAAAGAGGCGATAGCAGTAGAAAAACGAATAATAGCCCTGGAAAAGAGATCTGCGATAGAGGAACGTAAGTCCAAAAAAGTCACCTTCAAGGAAGACTCCAAGAAGAAACAGCCAAAAGATCCTTTTGATTTAGAAGGATTGCAGAAAGTTCTAAAGACCATGTCCAATGAGATGGTCGACATAAAAAAACAAGTAGCGGAAACTTCTTCGAAAAAGCCCTACAGAGCTTTTAAAAGAGGTCCTTCAACGGATGCAAAGCCACCCAATGCCATTTCAAATGCTGAATCCGAGGAAGAGGAAGAGGAAATTGCCACTGAAGGGCAGACCGATGACGAAGAAGTTGTGGAATTACAAGGAATGTGGGACTTCATCCTCCCACAAGAGGAAGATCAAGAAGTATTTCCAGTTAGCACACGAAGTAAAAATCAGCTTGATCCTCCCCAAACTACCCCTAAGCAAAAGAGCGCAAGCTCTGCAACAAAAGATAAAGTCGCAACAAAGAAAATGACATCCAAAGCGACTCAAACTAGCCCAGTCCAAGCAGATGAAATGACTCCACCAAAAACACTGATAGTGTTTGATGAAATGGAGTACAATATTATTGATGACATGAAAAAGACTAGGGCTAATATTACCCTTTACGAACTGAGCAAATTGAAACATCAACAGAAGATAATGATGAAAGAATTACAAGCCGTGCCAGTTGCACCTTTGCCTGCCGCTGTACTTTCTCAAGCTTCCCACAACATGGGAAGACCTCCAACGAATGCGATTAGTAAGATTGATCCAAATGACATCGCCTTGATTGGAGGAAGATCAAGATCTCCCACTCCCCCGTTTCTCCTTATGAAATCTTCAACAAAAATGTGCACAATTGTTTAGTAGATTTGGTGCTTCATCGAATATTTTACCCAAATCTATATGTGCCAAATTAAATGTTCAACCGCAGAAATCCGCAGTGCACATAGTTCAGCTCGATCGATCTCAAGTCGAAGTGATCGGCGAACTAAATCAAGTAACCATAAGATTGTCATCCAACCCGAAGGTATGTCAGGTTATTGACATTCTAGTTGCTGACATCCCAGAATTCTATGGCTTAATCCTTAGCAGGGATTGGTCAGAGAAACTCCATGGATACTTCACAACTGATTGGTCGCACATATGGCTGCCATACAACGGTAAACCGAATCAAATAAAAGTTGAACGAGAGCTACACCAGAAGTACATAGTAACGGAGTTAGAGGGAGAAAATGAACCGGTAGCGTATAACGACAGTATAATTGGCAATTTCTCGGTAGATTCCTTCCTCGGAAATTTCAATGCTCATGCGTCACCTTATTTAGAAAATTCTGTTTTGTCCCAAGTTGAGAATTTTTCTCGAACTGATAGTTCGAAATGTATTAATTTTTTAGATAAACCTGTAAATACATCTTTGTTTTGGAAATTATTTTTTGATGGCTCTAGATCTAACGAAGGAGCAGGAGCAGGATGCGTTTTGATTAGTCCAGAAGGAGAAAAGATCATGCTCACATGTAGACTCGAATTTGATTGCACAAACAATACAGCAGAATACGAGGCTTTGGTTCAAGGCCTGTACAAGGCAATCGGGTTAGATGTCAAGTATCTTCAAGTCTTTGGAGACTCTGAGATTGTGGTTAAGCAGGTATGTAACACTATACATTGCTTATCAGGTCACTTAAAACACTATCAATCTTTAGTACAAGATCTGACTGAGCATTTCATAGCGTTTAATATTTCTTCAATCCCCAGACTCCAAAACGCAAGTGCAGACCTTTTGGCTAACGTAGCTTCTAAGCTTATTCCCTCCGAAGATTTTAGTCCAGATAGATTCTCAATAGAATTGATCTTTAGACCGTCTATTCCTGACAACATCACAAATTAGAGAGTATTCAATGATGATCCAGATATCGTAAATTTCCTCACATTTGAAGGATCCTACTCCAATCAAATAATCGACGAAGACCAGCACGATCGACAATTGCAACAAAATAGCACTAATAATGTTATACCAAAGTCGGTGGTTAAGTTAGAAGACTTATACGATTTGAAAGATCGGTTTAAGAGGTCTACCAATTCAAAACTCTACAGTTCAACTTTGAACTACGAATTAGTAAACCTAGGGACCGATGCTAAACCACAAAACATTAATCTAGGCCTCGGCCTAGCCCCTGAAGAGAAACTAGCGTATATTCGTCTTTTGAGACAATATAAAAATGTTTTTGCCTGGAACTATGATGAGCTGAAAACATACGAAACTTCTATCATCCAACATACTATTCCTATGATTGATAACGAAAAACCTGTCCAACAAAAACTGAGAAAGATCCACCCCAATTTAGAAAATCAGATAAAAACCGAGCTCAACAAGTTACTGAAAGCCAGGATAATCTTCCCCGTCAGACATTCCAAATGGGTCTCCAATATGGTACCCATTAGAAAGAAAAACAGAGACATTAGGATTTGCATTGACTTTCGGAATCTTAACAAAGCCTGTCAAAAAGACAATTTTCCTCTTCCACCTATGGAGCAAATACTGCAGGCGGTGGCAGGTTCAGAACTAATGTCTTTCTTGGATGGATTTTCGGGGTACAATCAAGTGTTAGTACATCCTGATGATCAGTTGAAAACCACATTCAGAACTAAATGGGGCACATATGCATATCAGAAGATGCCATTTGGTTTGATTAATGTTGGTGCTACATTTCAGAGAGCCATGGACATCGCATTCAAAGGTTTAGTCAATAAATCTGTAGTAATTTATTTGGATGATATAACAGTGTACTCCAAGAAGCGAAGTGACCATCTCAAAGACCTGAAACAAATATTTCAACGGTGTCTAAGGTATGGAATTTCACTTAACCCAAAGAAATATTTTTTCGCATTAAGTGAAGGGAAACTTCTAGGATTCATAGTGTCAAAGTCCAATATTCACATTGATCCTGACAGAATCAAAGAAATTTCTGAAATATCCCTACCCCATAACAAAAAAGCCATGCAATCTTTCCTTGGTCAAATCAATTTTGTAAAGAGATTCGTTCCAGATTTTTCGCGAATCGTGTCTCCTTTGCAGACCATGATTAAAAAGAATTCAAATTTTAAATGGGGTCAAGATGAACATGAAGCATTCAACTTGATTAAGCAAGCTATTATTAATGCTCCATCTTTAGCAACCCTGAATTTTTCAGAATCTTTTATTTTATACACATTTGCCTCAGATAAGTCATATGCCACGATACTAACTCAAGCGAATCAAGAAAAAGTGGAAGCTCAATTGCGTTTTTTAGCTCAAATTTACAAGGTGCTGAACTCAATTATTATGATGTGGAGAAACAGGCTTATGCTGTTTTCAAAGCGGTCAAATACTTCAGACCTTTCTTACTGAAAACCCATACTAAGATCATAGTACCATTTCCAGTGGTAACAAATCTTCTAGTGCAGAAGGATGTGGGTGAGAAAAGGGCCAATTGGGTTACTGCCTTACAGGAATACGACCTTGAGATAAAACCAGCAAACATTGTAAGAGGTCAAGGTTTCTGCAAAATGCTGGCCGGAGCATCGCAAATTTCTGAAACTCCATCTGAAGAGGTACAAATGGGTGAGGTAAGCCTAAACGAAGCAGAATCATTATATGTTGATATCATTTATTATCTTAGAAACGGGTATGCTCCTTCACACCTTGATCATACTAATAAAAGAGCTCTAAGATTGAAAGCTAAACTATATCAGCTCATAAATGATATTCTTTTCAGGAAAAATTATGATTCTGTTCTTCTTAGGTTCTTGAAAAAACTAAAGCTGAAAATTTTTTGCAGGAACTCCATGATGGGCCAGTAGGTGGACACTATGATGGAGATGCTACTGCACATAAAATCTTACGCGCATGATATTACTGGCCCACGCTGTTCAAAGACTCACACAGTTACGTGAGAAGATGTCAAGTCTGCCAAACTACTGCTGGGAGACAAAAGAAGCCGTCCCTGCCACTACAGCCGGTAAACATTGAGCAACCTTTCAGTCAGTGGGGCTTGGACATAATAGGTGAGATCGTTCCTCACTCTTCTAAGCAGCATAGATACATCCTCACGGCAACAGATTATTTCACAAAATGGGTAGAAGCAGTTCCGCTCAAGACAGCTAATTCTGAAAAATATTATTGAATTCATAGATCAATTTATAATCACTAGGTTTGGATTTCCATCTGCTTTAATGTTTGACAATGCATCATACTTTTCTAGAAATGCAATGACTGATTTTGCACTTAAAAGAGGATTCAGACTTAAATATTCGACCAATTACTATCCACAAGGTAATGGGTTAGCTGAGTCAACAAATAAAAACCTAATTTGGATTATTAAAAGAACAATTGACTAGAATCAAAAGAATTGGCACAAAGCTTTGGTATATGATTTATGGGTAGATAGGATAACGCAAAAAGCTTCAATCGGCACTTCTCCCTTTAATTTAGTTTATGGGAAAGAAGTGGTTCTTCCAACTCACTTAGCCATTCCCTCTTTGTCTTTAGTATAATACATTGATGAAGTACCAACTTCCTCCTTACAGCTGAGACAAATGGAAATGATTAAATTAGAAGAACATCGAGAACAAGCTAAGAAAATGCATGCTCATCATCAAGCGCTTGTAAAATCCTCTTTTGATTCAAACATAATGACCAGAAAAGATTTTCAGATGGGAGATTTAGTTTTAAAGTGGGATAAGGCTCATGAAGAAAAGGGCAAACACAGAAAATTTCAAAGGATGTGGCTTGGTCCTTTTCAGATTGTTGAAGTCATAGGTCCATCAACATTTGTGTTACAGGATTTAGCAGGTAGGAGGGATCCTTTGCCTGTTAATGGACAAATTCTTAAGGAATATTTTCCATAGAAGATTATTCTTCTATTTTTTGTAGAATAGTTTTTTTTTTCATAATAAAACCAGTTGTGAATGGTTACATTAGGTATTTACGAAAAAGACACCAATTCTCTTTCAGATTTTGAGCTTTTCACTTGTATAAATAACAAATATTTTGGAAAATTGATCTTTATTATTGACAGATACAGTTAAAAAACTTTAGCCTAGATATGATACGAGTTTCAACTTCAAGGAATCTGATGAAAGCAACCTTTAGTGAAGAAATTGTTTTATATCAGCATAATGAAAGGTATCAATAACAAAATGAAGATTCTCTGTAGAACAGCTGTTTCCAAAAACTCTATTATTGTTGTCCAGGGCCATCTTAAGGAAACAATGACTTCCTCCCTGCTAAAGGAAAATCGCAGCTTTCAGAGGGATAATCCAAGGATACACTATATCTTGAAGAATAAGAGGTCTCATCACGAGCCGGCTTATCATGATCACAGATATCATAACTTGCTGACTTTGCCAATACTGTCTACCATAATAGGGCAATGACTCAAGATTGTTGCAATCAAAAGACAAGGGGTCTCATCACGAGCCAGCTTATTCAGCAAAGTTATGAATCAAGTGAGTGACTGTGTTATAATTTGGCTACCAAACCAAGACATTGTTCTTTAAGAATAAAAAGAAAATCAAAGCAATAAGTGTAAATATGGATTTTTCTTTGAAATTTGTAGGTCACCTTAAGTAGGATACAGGATCATTGCTGGGTAACAGGTAACCCTGTCGAGGCTATAAACGCCTGCTGGCAGCAAAGGCTCTACCTACGACAAATGAGCATATTTAAAAACTGGTTTACAGAGGAGACTTTATTTTATCTTTACAAGACCAAGTAATGACTGATGTAAATACAAGGACTAGCCTAAGGAAGCAAATAATTAGAATGAAAAGAGGTTGAAACAAAATATCATTGACAGTTTAAAGCATAATGTACTCTATCTGTCCATAACAAAGTTTAATTTTCTGAAAATTTTTATGTTTTGGAAGTTTGAAAAATTCAATAGGAAAACAGAGATAACTGGTTCTTCCAAGTGAATCGCCAATTGTTGTGGCCACCAACAACCCCCCTCCTTATTTAGTATTAGAAATAACACTATATAAGTGGGGACCCTTAGTAAAAAATTCAAAAAATTTAATTAAAACTCATGTATTATACTCCTTAAGAAAATATCACATCACGCGAAGAAGATAGGACATTTCCTTGTGAGTAGAATGACAAACTGCGAGAATGCGACGAGAAATCCATCACATCGCATGCATTAAGAAACGCTCATAAACGAAAACTTTAAGAAATCGCCGACGGCCGATATGCGACATCGCATATCGCAACATCGCAAAAACAACACATAACTATTTAACGAATTGCGATCTTGCGATAATGCGATAATGCGATCGGCGATCTTGCGATCGCACGAAACAGCAATCTGCGATAATGCGATAAACGTGATCGGCTAACCCTGCGATAACACATATTGATAAAATGCGATAACGCGATGATGCGATGCGATGCGAATCGCAGAGATCGTCCATCGCAGATTTTCCCCGGCTCAACATTCAAGAAAAATTGAATACGCGCGTTAATGAAAATTAATGAATGTACGCCAAGTGTTAATGAAAGACAGTTTTGTGTTTTTCGAAGAGTTAGTTCACGTCAGGTGGCATGTTTTTGTACATCCGTAGAGCTCAGAGCTTTCTTGTCAATTTTTATTATCATTACGCTCTCCTTATGTGTGAACTGCAGGAAGGAAAGATAGAAACAATATGAAGCAATGTGCAGGGAGCGATTAAGGAAAAAGGTAAAGCTCTGATGCTCGGAAGCAGAGAAGAAATGCCCTCATGAACAGAGAGCCACAAATTTCAGAGCACTACTGAGCTATTCATTTACATATCTATTAGTCAGAGCCATGGTTCAGTGAATGGTTGAATAATGATGATATCAACATGCGATTTAACGCTCAAGGGTAGAAGTTCACAAAAGCAGTATGTTTGCAAAATTTTAAAGCTTATACCCGATAAAGGAAAGGCGCTAAAGGCGAAAAACGCACCAGAAAGGCCCGGATCAAAGAACGGAGGCAGTTTTCGATGCACGATTAGCGCCTAGCGCTAATCGCGCATCACTGGGAAAATTGCTCAAAAAGCAAAGTCCTTAACTGCTTAGTCACTCGTAAGCCTGGAAACGCAAGAAATCAAAGGCAGAGGCAATTTGAGGGTTAACCAAGTGGAATTTGGGTTATTACTGAGCATACACAGTAAATCCACATAGCCAGAAATGATTCTAAAAGCATATCTGCTATTTTGCTGGAAAAAATGGTGCCAACACTTGCCATTTCTGTTTGTTTAGCTCAACCAAAAGCGGAAGACAGTCAGCTGACTCTACCCAGGCAAATATTGAATGCTCGCAACATTAAGGAGAAAATGTAGGAATAGTTAGATATTAGATTTAATTTTTAGAAATCATTTTGCTTAGAAAAAGGGCGGTCATTTAAACCGTATCCTGAATATGTGTAATTAAGTTATTTAGTTAGTAGTATTTAAACCCTTCTCGTGCATTTAGAGAGGGGTCCATAAATTTACCAAAAACTTGTCCTCAGAACATGCACTTTTGCACCCTCCGAGGAGGTTTTGGTGAATGAATGGATCAAGATTTGTTGATGTTTGCATTTGATATCTGCTACTGATGTTGCACTTCTGTACTCTTAGTAGATGTTAGAGCAAGGAGAAATAAATCATTATTGCTTGAAGCTTATGAGTAGGACCAGTCATAAATGGTACTTTTATCTCTTGACCATTTCTGCTTATATGTTAAAGTGATATACAATTTTTAGTTGTTTATATGTTATTGCATGAATGCTTGAGTTACCATTTGGCACTTTTGTATGGTGGAACTATTTATTTATGTTTAATGTATGAATAGCTTATTATGTGATATATTGTTCACAATTGTTTTGCCTAACTTTTTATGCGAAATAGTTCATCTTAATTGATTTCCTTTCTTATAATTACTGAATGATCTTTATTACCAGTTGTTATATGAAATCTCTTTAGATCGCATAATAGAAGAATTACATCCCGGGTTAGCATAGATTAGATGTGTTGTTTTTATTAGATTACCATACCATAGAATTAGATTAAAGTTTGAATTAGAATAGCTTAGATAGTTACTGTTAGATCAGCAACATCCAATTCTACACACACACACCCATAGATTGGGAAACTGGTCCCATTATCCTCAGTCGGACCCACTATACCAAATGGATAAGGAGCTGCCAACCAAGGTCCAGACCGGTCGGGTATCCCCCTTGTTGTCGACCCGATTTTCGGGGCTTCAACAATTCCTTAGCCTCATGGACACCATCGGAGACTAGAATAATTTCCTTAGCTACGTAAACTAACACAGGACCCATCTGACCCTAGATATAAGTCTTCCATGAGATCATTTAGTCCCAGATAGAAGGCCCAGGTTTCTATCAAATTTGGAAGGAGGAAAGAATTTAAGGAATTATTATCAAAATATATTAAGGCAAAGTGTTTGCCAAGATTACCAAATTCTAGGGGAAAGAACCAAGTTTTGAAAACTATCCCTCAAAATAATTACGCCATGACCATAACAGATTTTGATGGCACCATCAGATCTAACTTACATTAGATCATACACTAATCACATCGATTCTAAACTCAGAGACCCATAACTCTAATAGATTATTCATTTAAAACACAACAAAAAAATCACCCTCTTCATATGTGATATAGCCTACAGTGTTAAGTAAAGCTATGAGCCATCTAGTTAATAAGCATGCCAATAAATAGAAAAATGGTAATAACAGTTAGTTGTGTGACCTCATGCAACTAGTCACATTTGCACATATATTCCTATAGTTCATGAAACATTTGTTACATTCACATAATTCTAATATTCCAACTTAGCCATAAGAACATATAAAACAAATTTTCCACCAAGGACACACAACAATTTTAAATGACAATTCAAGAGTAATTTTGAGCCATACATTATCCAATAATTTACTAGTCAAGCTAATCTTTCACATTCAAATATATATAAGTCATTACACTTATTTGAATGGATGAATATGGCTGGAAACTGAAGGAGCGACTTCAACTCTCCACCCAACCATAGGCCAACTATCATAGTCTTTATTGTAGCTAACCACCCTCGAGCTAAATCCATGGTATGAGGGGATGCTTTCTCAGGGAATTCAACCAAGGCTCAATTGGGTTATTACTCAATTCTAGGAGTATGAATCTACATTCTGGGTGGTTTATTATATGTATTTTCAAGGAAAGGACTGTAGGAGTTTGTAGTTCATTGTGTGGGTGGCTTATTAGCCTAATTAGCAATCACTAAGTGGCTTATCAACTTCCTCAAAAAGCACTTAGTGGTTTATCAATCCTTTTCAACAAGCACCCTAGTGGTCAGCTACCTTTCCTAGGGGATTATTAACCTTAAAACAAGCACCTGAGTGGTTTATCATCTCTTTCAACAAGAACTAACTGGCTTATTGACTTTTTCAATAAACACTTAGTGGTTTATCAACTTACTTAGAAAGCACTCCTAAGTAAACTCTCCATTGAGCCTTCCAATAGCAATTCAGACTTGGACACCATAGTCCAACAACCTTCATTCATCATTACTAGAAAAATTACACCCTAATTCTTCTGAACATCAATCTTAGTCTTTTTTCCTCACGTAATTCTTCACTTCTTATCTCTGCATTTCTGTACATATCTCACCTTTTTTATTAGGCTCTTCATTTTCCTCTGGCTCTTCACTTCCCTTTCCTTCACATCTTGGAATCCCATAATTGGGACACTTCCTCATGTCCAACCGCTCCTTGCCAACTATGTGGTGGCGGTGCATTTGGTTATGCTAATAGTTACTGTTTCTCCCACTCTTAGCTCTCCCTCAAACAATGGATTTGTGTGTCCCTCTCCTCCGACCAACTAATTAAAATTTCATATTTATATTTATTTTATAATTACACAGTGTCTCAGTCAACCATGGTTTCCATGATAGCATTACACAGTCATCATTTTAACATTACAAAAATAAGGGTTTACGTTGTGTATGTTATGTTAGAGTAGTGGGCTATTTGAATGTGGGAATAATTGAATATTTTGGTGACATGGTTAATGTCTGGATGTGATATCGGCTTTGGGAAAAATATCTCTCTTACAAATATTGAAAATATTTTATGAATGTTGATTATAAATTAAAAGACCCAAGAATTGGGACATAGATTCCAAAGTTTGAGGAAGGAGGTTGCTCATGATTTAAAGCATCCTTTACTTGCTTCATGACAACAATTGAAGGCTAGATGGTATGCCTTAGTTCGATTGGTTTTCCAAATTAATTGAGTTGGAAAGAGGGACAATAGAACTATGCCTTACGTTAACTATAGGAATAGTTGAAGTCAACTAAAAGAACATTGGGGCAGGGAGCTGACACAACAACATCCCCACTACCATTTAGAAAAGAAAAAACCACCGTGGCCAAGAGGGGAAGTCAAGGGCGATAGAGAAGGTATGCCCAAGAAATCAAAAATGGTGGAAACTATGTAATAGGGAGGATCATCGCACTCCATGAAAAGGAGATACAAAATTTATTGGGAGAAGGAAACCACATGCACTACAAGAAAGGGAGGCATTCACAAAGAAGGAATTCTCAGGCATTGAGGGGGAAATATATGATATAGAAAAAGAGAGAACAAAAGAGACTGTACATAAAGAAGCTCGAGAAAGAATACAAAGGAAATAAAGCCTTAGGGATATGTTCATAGAAGAATTATTGTGTTGAGAAAGCACAAACACATGAGGAAAAGAATGCATAACTTTGTGTCACTACCAGAAGGCAAGGAGTAGAGAAAACATTCGATTGACTAGTTGGAGGTGAAAGAACATCTTTCATGTCAGGGCAATAGCCTCTGGATTCCCTGTAAGACTGGAGGGTGGAGATGGATTTCTATGGGTTCCCTTGACATCTTGGTTGGATACTTGTTCCTTGGATTCCTAATAAGGAGAGTTCTTTAGCCTCCTCTACTTGCTTTGTAGTTCATACAATGGGTTCTTGATTCCCAGGATTGGGTGGAACACTATGTGGAAGAATTTGTTGAGTGTGGAGGTGATAAATCTTTGGATCCCCTCATTAAGTTTTGGGTGGAGGCAAGTCATTGGATTCCCTCATTTGGTTTTGGTTGGAGTTGAGCCATTGGATTCCCTACTTTGGCATGTAACAATATAACCACATTTTCTTATTGAAGTAGTTGAAGGGTGGAGGTGCTAGTCCTCTAGATTCCCCAGTGAGATATTGATTGCAAAAAGTTGTTGGTGGGTTGAGGTTAATGGTCCTCTAGAGTCCCTTTTTAGTTGGAAGTTTTGGTTAAATCCCTTAAGCACTCATCCTCAAGCTCTGGAATCTGGCTCAGGGGTAGCTACTACAAGAAAGATTTGGATGCAATTTATCTAAGGTTGGGTGGAAAGTTGAAGTCCCAATCTCAGTTTCCTAGTTCAATCCATCGAAGAAAGTACACATCAACCCAACATTAGTTTATTTCGGCAACATTCCACGGAGATGGGAACCAAATTCAGTGGATTTTATCTCCACGTAGACATGGTGCAATGGGCCAACACTTATGCCATGTCAGAACAATGGGAAGGTGTCGTGTTGTATTTCCATACCACCTTGGAGGTTGAATGGAGGCCAAGTCATCCAAAAAAAATTACATGTGTTGAAGAGTGTTGGCTGGGGTGAGGTGGATTTGAGCGCGCCACAAAGACATAAGTATTGGGCCACATTAGTGGTGGGGTTCGCGGGGTCCATGCAATTTCAAAAATTTGTAACCTAGAAGAGTTGTCAAGAGGCTGTGCAAGTAATTCCAAAGAGTCAGATCTTCAGGATGAGGTGGTAGGGAGAGGGGCCTACACCGTGTGTTATGGCCATATTACATGTGTATTATGTATTAGGGCTTGCTAAAGAGGCTTAACAAGTATGAGCGGGTCGAAAACTATGGTAATACATCAATGTGGTAGAGGCTAACTGGGATTTCCACATGAGCGCCTTGTGGCAGGTTGGTGAGGTGGAGCTAATTAAATGGCTAGGGATTGCTAAAGAGGCTTAACAAGTATGAGTGGGTCGAAAACTATGGTAATACATCCATGTGGTAGAGAGGCTAACTGGGATTTCCATGTGAGCACCATGTGATAGGTTGGTGAGGTGAAACTAATTAAATGGCTAATCCTTGGATGACCATATCTTTGGATATGGGAGTCAGATCAAAGAAAAATTTATATCGTCGAAATCATCTCAACGAGATGAATGCAATGACATCATTCTTTTGATTTTATCGAGAATAAAACAAAGAAAAAAAATTGGAACCCATTTCCATAATTAGACCATGGATATCAGGTCATCTTGGTAATTGCCTCCTTCTAACCTTTGTTAGGGATGGGGATAGTCGGGGTTACGTTGCAAAGTGGTATCAGAGCTTCCAAGTTCAACACTTGGACTAGATGGGCTCTATCGTAGAAGAATTGTAGACAAAGATTTAACTCTGAACCTTTGGGGATAATTTGATACCTTGTTACAGAATTAACAGATCAATTAGTCTAAGTATTGGACCTAGTGTGAATCTTCAGAGTTAGGGTCGAGCTCTATCTTTGAGTGTAGCAGCTGAATGTGGATATGATTACATGCCATTTATAGCATTTGATTTTGACTTGTATGCTGATTGCATGGATGTCCAGGGATGATGGATTTTATTGAAAAATGCAATGGTATGCATGTGTTTTCCATTAGGCATCTTGAAGATCTGGATAGTCTATCACTAGGACTATGGATGCATGTTGATTCTTCATTATTGGCAGAACTGCCTACATGGTTTTGAGTATAATTGTTTGAAGAGTACTAGCACTACTGGTTAAGTGGTGTATTCTTACATGCTTGGAATAAGTGTGCATGTGAATGTTCCTGTGATATGAGGGATGTGGGAAATCCTTGTGTTGTTTGTAGCCTGGATAACATGGATTATTTCTAATCGAATATAAATATATATATATATATATATATATTGATTGGGATGTGAGAGTCCCATGGTCTGATTATTACTGTGGAGGTTGACTATTTCTATATGATGATTTTATTATTATTATGTTTTTCCTTATGAATGCTTGTCCTTTGTGGTTAATGCCTTCCTTGTTTAAGGAATGGGGTGTAACACAGGGAAACAACTGGTTGAATCATGTAAAGGTCTTTATCTCATTATGAGAAAGAGCATCCATATTCAACACTTGAATTAGATGAGTTCAAAGGCAAAGGTCTTGTGTAGACCTTGTAGATAAAGGATTTGTAGCTTTACTAAAGAGTGATGTACTTGATGATTGCTTTCTTGTGTTGGTTGTAGCACTTTGAATGTAAATGGTATGTTGATTGTCTTATGTGAAAGTAGGTGCTAGGTGTAGCACTATGATTGAATGGTTATATATACATTGATTATGAGATTGTTTGCATATACATGACACATTTCATAAATGTGAAAACTTATAAAATGGGAGATGGTTATATGTTAACTGGCTTGTAATTAACCTTTGAGATTGCAGATGATTTGCTATTATTGGCCTTGGATAAAGAGGATGAATGTACATCTACTACTATGGTTGTTTGAGGAAAAAGTTGATTTCTTGATTAGTGTTGATAGTCTTGATAAATAGATTGAATTAACCCAATGAAGGAAGTCAATCTTTTTAATCCTTGAAGGATGATTTTAATAGGTGATAATAGGGGTATCCGTAAAGAAACTGATTTTAATTATGTTGTTGATCTGGATTATGGACTGATTTTAAACTTGTGAAGACATGATTGTAAACAAGTTGACACATACATGTGCATATAAATTCTGATTTTTGAAAATTATGCTAAAATACAAAGTATGCCTAAATTATGTCCTAGATTTTGAGACATGTGACTAATCAATAAATTAAGATATATGTGCAGCTGTAGAATAACATGCTTGGTATAGCATGAAAGGGCAACAATTAATGTGCGATTTGCATTGACAAGGTTAATAGTTGAATGTAAGTGGCATCATTTAAAAGCATTGGTATAAAAAGAAGAGAGTGACTTGCAAGAACCCTCAAGCACTTGGGACAACAAAGTTTAATTGATGTTTTGAGGCTTCTGCGATCAGTGCTTTGTGTGTTGTTTTCTTCTGGAGTTCTTGCATCCATGATTTGATTGAATTGACGTTTTGAGCCCTCCACTGTGGCTCATCATCAGGATAGAGAGGGAAGAGGAGGGGTTTTCCCTAAAGACCCTATGATAAGTATTGAAGGAACCATCTTGGGATAAATTGGAGGGGAATCACAAGTTAAAAGGGGCTGCCATGAAATCTTGAAGAAGGCTCATGCTCAACTTTTATTCATGAACCATTGGAAACACCAAGACTCATGGGGATAAAGTGGTTTTGGTTATCGAATATTTGATGTTTTGTGTTATTAAATTGATTTTATGTTTGATTTTCCATTTTTGAAAGTTGACTATTCATGGCCATGCTACCTTATCTATGTTTGTGTATTGTTGCTATGATCTTTTATGATATTTTTCTTCCTTTTCTTCTTGTTCTTACCATCTATGTTTTTGGGGGTCTTGGGAAATTGTTGGGGAAAATGAAAACTAAAGGAGGTCAGGGAGAGATTAGCTGAATACAATAATAAATGTAAGACCCAGATGAACCCAGCACATGAATAAAGGGAGATTAAGGGCATGAAGGAAAAATACGACCACCAGTTGGGTTGGTTGGGTCCATAGTAATATATGGACAGTGGTAGGAAAACCATGGCAAGGGGCATAAAGGAAAGCTCTCTAATATTTAAATTGCACGGTTGGTATATCTATATACATACAAATACATCCCATGTATTATGATGCAATAAAGGAATAATGATGTTGGTTGGTATGATAGGATTTTAGTTGAGAACCACCATAATACCAGGATAAGCAATTTATCCTTAAAAAAAACATATGAAAATGTGAATGGTAGAAATTGTGATTGCCATGTTTGGATAACTAGTGAGGTTACTTAATGGGTTCCAGGAAACATGGAACACTATTGGACAAGTGGCTAGGAAAGGTCAGTTCTAGAAACTCCAATGGAATGATGTCCCTAAGCGTGAACAACTTGAACAAAAAATATGAAATTCACAAAACTTTTTGTCATTGCAACAACAATGATATAAATTGATAGTGTTATTGGTAATGGAAAGGAAGGTAAAAAATGGATTTGGGGTAAAAAAACTCCTTGGCCAGATTGGGAACTGTTGTTCTCAATGTTGTGCATGCTTTGCATAGATAAAGGAAGTTCTCTTGACCTTGACCTTATGGACACATGTAATTGTGCAGCTTTCATGATCATGCTGATGAATGAATAAATGTATATGATGCCTTTGTGATTGATAGGTTACTATATGAATCGTTATTGTGAAAGAATGATTGATCATGCTTATGCATTTAGCATATGAATGGATGGCATGTTTTGATTTCTGGTTATGTCAGGGATCAATTAAATAAAAGTAGCCTTGGATGATTATAATTTTAATATCATGTGAATATGATTCCTATATTGTATTGATATTGCATTATGAACAGGGAACGCTGAAGGATATATCGAAAAAATGTAAGTAATATTATCTATAGCATGTCAGGATAAGAATGGACAATTGAATGATACATAGACCCAATAATTGCGCTGGTGGGTGCACATGGAAAAAACATGAAAAAAAGAAGGGCAATGTTCAGGTGAAGGAACAAGGACCTATGGATTCTTGGTTTGGGTGGAGGCCTTCTACTCTTTGGATTCTTGATTTATATAGGTGGAGATGATATAATCTCTAGATTCCTGATGATATGAGACCGTGGGTTTGCAATTGGTTACAATGTTGTGTACATATTGTGTTGTGCCATGTGTGCATGTCATGTTGAATGTGTATTTGTTTTATTGTACCATGTGTACATTGTATTGTGCCCCTTGTATGTATATATGTGTGTGTATGTGTTGGGACAAGCAGGTAAAGGATTGTCTAGGCCCGTGTGTTGTCTCCCTTGCTGATTTGAGGGTGGAGGTATAAGCTTCTAGATTCCCTTGAGGGTGGAGGTATCAACTTTTGATTCCCTTATTGATTATTTGAGGGTGGAGGCATACGCCTTTAGATTCCCTTGAGGGTGGAGGTATGAGCCTATGGATTCCGTTGTTTCTGATTGAGGGTGGAGGCATAAGCGTTTAGATTCCCTTGTTTTTGATTGAGGGTGAAGGCATAATCCTTTGGATTCCCTTGTTGCTTATTGAGGGTGGAGGAATAAGCCTCTGGATTCCCTTGCTATTGATTTGAGGGTGGATGCATAAGCCTTTGGATTCCCCAAGGAAAATTTTAAGGATAGAAATTTGTCTTAAAATTTAGCAACCTTGTCGAATCTCACTAGTCCCTAATATGCAAACTGCAAAATGTTCGTTGATATCAATGTAAAATTGTTCCAACTTTTAATGATTTTATATATGGTCCCTATAAAATTTTGGTGAGTTCAAAGGTAAAATAATTTTATACTATAAAATTTTGGTGAATCATTTTTAGAAAAAATCGAAATTGGCGAATCTTTTTTTTTGGGAAAACCATGGAAAAGTATCCCACTTGCGAATAGTAGCCCCTAAACTTTTCCTTGGGACTCCCTTTCTATTGATTTGAGGGTGAAGGCATAAGCCTATGGATTCCATTAAGGGTGGAGGTATCAACCTCTGGATTCCCTTGCTGTTGATTTGAAGGTGGAGGCATAAGCCTATGGATTCCATTTAGGGTGGATGAATCAACATTTGAATTCCCTTATTGCTGATTTTAGGGTGGAGGAATACACTTATGGATTCCCTCGAGGGTAAAAGTATAAGCCACTAGATTTCCTTGTTGTTGATTTTAGGTTGGAGGCATATTCCTCTGGATTCCCTTGAGAATGTAGGTATGAGCCTTTGGATTCCCTTGTTGCTGATTGAGGGTGGAGGCATAAGCCTCTAGATTCCCTTGTTGTTGATTGAGGATGGAGAAATAAGCCTATAGATTCCCTTGTTGCTGATTTGTGGGTGGAGGAATAAGCCGTTGAATTCCCTTGTTTTGGAAAAGGGTGGAGGTGGGACACCTCTTGACACCCTTGAAAGATTGATCGACAAGAAAAGAGGTATAATTTAAATCATTACAATTTCTTTATGTTGAATCTCATGAGATATTGTATGCCATGCTATTGGAAAACATGGGAATTTCCCAGTTTCGGTGAATGGAGATAGTTGCAGGACAAATAAGAAGCAACTTGAAGATATCAAAGTGCACAACAAAAGAACCAAGGAGATTGCAAGGAGCCACAAAACATGGTTGATCCAAGGAAAAGCCTTCCTGTCTATTTAGTTGTTGAGCAAGAAAATTATATGTCTGTGTGTGATTGTAAGTGAGTTGCATTATAATTCCCATTGT
The DNA here is from genome assembly GCA_031772625.1 of Pinus tabuliformis. Lineage (NCBI taxonomy): Eukaryota > Viridiplantae > Streptophyta > Pinopsida > Pinales > Pinaceae > Pinus > Pinus tabuliformis. Next base: position 840,989,225 of record CM062817.1, on the reverse strand, counting down.
CATTTATGTTGGGACTAAGCATGTTTTGCATGGTGTTCAAGATTAGAACACCGAGATGATGTTCCTCCAAGGTGGAGGGGTTTGTGATGACCCCTTTGGGTAAACTCCCCCCTCTTACAAACATTGAAAATATTTCATGCCATTTTATTATAAATTAAAAGGTCTGAGAACCGGGACACAAATTCTATAGTTTGAGGAAGGAGGTTTCTTTGGATTTAATGGAAGATTGAATTGTTTCATGACATCCATTGAATTCTAGTTAGTGTGCCTTGAATGGACTATTTTTTAAATTAATCAAGCTGGAAAGAGGGACAATATGCCTACCTTGGATAGATATACAAGGTAGAAAAGTTGAAATTGAATAAAGATGGGTTGCATTGGTAGTAGGGATAGTTGAAGTCAACCAACAAGAGAGTGCAGTAAGTAGTTGACATAGCAACATCCCCACCACCACTCAGAAAAGACAGAATCACCGTGGATGAGAGGGGAAGTTAGGGGCGATAGAGAATGTATGCCCACACAACCAAAAATGATGGCAACTGCGTAATAAGGAGGATCTTCACACTCCACGCAAAGGAGAGACAAGGCTTCCCGGGGGGGAGGAAACCCCACACATTGCAAGCGAGGCATTCACGAAGAAGGAATTCTCAAGCATTGAGGGGGCGATATCTAATAAAGAACGATAGAGAACATAAGATACAATAGAGAAAGAAGCAAAGGAAAGAAGACAAAGGAAAGAAATACTCAGGGAGAGGTTTGTAGAAGTATTGTTGCGTTGAGAAAGCACAAGCACTTGAGGAAAATAACACATAGCTACGTGTTTCTATGAGAAGAAAAGGAGCAAAGAAAGCATTCGGTTGAGAATTGGAAGGTGAAAGAACATCTTTCAGGTGAGGAAAATAGCCTTTGGATTCCATGTAAGACGAGAGGGTGGAGATGGCTTTCTCTGGATTTCCTTGACAGCTTGGGTGGAGACCTATTCCTTGGATTCATTATAAGGAGATGTCTTTAGCCCCCTCTACTTGTTTTCTAGTTCATACAGTGGGTATGGAGTACCAGGATTGGTGGAACCACTGTGTGGAAGAATTTGTTGAGGGTGGAGATGATAAACCTATGGATTCCCTCATTTGGTTTTAGGTGGAGGTGAGCCTCCAGATTCCCTACTTTGGCCTGTAACAGTAGAGTCGTCCCAGGATTAGTGGAACCACTATGTGGAAGAATTTGTTGAGGGTGGAGGTGATAAACCTCCATATTCTCTCATTCAGTTTTAGGTGGAGGTTATAAACCTCCAGATTCCCTCATTCGGTTTTAGGTGGAGGTGAGCCTCTAGATTCCATACTTTGGCCGGTAACGGTAGAGTCATCCTAGGATTGGTGGAACCACTACATGGAAGAATTTGTTGAGGGTGGAGGAGATAAACCTCTGAATTCCCTCATTCAGTTTTAGGTGGAGGTGAGCCCTTAGATTCCCTACTTTGGCCTGTAACGGTAGAGCCACATTTTCTTATTGAAGTAGTTGAAGGGTGGATGTGGTGAACCTCTAGATTCCCTGATGAGATTTGATTGTAATAAGTAGCTAGTAGATGGAGGTGCATGGTCCTCTGGAGTCCCTATTTTAGCTTATAGTTTTGGTTAAATCGCTTAAGAACTCATCCTCAAGTTCTGGAATCTCGCTCGGGGTTGACTACTACAAGAAAGAATTGGATGCAATGTGTCTAAGGTTGGGTGGAGAGTTGAAGTCCCAATATCAGTTGTTTGGTTCAATCCATCAAAGATGAGTGTTTGCCTATGACTCTCATGTCTTGAATACTTTATGCTTGTTTAATGTATTTCGTTTTCATGGCTTGTAATGCTGAGGAATGAGACATTCATGTTTAAATGAACATAGTTGTTTTGAAGGCATGAATGTGGATTGGTATGAACTTCTGTGTGGTTTGGGTATAATCCTAGTCTAAATGACTCATATGTAATGAACGTGTGAACCTTGTAAGTGCTTGACTATTAAAGAGATGGGTGACTCTCTGCAATGATAATACTCTATTAAGAGAATGGTTAGTGGGTTTAGTTTCTAACCTGTAAGCCCAAGGAGGTTGGTTTCACATAGAGTAATGTGTTGATTAAATTCTTATGTTACTAATAGGGATGTTAAATTCCTAAGTGAATAAATATTGCTAATTCCTGTGCAAATGATGAGGGATGGTTGATCCCTAGAGACTGATTTATTAACACATGTTCATGTACTATGTATTATTTATATCAACTTGCCACAACGCTGATAATTTCTTGAGTTAATACTTAGGAGTGGGTTACTACAATATTCTTCATGAGTCTTCAATTTAGTCTAATTGGCTGTGTCCAAAAGAGATTGACAAATCTCTATTAACTGAATGAATGCTTGCATCAAAATAGTTGGGCTATTAGGCTGGTAACTACTCATAAATCTTAGGAGGGATATCTTGTTACATGTGTATATATATATATATATATATATATATATATATATATATATATATATATATATATATATATATATATATATATATATCAAATGGGTTGGGCTAAGCCCAGTAGAAAGTTAAGGATAGATAGAAACAAAGCCTAGTAAGCACACTGGTAATTGAAAGCTTAGGAAAGATAGTCTCGAAAGTCTTTCATATACTCCTATACATATTTATAGACCGTGTGACGAAGGTTGGGCAAAGACACTCTATGCGTGTATTCACTGTTAACCATTTAGAGTGGAAAATACACACTATATTCACTGGAATTTATGCCACGAGGGCTGAAATCTAGGGCTTCGAGAAGTGTGGAGACACTCACATCATAAGCACCATATGACCAAGCCCAATGCCCATGCACAAAGATAGAGAGATCTGATCCGTAAAGAAGAGTAAGCATGAAAATCATCCACATACCCTAGAACTTCACCCCCAGATAATTCAAAGGGAGATGGGACAGATCCCGTCAGGATAGAAGAGCTGAGACAACGTGGCGGTGGGATTGGTGGTCATGCATCGACGCATCGTCGGGGATGAAAACCCAAAGCTGTTATAATGTGGATATGTGGCTACAATGTGCATCAGAGGACGAGCTGGGGACTCAGAGAAGTACACATTGCCTTGACATTATTTCCCCCAATGGTATTCCATGGAGTTGGGTAATAAAGTACCGGAATTTTATCTCTGGGGGGACGTGGCACAATGGGCAACACTTATGCTGTGTTGGAGTCAGGGGAAGGTGTTAATTTGGAAGCTTAGTGACAAATTCCAACCATGGGATGAGATTCCTCTTTTCGAGAGGACCAATTTTGATTATTGAAGCGTTCAATTTGGATAAGGGAAAGTGTATTTTTGAATTAAAGCCCACATGCACATTTGATCACGTCATCCCTAAAGCAAGTTGGACCTCCCTTGGAAGGCTATAAGTGCAAGTGACCTCAACCTCATTTGGACATCATCATGAAACATTTCTTCTATTCTTCTTTCTTTGGTTTTGGCTCACATAGGTCTGAGATGGTTCGTGGAAGTTCGCTCGCACATGTTTGAAGCTTGCACGTGGCTAGGGTTTTCGGTCACAACCACAAGCTTGTAACAATAAATTTTTGGCTGCAACCGCTCGCAGACGGCTCATCCATGCGGCTGAAGCCTTTCAACCACATGCACATCACATCATCTGTGTGGTCAAGATCTAAGGTTTGGTTTTATCATTTGACCACAAATTTCGCTCGTTGACCACAGGGTTCGATAGTTGACCACAAACAATGATAGTTGATTGTAGCTTCAGAAGCAAAGTTTTGAGTATTAACATTGTTGGGTCCATCTCATGGATATTGTTTAGTTGATTTTGCTAGATATGTTTATGGTTACTGATATGGATCATTGTACTCTCTTTTGTTGAATCATTCAATGACAATCTAATAAGAAGAAGAATTTGAAAGGGTTTTCCCCATAGAGGGTTTTTCCCTATTCTCTGACCAATCCTGGTGTCTCTATGTGTGGATGCTTTTCTTCTATTGTTCCTTTATGTTTTTCTGCATTGAGGATGATATTGTTCTTTCTATATAGTTGCATATGTTGCTGAATAATGATGTAAATCAGAATAATGTTATGATGTCGTGGGGTGAATTTAATATGAAAATGATGAAATGAAATTATCAATCCTTAAGAAAAATTAATAGAAGGTGTTATGTCATATGTCCACACCACCCTAGAGGTTGAATGGAGGTCAGGTCATCCCGACAACATTGCATGTGTCAAAGAGAGTTGTCTAGGGTGAGGTGGATTTGAGCTTGCTGTGAAGACATAGGTACTGGGTCACGTTAGTGTTGGGGTATGTGGGGTCCCACACAATCCTAGAAGTTTAGAATCCAAAAGAGCTACCAAGAGGCTGCCCAAGCAATTCCTAAGATTTAGATCTCTGGGATGAGGTTGTAGGGAGAGGGGCCCGCATCATGTGCTATGCCCTTAATACATGTGTATTATGTAATAGGGTTTGCTAAAGAATTTTAATGAGTATGAGCGGGTCGAAAACTATGGTAATAATTCCATGTGGTAGAGAGGTCGCCTAGGATTGCCATGTGGGGACCACGCATGCATCATGTGGCAGGTTAGTGAGGTGGCACTAATTGAACGACTAATCCTTGGATGGCCATATCTTTGGATCTAGGAATCGGATCATAGAAAAATTTATATCATCAGTATTGTCTACACGAGACAAATGCGATGACATCATTCTTTTGATTTTCTTGAGAATAAAAGAAAGTGAAAAAATTGGACCCCATTTGCATAACTGGACCATAGAGATTAGGTCATGTTGGTAATTTCCTCCTTCTAACCTTAGGTAGGGCTTGGGATAGTAGGGGGTATGTTACATTGGAGCACTATGTGGAGATTTAATTGGGTTCCCTGAAACTGAGGTAAGTCTTCACAATCATTCTATATGTTATTTTTTGCTCGCTGGAGGATAGGGTATAATATATGAAACATCACAGTTCTCTGGAGAGAGTGCTAGATGAGTCTTGATGATGACTCTGTTTTAATTATGGTTTTGAAGATTTAATTTTGGATAATTTATGTGTGGAAGGCACTTCTTTTAACATCATATGGTCTTTCAACATATGCCATCTAAGGGATATATCCTGCTGAGCTTAAGGCTCAATCCTAAAAAAGTGTTGTGAGGATCGTTTATGTGTTGGCGGTCTTTATGTTTGGTGCATGAACAATTTTCTCATGTTGTATGTTCAAGTTGGATTGCGACTTACTGTCTTATTATCTTGAGTAAGCCTCTAAGTCAGGGTGTTTATGTGCATTCCCCCCTTGCTTTGGGAAGTAGTGGGCAAAACTCTGTGTCCTTTCCTCTGTGTGTGGGAAAATTGATTTTTAAGTGGATATTGAGGTTTAAAAGTTTGTCTTGGGTTCTTTATTGGTCAATCCATATCCAAAATTGTCAAAAGAAGTTAGTTCCTTTGTTAGGCCTTATGTGGCAAAGCATTGGGACTGTAATTCTCCTTTTAGGAGGACTTGCTTAGTAGGTATATTTAAACAAGGGGGGATCATTGGATTTACTTGGGGAAACAACCAACACCTTGTGGAACTATGAGTCCATTATTACTCTTTACTCTATGTAGGGTGGCATTTGAGAGAATTTCCTTTCATTGCTCTGAAAAGTCATACTATGTGCAAGAAAAATATGTCTGGGGGGAGGGATGATAAATGGATAGAGGGGAATTTCAACCAACAACAACAAGATCTTCTTTAGATTAATTTAATAATCAATCAATTGTCATCCAATCTAATGGGGGCTATGGAAATTTTTCTTGCTTCATCGTTTGGAGGATGAGTTGGGGAATATCATAGTGCAATTGGAAGAAGTGATGTAGTGAACGAACGTGACTAGTATAACATTGGAAACAATCTCCTATGAGGCATCAAACGTAATTCTTAAACAAAATGACCGAGTTAATCAACAATAATAGTGGGACGCTCATTCTCCTATCAATTGAATCATCACTATTTGGTGATGTTATTTAAATTTTGTTTTGTGTAGGGTGCCTTCTGGTGTGTGTATAAGTGAGACAATGTAGAATCATTGACTCTTTTGTTTGAGAGGGATGATGTAAATAAATGGAAAGCATCGGCTAGGCTTGTATTTCCACCCATGTCTTTGGAGCAGAAGAAGCAATTTTGCAAAAGATGTAAATGTATGGGGTGCTATGCATAGTGATTTCAATACTTAATACACATTCTCGGTTAAGTTGAAAGGGAAAAAAATCTTAATTATAAGTAAAATTGCAATATTCAAATTTTTGTTTATAATTTTATGATAAGTGAAAAGTTAATATGCAAAATCAATTGTTTCATTGTGTGTGTGTGTGTGTGTTTTCTTCTTTTTCCTTGAATTGGTTAGATTCACGGGATTTTAAATCACTAGTTTTCACATAAAGAGTATCTTAACAATACACTCTGTTACCAACTAATCTATATCCCATAAGTAATTTTAGTTTTAATCATATTACAAATTGTGCCTTAAGATAATATGTAGTTCTTGTCTTGAGGATAAATCACAATAGATGATTCGAAACGTGAATGAACCTTAATCTAATAATGTGATTAATCCTAAAGACATTCTAAATAACCATATGGATCACAGAAGTCTGAAATCAATGATAATATGTAGTTCTTGGAATTCTAGTATTGATTAATTTATAAAAAAATCTTTTATATATATACACACTTTATTTTTTCACTATTTTTTTCTAATATTTGTTATTAAAATAATATTTTATAGAAAATGGAAAATTTAAAATGAAAGAAAGAAAATTCAAGAATTATATATAATCAAATTCATTATATATATGCTATATTATTCACAATTATATAATCAAAACTGACTATAGAATAGACTCTGAAAAATCAGGGTCAGCGCAAAAATATCCACTTGTTACTTTTTGGAATCGTTTCCAGTGGTTTTTAGGTCTAACTTCTCTATAATATGGCAGGAATTTATTGAAATCACAAGTTTGATGGATAACTCCTGCACAATCGAAGTGCCCTATTAGTTTTTCAGGGTGCTGAATCCATATATATGATAAATAAACTAGTTTAAATAACACAAATCAAGATTTTACCTCAATTTTTTCTGCACTAAAACAACTCTCAAAAATATTACATTACAGAAAAACAATGTACTAGATAAGAATATTCTTTTTAACAATTAAATATGCTCTAGTTTTTAATTTCAATGGCTGATCATATTGTATAATCATTTTGTTTTGTTTCACTTTGATCCTATGGAATGACCTAAACTTTTTTTTGGCAAAACATTTGTTTACAGATTCATGATGAAGTATTTCCTGACTCCACAATATTTTAGCTGTAACAACCAAAATCATCACAAACCAGAACCAAATGAGATAATATGAGGGAATCCCAACATCATAAAAAATACCTGTAAAAATTGAATAAGACAGAATTTTATCTGTATAAATCTGCAACATCATAAAAAATACCTGTAAAATTTGAATAAGACATAATTTTATCTGTATAAATCTGCAATCTGAGGACTACAAAAGACGAGCACGTCCACCAGGGTTGCTGTCCTGTCATCTCCAAAGACTGAATCTTTGCCATCCGATCTCTTGGCATATGACAAACCCAAACGAGATTTAGCAAACTTGAGATCCCCAACACCAGAGTTGGTATCAGGGCCTGCAAATCCACCCATTACAGATGCCATTGGAGGTCCAATGAGCAGACCGTCTGCTCCAAACTGAGGTCCTCCCCTTCTATAATCAAACAGAGCTGCCCCACTCCCTCCAACTTTGGGCAGCAACTCAACATGCTCACTCTTCTCTTCTGCATCATCATCATGTTGCTGAGGCCAGTAGAACAAGAAAGCATCAAGAGTGTCAGAGTAGTCATCTGTACTTCTGTATCCCTCTGGATTGAACCCACCAAATCTCAGGCCCTTTTGGGTATACCCCACAATCGCACATGGCCCTTTGAAGTCACAGTGGTTGTGGAATGAAGTTGCACTGAACCCATCTTCACAGGCTCTGTAGCAGCATCTCACCTCTTTTCCTGTGCATAAATCCCAATCAAACAACAGTATGAGTGATCGGAGACTTCTACAGTTAATTATATTGTTAAAGATTTCCAGAATAATAGTGTGTAATATGTGTGATTCGTCAGTAATTTCTGAACAAATCACATCTATTACACAATATTATTCCGGAAATCTCTAACAAACACCAATAATTCATATATATAAATAAATAAATAAATACATATTTTGAACAGATTTTCATTTTCCCACCTTAAATCCCAAACCAAACAGCAATAGTTCAGACATGAATATATGGTGAATGCAAATTAGGAATGGATTTTGAAGTATCACCTGCTAAAAAAGTGTCTTGAAGCAGAGATGGTGGAAATGGAGGATCAATGTTGTGATAAGTTGGGGAGTCCTTTTTAGAATTGATGCTCCTTCCCCACCAAAAAGGGATCTTGGGGTTATCCCATTGCAGTTGATAGAGTTCCTCCATTTGGGGCACCGGATTGACAAGAATTGGGTTTGTGGAAGAATAAATGTGACTGTGGTGAAGGTATGTGGAAGGTGCAGAAGGGCCATTTCCTGTTCACACAATTTGCAGTTGCAGGACAACCTCCTCATCTTATCTTATTGCCATCTAAATAGTTGCGAGAGAATGTGGAATATGCCCAAAGATGTGCCTATGGAATCAATTTGCTGGGTCACACGTTAAGACAGTTGGGATTGCTGGTGTTAATATCCATATGTTTAAAAAATGTTCTCGGTTAGCATATTTTGATTATGGAAATTCATTAATAAATATATATATATATATGTATGTATGAGATAATTTATTAATATATTATTATTTTAATAATATATTAAAATCAATATATTATTATTTTAATAACATGTTAAAATCAATATATTTTGATTTTTAGTTAGCCATTTATTTATCATTTTGAAAGATACATATAATTAATAATAAGTAAAATCTAATAGTTTATGTAGAGTGTTATAAAGATAATGGAAGATAAATGTAACATGATGTGTTTGAAAAGATTAATAAGGAACACTTTCATAATGATTCCATATGAGAAAAAGGAGTGAGAATTTAATATAGAAATAATGCCAGGAACATTTTCATAATGATTTTATATCCTGATGAAATGGATTGAGAATTCAATATAGGAATATTGTAAGTAATGGAAAATTTAAGATAATTATTAAAAGATATTTTCTACCTGTCTTTTTTAATGATAAAAAGATTGAGAATTTAATATAGAAATATGGTAAGTGATGAAAAATTTAATATAATTATTAAAAAATATTTTCGATTTGTTTTTGAATTTAGATTCAATATGAAAATGCACTTGTGTTTTGATTAGTTAAAATGATTTTTTTTAAATAAACAAAAAGGTTGATTAATTAATACGATATAAAACAATTAAAAATAAGAATTTTTTTGAATGGCTTAGACACTTAGTATATGTAATTTTTATTTTCATCCTCATGGATATTTAGGATTTTCCCAAAATATGATATAAGACAAATTATATATCCAAAAATCAAAGTTTTCCATCTTAATTACAAATTATTTATATTTAACATAAGACATACAAATTACAATTTAATAATACAAAATTTGAAATCTACAAGTATTTTCTTATAAGTTTCAATAAAACTCACTCTCTCCACTCTTGAGATTGGCATCAATAAACTTGTTCTGAACATTTTTATATGAAAATTTATGAATTATTAAAATTTTGAAGAAAAAATGTATTTTTATTTTAAAAAATAATGTTACATTTTTAATGTGTAGATAATAGGCTACCTCTATAGGAAAATCTGGGTGGATCAATCTGAAGGGATCTCTTAGGGTCCTATAAATTATAGGATCTCAAGGTGATTGAGTATTTTGTATTTGTAATTTCATATTGTACATAATTTCAATATTCAAATGATTTCCAAAAATATATGAAAAAAGAAAATGAAAAGAGGGTATGCTAAAAAAAGAAAAAGAAAAAAAAAAAGGAAATAAGAACCCCACAAAAGAAAAAATAGAAAATAATACAGAAAGTGCTGCAAGCCTAAATGCCACTACTGATAAGTTAGTTCTTTTAATTCATTCTCAAATAAAGTTGTGTACAAATTGTTTTTGAATGCCACAATGACTAAAATTCTCTGTTCAAATATACAATTTAATCATGATTGAACACATTTAAATTTATGTTGAATAGGTTAGTGAATAAAGATTTACCAAACAGTTTAATCTTGGTAACTCAGTAGCAGCTAGGTAGAAATAAAATTGATTCAATAGTTTAATCTGAATCAATGGCCAAATAAGTGATAGGGTAAGGTAGACTTTCATAAAAAAAAAGTGATTTGGGTTTGCTAGTTTAAATGCACCCTGCAAAGCAAGAAGAGAAAATGTTAATTTAGAAAAAGAATTCAAATGAGAAAGGGTAGGTAGAAGCACTATGGTGGTTAGAGGAAAATCATGAAGATTTTATATATTATTTTCATGTGCAGAAGAAAAAGTGAGAGATTAAAGTTCTAAGCTTCGACATATCAAATGATTTTTGGCATATTACCCCACTAGTCCTAAAGTTTCACTAACCCGAAACTATTCCCCGCTCATATTTTCATCCGCCTACCCCACTACACTCCAATCATACCCCATTTAATACTTTTCCCTACCCCACCATATGCCCCATCACGTTATGTTAATACCCCGCCACCTTTCCCATCATCCGCGCCCACCTCATCGCATCCAACGACCCATCTTGCGTTTCGGTCCCCCCTCACCATTCGAACTTTACTGGGGGGGCGGTCTGAAATGGGTGGTATTCAAACCCGCGCCTACCACAACGTGTCACTACCTCAAGATTTCACACCCCCCTCGACCGAAGCCATTAACTGCCTTCGCCCCCTCCGAAAAGTGGTTTCTTCGTCATAGCAAAACCATTACCCTATCCCTTATCCTCCCGCCAGTCACCCTTCGCCATGTCATTCGTCCGTTGCTCTGCCAATCACCTCTGCTCCCTCCAAAATCAATCCGTTAAGTAATTAAATTACTTAACCATTAATCCAACGGACCTGCGCCACCATCAACGGGAAAGACAAAATATTATAAAATCCTTTCTTTCACGTATTCGTCAATTACTAAGTTTATACACTGCTATTGCCATTGTTATGTACAAGTGTGCTAGCCCAAACTACAACCATTTCACCTGGTCGGGGATATTGCTAGCTAACTGAATTTCAAGCCAGTACCTTTGTTTTCCTGTCTGCAAATCCCAAGTCCTCTTTGCACGTTGTAAACCTATATAATTCATATTTCAAAAGTGTCTGTAAATTTATCCAATCATGCCTTCGAAAGACAAGGGACTAGAAGAACCCGTGAGTCCTCTAATCCTCCCTCCCATGGACTTTCACCACATTCCTTTGGTAGATAGAGACTATAACATTCATGAAACCCTCTGTGAATTTGATCTATTTGAGATGTACTGCTGGCTTGAGGAAAAGTTTATAGATAAATTTGATGATATTCAATTGTGGGAATCCAATTTGCCCCATTATATCTTTCCTCGTATTCACAACACCCCTGAATTCATCAGAAAATGTCATGCTTGTTACCTACCGAGCCAAAGAGCTATTATTGCCCCCACTAGAGACATTCAATTCACCACAACTACCCAAGTTATAGACCAAATGAGGCAAGCTCCTACAACAGAGAATGCCACCCCTTTTTCCCATGAAGCACTTATTGAATTGTATCAGAAACAAGACTTTGCTAAAAGAGCCAAAACCCTTGAGATTTTCTTAACTAAAGATGCCCCATTACCCAAGAAAAACCTTCCCTATGCACCCTCTATTTTTCTTGAGAGAGATGAGAAAATCATCACAATTATTTCCTACCTCCTTGGCTATTACTCAGATCAGTGGGTAGATGAGGCAATCATAGGATTTCTTTCCATTTTCTCTGCAGATTCCAAGCCTTCAATCTTTTTCAACTTTAGCCAATTTCTTGCAGATTGAACAGTTTGTCAAATTCCAAACCGAGGAAGCATTTAAATATGCTTCTGTGTTAGTGTATATGTTTTTATATTTTCAGGGAGACAATCTCAAGCTTGCCTTACAAAAGTTAGATGAAGAAGGGAATCAACGATCAGTGATCTTCTGGACTACGTTGGTAATGAAGGAACAAAAGGAATATTCATACAAACAATTCATAGAAATGTTTGTACATCTAGCACTTAGTCTCCTAAGAAGCAAGTCAAAGGCAAGAATCAGTAAATAAATTAGGAAAATCTTGCAGTTATTAGGCCAAGTCTAGACAGGGGATTGGTACCTTTATCAAAATTACACATAGCTAAGGATATTTGGGTGTGAGCTAGCTCCTTACAGGCTGCTAAAATTCCTCCCAATGATGATTTTTGCCTTAGAATACAACAGACAAATGCTTAATATGGATGAGATTCATTTTGTAGCTGCCAAGAAGAAATCTCAATTCAGAATCAAAACCCAAATAGGGCCTTTCATTTGCAACAACAGGGCAGCAGGGGAAGAGGCAGACAAATTGCTGAAATAAATGCAGTTCAGTCTCAGTTTCACATGGTCATATGATCCATTAGGGGTCATATCCAAGTTAAGAGTAGAGAACAAATCTAGTACTTATTTTCACACAGCCAGACTAGAGATTGAAAAGTATAAATACTAGCTAGAATGGACTGAGAACACTCTACAAGAGATAGAGGAGAATTTGGTGTCCACTTCGACAGTTCAGACTCCTATCACATAGGAGAAAACAAAAAAAAGAAACAGAGAAGAGGAGTCACCTTCAGTGGCTGAGATTTCTAGTGAAGGCTTTAAAATCATGTACAAGAAGAAGACTAAGCTACATTCCAAACCAAGCCTAAGCAAGGATTTAGAACAAGAGAACATTATCACCACCAAAGAGCCACTTGTTTCCTCATTGGTGGGTGATCACACTACACTTTCTCTCACTACCTCCACAGCTTCACAGGATCAACATCACATTATGCAAACCAACACATCTACCACAGGGGAGACAGAAAAGAGTATATTTGACATTTTCAAGGAGATTAAAGTGAGAAATGAGGACTTGAAGATCAATACATATAACTAGTTCTGGGAGCGGACTTCTAGTTCTCAAAGTAGGTTGCTGTCAGCATTTGATTCAAAGAAAGGAAAAATTCAAATGGCCTTCCTCCGAGCACAGATTTCCCAACCCAAGGCAACATCAGATTACAAGAAAACATCATTTGAATTTGATGTGAAAGACATACATCCCATTGAACAAATGGAGATGCACAAGCAGATTGGGTAAATGATTTCATCTACTCTCACTAACACTGCTATGAGTTTGTCTAAATTGTAGGTTACATTAGCCAATGTTCAGTCACAATTGAAGATGGAGAAATTCTTTGCACTTTCCAAAGACACCAGGATCAAAGCTTTGAAGGAATTGGTGATAAAAGTAGGTTATGATCCTGTAAATATGAATGTTGCAGAAGAGCTCGTAAGAAAGAAGAATACTGACATAGCAGCATTGAGAAAACAATTGAAATTTCTAGCCATAAAAGATCCTCTGGCCAAAGACATTGAAGAAACAGAGTCATAGAAGGCAAACATGATGAAGCTCATCATGGAGAAAAGTGCACAGTTGAAACAAATGGAGACATAGATGGAAAAGATAATCAAAGAAAAGGAGCAAGCTGACAAAATGGCTATTGTCTCTTTGGAAGCACTGCCTATCACTTCAATTCCTACAGCTACATCTTCTACAACAAACACAGGGGCTGCTGCAGATCAGTTGGCAAGTGCAATGGAGAATATGTCTCTTCAAACATAAGAAATTAAAATATTGCAGGCTCAAGTTAATATTTTGTAAGACCACAAGACAAAGGTTGAAACTTTCCATGTAGTAGAGCTACAGAGAGCTCAAAACTAGATAGAAGTATGGAGGAAATCAAAAACTGAGTCCTCTATTAGCTACACACTGGCCCAAGTTAAGGAAATTATCTGGGACAATATTATTGGAGCAATGGATGAAATCTGGCCTTGTATCTAGATTATATTTGAACAGAAAGAGTTAATGGAGAAAGCCAAGCAGGCCATTTCCACTATTAACACTGAGTTGGGAGATATACCTACCATAACCAAAAACAACATCAAATTTCTCAATTCTAAAAATAGATATGAATTGGATGATTTGGGAGTAGATGACAAGACATAAACAATCTTAGAAGTGAAGAAAGTTCTGACAAAGAAGAATTTGATTGTGCAGCTTATAGAAAAATGTCACAGTTTGGAGGTAGCAGTCAACATGTTTTTCACCAAAATAGAAGCATTAAATAAGAAGGGTCTGCCTTCTTTATTTGTAATCAATGACAAACTGATGACCAGGGGAGATTATAAGAAAAAGCTTCTAGAAATTGCAAAGGATACTACCAAGTCTTCCCATATTAAAGGTGCTATGACAAGGAGATATTTTTACGAAGCTATCAACAACATGAGTTTCATCCAGCATGAGATAAAGCACATTTTTGTAGTAAAACCTACATTTTCTCGGTATACCGAGGTAGATGAGATCTACCGCAAGGCAAAAAAAATTACCATTCCAGATGAGGAGCGGTGGGATAAATTATGTGAATTCCAGGATTAAAGAAAGGGCCAGCTTCACCAGCGCAACACCCAAATAATGGCTACTCAGCAACTGTTCTCCACCAAAATAGCGCCAGACCTCCATATCACTTCACTAAATTCACTTCTTTTGGTCATATTAGTAAATTCTGTTAGTTTGAAGTTAATAATAGAATGCCATGTCGATGTGACATTGATTGTAATATTTTTGTAAATTTCGTTTAAATACTTCATTCAGTCGAAGTATTAAGGGTCGGTTCTTGATCATTGTAACTCTTTTTATCAAGTAATGTAATTTTCCCACGCTGTTGGAGCATCAATTAATACAAATACTTTCATAAGATACTTGTGTTGTGATTTACTCGTGATGTTTTTCTTATTGCAATTGTTTTTTTCACTATTATTCTCTTCATGTTAATAATTTGAAATCTAATTGTAAAACAAGAAATGTGAAAAATAAGATATGTTAATTGAACACCTTATTTGAACGGCTTTTACAATCTATATGTTTTCTTCTGAAGTCTGATTGAAAAATTCTTAAATGATTTTCAATCACTACTGAACCACTCTTTTTCTCCATTTCATAATTCAATTTAAAGATCCAGTAAATGTAACTAGCTTTCCCTGTGATTACTCTTTTAAACATTTGATGCAACTTCCAACTTTATTTGACTCCATAGCCCAATGGAAAGAAAGTAATTTGATCAGATCAACCAACCAAACCAATCAACCAAATTCAAACAAACAACCAAGAATAATCATAACTAGCCTAAAATCATCTTAAAAAATAAATTTAAATCATAAAGAGAGATCCCTCTCTGGAGCTGGCAGGGCTAGATCCCAACTTCAAAAGTGGTTTTGATGTTGTCCTCTATAGTTATTCTCCCAAATCTTAAAATTATAGAATGATAATAGGATCTACTCACTGAACAAACTAGCAAAGCCTAACCCAAGGGCGTCGAGGAGATTTGACCCCGCAACCTCCCGATAAGTAAGGTACTTAGCAATAGGAACTTGACCAACCTCTCGATAAGCAAGGTACTTAGCAACAGGAACTTGACCAACTGAGCCATCACTTGAGGCTACATAAATGGTATATTGTATAAAATTATAAAATGATAATTTGCAATTAAATTTAAAGAGTTGATCTAATATAAAATTATTATAAAAAATAATAATAAACAATTTCTAACTTAATCCTACTATCCCATGGGATTCATAGCTATTTTTAGTTAACAATATTTTTAGATGGTACAATCTTCCAACTATGAACAAGTTATCAGGTGATTATATAAAATTTAATGCCTCATGCCTTTCCATATAGATGACATCCACTATTGCAGTATATAGTACCGAACCCAAATACAACAATTATCTACTTTTGTTTTTGTTTTTGTTTTTTGTAAGCTTGGTAGGGCCTTCCTTTTTCATTAATATAAAAGCAAGTTACATCCACATAACAGATAGTTAGGTGGCCTCAAATTGCCCAGAGGGAAACCAAGTCTGTTGGCCACCTAACAACGTGATATGCCATCCAGTAACAAAAAATAATAAGTCTTTCTAACCAAGCTAGATAAGTCTGAATGTCTTTGCCTTGCCTAAATTCTACATGCCTAAAAACAAAACTATCAACATTCTGAAAACTAAAAGCTTCCCACATATAGAAAAGAAAAGAAAATTGAGTGACTAGCTAGCATACTACTCTGCTCCATCGGTAGACATAGACTCCACTGGAGTTGGGTCCTTAGCATTGGATCCCGAGAGCTCTATCTATGGGAGAACGCAAGGGAGATTTTCTTCTATTTGCCGAAGGCAGACATCATATTTTTGCATCTGAAATTGGAGCTTCTAAAATTCCTATTTATAATTAGGAAAGTCTTTCACTGCTGCTGCCATGCCCACAGAATCTTGTTCCAAATCCTTTCCCAAGATACTTTTCATAGACCAATACAAGAACAAGGTCTGTTTAAATTGAGTGATGTTACCACTGGTGTGACCTGGATCTGACACCATAGCTCGCTAGTCCTCAGCATCAATTTCCATCGTGCTTGCCTAACGATTCAAGTATGCTTCCCATTCCTCAATTAACTATCATATTTCTTCTTACGTACCTTCATGATAAGCTATATCTGCATCATTTATGATGTTGGCAACTGGTTTTCGACCCCTCGATTTTCGCCTAGAGGAGTTGGGCTACCCTGCCGATGCACCCCCCCCGGTTCTTCTACCTTGGCCCCTCAGGTATGGGTTTCGTGCCTCTATAGTCACTAACCAAACCATTTTCGTGTGTTAACAGTTTACACTGGGGAAAATGGTTAATCAAATTACTCTCACAGGTGGTAGCTCGAGCCTAGAAGCTGCCAGCTTCAAGGTGACACTACCGCCCCGCACACATGCTAAGGAAGAAACATGAAACAATAATTTCCAGTAAACAACATGAGGGACTCCCCCCCTTCTCTTCCATTGAATACATTCCTTACCGACTGACCCAAATAAAGACATGACTGCCATAACCAAGAGCCAACAAACATAACAATAAAAAATTGGTATGGAGAAAACACTGGAGCATATTCCACAAAGACAAACCCTGTTCCCAAACCAAAGGAGAGTCACAAACATATGCCAGAGATGGCTCCCATAGGGGCAAAGACCATGGAACCCACATAGGAGCCTCCAGGGAGCAATTCTGCTCCAATACAACCAGAGAAAAAGCCTCGACCCATCCCAAGAAAATTCAGAAAGACAAGACCCAGGAATGAAACTGCAAACTACCCATCCCCAAGTCCAAGTGATGCCAGGCCAAGGCAGAAGGATTTCCCAGAGACAGTCTATAGTGATAGATACCCAATATAAACTTGACTTGGATAAGATAATCCTGAGCAGAACGGACACAGAGACAATGCCAAGCAGTTGGACCTATTTCAGAAGGCAAGCAAACACATGCACATGCATGGAGCCTCTCTTTCTTTTAAACCCCATCAATTCAAAACCATATAGTCCCAATTCCATCAAACAGTTAAGCCATTGCATGGAAGAGAGAAAGGAATGGTGGATCACATACCAGTTTACCCATGCTGGGAGAAGCCTAGACCGCCACCTCTCTTGTTTCCTCGTCAATCCACAGAGCCCAACACCACCCTTCAATGCAATAGCATTGTCACCTCCTGCGGGAGTATTAACACCATGTATGCACAAAGTCACCACACCATATGCACCAAGCATGTGGAGGGTGATGGGTTTGTGCCTCGAGGGCGCCTTCATTAATTTTCCATAATGGAGATGTTGTCTAGCTCGCACCCCAATCGGGGTATCTATTCAAAGGTTCGTGGGATCTATAAATTGTGTCTCCTGTCTTGCTGTAGGATATCTTCCAGGGAGTTGAATATACCTTCTCGGGATGGAGTAGGCCAATTCAACTCTAATGGGTCGTTTTGATGTGAACAACCCCAATTTGCTAAGAAATATGTCGCTCTATTTTCGTCTCTTCTGACATGGGTAGTGATGACATAGTCGAAATTTTTGAGAAGTTCACCTACCTCCTGCACCAATCTAGTAGTTCTCCAACTATGGCTAATCTTGTCCCATTTAGCCTCATGACTCAAATTTTTAGCTGTGTTAATCACTAATTTGGAGTCTCCTTCCACCACTAGCTTCTTATACCCCAACTTAATAGCTGTGAGAAGGCCTTGTTGAACTGCTACAAATTCTGTTTCATTATTACTCGCATAGCCATAGTGGTCAGCATATATTAGACGAGATTTCACCCTAGAATCTCAAAAGAGCCCCCCAAAACCCACAGGGCCTGGGTTTCCTTTCGAGGCTCCATCAAAGATCAACTTAATGAACCCCTCCAGAGGTGCAAGGAAGTGTTGCACTGAAGCTACATGGTTCGTTATGTGTTTCCAGGAGTTCGGGGCAATCATTGATGGCAATAGATTTAGGTGGCGAAGGATTGTAGCCTCTTGGGGAGCAACTTTCTAGTCATCCGGTTGCCATTTCTCTACCAAGATTGTTTCTCAGATGTTTTGGATGATCCCCTCCCATAATGCTTCCTACGATTATTGGATATTCTTAAAAATCCTACGGTTCCTCTCTTTCCATATAGCACAAAGTGTGAAGCCCAGAGCTAGTCCCCATGCCCTATTAAGGACTGGGCTTGAGAATAGGCCTTTCCACCATAGAAGGATGGATTCTCTAATGCTCTGATGATCTCTTTCCATCCTTCCAAAGAGGTCTTCCACTTGGCTCCACTTTTGCACTGCAAAATAACAAAAATATAAAAGGTGTTCTAGATCCTCATTATGTTGACCAAAAACGATACTATACAAGGGTCTAGAGATGCCCCTTTTTTGTAGTTGATCCCAAGTGAGGATTCTACCCTGACATACTAGCCAAAGGAAGTAGGAAACTTTTGACCACCACCCACCTTTCCTGATCTTCTTCCAAATTGGATGATGATGCTCCTGCCCCCATCCTGCCTTTAGACTATAAGCCTCCTTGATGGTAAATGTTTCCTTTGTAGTATATCCCCATCTAAGAATGTCTGGTCCATCCTGGACTATGAGCTTCCTGGATTCTAACTCACTTCCCAACTTCTTCCATTGATTTGACTCCGGGGGTTGAGTCTAGTTGTCGCGCGGAATGAGTCGATCTTGCGGACAAGATAGACCTTCCTAGAATCTAAAGAAGACCTAACGACAAGCAGACCAACTAGACACTATCTTTCTCTAAATATGCTTCAATAAACAATAGAAAACAAAGGTTTTTAGGGCCTACCTTTGGTCCAACGCAAGCTTGTGGATTCCCTCGCTCCTTTGATCCAAATGATCTCCTTTTCGCGAATTTGCAAACACAAACAAGGCAAACACATTAAATAGCACCCGAAAAACCAATTGCATAAAACATATTTAACATGAAAGTCAAGGAGTCCATGAAACAAATAACATAAGATACTTGTTGAGAAAAATGAGTTTGATTGTATTAATTCAAAAGAAGGAGAACCTTACAACCTTTGCCTTGACGCTGTACAAGCTCCTCCCAGGGTCCAACAAGATGTCTCCTCTACTTTGACAAGTTTCACTCACTCTCCAATGGAACCAAGAGGTATGTGATCTCTCCTCTCAAGCTCAACCAAAGAGTCTCAATTTCACCAGCATTTACCCTCAAAATGTTCAGCTTCTAACCTCTCTAGTCCTCACCCCAATGCCTGTATTTATAGTGCAATGGAGGGAAGTTACTAGGTCCTCCTTCAAAGGGATAAAGCTCTCCTTCAAAGGGATAGCTCCTTTAGTCAAGGGATTAGCTCCTTCTCTTTTGGGATGCATGAACCACCTCAGAGCGAACAATCCACATCAAAATTCCTTCTAGAAAACTCTAGAATTAACCCAAAGTGAATTTTTTAAGATAAAAATTGCGCCTTTTGACTTTCACAGGGGTCCGCACCTACACCGTTAGGAACAGAGAGGGTAGGTACGCAGCTTTTGTACACAGAAGGTGCGGGACCGCAGGTGACCATGAGAGAAAGTGCGGAACCAGAGTTACATTGATTTTTAATGTCTTTCTCCCACTTCCAAAGCTTGATTTGAAGAGCTGAGGTCTTAGACTTGCTTAGGAGGACAGTACAAGTGATGATAGACCCATACTGACTGCAAATAATCATGGTGACGATATTTTTGTGTAACAGATTGCCCCCTAAAGTGCGAAGTCTATAGTAGATGAGGATTTCATTTATCATATAGGAAGAGTGAAGTACTTTATCATTTCGAGGATTATCTTGTGGAGAGCCCGGTCGAAACCTGTAAAAACATTCAATGCAAGATATATATATGAGATCATATCATCGCTGAGGTAGGCATTCCCATACTCAGATCAAAACTAACTAGAAACCTATCTACTGTCTGATATAGGAATGATCTTGTAAAACATCATAAGTATAGACTCGTGTGAACACAGTATGGACGCAGCCATCTGTTTATGAATAGTCCACAACATAATGAATAAAAAATTCGTCGCAGCCTGGATGGTGGAAACTAGATCCAGGGTCTTCATTTCTATATCCTGAAATAGTACGATTCTATCCATGTGAATAAATGTGTTGATGTCGAACATGGTAGAAACCACTTGATTACCAGTCAATGATGTAAACTGTTAACAAGTGTGAGAGAAACCACCAGTGATGTCAATGGCTCTCAAAGTACCCAGTACAATCCATGAGATGTGAGTAGATGTGTTGATGTCGAACATGTCACGGAATCCTTTGATCGAAAGTCAATGATGTAAACTGTCATCAAAGGCGAGAAACTTGCCATTGAGGCATGCAGATTTCAAGGTACTGATGATTTCTAGATCATCTTTCTAGATAATGTGCTGATGTCGATAGAAAGCGATCCGTCGTAGGCAAGCCCACAACACGAAATCATAGATCAAGTTGAAGAAATTTAGTTGCAAGGACTGACTCAGGGATGGTCAAGATGGATGACAGATATTTTGCAGATGAATGGCTTATTGGCAGTGACCTCTTGAACACATAACGACACAACAGATGGCTTGGTGACAATTGACCCAAAGTTAATACCCAGAAACCGGCTGAAGACTTTCAATGTGGTTTGATCAACTGTTAGGCAAAAGATTTCCCAACCCAGGTGAATAAAAGTGTCGTGTTCAAGAGTGGTTACAAAGTATGACAAACAGACTCATTTTCCTCTCTTTTCCCCCACCATTTCTGGCAAGTACCTCTTATTTTTGACAAGCTTGAGGAGGATAACATTTGCTTGATTATAAGCTCATCCTTCGGATGAGTCCAACTTAGTTTATATTCGAACCCTAAGAAGGAGTGGTTCGTTCCTGTTTGTAATTGAACAGGTCCTTTACTGTGAAATTTTAACGAGTCCAGTATAGGAGAAACTCGGTGTTTTTCAATTTTAGAGAGTCTGAAAAAACTTAAGAAGACTCCAGGGTTGACCTTTTTCGTAAATTTGTGTCTCCCAAGCCCGAAAAAGTATAAAATAATACTTGAGAGAACCGCTTGATCTTTTACGACCAAGGAGTACTTTTCGTTATTAGTGTCACTGACCCGAAAAAGTAAAAAAGCGATCAACGACACGTCGTTTTATAACCAATATCGAATTTGAAACGACAAAAATCCGGCAATCTTTTCATGTTTTTTACGGTCGGAAAAGAGCTGTAAGTGGACCGTCTTTTAATTCCGTTTTAACGAGTGTAAAAGAAACGCTCGGCAATCTTTTCATGTTTTAGGAGTCAGAAAAGGGCTTAAAGATGACTCTACTTGTTTTTTCGTTGAAAATAATAGATTTCGCCTGAACAATCCTGTATTCTGCACAAAGACACAAACATTACTCATACCTGTTTGAAATGGATAAAAATGTCGTAAAATACCTTTTCAAAGTGAAACATAAACAAATTTGCAATTCATTTACTCAAAAAACTTATAAAAAGGGGTTTTGACAATTCATTTTTACCGTTCGAGTTTGGGTGAGAAAATAGTGTTTTTGCTTAGAAAACTTCCCGTGAAGATTGTGGAAAATCCAACCGTCGGAATCGAGCGCCGTCTTCTCCAGGTAATCCACATCATCTTACTCTTCATTTTCAACCGTTTAGTTTTTTGATTTAGTCCCTCATTTCATTTTTTGGGAGGGTTTTTAGGCGCAAAACCCGCGCGCGGGGGTCCGCAGGTTTACCATTGCGGACCCGCGGACCCCGACTTTTTCTCCATTGGGAAAAAGCTCGGGGTCCACACCTTCCGTGTAGACAAAGTGCAGACCCATGCACTGTGTCTAACGTGGAGGGTGCATACCCCGCCGCAAGGGTTTTGAACCCAAAATTTCTAAAAAATGGACCAATCAAAAAGTTTTCTAGCAATCTAATTAATCTTTATTCTTGATGCAGAGAATATATCATGCTAGATTGGTGCGAACGGGAGCATGAGGACGTGGATACCGCCGCATGGAATCATCAGCCTTCACTTGATGCTTTGAGGGCATGCGGACTGTACAAGTTCTGGACCATTCCTGGCATGAGGGCTCAGGTAGATTTCTTACAGTGGCTGGTTGACCGATGGAACGTACAGGACCAGTGTTTCTTCATTGGCGGGCACTGGCTTGAAATCGAGTCGGAGGACATTTATTTCTTGACTGGTTTGCCTAAGAGAGGCGAGGACTTGACTCTATACGGGACTAGGCCAGGTGGCCAGTCTGTCGATAGCCTCCGGCTAGAGTACTGCAACAGCCAGGCTAAAGACAAAGGGATAGACATAAAAACCATATCCCGTCCTGAGCTCATGGTGATTGCGTTTACTGTCACCAGACTTTGCGGAGCTGCCGCATTACATGTTGCCACCGGATCCCAGATGCGTATGGCAGTTGATTGCTTTCAAGGCACCATCTTCAACTGGTGCAATGCTGTGCTGGCCAATGTGAAAGGCCAACTGACCAGGGCCAAGAGCGGATGACTAAAGACCTTTGGTTATGGGGCTTTGGTCGTAAGTTTTGGCCTAAAGAGGGTTCCTATGCTGATCCCATAGCATCTTACTGTTGGAGCTGGGCTTCCTCGAGAGCCCAAACTGATGCGATGGGTCGCAGTCATGGCTCGTCACCCGGACGAGAGGACAGAGGTTGCTCGGTTCAAACCTGAATATTTCCAATGGTTGGAAAGCTAGGTTTTTGCCATTCAGGACTTCCCTTACGCTGGGATAGATTTCCGTGGTGACCCAGACATGGCTCTTCCACCAAGAGAGCAGTGGGACGAGTCAGGTAAAATCCTTTTCAACTTTTCTATTTAATTTTTTTTTATTTTTGCATCGTCTCAAAACTGATAGTAAAAATTTAAAATGCAGATGTGGGTCCTCAGCGACCAGCCGCTCTCCGGCCTTTCTAGAGGAAACAACCAGTTGCACCCTTGCCAGCCCCACAGGATGAATCAGCAAAGGTTTTGGCCGAGTTGGAGGGCCATCTTGAGCGCTTGACAGGGGATATTCCTGAGACCACTATAGACGACATTCCTCGTCGACTTCAGCGCTATGTGATTGGAGTCCCGGGACCTTTTAGGAGGTTCCTTTGCAAGGTGGCCCAGGCAGTGGTTTCTTATAGAGATCATCACCAGTGATAGGATGATCGCCTTTTGTGGGCACATGTGACATTTTGTTTTTGTACTTATCATTTTTGCCGATCATAAGGTGTTTTTCAACCTATGATCGAAGACGATGTATTTTTTGACACACTCCTATATATATATATATATCACTCTTACCGGCTTATCTTGTAAATCATGTTATGGAATGGTTTTAAATTTACATGTATGATTATAGCAAATGTCTATTTAACATTCGAGAAGCAATTGCATCTGCTAATGTATCTAAAGACCTTGGAATATGCTGATATTCAATGTAATTAAACTCACGTTCCAAGAGACGCACTCTCAAAAATAATCTTAATAACACTGGATTTCTAATGGCATACACTCTATTAAGCTGTAATACAACAAGTTCAGAATCTAACCTCACTATCAAACTCCGAATCCCAAATGAAATAGATTCAGACAATAACTCAATCACTGCACTGTACTCTGCAATGTTGTTTGTTGTTTGACCGAGGCTTAACCCATGCATAGAAACTAACTCGTCAGAGGGCAAATAGATAACCCAAGCTGCGGAAGAAATGTTCCGTGTACTACGACAAGCACCATCAGCAAATCCAATGTATGTTTGGAGAGGCATCGACATCTGCAATATCAAGAGTAAAACCAAGATAAGCAGGAATAATGACGAAAAACACTCTCTAAGCTAAGCACATTTTTTCAACTAAAACACACTTGCTAGAAAGAAAAACTAACCTAACTAAAAATCTCCATACCCATTCTTTTAAGCATAATACCTCTTCAAGTAAAGACCATTTCTGGGTTTACCTAAAGAGTCCCTGTCAAAGTCTACCAACTCATAGGCCCCTTTTGCTAGCTTTCGCTTGACAATATAGGGCCCATGCCACATAGGAACGAATTTTCCAGCACCTAATTTATCATTAGCCTGATCATACAATAACACTAGGTCTCCTTCTGAAAAATTTCGAGGGGTCACATTCCGATCATACTGAGCTTTCATACGTTTTGCGTGAGTCTCGATCGCCAATGCAGCATCACGTCGATTCTCATCTAATTGAGCTAAGTATAATAAACGCTTTTCCTCTTCGGAAGTAGCTGGAAGTAACTCGATGGCCATTTGCAGTGACGGGATTTCGCACTCAATGGGTAACACGGCTTCCAAACCATAAACTAGTTGGAAAGGAGTGAACCCTGTTGATGTTTTTACTGAAGTTCGGTACGCCCAAAGCGCTGAAAATAGCATGTTGTGCCAATTCGACCGATGAATCCCAATGATTCATCGGATCATGATAACTAAAACTTTGTTGATGGACTCAACCAGACCATTCGCTTGTGGATAATAAGGAGTTGAACTATCGTGACGTAAACCAAGCTGGCTTGTAAGTTCGGTCATCATAACGTTTCGAAAATGACATCCATGATCAGTGATTATCGCTTGTGGGACACCAAACCTAGCAATTATATGATTGAACACAAAAATTGCAGCTGTCTTGTCGTCTGCCTCGAATGTAGGCATCGCCTCGGCCCACTTAGTAAAATAATCTACCGCAAGGATGATATATGCATGCCCCCCGGCCGAGTGAGGGTTACAAGTAATAAAATCGATACCCCATTTGGCAAAAGGACCAACGGAAATTATAGGGTGGAGAGGAGCGGGTGGAGCGCACATCTTACGATCAAAAATCTGGCAGTTGTGGCATTTTCGGACCGCCGTAATACAATCTTTAAATAAAGACGGCCAGAAGTAGCCAGCGCGCAATATCTTTTGGGTTGTGGCGTACCCAGACATATGACCGCCACATGCTCCAGAGTGACAGTCATTTAGGACCCTTTCAGCCTCTTCGTGAGTTAAGCAACGTCGAAAAATAGAATCCACCCCACGGCGATAAAGAGTATCTCCAATAATTTTGAATTGTTGGGACTGGAAGCGAATTTTCCGACGTTCCGACTTTGAAATTTCTGACCGAAAGGATTGGGTCTGGAGATAGATGATGATATACCCATACCATGGATCTAAAGTGCTGATTAGAAACAAAGATTCATCTGCAATGGGCTCCTCTGCCACAGTTTCTGTGTCAGCATGCGGGAAGTCACACATTAACTCTGCAAAAACTAAAGATTTCTTAGACTTAGATTTCTCAAACTCCAAGTCGAACTCCTGCAGGATAACGATCCATTTAGAGTACTTGCCCCCTAGCAATTGTTTGGTCAAAATGTAGATCATAGGGTTGCAATCCGAAATGACTGTAGTTTTACGTAGTAAAATGTAGTGACGAAAACGTTGGACAACTTGAACGGCTGCCAATGCCAATTTCTCCACATGTGAGTATTTTAACTCAGTTGGATTTAACGTTCGACTAAGGTAATATATCACATGTTCCATTCCGAATTCATCTTCCTGAACTAAGACCATTCCAATGGTGGAATGGGAGGCGGCGAGATACAAAAAGTAATCCTGGTTGTAGTTGGGAGGATGCAACAACGGTGCATGGGTCAACGTGTGTTTGAGTGCATCAAAAGATTTCTGAGCTATCTCGTCCCAAGAAAATTGAGTATTTTGTTTCAACAACCGTGTAAAACCCTTTGTAACCTCGGCGTAGTTAGGAATGAATCGTCATAAAAAGTTTGCTTTCCCCTACAAACTTTGGAGTTGGCGAAGACTCGAAGGAGGAGGCAAATTGATAATAGCTTCGATCTTCGAGGGATCAACGCGAATGCCGACTTTCGAAACTACAAATCCCAGCAATCGACCCGTTTCTATACAGAAGACACATTTTTGTGGGTTCAACCGAATACGATAATGCCTACACCTCATGAAGATTGCACGTAAGTGGACGGGGTGATCAACTCGATGTAATGAATGAGCAGACAAATCATCGAGATACGGTTGCACAATGTGTTTGATGTCATGAAACGCATAAGACATCGCCCTTTGAAAAGTTGCTCCGCATTCTTGAGCCCAAAAGGTAATTTGCAATAAGAAAATGTCCCCCTTGGACAAATGAAAGCCGTTTTTGGTTGATCGGCAGGTAGAATATTGATTTGATTGTATCCGGAAAAACCGTCCATAAAGGAAAATATTTCGCTGCCGGCACAATCATCAATGATTTGATCGATATAGGGAGTTGGGTAGTTGTCCTTTGGATAAGCTCGATTAATGTCCCTATAGTCGATGCATATTCTTATTGTTCCCTGTTTTTTGTTAACCGGAACAATATTCGATACCCAATCCGTTAACGAGATCGGATAAATGGAACTTGCTTTCAACAGTTTTTCAACTTCTGCTTTAATTGCAGCAGCTTTTCGTGGGTGAATCTGACGCAAACGTTTCCGGACGGGTTTAGCATCCGGGTAAGTCTTGATCTCATGAACAACAATTGCGGGATCAATTCCTGGCATTTCCTCATAGGACCAGGCAAACACGTCGCAGAATTCTTGAAATAGGGCCTTATATAATTGGATTTCGTCATCTGTACACGAGGCACCTATATGAATGTTCTCAACAATTCCGGGCTTAACCGAAATGTCAATGGGAATAGTTCGAGAGATGTTTCCCAAATTTAACTCTGAATCGGGATGTTTCATTGGATTCTGAGTTTCCTTGACATATTTAGTCGTAAAGATTGATGAGAAATCATTTTCAAAACGATCATCCTCAGGTAAAAACGAAGATCTGTGATGGAGATCTTCCCATGGTAAATCATCTACACATAGGATTTCACGAATTTGCTCATCAGAGTGAACAAGTTCAGAAAACGTAGTTAAATCCGAGGTTGATGTGAAAAGTGATTCCTCACAGACCACATTCATTAAGTCATTTTCGGTTGAACACAGGTCGGTAAAAGACTGCACGGCTTCATAGGCAAGTTCATATGGACTCAAAGGCATAGAATTACCAAATGAGTCTATTTCAGATTCAGAAGGAACGATCCAAGGATCGTCATAAAAAATAGTGTCTGATGTAATCATATGAATGGTTGCAAATGAAGATGATGCGTTGATTGGAGGAAAAGGAAAAGTTCCCAGTAAACCGGCATCTTTAACTAATCCTACTCCAACATCCTTATATGGGATAGTCGTTTTACCGACATGCTGAATACTCTCCGAAGAGTCTGGGTCGGATGAAAAGTAAGCCAGCTGGTCTATTGTTACGATCTTTCCATTATGTGGAAACTTTATGACTCTAAAGACCGATGAAACGACCGCTGTCATAGCGTAAGACCAACTTCGACCCAAGAGAAGGTTGTAGTCTAGAGGGGTATCAACCACCTCCACATCTAGACTAACGGTTTTTCCTTCAACCCCTATAGGCAAATCCTATAGAATGCCAAAAGGATGAAAGCCACGGCCATCAAAGGTCTTAAGAATTGTCGGGGATTGATTTAGTGAAGGAGAACCAAGCGATCTCCAACACTGTATCGACATAATACACGTTGAGGCTCCCTCATCAATTACAGTCCGATGAATAGGCCTGTTTTTTACTATCACTGGGATCTGGAAAGCCATTTGATGAGGCAAACACGGTGTACTATTTTCTAGATCAAAGATTATTAGGTTCGGGTCCTGAACATCAACAGCTCCTATAGCCGACAAAAGTAATTTACACTATGCTGGGCATGATTGCAGCACTTCCAAAGCCGACATTGCTGAGGGTGAAACAGCTAAATCCTCAACAATGTTATAATTCTAATCCGCTCTCGCATGTGGATTGAAAGCTGAATTTCGAAGTATACCCTTGGCGGGCGGTTTGATTACTAAGTCTGGATTAGGTTTCTCGATCTGTAGTGGATCGGAACCGGGAGCTGAGGTTGATGGATTAGAATGAGAAGATTCTACTTCTTTGCCATCAACAGGACTTTTACTACCATAATCTTGCGATCGAGTCGCAATCCTTACATGGGACATCATCAATATGGGTTCTTCATTGGCACTCGAGGAAGAACCTATCATCTTGCTATCTTGATTTGGAAATGGATCCTTCAAAACAGCAGGAGTTTGGGAACCTTTGACGATCTTCGCAACCTCTGCTCGATGAGGGCAGTCTCTTGTAAAATGTTCTTCGTCACAAATGAGACATGGATAACGAGGTTTGAGCTTTTCATCATTGGATTCTGCCTTTTTAGATTTCTCTTTTGAACTTTTTTCCGTTTTATTCTTCTTCTTTCCTTTCTTCTTTCCACCAGATTTTGATTTAGTCGTAGATGATTCTACAACGTGAATATCGGCGGAAACCTCTGCAGAAGAATCTCCTGTCGGGGAATCAGGCAAGGTTATGATAGGAGAAGAATTCTTGGAAGACTTCTTCTTACTTTTAGTGTTAACCGTACCAATCATACCGTCAGTGGCATGAGATCCCGAAGGAGCTGCAGTGATTTGATTTGACTTGGGAAGATCGGGGATCTTTTCGTGTAACGTACCTGACTGAGTATAGACCAAGTCAAGGTACTGTGCTTGAGCAATCACTTGCTCCTCAGTAACAACTCTGGCTTTAGCAACATCTTCAGTGATCCTTGGCAACAAAGATTTTACAAACCACTCAGGCAAGATTTGATCCGGAATAAATACCTTCACTAAACGTCGTCGACGTCTCCACTCATGAATATGATCTGAAATTTACGTGGATGTCGATTGTTTTAGCGAAGTTAACAATTCTGTGCCATTGTCATATCGGACTGGCAACTGGAAATGAGTTAAAAACGAGGTAGCTAACTGACTAAAATTATAAAAAGTGCCTCGCGGTAACTCAATGTACCACTTGGCCGCGAGACCAATTAGAGTGCGCTGGAAAAGTCTAAGACGGATCAAATCATCTGTGATGGAGTTAGACGCACACCAGAGGTGGTAAGTCATCACATGGTTCGACGGGTCCTCTCCAGATTTACCTTCGAACTTGGGAATGTCACTGGGCAACTTATTCGGCATTGGCGGCCAAAACGGAAGATAATTAATTGGATCGTTCATTAGGCGCGACAAGTCTGGTAATTCCAAAGTTGCGATAAACGGTAGCTGCCGATTAGGATCCCTAAAACTCTGGGTCATGAGACCAGTCCCAGGAGGAGGATATCCAGGATAACTAGGAATAGGAATCGCGTTCGGGATATTGTATCCTCTTGGAAAACCAGGATTAACCGGACCGTACTGGGGTTGTTGTGGTTGTTGATAAGTGTACCCAGGATACGGTTGATACTGATAAACTGGCTGCTGGACAGCAGGACCGAATTGGTACTGTCCCTGGTATGGTTGATAAGTGAATTGTGGTTGACTTGTGACAACCGTACTTAAACCAGGTTGTCCTACAGGCATCTGAAACATAGTTTGAATCGTGGATCCAGATGGTGGTAAAGATGTCTGAGGAGTAGATACAGGAACAGTAGAAACCGGAGCTGTCGATACTCCAGAAGTAGGTGGGGTAGATTGAACAGATGTTGCGGCAGTTGCAGCAGTCGTTTGAGATGGAGTACGAGGCGCAGTAGGCCCAGACTGAGAAACTACCGAAGGTACAGAAGTTTGAATATTAGACTGGACTGGTTGCTGGGGTGAACCAGAAACTAAGGGTTGTCCAGTTTGAGATGACAACTGTACATTTGGCTGCAACACCTGTTGAGTTTGCGATGGATCCCACACTATGTTCATTCCGGGGTATTGACCCATAACAGGTTGAGAATATTGAGGACCATAACCGGGTTGAGGGTAGGTTTGATAATTGAAAGGTACATTTCCCGTCCCTTGAACATAAGATTGACCTTGGGGTGGTTGGAAACCTTGGTTCGAGTACTGACCTTGGGGTAGATACCCCTGAGGCACGTACTGATACTGAGGTTGACCTTGAGGTATAAATTGATACTGGGGTTGACCTTGGGGTACATATTGAGTCTGGGGTTGACCTTGAGGAACGTATTGTACCGTAGGCACGTACTGTCCTTGAGGTTTCCCCCCAGATGCAAATTGTGTACCTTGAGGTTGCCCCCCAGGCATTAATTGAGGCTGCCCCCCAGGCGGTAACTGGCCACCTTGAGGTTGAGAATTGGGAATAGAACCTGACATCATAAGAATGTCTTATATGCTCAACGACTTTGCACCATTGCTTCCAGTGAATAACCCTTGTTCAATGGGTTGAGGAGATGCTCCCGAAAAAGTACCAGAAAGTGAATGATACCCAGAGGGAACAGAAGGACCGCCGTACAAAAAATATTCAGGCGATTGAGTAAACATGGACGACTGACCTGACATATTTACGGGAGTATAAAACCCCTAGGATGATAAGGAGCACGAGGTGGTGAAAAACTTAACGCTGGGTTTTCCAAATAATTAGTTAAAGAAAGATACCAAGTAGTACTTCTAGGTGGAATGTAAAAAATTGATTCACGCTCCCTTAGATCAATAACAGGTTGATTTTCAGGGATAGGGATGCCTACTTCTTCTTCTGGAGCAAGTTCTTCAATAGCTATCAAACCAGAAGGAAGATTTTTGGTGATTACTCTTTCTACCCTAGGTGAATTAGGAGCACTAGAAGTTGGAGAGACAAACCTCGATGTTGGAGTAACAGGTTCAGATATCTCAGGTTCTTCGCCTATATCACTAGTAGATGAAAAGCTACCAGCAAGTTCGGAAACCGAAATAGCTTCAGGATTATAACCTATTTCTAGAGTTTGGTAATCAAGATGAACAACCAACGAAGACTCTCCTTCTTCAGGTGACCCAACTTTACTGCCACTAGGAGTTACGAGGACTTTCAAGCCTTCAAGATGGCTCAGGACTTTTTCAGGAGGTTGGCTCCGAAGTCTACGGGACTTCCTTAGTAAATCAGCCACGTTACAAACTCAGGAGACTGGCCCCGAAGTCTACGGGACTGTCTTGGTAATTCAGCCACAGTTAAAAAATTTTAACTACTTCACACGCAAACAAAGTAAAATCTCAATGAAAAACACCTAAAGCCTCTAAAGAACCAAACAAATTTGAATCACACGCCTAAAGAATCTAGAGATCAAACACACACAAACAGTAACTTTCCGGACCGAAAACACTAGTTGGTGATGAAATCCAACGTCGCAGAATTCAGTACAGAAATGGCGGTTGGAACAGTTACCCCGGCAACCTGCTTAATGAATAGACTGGACCAAGTTCCTCCACTTAACCGTCTCGAGTGAAGTGAACCCCCCAGAAAATCCAAGTGAGTCTAGCCGACGTCTGCTCCATGTACAGTGGGATCTTCCCACCACTGTCACCTTAGGAAGAATCCTAAAGAATATGGTCACTAAGGCTACCAACTGAGACAAATACACCTGGGGGAACAGTCTACGATCCGATACGCATGCAAGGGCAGAGTAGCAAGCTCAATCCCCTTGAAGGCTCCTTGACATAATCCAAGGTTTACCAACAAGTGACCCCAGGCTCCTTGACAATGGTTAATTCGAGGTTTACCGTTTTTAATACGTGAATATCTGGCGTCGTTCCCAATGAGGAAGGATTGATTCCCACACTGGTTCGGACACGATCTCGTGCTTCTCCTTTAAGAGGAGCTTTCCCAGAGCATAAATGCAACAATTGGATTTCTTCCTACCACAAGATACAGCTACTTGTTTGTTTTTACTGTCTTGGAGAGTTAATTACTCTCCTACTCCAAGACACTAGCCTAAGCTAAGTTGGTGTATCAGAGCCCTAGAAATAAAATGTTACTAAGTGAATTTTACTTTAAGCGTTAATTTTAGTGGTTGTTGTTTAAGTCAAGAGGTGGTGGAGATGAAACTCGTGGTGTAAAGACTCGACTCGAAATCACTAAAAAGATGCACCTAAGATGATTTAAACAATATTTTCTCTTCGATGAACTTCTAAACTAAGAAAGAGTTTGAGAATGCAAATACTTTGTAAACACAAATCTTTCTCAATTAAACAAATTAAAAGAAGAGCTTTTCCCTTTCCAAAGCACTCAAAAACGAGACAACTAGCTATTTCACACAAATTTCCCTTTTCTTTTCAAAGCACTCAATCACTACAAAAACAAACTTTTCCAAAAGAGATTTTTTTTTTTTATATTTTGTAAATAAAACACTCAAAACTAATGAAAATGACTAACTTTGAGAGCTACAAACTATAAAAAGCTACTTGAAGTCAAAGCCTACTAAAATTCTTTTTGAGGATGTTTTACTTAGCTAAATGTGAGCTAAGGACTAATTTATGCAGAATCACAATTAGTCAAAAAACAACCAATCTTTCATTTTCTTTTTGTAAAAATGAAAATTCCAAACTTTCAACTACAAGCTTTTCGAAATTTTGAAATGAGAAAACTCAAAGCGAATTCCTCAACAAGGGGAGATTTCATAAATGGTCAGACTCACAAGAAGACCAGTAGACACCAAGGTAATCTGAGGTCCCTAGGGCTTCTAAGCTCAGAGCCACTACATAACCAAAAACGAAAAACAAACCCAACAAGCAAAATTCCTAGGAATTCCACCTAAAACCCTAATGCTAATGAAATCAAACCAAGGAAAGTTTTTGACAGGGAACAAGCAGGTCTGGGAAATGGCTAAAACCTATAAACAAATTCTAAACTGATAAAAAAGAGGAAAATTTAAAATTTTTCAAATTTTTGACAGGGTACGCAGGCAACCTATTTACACAGGTGCGTCTACGCTCTGTGCACAAAGGAAAAGTGCGTACAGGTACGCACTGTGCCTAACTCAGAGGGTGTGTACCTCTCCCAAAACTATGAAAAATGAAAACTAACTCAAAATTAACTAAATTCACCCAATCCCACAATCATCAAGTCAAAAACAGAAACAGGAAAAACAGTTTCTCAGGTCAAAGTATAGACAAAGAAAACAATCAAGTCCCCAGTGGAGTCGCCATTTTGTCACACGGAATGAGTCGATCTTGTAGACAAGATAGACCTTCCTAGAATCTAAAGAAGGCCTAACGACAAGCAGACCAACCAGACACTATCTTTCTCTAAATATGCTTCAATAAACAATAGCAAACAAAGGTTTTTAGGGTCTACCTTTGGTCCAACGCAAGCTTGTGGATGCCCTCGCTCCTTTGATCCAAATGAGCTCCTTTTTGCGAATCTGCAAACACAAACAAGGCAAACACATTAAATAGCACCTGAAAAACCAATTGCATAAAACATATTTAACATGAAAGTCAAGGAGTCCATGAAACAAATAACATAAGATACTTTTTGAGAAAAATGAGTTTGATTGTATTAATTCAAAAGAAGAAGAACCTTACAACCTTTGCCTTGACGCTGTACAAGCTCCTCCCAGGGTCCAACAAGATGTCTCCTCTACTTTGACAAGTTTCACTCACTCTCCAATGGAACCAAGAGGTATGTGATCTCTCCTCTCAAGCTTAACCAAAGAGTCTCAATTTCACCAACATTTACCCTCAAAATGTTCAGCTTCTAACCTCTCTAGTCCTCACCCCAATGCCTGTATTTATAGTGCAATGGAGGGAAGTTACTAGGTCCTCCTTCAAAGGGATAGCTCCTTTAGTCAAGGGATTAGCTCCTTCTCTTTTGGTATGCATGAACCACCTCAGAGCGAACAATCCACGTCAAAATTCCTTCTAGAAAACTCTAGAATTAACCCAAAGTGAGTTTTTTAAGATAAAAATTGCACCTTTTGACTTTCACAAGGGTCTGCACCTACACCGTTAGGAACAGAGAGGGTAGGTACGCAGCTTTTGTACACAGAAGGTGCGGGACCGCAGGTGACCATGAGAGAAAGTGCGGAACCAGAGTTACATTGATTTTTAATGTATTTCTCCCACTTCCAAAGCTTGATTTGAAGAGCTGAGGTCTTAGACTTGCTTAGGAGGACAGTACAAGTGATGATAGACCCATACTGACTGCAAATAATCATGGTGACGATATTTTTGTGTAACACTAGTCCTGGCGTTCCTTCCATTTCCTCCATCCATCATTAGTTAATGAATATTTCCAATAATAATCCACCGTATAGAAGTTCCTACCAGTTGTGTACAAAAATAAGTCACTCAGATCCTATCTCCCAAATAATTTTTCTCTCTACTATCATGAGTCCTGCCAAAACAGAGTTGTTTTCCCATTTCTGATTTCCAAGAAAAAATGTTATTTGATGAGGTCATTGTTATGAATCACCAGGTTCCATATAGCTGATCCTTTGGGAGGGTTGTGATATCTAAAGATGTCTTCGGTGCGAATTGGCATGCCATATTTGCGAGTCCAAATCTGTTTCCAAAGGTCGGATCCTTCCCTTATCCAACACCACTAGAGTTTGGCTCCCATTACTTGATTAAGAGTGAAAGGGTCCCAGAGAAGCATTCCCCCTTCCATCTTAGGCTCTGTTAGGTTGGGCCACGAGACCAATGCCCATTTATTCAACTGTTGAGCACCTCCTCATAATAATTTTTTGAAGGTTTCTACCATCTTTTTACACAAGGTTTTTGGGGCTACCATCGCTAAAAGTTGGTAGATCGAGATGGATTGGAGAGCAACTTTTAGAAGGATAGTGTGACCAACAAGATTTAGTGATCTGAAGGTCTAATTACTAAGCTTCAATTGAATTTTTTGGAGAAAATATTGCGATCATGAGGTTTTAAGGAATTCAGGGATAAAAGCATACCAATATACTTGGAGGGGAGAGAGATAATGTCGAAGCCCAACGCCCAAGCCAGGAAGGTTTGAATGTTCATCGGGGTGTTGAAAAAGAAGATGCAAGATTTATCATTGTCCCGAATGCTTCCATAAAAAATTAAGAATATCTTTTATGCGTTGACCTTATCACAGAGATACATGGAAGAAAAGCATAATGTCATCCACAAATTGTTGGTGAGTGATAGGGAGATCATTGCCCCACAACCTCAGACCACGGATTTGTGAAGCCCTAGCTTCCGAATTTAGATATTGACCCAAACCTTTTGTTGCTAGGATGGAAAGGAATGGAGAGATAGGATCTCCCTGTCACAAGCCGCGAGAGGGGTTAAAGGTTGTAGTGGGAGAGCCATTGAGAAAAATGGAATACACAGGAGAGGAAACCATGGCGAGGACCCAATTAATCCATCTCTAGTCAAAACCATAAGATTTAAGGATGTTGGTGAGGAATTCCCAATTTAATTGGTCATGAGCTTTGGAAAGATCCAATTTTATAATCATTCCTGGATATTTAAGATGCTTTAGAGAGTGAACAGTCTCCTGGGAAGTGACAAAGCTGTCAAGGATCTGGCGGCCTTCAACAAAACCTGTTTTCTCTGGGGAGATAACATTCGAGAGTAGGGGCTTGAGACGTTTGGCAATGACAGTGGTTATGATCTTGTAGATGACATTGCAGAGCACAATAGGTCTAAAACCTTGGGGGTCTTCAGACTTGGATTGTTTAGGAATTAAAGAAATGAAAGTAGCATTTAATCTCGGACACACATTTTGGTTGCGACAAGATTGTTCCACCACCTCCAGGATATCATGCCCTATGAAGCTCTAGGCCACTTGGAAAAATTCCGCCATGAAGCCATCTAGACCAGGATATTTTTTTTCACCATTCCTTTGACAACCTCCTCTACTTCCTCTAATGTAACAACCCTCATAAGGGAAAGGTTCTGATCCCTTGAGATGAGATGAGGGATGCTTTGAGTGATTCTCCAAATGGCCTTTGACCTATCCTGAGCGGGTTCAGAAAGGAGGGATTAGAAGTGGTTGACTACCAAGTGCTCCAATTCTCATGCTGAACCAATCTATTCCTTGCTTCATCACTTAGTGAGAAGATCCTTTTGTGTTGGTGTTGAGGCCTCAAATTTCTGCTGCTCCAACATGGGGGATAACCACTCGGTCTGGACCTTAAGACAACTCCTTTTCCATTTAAAGTGGTGGCTCTGACTAGGGATGATGGGACCAGTTTCCTAGAATGGGTTTTAAAATGAGAGTGGGTGGTTTTTCGAATGATTGCAATAGAATAATGATAACTAAATGTCCTATTATATCATGAAAATTTCTAGCTAACTTAGTCTAATATAAACCCAGGTATTTCTGTATAATATGCGATCTAAAAAGATATATGCTTGACATGTGATAATAAAGATCAATCATGTATAAAACAGAGATGATAACATGTAAAGATAATTTCTTTGACTAAATAGTTAGTCAAAGAAATGTATAAACTATATCGCATATGTGATGATTTATATATGAAAATAAACAATCTCAGCTAGGCATCATACAATAGTGCAATTAATGCTTAACAGAAAGAACATATCTCATATACAATTCATGAAAATAAAGTGTTGTCACTAATTAAACAGAAACATGACTAATCATACAAGATAGAAGTACCATATATGTGAAGTTCTACTCATTTGACTAATGATATAGATCAACTCCTTTCTTCAAATCAAATTATCTTCCAAGTATACAAAAGTGCATCAACAAAGGAAAGTAGTCTGATATTTAAAAGAAATGATCATGTTCCATAATTTCACCAAAGCATTCACAAACTTACAATAGTGCATTCTTTGCAAATGTTTTTGATAAAATTCTGGACCCTTCTCTAAATGCATGAGAAGGGTATAACTACTATTCTAACTAATGTTCAAAAATAGATTATACACAAATTTTAGAAGATTTCAAAAAATCTTCCTCCTAACTAGTTAACTAACTTTAAAAATAAAAAGTGACTTGATGAGCAGAGGCTATGATAATGATTTTTTGTCTGCCAGCTTGTCTTTCAAATCACATATATCAGCCATCAGTTTGACTTGAGGAGGTTCCCCAAACTGTGTTCTGACCTGTCCTGCGAAAATTGCATCTGTGAGAGGTGGTAGCATCCGCTGAGTTGAATGGAGTGAGCAGTTAAGGGTCATGATTTGACTGTGTGGTTTGACGAGGTATTGCCAATACAACTCCCAATCAGTCTTTGCTAACTTTGCAATTGCTTCCCTTTGAGTTTCTGTTCTTTCTTTCCATCTGTTATGTAAGTCATTTAGATCGGGCAGTTCTTTCAGGTTGCCTTCCTTCACTAGGTTGGTGGAAAACAAAGTGTGGTTTACTGCCTTTACTATGTTCTTTGACACCTCGACCACTCTTGCCACTGTTAGTTTGGCTTGTTTGATCCTTTCATCCCAATCCATGAAAAGAATGTCCTTGTGTGTCTCCTCGATCTCAGGCAGATTAGCTTTCCTTCCCTCCTGTATTTATTTCCATTAGATGAATTTTGAGATTCTTGTGTTTAGATTAGTAAAATCAGTTCTCTGGTCAATCGCTTTATCCGTTAGCTGGTCACTAGTGATCAGATAAGGGGCGATATGTGACATCTTTCAGAAAAATTGTTCTTGCTGTTTTAATAAGAGAGAGTTGAGCTCTAGCGCCTCTTTGATGAATTCCTCGACGGTAGGAACATCCTTATATCTTTTCAGGGCTTGCTGCAAGTCTTGGAGTTGCATGTTTTTGGCTGATATGTCTGTTTCATGGCTTATCTTCAGCACCTCCATGCTCTGTTGCAATTGGGCTAGCTGCTCAGCGGTCTGCCTGTTCGCACTTTCCTTCTCTATTTCAAGCTGTTGCTCAAGTTGTGAAAACTTCTCTTCCTTTTCCTTCAACAAAATAGATATCTCGGTAGCTTTGTCCATGGTGGAAGTTGCATGCGCTCTTGTAAACCATGACAATCTAGTCAAGTTTTTAGCTGGGTTGGAAGGGATGTCCTTCCAAACTATGTCCATCGGCTCATTCCCAAGTGGGAGCTTGGGTGTATCTATCCTTCTCCTTTTTCTTTGTCTCCTTACTACAGCCTTGTGCAGTGAGCTGTAGAACACATCAAGAGGAGGGATTTTAGTCACCTTTAAGAAAATTTCTGATGTGGGCAAAGCGGGAATGATTTCAGACTACTAAGACTTCATCGCTTGTTCATCTATCGGTTCAGACTCTATGTTTTCTTGAACATGCAGAGGAGTTTGATACTCCATAGTTTCTTGGGCATCTGTTGTCTTGGGAGTGTCATGTAGTTTCTTATTGGATTGATCCCACTCCTACTCCAGAATGCTGCTTTTGACCTTAGAACTGATATCTTTGGGTGGGGTAATCATCCCTGCTTTTCGACTGACTTCTTGCTAGATTCTGCTGTATTCTCGGTGTCTTGGGCCTTCCTGTATCTAGTGCTTCCCCTGTATCTACTTGATATTCTATGCGAGAATTAGGTCCCTCGCTATTGACAGTCACACTGGGCGTGGGTTTTTCCTCGATTTTTAACAAATGCAGCGAAATTATCTCAAGCCTTTTGTTTCTGAACCCCTGAAAGATTTCAAAAATTTTAGGACTCAGATTTGTCCTTGCCCATTCAAACGATTGTTCGAAGGATTGAACTGACTATAAAAGGTCTTCAAAATCATTAGCCTCATGGTTATAAGGCTTGATATTTACTGTAGTAGTGATGTTATATGCTATTTTGTTTGGATCAAATTGCGTTTTGGGCAAAGTAGGGAGCCTAAGGCTTTCCAGGCTTATTGACTCCTTTATTGCATGGTTAAAATTTGATAATGAAAAGGAACCACACCTAATAGGAAAAGATGGCCATAATAACTTCTTGCTTTCTTTTAGGAATTTGGTCAAGCCTTTTCCCACGGTTTGGTGGGCTATTTCTCTTGCTAATAATTTATCAGAGGCATACAAAGGGAGGACATGTGGGTCTACTGTACTACCAAAAACCCTGATGTATGTGAACCATTCTTCAACAAAATATTTTCCGACAGCAAGAAGGTCTGTAGCGGCTTCTTTGGAAAACCTGGGGGCTTTCTTATTGAAAATTAATTGATGTAATGGAAAAATAACAACATGGCATATTTTATAAAAATGGGGTATATAATGGGATTCCCAAATTTGTTTATGGCTGAGATGGATAGGGTAGGGGTCCTGCAAGGTCCATTTCCAACCCATATTGGAAATTGAGTGCAAAAATAGATGGCATCCATGATGTAGGCACTGAAATAGAATGGAGGAACGTTATCTTGAGAGGAGGATCTCTTTTGTCGATATTCGGTGATGACAGTGGCTAGGTTATCATATAGGATGGTGGCCCAATTCATAATGTGGGAATTGGCACAGGTATCAATCAAAGGAATCCATTCTATGGAGAACTTAGCATTATTAGGTAACCCATATAGTCTACATAACATAGCAGCTACATAGTTGTAGGGGTTTTCAAAAGAGGCTATGGGATACATACCCGTTTTATCAACTTTGAACTTGTTATCCAGTACCCTCCAGCCTTGGATCATCTTGAAAGGTTCTTCGTTCTTCTTTCCGAAGTTGGCCACGTATGATTTATCCTATATATCCTGAGGGCCAAGTATATGGTACATTTGCTTTAGGTCTTTCACTTTGAATGACCCTGTGAGTTCGATTCTCGAGTTCCTGAATTGCCTATCTTCAATAGTGAGGTTTTCCACCACCCCCCAATCATATCAGTGTATGGGAGGATTTTTTTCTCTCGCTCCTATTCTGTGAAGGAAAGAACATGCAACATCCTTGAATTGGAGTCCCGAAGGTTTTATTGAGTTTGTTGTCACTTTTGTGACAGTAATCTTGGGACGATCATCCTCAAGCATATTGCATATGACCTCCCGAGATGTTTCTCCCCCATCGCCACTGCAGACCATATCAGAGAATATAGGAGACATTTCTGATAGCTTGGAATCTATAATGCTCTGCTTTTTCTGTTTTTGCATCACTTTTCGCAATGACATGTATTTTTTAGCTTGCCTGAAATGGAAGAGATATATTCAGCGCAGACGATATAGGGAAATTAAGGCTGAAAACTCTCTGAAATGACTTTGAATCGTGGGAGGATTTTGAATGAGATATTCAGTGTTAACTAGCCATAACTTGAAACATCATTACCTCTCCTCGGGTCGCTAAACATTAATTACCTTGTCAAACCGTTCATTATTATATTAAAACACAATTACTTCCCACGCTTGGTGCTTTATTCGTGCATTGCAGCTTTTTAAACGATGTCATATAACATTGCCTATTTATAATGTGAAATGCAATTGTGAATATCGCAATATCACATTTTGCAAATCGTTAACGGATGACACAATGAAATGGCTTATTTATTTACGACTCCTGTGAAATGCGATTGTGAATTGTTAAGGCATTTTGATCGGGATGTCGCAGTGGGGGGCGCGAGGGGGGGGGTTGATCGCATATCGCAATTTCTTTAAGGTGTTTATGATTATCACATGGAAAAATGTGATTTGCGATTTGCGATGAGGATCCTAAACTTGGGTTGTTTTCTAAGAGTTTTCAAGGTAATTTCTTAGAGTTCGGATTTATTTTTCAAAGAATAAAAAATAAAAAAGGGTCCCCATTTATATGTCTAATATTTGCTATTACTATATATAAATGGGGGGGTTGTTACATAGTACAACAGTTGGCAATGTTGGATCATTGCTTTTTGGAAGAAACAAGTATTTCATTCACCTTCTCGAAGCCATTTGACTCGGGACTTTTGCTTCCATAATATCTCTTCTTGTTTTTGTCGCTCTTCTAGTTGGTTGATTAACCGACCTTCCTCTTCCACTAGGTCTTCAAATCTACCCTGGCTGATGATCTTCTGTTGAATTTCCTGCATTTTTTTTGGTCAGCTAGTGTTGGTATTTCATTATGTGGTCGAACTCTTCCTGGTTCCATTTCTTGATCTTATGCTTGAGCTCCCTTAGCTCTAGTTGGAAGGTATGCATGTGGTTTCTTGCTTGTTCTTCACTCCCTTCCACCAACCTTCCACTTTCTTCATGAGAGTGGAGTCGTTTAGCTAGAAGGATTCCAATCTAAAGCGGTGGTTCTTAGGACCAAGTTTTAGATCTATCTCCAGCTCAATTGGCCAGTGGTATGATCCCATGCATGGGAGGATCAAGGCCTCAAGGAAAATATCATGGCTTATCACCTGCTCTGAAGTTAGGAACTGGTCCAAGCATGATGCAATCTGATGTGATCCCCCCCTCCTATTATTCCAGGTATAGACTCCATAGTTTTTTGGCAGGTCCACAAGGTGCAAATCAGTGATTAGGTCTCTGAATTCATCCATGTCTACCTTTGGTCGTCATATTCCTCCTTTCTTCTCGTCCAAGGACAAGATCATGTTAAATTCACCTCCTACTATCTAGATATCTTCTGGATATGCTTTTCTCAGTCTCTTAAATTTTTGAAGAAAAACCCTTTTTCTCCTGGAATGTGAGGCCCGTAAACCCCTAACAGAAGAGCCCAATCTTTGGATCCAATGTGGCAGAATTTTCCTGAGAGGATTCTGGGGAGGCTGACCCAATCCTCAAAGATTATTTTCGCAGGGTTCCAGAGGATAGAAAGGTCTCCAACACTACCCCTGGTATCCTGGGAAACTACCTCATACTACGGATTAAAAATATTCATAATATCCTTTAGCTTTACTTCCGAGATCTTAGTTCCTTGGATCACCATGATACTGGGTTTATCTCTTTTGAGCCTATCTTTCAAATATCTTTGTTTTCCTCTACTTGTGAGGCCTCTTACATTCCAGGATGTAATAATCATTTAGGAGGTTTTTTAAGTTGGTGGAAGATGGCTGACAATGACACCACCCTTTCCAAATTCACCAGTATTTCGCCTATCATCTGTATGGACTCATTCAGGTTCTTTCTTCCATGTTTCTTTCCTCATTTTCCATGAGGTCCCTATTCCTCACCTCATCTTATTTGGGATCCTAGTTGTTCAGGTTGATCTGAAGCTAACATCCCTTGGTTAGATTTATATTTTTGAAAGGTTTCTTTATATAGTTGTTTATGGTCCTCCGGTATGAATAGTTCATCCAAATGCTTCCATTCATTCAATATCCATTGCATGACCTGATCCTCTGTACTTAGATCCTCCTTTTGTCTATTGATCTCCATGTTAGCATGTTCTATTGGTTGTGTAGGGGCTTCTTTGTCTTGTGTTTCCTCTTCTACCTTTCTTTTAGTATTATTTCCTCCCTTCTGCGGTATTGGGTGATTTTCTAAGCCTAGAGATGCAATTTGGACATCCATGACATCTTCCTCATCCTAAAGGATGTCATATCTGTTGTTATTATGCAAGCCTTTGCTTGGTGGCAGCTAGAGCGGGGTTTGTGAGATCTTCTGATTTTGATTTTTTCCTTTCAACTTCCTGAAAACCCTTGGTATCCTCTCGTGATTTGGTCTAGCCACTGGTGTTGGGAGGCTCTTGGGGTTTGAATTGGTTCAATAGGCACTCACGAAAAATATGTCCATATTCATGGAATATATGACATCTGAAGGGAATATGCTCGTAGTCGAGGGGCTATGGCCATACCTCATCATGATACTTTAGCTCAATGAATTATGGTAGAGGATCCATTATATTCATGTACACACAGATCCTAGCATGTGAGGTGTACCTTCCCCTCCATATGGAGTCTGCAACTTAAAAAAAGCTTCCAATGGAGTTCCCAATTTCTTCGAAGATGTCTGGGTCCCATAAATCTTTCGGTAGGGAAAATAGCCTGACGCATACTGGCACTGCCAGAAATTCTCCTGGTCAGGGTTATAACACTTTTCCTAGTGCTGCATGAAGAGACCCCAATTGTTGAAGAAGTAAGGCCCATTTTCAAAAAAACCTTTCCTTATCCTTTAGACTGGTGAAAATTACTGTAAATAAACCTCTAGCCCTTAACTTCAGCTCTATGTGGCCTTTTGGTTTCCATTTGTTTTGAATCCACTTTACCAGGTCCCTTTCAGTTGGCCAGACTCCACTAAATTTACATATTAATCCATGGTCCTTCATATACTTCCTATAGGTCTCCAGTTTGTTGTTGGGTAATACAAATCTTAGATTTTTAACTGCATGTGGGAGGCATTGACCTCTTATGTGAGCTTTCCATTGGGCACCGAGAATAGGAGGCCCTTTCGCATTTGCTCTCTGGTTACCAGCAGTCGCCGCACCTTGGGTACTTGTTTTTCCAGCCTAAAAATTCTGGTAGGAGGGGATCTCACCCCTCCCAACAGATGCACCCATTATTTCTGTTAGTGCATCAGGCTGTAGTGTGTGTAGGTGAATGGGAGAAGTGTCACAAATGTGATTTGGTTGCAGAGAATTCAGGGTTTTCCTTCAAAAACCATAACAACAATTATCTAACTTTTGAAAGTGAGCTAATTGGTTCAGTTCTTTAAAAGATTGCATATTTGAAAAGAATTTAAGCTCTTGTAACCTATTTCATATGTGTTTGAATTCCTAACAAATTTATATTGTGTAGAGGCTGCTTTCCTTGCATCTAATTCACTACAAATGTCGAATCCCTAAAAAACTAAATGTTTCATCTCCCTAAGTCCAAAGCCTACTTCAACAAGGTAATTAAAGCTAGGAGCTTCATTAGTTTGTTTGTTCCCTATCCAAAATTTACTTTGAAAGTAATGTAGATTTCATTTGTGAAGTACTAGGTCTGGGCCCTAATAGGTGCCATTGAAGAAACCCTAGCTTAT
The DNA here is from genome assembly GCA_031772625.1 of Pinus tabuliformis. Classification (NCBI taxonomy): domain Eukaryota; kingdom Viridiplantae; phylum Streptophyta; class Pinopsida; order Pinales; family Pinaceae; genus Pinus; species Pinus tabuliformis. Next base: position 840,944,955 of record CM062817.1, on the reverse strand, counting down.
TCTTTTATCACTCAGAAACTCCCTAGCCATTCATGAAGTTGATTGTCTTGAATCACCTTTATAGTATTGAAAAAGAGAAGTGATCTGAGCAAATGTTTAAAATGTATATACCTATTCCTCATGAATAAGTTAGGCATTCGAAGCTATCTTGATTCCCCATATGACTAGGAATGGAAAAAGACATACATTCTTCACTTCCCCTTGTGAAAACCAAGGTCTCAAACAAGTTTCCATCCAATGACCCATCCATAAGTCCCTCAATTTCAACCAAATGTCAACATGCTTCCAAATATTCTTGGAAAAGCACTAGTGAACAAATAGATTTGTTGTTTCTTCCACTACCTCTTTGCACAAATAACATATACTTGGTCCTTGGATATGACACTTCCAAAAGAAATCCTAGGTAACTAAATTATTTTTCAAAATTAACCACATGAATATTTGACACTTAAAGGGACGTTTTACCTTCTGCATATGTGCACACCACCACTATGAAACTAAGTCATAAACCTCTATAATGGCTTGTAAACCCAAACCTATTTATATTAATATCCAACTTTATTCCCAACCCAAACCACACAATTTGGCTCAACCCTAAGTGTTATATAAGCATGTCCTACTAAATTGATGACACAATCTCATTCTTGTTCCCAATCTACCTAAATATATAGGGGATAGGTTGTTAGGCACCCTTGATTTCCCATATCAAGAGAAGCTTCATTTGTAAATTGTGGAAGGAAGCATAGATGATGATCCAAGGAATGAGAGATAGGTTCTAGAGAGAGAAATATGTCTCTTTCACAGCCTAAAATTGCATCCTCTCCCACACACACCAGGGTGCCATCCCCATCTTTTCAAGTTAGTAGTTTAATAATAACTGGAAAGGAAGCTATTAGTTCCTTCCAATGTAATTACTCCCTTTTATAATCTTTGTTGTTACAACAAACCCCAACAATAATAGAGCCAAGGAATATATATTTTCTATGTGTAATCCTCCTTTAGATATTTTTCTTTGCTAACAAATTCCAAATAGATTTAGCTTCTAATAACCACCTAACGATACATGCATTTTATCCCACATCCTCGATGATTTTGTTTTGATAAATAATGTTCGCTAGCCTAGTGAATCCCTTTCACTTATTTTCCATGCCATAAAATATAAAAATAAAGATTCTGGATTTTCTCCAACACTTGCTTTAGATTATGAGCGAAGATATTCCAATATAATACGATGGCATCCAAAATTGACATCACAAAAATGAGCCCCCCACTGCCCCCCATGGCACGCGCGCCCGGCCCCCCACACCCCCCCCCCCCCCGCCCCCACCACCACCACCACCACCACCACACAGAGAGCCATTGATGATGCCAATGGTTGATCCTATGATTAGTTTAGCCAACCCCAATCATGTTAGTAATAATAATTTGGCTCAAGGGTATAACCCAAATAATTTAGGCCCTCATTAAAGCTAGCAACAGGAAAATGAAACATACCATGTAGAACCTATGCCACCTCTTATTCAACTAATATATAATAGAAATTTGACACTTATTCATTCATTGGCATGCCCATGGCCTTACAGTATAGATTTAATACATCAAACATAGTCCTTCTTTCTCCTATAGATCCATTGGTGAAGAGTAGAATATTGTATACAAATAGAAGATGAGTGACATTAACCCCTATTTTAATAGGAACACCCTGAAGTCCCCTAGATATTTTTGCTTCCATGATTGACCTACTCAACACTTTAGAAACCAAAAGAATAAGTAGGGGGGAGTGGGAAGCATTGAAAAATTCCCCATGTAGGAGTGAAGAAATTAGAGGCTGATCCATTTATAAGTATTGCATATGAGACCAAGATAATATAACCCATGATCCAATTGAATAGATTAAATGAAAAACCCACATGAATGAATAAAAACCTGATATAAATCCAACATGTTTAATTGCATGCTTTTGAAAGGTCAATATTGATAACCAAAGTTGTCATTTTCTTAACTTTTATTTTATGAATGCAACCCTAAGCGACCCCAATAGCATGATAAATGTAAAATACCCTCAAGGAATCCAAATTGTTCTAATGAAATATCTAATGACAACAATGGTTTGAGATGGACAAACACAATCTTCACTATGCTCTTTTAAACATAGTTGCATAAGGAGGTGAGATGAAAATCCCAGAAGTTGTTTGGCTTGTCCACTTAGGGGATTATAGCTATGAATGTCAAATTTGAGCATAACAAAACTATTCTATACAAATTGACTTCTCCCACTACTCTTAATAAATCCTCATTGAGAAGATTGAAAAATCCTATGAATAACTCTATCAACCACCCATCACGCCTAATTGGAATTTGACCATCACCCTTATAATTCTTCAAGTGTAACTAGTTAAAAAGGGATGGAACTATCCTATTCAAAAACCATTTTACGGAAATAACAACACATCTTAACAATATTCACAATATTTACCTCTTCAGCCCCCCTAAATATACCAAATAAATGATGAATGTTGAGGTCTAATAAGGCGCTAAAACCTCTTAATTTCTTGCCCTTAGAATATTTTAGTTCCTAGATTGTATTATGAATTTGTTGATGATTAGAAAGAAAGCTCTATGTAGAGGGTTAGAAAACTAAATACCCTCACATGTGAGCTCATATATAATGAAGGTATAGTCTCATATATAAGGTGTTTGTCACATCCCATTATGCCGAAAGGGATTTACGGTTCCAAATCTTTATTGGTTGATTATAATATGAAATTAATTCCTTAATGTATGTTTAAGGATTAGGGATTTGGCTATTCCTAAGGATCCTCTAGTTTTCTATTGTCACTATTTGTTTTTACTTGTTATGGTCTCCACTTACTAATTCTTGGAGGGATAGGTCAAGACCACAAGGCTTTCCCCATGAAATAATTCAACTTATGTGTTGGCCGGATCAATATGCAATGGTTTATTCAAGGCAAGGTCAAGGTCCAAAACAGATAGAGAGAAGCTTATGCAAGGAACAACAAATTGGACTCTACCTCCCTGCATCGACATGGTCCTTTATGTATGTGAAATAAGTTCATATTTTAATCTCCTAATGACATCCAAACTTCCTGACTTTTAATCCACTAGTTTGCTTCATGATCTTACATAAGCTTCAACTATTGGATTTCTAAATCTATTAGAGGAAAAATTTCTTCATCAATAAACACTCCTAAGTAATTGGAATTATATAATTGGTTTATATCCAATTCAACCACCTTGAGTTGTGCATATTTTTCTTTATAATGATGAGTAGACCACTCCAATATTACTTGTTTGACATCCTTTAATGAATCATCAAATTAACGGCTTAGAGAGGTCCCAAGCCTTGAATAAAAATGTTTCCACTATGATATGACTAAATCAAAAAGTTCCACCTTCCCTAACTAGTGTGGGTTGAATTTAAAAGGAGCTCGAGAATTCTATTTATCCCTATCCAAATGAGGAAATATTGGGTTATTATTGGAACCCACTATAGAGGAGATCAAGACCTAAACATTGCAACATAATAAAATAATAAATCAATGAGAAGAAACCTATCTAGTCATTTAAGGACCACCTTTCCCCTTTCTTTTTTATTCTTCTAGGTTAGCATTAGATCCACAAGCCCCATTCTATCTAACTAATGTAAGAAAAACCCAACAAGTGGATCAAATAGAGCATTGGAACCCCCAATTTCGTATCCAGACAAAGTAAAATCTAGATCACTATAAATGATTAGCTAGTTTTCTTGAGACACATGATAATTGAAATTTTATTCCAAAAGTATTTTTTATGAAGGTAAGGCCTATACAAATTCAATATTGAAACTTCAAGGTTTAGTTCTTCATACTTGAAAATTGTGCATAACCCATAATCCATATAAAAAAAATTGATTAGCAAAAAACTTGAATACCAATCAATAATTTAACCACCCAAGAGACCAATTGCATCTAGGAAGATAAATTATTGGTACTTAAATAAAGCCCTCAACCTATCAAGTACTAAATCTCCTTTTCACATTGTATCATATAGTATCAAAATAATATCTAGCATATTCTTCTCTACAACCCTAAAAATGACCAAACTCCTGATGGGGTTGGCTAGACCCTTGACTTTATAAGAAATAATTTTCATAGGATAACCCCATGGGAGAAATTTTGATATCTAATATCCTTAACAATGGTAAATTTTTTTCCTTGAAGTATTTATGCTACAAACTTAGACTGTGCTTGGTGAATATGTGACTTGAGGACAAAAGTAGGATGCAGGTCTTCCCTTTTGTAATCCCTACCCAATCCAATAGATTATAAGTCCCCAATTAGAGGATGGGAACATTTAAAACAAAGTTCATATGAAATACAATTATTCTCCTAAGAGGAAATAAAACAATGATATAAGGACATAATATCACCCTTTAAGTATTTTTAAGAATAGGCAGCCAAACCCCAAGATTAAGACTCATGTTTTGTTTATCTCTCTGAAAATAAACAACCACAGAGGGCACTTGAGAAGGAGACTGGTTAGAATGAGACACATCACCCAAACATGGGACCACATCAAAAGAATAACTAGGATTCCTAAAGTCTATGTCTGAAAAAATTACATTCACCTCCTAGGCCTTGAACTTAAATTATGTAATTCATACCTAGGGATCTAACAACTTTAGCAAAGAATAAAAATCCTTTATCTTTTAGACCTATTCTTTAAAACATTTAGGACAATCCTCAACCACATGGACAACCATATGATAATATAGACACTATAATGGAACATTGCAATAATCTAGAGCCTAAGAAATAACCAAATTTCCTACTTCTATAGCTATGCCTTCAATAAGATCCATAGATAAGTCGAAATTGACTGGAACTTTGGACATACTTTTGTTAACTCCATATTTGTATGAATAATCCCCTAATATCATTTTCCCAAGTGTGTTACCCAAATAAATGAGTAATTTTTCCTCCCATAGTTCTATAGGCATATTGGGCACCTTCACCCAAATTGGAACCTATTATGAAACCTCTTATCTTGGGTTGAAACACGGGTGCCATAATTTTAGAGAAATATAAAATGTCTGCCACATTGACTTGTTATGTAATATTCAAATAAAATCCTCTTTTGAAATTTAATCCTAGACAATCTCGCATAAAAAAATGGAAAATATCCCAGGAAAGGTTCCCAATGAGTCTTTGACCAATTCCAAATGCTCCCTTTTCAACAAGTAAGCCAAAATACCGACCCAAGAATGTCTTCCCCACATATTCTAGCATATGTTCCACTTGTAACTGTTAAATAATGTAGTAGGGAAGCTATTAATTCATTTCTCCTTAACCTTAATATTTGCTTGTGAAATTTATTTATCTTCTTATGTTTCTTTATTAAATCTTTTCATCAAACAATTAGCAATAGCAAAAAAAAATAAAGACAATGAACATAAGAAGTACGCTCCAAGCCAAGGAAAAACCCCTCCAAGGGGAAAACATAAAAAGAATATATTCTCTTCTTATAGAATCTGATTTGAATGAGAAAATCAAGATCCAAAACCCCAGACCAAGTCCTCCTCCAAGCACCAAGTCAACCTTCCAAGAATCCATTTCAATTAGGTCAAATATTACATAAGTAAACATAGGTCAATTCTTCTTCATCCATCTTCCAACTTCAACTTCGACCCCTAGCTTCAAGTTTGAAAATTCGACCTACAATCTTTGGCCTTGTAATAATTGCAATAACCCTAATTCCTTCACATGTGTGAGATAATAAGGCCTGAAAACATACTTTCTTTCTTCTTCTTGATTTCTCCTTGCTTCCTTGACCTTTTCTCTAGCTTCCTTGATGTTCCTTGCTTTAGATCGAACTTCTTTTTAAGATAACCAAATTGGTGCTAAATGAGGTCGAAGTTGCCTATATATATATATATATATACCAATCCAAGGAGGTCAAATAACCTCTTTTAGGCTGACTTGTCATTGGTGGGGCAGACTTGTGCTAGGAGTATCATAAGAAATTTCTAGACACAAAATAATATCTTTTACTTGTTACAACTTACCCAATAGGGTCTTATACAAATGATAAAGTCTCTTTTGACTCAAGAAAATTATTCTTTTGACATGACAAACCCTAGAAGCATGAAGAACATGCTTGACCTAGATGAACATAAAAAAGGAGCATAAAACCCATTCTTAAAATAATAGTTTTCTTTCTTCTTTTTATTGTAACATAAGATATACATAATGACCTTAGTACATTGACAATTATAAAGGTTGAAACTAGTTACATTTGCTAACACTCCCTCTTAACTAGGGAGGTATTCATAATTGTACACTTGGTACAAGGATATTCTCAAACCAAAGAGTTCTCATGAGAAGATTCTGATTAGTAAGCCATCTTTAAGTAGTAACATAGTAACCAACATTGTCAACATAGTAACGCCTTAACTTGACAAGCTCTTCTCATATCGTAGCATAATTCTGGGAGATTTTATGTGATATAACACACTACCTCTTCAAGGTACATACCCCATCTGGATGCTCACTAGGTATGTCCTTTTCAGAATATTCTTATTTTGGATTCCCAAATCCTCAAAGAATACATATCCTCTTTGACCACTCTTATCTTGGATACCTGTCCAATCCTCAAAGAGTGTCAGTCAACAAGAATACTTCATTTCTTGGATTCTTTATTGTTAATGTAAATATTTCAGAAAGGTGTACCAAAAACACTTTAGTTAATTCATTGGTGGCAAGCGAACCTAACAACAAGATATGGCTATTTATGTTTCATATCTACAATGACAAAAGAAGAAAACCCTACAACAAAAAGATCATATGCAATAAAAAACATAGAACAACAAGAAATCACTGACACAATAACCCAAGAGAAGAATACTTTGAATGAATAATCTTTTTATTGGAAAACACCTGGTGAAGGAGGTTTACAAGGGTTTGAAAACCCCCCTCTGTGGCATGGGTCCTTTGATGTCCTTGTGCTTTAGAGATATGTTTCTCTCTCTCAATATGTAGAAAAACCAAAAGCAAGATAGAACTCAAGTAGGAGCTCAAATGTGATAAGACGATAATGATGATGATGATAATGATCATGGTCAAGAATGAATGGAAAACCCTCTTATTTATAACAAAGTATTGAGCTAAATTAGAAATTGGAAAATAATAAAATATTATTGACCAAATCAAAATCTAACTGTTAGGAATACTTTATTATATTTTTTGGAGAGGGAAAAGATATTCAAAATGGTCAAATATCTTTATTTAGAAAATGGTTGAAGTAATTAACAAACAAAATGATTTATTAATCCCTTTGCAAGGATAAGAAAAGTGTAAGAAATAATTATTAAATAATGGTTTAACAATTATTCCAAAAATAAGAATAAGGAATAATAAATAAATAGTGATTTATTTAATTATTCCAATGTGATTTAGTCAAATGTGTTAAGAAATAATTATCAAATAATTATTTAATAATTATTTCTAGAGAAAATTAAATAAATAATGATTTATTCAATTATTCTGATCAGTTTTTTGAGTTTAACCAAAAATAATTTTAGAAAAATGGTTTACTAAATTATTTCGTATGGTGAAAGTGATTTTACTATGGTAAAATTAATCCTATATGGTGTATTTCGACCCACCTAGTTAGAAATGGCTAGGTGATCACTTTTTAGGTGATAACAAATTACCCCCTAATGTACAATCGCCAGGAGAAAATTGTATGACGGAAATACGTTGTAGGTTACACTTCCACGAGACACCAAAGGGGAGTCAGAGAGAGACAGAGAGAGACAATTGAAGCAATGCAAGGAAGGACAGAGGAATGGAGGGGGCGAGACCTACTAAGTTGATATAAGTCTCCTTTTATTTTGGAGTACATGATCTCAAATGAGGTGGGGGAGGCATACCTATACCCACTGAGATAACTGAATAAAAATAATAATGGTGTACCCAACAATGTGCAAATGAGCTACAAAGTACATGATATGATGGAATCAATGGGCCAAAATGTGATACAATAATACAATGAGTCCCATATACATAATGTGCCTGGAAAACAAGGCCATGACTGAATACAATGACATCTATTGATTTGAATACATGAAACATAATTCCCCTGAAACTAACATGGTGAGGGGAAATCACAACTAAAGAATCTGTACAACTCAGGAAATGGTTTTGAGGATCATCTGAATCTGAGATGGATCATGATCAACTGACATTTGGTCATGTGGGGGGCTACTTGATGGGCCACCCCCTCATGAGATCTATAACATCTCACACACACTCGAGAAATACTGGTACAATCTGTTGGATCACTGGACTATCAAGTGTACAATTCTTGATCGTGCGATAATGAGCTGGAGTCAAGCACACGAGAAACAACCAAGACAAAGGGAAATGATGATTCCCTTTGCTTGATCCAAGGAACCAAACAATGATGAAAGCTGGAACCAAGGTACACCACCCTCTAGACTGCTCTCCTTGAATGAATGTGCTGAATTCGACAAAAGAGGCCCCGCCAGAGGTGAGGAAATGATGATTTGTCAAAAAAGGAACGAGGGTCATAGAAATGTGATGAATGGACTAACACCAGGGATGATGATCGAAGGATACAAGATTGATGAGCCTCATCATTGGGTAAATATATGGGCCTTAATTCACCTCCAAGCTTAGTCAAACCAATTTTTCTCACAACTTATTACATGTTTTTTATTATATTTTGTTTATGAGATGAGTTAGAGTGGGATATCATGCCTAGTGGACTAATATGTAATGAATGCAGGTTTGAAGGAGAAAATTAAGGAATTTTGGCAAAGGCTAAGGTTGAAACTCGATTGGGACAAGGGAGAGGGATTGTAGGAGGTAAATCCTCCTCATTTACTTCTCCCCCATTTCTAATATTCCTCTATTTATCACACCAGCTCGAAGTGCAAGAAACCAAGTCATAAGGATTAGAAGGCAGCCGGGCAAGTGAGAGACAAAGGGGAAGTTTATCTCAAGTTTGGGAGCTGAGGCTCCTTAATTTTAAAGAAGTTGTTGGGGACTTCAGTTGTATAAGTAGAGAGGCCTAGAGCCTCATTTGGATTCAGATTTTTGTTGTAAAACTCTAAGTATTTTCGAGCTCCAGTTTTGTTGAAGATTTTGATGTAATTTTCTGTTTTGGTAATAAGAATGAGTTTTGTTTTGAGCCAGCGCTAAGTTAAATCAGAGGGATAAAGCTCTTGGGTTAGGGCCCAACCCTAGTAGCCAAGGCTCCTCTTTTGTATCTGTATGTTTAGCTTAGTTTCATAACTTCATTGCTAATTTTCCTTTAGAGGTATTTTCATTGCAAGTAGTGTAGATTTGATTGGTTATTTATTAGTTTGCTTCCATTTGTGCCTTACTTTAGTAGCAGGTTGGTAGGGATAAAAGAAGCACCACAAGGCTATCAGCAGGTGTCTTGGCCTCGATTCTTCCCTCTGGGATAATGATTTGAGGAAGGGACCCTTATGCAACCCCAAAAGCACAGATTTCTATTTCTTTGATAAGCTTTAAGAGTTTACTATATTTAAGCTAGAATTTGATCAATTTTTCAAAGTAGGATTGTACTGCCATCTCTTCTATCTTCATTCTTGTAGTAGATCTTATCCATGATTCCATTCCTTTCAGCTACTTTCCTCATGCATAAGGTAGACAGTTAGCTCATTAATTTTGCTTTTCTAGCTTATGAGAATGCTTCTCGTTTACATGAATTCTTGGAAATTACACATGTTTGATGCAGAGCAGGCACTTTAGAAGTAGACAGAGATCTCATAGCAAGCAACCACCTTCCAACTCCATTCACCCATAGGCACTGCTCGTTTCCATCAAAACCTTCACCAATTTCATCATTTTACATAGAAATTTCCTCAAGTATTTTGAGCGAATCCAACCATCTCTTAAACTTGGTTTTGGGTTCTGAGTGATCCTAGGCCTCTTCTCACTCCATTCCACCCATCAAATACCTTCCCCAATCTTTCCATCACCTCCAACACCCATTGTTTTTCTCACGGCTGCATCCTATAGAAATACAGGGAATCCTGTAGGTTTCTAGTACATCCTATAGGTTTTCCTACAGTGGCCTGTTTTGAGGCCGAATTGAGGGAAAACCTCTAGGAATCCCCCAAAGGTCACCCAAGGATCTCCCACACCATCTTTCCATCTCCTAAGCCTTCCAACCATCCTCAAACATCCCTAAACCACCTGCCACATCACCAAAAGAGATTAGTTTGCATATTTGATTTTGCATGAAAAGAACAAAAAGAAAAAATAGAGTTATTCAGTCCCTTTGCTTGCACAATAGTGATGTTTTATGATTTTAACATCCATACTTAGACAATAGCATTTGGTTCAAGTTAATTTAGCATTATTCCAAAGAATAGTTTCTTAGCAGTTAATTAGGAAATGGTGTGATTTAGCATTGAATTTCGGTCTTTTTCATTATTGCAATAGATCAACTCTCTCTTAGATTATATTTCCCTTTCTTTCATCAAGAAACCAAGCTTCTTCTGAATCCATAGAAGTCTGGCTTGAAAACCCCCAGTGGTCTCTTGCCAGCTGAACAAGTGACAAAAGGCAGAACCATCACTTTTACTTGAGTATACGACACTGTCACCTTCAAGTTTGTACGAACCCCAGGTTGATAAAGTAAAGCTGGTAGCCCAGGAGTTGCAACATTCTTGCAACAATACTGGTTTTCATCACTTTTTGGCGCTGTTGTCGAAGAGGTGTCTGAGTAATATGTGATTACTGCTTTCTTTCTTCTACTTCTTGTTTCTACTATTCTTCCATTAGTTTCATTTCTGCAAAAGTAATTTAGTTTTCTTTTCATTTTGCATTCTTTGCTTTCCTTTTAATTCTGCAAGTTAGATTTCAATTCAACAATTAGTTTTTCATTCAGTTAGTAGTTTTCATTCCATCTGCAAATTCAGTTTTGCAAAGCACTTCCAAAATTTGAAAAAATCACAAAACCAAACCAAAAACATTTCATTTCATGCCTCGTATGAATAGGGATAACTTAGGAAATTTTTTTCCAAATACCGCCACTACATCCAACATCCAACCTTCCCTCTTCTTCGGTGGCTGTGAACTGGAGGAACCCTTAGGTGAGCAACCAAACATATTTGAAGAACCTAAATGGGACGGAGAAGAACCCATTCCTACCGAACCAATGGCTGAAAACATAAATGATAGAGGGAATAGAGAGAGAGTTGAGGGTGCCTTCCCCATCAGGGAAACCAAAGGGGACACTAAGATGAAAAATATAAAACCCTCTTCCCTTCCTCATTTCCATGGCCTAACCACAGAAGACCCCGACACTTTCCTATTTGAGTTTTCTGTTATATGCTGAACCTATGACTATACAAATGATGAGCAGAAGTTGAAACTATTTCCATCTACCCTCAAGGATGAAACTCTGTGCTGGTTCATGGGTTTACCTAGGGATAACATCACAACTTGGGCTCAAATGTAGCAAGCCTTCAACAATAAGTATCGAGAGACTACTATAGGTCTAAGGATACCAAAGAAGAATTTTTTAGGATGACCTTAGGCAATGATGAATCTCTAGAGGATTATGAAGAAAGATTCCAGCTTAGTTACAAAAGGGTCAGGTGCACACTTGACCTTGAGTCACTAAAGTTGGTCCTACTTAGGGGAGTAAGGGAAGATCTTCTGGATACCCTACACTTGTTAGCAGGAGGAGATTTCTACCAGTTACCCTATGAGGACATCCAGACTGTCTTTAGAAACCATTCTAGGGAAGCCAAGAAAAAGGGTAGGGGTAGTCAACCTATGGTTAGTACATCCTCTTCCAACTCATCCATCAAGGGTGAAATTGGAAACATGCTAGAAGATTTCAAGGGTGAGATGCTGCCAACCCTTGCCTTACAAATGGACACTATGCACATTAAGAGAAAGCAGGAGGAATCAGTGAGAGCCTTGGCCATTTTATGTCCTAGGTGCACCAGGAGGCACTCTAGGAATGAATGTCCATTAAATTCTATTGAAATATGCTAAGTCTGTGAAGAAAACCACTCCACGGACAAGTGCCCTTGTTTTCCTGGACTCAAAGTTGTATATCAAGGAGCTGAAGGGGTCACTGAGCAGCTTTACTACATAAACCAAAGGAGACCTCATGGGCCTAGGCCATACCAGTAGGGCATGCAAGGGTCATCCCATGCATACTACAACCCCAACCATACCACATCCATACCTTCTTGGGGACCCCCTGCTCATCCTTCCTAGTCTACACCTCCTCCTTGGTCCTTTGCATCTCAGTATCACTCCCAGCTAGCCAACTTGTCATTTCAACCATATGATCCACAACAACCTCAATGGAATGCACCACCCCAGGGGTGGAGGCCCCTAACAATAATGTTCCATCTTTATTGCCTTCACCACCTGTCCAACCACAACTATTACACTCTGCTCCACTAAAACAACCTCAGATGCCTGCCCAGCCAAATCTGAACCCGAACAACAGACATGCACAACAAGTATACAATGGAGAGACATGATATCTAGCTTATGCTGTGGAGATCTAGGAAATTAACTTGAGATGTAGGAGAGTTCTCCCGAATATCCAACCTCCACCTCCACCTAGGGAGGTTGAAGAAGAAAGAGAGGAAATAATTCTTAAAGTAAACCCACCCTTTCCTGAGAGATTAACTCAACCACCCTATCCTACGCCAGAAGAGATTGAACTTCTGGGAGAATTGAAAAATCTATGTGTAAAGATTCCACTTCTCCAAGAAATAAAATATGTGCCTATTTACAATAATTTGATTAAGGAGAAGTGCTTCAAGCATCTAGGGAGGCGAAGAAGAGATGCCCCTACCATTAATGTCATTGGACAACTGTTCGACTTAATGCTGGGGCAAGTAATCTGTCCAAAGTATTTGGACCCTGGAAGCCCTATAGTAGATGTGCACATCAATGGCACCATTGTCCCACACACTTTGATCAATATTGGGCTTGCCATTAATGTGATGACCAAGGAAACCATGCTCAAGCTCAACCTCCAAGGTTCATTGAGAAAGACCACAACGGTCCTGTAACTTGCAGACCACTCCACAATGGGCCCTGAGGGGATTATGGAGGATGTGAGGGTCTCCATTGACTCTTGGGAGTACCTTGCAGATTTCCTAGTTCTCCAGCCTAAGGATAAGCTTACTGGTTACCCTCTCATCCTTGGGAGGCCCTGGTTGGCCATTGTAGATGCTTACATCAGCTGCAAAGTTGGGAATATGACCATCAAGAATGGGCATATGTCCAAGTAGTTAGTGCTATACCCTCCTGCTCAGCCATCTCTAGAACATGATTTACCTTTATGGTTGGAAGAGGAGGAAGAAGATGAAGTTTATATTGCCTAAACGTATACCTTAGAAGCAACCATGGGAGGAGGACCACAGGATGAAGACAATTTGATTGAACACATGCTCCAAATTCCAACTCCCAGTACATTGTCCCTAGAAGAAGTAGTAAAGGAAACCCAAAACAACCATCCAATTGATTTGTACTTGGCCGATTCCAATCCTCTCTATGTCAAAACCATAGAATTTGGCCCTGAGAAAACTTTGAAAATCAATCCATCTCTTTATGTTCTCCAAGAGGGGAAGTTGTGCAACATGCTAAAGGAACATCTGGATGCCTTCGCTTGGAGTTACAAAGAAATGAAGGGAGTACACCCCTCAGTGTGTACTCACCATATTTATATCAAGGAAGGTTGCAAGCCAGTCTAGCAACCCCAAAGGAGGATGAATCTAGCTCTTAAAGATATAGTCAAAGAAGAACTGCAAAAATTGCTAGATGCAGGATTCATACGTCTCCCCTCTGGTGTTAGTTCCCAAGAAAAATGGTAAGTGGAGGATTTGTGTCAATTACAGGGAACTGAACAAAGCCACAAAGAAGGACCATTTCCCTCTACCTTTCATCGACCAAGTGCTAGATGGCCTGGTAGGGAAAAAGTTTTTCTCTTTCCTAGATGGATTCAATGGGTACAACCAAATCTAGATTAGCCTGAAAGACCAGGATAAAACCACCTTCACTTGTCCTTGGGGCACTTTTGCCTATAGGGTCCTTCCTTTTTGCCTATGCAATTCTCCTGCCACCTTTCAGAGAGTAGTCCTGAGTATCTTTGTTGAGTTGGTCCATGATGCGGTAGAAATCTATATGGATGATTTCACACCTTATGGGGGTGATTTTGAGGAGGCTTTGTCCAACTTAGGTAAGGTACTGCACAAATGTATTGATATGAACCTATCTCTTAGTCCCGAGAAATGTGAATTCTTGATGACTGAAGGGACCGTGCTAGGTCATTCAATATCTCAGCAAGGACTACATGTGGACCCCAACAAAATAGCTATTATCTAAAGGGTCCCACCTCCTCAAAAGCAGAGAGATGTCAGAAGTTTCCTAGGATTAGTTAGATACTACCAAAGGTTCATAAAGGACTTCAACAAGTTGGCCTCTCCTTTATTTGGGTTGTTGGCCAAGGACTCTGAGTTTATATGGTCAAAAAGCTGTCAAGAGGCCTTGGACATCTTGAAGAACAAGTTAACCACTACCCCAATTCTTCGAGGCCCAAATTGGGCTCTTCCTTTTCACATTCACGCTGATGCCTCACACAAAGCCATAGGAGCAGCCGTAGGTCAGATAGATGAAAAATTGCCTTATTCCATTTACTTTATAAGTAAGAATATGTCAAAGGCGAAACTAAACTACAAAGTGATCTAAAAGGAGCTCTTGATTGTTGTGCATTCATTAAAGAAATTTAGGCATTATATTACAGCCTATCAAACATTTGTCAATACTGACCATGCTGCAATCAAATATTTAATGAATAATCCCAATGTGAATGCTCGTATTATAAGATGGTTGCTTTTATTACAGTAGTTTGATCTAAGAATTGTTGATAAGCCTGGTAAGGTAAATGTTGTTGCAAACTTTTTGTCTAGATTAACTTTGCCTGCAGGTGAAGAGAGAATGGTTGATGACCAGCTACTGGATTAGCACTTGTTCACCATTTCAGTTCTCTCTCCATGGTTTGCTGACATAGCAAACTATTTGGTATTTGCACAATTCCCACTGAACTTGTCTTCCAAAGAGAAAAGCAAGATTATAAGGAAGAGCGCCCCCTTCACTTGGATTGGGGGAAACCTCTTCAAACTTGGCCCAGATCAAATCTTGAGAAGGTGTGTCAGGGAGGAGGAAGTCTTTGACATCCTTCTGACCTATCATGATGGGCCTTGTGGAGGTCACTTTGCAGCAAAGAGGACAACATTCAAAGTGTTACAAGCAGGCTATTATTGGCCCACTCTTCATCAGGATGTGAAAAGATATACTAGTCAGTGTGATCGGTGCTAAAGGATGGGAAAGCCTACTCCAAGGGATGAAATGCCTCTGCAGCCTCAAGTGACTTTCGAGCCATTTGACAAGTGGGGCATGGACTTCATTGGACATATTGACCCTACTTCTAAGAAAAAAAATACATCATTGTGTGCACTGACTATCTAACTAAGTGGGATGAAACCAAGGTAATTAAGGCAACAATAGAGGAGAAGGTGGTTGATTTCTTAAGGGAGAATGTATTTTACAAATTTGGGTACCCTAGAGAACTAGTCACTGATCAAGGTAGCCAATTTACCTCCAACATGATTGAAGACTTTCTTAGCCAGCACAAGATCAAGCATAGGACCTCCACTCCCTATCACCCACAAGCTAATGGGCAACTGGAGGTGACCAACAGAGCACTGGAGGGCATCTTGGCCAAAGTGGTTAACAACAACAGGAAAGATTGGGAAGATAGACTAGTTGAGGCCACCTGGGTCTATAATACCACCTGGAAGACCACCACTAGATTCACACCCTATGATCTAGTCTATTTGAAAAATCCCTACTATCAATTGAATTTAAGTATAACACACTAAGGATGGCAGCCCAACTAGATCTAGATCTCAACAGTGCACAAAAAGAGAGATTGCTACAGTTAAATGGTTTAGTTGAGTTCAAAATGTAGGCCCTCCTGCACACGGAGGTAACCCAACTTCAGAGGAAGATATGGGATGATAAAAACATCAAGGATAAACAATTTCAAGAAGGTGATTAGGCCTTGTTATATGATTCCAAATATAAATACTTTAAGGGCAAGTTGAGGGCAAGATGGTTGGGACCTTATGTTATAAAGAGATGTCATGATAATGGTTCAGTCCAGATCAGAACCATAAATGAAGAGGCCATTCCTTTACTTGTTAATGGGCACTGATTGAAAGTTTACAAAAGACCATTGTCAAATGTTGGGAACGAGATCCCCCAAGGACAGTTTTGGGGCTAAAATCCCATGTTTTGGGTCAATTGTGTAATAAAGTTGTAAAGTCTCCTCATTTTGTGATCGTGGAGCACGAAGGTGTCAAGAGTCATAAAGGGTTGTCCACCCTTATTTTGTAAAGTGTAAAGTTGGCTGTAAATATCCACCCATGGTCCACAGACCATGGGATGGTATAAAAAGGAGCTAATTAAGTAAACTCTAAGTAGATTTTAATTATAGTTCAAAGAATGAAGTGAAGAGTCTTGGTAGAGAAGTCTAAGTGTGTTAAAATTGGCAACCAAGGAAAAACTTCATGTGGGTCATCTTATTCATGGCTAATAATATTTTTATTAGATTCCTCTCGTCGAGAGGTTTAGGATTGATATAAAGATCATCCAATTCCGATAAGTATTCATGGAGATATGAATTTATTTTGATTATGGAATTATTATCAAGCCGACCTACAACTCATGTAGGCTCAGAAGCCCAACAGTCGCATCTATTCACCCACCAACGTTGTGTATAAATATAAGAGGACTTTTCCTCATTTGGACTCACTCATCTCATCACATCTCTCTCTCTCTCTACTGCGCAGATATGAGTCTCTTCTCTACTGCGCTGAAATGGGTCTCTCTCCCTCACACATGTGAAGCCAGAAGCTGTTGAATTTGAAGCTGCAACTGCAGAAGTAAAGATTGACTTGCGTGGCCTAGAAGATCTCCTCTTTGGAACTACGCTATAGTTTCATCTGAAGCTCCTTTGAAAGCCGCAACTTTTGGTGGTGGAATGAAGTCAATCCGACGAACGGTTTGCAAGATATCGACTGCCCTAGTTTGAAGCCGGAAACTGCTGAAACTGAAGCTGCAACTGCAGAAGTAAAGATTGACTTGCGTGGCCTAGAATATCTCCTCATCTGAACTGCGTTGTAGGTTCATCTAAAACTCCTCTAGAAGCCGAAACTTTTGGTGGTGGAATGAAGTCAATCCGACTGTCGGTTTGTGAGATATGGTCTGCCCTAGTTTGATAATGAAGCCGCTAATGCTGATGCTACTGATCTAGGGTTTGCTACTGCTGATATGAATCATATTTATTGTACTATTTCTCTCTGCTGAATTATTGAAGATAAAAGAAGATTTGATCAAAGGGTTTCCCCACACATTGTGGGGTTTGTCCCTGGCTAGCCGCCACATCTTGTGTCTCTTGTCTTGGCTTGTTTTCTGTCGATCGTTTAAATGTTCTATTTGCACTTTACTTTATGTACATGTGATTGCTAATCGGTGGAATATAATAAGAAAAAGAAGTAAACTATTATAAGCATAGAACATACCATAACTTAACATGGTATCAGAGCTGAGGTGAAGATAAAGCCCAAGCAAGAGCAAGAGCAATCATTGAAGAGAAGATTGGCAAGGCTATCCTAAAAGAACTATGGGGTCCTCAACACTCTTTCCTGCCGAAGACAAGCTCCGTGAGAAAGCTGACTATCACGGATGGAAGATGTTTATCGATCTAACCCTTGAAGATCAAGGAGTGATGGACCATGTAAGAGGTAATATTGTTGAGCCTTCATCAAATGCATCTGTTGCTGCCTGGAACAAATGGAAAAATGGAGAAGTCAAAACAAAGAAGATCATCCGGGACTCTATCGACAAGCGCTTGGTGGCCTACATCTCTGATCTAGACACCTCCAAGGACATCTACGACAGACTGGTGTGTTTATTTAAAGTTAATGATGCAAATCAAGTTTTGTTTCTTAGAAATAAGTTGAGGGAAATCAAGAAGGGTAAAGATGAAAGTATGCAAGCATAATTCTTAAGAATCACCGAGATCAAGAACGATCTCCTATCTATTGGGGAAACCATTAATGACAGAGAAATGGCACTCACAACTCTCGGAGGATTACCATATGAATGGTATGTGTTCAAGACTACTCTTCTGAACAATAATGTAATTCCTAGTTTCGAGGAATTAATGGCTAGATGCATTCAAGAACAAACAAGGGTAGAAGAGCAGGAAATGCCCTTGCCTAAAGGTCCTCCTGCTGCTTTTTCTTCTCATGCTAAGAAAAGAAATAATTCTGGGTCTAAATCGAAAAGAAAGGCTGGATTTAAGGGTGGAAGAAAAGGACGATGTTTCATTTGCAATAAAGCAGGTCACTATGCAAGGGAATGCCTTGATAGAAAGGACTCTCACCGTGACGATGATCAAAATCCCTCTCATGGAAATCAAAGGAATGACAAATTCAACAGCAAAGGTAAGAGGAGAGCTGGGAATCAAGGAAGAGGACAAGCATTCAAGAAGGCTAGAAATTCTAGGATGTATTAAATCCACCTGACCTCAAAAGGAACCTAGTGTCCATCTTGGCAATGGAAGACAGAGGCTACAAGGTAACCTTCAGCAATGGCAAGGTATGTATATGGAAAAATAATGTTAAAGATGCCTTTACTCTTGGGTTTAGTGTTGATTCATTATATCAAGTCGATGGAAGTCCGCTAGGTGTCATGTCTTGTGACACAACTCTTTAGTCCAAACTTTAGCATCGGAGGTTTTCCCACCTTCATTGCAAAGCTCTACCCGATGTAAGACAGATGGTAATAGGGATGCCTGAATTCCAAGTAGAGAAAGAAGGTGTATGTCCGAGATGTGCCGAAGGAAAGCTCAAAAGGGGACCATTCCCTTCAAGTCAAAGCAAGACCTCTGATATATTACAACTAGTTCACTCAGACATATCAGGTATGATGCCTGTGAACTCCTTGGGAGGATACTCATATTATCTCACTTTTACAGATGACCATTCTTGAAAGACCTGGATATACTTCTTGAAAAAGAAGGATGAAGTGTTCCCTTGGTTCCGACACTTCAAAGCCCTAATCGAGAATCAAACCGAAAAGAAGATCAAGATCTTAAGAACTGACAATGGGACTGAATATGAATCTAATGAGTTCCATGATTTTTGTAAAGAGGCTGGCATCAAGAGGGAGACTACTACACCATATACTCCTGAAAAAAATGGTGTGGCAGAAAGGAAGAACCACACAATTATGGAAGCTGTCCGGGCCATGCTACATGATCAAAGTCTTCCTAAGTTTCTATGGGTTGAAGCTGCAAACACTACCGTATATGTACAAAATCGATGCCCTCATCAAGCATTGGGTTCCAAGACTCCTGAAGAAAAATTCACCGGTAAGAAACCTGATGTTTCTCATTTTAAAATTTTTGGAAGCCCTGTATACTTTCATGTGCCGAAAGAGAAAAGAAATAAATTGGGAGCATCTGGAAAGAAGGGAATTTTCGTGGGCTATGGTGAAAATACTAAAGGCTATAGAATCTATGTAGCCGGTCAAAGGGAAGTCATAATTAGTCATGATGTCACCTTTGACGAAGATATGGCTCTTAGCAAGGTGATCAATCTTCCAACTTTGAGGAGCTCTCAAGAAGCCGACACCAGGGAACCGAAAGAAAAGGATGATGAATCAATGCCTGATGTAGAAGAACCCATGGATCCGAAGAGGCCTTCATGGCTTAAGGGGTTACTTGATGATGCTGAAGGACATGCTGCACCCCGAGGAACCTTTCGTGAAAGTAAGAAACCTAATAGGTATCAAGGATACCTGACCATCATGAGCACGATCATACAAAATGAGCCTTCGTCATTCTCAGATGTTGTCAAGCATCAAGTATGGAAGGATGCTATGACCGAAGAATATGAGTCTATCATAAAGAATGATGTTTGGGAAGTAGTTCCCAGACCCCAGGACAAGACTGTTGTTACTTCCAAATGGCTTTACAAGATAAAGCATGCAGCAGATGGAAGCACGGAAAAGTATAAGGCTCGTTTTGTTGCTCGAGGTTTCTCCCAAAAGGAAGGTATAGACTATGATGAGATATTTGCACTTGTTGCCAGATATACGACCATCCGCTCGATCATAGCCCATGCCACTTCACAAGGATGGAACCTACATCAGATGGATGTCAAGACTGCGTTCTTGCATGGCTCGATCAAAGAAGAGGTCTACGTGGAGCAACCCGAAGGATTTGAGATTTATGATCGAAAATCTCATGTATGCAGGTTGAAGAAAGCTCTCTATGGGCTAAAGCACGCACCCCGAGCATGGTATGAGAGGATCGATAGCTACTTGATGAAGTTGGGATTCACTAGGAGTGAAGTCGATCCTAACCTTTACTTTAAGGTTGAAGATGACAAGCCTCTCATACTGGTGTTGTATGTGGATGACCTCTTTCTAACAGGTGCAGACCCTCTCATTCACAAATGTAAGAGGGATCTAGCCTCTGAATTTGAAATGAAAGACCTAGGACTGATGCACTACTTCCTAGGACTTGAAGCGTGGCAAAAGCCAGGAGAAATTTTCCTATCTCAAGGAAAATATGTGGTGAAGATATTGGAAAGATTTGGAATGGTGGACTGCAAGCCTGTAACTACTCCGATGGAGCTTGACTTCAAGAAGTTAAGCGGTAGTGCTGCTAGACCTGTTTTACGAAATGCTACCGAGTATCGGCAACTCATCGGAGCATTAATGTTCTTAGTGAACTCCCGTCCAGATATATGCTTTGCAGTCAACACGTTGAGCCAGCATATGGTTGAACCCCACCACATACACTGGATTGGTGCCAAGAATCTGCTGAGATATCTTCGTGGCACTATCACTTATGGGTTAAGATACATTGCCAGAGATGTGAGACTATTTGGATACACAGATGCTGACTGGGCAGGCAATGTGGAGGACCGTAAGAGCACTTCCGGGTGTTGTTTCTCCTTGGGATCTGCTTCGATATCCTGGATGAGTAGGAAACAAAAGTCGGTGGCTTTGAGCACCGCCGAAGCAGAGTATATTGTTGCTAGCATGGCTTCTTGTGAGGCAGTTTGGTTGCGAAAGCTCTTCAGTGAGTTTTTTGGATTCACATTGGATACCACTGTGATCCTTTGTGACAACCAAAGTGGGATTCGTTTGTCAGAGAATCCCGTATTCCATGATCGCTCCAAGCATATTGATATCAGATACCATTATATTCGAGATATGGTGCAATGGGGAGCTATAAGGCTCCATCATATCGGTACAGATGAATAGGTCGCCGACATTCTGACAAAACCCCTTGGGAAAATAAAATTTCTGACTTTCCGTGAACAACTTGGAGTTGTTCAAAGACCCTCCAATGAGGGTCATGTATGATGCATTGAGCTCTGAGAGCTCCAGGGGGGTGCGGGGTGCTTCTTGGAGCAGCATATGACCACATGATTATTCACTATCCCCTGGTGGTATACATATACACCCCGTGGCGACATTGTAGCAGGATTGATGTGTTCTCCTGTGAGGCCTGGATTGATGTGTTCTCCATGGCAGCCTGGATTGATGTGTTCTCCATGGCAATTGTAGCAGGATTGATGTCTTCTCCTGTGAAGCCTGGATTGATGTGTTCTCCATGGAAATTGTAGCAGGATTGATGTGTTCTCCTGTGAGGACGGGATTGATTAGTTCTCCTGTCGAGGCATCCTACCCATGCAGTCTGGGACTCATGGGAAGTACCTCTCATCTGATCAACGAGCAGGGAAATGAAGTTAGGGACCATAGTAGTACCGATGGACGCATCGTTGTAACTACTGTACTCCCTATGCTAGGATGACCTCCATTGATCTGGGATCAATGATACTGGTCTGGGACCAGTGGTAGGAGTTGTACCATACTATGATGCTGACTTCGGGTCGGTTGAGACTGGTCTGGGATCAGTGGTACATACTTTGAGACTGACTTTGAGTCAGTGGAGGATGATATTGGTCTGGGACCATTGGAGTTGTACTCACTATGACGCTGACTTTGGGTTGGTTGAGACTGGTCTGGGACCAGTGGTACATACTCTGAGACTGACTTTGAGTCAGTATGATACATCCTCGATCATTTCTTCTTCTTCATAATTTGGACAAAAGCAGAGTAGAACAGAACAATGCAAGAGCAGAGCAGAACAGAACAAAACAGTATAGATCAGTGCAGGGCAGAACAAGACAAAGCAGAACAGGCAAAATAGAGCAGATCAGGGCAAGGGTTAGGCTGTACAAGGCAGTGCATTTGATGGATGAATAGTAACGACCGATAGACAGATTGTAGATGAAGTTCTCCATGGTTGAGAGGGAGTGTTAAAATTGGCAACCAGGGAAAAACTTCATGTGGGTCATCTTATTCATGGCTAATAATATTTTTATTAGATTCCTCTCGTCGAGAGGTGTAGGATTGATATAAAGATCATCCAATTCTGATAAGTATTCATGGAGATATGAATTTATTTTGATTATGGAATTATTATCAAGCCGACCTACAACTCATGTAGGTTCAGAAGCCCAACAGTGCATCTATTCACCCACCAACGTTGTGTATAAATATAAGAGGACTTTTCCTCATTTGGACTCACTCATCTCATCACATCTCTCTCTCTCCACTGCGCATATATGAGTCTCTTCTCTACTGCGCTGAAATGGGTCTCTCTCTCTCACACATGTGAAGCCGGAAGCTGTTGAAGTTGAAGCTGCAACTGCAGAAGTAAAGATTGACTTGCCTGGCCTAGAAGATCTCCTCTTTGGAACTACGCTGTAGGTTCATCTGAACCTCCTTTGAAAGCCGCAACTTTTGGTGGTGGAATGAAGTCAATCCGACGAACGGTTTGCAAGATATCGACTGCCCTAGTTTGAAGCCGGAAACTGAAGCTGCAACTGCAGAAGTAAAGATTGACTTGCGTGGCCTAGAAGATCTCCTTATCTGAACTGTGCTGTAGGTTCATCTGAACCTCCTCTGGAAGCCGAAACTTTTGGTGGTGGAATGAAGTCAATCTGACTGTCGGTTTGTGAGATATGGTCTGCCCTAGTTTGATAATGAAGCTGCTAATGCTGATGCTACTGATCTAGGGTTTGCTACTGCTGATATGAATCAAATTTATTGTACTATTTCTCTCTGCTAAATTATTGAAGATAAAAGAAGATTTGATCAAAGGGTTTCCCCACACATTGTGGGGTTTGTCCCTGGCTAGCCGCCACATCTTGTGTCTCTTGTCTTGGCTTGTTTTCTGTCGATCGTTTAAATGTTCTATCTGCACTTTACTTTATGTACATGTGATTGCTAATCGGTGGAATATAATAAGAAAAAGAAGTAAACTGTTATAAGCATAGAACATACCATAACTTAACAAAGTGTTCAGGTCTTAATGTAGGTAGAGGCTCTGTAGCTGAGTGCGCAGAAGCCTAGGGTGGAAGTCTGTAGCTGAGTGTGCAGACCCCTGTAGCTGTGTGCATAGGGTGGATTGAGTTTGTAATAACCTGAAGATATCAATAAAGAGGAGTATTCTGAAAACTTTGTGTATTTATTTCCTGTTAATGCAGCTAGATATATTGTGGTTCGGGTTTGATTTACTATGTTCATGTGATGCACGAATGTATGTGACTGTAATGGTTAATTGAACACAAGTAAGAGTATCTGTTTACCGGTGCTAACTGTGATTGCTTATTAAGATAAGTAAAACACTTAAGATAACTTGGGAACCTACACAATACACTGCCATAACAACGCGAAAGTACTTGGATCGCGGGTTAGGGCTGCGCGAAGGTCAATTATACACCTTCATGGAGGTAATGAAGGGCAGAATAAAGGACTAGTCTGACAGAGCCCTAAAGCTTAGTGACCTGCGCAAAAGTAGGAACATAGGGTATAACTTGACATCACGACCATCTTAGGGTGTGGAAACTTGGTTCCAACATCCCCCCATACTGCTTTGGGTGATACTTCGGTCTGCGCTCCACGCACTGATGCCAAAAGGGCCAGTAGTGTCGGGATTTGTTTGGCTAACTGACACTGAACCTGGGTTAGGCTGCACACAACCAACATCAAAGCAAGAGTTCATTGATGGTATCAATAAAACAATGATGGTAGTGGAGCAAGTTTCAGCTCATGCCTCATCAAATCATTGAGTAAAAAAGAAAAATAAGGACTCAGGTGAAAACCTCCATGAGGTGCTTGAGTCCCACTATTGGGTTGAAAACCTCTTGGGGTGACCAAATGGTGTAAAAAAAAAAGAAAAAAAGTGAAAATAAAAAGATCCCTGGGTGAAAACCTCTCTTGAGGTGCCCAGGGAAAACAACTAGGATGAAAACCTCTTAGAGGTAGCCTAGTTGTTTGCAAAAAAAAAGAAAAAAAGAGAGAAAAAATCATGAAAATTTCTGTTTGCAGGTCAGCAAGGAGAATGGTCAGAGAACAAAGGAGGATCAAAGGGACCTATTTCACTCACATTGTTATTTTTCCACTCATTGTCATTCATCACTCCACCATTTTTTCACTCCTTTGCTTCAGTTTAATAGGGGACTGTGTTTTCTAAAGGATCCCTTGAAAACCTACAGGATGATCCTGTAGGAATTACAATGGCTCGAGAATCCTACAGGAAGTGACCCTAGGACAAAAAAGTGACCTGCTATGTCAAAGAAATAACACTCCTACATCAACATTTCATTACCATATCTATGTCCACTTTCATCACCCCTGTAGTCACAATAAAAAAAAAAAAATAGTTTCAAAAAAATATATTTGTCATAGTCTTCAAGAAAAAAAAGAAGAAAAAACATGAAATAGAGAGCAGAAGGGAGAAACACCTGAGTATGTCTCATTTCTCCACACTCCTAGTCTTCCTCTCAATCCATGTCACCATCCTCAAAATCCCAGCAGAGTGTATGATTAAGAGTTCTGAGGGAGAAGCAACTACAGGACATCCTGTAGGAAATCCTGTAGTAGCCTATCCCACAAAATACAAATCATGATTGCAACAAGCTTCCAGCATAATGATCCAAGAGTAGAAGGAGCTCCAAAGCAGTAGCAGCACCAGCATCTTCAACACTAGGTACCTGCACATCAAAGGAATCATCAGGGAGAAAAATAAAAAAAGGAAAAAATAGCATGCAACCAACACACAGAAAACAACTCCAACCTTCAACAACTACAGCAAGGGTTAGCACCATAGGTAAGTATCTCACTCACTCTCTCATTTTCATAATGTAGTCCAAAGATGTAAAGGTTATGAGTAAGTTGGTTTATAAGCGAAAGGTGGTCAGTTAACTTGGCCACCTTCGTTCAGTCGACGAAGACAAAATAGTTGGTCCTCCCACACGTGGCAACAGTAGGGTCAAAAAAGGAGAAGAGCAGGGAAAAAAAAGTTAAGTCTATGGAGGCATGAACTGGGAGTTGATTACGAGGAGGGGGAAATGATGAGGTTGTAATGGGGACTAACGTCTAAAAATAGAAAACGTACCTTTGCTACCAGCATACCACCTCTATAAGAAATATTTCTTGATTCCCATGCACTCATGCATGCATTTCCTTGAGGCTCACTCTTGCAAAAGGCACTCTCATACCCAGGCCACCTACCAAAGAGGAAAAATCCATTGTTTTTTGCACAGGCCTTCCTACAATATTGCACAGGAAATCCTACAGGATTGCACACAGGATTCCTACAAGATACACATAGACAGTCTACAGGATTGGCCGAGAGGAGTTTCACGGGGGGGGAAACACAGGGGTTGGCCACAACAAACATTATGAAGAGGTAGGCTCTGTAATTACTTCCCTTTTTCCAAGTGAATTGAA
This sequence comes from Pinus tabuliformis, assembly GCA_031772625.1. NCBI lineage: Eukaryota > Viridiplantae > Streptophyta > Pinopsida > Pinales > Pinaceae > Pinus > Pinus tabuliformis. The sequence continues at coordinate 840,918,976 of CM062817.1, read as the reverse complement.
CAAGAAATCCTCTAGTTTGAGTGAATTTGGCAGTTGTGTAAGGGAATTGTCCACACAGTCATTTCAGTTATTTACTACTGCATTTAACAATTGTATCAACCCTCTCATTTCCTCAAACTTCACAAACCAAGATGACAGGAGGGTTTAATAGAAAGGATCCCATTAACACTGTGAGAATTCAACAACACCCTCAGGTGCTAGAAATCTTCACAAGGCATAATTGGATGGGGTATTTCGAAAAATTAAGAGGGTATGATGATGAAGTGGCTCGAGAGTTTTCTCTCTCCCTCATTCCACTTACCAGATTCTATGGCACTGTTGTGGTAAGAGGCCTCTCCATAGAGATCACCCCTGAACTCATCAGCAGAGTTACTACACTTCCCCTAGGAGTACCATGGAGGAAGGAAGACAAGGGAGATAGCCATATTGCCAAGAGAAAATTCTTTTTAGAAGGCGAGGAACCCATTGAAGACAAGAATGGAGTAAGGAGAGAAAGCCTGCCATATTCTTGGAATGAGGTGAGCTACCAACTTATCAAATACATATCATGTGAGGGTAGGTATAGTGTGGTCTATGGCTATCACTTTAGGCTTCTTGAAGAGTTGAGGTTTGGAGCAGAAACACCTCCTCACCACAGGCTCAACATACCATACTTCCTTCTGCAATCACTAATAGACACAAGCATAAAGGTGCAAGAGGGAAATTCCCAACAATTAGCTCATCATGGGTTAATCAGAATCATCATAGAAGATGCCCTCCAAAACCTTAAAATTCCTATCCAATGGTCAATTTTCAGAGACATGCAGACAGAGGAGGACATCAAGGCTCTCACATATGATGTTAGTCCTATTGTCAGTGAAAAGGATGAGGAAGAGACTGAAGCAGAGGAAGAAGAAGCAGAGTAGGATGAAGATGAGATAGATGAGGAGAAATATGAGATAGACGAGGAGGAAGATGAAGAAGAAGAGGAGAAAGAGAAAGAGAATGATGACGAAATAGAGCAAGATGACAAAGAAGAGATTGATAAAAAAGATGAGGAGCTAGAAGGAGAAGAGGAGAGGAAAAGGGCAATGAAAAAGAGGAGCCAAAAGACAAGGAGGAGTCACCTAGGGTGTCTCCAGGGGTCACTGAGAGATAAGTAGCAACTGCCCTCACTGCTCTTAGCACCCCTATCAAACAGAAAGGCAAAAGACAAAGGCAGACCCCCTTATATTTCAGGACAAGGAAAAGCACAAGGGTAAGGCAGGGGAAACCCCAAACACCAACCAAAATTCCCATTGTGATTGAGGACTCACCTAAACAACATGAGAAAATGCGTCCTCCTAACTCTCCTATCACCTATGTGAGAAGGCCTATAACTAGATCCACCTCATCTAAAGGAAAAGCAATCCTACAAGATACATTGCAGGACCTACAGGAAGCTGAAGCAGTCCTACAGAATACTCTGTTAAACCTACAAGAGACTCAAAAATTGGATAAGGAGGTGTTGTGCCATACAACAAACCCCCATTTCAAATTTTTAATCTTAGTCTAAAGATGCAAAATAAGAAATAGGTCCCCGTTAGGATATAAAAAGCAATAAAACTTTTTGAGTAAAAATAGATTTTCCATACTTTTCATATAAAAGTTGGTTTATGAGTGTTTGGAACCGCTCATCGAAAATTGTAATTGCTTAAGACCAATGAAAATTTCTTTTGAAAAGTTGTGATGCGATCAAAGTCATCGCAAATGCCTCATCGCAAAGTTTTAAATTGAAAAGATCCATTTATAAACATGCGATGTGATATAAATATCACATTTCGCATATCGGTAATCCTAAGGAATAAGTTAGGGCACTCCGTTGAAACCTTGCAATGCAATAAGGCTATCGCATATCACATATCGCTAATCCATAGGAAAACATTGAAACCACTCTGTAGAAACTTTGCGATGCAATATAACTATCACGATCACATATCGCATACTGCGCTCCCAATAGAAACAAGTAGCATATATTATGAAGACTCGCGATATAATGTTAAATCAATTATAAAGGAAAACATGATTTATGAAGGAAAAACAACCAAGTTTGAAAGGAATCCGCCAACTCTACGTGCCAGCTCATCGCTCATCGCAATCACAACAATACAAGGAATTCTTTCGGACATAGCGCTTGTAACTCTTGATTTGCGATATGCAATGGCTCTACATGTATTAAAATAATACAGTCACTAATAACAAAATCGCAGAGTTGTGACACCTATTCTAAAAGGACCATTGGAAAACTTGCGGTGCGATATATATTAATTCGGCATTAAATTTTCACGTTATGAGGATATGGTAATGCATTAAGAGGCAGTTATGGTTACAATCCTTTAAGGATTTCATGCTTTGTGACTATGTATTATATGAGATATTTTGCATCTAATGTACATAATTGCTTTTAGTCTGTAATTAGTTGTATTGGCTGCTCTCAAAGTTTTTTTCCTATCACACTCATCTTTCTCATTTTGCAGTGTAAATCTAGAATCACGCAGTCAGTCAAGATGTCTAAGAGAGCTCAAAAGACAAAGGCTCCCCTTACAGTGGAAGAAGGACAAGGAAAATTGGCGTTAATCTCAGATACTACCTGTCTAGGCTTTGGTAAGACCTCATGGGAAGGCATATATGCTTTTCTTGAAAATGAAGATCTGAAGGAGATAGAAGAAGAAGCAACAACTGATGGAACTGATAAATTAGAAAACACGCTCAATGATTTGGCCAGCTCTTTCCTCCATCGAATAGCGCCCTGTGCAAAGATTTTACCATATAATGATATGGTAAGATGGGTAGTCGAGAGAATTAACATAACAGATAGAGCTTTCTTCACAACTGATGGAAGGATGTTTGGATCCTTCAAACCTGAAGATGTCAAGAGAATTATCACTTGCCAAATCCCCACCGACACTACAACAAATCATTCTTGGAAGCTTTTGCCAAGAAGAATGAGATTGAATTAGACCCCATCAAGCAATGGAGACACTTTCCTAACAAGCACAATCATGAATCCTCTGGTATGTAATCCGTGGGCTCCTTAGCATCTCCATATTGTTATGTTGCTGCTATGATGTGTAGACTCTTTAGAAGCCCTAATTCTGCTAGATTTTCTATTGAGATGGTTCCATTGATAGAAGCAACGATAAACTCCTTTGTCATGGATTGGGCAACTATCCTATCAAATAAAATGGCTAGTCAAATAGTGGATTATAGAAAGAACAAATTTGTCACTACCTGAGTTGTGCCCCATTCCATATGAGTGCTTACATAGTTGACACAATTTGTTTTAATTTTGACTTTCCCATACTAGGTTGGAAATGGATTGTTCAAGACCCAACCCCCATTCATATTTACCATAAATACTTATGGAAGTCTGAATACAAGAATCATTTATACAGGATTTTCCATGGTTTCATTTTACCCGTCCATCAAGCTATCTTTAATAAACCTGCTCCTCGGCTGTCTGACGAGGCTAGCATTGATTTAACCTCAATTGGCAGTTGGTTCAGGGAAGAGACGTTCACCTATGTTAGGGTTTTTGGCAACATTATAGATCCTCATGTCCTTCCACTTTACATTCCAGATAAGCTATTAGCCAGGGAAGTAGCCTACCAGATAGTAGAAAAAGGGATGTCTAGAAATCTTAAAGACTCCAAGAAATAGTTGTGGCTTGCCTTTCCTCTTCGCTGTGACACCTACTCATTACATGATTTTAAACATGCTGAGAAAGAAGCAAACAAGACAAAGGATCTGAGTCTAGTTGTTATCCCTAAAAGACAATATGACCCAAAGAAGGTTGCTTTCAATTTCACCACTCAGATGAAAGTTAATAAATTCTTGCATGAGGAAGATGAGTTTGATGACTTATTTACTTAAGCAGAGTTATTCTCAATAGTAAGTCATCTGGAAAAATTCAAATTGGGTGCTAAGAAAATGGACAAATTCATGGAATATAGGACACAGAGGTTACTGACAGTACCTATGGATTTATTAATTACTACACCAATCATTCAGCAAGTAGAACACATCAGAGAGCAGGTTAAAGAAAACATTTCTGGAGAAGTTGAAACAAGTGATAAGGCTAGTGAAAAACTAAACACTAATGTTACATTGATCCCATATTGATTAAAGAACGGGAGCAATTTGATCAACAGATCAAAAGTTAGAATGATCCTCAAAAAATTATCACATCTACACCTCCTGGAACACAACGACCCATTATTCCTGATACTGTGATTGAAGAGACACCTAGCAAAGAAACAACTAGAAAAGAGATAGAAATAATCCCTGAAAATCCTTCAGGAGAGATTACATTGAACATTGAGGAAATTCCACCCTTGGATGTGTTTTACGGACCAAAACTTAGGGCTGTAGTCAAGAGGCAGAGGAAAAAGAGGAAAATAGATCAAATATCATCCACAGCTCCTCAATATGAATTTATGAATGTCATATGGAAAGATTCAGAGGTCAATCCTTCGGAGGATTTGACTAAGTTATCTCAATTTGCAGGTGCATACACAACTGCTACAATTGATAAGGCAACTGAAGTGAATCAATTGATCAAAGAAAAGGATCAAAAGATTAATCAGCTTGAAGAACAGTTGGAAGTAGAGCAACAAAAGATTAATCAACTTGAGGAACAGTTAACAATAGAGAAACAGAAGAATGAGTAGCTTGAAGAACAATTAAACCTGGAAAAGTAGAAAATTGACCAGCAAGCCATTCAAAGACAACAATGGCTGTCTCAAGAGCTCGAGCAGCTTAAATTGACACATCAACAAGAGATTAGATCTAAAGAAGATCAAATCACACAGTTACAACTCTCTATAGTACAATTCAAAGATTATCCCAAGGTTGAAGAGTTTAAGAAGGAAGCCTTAAAGGAAAATATGGCTTTATCTCAACATCTGAATCTATTTTGCCAGAAAATATCTCTTATTGATCCAATATGCATCATAACAACATCACTGATTGACCAAGCAATTAATACCAGGCTAGAATTTGAAGATGCGAATGATAAAGTCACAAATTATCTCTCCTAGCAAAGCACAGAAGATGGAAGAGCTGCTAAATTACCTAAAATTGAAGAGTCTCATAAAGAGATATTGTTTTCAGAATGGGAAACATAGTTGATAAAAGCAGAAAGAGATACCTCTAGGGCTAGGGCTATAATCAATAATGTTATTGGGCTGGTGAATGATAACTTGTATGGTGCCAATTTAATTTCTGATTGTTCCCTAGGGAAACTTTGATTGGGATGCACATTGGTCCTTTTTGGTCAAGCCAGATAACCAAAATATGACTATCAAGTGCCTTGTTGATGTCATTGATCGCATGATACCTGAGTTCTCAGATGCCACATACGCAGGATAGTTACACGCCAGGTTGAGTCATCCTCCAGAAATCCAAACCATGCTCTCGATTTGTCGATTGAAGATACAAGAGAAAAAATAGATGCAATGAATCTATTCAAAGGTTATCGCAATTCTATTTTTGAAATTCAAATCCCATATTTTGATGAAGGAAATTCCAACAACCCTCAGCAATTTTTATGGACGTTTTTTTTTTAATTTTACTATAAAGACTCTTTCATGTCATTTTAGGAAGGGTCCTAAATTTATATAAAACTAGACTTGATAAGTTTGCACTTCTACACTTCTTAATTTATTTTTTTATAAGTCATGGATCGAGGTTCAAACTTGTTGTGAAAGAGCTTCCTAAAGACTTGCATTTTTATATCTTCTTGGAGTTTCCAGAATAAGAAGATTGAACCAGATTTTTATTTGCATAACGAGACTCAAATGCATATGGTACTTCTATCATTATACTTTTGTCTTGTTTTATGTAATTAGAATTCCATTGATTTGTTATTGTTGATATATTCTCATGTTTCAAACAACTCTGTATTATTTCACTTCTGAATGATCTAGAATTGTTATATTGTATACATATGTCAACGATAAATATTAGTATGTTATGCGATATGTTTTCACATTACTTTGTTTAATTTATTATTCAAAGTAATCATTATTTCAATGCATCTTTCTGTAGATAAGTGAATAATCTATATTATCATTTGTCTTCTAGGAATCATCAAGAATCGCATTATTATGAGATCACTCGGGTTATATAGATATATTTGTATATTTTAGAGCTTATAGATTAAACCACCTATCATCCTTTTATACATTTAAAACACCCATTCATCAAATCATACATTATTTGGAAACTGGTCCCATAATATCCAGTTGGAGCCACCATACCAAATGGAAAAGGAGCTGCACTAAGGTCCCGACCGGGTGGTTATCCCCCAATGTTGGTGCTACAATTTTAGAGGCATCAATAGGAGGGAAGGCTACATCAAGAAACAAAGAAGAGGATCCAAAGTTAAAGGAACCTAGCCCTCAACCTAACCTTGACTCCTACTACAGATTTATTGAAGGGGGCAGGGTCATTCCACAGAAGTTTGTTATTCCACTGTTCTTTGAGCCTGAGAACGAGAGATCCAAAACTCATCGATGGATGCAGATTGCCAAATCCAAGGGTGTGGAAGACATTGGTCACATGGAGGAGAAGCTCAAGGAGATGGGCAGAGAATTAAGTAGCTTGAGAGACAGGGAGGCCATAATGGGAAATCAATTGGAGACATAAAATGCATGGTTGAAAGGACAGCTGCAAGAAAGAGAGAACCAATTGGCATGTATGGTTAGTGTCTCTTTGGAATAAATCTAGTGTAGGATGCCAGCTAAATCCTATGCCCTATACCTCAAGGAATAGTGGTTGCAGTTCCAGATCAAGACCCTAGCACAGAGAGGCAGTATACCATTTCAGGACTACAGGTAGTTCATTGATATTTGTGATCAAAACACACTAGAAGATAGGGCCAAGATGTCTGAGTTTTGTTTGCATAATATGGCCTTAACATACATGAATGTATGGGACCCTAATGCCAATATAGGAGATTTACAGTTGATGGATTTGGCATCATGGATGAACGATGAGGAAGCAAGGGCTACAGAAATGAAAAGGATATTGGTGAGAGAACAAACATAACCTTTTATGATTAGAGCTGAGAAGTCCAATCCAATGGCTCTCATCAGCACACATAATTTAATTGCAAATGATCCTTAGCTTGCACACAGGTATCTTGCTGCCCAAGAGCAAGCAATTTCACATTGTGAGGACATGTTCGGGTTGTTAGGGGATGACAGCATACATGCTTTCCTGAGGAGATGGAACACATTTCCATGCAACTTAAAGATAAGAGAGTACCACTCTCCTCAAAGAATGAGAGAAGAACTGAACATGACACCCATGTACAAGCAATCTATGCAAAGGCTCAAAGTCAATTGGATTGGCTTGAAACTCAGTCCACCACTACTCTTAGGAATGCTAGAAGGAAGGAAGGAAGAAGAAGAAAAGAGGCAGTGGGAGGAGGTAGAAAAGAAAGCAGGTTTCTATGAACAAGAAGAGGAAACCACAATAGAGGCATGGGATGTTAGGGAGGCCACTAGAGCTATGAAGGATATGGATATTGATTGAGTTGCTCAAAGGATGAGCAACACTTTCAGTAGGGGGGTGATGATGAGCCTCATCATTGGGTAATTATATGGGCCTTAATTCACCTCCTAGCTTAGTCAAACCAACTTTTCTCACAACTTATTACATGTTTTTTATTATATTTTGTTTATGAGATGAGTTAGAGTGGGATATCATGCCTAGTGGACTAATATGCATTGAATGTAGGTTTGAAGGAGAAAATCAAGGAATTTTGGCAAAGACTAAGGTTGAAACTCAAATGGGACAAGGGAGAGGGATTGTAGGAGGTAAATCCTCCTCATTTACTTCTCCCCCATTCGAATATTCCTCCATTTATCACACCAGCTTGGAGTGTAAGCAACCAAGTCATGAGGATTAGAAGGTAACCGAGCAAGTGAGAGACAAAGGGCAAGTTTATCTCGAGTTTGGGAGATGAGCCTCCCTAGTTTTAAGGAATTCGTTGGGGACTTCAGTTGTATAAGTAGAGATGCCTAGAGCCTCATTAGGATTCAGATTTTTGTTGTAAAATTCTAAGTATTTTCAAGCTCCAGACTTGTGGAATATTTTGATGTAATTTTCTATTTAGGTAATAAGAATGAGTTTTGTTTTGAGCCATCACTAATTTAACTCAGAGGGATGAAGCTCTTGGGTTAGGGCGCAACCCTAGCAGCCAAGGCTCCTCTTTTGTATCTGTATGTTTAGCTTAGTTTCATAGCTTCATTGTTAATTTTTCTTTAGAGGTATTTTCATTGCAAGTAGTGTAGATTTGATTGGTTGTTTATTAGTTTGCTTCCATTTGTGCCTTACTTCAGTAGCAGGTTGGTAGGGATAAAAGAAGCACCACAAGGCTGTCAGCAGGTGTCTTGGCCTCACTTCTTCCCTCTGGGATCATGATTTGAGGAAGGGACCCTTATGCAGCCCCAAAAACACAGATTTCTATTTCTTTCATAAGATTTAAGAGTTTACTGTATTTAAGCTAGCATTTGATCAGTTTTGCAAAGTAGGATTGCATTTCCATCTCTTCTATATTCATTCTTGTAGTAGATCTCATCCATGATTCCATTCCTTTCAGCTACTTTCCTCATGCATAAGGTAGACAATTAGTTCATTAATTCTGCTTTTCTAGCTTATGAGAATGCTTCTTGTTTACATGACTTTTTGGAAATTACACATGTTTGATGTAGAGCAGGCACTTTAGAAGTAGATAGAGATCTCATAGCAAGAAACCACCTTCCAACTCCATTCACCCATAGGCATTCCTCGTTTCCATCAAAACCTTCACCAATTTCATCATTTTACATAGAAATTTCCTCAAGAATTTTGAGCGAATCCAACTATCTCCTAAACTTTGTTTTGGTTTTTGAGTGATACTAGGCTTCTTCTCACTCCATTCCACCCATCAACTACCTTCCCCAAGCTTTCCATCACCTCCAGCACCCATCATTTTTCTCACGGCTACATCTTGTAGAAATACAGGGAGTCATGTAGGTTTCTAGTACATCTTGTAGGTTTTCCTGTAGTGGCATGTTTTGAGGCCGAATTGAGGGAAAAACTCTAGGAAGCCCCCAAAGGTCACCCAAGGGTACCCCACACCATCTAGCCATCTCCTAAGCCTTCTAGCCATCCTCAAACATCCTTAAACCACCTGCCACATCACCCAAAGGGATTAGTTTGCATATTTGATTTTGAATGAAAGAAAAAAAAGACAAAACGTAGTTATTTCAGTCCCTTAACTTGCACAACAGTGATGTTTGATGATTTTAAATTCCATACTTAGACAGTAGCATTTGGTTCATGTTAATTTAGTGTTATTTCAAAGCATAGTTTCTTAGCAGTTAATTAGGAAATGATGTGATTTAGCATTGAATTTCAGCCTTTTTCATTATTGCAATAGATCAACTCTCTCTTAGATTAGATTTCCATTTCTTTGATCAAGAAACCAAGCTTCTTCTGAATCCATAGAAGTCTGGCTTGAAAATGCCCAGTGGTCTCTCTCTAGCTGAACAAGTGACAAAATGCAGAACCATCACTTTTACTTGTGTATACAACACTGTCACCTCCAAGTTTGTACGAACCCCGGGTTGATAAAGTAAAGTTGGTATCCCAGGAGTTGTAGAATTCTAGATGTAATACTAGTTTTCATCAAAGATGAGAGGTATACTGACAACTTCCCTTGTTTGAGCGTGATATGCATGATTGAAATGGAAACGACTAACTCGATTTCAGAGGGGATGGTCAGTTACTTAGACAATGGGTTTTCAAAGACAAAGTAGTATAGATGGAGGTCAAATATGAGCACAATGGGATGGATGTGGCACAAAGATGTATGGGACATTGTAAGTGGAATACAAGGGACTCAAAAAAGACTCCACAGATGCAAGGGTGACTCATATCTGATGCTGTGAACAAGGTTGAGTTGATGATTCTGCCACATGGGGGGAGGCCCAAAGGGGACCATAAAAACATGAGTAAAAATGGTCACTCATGATGAAAATCGACACGTGGGTCAACCAATGCAAAGGTAAACTGGTACTAGAGTGCAAGTGACTCATATGAATAAATTTGATTTTAATAGGCGACAAAGTGAGACATTGTGGAAAAATGGCTTCACAGTGAGATGTCAAATTACCAAAAACAAAGAGAGACCCATTATAGAAATCGGTGAGAGATTTCCAATGGTGCGACAATTCGTCAAACTGAGCTAAGGTTTGGTTGCAATGGGCGATGAAAAAAACTCAAATTTTTCATATAAAAGGGCTTCTTGTCCCCAAACCTAATTCATTTGCATAATGAACTGATGGAGAATTTGGAGAGGAGGAGAAGGCCCTAAATCTGGATGATCCTATAGTTGAAAAACCAACTGTCAGGATTTAGATCTATGAATTTCAGGTATATGAACTTACTTTTCTAAAGATGACCTTAATGCTTCTTGGAAGAATGGTTCCTTGTGAAGAATCAAGGTAATATAAGATCATGAGAATGAACTACTAGAGAAGGTCTAGAATTATATCTACCTACTAAGTCAAACATGGGGACTGAGTGGTAAGTGTGGCATCACATAGAGTAGAATTCTTGAATATATGGTATCAATCATCTACAATATGTGATATGTATATGGCTTTCTAGAGAGACTGGTAGGCCAAACTATCCAAGGAATGAGAGGATAATTGACCATACCTAGATCGTTCGAGTCTAGGCTGTGACTTATGTTAATTAAGTGATAAGGTGGCTAGTGCTAATCATGACCCAAGCATGAGATATTTTCCCCCAGTATATGATGATGGATGGGATTGATCAAGTATGAAAAGGTGGAAATGATGCCTCAAGATGGATAAGTTTGTGGAGCGCCATTGTGTGCCAAGTGCTCAAATAATGGATTCAATAATTCAAATCTATTGGAAAAAAATCCTTTAGAGGATGATGAGCAGATGTAGGGGCATATGTTCCCCCTAATTTTGAATGGATGGATGTAGCATGCTATGGACATGTCGAATGTATTTAGAATAGTGGACTCTAAACATAGTTTGATGTTGTGGTTCACCATTTGTTGTTTATGGTTGTCTTCTTATGGGAATAATGGATAGATATAGTTAGAGAAAGGAATTGATGGATTACCAATGTCATTTTGTACTGCATATATAAGTCAAGTGGACTGAATTCCTAGGTTTGCATACATGGTGTCACTATAGTAAAGATTGGCTTAAGATATAATGAACTAATGCTCACTTAGACAACACTAGGGTTGAACAAGAAAAATGTCTAAGGGACTGGGTTGTTGATGAAATATGGAGGAATGATAAATTGGATCATCCCCATGGTGATGTGGAGTGTTATGAGACTTTATAATTTCTTCAACATGGGGAAGAATAATGGTACTAAAATCAACACTACGAGATGCACTAGGAGGTTTGGGGAGAATTTCTTCTCCTCGACTCATGAAAGTGAATTCCCCCTTACCCAAACATTGAGTGGCAACGTAATGAAAAAAAGGAGGATGTGGTTCAAATTAAGGGGTTTGGAGTAAGGGTTTATTGAACCAATTGACATCACTGTGGATGAATTCTTTGGACTCCACAACATATTGATCATGGGTTTGCTACGGAAGGAAGTATGCACGAGGGTGCATATCATCCCAAGGATAACCAGCGGTGGTCATGGCTTCCATGATGTCTTCATCAAAATCAAATATGGGAGGATGAAAGGAAGAGAGATCACATGATGAAGAGGAGCTACCCGAGGCATCTTCATGAGAGATAAGGTTCACCTGTGCATCATCAACAAGGGGAGAAAAATGACTAATATATGTAACATCTCTTGATGTTGAGACAAAAGTGTTCTTCAAAGAAGGTTCAAAAAAATCACAATAGGAAACTTCAAGAGAGTCCCAATAGATCAATCCCATGGATGATGATAGGTATAGAATATGGGTGGAACTATCCTTCATCTCGACATCAGGAGGGGGAATCACAATGGTGGGTTGGGAAACCTCCTATTCTGGTATAATAGTGTGACCATAACCTATAGGTAGAGGGGAAGTGGAATCACTATGAGCGATATATAACTTGCAAAGAACTTGAAGTGTATCGCATAAATATGTGAGACATGGACAATGATGGGAATAATGACCATAGTTATCACACAAATCACAAGGGTGATTCGTGCGCAAGGATCTGTTCTTCTTAGCTAAATTCAGTAAGGTGACATGGACCTCAGGAATGTTAGAGTCAAGAAAGGTATCAGACATCACATTCTTGATATGAGGGAGTTCAGGACAATTATTGGTGGCATGACCAACAACATCACTCAAAGCACATGGAGGAGAAGAATTTGGCAGTTTAGGATGAAATTGGGTTGTTTTGGGTGCCTTGTATTTGGGTCCCTTTTTCCAGGGTTTTCCCCCTTCACCAGATGCTTTCGCAACATGATTGGCTTCCTGCTGAGGTTGTTGTGGAACTGAAGCAAAGGAAGTGGTAGGAACAACAATTTGAACTAAGGTTAAAGATTTAAAAGGTTTGAGTTGATTAGTAGGAGTGTTTGTGGGAGGATTGATGTACCAGATTAGGATCCCCAAGGCAATGTTAGGTAAACTCAACCTAGCCATAACAAGGGTAGAAAATATTCCAGGTGGTAGGAATAACAAAGGTATCTAACCAGAAGGGTAATAACCTAGGGGAACTTCTCCTGGATGGTTAAGACCTCGGGGGGCAGTTTCAAGCTGAAAAGGGTTGAGAGAGATACCAGTAGAAAGAAATTGGCCAGGAGTAATTATACCTGAAGGTTGGGTGGAGTTAGGAGCAGGAGGTTGCGGAGGGGATGGTTGCTGTGAAGGTGTACTAGACCATTTATTGGCATCCCGTGATGCCTGAAGCATGCAAACACTGAACGATCTAGGCTAGGAAGGGATAAGCAGTGGGCCATAATAAGCCCCAAGTAGTGTGGACTCTTTATAGACTCCAGGCGACACATTAGTAAGGGAAGTGACCGTATTATTGCTATTCATAGATGAGATAATGGTCTAAGGAGATGTCTGAGGCTGAGGGTCATAGAGAGTCAACTGATTGACAGTGACAATATTTCCACTGTGGGGAAAGCACATCTTTGTAAATATAGTGAATGCGAAAATGGAAATGGAATAGGTGTAACTATGACCCAACAAGATATTATAATATAATGGGGCATCAATGAATTCGATATCAATCAAGACAGTCTTACTGACAACAGTAATGGGACAGTTGTGATAAAACTGAGGGGTTGCGAGGGATGATTGTCGATAGTGGATGGGGATAGGGCAGGGGATTTGAGTTGCTTCCAAACACTAGCAACCATCACACATGTGGAGGCCCATTCATCTATGATGCACCACTAGATCGTGGCATTATTTATGGATACTAGTATTTGAAAGACAACTGAGGAAGGAAGGGGGGATGTTCCACTTTATCAACATAAAAAGAAATCAGACAATTGTGAGAAGGATCCACAATTCCTAAAGAAGAGAGTAGAGCTTTTTGTTGTGATGGGCACATTTGGAGGAATTCCAACATTGACATGGCAACAGGGAACTACGCCAAGTCATCTATTATGTTATAGGTATGGGAAGCTTTAGAAGAAGCAACATTTCAACATAATGGACCTTTGGGGATCTTGGGGGGAACCTTGAATTTTGGTAGATGGATCTGTAAGGTGTCAATTGGTGATGACAGAGGCTCAATGGAAACTTTGGGTTGAGGATCGATCAATGACTTGGAAGGGGTCTTGTAATATTGGTGTGACTGAGTTTGAAGGTTGACTTGTTCGGTGGTGAGTTCGTCGAAATTCATATGAGGATCTGTTAATTGTTCTGGCCAGATTATGGAGGTGGAGGAGCTACATTACCCTGTTTGGGTTGGAAAACTACATATCCTTGATGGGGAAAAGGATTGGTAAGCACAATCGGTTGTGATGAAACAAGAGGGGGAGGAGGCAGAGCAATGGCCTGAGGTCCTCTAGAAGTAGTTGCTTGAGCTTCTCATGCTTGGTGCATTTGAGGTAAAAGGGGCATTTGTGAGTATAATGGCCAAATACACTACAACATGCACAAGGTTTATTTGTACGAATATATTTTTTTTGCTTGGGTTGTCCACCCTGTTGCTGGGTTGTAGGATTAAGCTGGTCACCCTGAGGGGCATTAGCTAGTGGAACTTGGTTGCCTTGGTTACCTTGAGATGGTTGGTTATGTTTACCCTTCACCTTATTCTTTCACTTGGGTTTCAGGGGATTGGTTGCACTCTGCTGAGCATACACTTAACCTTGAGGAGGTCGCTATTGTGTTGGCAGAGGTGGAGGAGGCATGGGAGGTTGGGGCGCTAGTGCCAGAGGAGATGGAGTGCTAGGTGGTGCATAAGGATAGAAATAATTGGTGGAAACATTATGATAACTAGGTGAAGTGACAACTGGCCCTGTCATGGATTGATGCAGATAGGGATATGTGTATGACATGCTTGAACCTTGGTAAGGGTTTCCATTGGAAGGAGTAGGGGGGGGGATAGGTGGAAGTGGAGCTGGTCCCCTCCTGGGGTTGACCATAACTCATGTGAGGTTGAGGATATGGTGGAGGTTTAGGGTGTGAGATAGATCCATCAATACCGTCATCGACATGAGATGCCCTTGGCACATTAACATGAAAGGCCAAGGCAGACCGAGAAGGACAATATAAACATATCCTATTTGTGCATAGATCAGGTCATATTTCAAAGCTACTTGGAGCGCTTCTTCCTTAGACTGGGGGAAGTGGGAGGTGACAACTTTATTAATGGGGGCCAAAAGAGATCTAAGGAACCAATCCATATAGATACAATCTTCAATTTTAGGGTCCCTATGCATGCTCCTCCTTCTATGCCATTCTTGAACATGATGAGATAGGTGGGTGGTGTTATCACTCAGAATTTTCTCTAGAAGTTATTAGAAGAAAGAAAATGACCGAGCTAACCACAAACCAACTTTTGGGCATAGGCTCTAGCCAACCTAGGCTCAGAGAGGGCTCTCTCTATGTGATTTAGCTTTGTTTGTTGGGATTTCAGACTAGTTATGAATGTTTAGGGGGGTTTTTGATTTGTATTAAAGATTGGATGGTGGAATCCTTAAAACAGATGGATAGAATGATGTCTTTAGACCATTGGGCTATGGAGTCAATAGAAGGCAGTTGGACTAGACTCACTAAAGGGAATGTTCAGAGGGAAAGCTAGCAGAGTAAAGCGTAGGTCTTTGGAACAAGAGGGTGAAATGGTTTTAATCAGGGTGATAGAGCAATTAAGAATTCTAAGACCGAGATATAAAGGAGGAATAGAGGGTAATCAAAACAAAGGGAAATTAAGAATCCTTTGATATGGATTATCAAGAAACAACCTAAACTAAGGTATCAGTTGAAAACATTTAAATGCCTAACTATTAAAACAGAGTGTAATTAAACAAATTCTGAGATATTGTTCTAGTTATAGCATTCAGATTCAGAAATACATTAAAGATTGTGGAAAAAATTTAAGAAAGATAACAACAACATGAGAAAATACTTGTTTGCACTTTGCTTAACACATGAATCCTATGAAATATCTTGTCTTTATTCATCAATCCAGCTTGCTGGCCCAGTCAGTGATACAATAACTTTACAGTCTTTTGATCAAGAAGTCTATAGAAATGTCTAAGAATCCACCCTACATACTTCGAATTGTGAAGTATTTATACAAAAGTTTATTAAAAAATATCCCAAACTAACTTGAGATTTAATCTAGGAAATAAAAATATCTTCTTGCTAGAAGGTAGAGACAGCTATTGAATTGCTTCATGATGTCCCTAGTATTTTGGTGCTGTTGGTCTTTATAGTTGGGTTTCTAGCCTTTTATGCTGCCTTTACCTTTTACCCTGTTGACTATACATTAACCTTTTTACTACATTTTACTATAGTAAATCAGTCAAGTTTTCCCATAATTCAACATCGGTAACTTGATTTTCAACATTCTCCTATATATCTCATCTGCCTCGGTGTACTTAGCAAAAGTAGGCCTAGTGATGAATAGGTGTTTCACCTCATGCTGGAGGAAAAACAGGTTTTCAAATGTATGGTAAATAACTTTGCCTGTTGGCAATGCCTTTATTGATGATGTACTGGCCTGTTCTTTAGCTAGCTCTCTGATTTTGTTGTCATAATATTGTTGTGTCATGAGCTTGTCATTTATGACAAAGGAACTGGGTAACCCTTTCTCTCTCAAAATTTGAAACTTGGCCATAAATCTATCAACTGCTACTTGCATATTTTGACACTTGTCCTCCAAGTTTAACATTATGTTTCTCTTGGAAAATCTGTCCTATCCTCTATATCCAATTCCTAAAGTTCATACTTGTTTTTACTGTTGAGGAAGTGGATAAGTCTGGTAGCATCTTTAGGCATGTCTCCTAGTTCTTCCTTGACTTTTTGGATAGCTTCTGTAGCTATCTTTATCAGATCTATCTGTTCAAAAATCACTTGAATGGATGGCCAAATATCATTGATAGAGTCAATGATATTGGCCCATAATAGTTCCTTGGCTTGCCCAAGGGGTTCCTTTAGTGTTAGATCTTTCTCCATGGCCTTTAATCTTTCATTCATTCTAGCAGCTTTCTGCACTTCTTCCTTGTGCATAATTTTGGAAAGCTTGTAATCTGTTTCCAAGCTTGTCACCTTTTCTTTCAGTTTGTTCATTTCTATAGCCTGAATAGAAATTTCCTCCATGGCTCTGACCAACTTTTCTACTTCTTCTCCTGATGCACCTGCTGCTGATGTAGACTCTGTTGAAATTGGTTGTGCTGTAGGCATGGGAGCTGTGGGAGCCAATGAGGCTACCAGCGTTGAAGGGACTACTGATGAGACTGTTGGGATGGCATTTGCAAATGTAGTGGAAATATCACTTTGCTTCAATTGAATTAAAGTGTCTAATTCATTCTCTGTCTCCCTTTATTGATCATTCAATTTCACGACTAGGTCCATCAATTCTTCATGGTTAGTCTGGTTCTCCAAAACTTCCAGTGTTTGGGGATGCTGCAGCTGAGGTATCTTCAATTATTTTTTCAGTGTATCAATGTCATCATTTTTCTTCTTTATCAGCTGTTCAGTGGCTTTGATATCTTTGGAATCATGTCCCACTTCAATGACTAAGTCTTCCAAAGACTTAATTCTAGTATCCTTGGCCTATTATTTCTAGGGCTCTGATACACCAACTTAGCTTAGGCTAGTGTCTTGGAGTAGGAGAGTAATTAACTCTCCAAGATAGTAAAAACAAACAAGTAGCTGTATCTTGTGGTAGGAAAGAAATCCAATTGTTGCATTTATGCTCTGGGAAAGCTCCTCTTAAAGGAGAAGCACGAGATCGTGTCTGAACCAGTGTGGGAATCAATCCTTCCTCATTGGGAATGACGCTAGATATTCACGTATTAAAAATGGTAAACCTCGGATTAACCATTGTCGAGGAGCCTGGGGTCACTTGTTGGTAAACCTTGGATTATGTCAAGGAGCCTTCAAGGGGATTGAGCTTGCTACTCTACCCTTGCGTGCGTATCAGATCGTAGACTATTCCCCCAGGTATATTTGTCTCAGTTGGTAACCTTAGTGGCCATATTCTTTAGGACTCTTCCTGAGGTGACAGTGGTGGGAAGATCCCACTGTACCTGGAGCAGACGTCAACTAGACTCACTTGGATTTTCTAGGGGGTTCTCTTCACTCGAGACGGTTAAGTGGAGGAACTTGTGCCAGTCTATTCATTAAGTAGGTTGCCGGGGTAACGGTTCCAACCGCCATTTCTGTATTGAACTCTGCGACGTTGGATTTCATCACCAACTAGTGTTTTCAGTACGGAAAGTTATTGTTTGTGTGTGTTTGATCTCCTAGATTCTTTAGGCGTGTGATTCAAATTTGTTTGGTTCTTTAGAGACTTTAGGTGCTTTTCATTGAGATTTTACTTTGTTTTCCTGTGAAGTAGTTAAAAGTTTTCAACTGTGGCTGAATTACCAAGGCAGTCCCGTAGACTTCGGGGCCAGTCTCCTGAGTTTGTAAACGTGGCTGAGTTACTGAGGAAGTCCCGTAGACTTCGGGGCCAACCTCCTGAGGAAGTACCGAGCCAACTTGAAGGCTTGAAAGTCCTCGTAACTCCTAGAGACAGTAGAGTTGGGTCACCTGAAGAAGGAGAATCTTCTTTGATAGTACATCCTGATTTTCAACCGTTAGTAGCAGATTATAATCCACAGTCAGTTTTTGTTTCCGAAATTGCTGGTAGCTTTTCATCTACTAGTGATATAGGTGAAGAACTTGAAATATCCGAGCCTGAAAGTGAATTTGCTGCTACTTCGACATCGGGGTTTGTTTCTCCAACTTCTAGTGGTCCTGGTTCACCTAGGGTAGAAAGAGTAATCACCCAAGATCTTCCTTTTGGACTTATTGCTATTGAAGAACTTGCTCCGGAAGAAGAAGTAGGCATCCCTATCCTGAAAACAACCTGTTATTGAACTAAGGGAGCGTGAATCAATTTTTTACAGTCCACCTAGGAGCAGTTCTTGGTATCTTTCTTTGACTAATTTTTTAGAAAACTCAGGGTTAAGTTTTTCACCACCTCGTGCTCCTTATCACCCAACACCTAGAGGTTTTTATACTCCCGTCAATATGGCAGGACAATCATCCATGTTTACTCAATCGCCTGAATCTTTTTTGTACGGCGATCCTTCTGTTCCCTATGGGTATCAGTCACTTTCTGGTACTTTTTCGGGGGCATCTCCTCAACCCATTGAGCAAGGGTTATTAACTGGAAACAATGGTACTAAGCCATTGAGTGTAGAGGACATTCTTATGATGTCAGGTTCTATTCCCAATCCTCAACCTCAAGGTGGCCAGTTACCGCTTGGGGCGCAGCCTCAATTAACGCCTAGGGGGCAACCTCAAGGTACACAGTTTGCATCTGGGGGGCAACCTCAAGGACAGTACATACCTATGGGACAGTACGTTCCTCAAGGTCAACCCCAGACTCAATATGTACCCCAAGGTCAACCCCAATATCAATTTATACCTCAAGGTCAACCCCAGTATCAGTATGTGCCTCAAGGGTATCAACCCCAAGGTCAATACTTGAACCAAGGTTTCCAACCACCCTCCGGTCAAACGTATGTTCAAGGAACGGGAAATGTACCTTTCAATTATCAATCCTACCCTCAATCCGGTTATGGTCCTCAGTATTCTCAACCAGTTATGGGTCAGTACCCCGGAATGAATATAGTGTGGGATCCATCGCAAGCTCAACAGGTATTGCAGCCAAGTGTACAGTTGTCATCTCAAACTGGACAACCCTTAGTTTCTGGTACACCCCAGCAACCAGTCCAGTCTAACATTCAAACTTCTGTACCTTCGGTAGTTTCTCAGCCTCGGCCTAGTACACCTCGTACTCCGCCTCAAACGACTGCTACAATTGCCGCAACATCTGTTCAATCTACCCCACCTACTTCTGGAGTATCGACAGCTCCGGTTTCTACTGTTCCTGTATCTACTCCTCAGATATCTTTACCACCGTTTGGATCTATGATCCAAACTTCGGTTCAGATGCCTGTAGAACAACCTGGTTTAAGTACGTTTGTCACAAGTCAACCACAATTTACTTATCAACCGTACCAGGGACAGTACCAATTCGGTCCTGCTGTGCAGCAGTCAGTCTATCAGTATCAACCCTACCCTGGGTACACTTATCAACAACCTCAACAACCCCAGTACGGTCTGGTTAATCCTGGTTTTCCGGGAGGATACAATATCCCGAACGCGATTCCTATTCCTAGTTATCCTGGATATCCTCCTCCTGGGGCTGGTCTCATGACCCAAAGTTTTAGGGATCCTAATCGGCAGTTACCGTTTATCGCAACTTTGGACTTACCTGACTTGTCGCGCCTAACGAACGATCCCATTAATTATCTTCTGTTTTGGCCGCCAATGCCGAATAAGTTGCCCAATGACATTCCCAAGTTCGAAGGTAAATCAGGAGAGGACCCGTCGAACCATGTGATGACTTACCACCTCTGGTGTGCGTCTAACTCCATTACAGATGATTCAATCCATCTTAGACTTTTCCAGTGCACTCTAATTGGTCTCGTGGCCAAGTGGTACATTGAGTTACCGCAAGGCACTTTTTATAATTTTAGTCAGTCAGCTACCTCGTTTTTAACTCATTTTCAGTTGCCAGTCCGATATGAAAATGGCACGGAATTGTTAACTTCGTTAAAGAAATCGACATCCACTTACATTTCAGATCATATTCATGAGTGGAGACGTCGACGGCATTTAGTGAAGGTATTTATTCTGGATCAGATCTTGGCTGAGTGGTTTGTAAAATCTTTGTTGCCAAAGATCACTGAAGATGTTGCTAAAGCCGGAGTTGTTACTGAGGAGCAAGTAATTGCTCAAGCACAGTACCTTGACTTGGTCTATACTCAGTCAGGTACGTTACACGAAAAAATCCCCGATCTTCCCAAGAAAAATCAAATCACTGCAGCTCCTTCGGGATCTCATGCCGCCGATGGTATGATTGGCACGGTTAACACTAAAAGTAAGAAGAAGTTTTCCAAGAATCCTTCCCCTATCATAACCTTGCCTGATTCCCCAACAGGAGATTCTTCTGCAGAGATTTCCGCCGATATTCACATTGTAGAGTCATCTACAGCCAAATCAAAATCCGGTGGGAAGAAGAATAAAACGGACAAAAGTTCAAAGGAAAAACCTGAAAAGGCAGAATCTAATGATGAAAAGTGCAAACGTCGTTATCCTTGTCTCATTTGTGACGATGAATATTTTACAAGAGACTGCCCTCATCGTGCAGAGGTTGCGAAGATTGTCAAGGGTTCCCAAACTCCTGCTGTTTTGAAGGATCCTTTTCCGGCTCAAGACAGTAAGATGATAGGTTCATCCTCAAATGCCAATGAAGAACCCATACTGATGATGTCCCATGTTAGGATTGCGACTCGATCGCAAGATTATGGTAGTAAAAGTCCTGTTGATGGTAAAGAAGCAGAATCTTCTCATTCTAATCCATCAACCTCAGCTCCCGGTTCCGATCCACTACAGATCGAGAAACCTAATCGAGACTTGGTAATCAAACCACCTGCCAAGGGTATACTTCGAAAGTCATCTTTCAATCCACATGCGAGAGCCGCTCAGAATTATAACATTTTTGAGGATTTAGCTGTTTCACCCTCAGCAATGTCGGCTTTGGAAGTGCTGCAATCATGTCCAGCACAACGTAAATTACTTTTTTCGGCTATAGGAGCTGTTGATGTTCAGGACTCGAACCTAATGATTTTTTATCTAGAAAATAGTACACCGTGTTTGCCTCATCAAATGGCTTTCCAGATACCAGTTTGTCAACAGCTTCTCTTTCTCAGATAACAACAAGAGGCTAATCGAGGCATTGCAAGTTGTCAATCAGATTCAGCTCACATCAAGTCAACTAATGGATGGTTGCATAGACTAAAGGAACTTACAACATATCTATGAGTAAGGGTATCATGAAGCAATGGCTTGTGGAAAGGTGGATAAAGAACCATATGAGGATGATCTGGAGGAGTTACGACATTTTTCATTCCATGAAACTGAAGGGGAAAGGGGCATCAAGGATGGACCTGTAATAGATGCACCACACTTGCTCCCATTAAATTTGTGTAAGCATAACACTGGGATGGATGACAAACCAAAGCTAGCCTCGATTGGAGACTATTAGGATGAACAAACTACAAAAGATATTTTCGACTTCCTAAGACAATACGAAGATTTGTTTCCTCCGTCAATTGCAGAAATGAAAGGGATCAAGGGAGACCTAGTGGAGATGAAAATAATATTAAAACATGATGCAAAGCCAGTGAAGCATCAACCTTATAGAATGAACTTGAGATTTAAAGAGAAAGTGAAGAAAGAGATAGACGAGATGCTAGAAGTAGGGCTTATTTTTTTGGTGGACTAGGAAGAGTGGGTGAGTATGGTTGTAATACAAAACAAGAAAGATGCTACATAAATAAGGGTCTGTGTGGACTGCTGCAGCTTGAAGAATGCTTGTGTGCATGCCCCATTTCCCACACCATTCAGTGATGAGGTTCTAGATAATGTAGTGGGGAACGAAGCATGCTCCTTTACATATGGATTTCTAAGCTATCACCAAGTCAGAATCTCCGAGGAGGATAAGAAGAAAACTACCTTCACTACAGAATGGGGATCCTACACCCATCATGTTACGCCATTTGGTCTCAAGAATGCACCTATAATTTTCTTGAGAATTTTAATTGTAGCCTTTAGGGACTACAACCACAGGTTCTTAAAGGTCTACATGGGTGATTGGATGGTTTATAGTCTACTTAAGAAACATTCCAATATGCTCGGGATAATGTTTGATCATTGTAGACAACTACAAATATCATTGAACTTAAAGAAATGTATATTTGTAGTCCAGTTTGGCACACTTTTGGGCTACATAGTGTGAAAAGAAGGAGTATGTGTAGATCCTACCAAGGTTGCGATGCTAGTGAATATGGACCCACCCGTAAGTGTAAAACAACTCAAATCCACTTTGGGACATACCGGATACTATAGGATATTTATCCACAACTACTCCTCCATTACTGCACCAATGGAGAAACTTTTCAAGAAGGATGAGAAATTTACGTGGTTGGAGGATTGTTAAGTTACACTCAACATACTGAAAGAAAAGCTGGTAAGTGCACTGATTTTGGTCTTACCTGACTAGAACAAACAGTTCCATGTCCACATCGATGCATCTAGTATTTCTTTGGAGGTTGTTCTGGCTCAGTCGGGGAAAGGGAGCCTCGACCACCAAATTTACTTTTCCAGTAGGAAGTTATCCACAACAGAAAACACTTATACCATGATGGAGCATGAGGCACTTATGATGGTATATTCACTCCAAAAATTCAGACACTATTTGCTGGGGGGGGTCGTTTAAGTTTTTCACTGACCATTCTGCTTTGAAATACTTAGTGAACAAGCATGTATAGGAGGGAAGAATTTGCAAGTGGTTGTTGTTATTTTAGGAATTTACTTTCGAGGTAATCGTTAAGCCTGGATGACTAAATTTGGGACCTGATCACCTCACATGGTTGGAATCAGGAGAAAGTGGAGGATCCCTGGATGATAAACTACCAGACACAAATTGTTATATATTGAAGTATTACCATATTACCTAGAAGATATTACAACCTTCTTAGCTACAGGAAAATCTCCATATGAATACACAACTACACAAAGGAGACATATGGTTGTCTGAGTGGATGATTATCAATTAATTGTGGTGAAACTGTATAAATTGGGCTTGCTCACGTGTTGCAGAGATGTGTCCTTCACCATGAGAGACACGATGTGCTATGGGAATGCCATTCAGTAATTATGGGTGGCCACGTTGGAGGAAAATCTACAGCAAGGAAATTATTGTAGGAAGGACTATGGTGGCCAACGGTTTTCAAATATGTGAAGGAATACACCAGAGGATGTGATATTTTCCAAAGGGTTGGAAGGCCATCACGCTGATATGAACTTCTATTGCAATCGGTATGTGCACTGTAGATATTTAAGAAATGGGTGGTCGATTTCATAGGGCCTATCAATTCATTTGTGCGTCACTCTCATGCTAGGTATATAATCACTGCAATAGAGTACCTCACCAGATGGGCTGAAGCAGCACCTGTAAAGGACTGTACTGTGAATACTACCGCCAAGTTCATATTTGAGAATATCATATCTAGATTCAAGTGTCCCAGGAATCTCACTAGTGATCATGGGACCCACTTCATAAATGAGACAGTTGCTTCCTTACTTCAAAATTTCATGATACAACACCACAAAAACAGTCAGTACCACCCGCAAGGCAATGGTACCATAGAGGCATTCAACAAGATATTAGAAAAGGATTTGACTAAGATATGTCTGACCAACCGATATGATTGGGATGAGAGGGAGCCAGTGACCCTATGGGCATACCACACAACTGTCAAGCGACTACATAATCATACACCATTCCAGCTTGTGTATGGACAAGAATTTGTGGTGTCGGCTAAGTTCACTCTCCTAATAATTTTCATTGCCCAAGCCACTTAGATGACAGAGGAGGAATCAATTCAGAAGCGGTTAGATGAACTCTCGGAGCTTGATGAGGAAATATTTATGGCATATTTCCACCAAATGGTCAAGAAGCAAAGGCACAAGGTGTGGCATGACCGGTGTAGAAATTCTCATTGTAGATCACCTGATAATGCAATATACTAAAGCAAAATACTTTATCTACTTCAACAAACAAACTTGCGGAAGCGTAATCAATTTTGAGCAAGATCAAATAGAACACATATAATAGATGAAGAAGAAACAATCACACATGAACAGAAAAGAATACTCTAAGGAAAGCCTCAACTAAAAACCCCAATCTCTGTATTATCATACAAGTGGAAATATCTCTAGATTACACAAATCTTTAGCTCACAAGCTATCCAGCTCTTAGTACAATCTGTCAATGTTGCTCATAGATAGAATAGACAACACATATGCCTTCATTCAATCCTCCAAGCCTCCTATTTCCTTGCTCAGTTTCTCCTGGGTCCTCAAGCTGCCACCTATGTGTAATTACCTCACACACTGCTCACCAAACTCAGGAATAACTGCTCAATCCTCAAGGAAAGAATTCCTTCTGCATGCAAGAGATATCCTCATGGGAATATTCCTGCAACTGATAGTACACTATCCCATCCTTTGATATCAATTGGGTCTCTGTCTGAACTAACATGCATGAGTTATTTATGAGAGAATATTCAGTTATCTAAAGTACACGAGTTACATGCATGCATGCATTGACTAACTAAACTCACAATTAGTTCCACAAACTGTTGGAACTAATCTAACTAGACTTAACTCAGTTAACTGAGCTAACTAATTACAACTCAAAGTACAACTCATCCTGATCTCCTTAATTAAGGGATAACTTCCTCAATCAAAGGGATAATTGTTGCATGTCTTCACATAGACTTCATGTTTGATTTTTTCTAACTAATTAACTCAATATGAATTAATTAATTATTTTACAAACAACTTCTAAGCTCAAATTCGAATTTTAATTCACAATTTTAATTTAGGGACTAATTAAAATTGAAATGTATCCCGAAATTCTATTTATAACATTGCTATTTTTAGCACTTCTATATTTAGCATTTCTTGTTGCTATTTTCAACACTCCATCTCAACAAGAAAGGGATTATATGTCACCCCAATCCTATCTCTATGGAACTTGAATTTGCATTTTGACAATGCCTTAGTCAAAATATTGGCATCCTGCTCCTCAATCGAAACATTTTGCAACAACACCATCCTCTTCACCACACAGTCTCGAAGATGATGATACTGGATATCGATGTGCTTGGACCTGTCATGAAATACTGGATTCTCATAGAGTTTGATAAAACTCTGATTAACGAAATATATCACAGTTGAATCCATCCTATAATCAAACAATCCAACTAGAATTTTTTGCATCAAAATGACCTCACATGCTACCTGACTAGCAGCCATGTATTCAGCCTCTGCTGAGCTAAGTGCAACTAACCTCTGTTTCCTGTTGTACCAAGAAACTGCAGCTGAACCAAGGTTGAAAATTTCTCCTAAAGTGCTCTTCTGATCTAATGGACTCCCTGCCCAATCTACATCTGTGAAGCCCTGAAGCTTCACTCCCTCTATCCGTCTATACCATAATCCATACTTAGATGTGCCTCTGAGGTATCTCAGCACATTCTTTGTTTCCTTCCAAAACAGCTTGGTAGGCCGAACCATAGCTTGAATCAGCTGGTTCACTGCAAAGCATAAAACCAGTCATGTGTTCACTAAATACATCAATGAACCCACAAGTTGCCAATAAACAGTAGCAGCTACTACCTCACTTGAAGTAGCATCCTCCTTCCTCCAGTTACCTGCTAAAGCAGTTTGCATGGGCTTGCACTTCTCCATGTTGAATCTCCTGAGTACCTCATTGGCATACTTTCCTTGAGACACAAACACTTCCCCATCCTTCTGCCACACTTCCATGCCTAGAAAGTAATGCATGAGACCCATGTCTTTCATCTCGAACTCTCTTGCAAGGTCCTCCTTGTAAGACTTGATCAACTGATCATCACCTGTCAATATCAGATCATCAACATAAAGAACAATGATCAACTGCTTACCTTCTACCATAATGTGGTATAGGTTCGCATCTACTTCACTCTTTATGAAGCCCAAACCAGTGAAATAGTTGTCGATCCTAGTGTACCAAGCATGAGGTGCTTGCTTTAGCCCGTACAAAGCTCTCTTGAGTCGGCACACATGCGACTTATGATCGAAGGTCTCAAATCCTTTAGGTTGCTCTATGTACACCTCTTACTCAATTTTTCCATTGAGGAACGCAGTCTTCACATCCATCTGATGGATCTTCCAACCCATCTGTGCTGATAGTGCCAACATCGTTCTGATAGATGAGTACCTTGCTACAAGAGAAAAAGTCTCATCATAGTCAATCCCCTCGACCTATGAGAAACCACAGGTAACAAACCTTGCCTTATGTTTCTCCACACTACCATCAGCTGCTTGCTTTACCTTGTAAAGCCATCGAGAACTCGCCACTGACTTGTTCTCCTGTCTTAGAACAACATCCCAAACATTGTTCCAAACTATGCATTCATACTCCTCCACCATAGCATCAACCCAGACTGGCTGTTGCACTGCTTCCACGAAGGAAGATGGTTCGGTCTCTATACATTCCCCAACCAGTGCCATGTAACCAGTGTACCGCTCAGGTGAGCTCCCCTGTCTTCACTAAGAAGATGGTTGTCCCACATTCTCTCTCGCATCCATCAACAATCTGTCAGCTTCCCTTGAGCGTTTCCACCCATCTCTAGAAGACTCTACATGAGTGGATGTCTCCACTCCTGGATCCTCTACATGCACCTAATCCACATCAGTCTGAGGCTCCTCCTCCTTAGGAAACAAAACTTCCTCCTCTGCATGCAACTTGAGCTCCCTCTCAAGGGAAAATTGCATGGCCTTCTGCACGTCAAACTTCAGATCTCTGCATACCACTATCCTCTGACTGGTAGCCAAGAACACCCGATAGTTGTGGGGTGTATCAGTGTACCTACAAGTATCCCCAACTCAGCTGTTGACTCTAGCTTCTTCAAGGCATATTTGGTCACATGGAAAAATATTGATGAGCCAAAGATTCTGAAGTGACTCACATCTGGTCTCTTCCTGGAGAAAGCCTCCTCTAGTGTCTTCATCCCCAGTATACGATGCAGGATTTTATTCTGCAAGTATACTATTGTATTGCATGCCTCAGCCCACAAATGAAGTGGTAGGCCTTGGTCATGCAGCATCACCCAAGCTGCTCCCACAATCGTTTTGTTCTTCCTTTTGGCCACCCCATTCTGCTGTGGGTTATGGGGTGCCATAAACTTCTGTTTAATTCCTTTTACTGCACAGATGTCCTTAAACTGTTGAGAGACATACTCTCCACCATTGTCACTTCACAAGGCCCTTATATTCTTTCCTAATTCTTTCTCAACCAAGGCTTTGAACTCACAAAACCTTGAGAAGGTTTGATCCTTCTTCTGCATGAAACAGATCCAGCATCTATGAGAAAAATCATCAATGAAAATAACATAGTACCTTTGTTTAGCGGTGGAGGCTATTGAGAATGGTCCACACACATCTATATGAACTTGCTCTAGGATTGCTCCAGCTTGACTGTCTCTATCTTGAAAGGAATATTTTGCATACTTACCCAAGGTACAACCTTTGCATGTATCCACTTTCTCAAGTTTACCCTTGGGAAGGCCGATAGAAATCTGCTGCATGATCTTCAAGGCCCCATGGTGCAAGTGGCCCAATATTCTATGCCATAGCTTTCCAATATCTTGGCTTTGAACCAACTCTACTTTGGAACTCAATGCAGCACAGTCATCTACCTCCAGCTTGTAGAGATTCTTCACTCGAATCCGAATCCTTTTGGTCTATCCCGTGCTGATGTGTCTCAGGAATGCCTTTCCTTTATTAAAGACTACATCATAGCCTTTATCTTCCAACATAGTGATGGATACCAGGTTCTTCTTCAGTCCAGGCACATAATTTACATCAGTTAAGGTGAGAGCAGATCCATGCTCCCTCTGAAACACAACCGTGCCTTCACCTGAAACATGGTACTTTCCATCATCGCCCATCTCTATGCACATATGGAGGTCCTTCTCCTCCAAGGTACTGAATAAACTCTTGTTGTTGGTCATGTGGAATGAGGATCCACTGTCCAGGTACCAAACACAACCCACCATCAATGAAACCATGCATGCGATTAGGGTGAAATCCAATTCGAACTGTGAGACTAGTGCCTCGCCATCTAGTCCTTTCGAGGATCCCTTCTTCGATTTCTTCTGTGGATAATTTGTTGCATAATGGCCCACCTCATCACAATGAAAGCATCGCACTTTCGATTTGTCAATCTTATTCCCACCATGGGAAGAACTCGATTTGGAATGGGAAGCCTTCCCTTTCCCTTTCCTCACCTTACTCACTAAGACTAGATTTTCTTCATCATAATGCTTTGATGAAGAACCATCTCTGGTGCTTCTCCTTATCTCCTCCTGCATCAAATTCGACCATAGTCATTCCCAATCTGGTAGTTTCTCTCTTCCATTTAATAATTCTTGGTAGCTATGCCAGCTCTTAGGAAGACCGAGGAGAGCAAGACTCACCATGTCATCATCGGCTGTCGTGATTCCTACACTTCCAAGCTCATCCCTGCATGTGGTGAGTTTGTTCAGATATGTAGAGATCGTGTTGCCCTTTTCACATGATTTTCCTAAGCTTGTCTTTCAGTGCCAGCTTCCTCTGATTGATGTTGTTCTGAGATAGATCCTTCAATGTTTAGCACAATGAAAACGGTGTCTCCTTCCCATGGAGACTCGAGACAATGTGGTCTTGAACTCCCTCCAGAAGAATCCTCCTCGCTTTAGCCACACATTTCTTCCATTCTGCCAATTCTTGGGCATTAGCAACTGCTGGCTTGGGGACTTCTTGATCAATGAAGTCCTTCAAACTGTTGTCCTCCAATTCATGTGCTTGACATTCAAAGGCTTACAGGCCTATCAGTGGCGGGAGATTCAGTTTCAACTACATTCTGGATGAATTCCAAGAGAGCGAAGAAGTCAGGAGATGTAGACTACTACGCCAAGTATGATACCCAGAAAGGAGGAAAGGGAGTGCACATAGATCTAATCAACTCCCCAAAAATTAAGTTCGCCTACCACATTATTTTTTTTTTTCTGAATCAGACTATTCTATTATATTACAAAAAGTCAAAAATTACATCATCAGTGTTACAACAGGGTCTTAGCCCTGTAATTCCTGTCGAGAGATTGACAGTTTGCCCAAGTTTAAACATGTCCAAAATTACACAGGTACAAAAATTGGAAGCGATGACAAACTAGCATAACGACACATGACATTGCATAAGACCGACACCTAAAACATATGGATAGCCGACACATAGATTTTGAGATCTGGACTGAGTCCGAACACATACAAGATGACAATGAGTGAAAACAGAGAAAACTTTCCCTTCCCAGCGACTAAGAGCGAACAGCAGGTCGAGTTATTCATCGTCGGTGGTATGCGGTTCGTCCTCCTCCTTGCCCCTGAAGTGCTTGGGGATGTCCGGGTCGGAGAGCTGGATCCTCTGCGCCGGTTCGCTGGGGCCTGCAAGGGCAGCCTGAGAGTCTGGGGAAGAGCTTTCCTTGATGGGGCGTAACAGATCAATAGTAGGCACCTGCATATCGATTGTGGGAACAATCCCTTGAACCAGAGGAGGGTTTGCCTGCGGTGCTTCCTCTTGACCTCTTGAATTGCCACAGTGCTCAACAGAAACCGAAACGATGAATGTGGAATTTGCCAGAGAGCAGGGAATTCGATACCTGACAATGGGATGCGCAGAGTGTCCGCATTCCATGATTTCTCCATGCTCCGTTGCCCTACCACGGCCAGCTGCTCATCCCCGGGAGCGACGATGGTCTGAAGTTACTTCAATTGAGGAAGAGGGAGAAATTGCATGCCTCTGAGCCGAAGCACGACCCCTGGAGCTTCCGCGTCGGCTGCTCATTCTCAAGCGCTCACGCTGCATCACCAAGTTAGCCAGAGAGCAGGAATATCCCTGCGCAATCTTCCACAGAACCAGAGGATGTTCCGACGCTGCCGCCGAGTGCTCATACCCTATGCAAGAGTGCTGGAAAGTGACAGAGGTGCCGGGCCTTTGTAGCGCCATTTTTCCACTTCGCAGGAGAACAGTTAAGACAGAAATGACTGGTATTAATTCCCGCAGAGGAACAACCGCCGTCAATCTTAAATAACCACCGGCCCGGTACTGCGTGGCTCGTCCGGGCTGACACATGCCCATGTGACGAGCCATTGGGCTGCTACGCGTTGGAACCACCCGCATCCGGGAGGGAGAGGTCTTTTTGCACCAAAGAGATGCAGTCCTTTTTGAGTTGATCATCATCTACCATGTCCAAAGAGCCGGAGAAGTATGGTAATAGCTGAGATACACCTTGGTTAGCCATTCTATCTGCTACCTGGTTTGTTGTTCTTCTTACATGCTGGAAGGTTATACTTTGGGGATTTTTAAGCTTTGCCTCCAGGGATTCCAATCTACTGAGCAATCTCCAGCTTGTTGCTATCTTGACTGCTGTAGCCCCAGCCTGTATTCTCTTAGCCGCTGCTATAAGGATGAGAGAATCTCCTTCGACCTCAAGAGGGAAGAAGTGCTTTTGTTCTGCTAGACAGATCCCTTCCCAGAGTCCTTCCAGTTCTGCTGCATTGTTAGTGTCTTTTCCTATTGATCCATAGTAAATGTGCAGTAATGCTCCTGTATGGCTTCTGAAGATTCCTCCAAATCCGGCAGGTCCAGGATTTCCTTTAGCTGCCCCATCGAAGTTAAGCTTGAATGAATTGGTTGCTGGTGGGGACCAGGAAGATGGGGAGGTGGAGCTGATTGGGGGACGGGTGATGACCTTGGCAAAGGCAGAAAGATCGAGATTCCATTCTTTCAAAATATTACTCTCCTGTTGCAATTCTGGCATGTCTGTATCATACCAAGTTCTTATGGCTAAGGTTTCCTGGATGTTTTTTTTGTAGATGAGCCACAGAGCATCTATTGACTGGGATGTGTTGTTAAAGATTCTGTAGTTTCGCTCCTTCCAGAGAATCCAATACAAAAATCCTGGTATGAGACTCCATAAAGTGTTGAGAAGCTGGCTTTTGAACAGGTTCTTGTTCCAGTTCCTGATATTTTCCGTTACATCCTCCCCCCTGGGTTCTATTCTCATGTTGCATTTTTCAACTTTCTCCCAAAGTTTCTTAGCTATCGGACATGTTTCCATTAAATGGTTGATGGTCTCAGAGTTGAGATTGCAATTTGGGCATCTTGATGGCCCAATGAATCCCCGTTTTATCAAATTGTCCCATGTAAGAATGCGTCTTTTACTTAGCAGCCATAAGAACGTTGAGATCTTGGGCCATAGCCCTGGTAGCCAAACTTGTCCCCATATTTGATCTTTGTCCACTTGGAGGTCTGAATAGCGCAGTTGATGGGCTTCTTTAGTGGTGAATGTGCCTTTGGGTGTGTGACCCCATCTGAGTTTGTCCTACTGGTTGGAGTAACGAATTCTTCGGTATGTGAGTTCCTGATCAATATCAGAATACGTTTCTCCCTGCCAATCCCTCTGCCAGCTGCTCGCTGGTTTCCATGATTGGTAGTCATGATGCTGGGATTGTTGCCAGAATTGGTGAACATGGGTGAGGTTTGCTTGCTGCATATGAGTTTGCCAGAGGGGCTTTTGGAATAGATTTGCAAGTTTAGAGAGTTGTTGCCACGAATCCTCCAAAAACTTTGTTGTCGTGCCTGAGTGGATTTCCCAGAAGCTGTGTTCTTGAATGAAGTTGTTGTGAGTCTTTGCAGTGTTCCAGATGGGTGATCCTTGGGCTGTGGAGTTGATTCTTATGAGATCGCTCCATTGACTTCCTGGGGCATATTTTGCTTGCCATAATCTAGCCCATGGTGAATGAGGTTTGGAGATCCAATTCCACCACATTCATGCTCCCATTGTATTGTTGCTTTGAAGCGGATCCCGTAGTCCTAGTCCTCCTTCTGATTTGATTTTACAAACTTCTTTCCAATTAACAAGAGCCCATTTTCGATTCCGTCCAGTGGAGCCCCAGAGGAAGTTGCGCTGAAGGTTGCGAATGGCTTTAAGGACCCATTTTGGAGCTGCCATGATGGAAAAGAGGTACAGTGGCATTGCTTGTAAGACCGATTTGATCAGGACAAGTCTGCCTGCCATATTTAGAGCACGGAAGGTCCAAGATGAGAGCTTTGATTCAAGCTTATCAAGGAGAGACCTCCAGGAAGCATGTTTGATGGCTGAATCAGAAAGAGGAGCCCCAAGGTATTTGGACGGCAAATGGGATATGGTGAATCCCAAAATTCTGGCAATATTTCTTTGCGTAGAGGGGGGGGGGTGTTAAAGAAGAAGAGCTGAGATTTCGAGGCGTTAAAGGTAGTGCCAGAGGCATCGAAGAAGAGGGAAAGTAGAGAGTTGAATACAGAGGCTTCTCTCGAGGATGGATGACCGAATAACATGGTATCATCAACGAACTACTGATGGGACAGAGGATTGAGGCCATGGATGGAGATACCTTTAAGAGCTTGAGAGGCGACAGCTGATTTGAGAAGCCTGCTTAGACCTTCTGCCATTAAAACAAAGAGAAAAGGTGAAAGTGGATCCCCCTGCCTAATGCCGCGAGAGGGTCGAAAGGGAGATGAGGGAGAACCATTCAGCAAGACAGAGAAGCTGGGAGAGGTAATAAGGTTCATAATCCATCTGGTCCAGGTTGCACTAAAGCCAAAGGCTAAAAGCATTTTGTGAATGAAATTCCAACTGAGCTTATCGAAAGCTTTAGAAAGGTCTAGTTTTAGAATCATACCTGGTTTTTTGAGAATCTTTAATGAGTGAATTACCTCATTTGATAGAATTATTCCATCCATGATCTGCCGGCCTTCTACATATCTCGTCTGTTCTGGAGAGATGAGAAGGGGAAGGAGTGGTTTGAGCCTATTCGCAATGACCTTTGAGATTAGCTTGTAGATTACATTGCATAACACGATTGGTCTGTATTTTTCCGGCCTGTTGGGCTCTTCTCCCTTGGGTACCAAAGCTATGAAGGTGGTATTGAGGGCCGGGAGGATCCAGTGCATGATTCTGGATTCCTCAACGAGTTCCCAAACCTCAACTTTGATGAGCTCCCAAAATTCATGAAAGAAATTGGCTGTGAAGCCATTAGGCCCAGGAGCCTTTCCATCTTTGAGCTGAGCCATGGCTTCTTCAACTTCCTGCGGGGATGTGGGCTGAAGCAGTTTGTTATTGTGATCCTCAGTTATGATGCGAGGAATGTGTTGCGTGATGGCTCTGATTGCTTCATCCCTGTTGTCTATGGGCTCCTTAAGAATGTCCTTAAAATATCCTGTGAATTCCTTTTCCATATCTTCATGTGCTTCGATTCTTTCACCTTGTTGATTGTTGATGAAGGTAATATTATTGTGCATTCGCCTTTGGATTTTGGTTTTGTGGAAGGATTTTGTATTCTTCTCCCCCTCTTTTAGCCAATTGATTCGGGATTTTTGCCACCAGAGAATTTCCTCTTATTTCCGACGCTCTTCAATTTGGTTCCAGAGTATCTGCTCCTATTGTGTTTGTTCGTCTGTTCTGCCTTCTAGAATGAAAGTTTGTTGAAGTACTTGAATTTGTTGTTCCAATTGTTGGCGATTTGCCTAAATATTACCAAAATGTGTGCGATTCCAAACTTTGAGAACTTGTTTCAAGTTTTTCAACTTTTGTTGGAATTGATACATTTTGGCTCCCTCTGGCGAAATATAAGATGTCCATGCTTCGTTGACCACTGCCCTAAAATTGGTATTTGTGAGCCAGAATGCTTCGAATCGAAAAGGTCTGTTGCAGCAGTTACCTGGCCTGGACCATTGTAGCAAAATTGGCCAGTGATCTGATCCTCCTTGGGGGATAATGGAAGCATTGAAGTCCCCTCCCAGGTGGATTGCATTATCTGAGATGAAGAATCTATCGAGCCTAGAGGCAATATGGTGAATACCTCGACGCTTGTTAGTCCAAGTGAAAATTCCATTGGAGGTTGGAATATCCATAAGTTGATTGGTCTGTATGAATTGTCTGAGGCCATTGCTGTCACTGTCGAGCCTGATTCTGCCTCCTTGTTTCTCTTCCATGGATGTTATTATGTTGAAGTCGCCGCCGCCGATCCAGAGGGGGAATTGCCTATTTTCATTGAGGATGGAGATCGTTTCCAGAAGATCCAATTTTTGCTGTATTGTCTGTGGAAAATAAACATTTGTGAGATGCCCATGGATTCTGGTGCCTATAAGGTGGAAGGATGCTTGGATAAGATGAAGGGTGGCATGGAAGTCATATAATGAGATAATCTGCGGGTTCCACAGTATGGCCAGACCGCCTGAAGCTCCAGAGGCGTCTACAGAAATAGAGCTGCTTCCTGCCCAGATCTTGTTTCGAATTCTTTCAATAGCTTCGGTGCTGCTTTTTGTCTCTTGAAGAAAAACTATGGTTGGTTTTTCTTGTTGAATCAGGTTTTTGATCATTCTATGTTTTGAGGGGTTGTTGAGTCCTCTCACGTTCCAGGAGATTAGCTTCATGTAAACTGAGGTTTAGGTTTATAGAACTTTGTCAACTTAGGGAATCGCCCCGATTCCATAAGTATTTCACCTACTATTATGGTCCTTTGAAGGTCTGTCTTTCTTCCCCTTTTCTTGGTTTCTTTGAGCACCTTTTTTCCGTCCCAGGGGCTGCCTCCTTGTATGCCAAGACTTTTATTGTGCTGCACCTTGGTTAGGACTCCTTCAAGTCTGTCTATTTGCCAGGGGGGAATTGAGTTGTATTCTTTCTGTTTGCATGCAGTTTCAAGTTTGAAGATGTCAAGACCATCTAAGCTGACATCCACCTGATCTTCCTCCATGACAATAGGAGAACTCTGTTCTTCCTCATCCGCTTCTTCATGTAGACTGAGGGCTAGAGCTGCATCTAGCTCCATGTCGGTGTCTTGCTGTTTATTGTCCAACATAGATTTCCCTTGGGAGGAGGTGAAGGGACTAAGATCTGAAACCAATTTTTCATTCTCCAAAGAAGGGTTAGGAGTGAGGTGAGAAAGAGTGGGATCTGTGGACTGCATGGGGGCTGAGGGGTTGTGGGAGGTTGAGGGCGTAGAGGGCTTATTTGGGGGGACAGAACTGGGTTGGTCTTGCATAACTTGCGAAGCGAGAACAGAAAATCTGTTCTGGGAGTCGGCTTTGAAGGCATTGTCCGAGACTGGCTGGCTTTTCTTGGCATGCCTGCGGCGGTTGGGAATTTTGGTGAAACCTTCCGAGTCTTTGTCAGAGACAGCAGAAGCGGCTTTGGACTGTAAATTTAATGGACAATCTCGGAAGAGGTGGCCATGCTCATGACATTTGCGACAGCGGAAGGGTATATGCTCATAATCTAAAGGCTGTGTCCATTCAAAGTCATCGTGAAAGAGACTTACCGAATCAGCTAAAGCTTTGGTCAGGTGCATCTAAACGCAGATCCTAGCATACGAGGTGTATTTGCGGGTTTTTGTTTCAGCCGCAACTTTGATGAAGGTCCCAAGTTTGTTGCCAATATCGGCCAACGTTTCTTCTTTCCAATATTCCACTGGGAGGGAATACATCCTTATCCAGACCGGAGCCCAGCTGAAATCTTCTTTATCAGGGTTAAATCTTGGTTTCCATTCCGTGAGATAGAGACCTGAAGAGTTGAAGAAGTATGGGCCGCCTTCGAATATCCGCGCTTTGTCCTCCACACAATGAAAGATGGCTGTGAAGAAGCCTTTCGGACCCAGTTGCAGGGTAACTTGTCCTTTGGGCTTCCATTTTGAGGCTATCCAGCCTTGTAAGGCCTTTTCTGTAGGCCAGAATCCCAGAAACTTTCCTATTAGTGCATGATCCTGCATGTATTGGATCTCACCGTTGATGCGGTGGCTTGGCAGGTCGACCTTGATACGCTCTGCAGCCTTCGGGATACAGGTGGCCGAGGTCGCCTTTGGCTGTGACGACGAAGCTTTGTTGTGCATCTCTTTTTTTGTGTTTTCCTCTTCTGTCTGGGCTGTGGGTATCTTTTCTTCATTCGTCCTATGTCCTTCCTGCCCAGCTTCAGGGTCTGCGCCAGAGGGGTGCAGAGGCGGTGCATGCTGTTCTTTGTCAGAGATTGGAGTGTCCCTTGGAGGGGAGGTGGAGCTCTCCCCTCCTACCGTCTTTGCCATTGCAGGCTACCAGCAGGAGTCCGGCGGCGGCGAGAGCGTAAGCGGTCAGGGGCGGCTAATGGCTAGGGTTCTGAAGCGATTTGCAGTCTGCTGCATCAGAGCGATTTTTTGAATCGTAATTATAAAAAAAATCTCGCCTACCACATTATTGCGGGGAAGTTGATGCGTCATTTTTCCAAGAACAAGTGCACGCCACATCTCTTCTCATAGATAAACTATCATCGCCTAAGCTAGTCTATTTCTATTTTGCAAGTAAACAGTTTTCAATACTTTGTTATTAATTAATTGAAGTTATGTTTTCATTGTAACTGTGTGGTTATGTTTATATCTATATTTTATTTCATTCCTTCATTAATATGGATCAATCCAAAAGAGTATATTTCCTTTATTTCATAAAATAGACTTTCATGCTTTCATTAGATAATATTTACATGATTTCTTAGATGTAAATTTCATAATTCTGTAATTTAGATGTATAAGATTTCCTAGAATAAGTTTCTTTATTTCATAATCTAGAATTATATGCTTTCTTGGAGTAAACATTTCATGGTTTCATAGATTATATGTGTATGTTTTTCTATATTAGTATTTCATTTCATGTCATTTTATTCACTTTCATAGAGTAGAAATTTCTTTCATTGCAATTTATTTCCATTAGAATTGAAAGCTAAACTCCTAGCATATACTATATCGTATACTTCACAATTCTATGTACCTAGATTAATAATTTAACAAAAAGTAATTTAAAGCACAATTAAATTTCCCAAAATATCTGCAATCCTTTTTCTGGTATTAATGAAAAATCTATGGTTTGTGGCTTCATAACGATGTGTTAACTTAGTTTGTGAGTTTCGCATTACCAACTCCCTACTAAGGATGAAGGACCCTCCTCTTTAACAGGGATTTTTGTGACAATAATATAGTATAGTGGTGTGCTTACTTTCCTCTCAGGTTTATTTCTATTGGGGCCTTCATTTTTGTAATGTTTTGTGGAGAAAGAAGCTAGTGACAAGTGGTAAGAATGGCAGTTGGGAAGTTGCAGAACTAATAGCCGAGGAAAGAAAAGAGACTAGCGGAAGATTGGTAGTGGCGGAGGAGTGGCGGAAGAAGCAGAGATAGCCAAGCAGGAAAAGGGAAAGAGCAGCCAAGGGATGAATATAACTGAGCAGGGGAGAAAGAACTGGAAGTTTAGGTTGGTGTGTAGGAAAAGAAATAAGAATATGAAAATAAGAAAGGAGAACCAAGAAGGGGTTGGGTGTGGTTTTTCTTGGTAATACTATTCTTCCTATGTTGCAGATCTCTAGGAATAACTCTATGACTGTCTTCCTATAATCTTGTATTTCGCCAGATAGCATTATGATGTTGAGGAATACACTGTGAGCCTGATGTAATGTATTTATCTCTATCTTAATGAAGAAGATTGTTATGGGATCATAGCATATCCACTATGTATTATTTTGGTTATTCAAAACTTTTACGCATGCACATGTTTAGGTGGCCTTTCTATTACATCATGTATAGAATGTTACGATCTGATTACATGGAATAATAATTTAATGTTCCTTGTTCTTCATTATTTGACATGGTTCTCCCTGAAACTGAATTCCAACCCTCATTTAACTAAGGTTGCGGCACGCCTCAGGTGAGACTCCTTACCCTTCCCTGGTAAGGTGAAAATTTTGGCGTTGTGCTAGACTACAACGAAACCTTGTTGGCCCCTGCACCCGAATCCAAGGTCTTAATCCTGTTGTTATTTCTGTGCCAACAATTTCACACTATTTCATTGTTATTGTCGTAGATCTTTACTAATGTATTGCAGTTACTGATTTATTTCTTTGCAGAATAATTGATCTTGATTACTTGTGTAATAACATATGTCATGAATCAATCCATTTATTAATGTGGGATATTTATTATTTTACTAATAGAGTCTTTAGAATTTGTTAGATGCATTGTTGTGTGTCTTTGACAGTGTGATTTCAGAGATTAATAAAGTGATGATTGTAGTGATTTCTCAACTAAGTGAGGTTTTGGTTGAATGTTTTCTGCAATTATTTTCAAGAGTGTTGTTTCCTTTTCTGTAAGAATGATCTTAAGTAATTGAGTTCTTTAATTTTGCAAGTATGTTTTCATTTCAGAACTGTGTGCAAAGTGCTTTTGATGTTGAAGTGTGACAATGATGATTTTGGTATGCTAAGAGTGAGTAGTTACAACAACTTTATTTTGATTGTATGTCATGTTCACAAGAGTTTTGAATTAGAAAATGTCAGTTAGCATTTTTAATTGCGTATACTTTGTGTAATAACCTTGAAATAAAAAGGCCTACCTCGGTTGATAATTTATGTATGAGTGCAATTAATTGATCCTAATTAAAAGACAATTAATTTCCCAAGAATTGTGATGTGCAATGATGCATTGTTGTGTATGTTGTGTTATTGTATCTATATTCATATAATTGAGTTTAGAAACATTTAAAATATAAATTTGTATCCCAAATAAATATTTGCATTCAAGTGTATTTCTAATATTGACAAATATTTAATATGCCCTACCTTTTCTTTCTCTAGAAAAGATATCTTGGGGAATAACCTACGAACTTTGCCTCTTTTCCAATACCATACCTGGTGTAAACCCTATATTCCTCAAGGTATAAGGGCAAGACAAAAACAAGGCTTAAAGGAATTATCATAGTATATTAATCATGAAATCAACATGCAACTTGTAGGAATTGAACCTAGGATGAGAGGACAACGCTCCACTCTACCTGGGCTAGAGCTAATTGACCAAGTAAGACTAACCTTATATTCCATTTATTTACTTAAAAATGTTTAACATAGGGTTGTCATGAGTATATGTTCATTACTCTTTAGGTTGATCATACTATTGCACAAAGACATATCCATGACATTCCTTGATCAATATTGGGGTTAAAAGAACAATTTTGTAGCCCTAAATTTCTCCAATATACTTATGGGTCAATTAATGATTGTTAGAAACTAATTAGCAGAGCAATTAAATACACAAAATATTGCAAAAACACAAATACTTAAAACACATAAAACAAGAGAGACACATATATACATGGTTCACCCAATTTGGGCTATGTCCACGGAGAAATAATCGGTCCTTCCTTTTATATCATCCAGCAAAATGAAGACATACAACCTACAGCAAATTCGCTATAATTTCCTCTTCACCCTCACAGAGTCTCCTCTCTCTTTCTCGCTCAGAATAATCATACACAGCCGCAATAAAATTCCCTCATATAAACTGAGGGTTGCCTTCTAGGGAAAAAAAAAAACCTAAATTAACGTAACTTCTACTGCCAGATCATTCACCTAATTAATGACCCATTTTGACTACGAAATTGCAATATTTTTCAAGGAAATTTTTCATCTATTTTTAGCTTTGGGGGCGCTGCAATCAAACCCCTACCAAGGGGGGTCTCATAAAAGTCATCATCACCCCTCCTGGACCCCCCTGAGGGAAATTGAATGGGTGGTGTTTCTGCCCTGTTAGGAACATGGATCCAACGCAGTTGAAACAAAAAACCTCTGAATAATCAGGAAGATAATCAAGCTCCACACCCAAAAATGCTCTCTTACTATCTCACTTTCCCTAGTAAATTTTTGGGTCATTAGATTCGTAGGTTGATCTTTATTAATATAGTATCGACTTTTTGTCTATCCATTTAGTTTATAGCATTAGTCAATGATTTTTGAAAAACTTTGATACCAAATGTTTTTAAATCGTAATGGGCTCATATCCCAAATGGGTGTTGTAATTTGACCTTGTTTATAATATTAGCTTTTTACATAGTAATATAGCATACAAACTTGGTGGATCAAATTAGTGCATTATCCCTAAAGGTTTGTGTTTGTATTCAATAGATACACAATGCACTTTTCCTCCCCTCTACTTGGTTATGCAGAAGACATGTCTAGTGTGTGAATCAGAGCCCCAATGTCCTAAAATAAAAATGTTGTTTCATGTAGGAACATTTCATTGGATTCCATTTTTTTTCTACTGAAGGTAGCTAGAACTTCACCAAAGGGTATAGTTGTGAGTAATAGATAATTCTCTAAGTTTTACAATTGATCGAGTAGTCGAACTCAAATAGATTTTAGAGGTTTATTTTGGTTTTCAACCAGCTTTTCACCTTTTAGTAGTCTTTCCTTTAGATTACTAGTCCCAAACAAGATCCAATCCAATCAAAAGGTTTTGTTTCTAGTTTTTGGACCAGATCACATTATCATACATCTTAAGGCCTAAAAAAATACCTAGGTTGGGAGTCAATGGGCCCAAACCTTCGAAAGGGCACTTGAAAAATTGTCATCGAGTAATGAATAAAATGAGTGTAGGAGTCAGGATGATTGTTGGAAGGATTTGCCATTCAAAAATTTAACTAGTTTTGGTATTCATTGTCAATGTATTCAAGTCATTATATATATCCTATGTTACAAGAAAAAGAAGAAAGAAAAGTATTATTTAAGCATGGGTTTCATGCTCCATTTCAATGATCATCTAGGTCAAGCATGTTCTTCATGCTTCTAAGGATTGTCATGTCAAAAGAATATTTTTCTTGAGTCAAAATATCCTTTATCATTTGTATAAGACCCTATTGGGCAAGTACTTGTAACATGTAAAAGATATTATTTTGATTCTAGAAAGTCCTTATGAGCCTCTTATCACAAGTCGAACCTACTAATGACAAGTCAACCTAGAAGAGGCTATTTTACCACCTTAAATTGGTATATATATAGGAAAATTGACCTCATTTAGCACCGATTCGATCGTCTCAAAAAAGAGGTTTGGTCTGAAGCAAGGAACATTAAGGAAGCTAGAACAAAGGTCAAGGAAGCAAGGAGAAATCATGAAGAAGAAAAATTGTTTGTTTTTGGACCTTATTCTCTCTCATATGTGTGAAGGAATTAGGGTTTCTGCGGCTATCACAAGGCTAAATATTGCAGGTCGAAGTTGTAGA
Organism: Pinus tabuliformis; assembly: GCA_031772625.1. NCBI lineage: Eukaryota > Viridiplantae > Streptophyta > Pinopsida > Pinales > Pinaceae > Pinus > Pinus tabuliformis. The sequence goes on along the minus strand of CM062817.1, from coordinate 840,877,472 downwards.
CTTGAAGTTGGGGGTCAAAGTTGAAGCTAGAATTTGGTTAAAGAAGAATTGACCTTTGTTGACTTGGGTAATATTTGACCTAATTGAAATGGATTCTTGGAAGGTTGACTTGGTGCTTGGAAGAGGGCTTGGTCTATGGTTTTGGGTCTTTTTTTTTATTTGAAACTAATTTTATAAGAAGAGAAGAGATTCTTTCTGGGTTTTGACACGGAAACTGTGGTGGAGGAGCCCATTGCGGACGAATCCTTGTTTCTAATCAGCACTTTAGATCTGTGGTATGGGGATATCATCGTTTATCTCCAGACCCAATCCTTTCGGCCAGAAATTTCAAGGTCAGAACGTCGAAAAATTCGATTCCAGTCCCAACAATTCAAGATTATTGGAGATACACTTTATTGCCGTGGGGTGGATTCCGTTTTTCGACGTTGCTTAACTCACATGGAAGATGAAAGGGTTCTAAATGACTGTCACTCTAGAGCGTGTGACGGTCATATGTCTGGGTTTGCCACAGCCCAAAAGATATTGCGCGCTGGCTACTTCTGTTCGTCTTTATTTAAAGATTGTATTACGGCAGTTCGAAAATGCCACAACTGCCAAATTTTTTATCGTAAGATGCGCGCTCCACCTGCTCCTCTCCACCCTATAATTGCCATTGGTCCTTTTGCCAAATGGGGTATTGATTTTATTACATGTAACCCTCACTCGGCTGAGGGGCATGCGTATATCATCCTTGCGGTAGATTATTTTACTAAGTGGGCCGAGGCGATGCCTACATTTGAGGCAGATGGAAAGACAGCTGCAATTTTCGTATTCAATCATATAATTGCTAGGTTTGGTGTCCCACAAGCAATCATCACTGATCATGGACGTCATTTTCGAAACGTTATGATGACCGAACTTATAGGCCAGCTTGGTTTACGTCACGATAGTTCAACCCCTTATTATCCACAAGCGAATGGTCTGGTTGAATCCATCAACAAAGTTTTAGTTATCATGATCCGAAGAATCATTGGGATTCATCGGTCGAATTGGCACAACATGTTATTTTCAGCGCTTTGGGCGTACCGAACTTCAATAAAAACATCAATAGGGTTCACTCCTTTCCAACTAGTCTATGGTTTGGAAGCTGTGTTACCCATTGAATGCGAAATCCCGTCGCTGCAAATGGCCATCGAGTTACTTCCAGCCACTTCCGAAGAGGAAAAGCGTTTGTTATACTTGGCTCAATTAGATTAGAATCGACGTGATTCTGCATTGGCAATCGAGACCCACGCAAAACGAATGAAAGCTCAGTATGATCGAAATGTGACCCCTCGAAATTTTTCGGAAGGAGATCTAGTCTTAGTTTACGATCAAGCTAATGATAAATTAGGCGCTGGAAAATTCATTCCTATGTGGCATGGTCCCTATATTGTTAAGTGAAAGCTAGCCAAAGGGGCCTATGAATTGGTAGACTTTGACGGGGACTCTTTGGGTAAACCCAGAAATGGCCTTTACTTGAAGAGGTATTATGCTTAAAATAATGGGTATGGAGATTTTTAGTTAGGATAGTTTTTCTTTCTAGCTGGTGTGTTTTAGTTTAAATAGTGTGCTTAGCTTAGAGAGTGTTTTTCGTCATTATTCCTGCTTATCTTGGTTTTACTCTTGATATTGCAGATGTCGATGCCTCTCTAAACATACATTGGTTTCGCTGATGGTGCTTGTCGCAATACACAGAACATCTCTTCCACAGCTTGGGTTATTTATTCGCCCTCTGATGAGTTAGTATCTATGCATGGGGTAAGCCTCGGTCAAACAACGAACAACATTGCCGAGTATAGTGTAGTGATTGAGTTATTATCTGAATCTATTTCATTTGGGATTCAGAGTTTGATAGTGAGGTTAGATTCTGAACTCGTTGTATTACAGCTTAATAGAGTGTATGCCATTAGAAATCCAGTGTTATTGAGATTATTTTTGAGAGTGCGTCTCTTGGAACGTGAATTTGATTATATTGAATATCAGCATATTCCAAGATCTTTAAATACATTAGTAGATGCAATTGCTTCTCGAATGTTAAATAGACATTTGCAATAATCATACATGTAAATTTAAAACCATTCCATAACATGATTTACAAGATAAGCCGGTAATACTGATATATATATATATATAGGAGTGTGTCAAAAAATACATCGTCCTCGATCATAGGTTGAAAAACACCTTATGATCGGCAAAAATGATAAGTACAAAAAACAAAAATGTCACATGTGACCACAATAGGCGATCATCCTATCACTGGTGATGATCTCTATAAGAAACCACTGCACGGGCCACCTTGCAAAGGAACCTCCTAAAAGGTCTTGGGACCCCAATCACATAGCGCTGAAGTCGACGAGGAATGTCGTCTATAGTGGTCTCAGGAATATCTCCTGTCAAGCGCTCGAGATGACCCTCTAACTCGGCCAAAACCTCTGCTGATTCGTCCTATGGGGCTGGCGCAGGTGCAACTGGTTGCTTCCTCTCGTAAGGCCGGAGAGCGGCTGGTCGTTGTGGACCCACATCTGCATTTGAAAATTTTTTACTATCAGTTTTGACATGATGGAATAATAAAAAAAAAATTAAAATAGAAAAATGTTGAAAAGGATTTTACCTGACTCATCCCACTGCTCTCCTGGTGGAAGAACCATGTCTGGGTCACCACGAAAATCTATCCCGGCATAAGGGAAGTCCTGAATAGAAAATACCTGGTTTTCCAGCCATTGGAAATACTCAGGTTTGAATTGAGCAACCTCTGTCCTCTCGTCCAGGTGACGGGCCATAACTACGACCCATCGCATCAATTTGGGCTCTCGAGGAAGCCCAGCTCCAACAGTAAGGTGCTGCGGGATCAGCATAGGAACCCTCTCCAGGCCAAAACTCATGACCAAAGCCCCATAACCAAAGGTCTTTAGTCATCCGTTCTTGGCCCTGGTCAGTTGGCCTTTCACATTGGCCAACACAGCATCGCACCAGTTGAAGATGGTACCTTGAAAGCAATCAGCTGCCATATGCATCTGGGATCTGGTGGCAATATGTAATGCGGCAACTCCACAAAGTCTGGTGACAGTGAACGCAATCACCATGAGCTCAGGAAGCTTGGGGGGCATGTTCCTTGAATTGAGTCATTATGCTGGGGGCATGCAAACTTATTTAGAGAATAGTTTATCTTTGTTTCAAGCTTGTGTAAAAATGAAACCAAACTCAAGCATAGTTTATATTTGTTTCAATCTTGTGTAAAAATGAAACCAAATCTCAAGTGTAGTTTGTTTCAATTTCAAGCTTGTGTAAAAATGAAACCAAATACAAGCATAGTTTTTTCTCATGTTTCAAGCTTGTGAAAAATGAAACCATCTTTGAGTATACTCAAGCATAGTTTCCGATGTTTCAAGTTTGTGTAAAAATGAAACCATTCCCACTTCACATCTTGTGATTTCCATTTTTATTAGCTGATTCGCCAGATGAGCCTTGGTTCTTTCATTCCACTGTCACCATCTCTTTGGCTGATCATATGCTTTCACTTGGTTGTTTTATCTATGCCTGAGGAACATTTGTGATGAGTGGTCTTATTAGCCAACCTCTTGACCATTACATGTTTTGAGTTGTTCCATCATGACTGGAACCAGTTGCTATCCTTTTATACCACTTGTTATTCTAGGTGGATTCATCTTTAAGCTCTTTTCTAACTCTCAAAAAATGAAAAGATCACCGAGTAATTGTCATTTCAAACTCGTAAAAGTAAATGAATTGACATCATCTTAGTATATGTTTACCCCTTTTTGAGGCTGAGATTGTCTAGTTACGAAAAAGGTACACCTTATTCGAACATTACTAAGGGTTTCTCTTGAATATTGTTGTCTACCTTTTCATATTCGAGGGACAAATTACGAAAAGGGACATGATGGACTTTTATTTTTCATCTCTTTTTCAAACTCTCTAAATATGAAAAATACACCGAGTTACTCTTCCGTCAGACTCATAAAAATTAAATGATGAAATACTTGTCACCATGATGAGCCCGAGTTTCTCCTTCCTAGGACTTGTAAAACTTACTAGGATTGATTCATCCAAAGGGTGAACTTATACAACAAGCATATGGTATCCTCTTCAAGCTTGTGTAAAAATACAGAGGTATTGCTAGAAATAGTGGGGGAAAATGAAAGTGAACATCTCTTGTATAGGCAACATGTCACTCTTGAACATGACACTCATCTATTTCTCGTGTCGGGTTTGGGATATCCTCACTCAGTCACTTGTCCTTCCCAGTTTGGGTGATCCATTTTTCCTCTCATCTAACTATTCCATTTCATAATGACCCTTGGTCTTATGTTGAGTCAAATTCTTCCAAAATCCGGAGTCGTGTCTTCGATGCTCAAGAGAATTCCTATCTGCAGTTCATTACCTATACATTGTTTAACCCTTTGCTACAGTCTTGGGTCCTATTCATTTCATTCCACTTTATTCCTCGTTTCGTGTCGATGAAGGGGGACTCGTCATGGCCCTCCTTCGATGGGTCACTTCCTATCGACTTCAGCTCATTAGCCAGGAAGATAACTTAGAGTCTCCCTTTCAATACCTTAGAGCTTGAATGCCTTAATGGCAAGTTCTTCACATTCAATGACAGGTTTGCATCATTGGCCTTTGATCAGATGATTCCACGAGTGTTCGACTTTAGCTTCATTTTCACATTCACGGATTGTACTATCATACCTTGAGAACCATTGTCATTATTGGTGGTTTCTCTCATGCCTGTTAATGGTCCTCGTCATTGGCTAGTAATCAGGTAGTGTTATAGCATGTTCAAATTCGACACATTCATTCACATGTTATAATTCGTACTTCGATCGGGTTGGGATGGAGCGCAAGACCTTGAGTCTTGTCTGATATGACTTAGGTTGCGTGGAGTTATGCATTATTCATGACATGTTTCTACTATACGAATAGCTATGACCATACTGCGGGACTTTACATTTATGATGATCCTTCTATATCAGATGGCTGCGTCCATAATTTGGATCTTATATTTATAGATGATCCTTTTTCATTTGGATGGCTGCACCCATACCATGGATCCTTTCACTTAGTCCTTACTATCCTGATGGCTACATCCATGTCGTGGATTCATGTTTTGATATTAGATATGTATATGTATATGTGTCCTTAATTTGCAGGTCTCCTGACAATGTTTGTTCTCGTCCTTGAAAAATCTCGTAAAGAATCTCAGCCATCATTCCCTGTTCTGCCTTCATGCTTTAAGGGGCATCTGTTACACAATATTTTGTCACACCTCCTGCATTTCCCCGTGACATACCCTGAAGTGCCCGAAACATGACCATGATGTAGAGTACTCATCCAGATATGCAGCTCAGATCCTCCCTAAAACAATGATGGAAAAATGCCTTGAGATTCCCGTGAGGGAAATGGCTCTAAAACCCTTATTTTTGCATCATCATCCCCCTGACACTGAAAATTGTGATGGTTGCTAGTTGCATTATACTAGCCTCATGATGCCAACATGATTTTTTCTTGGATACTAGCGATGATCCCTAAAAGGCAATTTTCTGAAAGAGGACAAGAAGCTTTGTGATATAGAGGCTTCCAGAATGACGAGATAGAGGTTGTTTAGGATGGATGCGGTCGAGTTCTCTCAACTTAGCCTTTTTGTCTTATCCCTATGAGCTACCTCCTTGAGATGAGGGTGTTCTCCTATCTTTGGAGAGATCCTAACTCCCTTTCCCTGCCTATATATTCATCCTCTCCCATTCCCAAATGGTTGGTCTTTGGATTTTCACACCCTTATGCTGAGATTGTGCCTACATGCTACTCATTTGGCTTGGACAAGGAGTGCTGGCAGAGCTTGAGCTTGGACTTGGACATTCACTCAAGGAGAGCTTATTGACATCAAGGCTTAGTTGTATGCTTCCTCCTTTATTATATTAACATATACAACTGTTGGTTCATTTTCCATAAATGTGTATGTTAATGCATCATTTATCTTAATGCTCTTTGATCTATTAAGTATGTTACTTTAGATTATTCTATTTGTAATTGCATGCTTTGTTGTGTCTTGATCTCTTATGCGGGAATTTAAATGCTATGAGCAGTACGACCGAGCTCATGGCATAAGGGATTCAAGGTCTTCAACAAAGGAGGATATTATAGCATCAGAATGAGGTAGGCCATCTTCCTCTTCTTCTATTTCGATTGTAACTTAAGAAAGGTCTAGTAGATTGTCATGTAGGTTTCTAGTCCAACTCATTGGTCTAGAGGGATTGTCTCTGTTCGCAGAGAGGATTGCCTAGACAACACCTTTGGCCTTACTTCTAGTGTTTATTGTCTTTTTTTGCACTGTGATCTCCATAATTAAATGTATGTTTTCTTGATGACATAACTGAAGTAAAAGAATGCTAAATAACATATACATAAATAGTCACAAGTAATTATGATGTTAAACAATTCTATCTTTCAAATGAATTTCAAAAAATAATTGAATGGTGTAAATGCTTTAGTTGATTGTCCCACTAAAGAAATGGCTTATGCCTCCATGATTCCACCAAACTGGATTCAAAGGCAACATATTGAGCGATATTTGTGCACATTTTGCAATCATTTTGTAAATATTGTTGCATTATTACAACATCAAGTTGTAATACTTGCATACACAATATGTGCAAGGGTGAGATATTCCCTTGGCATGTTGTAAAAATATAAATGGGTTGGTAAGTATGTTATGAAACAATGAGGTATATTAAAATTTATCTATTGAATACACTTGATATGCATGAGCTCTAAAGGAGTTGGGGAAATTACCCTTAATGAATTGAGATGTAGAATTACATCAAAGAGGATAGCTCTAATTGAAACAAATTCAAGGTGGATTTGGTAAGATTGCTGAAAAGAGGAAAATATATGGAATTAGATCAACCGAAATATGAAACCTAGGTTGTGTAGAGGACTCAAATTGGAGGTTCAGACTCCCTCAAATCCCCTTGTCTTGTCCAAATTGCCTTTCTATAAATTGAGAAATGTGAATTATGAAAATGATCTAGGTATGGACAATGCTAAGGGAAAATAGAAAATTGAAAGTCGAAATCAACTACAGATGTGTTAAAGAATAATCTAAAATGGTTATTCATTAAAAGTGTTGTAGCACATGCATGATGATTGGCTTGAAAGCTAATATTATGATTGTGAATGTGTCTAGAAAATATGGAACAACTGATTATATGATTCCATTTAGTTGACAACCTTGTATAAAGGAAAATGATAAGAGGATGCTTGTCAAGAAGGATAATGTAGGGAATCATGTGGTCTTCCACAAAATATCTATTAACAAGGCACCAATAATGCTAATAATATCAACCATGCATATATGAAATTTTTTCATGTTAAAACAATAGGTAAATTTAAGGAATTGGATAAGGATTTCCTTCAAGAACCATTTATAGAATTTATGATATGTTTCACAATTGAATGCATGGTTAATATTGATGCTCATGCAAGGTAAAATTAAGAAAAAACTATCAACACATGAAGTCACTAAAATCTTGGTAATACATGGATCCTATGAGCTGCCATAATGGACAACAATTAAATAAGTGAGCACTAACCTCACAATGTAAAACGATATTTGGTAATGCATTTTGTAAAGCATTATCAAATGCCTAAAATGTGTGTGTGTGTGTGTGTTTGTGTATATATGTATATATATAATGCAACGATGGATTCCTTTCAATTTATATGATATACAACTGAAAGAAATTATGCCTCTCGGAAGTTTGAAAAACCTTGATTGCTAATTTAGTAATGGAAATTTCCTAGTGGATACTAAATATGAGTGTTGTGCTTGCACCGACCCTGCAAAATAAACCCTTCACATGACGTGAAAGGGCCTAATGACTTAGTGGATTTAGGGATACATGTTTCAAGAATAAAAACTTTAGTTTTATAATGAATACTAAGTCAAGTAAGTATTCACATAATATAGAAATAATTTGTTGAAATATTCATTAATGAGTTTCATGAATTTGTGAAATATGCTAAAGGATTGAATTGGGATTTTAAAAGCCTTTTGGAATCCGTTCATGACTTGGATTAAGGGACCCAAAGCTCTTCTCTCTGTTGGATGGGTAGACTCTTCCAAATCTGGAGCTACTACAAAGCAAAGTTCATGACTCTTGTAGAGAACAATAGTACCTTTGTGTTATCATAAGCTTGGTAAGGGACCTATGAGTTGTTTGCAATTGTCAAGGAACCATAATGATTTTGTTCCTTAAGGATTAGACCTTAGTTTCGTCCTCTTCATCTAATTTGTAACAGGATTATGAAGCCTTAATTACTTAAGTTGAGTTGAATGACAAGTCTTACATATGACTTGTTATCCATAGAGAAAATTGGTTTTTATGGCCTCAATTCTATTCTTTTTATAATGATTGCTTATATTTGCTATCCTATATGTAAATTTTGGATTTAAACTATATGCAGAGTTTAAGTGACCACAAGAATGTAAGTGTATGTCTTTATATGCTTACAATCATTCTCCAAATTTAGTTTTGAAGGGAGAATAAATAACCCTAACAATGTAGAGGGGTTGGGAGAGTAGAGATATGAGGTTCATAAGTTGACGATTGTTCTCATAATCCTACCCCTCTAAATACTCAATAAATTATATTGATTATCCTACACATGCATATGGAGATTTTAATGATAGAATAAATTAGTGCAATTCACTCTCCAAACATAGATAAATTTAATAAGGGAGAGGGCCCGTGGATTTTCCCCACAAGTATTCTTCATGTGCAATGTGAAGCTTTCCATGTTACAGGCTTGAAAATACCTTTGGATAACTCAAGAAGTTATTTATACTCATTTATTTCTATATTTTATAAAGTTATAGGCTTGAATATATGGTAAGCTATGGATCTTCAAGATTGAGTATCAAGCCTCAAGACTTTGGCCTTTGTCTCAATCGTGTAATGGGCTCTTTAATCTTGAACTTATTTTACTAGGGCACAAATGTCAAGATTTTTTTCTAACCCATTGAACAAGCATTGAAAAGGCCCAAATGGCCTTATGTGTGTGCTTGATACAATCGAATTACGGAGCAAAAATACATGCAAAAACATAAAAATACACATACAAAAATATATACAATCACCCAATTACATGGGAATTAGAAAAGTATAGTATCGTGTGGGCTTTATGGATGCGTTATGGTGTAATACTTGTAGGTAGTTACAAGTATCCCAAACAAAAAAAAGTGTGTGCCTATTATTGTTCTTAAACATAAGGTTTGTGATTCATTTGCATACATGTGGGTTCACACGTAACAATGTGGGTTATCATATGGGTGTGAGTATCATACTCCTCCTATTAACTGAAACCAAGACTACAACCATACCTTGATTGTTGGGGATAACCCCAAGGGAGGATATCTATGAATAGAGATATGGAGGAATTATCTTGGGTATTCAAGAATCGTGTGCACCAACAGGAGAGCCTCAAGCTCAATTACATAGCAAAATATACCACCTAACCAACATTGAGAAACTCTTGAGTCATCCAACCTAGGGCAACCACAACGGGGTTAGTTTTATCGATGCCCAAATATGTGGTTTTGGAGTTCCATCGAGTGGTTTTCTCCTAGATCCTAAACCATATTAAGTGAATATGGACTCTACATGTACCCCTAAATTAGTATGGGGATGGAGCTACGAGAGAATGGTAAAGTCATAAAGGGTTATTTTACCATAGACTATAATTAAAATCAAAGGGTAAAGGTATACATTGTGTATGGTAAAGGAATAAAGGGTTATATTGACAGTGCTAGATACCACCAACATATAGGGGGTCTCCCTAGTGTGATGTCCCAATTAGGCCTCACACTGTTTGGAGTAGGAGCCCCATCTAGAGTATCAGGCCGACCACCATAACATAATGGTTCATATTGGTTTCAATGGATAACATAAGAGATTATATACATAAATCTTGAAAAAGCAAGTAAGTTGACATTGTGAAACAACGATTTCAATATGTTGCCTCATTGAACTTGAATTATAAGGTGAAAGATCAAAATACATAGTTACAATGGTGAGGCACTAGTTCTAGTAGTGGAACATTAAGTCAAGTCTTGCTTCTCCAAAGAATAGTTTTGTCTCCTATGCCAAGTAGAGAAGCAAATACTAGCTCTCCAAATCTCAAGCCTCAAAAATCCCCTTGCTTGAGTAATGAGGTTGCTTTTATAACAAGGGGGGTGACCTTTAATATCCCCTTGGACTTATAAACAACCCTTGAACTTCTAATGACTTTTGGACTTCTCCTAAAGATATTTTGTCCATATATGACTAAGTGACATTTTGTATTCCACATATGAAAATTGGACTTCCACACATTACATTTTTTCCTTTTTTTGAGAATACATCATTAAATTCCACATGATGATGTGGCATGAAACGTGGACACATATTTATCATTATGATGACACTTGTACAAATTACAACTTGATAATGACAACATGGAATTCATGATGAGGTGACAATGCCAAGCTGCCTTCCTTGTTGTTTCATCTTGTATTCTTGATGCTATATCTGATCTATGCTTCATCTTCATGAAGGATCTACTCTGTTCTTCATTTTCACCCTCCAAAGGGCCTTTGATCAATATTAGAATCTGTTGAGTCATCATGCAATGCCTTCTTTCTATCTCAGTCCATGATCTGCTTCATGTCTCCATGATAAATTTCTTTTGCTCTTCTTCTCCATAGTATTTTCTTTATGCTTTCTCCTTGCTATCTTACCTTAAGCATCACCTTTTCATGCTGGGAAGGTACTCCTGCTAGTGAAAATAATTCATGATGAGGCAAAATCAGTCTAAAAACATCTATTCTATCAATACCAAGCTCATGCAATGATTTTCTCATGATAGGCCTATGAGAGGGTTAAAAGAAGAAGTCTTGATTAGGAGGGCACAATTAAACTCATCAAAGCTCACAAGAGGCCTTTAAGGTGTGATTTTGTGCTCACGGAGGAGAGAGAAAACTAAAGGACATAGGGCACAAGTCTGAAGCATGAAGGAGAATCATTCGTTGGTTCAAGATTTGCTAATGCACTCAAGAGGAACAAGGAGGGTGCAAGGGAACACAACTAAGGGACAAAGGGGTTAGGTTTCGAGTCTCCATAGTGTGCTTGTGCACTCAAGAGGAACTATGATCCAAGTTGACTCAACTCCCGGATTTAGCCAAGATCTTTTACTTTCATGATGTGATTAGAATTGCAATTAAAATAGCATAAAGGAACATAAACGCATGTGGTAAAGAGGAAGGAACATGACAATCATCAACAACATAAAATAACAAGACGTTGATAACAGAGTTCATCCAGGAGGGACTACGTCTCCAGGCCCCGATGTCAAGATGGTGTAGGCCGCTGCATTAAGTGCTGTCACTAGTGATGATGTACATAAGAGGTGACATTGCTATCATACAAGGAATATGCCCTCACGTAGGGGTTACTCCAAGAGATGTTCCGCTACAGGAACTCTCATTAAAAAAGGACTCCTATTAGTATGACCTAAACTGTTATGAAACCAGCTCAAGAAAAGATAGAAAAGATATATCAATGCCTTAGAATTCAGCCTCTTCGAGGGGGCAACCTCCTTTACATTACATAAATGAACAATTCTTGGATGATTCAAATGACAAAACCTCCTTTCTATATATAGGAGTCTAAGGAGTCACAATATAACCCAGCCGACCTAACAATAATAATATAAAGCCACAAAAATAACAATAGAGGGATTCTATGGGGCACAGTAATAACAATATGGGGATAACAGGGGAACAACAATATTAATAAGGGGTGCAACTACAATATTAATGGGGTAATCACTAGTATTATAGGGACCTAACATGCCCCTCTCCTTCATTGAAAAAGTGTTGTCCTCAACGCTTGAGTAGTTCTGGATGCTTCTGTATAAAATTCTCATCCTCCCATGTGGAATCTTCAGCGTATAAGTTCTTCCACTTGATAAGATACTTTGAAATTGATCGATTTCGTAGTTGTCGAGTTCTTGTTTATGTGACTGCTTCCGGTTCCAATATAATTTTTCCTTCCTCATCAAGTTCTGGCAATATTGCTTGAACTGGGAGCTTGTTGCCTATAACCTTCTTTAAACATGAAACATGGAAAACTGGGTGCAATCGAGAAGCTGCAGGAATCTCCAATTTGTATGCCATAGTACTAATCTTTTGCAACACCTTGTACGGACCATAATACTTTGGTGATAATTTATTATCCTTCTTAGCTTGCTTGAAGGACATTTGCTTATATGGTTGTAGCCATAGGAATACCCAATCACCTACATCAAAACTTCTTTCACTGCGATGTTGATCTGCCTGTTGTTTCATTCTATTCTGTGCCAACACGAGGTTATCCTTTAAGAGTTGGAAGACTTGTTGTTGATGTTTGATGTGATGTTCCACTGCTTGAACCTTAGAATTTTCTCTTAAATATGATGTGATGGATGGTGGCTAATATCCATAAAGTGCCATAAATGGGGTCATTTTTGTTGTTGTATGGAAGGAAGTGTTATACCACCATTCAGCTAGAGGCAACCATTTGACCCATTGTGTCTGTTTATCATATACAAAGCAACAAAGATATCCTTCCAAACATTTGTTTACTATCTCAGTTTTCCCATCAGATTGAGGATGATAAGATGAGCTATGAGCTACCTGAGTACCAAGACAAGAAAATAATTCTTTCCAAAAATTTCCAGTGAAAATGGGATCTATGTCACTTACAATAATCTTTGGGTTTCCATGTAGCTTTTGAATTGTTTCTATAAATGCAGTAGATACTGTACTGGCTTTAAATGGACGTGATAATGCACAAAAGTGTGCATACTTAGTAAGTCTGTCAACTACCACCATGATGACACTCTTTCCCTCAGACTTGGGTAAACCTGTGACAAAATCCATTGAAACCTCCTCCCAACGTTGGCTTGGAATGGATAAAGGTTGTAATAGACCCGGGGTCTTAATTGTTTCAACTTTATTTTGTTGGCAAACCAAACATTCCGCCACAAACTTTTGAATATCTGATTTAAGGCCATCCCAAAAAAATTCCTTCTTAACCCTGTGGTAAGTTTTTAAAAATCCTGAGTGCCCTCCTAAGGGAGAAGTGTACAATTCCATAAGAATCATTTGTTTTAGTTGGGAATTATTGCAGAGGTATAAGTGATCTTTGTACCATAAAGAATCATTTTTCCAGCTAAATGTATCAGACGTACTGGAATCTTGTTGTAACTTTTGAATAAGTGCCCACACTTCTTCGTCATTCTTCCATTCCTCCCTTGCTTCGTTTATCCAATCTGGTTGGATAATAGAAATGGCGTGCAACAATGCTTCCACGTCCTCATCCTTTCTTGAGAGTGCATCTGCCACCACATTTTGCTTCCCTTTTTTGTAGATGATTTCAAAGTCATAACCCAACATCTTTGTGACCCACTTTTGTTGCTCTTCAGAGGATAATCTTTGTTCTAAAAATTATTTAAGGCTATCATGATCTGTTTTTACCTTGAAGTGTCTTCCCATTAGGTAGGGTCGCCATTTCTTAAGTGCATGGAGTATTGCCAACATTTCCTTCTCATAAATAGCTTTGTGTAAAAACTTTCCCTTGATTGGACGAATTTCAAAAGGAATGGGTCGTTCATCTTGCATTAAAATAGCACCAATTCCATTTCCTGAAGCATCACATTCCACAATAAAGGTTTTTGTGAAGTCTGGTGTAGCTAAGACTGGTGCTTGGCACATTGCCTATTTAATATGTTCGAAGGCCTTTATTGCTTCTGGAGTCCATGAAAATTCATCTTTCTTCAATAATGTTGTTAGAGGTGCTGCTATTCTCCCATAATTCTTAACAAACTTGTGATAATATCCTGTCAACCCAAGAAATCCTCGCAGATGCTTTATGGATGTGGGGATTTTCCATTCCTTAATGGCTTTAATTTTTTTAGGGTCTACCTTAACTCCTTCATGAGATACAATATGACCCAGATATTCCACCTTTTGTACTCCAAAGAAACATTTGGATCTTTTTGCATATAATTGTTTCTCCTCCAATAGTTGTAGCACCCTGTCAACATGTTCAACATGATCCTTCCAAGACTTACTGTAGATTAGTATATCATCAAAAAATACTAACACAAATTTTCTAAGGAATGGTTTGAAAATGGAATTCATCAAACCTTCAAATGTTGAAGGTGCATTGGTAAGGCCAAAAGGCATGACCAAAAATTCATAATGACCCTCATGAGTTCTAAATGCTGTTTTCAGAATGTCTTCAGCCTTCATTCTGATTTGATGATATCCTGAATGAATATCCAACTTGGTGAAGTAAATTGATCCATGCAATTCATCCAGTAATTCATCAATGATAGGAATGGGAAACTTATCTTTAATAGTGAGCTTGTTGAGCTCCCTATAATCTGGACACATGCGCCATGATCCATCCTTCTTGTGCACTAATACTGCTGGAGCAGAGAAAGAACAATGACTTGGTTGAATTATACCAGCCTCTAGCATTTCTGCAACCATACGTTCAATTTCACTCTTTTTGGCATAGGGATATCTGTACGGCCTGATGTTTGGAGGAACACTTCCTGCAATTAGATGAATAGCATGATCATGATCACGAATAGGTGGGAGACCTTTGGGAGTCTCAAATACCTTGGAATGATTGTTCAATACTTTTTGGAGATCTGGAGAAATAGATGATTCCAATGTGGAAACATCTAGCGAACATAATTGTGCAATTACACCCCTTTGTTCCTTTTTTAGAAGCTTTGTCATACCGTTAGAGCTGATTATCTTTCCTGGTTTCCCTGAAATACCCCTTAATTCAACTTCCTTTCCTTCCACATAAAATTTCATGAAAATTTCTTGAAAATTAAAAGCTATTGTACCCAAGGATTGTAGCCATTGGACTCCTAGTACAACATCAGCACCTCCCATTGGAATGGAAATCATTGGACTAGTCAATACATATTCTCCCATCAATAGCTTGATATTATGGCACTTTCCGGAGCAATTTATTGTTCCTCCATTTGCAACCATCACTTGAAACTCTGGTGCTGGATATAAGAAGCAATTCAATTCTTTTGCTACCATACAATCAATAAAATTGTGGGTACTTCCTGAATCAATCAACACTATTACCTTTTTCTTCTTGATTTGTCCTTCTATCTTGATGGTTTGAGGAGTGGTAATTCCAACCAATGCATTACAAGATATGGTCGGATTCATTTCTTCTTTATCTAGGCTTTGTTCTTGGAGTATATCATCTTTTTTTGACCTTTCTTTCTCCTTTTCTTCTTCCTCTTCGCAATCTATGTAGAATAATTTCTTCTCAACACACTTATGACATTTAGTGTATTTTCTATCACAACTGTAACAAAGCCCTTTTGCTCTTTTTTCTTCCAATTGTTGTGGTGTCAACCTTATAGGTTGTGGAAGACTAGGGGCAACAACACTTCCATATTTATAGTTGTGAGTGGTATGCTTCCTGGTTGCCATAATTTTGATTTCCATTTTTCTTGCTAACCTGAATTCCTTCTCTAATAAATCAGGTTCCCAAAGGCGAACATCATGTTGGATATTATCCTTCAAAGAACATATGAACACATCAATCATATGCTCCTCTGGAATATTTTTTACCCTTATGTTCAATTTTTGGAACTCCTCAATGTGCTCCATTATTGAACCCTTTTGTTTGAGACTTATCAATTGGCTAAAAAAAGTGTTGCTTTTTGTATCCTCATAATGTGCTGTCAATTCTTCCGTAAAAATTGCCCAAGTGATAATTTTTTTATGCGAGCAAAGTCATTGATACCACACAAACTGATTTGGTTCCAAATATAAAGTTGCAATACGTACCTTTTGTGTGTTTTGCACATTATTGAGATCGAAAAATTGCTCTATTTGTAATATCCATGTTGCGGGATCCATGCCATCAAACTTCCTCAAATCGATTTTTGGAATATGGTGGGTCTTCAATCCCACATTAGAGTCTATGAAATCATGATTAACATTTATTTTGTTTGCATCATGAGTTTCCTTTACAACCTTTTCACCATTAGTAAGTATTTCTTGTAGAAAATTTGTCAAATCTCTCTTCAAATTTGCCATGTCTGTCTTCAAATCTGCCATGTCTCTATTCAAATCTGTCTTCAAATCTATCTTCAAATCATCCATCTTAGCTTCCATGCCCTTTATCTTAGATTCCATGCCATTTATCTTAGCTTTTGTGAGCGTGACATTTGTTGCATTTGTTCTTGTAATTTTGATATATCATGTAGCATTTCTTCCTCTTCTTCATGAGTCATGCTAGGGCTTTCAGGTTGCTTACTAGGTGTTTGAATTTTCTTTCCTCGGGACATCCATTACTGATAATAATTCTCTACTATGCCATTTGAATTCCTTCAAAATAAATTTTCAAACCAATCTTAAGCAAAAATTTAAAAGAATCTACACACCTTTTTTTCACTTTGTAGGGGCTCGATATTTCCTCTAATGTATCTCTGTAATTTTGGATCATCCAATTCTAAAATTGTGACATGTAGTAGCCCTCTGTGTCCTCTTTCCAATGCCACCAGTCTGATCCCAATTGGATTCTCCAAGGAAGAGTTATGTCAAATCTCCCACAGTGACCTGATTATAGACTAGTTCAGTAGAGCGAACTTGTACGACATGCCACGTGTCCCTGTTTCAACCTTTGGCTCTGAAAAAGATACAAAAGAAACTACAGTCTGTCCTCTTTTTGTACCTTCTTACGAAATTTCAATCCGATGCTCAGAGAGAAAGTTATGACGATTTTCCCCAGGTCGCCTATTTGGAATGAAATTTAGGAGTCTGCACAAAGACCAACTTCCTCAGCTCATATCTTCGGAAATATAGCGCGAAAAGATCTGAAATTCGGATCCTAGATTCAGTGCAATTTCTTCTCAAATGGGTTTTTTTTTAGCTTCTGAAACATCGCAAAAAAAGTTATAGTGAAAATGCCACAATGACCTGTTTGGAGCAGCGAAACCCTAAAATCCAAAGCTCTGATACCAAATGTTATGAAACCAGCTCAAGAAAAGATAGAAAAGATACATCAACGCCTTAGAATTCAGCCTCTTCGAGGGGGAAACCTCCTTTACATTACATAAATGAACAATTCTTGGATGATTCAAATGACAAAACCTCCTTTCTATATATAGGAGTCTAAGGAGTCA
This sequence comes from Pinus tabuliformis, assembly GCA_031772625.1. NCBI lineage: Eukaryota > Viridiplantae > Streptophyta > Pinopsida > Pinales > Pinaceae > Pinus > Pinus tabuliformis. The sequence continues at coordinate 840,860,183 of CM062817.1, read as the reverse complement.
CAATATAACCCAACCAACCTAACAATAATAATATAAAGCCACAAAAATAACAATAGAGGGATTCTATGGGGCACAGTAATAACAATATGGGCATAATAGGGGAACAAAAATATTAATAAGGGGTGCAACTACAATATTAATGGGGTAATCACTAGTATTATAGGGACCCAACATAAACTCATGCATGATGATGATGAGCATCCTGCCAACATGGCATAAAAGGGATCTCAATGCAAACATACATGAACATGAGTATCCCATCAACATGAAGATAAAGGGATCTCAAACAAAACATTACAAATCATGACAAAAGTACATCGCACAAATTATTCCGCGTCACATCAAGTAGGAATCATGAAACAAGTAAGAAAGCAAGATCCCACATCAAACATCAAACAGGGATCTGTGAAACACAATGCATAACAAAAGAAGTACATGAACACACTGCATATACCTCACATCATGGGGCCATTTGAATAAAAGGATGTCAAATGGCTGAAGCTGGCTGTATCATCAATCTTGCAGCGTCGGATCTCATGGAATGATTGCTCGCACATTGAATGCTGACACTTGCATTCCACTTTGAAAAGTGGCCGAAAAATGAAATGAGCAAATGGAAAATCTGAATGCACCATCAGATTTGTGGCATCGAATAGTGTAAAATCGACTATCAAATTTCTGAATTCTAAGAAAGTGGAAATCTGGGGCTTAAGGAATCTTTTAGATTCCCCCTAGACTCCTCAAAGATTCCCTCCTCCGGGTCCTTTGAAAATTTGCTGCTTAGATCAAAATTCCGACTGCGCCATCAAGTTCGTGTTGTTGAGAGGTGTAAGATTGACATAAAATTTGTCCAATTTGGACACTGCAAAAATTTCACCCTCTTTAGAATTTCGCCCAATCATGGTTTCGCCTGTGTTTTTTGCAGGTTCATGGTTCCACCCTACATTAAAAGTTAATTAAAAAAACAAATTCCTCGATCCACGTGCACCCTCTTGGCTCCTCCATGCTGGGTGCACTGGGCAAATGCTGGGTTTATATAAGATTATATGGGCGGATTTTTCAAAAATGTCATTTATGCATTGTGGTAAAAATCCCGAATTATGAGGAGGTCGGGTGGTCAAACCCTCACCCCTCCATATTTAAATACCTTTTGTTTTTACAAAACTGCGTTAATGTATTTTGGGAGTCAGGTCCATATTGGGCGACCTGCCCCATAAGCTCCGCATCATATGTATTGGGTTGTTGGCGTTGTTTAATGTTTGGTTGTTTGAGTGTGACATGGGACCGCCACATGGTGGCAGGCTAGCCCATGTGTTACAGGGAAAAGTGTCTATATAGAACTACTCTATCCCACTAAGGTGTGACAGCTGCCTTAGAAACAAACAGAGAAAAGCTACTTTTGTTTTTCCTTTATGAATTATAGATAGATAGGAACAGAAAGACCAACCTCTGTCTTGCGCTAATCTCCTGATTTGATTCCTCTCTTCTTTGATAGTCTTTAGCTACCTGCTCCCTTGCACGCCCAGCTTCACAAAGTACCTGTAAGATCACAGTAGCATAGCACTATACAAAGGCATGGATCTATAATTATAAACAATCTAGGATTAGATGTAAATTGACCATACAAATGTAGCAAACATCAATGACACAAGAGCATGGAGGAAAACTTGAATAGCTTTTATTGATAAACAAGAAAGAGCCAAGAGGAGTTACAACCAGTTGTTCTAACCCAGCATCAAACTCTCAGCAAGGAAGCCCCTCTTCACCTCATACAAAGCTTAGATCACCCAACAATCTGATGTTTGTCTCAAGAAACCAACAGCAATTCCTTACAATATGCAAAATTCCAGCCCCCGGATCTCTGGGATGAGGGATCCATATATAGATATCTGTAATGGAGATGAGTCAGCTTATGATTTGATTAGTGTCTTCCCTCTGATAGTTCTTGCTTCCACTTGGAGATTGATGATCTCTTACTCATCCTTGGTCGAATTCAGAGAGGCAAGTGTCACAGGAGAAGATTCTGGAAGCTTCCATTGCCTCTCCACCTCGCAGAATGACACTACCATTTGTCATTTCTCACCCATCGCACCCCATAGAAGGGATTTTTGAAATGAAACGCACCCACACAGTGTATTTAGGTGAGATGCAACGCACTTGGCCAGTGGAGCAGCTGAAATGATCCTGTTTTGACCAATTCTGAGCAGTTTTTCATGGAGAACTTCTGGGAGAAGCTGTAATCTGTTGACCTTGTTCCTTTAGGGGTTAGAACAACACTTTTAGGGACTTAGGAGCCCTTGGTTTATGGACATTTCATGCTTGGGGTTGTAGTGCCCAAAAATGTCTATAACAGTTGCCCCCTAAAGCATGAGGTCGTTAATCTTTTGATGTCGGGTGAAATGCTTTATTATGAGGATCCGAAGTTCTTTCAAGTTGGGAGGAGACCTGTAATAAGGTACAATACAATACATTATCTTCATAATATTTTCATGATCTAGTTGAGGCGGGCATTCCCATGCTCAGCTCTATAAATTCATTTTCATGTACATAGGACAGACAATCGTCTGAGTGTAGGCTGATGATTTTGATAGAGCCATCATCCTTTTGATTGGATGATTATCTGTGCAGCAATGATGTACATTTGATGTCTTTATTTCCCTGAATATATATCGCAACCCGGATGGATGAAACTAGATCCGGGGTCTGCAATCTCGTTCGATCTTCACTCGAAGTACAAGTCGATCCATGTGAAAGTTGTTCTGGAGTCGAACATGGAAAGACATCGCCTGATTACCAGCCAATGATGTAAGCTGTTAACAGGCGCGAGAGGAATCACCGATAATGATAATGACACTCAAGGTACTGCAGTACAATTCACGTGGTGTGAATAAAGGACTTGGCGTCGAACACCACGCAAAATCTTTAGGTCGAAGGCCATTGATGTGAACTTGTCGCTGGAAGTGAGAAACTTGCCATTGGGGCATGCAAGCTTCAAAGTACTGAATGGGGTGTTCCTAGATCAACTTCCTGGATAATGAGCTGATGTCGACAAGAAGCGATCCGTCACAGGAGGGCCTTAATGAATCCCACATCAATGACACGGAATGGAGCAAATGATTTTAATGGAGGTGAAAACAATCTGGTGATATAAGGTTCAGGGTGGCGGTCATGAAAGAATGGAGTATAAATGTATGGTAGTGGGTGAGACACAGGTGAATTCTCTGAATGACTTCTCTTGAACATATCGGCGACACTGATGTGATGGATTGGTAGCATTAACCCCAAATGTGGATGGTATGGCGGGACCATGGTGATGTGACCGGTGAATTAAACAACCCAACCCGACTCGGACGCGGAGTGGAAGTGTCATGTTCAAGAGCAAGTTGCTACCAACAAAGTTTCTTCAAGTTTTCTTCCCAATTTTCCCCAGTCATTGTTGACCAGTACCTCTTTATTTTTGTCAAGCTTGAGGAGGATAACATATGCTTGTTCTATAATTTGCCCTTCGGGCAAACCCATCACTATGTTTTAACGAGCCTAGCGATAGTGAAACTCGTTCTCGTCTATAGACAAGTTTGTCGCTATTAAAATTTTAACGAGTTTAACGACAAAGATAACTTGGTCCTTTTCAATTTTAGAGAGTCTGAAAAGGAACGTAAAGGTAACTCCAAAATTCCTTTTTCGTCATCTAATCCCTTAAGTCCGAAAAAGTATAAAACAATACAGAAGGGATGAATTTTTGATACCTTTAATGAACCGAACAAAACAAGTGCTCGATCTTTTTGTGTAATAATCTCTCAGGTCCAAAAAGATTAAAATTTAGAGGAGAGATAGCACTTCCGGTCCCTTTAACGAGCTGGAGAGGCCAATGGCTCGGCAATCTTTTCATATTTTACGAGTCAGTTGAAAAGAGCTTAAAGGAGACTCGTCTTTTGAGGAACGAGTGATAAAATGGGTAGCAACTGATTCCAGGTAAGGTTTTGAATTTTCCAATCACGGCAGTGTTACAAGGATGGCTAGTGAGATCACTCTTCGCAGCTGTTCCTCAAAATGGGTAAACAATCAAATGGAGGTGAATGATCGACCAATGCAAAAGTGGAGGTGATAGTGCAAACACGACCAAGGCTTTAATGGCTGAAGTACTACATTCACGATGGTTATTTACCGGTGAATAGTTCATTTTTTAATGAGCTTAAACGCGGGGGGAAACATTTGCTCATGTCTTATGTTTATTTTTTAACGAGCTTGAACTATGTGCTAAAATTGCTCGATTAATCCAGTCGTGTGATAAGAATGTCTCATATAAAAACAGAGACTTTTAGATTTTTGCCCCACATCCTTTCTTTATGCAAGTTAGGAAATGACCAATCCAAAAAATAGATAAATGATCACTCTTTGCTTGCACTCCAAAAGGTTTGCATGCCCCCAGGTATAAAACAGAGTTTCAAGGTTACCCCTTCTTTCTTCCGTTAAAACATTTGTTTTACCTAGAGAGGCCTACCTCTTACAGGTTACCAAAGATTGTTCTATTTACGGCGTAAACAAAACACCTCTTCGGCGATGTCTACCGAGATAAACAAAGGTGAGCAGCGATGCCCGCCAACTCACATAACTTTGACAAGAGTATCTTATTCCAGTCCAACTCCCTCTTCCAATCACGGACGAGAGTACGGAGGTCATATACTCTCGTGGAAACCTACCCTATACCCGAAATTTTCCTGCCGAAGCAGACCAGGGTGCATGCCCCCTGGGTTTCAGTCATGTCCCCCAAATCACTCGCGCTCATCGGGTGGGCGGACTGGGGATTGAGACATTTCTTGCGTGAAAAGACCATTTAGGGATGGTATATGACTATTTTCTATGCGTGAACCGGGGAATGAAAGCTGGTCTACGAGCTTGACCACTCTTCCTTCGTGCGGAAAACACATTACTCTAAAGAGTGAGGAGACAATTGCTCTCATGCAATAAATATAGTCTCGTCCAAGGAGTAGATTGTAATCCAGGGGTCCTTGAACTACCATCACGTTCATGTGAACAGTTTTCCCTCTCAATGTTATGGGCACATTGGCAAGGATCCCTAACGGTTGACTGGTTCCTTTATCAAAGCCTGTTAGATTTCTCATCTCAGGCAAAAGCGATGGTGAACCAAGCGCTTTCCAAGTAGTTGAGGAAAGGATACTCATAGAATCCCCTTCATCTATGATGGTACCGGCCATAACCATTCTATATATTTGAACAATGATTCGGAATGGTATACTAGCTGGTAAACGGGGTCTGCCTAGTTGATTCCAGTCGAAGGAGACAACTAGGTTGCTTGGAGGTGGGACCGAATAGACGGCCGGGTACGACTCTGACGAACTTCCTTCCTGCGGTAAAGGAATGGGTAAATTGCCCCCATGTTCGTTGGAGTCTGTGCTTATGAAAAGAATTTGGACGGTGTCATCCTTGTTCTTTTTAGTGACTGTATCATCTGAAGATGGGACCTATGAAGGCAAGACCGGGTCAACTGCCACCTCAACCTTTTGACTTTCGTCTGGTATGGGTTCAGATGGTTTGTCTTCAATGATAGATGCTTCAGCCGACCACCTGGGTGGGCCAGCTGGATTTTCAACTAGTGACGGACTCGGCAAGAGTTTTTTATATCCAGGAGGAAGTCGTAGCGGTGAAACCGGACGATCGTCCAAAACTCTTTTAGCCTCGTCTAAGAAGGGAAAACGGTGGACGGCATGATCGCCTTCACACAGTTTACAAGGAAATCTATATTTTCCTTTTTGTCTTGGGGCTTCACTTTCACTAGTTGACAGTGTGTTTTCAACATGATCATCAGAGGTTGACGACACCGGGTTGTGCAAACGAGGAGACCAGTCCCTTAAGATCCGAGGGATACAAGGACAATCTCTATGATAGTGGTCTCCTTTGCAAATGACACATGGCGATTTAGGCCTGGTCGGTGCAGTGTGTGGATTTTCGCTAGACGATGCTCGTTTGCCCCCATTCGCTTTTGGCTCCTTCTTCTTCTTCTCTTTCTTCTTCTTTTCCTTCTTCTTCTCGGGTACTTGACTTTTGGCTTTACCAGCCCCATCAAGCGAAGAGGAAGGAGGAGAGGAAGAATTAGAGGAAGTAGAAGGTTGGTGGGTAACTCTGGACTCGTCTAGTTGCTGATTCGATTGTTCAGGAATTGTGGTGTTCTGAACGACAGAGGTTGAGAAGAGCCATACAGGCAAGCCGATTGTCAGTCCTGGAAGCGACAATGTGGCCATATGGGGTGCACCAACATCTCCCCAAGAGGAGAAAGGACTAGGATTTCCTCCAAGGGGGATTCCTTAGTTGGTGGATTCCATTTTCTCAACCCAAGATCAACGTAGGAAAGGGGTAATGGATATTCTGTTTAAAATAAATTTTAGACGCTTTGACACAACTTGTTTTTTCAATTTTTAAGAGTCGAGAAAAAACAAAAGATGACTCTAGTCTCCTTCGATTTTTAATGAGCCTGAAGTGACAAGTGCTCAGATGGACCTTTTCTGTTAAGGAGTCTGAAAAGGAACGAAAGGGACTGCTCTCGAAATCTAGGTAAAGGGATTACCAAACCAATCGCAAAACTGCAGAATACTTTTTACGGTACGGCAGTCAATCTTCCCGAATGTTGTGTTCAGTGCATTGTGATCGATAGGGCGGCAGACACGGCTTCCTATGGATAAAGGATTAAGCCTATTGGGGTCTCCCAAAATATACTCGACGGTACGTGGGAGCACAAGTCCGTATTGGCACTTATCATCTCAAAGTGGAGGAATCACCCAACCATCAGTGAGAACAACAGTTACCAGGCTTTAAGACGCTGGAATACGTCTCTAGCCTAGACTTCTAAATGTTGTGCGTTAAGTTCCAAAGTGTTGTTAGATTCATTGAATTTATTTTAAGTTGATCCTGTTTATGAAGTTTGCCTTTCAAGTTCACCGCGAGATGTAGATGTAATTCCTAAAATGAAATCTAAGATGATAAACAAACATTTTATCTTCTTTGTGCAATGAAAATCCTAGCTACTAAGGAAAGAAAGACAGAATCTTTTCACAAAGAGCAAAGAGCACACTCTAAATGCACTTTCCTAAATCAAGCCAATCAGACTGTCTATATGCAAATGCACATGCATGTATTTGTTTTCGACTTTCCTAGTATATGAATGCTCAAAAGAAAGTTGATGCACAAATCTAAATTTCTTTTCAAGCGACAAATATCAACAAGTTTCTTTTCGAAATCAAAAATGGAGATGATCACAAAACCTTACGATTTTGAAATGAATACTTGTTCTTGACACTAGAAAATTACAAATTCAGACCAAAAACAATAGTAACAGGATAATCGACCATCAAAAGCAATCAAACTCTTTCCTACGATTGAAATCGACACTTGCGACAGTTTCAAATCAAAGGACGACAGTACGATTATGCTACTTTTGCAAAGGAGAACTGTAAATGACTCAACAAACACACGAAAACATCTATAGTTCTTTTGTACAAAGGAGGCGGAATAACAGCAAGGAAAAGGGGTTTCAAACAGACATATACTGATCACAGGTAGTAAAATTCAGGAATAGAACTGGAAAGAATGAATCACAGAAACCAAAACTGCATAGAGCCTAGTCTGATCAGCACACCTGTAAGACAGAGAATTTGAAATGCAGTGCACCTTGTCCACTCGGGAAGTGCACTGAAGTTCAGATTCTCTGAACAGTACCTGTGCTGGGCTAGAAACGAGATTCTGTTTGGGTTCCGGGTCACAGTTTGCAGTTCAGTTCTTGGGTTTTGGCCGAGCAAAAAGCAATTAGTAATGCAACAATCAGGGGTAGATCTAAGGAGGATCTAAGAGCTATCACAAGGGCAATCAGATAGTTTGTGAATCAGTTGTTTAAATCATAAACAGATCCAGTAGATGGATTGAAGTAGCATTTATCTACTTTGCATTTGTTATGGCAAATGCAGTTCGAATACTACCTGTAATTTTATGAAACAGACAACAAAGAATGATAAACAAACAAACTAATTCGTCCCCAACGGAGTCGCCATTTTGTTACAGGGAAAAGTGTCTATATAGAACTGCTCTATCCCACTAAGGTGTGACAGCTGCCTTAGAAACAAATAGAGAAAAGCTACTTTCATTTTTCCTTTATGAATTATAGATAGAGAGGAACAGAAAGACCAACCTCTGTCTTGCGCTAATCTCCTGATTTGATTCCTCTCTTCTTTGATAGTCTTTAGCTACCTGCTCCCTTGCACGCCCAGCTTCACAAAGTACCTGTAAGATCACAGTATCATAGCACTATACAAAGCCATGGATCTATAATCATAAACAATCTAGGATCAGATGTAAATTGACCATACAAATGTAGCAAACATCAATGACACAAGAGCATGGAGGAAAACTTGAATAGCTTTTATTGATAAACAAGAAAGAGCCAAGAGGAGTTACAACCAGTTTTTCTGACCCAGCATCAACCTCTCAGCAAGGAAGCCCCTCTTCACCTCATACAAAGCTTAGATCACCCAACAATCTGATGTTTGTCTCAAGAAACCAACAGCAATTCCTTACAATATGCAAAATTCCAACCCCCGGATCTCTGGGATGAGGGATCCATATATAGATATCTGTAATGGAGATGAGTCAGCTTATGATTTGATTAGTGTCTTCCCTCTGATAGTTCTTGCTTCCACTTGGAGATTGATGATCTCTTACTTATCCTTGTTCAAATTCAGAGAGGCAAGTGTCACAGGAGAAGATTCTGGAAGCTTCCATTGCCTCTCCACCTCGCGGAATGACACTGCCATTTGTCATTTCTCGCCCATCGCACCCCATAGAAGGGATTTTTGAAATGCAACGCACCCACACAGTGTATTTAGGTGAGATGCAATGCAATTGGCCAGTGGAGCAGCTGAAATGATCCTGTTTTGACCAATTCTGAGAAAACACATGCAATTGATAGTACACTGTCTTTGACTTTAATCCCAAATGGGTCTTTCTCAAAATAGACATGCATGAGATTCTGATGAGGGAATATTCAGTTAACTGGAGTAGCATTAGCTGAGTGCATGCATGCATCAACTAACTGTTAACTCACTATTAGTCCCTCAAATAGTTTGGAACTAATTTAACTGGACTTAGCTCAGTAAACTGAGTTAACTAATTACAACTCAAATATAACTCAATCTTATCTCCTTAATTTAAGGGATAACTCTTGCATGACTTCAAAAAGACTTCTAACTTGAATTTCTCCAACTAATTAATTTGAAATAAATTAATTAATTATTTCCAAGTAGTTGTTAAGACTAAATTTGATTTTAATTCACAATTTAATTCAAGGACAAATTAAATTGGAATATTCTTGTTGCCATATTTCAACAATCAACTAGCAAAGGATCAGGGGAAAGCTTCTGATAACCAACCGAAAAACAAGGCTGGGAAGTTGTAAGGTGTTGCAACTCTTTGGAAGCCTCATTTATAGTAGGGAAAAGGTGAATGGGATGGTTACATTCACACAACTTACAGGGAAATTTAACTTTTCCCTTTTTCCCATAGGCTTTACTGGCACTAGTTGAAGGTTTATCACCAACATGATCACCAGAGGCTGATGACAAAGGTCGATGTGAACCTATGCAGCACACTTCTAATACCTTGGGAATACCATGAAAATTCCGAGGAAGGTGATCATCATTACATAACATGCAAGGGAATTTTACTTTTAGGGGCTGGTTGGAATATTTTTCTATATCAATTGCATCTGTAGCAATGGATTCTTAGTTTCCCCCTTGCTTATTTTGCTCCTTCTTCTTTGTCCTCTTCTTCTTCTTCTTAGCTTCCTGGTGACTAGAATCTATACTTTCAATAGGCGAAGAGGAATAACAGGGTGAAGAAATAGGCGAAGAAGGCGAGGGGTCAACTTTAGGATCAACATGATGTTGATGTTGTTCAGGTGGAGGAGAACTTGGTTGAAAAGCAGTTTGGACACCCATAATCACTGAGGCCGAAAATAACCAAACTGGCATACCAATGGTCAATCTAGGAAGGGACAACGTTGCCATATAAGGAGCATTAGTATTTCCAAAAGAAGTAAAAGGACTAGGATTCCCGTTAGAGGAGTTTCCTTGACTGGTAAACTCAAGAAATGTTGCCATCAGTATCAACCTAAGATCTACTAAGGAGTATTTCCACAGGAAGGATGTTTTTTCGTGATCAATTAATTAATTTTAGAACTTAACAAAACAAAACAAAAAGAGGGTTAAGCTAGGCAAGATAGTTTACCAAGTATCTGTGAACCACTATATAGACCTTAGTCGAAACCAAGGACTTAACATACGAAGGCCATTCTCCCTGAATGATGTGTTCGGTGTATCACGTTTACAAGGTGGTTGACTCATTTACCTGTGGCTAAAAGATAGCAACCTAGTGCGGTCTCCCAATATATACTCGAAAGTACGGGGAGCACAAGTCTGTGTTAGCAATGTTTAATGCATAATTGTTCAATGAGAGCATTCCCATATACTTTCCATACTAGAGTGCCTCCTATATACCCAAGAGTACTGGAGAACCTCTGATATACTTCCATACTAGAACGAGGATTTCACCCCCAAGATACAATGCAGGTAGTTAACGACAGCTACTATGTTTAAAGACACAAGAACATGTATCTAGCCTAGACCTCTAAATATTTGTGTTAAGTTCCAAATGCAACTTAGGTTAATTGAGGCAAATTTTAATGTTTATCTTCAATTATGTTTCAGCTTTAAGGCTCGAAACAATGTCACTTGAACACCTATGATGCAACTAAATGATGAAAATGAAAACTTTTCATTCAATGAAGGCTAAACTAACAAAGGAAGAGAGACAACCAAATAATGCATCAAACCAGAAAAATGCATCAACATAATTCTTTCCAATGAAAAATGTAAAAACAAAATCTAAGCTCTCATTTCACTAATTGCAATGCCAAAATGCGATCCTATAGAAACAAATATCACTTTCCTTTCACTAATATGAAATAATGATTTTTTTTCTTTCACTTTGATTCAATAAATGCAAACTAATGCAATGAGAAAAGGAAAATGCAATCAACTCAATGAAAATGAAAATGAAAAATTATTTCACTTGATGGTTTCAAATGCAAAAAATGTCTCAAAAATACTTAAATGACGAAATCTTTCACTTTTTTCTTTTGCAAACGTAAGAATGAAGACAAGTACTTTATTTTGGTTCAACCAAACAAAAAACTCTGTAATCTATGTTTGGAGATGGAACTAAAGCAATCTTCAAAGCATCAACACAAATCGACACTAATGAAAACAACTTCACATCAATGAACCAAAAGCAACTTGAAAAATATGTCTTGATTGCAAGAAGACTCTTGAATGGGAGCAATTATTATCAGAAAGAAGATCAAACAATGAGTGGAGGGTGACCTAAAAGCCCTAGAAACCCTAGAAAGTGATCAAGCTTCAAACACACATTAACCAAATCAAGAGACAATTGCAGTCATACAAGCATAACAACCAAGACAAATACACTATAGACACACTAAAAATCAATGACAGAGGTAAAAGAGACTGAGAAAAAGAAGAAAACCCTTTTTTGTCCTATCACTTGAGATTGGCACGCCTGTTATAGGCAAAATAGCAATGCAAGGATAATCAGTGCGACAGTAATTAAAAAATCAGTGACGACAGCACGACTGTTAAGGCTAAAAATGTGATGGACGAGAAAAATGAGGGAAAATAAAAAATCTTCAAGACTAAAACAGACTGAGTGTCCTCGAGCAATAACCAGTAAGTGAAAATAGCTATATAGAATCCCTTCAAGGTTTGTTAAGTCTTACAATGTAGGTTTTAATGCCGTACAGAAATTACCTGCATACGAATTCTAAAAAAAATGAAAATAAACAATGGCAAGAGCATAACACATAAAACAAATATACACAGATATTTTCCCCTGAATCCCAAAAATGGGACTACCAAATTGATTTTTCATTATGTTCCTTTCAATGTTACAATACATATATATACATGCCAAAGCATCCATAAACCCCAATCCATTAACCCTAGATTAGAACATAATTGTAGTTCCCTTGACCGGATCTACAAAATACCATGGACTGAAAACCATCACACCCAAAACCATGTGTGAAATCCATGAACAAAACCATAGTTAGGTTCTCCCACCTAATATAGGGTCAAAAAAATTCCCCAGGGCGCTGCCCTAGACCCCGTAGAGGGGGGCAGCTGGTTAGTCGAGAAAATAATATAACACAACCCAACATACAAATCCCAGACATTCAAAATTCAAAACCATAAGATTACTTTGTACAAGGGATAGCTCAATCTATGGTTTTGTCCAAAATCCCTAGATTTCCTTTCCAAACCCTAACTCCTACCAAGTCATATTCCAAAACTTAACTCAATCACATGTTTTTGTTGAAATTCGAATGAAAGATAGAATTTGTTATCATGATAATTACTTGTGATTGTTTATATATGTTTTTCATAAAAAAATTACTTCAATCATTAGGTCATCAAACAAATATACAAATACAATGCACAAAAGACAAGGAACACGAGAAATTAGGCCAGAGATATAGAATACATATCTTTTGAGAAGAGTCAGCTCCCTCTTAATCTATAGACTTCTTGCATTGCTTGCAAATTTCTCAACTCCATCTAGCATCCATCTTGTCAGACAACTTCGTCCACACCATCATGCATAGGCTAGGGTTTCTTCATCTTTTAGTGGAAGCAATCATTCCTAGGGTATAAACCCTAGACCTTCCTATATCAAACCCTTGCTAGGGTTTATAAACTCTAGATTCTTCACGAAATGTTATATCGATTATGTATATATCATCAACAGATAGGGCATGAATTTTTATACAATGTAATACATCAGATGTCAACAGTATCTTATTCTTCTAGCATTAAAGATTTTGACTTGATAGTCCTTACTTGTCCTTCAATCCTTCCTTTGAGTAAGGATTGCTTTAAAGAGATAATGGGAGTTCATATTTATTATAACTCATATCATAGTTTCTTAATTTACAAAATTCCTCATACTTTGCATCATAATGTAGTTACCCTATAGTCTATGCAAGGATCAACATATAATAGATAATTGGCCTCAGATAAAGTGCTTTAAGTTCGAAAATTTTCATATAAGTTAGGTGCCACAAGTTCCATAGATTCAATACACTAAGATTTTGAATAGAAACACATTCATGTCACTATCCTTCAGACATTCAGACTTATAAAAACTTCTTTGATGACAGTGAGAAGCACGGCTGTCTCTCAGAGATGTCATTTTGGATGTTAGAGAAGTATTGCAATTCAGATCTAAACTTCTTTCAAATTGAAATAGAATTGAATTGTTTACATCTTATTCGGATATCAAGAGATTTAAGATGTCACATAACACAACTATTGCTTACTTCCTATACCGTAGGGAACTCGAACTTGAATCTTCATTATGTAAACTTCAGATGCTACAAAACAAAGATAGTTCGGATGTCATATATATGCTTGAACTAGTACACTACCTTCATACTTCTTCCATAGATTAATGTAGCAACCTTTAGATTATGAGGCATGGTCATTCCATTGAGAACCTCGATATTTATTCATAGAGATAATTCATACCTCAACACAAATATGTAATTTTGATGATTACTTTGTGACTCCTTAATATTGAACTAATGGCTTGAAAAAGTAGGCCCCATTTATGCAGGTCCTTTTCCGTAAAACCTTGGGTTTGAAGATTCCATAATTACTCGCATGCATGTTATAGCGTCATGTCTTTATTCATCATGTTTGTATGTGGTTATATGTCCATCAATTAAATGTTTATGTTGATACCTATTCTTTAACATTTTTTAAAATATTACATTGCAGTAATTATATTATTATGTGGCAAGTGGATCTGTGTGGAAAAGCACCTCCACGGTCAAAAGTAAGAAAATAACAATTTTTCTTTACATTAATGTGAATTTTTTTATATATATAATCAAAATAATAACTTTTCTTTTGTTGAAATATGTAGTCTAAACCCCGTGACGATGTTGTTCTTGATGAGGAAGAGTTGTGGCCATCCCCCAACTTTAAGGTCACAATAAAAAAGTATGTAAATAAAATGAATAAACAACTCTTCGTGTTGATTTGAATTAGGGATCGCGGTCCTGCAACTGAGGCTAGCAAGAAATTGAGATAAGATCTTGAGACATGCAAGGTAATAGCCATATTTTAAAGTGGCGTTTGTTTTTCTTTTTAATCTCATAATCATAATTCTGAAAGTTTGTTTTTTAAATTTTACATTATTTATGAAAATTTATTTTCTTTCTTATGTAGCATTATTTGGAGGAATCCCCCCCCCCACCCCTACATCAGTCAGTTTATATTTAGCTCGGTGTTGGTACTAGTGGAATTGGCGAGACATGAAATCAGCATCTAGTTAGCACTAGCACCCCACATAAATCTTCTCTATGTACTGACATTGGGTCCACACCATTGGTTCTGACCCATGAGCACATGACCCTTGAGCCAAACAAGAAACTAGGATTTGGATTAGGTGGTGACAGAGGTGACCCTAGTGTTGATGACATTATGGGTTCATTTCTTGGAGCATCACACGTTAAGAGCATGAGGAAAATTGTGTGCACATTTTTGGTGAATGACGAAGGAATTCAAATGAAAAAACCATAAACTCGTGGTATTTTTTGATGTTTTACCTATTTCATGTTTTCTATCTAAAACATAATTCATCTATATTATTATTTTCAAACTAATTATCATATCTTTTTGCATGTATGTAACAACTTGTTTTATACAAAAATGGACAACAAAGCATTGGATATTTTTGGTCCCACCATACACGAAAGGTGGAATTGAAAAAGTTCCAACCTTAAAAAAGAGGTTTTGGGACTACCTTGAAGATCTATTGAGGGTATATACCGTCAATAAAACCAAGGTCATCACCGCAATCAGAAAACAAATAAAATATTTATAATACTAGTATAGGAAACACTTGAGAGATAACCCTAGGTATGAGCACCCTCCCATGATTCTTGAGATGGAGTGGAAGGGCCTCATCAAGGATGAAAAGTGGAAGTAAATGAGAAAATAATGGAAAACATCACCTTTTCAAGCAAGATATAAATTACATCTTGAGTCCAATACTTTTAATTTTCTTTAGTTTTGAATAAAATTGCAGTATATAACATACTTGAAACTTTTCATAGGCTTAGTGACACTTTCAAGGCAACAAAGGAAAGGCTTGAGAAGCATGGGCAACAAAAACTAGGCCAAAGCAACTATTTGAAGCTACAAGCATGAATTGTAAGTACCCAAAACTTCTTAACAATATTACCTATCGTATTTCCTTCCAAAATTCTAGTAATTATACTAGCAAATAATAAAAATCAATACTCTTATGCAATGTTGGGTATTGCATCAGGAACTGAAGCCACGAAGGAATACCTCCATATTGGTTTCAAGTTTGAATTTAAAGGCATATTCGAATGCCAAAAAAGCATGGGGCAAACCCCAAGATTTAGTTTCAAGGACAAGGAAAATTAAAATCAATCCACATTAACCTTTCGTTATTTATAAAATACAAACATGTTTGATATAAATCTAATGTGTTTCTTTGCTTTAATTAGCAGTGGAGTAATACCAATATAGATGGTTCCATGACCGTTGAGCATCAATCCTCTAATAGTGCACACCAGCGACAACATTTTGGTTCTTCTGAGGAACCCCTTGACAGTGGGGTGCAACCCCAAGATATTTCATTGACAGATGAGGCCCACAACAGTAATAGGGTTGTATATTAATAATGTACTTAATAATTTCATACTTAGAAAGTATGTAATTCTAATTTTTTTCACTTATTCACTTACGATTGTTTACTTATAAATTTTGTGGTTTGAATGGCAGAGCATGTCTAGGAGGATCCTCAACCAGAAGTAGTCCACGAGGCATTCATTGCAATGGTGTCAACTAGTGCACAAGCTAAATAATTGCATTGCAAAGGATTTTTTTATTATTAAAAAAATACTTCAATGATATTCAATAAATGATCATATAAATTTAATATTTTTTATAGGCAATGCTTCCCCATAGCATCCTTGGCTCCATGAGAACATCATGACCACAGGTGCAATTTGTTAGAGGAGCCAATTACAATCATCAACAAAACAATCTCGACCAAGAGGGAAATGCAGAAAGGGATGAAAAACTTAAGAATTATGTAGGTCTTGATAAGGAAAGGAAAAAAAATTGATGATGTACAATGTTTTAATGTATTGTACAAGACATATTGTTGTATAATATTTTTGATGAATCTCAGAGGATGAATGCCAACAAATATGTTTCTTTATCAATTTTCTATTTTGCTAGTGTTTTTATTGCGACAACTACCCTCCAAAATTTTGTCTCATCCAATTTGGGAGCCTACGTGTGCTTTAATGAGTTTTCACTTCAAGCTATCTTATGTCGTCTCATCATTTGTTCATGTTTTTCCTAAACATTGATTATATTTCAACATCTCTAACTCTTATCATTCCTCCTAGATCAAAGTTACTCAAGTGTTGCTTTCTCATCTCTTAGAAGTTGGTATGTTGCATTTTTAAATATATGAAAAGCCTAGATTTCTATATCACCTAGCTAACCTTCCTCACTTGACATGCACACATCACAAAAGCATGAAAATTCATATTTTTCTCCTAGTAAAAGCGCACTTTCTAAATCTAGTGACCATAGACGCACTACAAATGAAAATTGTGTTATCTTAGGAAACTGCACACTTCTAGTTCTTAGCTTGAGCGTACTTCCTATTCACAATGATTGTGCACTCCTTTTCTTTAACAGGTGCACACTCCTTGTCACCAACAATTGAAAACTCCATGTCTTTCACACATGCACACTCCTTGATTACATGCAGATCACACTCCTAGAATTCAAGAATCTTCTCGCACTTCACTCACCTAAATCAATGATCAAGTGACAAGAGGTGAGCATGCGTCGAAGCCCTAATATTAACTTGCATGTAGTTTTCGTTTATAAGAAGCCCAAGTCATTGTTCATTGTTCCTCACTCTTGGTCTCAAGTGCACCAATTCTTGGTATAAAGTTGCTTTTGTTTTCTTTTGTCATTTTTGGTGTCACTTTTTCTTTCCTTATTGGACTTTCGATCTTCTTTTTGCATATTAACTGTCATTTATTCCTATTATTTCTCCTACAAGTGTCATCTTGTTGTCGCATGTGGAATTTCTAATAACTCTTCACATTCCATGACCTTTAACGTCCTAGTCATGATTGTGATAGCATAAATGAACAATTGCAACTTATCTCTCTTACTCTTACCATGGTATTGATTGGTTATTGATCATCACTTACCCATTTTTGAGATTATCCCTGTCTGATGAGCATTGTGCACTTACAGGCAATAAGTAACCACCCCTTACTCATTGTAATTGTGACTTGCACCCCACTGAGAAGAAGCCTCTCTTCTATAGCACATTGTGCACTTATAGTTCATAATAAGGCATATATTTCCCACTACAACTACAACTTGCTCCCTTGTTGCGCCTCCCTAACGTACTGCACACTTATAATCTGCAGTGTGCCTCTCCCTATATCTTGATGATGTGACTTATGCCCAGGAGGAGCCTCTCTCCCTCACAAGTTTGCATTGCACAGTTCTAAACTCTAGCCTTGAATCCCTTGTGCACTGTGATCCTAACTTGCGCACTACTTGGCCCTCTCTTCCTTGAATTGGTGCAATGTGCACTTCTAGTAGCTAGTGAAGCCACCCTATATCACTTTTCTAAGCTTGTGCTCCCATCTTGTGCAATCCTATCCCAGTCATTATCTTTTACATAGTTTTCATGTGATAGCCAAGAGAATTCTAGGGACTAATATTTGTTAACCGTGATTGATATTCCACTTATAGGTGCTACAAATACAAGACAAATTAGTCTTTCATCTTCTACATAGACAATGCCTCCCAACACTCTACAAGCTCCATCAAAAGAAACTTGAGAGGTATTGAGGAGGTAGTGGAATGCTCCAAGCCAAATGTACCAATCCTATCAAACACAAAATGTTTCATCGATAAATCTGTAAAGTCTTATAGCAGAATATTAAAGATGCCTTTCTTCAAAAGGAATTCTCAGAGAACCTAGAGGATTGGCAAGTAGACATTAACATAAAGAGGTCCAAAATGCATAAGGTAGGATGCAGATTTCCAATACTAACTTGTGCAAAATATATTGGATGGATTTTTCAACACTTGGATAGCAAGAATCTAATTCTCAACAATGAAAGCAAAAATGAGATTGCCACCTATTATCCTCATGATTCACATTCCTATTATAAGTTGGTAACCCCTAGGTAGTACTTGAGCACACAATTCTATGCAACTTGGGCTAACTTGAACACCATGGAAGTTATCAAGTCGTGGTGGAAAGAACCTGCAAATTTTTGCCAAAAACCAAGTGTAGTTTACAAGACTAAGTCCTTGAGAAAAGTATATCACTACATTATGGAAATGTGTTGTAGATTGCATGGGTGGAAGAATGCAAAATATTTTGAAGAAAGATGGATTTATTTACTCAACATGGTTGTTTCTATAGGAAGGATATTCAATTGGAATAACATCCTCTCTCAACAGCTGCAGATCAATTTACAACAAGTGAAGAAAGTTTTAGAAGCCAATACATCACCATAATTTTATATTTCTAACCATCTACTAGATGGAATCTACACTTACTATGAATTCACGAGAATGAAATGGAATTGTACCCCTAAAGAGAAATTTCCCGTCCATCTCCACTACAGATTGTTGTCAAAATTTAGTTTTTGAGGAGTATATAAGAGATTGGATGAGCACTTCTTCACAATATTATATCAAATGATCTTTGAGGTGGAACCTTCCTACATGACAGATTAGGTGAAGGAGGAACTCAACAAGATTTTGAATTAGTTTGCTTCACCATAAGGCACATATATTAGAGTTTTCAGGTGTTGCACAACCCCTCATCTTACGTCAAGATATGTGACCAACAATGTGGTCGTATAGGAAGTTTCCTACCAACTAAACATAGGTTTATCTATGCAACTCCAAAGGAAGAAGTCTCCTTGGCCATTTTTCCTTTACGGATTGGATTGTATGAGCTCAAAATCCTTAAGGTGGTTGAAGTTGAGATTGAAGAACTTAAGCACCTTCATTTTGGAGAAATGAGCTTTCACAAATATGACCCCATAAATGTTTGCGAACAACATTGTACTAAGTTGTGTTACACTTGGCCCTATGTATCCCTAACATTTCCAGAAGATGAGAAGATAAATAATTGGTATAATGCATTAAAAAATAATTGGACAGAAGATGAGGCAAGCCCCTCCCATGTTACAACACGTACTAGATACACATATGGAGGATATTCAGTAGGAAGTGATTGCCCTAGCTAATATGATAACACCAAAGAAGAGGCCAAAGCATGATCCAGTAATCGAGAGAAGCAGAAAGTTCAAGGCAGATCCTCTTTGCAAAGGTTCAATAGAGGTGGAACAACAAAGAAATAAAAGGGAGGAAGAAAGGAAAAGGAAAGAAGAAGAGAAGCAGCAAGAGGAAGAGTGCAAAAGAGAGTAAGAGCGCAAACATAAGGAGGAACAAGAGAAGAAGAAGACTTAAGAAGAAAGAAGAGTTAAAGAAGAGAAAAGTAGAGGAGTTGCCGAAGCAACAACAAGAAGAAATATTAAGCAAATAAGAGGAAGAAAAACAACAAAAGTGGTTGGAGGAATAGGAGATGAAGAATAAACAGGAAGAAGTTGCACAGAGAATGGAGGAAGAACTAATGGCATGTGTCATAGAGGCAAAACTAGAAGAGAAGGAAGATATTGAACCAATTGTAAATGAGTTGAATATTCATTCAGAATTTGCTCTCACTAGTGGACATCTCCCATTCAGCAAGATGGGAATTGTTCCTCTACCTGATGAAGGGTCATGGATATATAAAACTTTCCCTTCGACCAGCTGAAGAAGAGGTTTGTACAGGAGAGGCGAAGGTACTATCCTGAAGACCTTGTTCATCTTGTTACCATAGGCATAGAAAATGTTATGGGAATCCTCGAGCAGTCATTGATCTGAATTTAAACAAGAACACAACAAATTACAGTTATAACCAGAAATACAAAGATGCAGCAAAAATAACACTTCATTTCATTAATTTCAAATATTGAAATATGCTTACAAACATAATGGAAATAAGACTAGCTTAGGCGCTGATAGCTTATCTCTGAGAAGAGATGTGGCAGCTACATGCCTCTAAACTATGTTACAATGAGGCTCAAGGGCCTATATATTATTGAAAAACATGAGAAAACCCTAAACAACCAAAACCTTAACCCCAAGAGATGTAACGCCAAGAGTTTGTGGGCCCTATTGGGGTTAGTTGGGTAGCCAAATTCTCGAGGTCATAACTTGATCATATTATCTCTGTTTGGCGCGTACGCTACCTTGTTGGAAAGGCCTCTCCGAGTGCTACATGTTTTATCACAAACCCTTGCCTATGGTGTTGAGCCTACATCTAACCTCAAAAAATGTCATTTAGGGGGTCAAAATTGCTCCAGAACTTCGGGACCCGAAAAACTGCTAAAAATAGTAAATGTTGAAATAAACAAGAAAAAAAAAATGAGACCGACTGGAGGTCTAGGTGGAATAGGTGGGTGGCCACAAATATCCACCTGGATCATTCCTTCCCCCTTAGGGAGAATTGGTCCCAATTACATGTAGATCCTCCATGAGGTTAGGAAATTTCTACTCAACCTAGTTCCTGGTGAGCCACTTTCCTTGTTGCAGGAGTTGGCCAGCTTTGACAACACGATATAGTTGGATCTTTTGTTGACGAGTGTTCTTGACCTTTGTGTCCATAATCCGATCAGTTGTGGCATGTTCCATGCAAGCTGGGTTTAACTATGTTGGTGTGATTTGTTTTGCAATGTTTGGTGTGTCCAGTAATGGTGGGAAGTGTGGCCGAAGGCGGTACACATTGAACAATGGGTGTAGGCCAAGGAATGGGGGAATTTTGAGCTCAAAACCATTATCTCTCATAGCCTTGGTAATGGTGTAAGAACCATATCGAAGTGGTTTGAGCTTCTGATGGGCTCTGGTAAGGCATTCTTTCTACAAATGCAACCAAACTTTGTCGCCCACCTGAAACTTGTGTGGCACCCGATGTTGATCATGTCGGTGCTTGTACTTAGCATTTGACTTCTCTGGGATGTCATGAACCTATTGGTAGATGTGTTAGATGCGTTCAATAAATCTGGTCGCTTTATCAGCCTCAGACATTAGATGTGTGGATTCTATCTGTGTAGTCATGTGAGGCATGGCAACATCAATCGAACACAATGGTTGAAATTCTATACCCACTTGAAATGAACTGCGACCAGTCGAGCTATGGAGAGCTCTATTATAACTGTGTTGCACATATGGAAGACTCTCATCCTAGGTTTGAGGATGCTTGGAGTTGTACATGCGGAGTATGTGCACTATCATCCTATTGACGACCTCTGTCTGGCCATCAGTCTGGGGATGGAAGGCAGTCGACTTGGTGAGCTTGGTGTCCAATAGTGTCCAGAGGCTTGACTAGAATTTACTCAGGAACTTCCTATCCTTATCTGATATAATGGTCTATGGGATCCCAAAATGTACACATAATCTCTCAAAGAAGAGTTTGGCAGTGTCCTCTGCGGTGATACTCTTCTTACAGGCCGCCAATATAGCCATCCTAGAAAAAAATTCCATGACCACGAATACAAAGTCATTACCATGCTTGGTAGAAGGGAGGCCAAACATATAGTTCATGGAGATGGATTCCCATGGCTAGCTGGGAGTAGGCAAAGGAGTGTACAAGCCTTGCTTCTTGATGGTTGGCTTGGAAATGGCACAGGCAGTGCATGATCTAATATATTTCCCAACATCCAGTTGGAGTTTGGGCCAATAAAAATACTTTTATAGTAAAACCATAGTTTTCTCCACACCAAAGTGTCCTACGACCCGAATGTAGTGCGCCTCCAAAATTAGCTTGGAACGCTCACCTGAAGGAACACAAAGGTGGCACAAGTAGCATAATAATGCATCCTAGAGGTAGAAATTATGAACTTTATTTCCATGTACTAACATCTAGTATGTGGAGGTGAAATATGGATCATTTTTGTATAGTTGTGTCATCCAGAGGTCTCATGACCACAAGAGTTAAGAATAGTAGTAAATGTTGCAACTAGGGTTCGGTTGAGGCAGTCTGCAACATAATTGGTGCTGCCCTTTTTGTATTTAATGTTCAAATGGAATTGTCGCAGATATGTAGACCACTTATGATGGTGATAATTCTGCAACTTCCCATGTGTTTGTATAAATTGAAGAGGTCGGTGATCAGTGTGGATGACTGTCTCCTTCCCTAGAATGTAGTGCTTCCACTATGATAGACCACTAGATTCTCGTGTTGGGTGAGGACTACACCAATAGCATAGTCTAAGGCGTCTATCTCGATTTCAAATGGTTGTTGTAGGTCTGGAAGTGTGAGTACCGATGCATAGCAGAGGCGGTACTTCAACTCAATAAACACCTTTTATTGGAATTTAGACAAGAAAAATTTGATTTCACCCTGCCTTTAGTAATCTGACTCAAAGACCAAGTAATATGGGAGAATCCCAACACGAACCTATGATGAAAATTTGCAAGGCCCAAAAAGATGTGAAGCTCTGTTAGAGTGGTTGGGGCTGGCCAATCCCGAATGACTTGGATCTTAGTCGGGTCCACATGCATGCCACACTCATCTATGATGTAACCCAAATATTGGACCTGGGTCATGCCAAAGGTGCATTTCTCCAAGTTGGCACACAGTTTGTGTTGTCGAAGGGTTTGAAGGACCTGTCGAATGTGTTGCAAGTGTTCTTCCCAACTCTTGTTGAAGATGACGATGTCATCCAAATAAACAACCACAAATGTGTTGGTGAAGGGCCACAAGATGTCATCCATTAGCCTCATAAAAGTAATAGGGGCATTTTTCAACCCGAAGGGCATAACCAACCATTCGAAAAGGCCTTCCTTGGATTTAAAGGCGGCATTCCATACATTTGTGGGCTCTATTGGAACTTGGTGCTAACCAAACTTCATATCGATCTTGGTGAAATACTTGGCCCCCTTGAGTTGGTTCAGTAGGTCATCAATCTGTGTGATTGGATACCTATTCCTGACAGTGATTTTTTTTAATGCTCGAAAGTACAATCAGTCTCCCACAAGGCAAGGAACTTGGTTAGATGTGCCATTTTTGTAGCAACTCCTATATTTACCACTTGATCTCTTCATTTTCCATAATGGAGTGGTGATATATCGGCCCATTGGGTAGAGGTGCTCCGGGAGTCAGATCGATTGAATGCTTGACCTGACAATGCAAGGGTACCCCTGTGGGTGAGGAGAAGATTTCCCTGTATTCTTCCACGACCATATCCACCTACTTCTACTACTTGGAGGAACCCTTCTCGAGGGCCATGAATGTGGCCATGACCTTCCCCTTACTTTGAGAGTAAATCAGAAAGAAAACAAATTTCCCAGTCTGGGAGATGACCATATTGCATTGCTTAGCAGAGATGAAAGAGATGGCGGTAGGTGGAGCTACCTCTGGTATCCTATATAACTTAGTACCCAAAGAAATAATAATAGAGTGAGGTCTAGACTCATATACAGCATGTCGCTTCCATAAGTATGGTTGTCCTAATAGTACATCACAAACTTCAAGAGGAGCGAAATCACACAGTACCTCATCCGTGAATGGATTGATGATGTAGGGAAGGCGGAAATTCTGGTTGACGCGGAGATCTCGTCCTTGGTGAAGCCACATGATGGTGTATGACTGCAGATGTGTTGTAGTCGGAAGGCCCATCCACTTCATGACCTCTACTGAAATGAGGTTCTTTTGGCTCCCACAGTCAATAATGAACTGCAGCATAGAACCCTTCACCTACATCTATGAGTGGAATAGGCGCTCCCCCTCTTTTGGATCTTCAGGATCAATCTTTTGGATCTTGGTGGTGGCCAAAGTGGCATTGGGCTCTACATCAATGATCTAATTCCCTTTGTCATTCCCCTTGTCAGGTTTTGACTCAGAGTCGAAACATACATCAGACTTAGAAGCCTTCAACTTGGCCACCAGTGACTGCTTGCCCCGACACTCACTTGTGTTGTGAGTGGAGCTCTTATGGAACTCACACCACTTTCTCATGTCCTTCTTTATCTTTGTGGTGTTGTTCTTTGCTTGCAGCTTCAACAGGTTATCATGGGTTTCCTTGCCTTAGCTTTTCCATTTGCTCTGCGTTTTGGGGCACCTTTCCCTTGCTTCGGATTCGCAAATCCAAAGTCTGACTTTTTCTATTCAAGATTTTGCTCAATCTTGACAGCATATCAGTACGTTGTGCCAAGCGAGGAGATGTCCAAGAACTCCATCTCATCCTGGATGTACCTGTGTAGGTATCCGTAGTACTTGAGTACCAAATGTTTCTCAGAATCCTTGATACTCAACCTCATATGAAGGGTATGAAAAACATTGGTAAAATCTAGCACATCTTGGTCCCTTCCTTGTCGCAGTGTGGTCCACTTTATGTATTTATCCTCATAGCTCCCAACAGGGTAGTACTGCTCCTTGATGGTGTCCTAGAACGAATCCCAAGTGGGTGCGGCCGAAAATAGTGAGGGCGTACTTTCATCCTTCTTCTCATAGTAGGTTTCCCACCAATCCTTGATGTTGGGGACAGCTTTGAGAAGAGAAAAAGTAATCTTTTCCCGGCTGAAAAAAATCATGAACAGAAAAATATCCTTCTAGCAGATTTAACCATTTATCTACGACATCTGCATCTATCTAACCCTTAAATATGGGAATTTCAAACTTAACTTGTACATTAAAGGGTGTGGCCCTTCCAGAGTAGCTGTTGGAAGTAGATGTGTCGCCCTTGGGTAACTATTGAAGAATCTGGGAAAAGTTGTCCATCATCGCATTCCTCTGTCACTCGAGGGCTTCTTCGAGCAAGATTCTGAAAGGATCTCCTACCCCCTTGTCTTTTTTGTCTTCCACCATGGGAGGCCATCAGGATTTATGAGGCTAGTCTTGCAAATGTTCCACCATTTCAAGCCCTAACTCCTTATATCCCGACCTCGTTGGGGACATGCAAAGAAAAATAGAGAAAGAGCACACTGCTCTGATACCATTGATTCGAATTTAAATAGGAATGCAACAAACTAGAGAGATAACCAAAAATACGAAGATGCAGCAGAAATAACACTTCATTTCATTAATGTCAAATACTGAAATATGCTTACAAACAGAATGGAAATAAGACTAGCTTGGGCAATGGTAGCTTATCTCTGAGAAGAGATGTGGCGGCTACATGCCTCTGAATTGTGTTACAATGAGGCTCAAGGGCCTATTTATTATTGAAAAACATGAGAAAACCCTAAACAGCCAAAACCTTAACCCCAGGAGATGTAATGCCAAGAGTTTGTGGGCCCAGTTGGCGTTAGTTGGGTAGCCAACTTCCCAAGGTCATAACTTGGTCATATTATCTCCATTTTGCGTGTACGATACCTTGTTGGAAAGTTCTCTTTTATTACAATAGGTTTTGTCACAGGCCCTTGGCTAAGGCTATTGGTCTATAACGGACCTCAAAAAACGTTGTTTAGGGGGTCAAAACTGCTCCAGAAGTTCGAGACCCGAAAAACTACTAAAACTAGTAAATGTTGAAATAAACAAGGAAACAAATGAAACAAACTGGAGGTCTATGTAGAATAGGTGGGTGGCCACCAATATCTACCTAGATCAGTTGTTGTAGCAAATTTGGCTTTTGTGACAGCAACGCAGGATACAAATAATATTTTTTTGAGTCAGAATGAACAATTGTGAAAGGAGTTGACTCTTGTGAAACAACAAGTTGATCATCTTGTTGTAGAAAATCAGAAGTTGGCTTCTACCAGTATCAGCACGACAGACCTACGGTCTACCATACTTGAAGATCTTAAACAAATGGAGCATACTATGAAGAAAATTTACAATGAGAGAATCCTATTACATGAAGAGATGGTTCCCCTAATAGAAATTCAAAAAAGATCTCAATAAATCCTAAAGGTTTTGAACGTTACATGCATAGTTGTGGATTTAATGCAGGATTTGGGCACCAAGTATCTAAATATTCCTGAACAGTTGGTCAAGAAGGATAGATTAGCAGTCCAGGTGGACAGAGAAAATTTGAGGCTACACACTCTAAATTATAAACAACTTGGTGAGTAGGTGACCAACACTATAGCTATCTACGTTTGACTACATAGTAGCTTAGAGTCACTGACATAGAATCATAAAATACTTTTTGTGGGCCCACTTTGAGAAATAATAAATAAGAATGTCATCATGCAGGAGTTGAAATGTTTTATTGAACATATTAGGCAAGAAACAAATCAAGAAAGCTTGGAGGTGACCAAAAGCACCATTTTACAATATGCAACTAGGCCAGCCAAAGTTCATATGAAATTATCCATGTTTTGGAGTATATAAAAACAAACTCCAAATCCATATTATCATATGCATTGGATGTGAAAATGTGATATATTGTAGATCTACCATCAAGAGTCAAAGATAGTGTAGCAAATTTCAAAGCATGGCACTCTTACATTACCAATGAACTCCACTCTCAAGCTATTGATTTTTCTTTTCCTCCTACATGAGGGATTTTTGTCTTATTGTAATTTTGTCTTATATAGCCACCATTTTGAATGTAATTTGTCTTTTATGAGAATAAGAAATTAAAATGTAAAGGAGGTCCAAGGGACACTTGTGGAAAACGAACAGTCATATAGAATTCCATAGGTTATAGGAAATCAAGGGGTCATGAGGAAGCTCAAAGTTCACTTTCATTTGTTATAAATAAAGCCTCATAACTCAAGAAAAGGGTTTGGAATTTTGCAGAATTGGCTTTGGCTTCTCTAGTTGTGCATACGGGAGAAGATCATTCTTTGGAGAAGCAAGTGGTAGCCTCATGTTCTACTATTGGGGCTAGTGTTTCATCATTGTAATAGTGTACTTGGATCTTTCAATTAATCATCAATAGCTCTTAGAGATAGCAAACTTTCATGCACATATCATGAATGTTGTAATACTATTCTTTAAATACTTGTGGTATATGTTTATGTTATGCATACTAAAGAGAATGAATTATTTTGTTAGCTTTAGATATGAATCTAGTTGAATGTGTTTTGTTATGTGTTTCATGATCGTTATTATCTTGAAAACTATTGTGCAGGTTAATTAACGATTATTATTCTATTGCTCTCACATGTCTCTCTTAGGATAGTACTATTACTTTTCTATAAGAGGTATGCCTCTTATTTCCCTTTCGTGGACGCTCTCGTTACACTTTACAGTTGATGCCTCACAAAATTTACACACTTGATATCCTCAAAGTTATGTGGATGATCTCTTATGTGTGTTTTTCATCTAAGATGTATCTCTAAGATCTTTTGTAATGGTGGCCAAAACTAATATTCGGATGGGGCTCCTACACCAAATAGTGTGAGGTATGATTGGGACTTCATATCGAGGAAACCCCCTGCATGTTGGCAGCATCCAGCACCATCAACATCGTGGCGCTACAAGGATAGCCAGATGACAAGCTAATCATGTGAAGTTTGTTTGGATCTCTTATCTTAAAATGGCTTCATCCCAAATCTTAATCCCGAGATGCTTTTAAAATGCTTTGGGTCTTTCAATCCCCGTGGAATTTTTACATGACTTGTCACATTTAAAATTTGATGGAGAGGTTCTGTTAGGGTCCCACCCTAACCCCCTTAGTTATGTAGTGGGATCGAGTCATAGTAAAGAGTCAATAAAGCCCATATTAATAATTGTAAGTGGTTAACCCGCAATTAATGACGGGACCACGGTTAGTTGCAAATGGGCCATGGTATTAGATAGATGGTATTAATAAAACCCATGGTATTGATCCATGGTATTGCATGTATGCGTCATATATAAAGGATAGAGACTCCCTGCGAGGAGCATCGTGTCTTATTTTTGTATCGAGCTCTGCTCTATTGGAGGTTTCCCCCTCGAAGAGGCCGGTGAACATTGCTTTCTGAATAATAAAATATTTGTTGTTGTCTCTCACTATTCTATGTGCTGGGTATCTTTCTTCGCATATTCTGTATTTGGGTATCTTTTTGCAGGTTAAGAGCATAACAAGTGGTATCAAAGCACTTTCCAGGGCCGGTGCAATCTCCATTTCTTAGCAAAAAAAAAAATTGGCTAGAGACATGTTCCGGCGTCTTTAAACCACGGGATCTGTCGTTGAGCGCATAAACCTACGGATTTGGGGAGGCATGCATGCAGGAAATACAAGAGGTGGTCACGCTTTTTGGACTCCCTTGTAACCCCTATGGGTACCCCTTCGAGTAGTAGCGCATTAAACAGAACCGCGTACAGATTGTCTTCCAAGTACCTTCTGGGTATATCGAAATCCCCTTAGCTCCTCTGCAACCTTGCCATAGATAAGCGGTCGGCCGTCTTGCTGCTACAGTACACCAAGAACAGCACTCGGAGAGATTACTCGCCCGTACGATAAGGTAGTCGGGTTGTACGGCTAAGGGTACGGTTGATCCTCCTTAGTTAGAGCCCCGAAACATTGGCATACCCTTATGTATATTGCGATTTGTAGCACCTGACACTCCTCGAGACCATAGTTCCCTTTTCTATATTGGGATCACGCATCATCTCTGCCAGATCCACTCGCGTAAAGGGGTGCAGCAGCAGCAGACATCAGTCCCGCAGTTCCAACCAGCCATTTCGATCTATTAGATCCATCAGATCCACAACAGAAATATGTTCCGCCATTCAGAGCTATCCAATCCGCCATTCAGATCTCTCAAATCCACCGAATCTGAGTAGTTGTGTGGGGTTCCTATACCGGGGCATGATTTTCGCAGGACTTTTGGCAGCATTGACATTTTGAGGATTCGGTTACTGCAGTATTCCTAAGGAATGAGTAAAACTCCGTTAGGATTTTTCAGAAAAAATAAATAAATAAATAAATAAAAATAAAATAAAATAAAATAAAATAAAAAAATAAAAAAATATAAAATAAAAAAAAAAAAATAATAATAATAATAAAAAAAAAATAAAAAAAATAAAAAATAAAAAAATATGAGATCTTTCGGGGCGCTTATTGGTGTTCTAGCCCATCAGAATCAGGACGACGAGCTGAGCGCGGTGGTACCATTCAATTCTTAGTGAAAATATTTTTTTGGGCGGTCCCAAATTTCAAGAACATCAGGTCGATGCATGGTAGAAACTAGAGCTCAAGCTATGGCCAATGAGAGGATGGACAAACTAGAACAAACCCTGCAATCCCTCCAACTTCAGCTTGACAAACTAAATAGCATAATCCCAAAGGGCCAGGAGGAAGCCCACGAGGAGGCGTATATTGGCAATGGACACAGTGAGGGTGAGTCTAGCCACTCTCTTCACCTCTGGGGCCCCCACCAACAATCCCGTCCGCGACCTCCCAAGTTGGATATGCATAAATTTGATGGTTCTCACCGGGCAGCATGGATAGCACAAATGGAGCAGTATTTCAATCTGAATAACATCTTAGATAATGAGACTCAGCTTATGGTGGGGAGCATGTACTAGGACACTGAAAGGTGGCAATGGTGGGAATGGCATCAACGTTGCAATGGACCTTTTGTGACTTGGACCACCTTCAAAAAAGCTCTTACAGACCGCTTTAACCAGGAATCTTCTTTTCTGGGTCGTCTTACTAAGCTCCGACAGACTGGCACAGTGGATGAATATGTTACAGCCTTTGAAGCCTTAGCCTTCCGCATTAGGGGTCTCTCAGATGTGTTCTACATGGAATGTTTTATCAGTGGTCTTAAAGAAGCCAAAAAGCCCACGTCCTACTGCACCACCCTCCCACATGGACGGAGGCTTGCAAGGTAGCTCGTAACGTGGAACGTGCGTTAGCAGCCCAATACAGTCGTCCAAATTTCATAGCTAAGGGTCGCCCCCCACAAGCTCACAACACGACTCAAACACTTAAGGTTCAAAAGGTGTCACCTGCATAAATGGCCGAAAGAAGAAAGCAAGGATTATGTTACTACTGTGATGAAAAATACTCCCCAGGTCATAAATGCAAGGAGCCCAAATTTTTTCAAATTGATGCCACTGATTACAGCTCATCGGAGGAAGATCCACCACTGGAGGAACATGAGGCGGTAGAAGAGGAAAACCAAAAGGACAATGTCCCTGACGAACCCGTTATTTTGCTGCATGCTTTGGCCAGGATTTCTTCACCTCAAACTCTCAAAATCAGAGGTTTTATTAAACATCGCCCAGTAGTAGTCTTGATTGATAGTGGAAGTACACATAATTTCATCCATCAAAAAGTCACGGAAGCAGTGCATTGTTTTGTACGAGCAGTTTCTAACTTCCAAGTCCAAATTGCGGATGGGGGCACAATGAAATGTGAAGGCCACTGTGAAAATGTCAAACTTCAAATGGGGGATTATCAGTTGAAGACCCACATGTTTGCCATACACATGGGAGGGTGCGACATTGTTCTCGGTGTTGAATGGCTTCACACCCTTGGGCCAATCACAATGGATTTCCAGGAGTTATATATGAGTTTTAAGCAGAACAACTCCACACATACCCTCCGTGGACTCCAGGTGGGAGCTCCCTCTATCATCAGCTCGCATAGGATGGAAAAATTGCTAAAAAATGGCCATCATGGAGTTATAGCTCAATTTAATTCCATCCAAGCAGTCGAAACCAAGTCTCTACCGATTCATCCTAAGATGCAATAGATTTTAAATAACCATATGCCGGTCTTTGACAAGCCTCATGAGCTTCCACCCTCAAGAGGGGAACATGATCATAGCATCACCTTTGTTCAAGGGGCCCAACCCCCAAATGTGTGTCCATACAGATATCCGTTCACCCAAAAGAATGAAATAGAAAAAATAATCACAGAACTTTTGGAAGCAGGTGTCATTTGTCTCAGCATTAGTCCTTATTCATCACCGGTGGTCATGGTGCTCAAGAAAGATGGGGAGTGGCGGATGTGTCCAGACTTCAGGGCCCTCAATAAGTTGACAGTTAAAGATCAATTTCCCATCCCGGTGGTTGATGATTTGCTGGATGAACTCAATGGAGCTCAATTCTTCACTAAGTTGGATCTTCGCTCAAGCTACCACCAAATTCGCATGAAGGAAGTCGACATTCCAAAGACTGCTTTCCGAACTCATGAAGGCCATTATGAGTTCCTGGTCATACCATTCAGTCTTTGTAATGCCCCATCTACCTTTCAGAGCCTTATGAACCACCTTCTCAAACCATATCTCAGGAAATTTGTCCTTGTCTTCTTCGATGACATCCTCATCTATAGTTGCACTTGGGCCACACATCTTCAGCATGTAGATCTACTTTTGCAACTGCTCCGCAAGCATAAATTATTTGTTACCAAGTGTTCGTTTGGCATGGAAGAAGTTGAGTATTTGGGCCACATTGTGGGGCGTGAAGGTGTCAAGGTGGACCCCAAAAAATCCAGGCAATGCAGGATTGGCCTCAACCTAAGACCTTGAAGAGCCTGAGAGGATTTTTAGGTCTCACAGGCTATTATCGTAAATTTGTCCGCAATTATGGTTGCATAGCGAAGCCCCTCACTCAACTCCTGAAGAAAAATTCATTCTTATGGAATGAGGATGCACAACAGGCATTTATAGCTCTCAAAAATGCCATGTGTTCCACTCCAGTCTTAGCACTCCCTGACTTCACCAAATCTTTTGTCATTGAATGTGATGCTTCGAATACGGGTATTGTGGCGGTCTTAATGCAGGAAGGGCGACCTTTGGCCTTCACAAGCCAACAACTAAGTGGGAAGAATCTAGGCTAATATACCTATGAGAAGGAAATGATGGCCATTTTACATGCAGTAGAGACCTGGCGACCTTACTTATTGGGGCGACGTTTCCAAATCCGCACAAACCATCACAGTCTTAAATATTTTTTGGAGCAACGCCTATCCTCCCCACAACAAAATAAATGGCTCGCCAAAATGCTGGGATATGATTATGAGATCATTTACAAGAAAGGACAAGAAAATAGTGTAGTAGATGCATTATCTCGCCAATTTGAGGAGGGAAGTACCATGTTAGAAATTTCCCTTCCCATTCCAGAATGGATTGAAGAGGCTTGCAGGGAATGCTTTTCACATCCCGGGCTCTCCCAACTCATTTCTCAACTGCAGGCGGATCCAAATTCCACCAAGGGCTACTCGTGGCAAGAAGAGATTCTTCGCTACAGGGACAGAGTCATAATATCACCAATATCCACCCCCAAAAGTCGCATTTTGGCAGAATTGCACTCATCCCCCATTGCAAGACATTCAGGATTTCAGAAGACGTATGCTCACACCAGAAGATCATTTTTTTGGACAGGCATGAAAAAGGACATCCTTACTTTTGTAGCAGAATGTGATGTCTGTCAATGCCACAAAGGGGAGACTGTCAAAGCACCAGGCACATTACAACCATTGCCTATCCCGACAGCAATATGGACGGAGGTTTCTATGGATTTCATTACAGGTCTTCCAAAGTCAGGAAACAAGTCAGTCATCATGGTGGTTGTGGACAGACTTTTGAAGTATGCTCATTTCTGCGCCCTACCCCATCCGTTTACACCGACTTTGGTCGCTCAATCTTTCATGGATCAGATCTTCAAATTGCATGGCATACCCACTTCTATTGTGTCCGATCGCGACCCGATATTCAACAGTAATTTTTGGCAGGAAATCTTCAGGCTACAAGGCACTCAACTAAAACTCAGTACTTCTTATCATCCACAAACAGATGGTCAAACTGAAGCCGTCAACAAATGTCTGGAAACCTACCTTAGGTGTTTCACTTTAGAAAAGCAACATCTTTGGGTACAGTGGTTACCTTTGGCTGAATGGTGGTATAACACCAACTATCATGCCACCACCAAAATGACTCCCTATGAAGCAGTATATGGTCAAATCCCTCCTTCTCCTACTTCTTATATCAAGGGGTGCTCAAAGGTACAAGCAGTGGATCAACTCCTACAAAACCGCGCAACCATGCTCGCCCATCTTAAATAGAATCTTCATCAAGCTCAAAACCACATGAAGCAACAGGTAGACCAGCATCGCTCCGAGCGCCAATTTCAAGAAGCGGAGCAGGTCTTTTTGAGGCTGCAACCATATAAGCAAACATCACTCAAAGACAATGGTTGTCAGAAACTATCTCCAAAATTCTACGGACCATATCAAGTACTTCAACACATTGGAGAAGTAGCCTGCAAGCTGGCTTTGTCGCTTACTGCAAAAATCCATCAAGTTTTCCATGTCTCATGCCTCAAGAAAGTGATTGGGAACAATTGCAGAATTCAAACCAGTCTACCTGAATTGGACGAGGAAGGGTCAATCTGGCTCCAACCTGAACAGGTCCTAGACACACGAGAAAGGCACCTGCGTGGCCGCATGATTAGGGAAGTTCTCGTCAAGTGGAAAGACACCTCTCCGGAAGATGCAACTTGGGAACCAGCCACTATTCTTCAGTAGTTTCCGCAGCTTCAGCCTTGAGGACAAGGTTATTCTTAAGGGGGAGGGCATGTTAGGGTCCCACCCTAACCCCCTTATTTATGTAGTGGGATCGAGTCATAGTAAAGAGTCAATAAAGCCCATATTAATAATTGTAAGTGATTAATCCGCAATTAATGACGGGACCACAGTTAGTTGCAAATGGGCCATGGTATTAGATAGATGGTATTAATAAAACCCATGGTATTGCATGTATGAGTCATATATAAAGGATAGAGACTCCCTGCGAGGAGCATCGTGTCTTATTTTTGTATCGAGCTCTGCTCTATTGGAGGTTGCCCCCTCGAAGAGGCCAGTGAACATTGCTTTTTCAATAATAAAATATTTGATGTTGTCTCTCACTATTCTATGTTCTGGGTATCTTTCTTCGCATATTCTGTATTTGGGTATCTTTTTGCAGGTTAAGAGCATAACAGGTTCAAACGTTCGTTTTTAATTATGTAGTTGAATTTGTTCAATTATGCTTTTTGAGTGGTGTTTATTATGAGGATATCATTGCCAGGTTTTTTACCCTCACATTGGAAGGTTGTGTCAAGCAGGTGTTATTCTTTACAGACTTCTTATGTTCACTCTTTTCAGCAACTTGTTAAGGAGATCCATGAAGATTTTGATAGGTATGAATATCAAGATGTTTATAAGAGAATTAGTCACCTTAGTATGAAATCGAATGAATCTCTAAAAGAAATCCGTTGATAGATTTATTCATATTTGTTATGAGTTTCTTGTTGAAGACATGTATTGGGAATCTATGAATGATAAATTTTGGTATTTGGTTAGGATTTCCACGAAATCATTTCAATCAAATTTTTTGAATGATTTCTCTCTTCCAATTGTTTCTAATCAAGAGGAACCTCAATCTTCCAA
Source organism: Pinus tabuliformis (assembly GCA_031772625.1). Lineage (NCBI taxonomy): Eukaryota > Viridiplantae > Streptophyta > Pinopsida > Pinales > Pinaceae > Pinus > Pinus tabuliformis. The sequence continues at coordinate 840,825,583 of CM062817.1, read as the reverse complement.
GAAGGAATATGTTTCCCCTTTTGTTCCTTGACCTCCTTCATTCTCAATACCTTGTTGGGTTCCCCCTGTTGATCCTATTCAATTCAGAAAGTATGGAAACCAAATTATTGATCCATTTCTTTTCTCTTCTTTTCCTATCCATGAATTTGACACAACAATTGACTCTCTGATCATTCCAAGTGATAACATTGTTCCTAATGATAATTTTGAATCTGAACTGAATGAAAGCATTTTTATGTAAGAGATATTATTTAGCTTCTACCTCCATTTGACCCAATGTGTCTTTACCCATGCAATAATCATGTTTCTACCAATACAAATGGGGATCAAAAAGATGGAGGTTGTATTTCTAGGGCTGAAGAGCCCATTGATGAGGAGTTATTTTTCCTCTCTTCTCTTTTTCAAGATGAGGATTCTTCTTGTTCCATTAATCATTCATCTTGCAATCTTAGTATCCAACTTGTCGATTTAGAATCCTTTAATCATATTGAATCCTTGGACGAACATTATCCTAATCATCCTATTTCTACCAAATTGTATGATGATGATTGTCTAAGTCTAATGAGTGATTCTTTGTTTTCATAAGAAGACCTAACTTTTCATAGCTTCCAATTATAATCAGATTTTATCATTAAATACTTTCTTATAGGAATATATTTCCCCATTGACCATACCTTGTGTTAGGACATGTGTAATCAATCAACTATTTTATCAAAATTATATCGTAAATTGCCACAAGGAAATGAAGGATGATATGATAATCATTGAAGATTTTTGTCATAATCTTGAAAATATGTTTGGTGATGATCAATCATTCCATGAATCTTGTGACTTCAACCACTCTTATTTAATTCATGATGATCTCATTGATGCAAAAGATGGAAGTTTTTCTCATACAGATGTTGAACTAATCATATTATCAAAGTTTGAGTGTTCACCATTCGAAAGTTTAAAGTCTTGTCTGGAAGTCAAGGCACTTCAGTATACACTAATGGTTATTTTAGGACCTTGCTACCCCAATAAAACTTTTGAACTTGGTCAGATTAAATTTTTCTTGCAAAAATTTATTATCGGAATTGTCTCATGGGATGTTGATTCACCCTTGAAGGAGGTTTGGTATCTTCAGATTGATTTTTTCAATCCTTACGATAGAATTTTCGATCAGATACACAAATTATTGTTGATGGATTCTATTTTGTGTAATATTTGGTCTTGAATCTAGAAACAAATAATGTGTTGAATGCTTGTCAAAATTCTCAACTTGACGCCCTTCATCCTCACCCATCTTCGAGTTTGATCTGCACACTAGCCATGATAATTTTCAATCTATATGTGATTCATCATCTAATAAAGATCAATCTACAAAACCATTGCTTTATATTTTACATGATGTGGATGTGTTCATTGAGAACTTATCTAGGTAAAAATTTCAGGTTGGTTGTTTATATGATCCCATTGCATATTGGTTAGAAGAATCATACCTAGTGACTTCAATGGTTCAAAATAAGCACCTTTGAGAGTCTAACCAAATTTTTTTTAGATGTAAGTCTAAGAGATGTTTTGTGGCATCTATTTTCATCATTTGTCTTTCAATCACTGAAAAGAGAATACATCTACCTCACATTGTTATGCTTGCATTACACACTTTCATTTTCATGTGCAAATGGTGTGGTTGTTCATCCCTCTTACTGCACATTGTGTTGCTTTGGTTTTACTCGTTAATATTTTTTAGTTTAGGGGGAAAGACAAGATTTTATGGATGCATTGGAAATTTCACTTTACTTAGCCCCGACCTTCTATCCCTTTAGTTTAGGTTAGTTCTGGTTGCATTTAGTTGGTTTACATCGCATTTTTTTGTTTTCATTTTCATTTCGCATGTCATTTTTCTTTTCTATTGTTTTAAGTTGACGTATTTCATTTTTAATAAGACTCTACATCAAAGTTATTTTTCAACTCTCAGATAATGTGGATAAACTTTTATAAGGAAAATTGTAGTGACATACAACTCTTGGCTAATCTACAACTTTTCTTCTTTGATTGGTTATGAATATACTTTAGGTTAATGATGTTTGAATGAAAAATATGATTCATTATGGATAGAGAGCCTCTAATAGAACCATCAAGCCCGAATTTCTATTAGAACCTTCATCCTAACTCCACCTTGTTTGAATTTTGTTTCCTCTTGTTGACTCTATCGATAACAAAAGGAAAGGAGAAAACTTTAAATGAGTATATTAACTTTGGTTATCTTTCAAATCCCTTAAACAATGAAAACCCTCTCTTGCTCGTCAAACAAGTAGGGATCTCTCTTCCACCCCATGCCATAAATGTCCAATAAATGCTTCAAGCATATCTTTACGAAAATCAAATAAAGGGTAAAGAAGAGAAAAACTTCATGCATAGAGAGTTGAAACAAGCAACTTCGTTGGGGTATTGAACATGCCTGCTAGCAGAGAATCAATGCTTGTGATTCCTTGAGGTGACTCCGCTAGGGTATTAAACAGGTTCGTTGGAAGCGGAGCGACACCAAGGAATGCGCTTTAACTTTGAGTATGAAAATCTTGTTATACTTATTATCCTTTCCCTAATCGAAATGATTGAGTTATGACAAGTCTTTTAATTGTGTTATAAGCTGAGAAAATAATTGGAGGGACTATATATTTAACCGAGATTAGTGGCTAACCTAAGTTTATCCATATGATGAATCAATACTTCCTAAAGGATTGAGACTATATCTGAAATATTGAATCCCAAACAGAGAAGTTAGAGTTCTTTCAGTGTGTCGCCAAGTGTTGTCGTTGCAACAATGACCCTCCAAATTTTTTCCTCACTGAATTTTGGAGCCTACTTATGTTTTGATGAGTTGTCGCGTCAATCTATCTTATTTCGTCTCATCATTTGTTCATGTTTTTCCTAAATATTGATTATCTTTCAACATCTCTAAGTCTTATCGTTCCTCCTAGGTCAAATTTATTCAAGTGTCACTTTCTTATCTCTTAGTCGAAGTTGGCTTGTCACCTTTCTAAAGATAAGAAAATCCTTAGCTTTCTCTATGACCTAGCTAACCTTCCTCCCTTGATAAGAAAACCTCACAAAAGCATGAAATCACATGTTTTTCGCCGAGTAAAAGTGCACTTTCCAAATCTAGTGACCACGGATGCACTACAAATGAAAAATGTGTTATCTTGGGCAATTGTGTACTTCTAGTTCTAAGCTTGAGTGTACTTCCTACTCATAGTGAGTGCACACTCCTTTTATTCATCAGGTACGCACTCCTTGGCGCCAACAAGTGCACACTCCATGTCTTTCACACATGTGCATTCATTGCTTGCATGCAGAGCACACTCCTCGAAAATAGGGATCTTCTCGCACTTCACACACCTAACTCAGTGATCAAGTGACAAGTGGCGAGCATGTGTCAAAACCCTAATCTTAACTTGCATGTAATTTATAAGAAGCCCATCTCATTTTTTATTCTCACAATCACTATTCACTTAAAGTTGAGCACATTTTCTCATTGCAAGGAGTTGTTCCTCCTCAGCAGGAGTTGGTGCACTAAACTACACATTGGCTACTCTGAGAAAGTTATAGTGCCATAAGGTTGAGATGTTCATTTATAGAACATCAATATTATATATATTTTGTGCTTCCCCCTTCTTTCCAATCCTATCTTCTAAAATCTTCGCTGCCCACGTGGGAAAATAGTTCTCTTATTTATACTTTTTTGAATACAACAAAAGATCATCGTGAGAACCTTTCGATTCTCATGTGATCTTAAAATAAAAACATATTTTAATAATCCATACAAGAATTCCCATGATAGGGGTGAATCCTTAACATGTTTCCTTAATTACAATGATTTTTACAAAGAATATGTAATTTATATGCTCCATGACTATCTCTCGGTGGTTGAATTGACTTTGACTTGATCTGCTCCTAAATCCAGTCCATATGACTAATGAGAAAAAGGCATCATGCGCAAGACAAATTATTTGTGTATCAACAATAGCTCACAAAGCCTTTGATCCAAATTGATGAAGGAAATTGTGAGTGTAATCTTGTAACAACAACTTCAACATACCATTTAACCCTGAAATAACCCATATATTAGTTTTATAATAAAAATTTCTAAGATAGTAGTTATTTATGCCATTATAAGTAGAATTAGACTAATAAAGTGGCACATGTAAAATGACATACTTAGGTTAATAAGGCTTGTTACAGTGGTAAAATGTGGTCTCGTTGGTCAAAAAGGAGGAAAAAGAAATAGGAGAATAAATGAAAAAACATGACAACTCCATGTCCCAACAGCTCCCCCTAGCTTAAGCATTTGCATGTCCTCATGCAGACCTTTGTGACTAGTTCCTAACATGTTGAGAGTATAGTCCTGTGAGATCATAAAATCCTATAATATCTTCTCCTCTTGCCCTATAGCCTTGGGAAGGACCAACCCTGATTCCCAAAGTCTATTAGAAAGATGGCATGCATGCTAATATTGATAAGTTGGAAGCCAAAAAAGAGGAAACTTGAATATAATTCAAACTCATCATGTGCCATTTCTCTTAATACACTCCACATATTGATGAACGTTGTATAGAGCTTGCATAAAGTTTTGATAACAAAAGGGGTACTCTTATTTCAACTCCTACCAACATAGATCTCATCTTATCTTACTTCCTACTAATGCACTAGCTTTCATCCCCATGTATATTCCTAAGGCATCTCTATAAGAGAAAATCGCAATAATCCATTAACAATGTTTTGGTGGCTAGAAATTGCCATATCTTATTGTATCTATGTGCAACAGCTTCAATTGAGCCAGGCTCATTTCTGATGCACAACCTTACTCGCCCCTCATTGGTTGTTACAATATCATATGTAGCCTTCTAGCCTATCTAATTCTAAACAAAAGATACAGAGACCCTCAATTGAACTTCCCCCACATAAGGTGTCAAATTAAAAGACTAATATCTGAAACAAGCAAGGTCATGCATATATAAAGGTCATTCAAGCGTTTTCAGTTGGAAGAGGAAATGTTTCTCTTCCAAATATAAATGATAAGATGGAGAAGGGATCCAAACCACGTAGTAAACCATTAATAAGTTCATAAATGAGTTCATTCTATTAATGTAACATTTGTGCTTCTCCCCGCAATTCCTTCACTTGCTCTATTGCCTTATTTCTCTTTTTGAACTTTTATAAAATATTGAATCCTCATATTTTCATCACATTCCTTCTTTAAACTACTAACCATCTCCTCATGTTTTTTCAAGAAAATGACTTCATCCTTATGAAAAATTGATAACTTTTTTCCATTTTTCCGCTTCTCCAAGTAGAAATGTTGTTCTCAACAATTCTTCAGAATTCAACTAAGTTATTCCAGATGTTGTCACAAATTCAATCTCAACAATCTATTCTCTATCCCCTTTCTCCTATTTTTTTGTTATTTCAACTACTAGTTCTTATGTAGCAGCAACATCATCGATAGGTTCTTGTGGGGCAACAATCACATTATTTTTAGTCCGCTCTTTTTCATCTGTTGGTTCTTGTGTAACAGCAATGTCATAAAAAATTTATTATGGAGTAGCAAACTATTTTTCTTCTCCTTACTCTACTTTGACTGTTGGTTCTTATGTAACAACAACATCGTCAGTAGGTTCTTATGGAGCTGTTAGCGCTTGGAATTTCACCTCAGGCTGAGAAAGGTAAACTCCAAGGCAACATCAAACCACTTAGCCTCGTAGCTAGCCCTACGGGGCAGGAGAGGGCTCTCTCCGGTCTATCTCAGTAAAGATCTTCAATGGGCGAGATGACCAATAGGGAAACACTGATTTTAGGCTAGTAAACTGATCAAGAGGTTTAATTTGGGATTTTTAGGTTTTTGGTGGAAAATTGGGGAATGGAAATTTTGGGTGCGGGGATTGGACACAGTTTCTGCAGGGGGTTCTTTGGGGCGAGGTAGGAAACAGTATTGATGCCTTTGATAGAGGTGGATGGATGAGAATGACTGGTGAGGAGTTAAGGAGAGCAAGCAATAACCTTGAATTCCCCTTAAACAGTTGAAAACATTGATATCAAGCAAACTTAAAAGCAGAGCATGACAGTCATGAATTCTACTTTAACACTTCATTTGCCTAATTTGCAGAAGGAAAAGTAAGGAAATGATTGACATAACACACTTACAAGTACAAAGAGAAACACACCATCAATACATGTGACCACAAGAATCCCAAAAAGGACTGCAAAACCCTGGTCTTCCTTTGCCAAAAATTGCAGAGATACAGTTAATAATACAATAAGAGCTTCTCCCTCAAGAGTCCAACCTTCCAACCTCTGAAAATGACTAAGAAAATACATAATATAGGCAAGCTAACACCTTTCCTTGCCTCTAGGGGTCGAGCTCATCCTTCTAGGAGCTATTTCAACCAATTCTAAACTAAGCACTGAAAACTAGGCAGTCAAAACAACTTGCCTCTATAAGCTAGGAAACCAATTCATTCATTAAATACAAGCTATTTCATGAATGAATCTTCTAGAATAGGTAAATAAGTGTCACATCAACATGAAAATACATAAATTACATCAAAGAGGGTGAAAAACCCCATCAAAAGTCAAAACTAGTAATAGCTGGGCGAATCCATGAGCTGTAAGTGAAAAATTATGAAATTTGCCTGATGGGTCGCGCGCCAAATCCTGACGGGTCGCGCGCCTTTGAGAGCACTTTTGGGGCACTTCCAGGTGTCCAAATGAGGCAATATTAGGCTTGTTGGAAAGGTCTGTGAGTCTAATTTCCAACCCAACTGGAATTTCTGAATTTGGTTGTCATTTGCCCCTCCAAAATTGCAATCTCCCAAGACTGCTTTCTGTGTGTCAAAAATGTGGCAGAAAGTCATTTTTTGCTTGTTTTTTGACTTTCTGGAGGCCCAAAACTTCATAAAATCTCTTGGAAATGGGTGATCATGTGTAACTTTTCATGAAAAATCCATAAATGCTGAGTTTTCCCTGAACGGAGTAGCCAAATGAAAGGGTCGCGCGGGGGGTGAGACCCGTCAAGCGGAAAAACCTGTTTTTTGCTTTAAAAACCCAAAATCACCCAAAATGCTCAAAATTTCTTGGAATTTGTGCTGAGGCTGAGCTATTTAGTGCCATGCTAATTCAAAGAGGCTTTGGCCAAAATTTGGAGTGGATCGGGCCTTTTCCGTCGTTTTAGTGCCTTGGCCAACCTCCTTGGATCTGGCGATTGCAATTTTGACATTTCTCTAAAACCATGACACCTGTGAAAAAAGTGAAGGAGGTTTTTATTCTTTGGCATGTTATGGACAAAAACCTCTCTCATTTTTCCAAAATTCATCTTTTATTTCTCTGGAACATCATTTGAGTGCGACTTGTCCCGATGTGTGAAACAAGGAATTTTGTCGAAATGAAGCGAAATGAAGGGGATAAGGGGCTTCTAAATTATTGGGGAAATTTTTGGGAGTGGGGAGGGATGTTAGGAAGCAGGAGAAAGTGGAATCTCAGAGATTGAGCGAGGGGAAGGGGTCCAAAAGGGCAAAACACAGGCCAAACCTAGAAAATTGCCAAGTTGTAGCTAGAAACTAGGGTTTGTGCAAAAATGAGGAATTTGGGGGATCTCAGTGATGGGAAGTGTTTAATAAGGTACATGAAGGATAGGGGAAGGTGTATGAACATCTGGATACAAGTTTTGCTAATGATTTGACCGTCCAAGAGAAATTGGCTTCAAAACCCTAGGAGAGGGAAATGACCTTGCCTGGGCGCAACTGAAGCATGAACAAGATGTAAAATGACTCATTAGATACTGACATGATAATGACAACCCCTTTGAATGATGATAGACTCAGCTGAATAATGACATGGACCGACATTTTGACAACTTTAGAAGGAGTTAAAGCAAACCCTAGACCTAATGCCTAGTGACCAAATTTTGCTTGAAAACTCTTTGAAATGACAAAATTTGACCTTGACACTTCAAAATCACTTTGTAAGAGCATGTTTGATCACTGAAGGAAGGCTGGAAAGACTGACACTAACAGGAGCAACAGGTCGAAATTCTTCGTCCTATTCTCCTAATTGAATTCCAACTGAGACAGTAATAGATTCCAGAACCATGATTTCATTAAATATTTTTTGACACCCCTTACAATATTTCATAGTTAATTCAATGGATGATGTCATTTCTACTACTTCTATTAACATGTCTAGTCCAATTCCCTTCTTAAATTGGAACAGTTTCTCCACCAAGACAATTTGTTTCCCTAACTCCTCATTTTCCTTTTTCAAATTTTCAATTTGATAGCCAAGAGGATCTATTTCAGTCTTACCTAGTGAGGGAGAAACCTCTTGCTCTTTTGTAAATTCATTTTGTTCTTGGTTCTCCTTATTTATGGTATTCCTCAAATTTTGGTGTAGCAACAACATCCTCAAACGTAGGATTTTCTTCCTCTATATGCTTTTCTTGTTTCCCTTCATCATGTTATTCCTTAAGCTTCTCAAATTCAAATGTAATGGATTGTGTTCCTCGGGTGTTGGGGTATATTTTTTTCCAACAACCACTCGCACCCTTTTCTTTGGGGTCCTTCCACCATTTGGCTTTATCAATTTTCTCTTTTTCACCTTCACTTTTTCTGCGGCACCGCTAGTTTCTTCAGAAATCTTTATTTCTTTATCTATTGTTTCAGGTGATGTCATTCCTTCAACAATAATTTCTTCTGGTTTTTCTTCTTTGATAGGTGTTATCACTCCAAAATTTCTTCTAAGTTGTCAGAAAAATAAATGATAGAGGTAACCACAAACCAACTTTGGAGATCAGGATCTAGCCTTCCTAATCTTAGAGAGTGCTCTCTCTTTTTAATTTAACTTTGTTTTAGTTAATTGATTTAGGCTAGTTATGATTGTGCTTGGGTTTTTTATTTGAATTTGGGTGGTGGGATCACTTACTTAGATTAAAAGAGGGTTTCTTTTACCATTGGGCTATCAGGTCAAAATGATAGACAAACAGGACTGGATCAAGTTCTAAAAACAGTGTCTACAGGGCAAGATAGAGGAATTACTACAAATCTCAAAGGATTGATGGTGAAATGGTTTCCAATTGGATCCAGGGAGCAATTAAGGGTTCCTTAGGCCGGATTATGAAGAGAAATGAAAGAGGTCACCTAGAATGGAAGAGCAATTAAGGGTTCTCAAATCCGGATATCAAAGGAAAACATATAAATGATTAACTGTGCAAAACAGAGTGTACTTAAACAAATTTTGAGTTAAATTTCCAGTTAATTCATTCAAATTCAGATAAAATTTAAGTTTATGAAACACATAAGAAAGTAACAAAATTAGACAAAGAAGATACTTCATTGCAATAGCTCATCTCATGAATCTTGTAGTGCAATCTTTTTATTACTTACTCCAGTCTGTTGACTTGAAAATTGGTACAATAACCCTTAGGTTTAAGATCAAAATAACTATACAAATGTATAGCAATCCACTTTCAATACTTCAATTTATGAAGTATTTATACAACAAGAATTTACAAAATATCCCAAACTGTCTTGGGAACTAATCTAGGAGAAAGAAATATCTTCATGCAAGAAGATAGAGACAGCTATTGAACTGTTGTTCGTTGTCCCCGTTATTTAGGTTCTGCTGGCTTTGATCTTTTGATATTTTTCACTTTAATCTGCTTTGTTGTTTGGTCTTTACACTGGATGTTCTATTTACTTTGACCTTTCATCTGATACACTTTGACCTTGTTGACCTGTCAATATCCTTTTACTGTGCTCTTTTACTTTTACTGTACATTTCATATTTTTACTGTGTATTTCTATAGTAAATAATTTAGTTTCTCCCATGTCTTAGCATCTAGTAATTGGATATTGAGCATTTTTCTATATATCTCATCTGCCTTTATATACTTAGCAAAAGTAGGCTTATTGATAAAAAGGTGCTTTACCTCATGCAGGGGTAAGAAAAAATTTCAAAAGTTTGATAGAATACTTTTCCAGTTGGTATGCCCTTCATGGATGAAGTGTTCACGTGATCTTTAGCTACTTCCCTAATCTTCTTGTTATAATCCTCCTGTGTCATTAGCTTATCATTTATAACTAAGGGATTTGGTAAGCCCTTTTGCCTCAAAACTTCGAATTTAACCATGAATCTGTCAATTGTCAATTGCATGGTTTAGCACTTGTCCTCCAAGTTCAACATCAAATTCCTCTTGGTGAGGACCTTTTTAACTTCCAAAATTGTACCTGTTCTATCAGGTATCTCCAATTCTTGCAATTCATATTTGTTCTTGGAGTTGAGGAAGTGAACGATCCTTGTAGCTTCCTCTGGCATGTCTCCAAGTTCTGCTTTAACCCTCTGAATGGCTTTTGTATCCTGCTTTATCAAATCGATTTGTTCAAAAATAACCTAGATGGATGGCCAAATATCATTGACAGAGTCAATGATATTGGCCCACAGTTGCTCCTTAGCCTGACCTAGAGGTTCATTGAGTGTTAGTTCCTTCTCCAAGATTTTGATTCTTTCAGTCATTCTTGTATTTTTCTGTTGTTCTTCCTTTTCCATGATTTGGGAAAGTTTGTAATCTGTCTCCAGGCTGGTCACTTTCTTCTTAAGCTTGTTCATCTTAGTGGTATGAATGGACATTTCCTCCATTTCTTTGACCAACCTATTTTCTTCATCTCATGTTGAGCCTGTTGTTGTAGATCTTGTTGCAGATGTAGTTGGTGTAGATGTTGGTAGTGTTGTGGCCATTGGAGCTATGGGAGCTAAGGATGTACCCAAAGTAGAAGGTACAACAGTGGTAACTATTGGGATGACAGTTGCAGGAGCATCATCAAGACTAGCTTGTTTGAGCTGAATCAAGCTATCTAATTCTTTTTCCATCTCCTTTAACTAATCATTCAGTTGCAGCACTGAGTCCATCATCTCTTCATGATTGGTCTGACTCTTCAGGACCTCCTTTGTATGTGCGTGTTGCAAATGAGGCAGCTTAAGTTGTTTCTTGAGGGCTGCTATATCCTCATTCTTCTATTTTATTAGTTGTTCAGCAGCCTTAATGTCACTTGGATCATGGCTGAGTTCAATGACCAAGTCCTCCAATGACTTTATCTTGTTATCTTTAGCCTGTGAGGAGGCCTTCTCCAATTTGTACTGGGTTGTCACATTATCCATTGAACCCTGCAACCTATGGGCGTCCATGGCCTTTCCTGTAAGGGTGGAGAAAATCATTTCTCCAGCCTGTTTTTGGAACTCTATTTGGTCAATGGGATGAACATCCTTGGCCATCACCTCAAAATTGATCTTCTTATAGTCAGTCAAGGTCTTGGGTTGCTGTACAGTGGGCTACAAAAATGACACCTGCATCTTTCTTGCTTTAATGTCAAATGCTGACATCAATCTTCTTTGGTTGGGTGGTGTATGTTTTAAGTATTGGGCATATGTCTCTACCTTCAACTTCTCATTCCTCATCTTTATTTCTTTGAACCTGTCTTTGATATACTTTTCCCTGTCAGCTAGCCTGAAAAAAGAAGAAACCTCAACACTTTGTTTTCTTTCAATCAATTGAGTGTTGGAGGTTGATGGTTGTTGTGTTTAACCTCATGCAGTTGTGCCTTTGCTCCTCTGCCCCATTGTTTCAGTGTTAGTTATTTCCACTCATTCAATGTCCTCCTCCTGTTCAGACACAGTATTCAACTTGGGCCTTTTCCTTAGCTCAAACAGCTCATTTGTAGTCTCCGTGGCAGAGCTGGATGCCTCTTCCCTATTCCTCTTTAGATTCTTTTCTTCATTGGTCGGGGTTTATAACACAGGATGAATATTCATTGGTTCTCCTAATTATGGAACCTGCAGGAAAGAGCTCTAGTCAAATTGCTTTTCAAGATCAATCAATGTGTTTTCAACATCGACAACTGTGCTATCCATATCAATTGTTGGATTGTATGGGCCTGACCCAGGTTCAGGTGTGATTTAGCCAAGAAAATCCTGATACTACTGGCCCTTTCGGCAACAGTCCATGGAGCACGGGCTAAGGTCTCACTCAAAGTAGTATGGGAGGGTGTTAGAACTAGGTTTCCACACCCTGGGGATGTCTGATGGGCTTGTGGAGGTCCGCGGTTTGACCTTGCGCGCACGTTGCTACGCACACTTGTTATTCCTTCGCAACCTATGATGTTGTTTCTGCGCAACCCTTACTCGAGGCGCAACCCATATAATACCCAAGTTCCTTGCTATTTAATCTGTTATTACCCAATTACTTAACTTGTGTGTGTAAGATTAATGGTTATTACAACATATTCAGCAATCATATCAGTGCGCGCGATAAATAAACCAATATAAATGTAAAGAAGGCAATGTACAACAAATACACAGAAATAAGAATCAACTTCTCTTTATTAATCTTCAATCCCGATTACAGACTCGACATTACCCTACGCACTCAACTGCAGGGGTCCGTGCACTCAGCTGCAGACTCTACTAGGCCTCTGCGCACTCAGCTGCAAAGCCTCTTCCTACTACTATGACCCAATACACTTAGAATCCTACTCTAAGCTCGAACCATTCGTATTCTTCTCTCTTCTTCCTTCGCTCTCTTTACAACTTAGAGCCTCACTCTATTTATACAATCCCATGGTCTGTAGGCTGACATGACTTTACATTACATTACATTACTTTAGGGTGGAAAGTCCTATGCCCTAACCTATACTTCACACTCTGCGCCCACAATTTGCTAAGTCTTACAAAACCTTTGACCAAAACTTGGGCTTTGAGCCCCAAAACATGTTGTGGGGGGATTTCATGCCCAATAGGCCCCCAACACAATCATCGTGACTCATCTCAAGTCACTCTACTAGTGTGGCGACCTTGGCGAAGCCCCTCCAACTGGTCCTGTACTGCTCGGAGGTCTGCGACGCACTGTTTTACGGTTTGCTGGACCCGCTACATGCATTCCTCCGATGCTTCTTTGTGAGGATTCGCTACCTGCCTTAACACATATATCTCCTACATCTGTGCGAGCTTGCCCTCAATGTCGGCCGTAATGGTGAGGGCCTCATCAATCCAAGGCTGGACGCACACCTTGAGAAGTGCCTCTTTCTGTCTGGCGGCATCCACCTACTCTTTCAGTGCCCTTGTTTGTTGCATCTTTTCTAGTCGTTGGGTGAGGACAACTATCTGCGCAGTTCCCCTGATATTATCATATTGTTCCTGCAATTCACACGCCTCTGTTTCTAGGCATTGTATGTTGGGGTCCTCCTGCAAGGATGTGAGGACATCAAAAGCTTGGTCCAACATACTGGTACAGTCCTGTACTGCCCGTCCAATTTCTTCTAGTCCTGTTTGAATCCCGCTAACACGTTGTTATTTATCTTCTGGAGGAGTGGAAGGATGCGCCTTCATCCGCAGTGGAGGTTCAGCTCTAGCTGCACTCGTGTTGTTTCCTCGCATGCGCTACGGACTCCACTTTCCAGACAGTGGATCCACATCTCTGTGGGTAGGTCTGCGGCGATGGACAATTCTAGAATGTGCCAGTAGGCTTCATCAACTGTCTGTGTGATCTGCTGATTCTGTGACACTAGCTCATCACGCTGCAAGCTGAGTTGTTTGTTGTTGATCTTCTTCTCACTCAATACCTCGATTGTGCGACCCTCCCTAGTGTGGAGTTCTGTTGTGATGCCGTCTTGTATTTGATACAATGTGTCTCACAGAAGGGCAGCCAAATTAAGGCCCATTCCCTTGATCTTGCTTACCTCAGCTCTGTCATCTTCATTCTCCGCTATTAGCACTCCTTCCGGTAGCACTATGGTGTTGGCCATCTTTGCACATAGCAGCTTCTACGCTACTGATGTACCTATGATGTCGTCGGTGACTACTGCTCCTTCTTGTGGGGGTTGCACCAGAAGTTCCTGTAGTTGCACCCTGAGGGCACGCAACACAATATGCTGCTCCATCGTGGCTTCTTGGAGCGCTTAGCTGGTGATCTCATGAACCGTGTCACCGATGTCGTAGAGGTCGCCTTCTGTCAGTGTAATTGGTTCGATGTCCAGTTTGGATGCCTTGACATTTTTTCGTGGACCTAATCTCTCCATGACGTGCGGCCGTTTCAGCTGGGTGGACGTTGTGCTCGGGTTCGCACCTTCTGCTATGTCCTCTGCTCCCTCTCATGTAGACAATTTTGGGCCCCCTTCCTCTTGATTCATGGTGGCCCCTATTGCCTACACTATTGCTGCTTTTTCGGTGGCCTTTGCCTATTCTGTGGTTGCTTTCACTGCCTCGTGGACAGCCCTTACCTCCGCGGCTGCTTGTTCGTTGCAATTTTGCTAGGCCAACTGGGTGATACACAACTTGGTTGCATCCTTCTACTTTTGTGCTGTTATTTTATCCTTCTCCACCAGATCCGAAGCACGCCACTCGGGAGGCCATGGTTCTAGTACTCAAAAGATCACATCATCAATGGCGATGAAGGGGAGCTTGGTCCATGTCTGCATCGAATCCTTATGTGCCTTGATATACACGTTATGCATGTCTACCTTGAATTCTGCAAAGCTCCGCAGACTATTATACACTGTGGGGAATAGGCGCGGCCTCCTATTGATCCACATCCAGACGCTCACCCCCATGAGCACCCAGAAGATCTTTGTTTAGCGGATCCACATGGCATCTTTAGTAGCCCAAAGCGTCGCGTACTTTACGGCCTCTGGTAAGTCCTGTTCAATATTAGGGAACTAACTGTCCTCAAGCGTTTCCCCTGTTACCAATAAAATAGACAAGAGCAACCATGCGTAGTGGAAGGTCTTGCCCTACTCCTGGGCTTCCTTGTAGTTAGTTAGAAACTCCTCACAGAGGAACTCGGCCCAATTGAATTGGACCCCCTCAACGCATTGTTCTGCCAACGTAACTACCGGCGCTGGTACCTCATCTCTACAGCATTTTCGCATTACCTTCCCAGCCAGGAGTTGGGTGGCTACACGCACCCCTTTATCTTTAATGTTGTTGATTGCGTAACCCCTCTTTTTCTTTTCCAGTTTGTATTTCTTCTTCATGGCCTCTGCGAGTGCCAAATATCCTCTTTTGCTAGCTATCTCCATGGGGTCCTTTCCTTTATAGGGGAGCCAGGAAATCCTGTGGATAAGATCCACCATGATGGGAATAGGCTCCTCCAGCCATAAGTACCCATCGTGCACTAGGAAAAGCAGCTACCTGATGATGAAAATTGTGATAGGCACGCGGTGAAAGTGTGGAATCCATAGTAGCTGAAGTAATCTGGCCTTCTCCACACTGCGCAGCCATTTATGTGGCTTTAGTGTTGTAACTGACCCCTCTGTGCTCTACTTCATGGGGTTCTCAGTCTCTAAATTTGGGAACTTCTCACTGTCCGTGAGGTCCCAATCTTCAAACTTCATTATGGGCATGCAGTCCAGGGCTGAGCCCTCAAACACAATTCCATCGGGGAGGAGCGGGGTTTGGAGTGCACTCTTAATGGCATCCAAATCCTTGGGTATCTTAGCTTTCCCTTTTTGCGGAGGGACATATTTGGGAAATTTAGCTGCAGCACACACCGGCTAGATGTCCTCTTCCATGTCTTATGTTATCTCTATCTCATCAATGAGATCCTGTAGGGCCTCCTCCTCCTCGTCTATCTCAATGGTGACATCCTTGCCCTTTTCTTCCATTGAAAGTTTACCGAACCGCAGATTCCTTAGAGACATGCGAACTGGTCCAGTTGCCTGCTTATCCTTCTTGGTCCTCGGTGTCCGAGGAGATTTTGGGATTTCCAACGCGACCCCAGTGTCTCCAGGAACATCATGCACCATGGGGTTCTACGCAGCCTCGTTAGTGGTTCCTTCTGCAAAGCCCAAACCTCTCGTGGTAGCTGTCATCCTGTTTGAGCTGTCTATGGTTGTTCGTTAACTTCGAGGCTCAAATATTGCTTGGTGCTCAACACTCTATGCTCTAATCAACTGCTCAAATCTCAAATGAACAAGTGTTGTCTCGTGGTTAGCCCCTAGAGTTTTATAGCACCTTTTGAATTCAAATTCGACTGTTCCCCCCAATTCTGAGCCACTAATGTTTTCTTGGCGGTAGATTGCCCCAAATATAGCCCTTAATTCATGTCTTAAATGCCCGCCACCCACTCTGTTTTTCCTTAAATTGGACATCTCGTCATGAACAGTGACACCAACATTACTTCCCAACCTACACACATGGCAGCGCAGCTCCCCGTGCGCAGGTGCGAACCTTGTGTCATGTTGATTCTATGCACACCTCCCTCGTCGCACAACTCCCAAACAAACTCTTTTTTAGTCCCGCGCTCTCTTTCAATTGCCTAGAGCACTGAGACTGTGCTCCCTACAGTTAGTCAGGTGGTCGCACCACCCATGCAAGACTTCAACTCGCCTTCCAGTATAGTCCGCGAAAACTCCTCAATTGCTTGCGTGATCATCAGTGTCGTGCGTTCTACTGTATGTAGTGCACTCCCGTGGTTACTGCGTTTGGTGAGGTGCGGTTGTAGCCATAGCAGCAAAGTCATAAATTCTCGGTAACACTCTTCTAATGCAGTGGTATGATCATCTGTATCTTGCCTTGTCATCCTTGGTTTATCGACGAGACATGCCTGCGTGATCTCGTTTTCCAACCTCTTGATCTCAACGTCCATCAAAATTCTTTTCTTCCTCAACCATACCCGGTCCTTTTCGAGTTCGTGAAGTCTAAGGTTCCCTTGCCGGATGGCTTCCTAAATCCTTATATGTTCGACCTCACGTAGATGTGTGATTTCTTCCTCCTGGTCATCGCGCACTGTCACCACTACAGGGTCCAGTATGTGCGGATTCCTTTTTGTATTTTCTTCAGTAATTATGGTCTCCACTCTGTTCCGCACCTTTGGAATCATCTCCGCATTCAGGGTTTTGCACATGGTCTGGTAGGCCCATCGAACCACTGGCACGTGCAGGTCCCAATCATTTCGTCTTGCCTGGTGAACCTTGTTCAGTACTCCACACACCCTATCAAAGGCTTCGTCGTGGAGAATTGGCAGCGCGTGTCACCTTTCCTGTTGTTGTGGTCGGTTTTGATTCTCTATTCTGGGGGTGGTGTGTGCTTGTGTGGACTGTACATCATATGTCTGTACCCATTGGGAAAGGCGGGCGCACAAGTTGTTTTGCCCCTACTGATTGGCTATTGTTCGGAAGTGGGGTTTTCCAAAACGTAGGTGCAACATCCTTCTGAATCCACGCCAGTACTCAAAATTTCCTTGATGCATACCCCACCATTGTGCAAGTGTTGCGCGCAGTGCCCACTTCAGCGCATTGAACCACTACTGTTCTAGTACTGTGCTTTCAAATTTTCTCAGAAATTCATCCATAGCTAACAATCCATCATATATCAGCAGCTCCCTTGCCTCTGTTGTTATGCAATGTAGTGATCTAACCATCATGTTGCAATTAAGCATTGTTACTTTGTGCAACTGATTCTGCCATCGCTCTACTTCTTCGTCTGAATCCGAAGTGCATGAGCTTTCGCACTCCCATGAAATTCTCCCATCTGCAGTCAGATTCACCCAATCTTGTTCTTGTGTAGTTATCTTTTAAATACAATCGATATAATCATCACTATCATCATTACACACTAGTTCAGTGCATCTCACTCCTTCGGATGGATCAAGTGGTACTACCATGCGTAGTGATTTTTTCTCAAAGATCATTTTGCACTTCTTCAGATTTATGACTCCGTTCATATCAGTGGCCCAGTCTATTCCTAGTGGCGCGGGGTAGGGATTTCTATCATCGACAATATCTATCACTTTAAAATCCACCTACGTGCTCACACCTTCAATATCGACTGTTACCCCTTGTAACCTTCCCATGGGAAAAATATTTTATTGCTTCGCCATTCGTAACTAAATAGGGGACCATTGTAGCATGGGTCTACCCATGCATTGCTATGTTTGCTTTGGTAGTACATTCGCGTCTCGAACCCAGATCCAGGATTACCTGATCCATTTCGTACTCACCTATTTGCGTAGTCAACCTCATTTCCCTTCCTGTGTACAATGCATGCTTTCCAAGTTTCCGGATCACGGCAAGTTCTCCTGACCCCGCGCACCTAGTGATAAGTTCCTGTAGTCCTTTGACTACCTTGCTGTCGCGCATCAGTTTCATGCATGTCTCCGGAAAGGTAGTGAGCATTGAAGGATCCATCCCTAGTTCTAGATGATCCTTACTACCTGGAGGCCTCTGTGAAGCTCTTCTTACCTTCCATGAATGTCTCCTTCGCACGTTCTAAATCAAGCTCGGGTTCCTTTGTAGGAGCCTTGCGAACCCACATGCTTTCTTCTGGTCACTTCCCTTTATCATCTCCCGTGGTCATACCACTCTTGAGCATCATGTTTACATTTGGGTCTTCCTCGTGCGGCTCAGCCCTCATCATTTGTAAATTCTGGGTTGGAGGGGGCTGGAGTACCCCATTTTTGCGCATCCTCGCTATCAGTGAAGGGCAGTCTTCTACCTCATGATCAAACTGAGTATAGTATCAACATGATATTCTTGTTGGGTTTGTACAATCATGGGCATAATACCCTAGCCCTTCGCAATTGTAACAAATTAGTTGTCCGCAACCCCTTCCTGGCCCCATTCCGCGTCAACCCCGACCGCCCCTGAAACCCAGCTCACGCCATCCCTGCATTTGGGTCGAGGGCTCGCATTTCGGTCTGCACCATATAGGCAGGAGTCTGGTCCATCATTAGTTCATAGCTTTTGGAGGTGCGTTCGTCATGGCCTACCAACCTGTAGAAATTACAAAACAATTGGTGGGGCGTCTGCGTATACTTCTGTAATAGATGACAATTATCCCTTATGTGTTTTCCTCCTATTTGGTAGATCACACACCATAATGCAGATGCTTCACTTAGCCTTTCCAGTGCCTCAGGTCTTACTGGCATCAGCCCTCCTCCTGCCAAGTAGTTCGCGAACACTGGATAGTGGTCCCTTTCGTGCCCTTGGCCTTTGCATTTTATGCACCATACTTCCTCGTGCGCCTCCGGTCGAGGTGTCCTGTCCTGTTTCAAACTTTGCATTTCTAGACACAGATTTTACACTTTCACGTGGATTTGTTGGACTCCCAACCCAGGGTCTTGTATAGGGATCTCATGCAATGTCATTGCCATCTCCAATGCTTCGGCCTGGGTGGAAAGTTTTTTGCTGTGACAACGTCGTCCTTAAGTGCGGTGTCAAAGATGCTACAAACCATGTGCGATGTTGTGCATCTATTAACGTCATATTGGCTTCACGAATCATACTCTTCAGCCTTTGATCCAGATCCTAGGGGGTCTCACCCAGGAGCATCACGATCTCTTTAAACCCAATGATTGATTGTGTTTCTGACTTTGGCCTGCTAAATTCCCTGTTCAGCGTGGCCTAGATATCTGCAATTCCTGCGTTCGGGTGGTCATTAGAATGCTTGATATACCACATTAATGCATGATCCTACTGTGCGCTTACCAACATAGCCTTTTTAATATTATCATCCACGACACCTTGTGCTTCCCATACTGCTCTTACCATGAACCAGAATTGGTTTGGATATTCATTCCCTACTCCTCTGAACACTGGTAGTTTGATCACATTCGCCATACTGAACTGTGGTGGTGGCAGAGGTGGGGTGGGTGGAGATGGAGGTGAGGGGGGTGAAATGGGTGGTGGTGTGGGTGGAGGTAAATGTGGAATTTGTTGTCTTATTAAATTGAACGTGCTTCTCGAAGAAAATTTCGTGAGCCCTTCCTCGCTTTCCCGCGAGGGTGAAATTAAGGGACTGCTTTCCAACTCTTCACTACTTCCGCTTCTGTAGATATTCCCGCTTCGTGTCATCCTAAACATTAATTTATTTGCAGAACCCACTTTTCACACAATAGCATCTTAATCCAAGTGTTCAAAGATTTAATATACTTACCTCGCGGTCCCTTGAGAAGACGTCGTTCCACCTCACTATAGTTGATGGTCATGTCTACCGCAAACTCAGTGATAAATCCTCCTATTATTCGGTCGAGTCAATGGTCCATAGCTCGCGCGATATTATCTCCTGATGCTTCTAGTCTACGCACTAATTCCGGAGTCCACACAATTGGTTTGTCGAGCCTACACCTTCCTTGACTGTCTGTTAACTTCGTGATCCACTCATACAGCTCAGAAGGAAAGGATGCAAAGAAAATTTCATGGATTTTCGTATACAAGTAGCGCTCCAACCACTATCCTTAAATACTCGTAGATTCCTGTTCCCCTGCGCCGCGAACTCGTGAATCTTCTTGTCCAACCACTCTTCAATTTCTTGACCCAGGTTCAGAGGTGATTTAGCCAAGCAAATCCCGGTACTACTAGCCCTTTCGGCAACAGTCCACGGAGCGCGGGCTGAGGTCTCACCCAAAGTAGTATGGGAGGGTGCTAGAACCAAGTTTCCACACCCTGGGGATGTCTGATGGGCTTCTGGAGGTCCGCGGTTTGACCCTGCGCGCACGTCGCTACGCGCACTTGTTATTCCTTTGCAACCTGTGATGTTGTTTCCGCACAGCCCTACTCGGGGCGCAACCCGTATAATACCCAGGTTGCTTGCTATTTAGTCTGTTATTACCCGATTAGTTAACTTGTGAGTGTAAGATTAATGGTTATTACAGCATATTCAGCAATCCTATCAATGCGCGCGATAACTAAACCAATATAAACATAAAGAAGGCAATGTACAGAAAATACACAGAAATAAGAATAAACTTCTCTTTATTAATATTCAATCCCAATTACAGACTCGACACCGCCCTATGCGCTCAGCTGCAGGGGTCCACGCACTCAGTTGCGGACTCTACTAGGCCTCTGCGTACTCAGCTGTAGAGCCTCTTCCTACTACTACAACTCAATACACTTAGAATCCTACTCTAATATCGAACCATTCATATTCTTCTCTCTTCTTCCTTCGCTCCCTTTACAACTTAGAACCTCACTCTATTTATACAATCCCATGGTCCGTGGACCATGGGTAGGCCGACGTGACTTTACATTACATTACATTACTTTAGGGTGGACAGCCCTATGACCTAACCTATACTTCACGCTCCGAGCCCGCAATTCACGGAATCTTACAAAACCTTTCACCAAAACTTGGGCTTTGAGCCCCAAAACATGTTGTGGGGGGGTTCCATGCCCAACATCAATCAATGTGTTTTCCACCCACTCAGATTGGTTGGAAAATTTTTCAATGTCAGGGCTTGGGTGGTGGATGTATGGTCCCAACTTGACCCTGAGGCTAAGTTTATTTATAACCCCATGAGGGTCATACTTCCACATGAAGTTGTTGTTGAATTTCAACTGTTGTAGTATTTTGTCAGCCTCTAGTCCAGCCTCTCTATTATTGCAAATGAATGGGCCCAATTGGTCATTCATCTTAAACTAGGTCTTCTTCCTAGCAGATAGGAAGTGGACATCATCACATTTGATGATTTGTCTAAGTACTCAAGTGCAAATATCCTGATAGGGAGGTATTTGGGCAACTTATAGGGGGCTAATTGGCATCCATAAACTTTGATCTCAGCATGTTTATGGTACAAGTACCACTCTTCCACCTTGCTGTTCTTAGCTAATTGTAACACCCTTTTGATCTCTTGGTTGATCCTAGGTTGAGTATTAGAAGTTAGCATGTTCATGACTGGGTATACAAAGGAGTCTATCAAGTCTTTGTAGGTGAATGTTGTCGAAAACTTCTGGACCAAGGGTGTCCAGTAGACAACTGATCTCTCCTTTCCCTTGGTGTCCAACTTCTGGATATTTACAACTTATCTATTTGGTAATACAAAAACATATAAAACAACACTGAAGAGTATTTGAAGACTCTTTCAGTGGGCAGTCTGGTGAATTGCTCATGCATTCTATCTGCAATGAACTTAGCATAATTGTATATGATAGCAGGAGGCTTGCCTGGAGTAAAAATGGACAGGAAGGCCAGGATGACCTCATCCACATGCTCATCTAAAGTGTATCCTACAATGCATGAGAGCATGGTGTTTATTTTTCTACCAGTCTCTGAGAAAATTGTAGCAGCATAGGGTGGAGTATCTATAGGAGTATGGCGGTCTTCAATGATGAAATTCTAGAAGATTTGCCTTATCTTCACCAGGTCTAGTGTGGTGTACAAGTCCAACAGGTCTCCAATGGATAGACGGGTATGATTAGGGCTAGGCTGGATTTGTAGCATTTGGTTGATGGACTCTGTGTAATGGTAAATAACAATTGATGTTTTGGGGCAACAATAGCCCTTTGGCTAGGGATATAACAAGCATGAAAAAAATGTATTATATCATGGAATCGGTGGACTTCTGGGAATATATATTTGGGTAAATTGGATTCCCAAAGGTGGATGTCATCTGCATGGTTCAGGAATCTATATTTACTCCAACAGTGGAGCTTCACAAGCTTGGCTGGGGTAGCAGTGTCTTTTATTTGGAAATCCCTGTCTACCAAGGCCAGATGGTCGATGTCCAAGTGAGGGGTTGACACAGGTCTCACATCCAAATAGGTCTAAGAAGCCATTTTTTAGGGGGAAAGGTGTGAATTAGGCTTATACAGGCTATAGAAGTGAAACTTTGAAAACTTTGGTGGAGTAAAAGGGTAATTTGCAGTTTGCAAAATAGGGGTTTGGGTATTCGGGTGGAAATACTCTCAAATTCAAGGAAAATTAATTAAATTCAATTAATTAATGTTTGAATTGACTGTACATTTTCAAATTTGAGAGGGTCATTCTGGTTTGTTCTCAAAATACATAGAAATTGGTGGTTCAGGCTGCAAACTGGAGGGTGCGGTTGCTTTAGTTGTACACTGCATGGCTGAATTTGGCGTCCAGAGTGTGTTCGAAAGGTAATCAGCGGTCAAATTTGGTTGCAGAGGCTCAGGGTGGCACAAGAAGGATTAGGAAGCTTTCACAGTGCAAATGAGTGAAAAGAGTCAAAATGGGCATCTTCAGCGTTTTAACCGACAACGGTTACAATTTGGTGGGGAATTCATAATGAACAGTGGATGGTTTAGCTTTTGGCAGGGAGGTAGTTTCAGGGGCCATCACACCGATTTTGGCAGTCAGGCAGTATTTCCTCGAGAACACGTGATTTTTCCTGGAGCTTCCATGTAGCCGAAAAGGGTCCAAGCAAAACCGTGAATCTCGCATGCTCTTTGGCTGGTAAAGATCGGAAAAAGAATCAGCGAGATATGGATGTGTGTCGTCAGATCTAGGGGTGAAAGATCTAACAACTGTCGCGTGGTAAAACAGCATGGATGGAATAGGGGTGGAGATTTACGGGGCCCAGGGGATTAATTACAATTAATTGTAATTAATTACAATTAATTGTAATTAATTAATGAATAAAGTGGGGATTAAAATACAATGAGCGGGATTACTAAAGTGGGACTAGGGTTGAATGTGGGGGGGTTTTCTTAACTGCACCAAGGATGGTGGGTTAAAAGGGTTTATGTTGGGGAGTTAATTAAATAAGGTGGGGGGGTATAAAACTTAGGATAAAGGGTTTTTTAGGAAATTAATGAGGGGGAAGAGGATTTTTTCAATGGGGAGTAGGTTTCTCACTAGGGAAAAGGGGTTTAAGGTAGGGAGATGACCTTTAGAGGGTAATTTGCTAGGGAAATGTGTGAAACCAAGGGGTAAGGGTCAAAATGAAGGGAAAAGGGTATATTCATAAGAAATGATGGGATAATGGGGAAATTAGTAAGTATGTAGTGGGGGATGAAATGAAATGAGGGGAAGTTAATTAAATCATCTCGTGAACATCCTTTCACTTTCATGACTGCTCCTGCACACTGAAACATAGGATTAAGCATGATAAATGTGCTTATACTTTAACAGCCTTGTACTTCTGCAACCTTTCTTGTACCTACCATTTACTTACCCTAACATTTTTTATTCACTTTATTGGGTGCATTTAAGCTAGCAGACCCTTTCTTTCCTTTTCTTTTGACAAATAAACTATCTACTTCTAACCCTATAACTTCCAATGGCTCGGATTAAGCTTATGAGCACATTTTTATTTCTCTACCTAACTACTAATCTGCCAAGGTTAAACAGTTTGGATAGATCTTTATTCTCTATCTATAAACATGAAATTTAAAGCATGAACTAGTCAAGATTAAGCTATTTTACTATCATGGGTTGTTGTATTTATGACGAGCTGCACACAACCATTATTTTGCACATAAAAGTAAAAGCAGTGGCACTTGAATTTGCACACTTTCATGATCTGTTTTCGTTTGGGGTTCATATTTTTCAATTTTTTGATCTTTACTTTTTCTTTTTGTCCTTTGGTTATTCTTTTAGGACATACCCTCTTTACATTCTTTATTTTTAATATGGAAAACATTTTGCAAAAAGCAAAAGTATGTACAATATTACAAGACTAACCATAGCCAATTCAAAATTATGAATCCTATTATTATAGGACCCTAATAGTGGCTCCACATGGGGATGGCATTTCCTGGTGAAATTTCGAGATCTTTATGATCAGTAGCCACTGAAAATGTGACTGAAGTTACCTTATAAACCGTTACTTTGTGATTCTGCTTTATTCATACTTATGATGGTGAAACTTTCAAAGCTCAGGGCCTTCTCTTCGGGCTTCAACTTCAAAAGATTACCATCCAAACTAATCTAAACTCTGCACTGTTATATACAATGAGTAAAGTAAAGTGAACTGTTCTTAATTTGTGGAAAAATAATGCTTCAGTATTCTACCATTGACAGGTCCTCCTGGTAGATCTGATCCATCTATCTCTCTCGAGAAAAAAGCATTGTTACCTCCATAACCATAAATGACATAAGGGCCTTGCCATAGAAAATAAAATTTGCCATGTTTTCCCTTGTCTTCTCTTCTTGAATCCCACTTAAGAACCTTATCACCTATGTAAAAATCATCAACCTTTGTCTTTATATCAAATATCTTTTTGATTTTGTCCTGGATTACTTGTGATTTTACATATACTTCTTCTCTAGTCTGCTGCAAGTGTATGGTCTGATTTATCCTTCTCTGGATATCATTTGGTTCTACTTGCAACTCGTGGATGATCTTCATCACTGGCACTCCCAAAGAGGATTGAAAAACAGCATCCATCCCATATACTAACTGATAGGGAGATGTACCAATGGACTTTTTGGTAGTTAGTCTGTCTGCCCATAAGGCATTGACCAACTTTTTGTTCCATGTCTTTTTGTTGTCTTCCAATGATTTCTTAATGATATTGACAAGGCTTTTGTTAGAGGATTCTGCAAGTCCATTACCTTGAGAGTAATAGGCAGAGGAGTGGCCAAGAGTGATGTGGTATTTGTTACAAAATTCTATCATTTCCTTGGACTTAAAAGCAGTTGCATTATTAGTAGTGAGCTTTTTGGGGCATCCAAATCTTGACAGGACATTGTTTTCCAGGAAGGAGATAATGACAAAGTCTGTAGCTTGTCTAGAAGGGATGGCTTCTATCCATTTGGTAAAATAATCAGTGGTTGTCAAAATCCACTATGTTGGGCTGAGGAGGTTGGGTGTATTTATCCAATGAAGTCTAACCCCCATTGTTTAAATGGCATTTCTGTGGAGATGGGTTTGAGAGGTAAAGGTAAAATCTTTATTTTTCCCTCAAATATCTGGCACTTATGATAGGAGGTCACATGTTTCTTAACATCTGCAAAAAGAGTGGGCCAGTAAAAACCAGCCCTCAGAATTTTGTCAGCAGTAGTCTTCCAATACAAGTGTCCTCCACAATCTCCTGCATGAAATTCTTGCATAATTTTATCAGCTTCATCTTTCAGTAAACAATTTAATAGAATACCACCATTGTCTTTCCAAAACAAAGCATTATCTATAATACAATATCTTAATGACTTCATTTTCAAAAATCTAGCTTTAGTTCTTGTTAAACCAGGAGGATCTTGTAAGTTCAGTAATACAAATATGATATATGCATACCAAGGTGAATCAGTAAAAGGTTCGCTGATCTATGGAGTCGCCATCTCTTCCTCATCATCAAGGGCACCAATGAAATTAATATCTAGGGCCTAACAGTTCGATTCAGCCATGAGTTTGGCTAAACCTTGGCATTTGATAAGTTTAGTAGGCTTTATTTCTATGTCATATTCCAATATAGTGGCAATCCATTTGCCTCTTTTTCCTTCAGGCCCATTTTGTGTCAAAATGTCCTTAACTATTGAATTAGGAACACAAGCAATAATGTGAGAATACAAAATATAGACTCTAAAATTTTTGATAGCCTTTACTAAAGCTAATTCTTGTTTCTCCATAATGTTGTATTTGAGTGTGGCATCTCTTAAGGATTTACTGAAAAATGCAATTGGTTGTTCATATCATTGGTTATTCTTTTGCAACAAGACTGTTGCAATAGCTTGTTCTGAAGAAAAAGAACAAATTATAAAATATTTCTGAAAATCAGGACTTATAAGGACTGGAGTTTTGGTTAGGGCTTCCTTGATGGCTTCAAAGGATTGTTTGGCTTCCACTATCCATTTAATTTTTGAGTCCTTCCTTAAAATGTTATTTAGTTCTCTAATCAGTTCTGCTAAATTTGAAATGAATCTCCTAAGAAAATTAATTTTACCTAAAAATTACTGCAGTTCTTTGATGTTTCTAGGATGGGTTATGGTCAATATTGCCTCTATTCTAGCAGGATCTATTCTAGTTCCATCGTTGGATATTCTATGTCCCAACAGTTTTCCTTCTTCTAGACCAAAAAGTGTCTTTTTGGGATTTAAGGAAATACCAAATTTCCTGCATTTAGTGAAAAATCTTCTCAAGTGATCTAGGTGTTCATTATCAGATTTAGAAAAGACTGTGATATCATCTTGGTAAACCACTAAGAAATCATGGATCTCCTCGGCAAAAGCTATATCCATAGCTCTTTGAAATGTTGCTCCTGCGTTCATTAATTCAAAGGCATCTTCAAATACATGAAGGTACCCCAAGGAGTAGTAAATGCAGTTTTGGCTTGGTCCTCAGGTTGAACTAAGATCTAGTTATATCCAGAAAACCAATCAAGCAGTGAAATTCTGGATGAGCCTACTACCCTCTGAAGGATATGGTCCATTTTTGGTAGAGGATAGTTGTCTTTTAATGAGACCTTGTTTAAATTTCTGAAATCAACACAAAGTCTGATTTCTCTAGTTTTCTTCCTAGTAGTGACTACGTTTGAAACCCAATCTGAGTATCTAATGGGAGCTATAATTTGGGCATCATACATTCTTTTGACTTCTTTCCCAATAGATGGCATAAGAACTGGATTAATCCTCCATATTTTCTATTTAAAAGGTTTATGATCCTCTTTGATTAGTATCTTGTGTTGAATTATGTTGGTGTCATAAGATTTTAGGTCTTCATAACTCCATGCAAATACATCTTGAAACTCTTTAAACAGATTTATGTATTTAACCTTTTCATCTAGAGGTAAGGCTTTTGATAATTTAATGAGTTTAGGTTTTTCTTCAGTTCCTATGTTACATTCTTCTATATCTTCTCTCAAAGGCTCCATTTTTGTTTCCTAGCTACATCATTGGAATCAAACAAATATTCTAAGGGGACTAATCCCTTAGGCAAAAAATTATTTTTAAGATTAAGAATTTCAAGATCATCATTCATTATTTCCTCTATTTCTACATTTTCTAAGTTATCTACTTCTAATTTAGTGAAATTAGTAGGTTGACCCATATCTAAAATATTTACATCTATGTCACTATCTATGTCATTATCTACTGTATAGTTTTTATCTATTTTACAATTCTGAAACTCACCTTCAGCATTCATGAATTCATAAATTTGGGAATCCTGTGAGAAAATCTGCCAATACTTCAAATTGTCTGGTATGACAGGCCTATGTCTCACTTCTGCAATGTATTGATGGTTGGGCTGAAAGGGAAACTTGCAGGTACTAGCAAAAGTAGCCAGACTGTGGGCCTGCATATTCTGCTTTCTAGAAATGGCAGAAAAAATTGTTTCCAAAAGGTCTTTGATCAAATCTAGGACAATCTCTCTATATTGACTCAGTCTGGGATTGTTTATAGAGTATTCACGATTAATTTTTTAATAATCAATTTTGAGTCTTCAAGTATAGAAACTCTCTTGGCTCCAAGTTTTCTAACCATTTGTAATCCTATGATCATAGCTTCATACTCTGCCATGTTATTTGTGCATTTAAAATTTAACCTAAATGCATGACCTTCGGCATGATTATTCTCTATATTATGGATCCACACTCCTACTCCTGCCCCTAACCTATTCAAAGATCCATCAAAATCCAAATGCCATAGGGACTCATGAAAAATGTTTTCAGTGTCAGTTGTTTTGTATTTCAGTTCTTCAGCTGTGATTTCCTTTTTGTCATGATCTGAATTGTATAAGATGAAAGAGTCCATATCAGAATGCATGGAGTATATAGGAAAGTTTTGTAGTTTTTCTGCACTACTCACCATGTATTTCATCAAGGTCTCTCTATACAGTTTCCTTTATTGGCCAAAAATAGATATGGTGGCATATGACATATCTAATTGCAAGGATCCTTGCAATTTTTCTCCCCACACTACAAGAAAAAAGGTCATTGGTGAGGGTCATGCTTGTGATGGACCTTTAAGGTCTGTCAGCAATGTCGCATATGGTGACAGTCTTTAAAAAGCATTGTTGTAAGTGTATATAGTGATGGTCCTTTACGGTTTGTCACCAAAGCCATTTTCAATGACACTTTTCGTGAGGGTCGTTAAAGGCCCGTCACTAATTCTCTCTTTGGTGACAATTTTAGTGAGGGTCATTAAAGGCCCATCACTAATTTTCTCTTTGGTGACACTTCCAGTGACAATCTTTTATTGACCGTCACCAATGATGTTTTCGGTTACTTTTGGTGACGGTGAAAAAATGTTCGTCATCATTATCATTCCAATGAGTTTTTTATGACGCTTCATGCCTATGATGGACCTTTAAGGTCCATCACCAATGTCGCATATGGTGATGGTCTTTAAAAAATTGTTATTGTAAGTGTATATAGTGATGGTCCTTTAAGGTTTGCCACCAAAGCCATTTTCAATGACACTTTTGGTGAGGGTCGTTAATTGCCCATCACTATTTCTCTCTTTGGTGACACTTTTGGTGAGGGTCGTTAAAGGCCCATCACTAATTCTCTCTTTGGTGACACTTCGAGTGATGATATTTTATTCACCCTCACCAATGCTCTTTTTGGTTACCTTTGGTGATGGTCAAAAAATGTTCGTCATCACTGATCATTCCAATGAGTTTTTGATGACTCTATGTACCTGTTACTATATTTTTTGTCAAAATATAGTGATTTAAGACCGTTGTTGTGGAGTCTTTTTCATTATGTGTCCAAGGTCATAGTGGTTATAATAGCCAGTCGATTTGTTAAGAAGTAATTAGTGTGTATCATTTCCCTCAAATCATAAGAATATAGTCTTCATATGAGTCAACACATGATTCATCTCTATTAGGTTTATTATCTAGCAAATTTCCTTTAAATAAAGTTCCACTAGTGTGTGTAGGAACTATATTATTTAATACATAATCAAGCTCTATCAATTCTATTAATGAGAGAGACCTAGCACTCCTCAACACTCATGGCACACCTTAACATGCTTTGGAACAATACACTAACATTCCTTGGCACCTTGCATGTCTTGGAACATCTTTGTACCTAGAACATCTTGCCATGAGTAGGATGCCAAAGCACATGTTGGCATGCCATAACATAGCATAGCACTCCCCTATCATGTGTTGGCATTCCCTGTAGTCCCTAGCATGCCCTGGAACTCCTTGGCATAATATTGCATTGACAAAAATTAGCACTTGGCACACATTGGCACTTGGCATGTATTGGAACATATTATTAGTGTGCCTATCATGTCCCTTTTGAAAAAGGTAAAGTCTCAACTTATTAACCCTCTTATGTGTTCATTTCCTTTCATTTTAGCTTGGTTATTCCTTTTGTTGCCTTGAAAATCCTTGATGCATATTGGCATACTCTGGCACCCTACACATCCTAGCATGTCTTAGCATCTGGAATGCCTTGGCACTATTTGGCACATGTTAGCACACCCCGGAACTACCTAGAATACTCTAGCACTTCTTAACAGTCCCTGATATTCCCTGGCATGCCTTACCCGTTCTTAGCATACCTTTTCACTCCCTCCTTGGCATGACAACTAGCACTGATTGACACTCCCCAACACACCCTCATATTCATTCACTTCCATGCATTTTGACATAGTTCTCCCTTGTGTTGTCCTAGTACTCCCTAACACTCCTCAACATGCATTGGCACTCTCTAGCACACCTTAGCACTCATAAATGGAGAATGAAACTTGTAACCAATGTTACGAGACTCGGAATAGACAATAAATTGGAGAGGCAAAATAGCTAAGAGTTTTAATCAGAATGGGGAAAATCGGAAAAAAATAAAAAAATAAAAATAAAAATAAAAATAAAAAATCGGGAAAAAAATCAGTGAATTCAATAAATAAAAATATACACATATATTGAATTAAAAAAAAAAAAATCATTGATATTCAGTAAAGCCATGTCCAAACAATTCATAATATCAATAGATGTCCAAAATATCATGAATGAATAAGCATCTCATTTATGTTATGAGTCCAAACATGATCCAAAGTACTGAGTCATGACTCCTAACTAGTGACTACATAGAACTAGAAGCAACTGCTTCTAAAAGTTTACAAACAACTACATTCTAATTAAAAAAAATCAGTAAATAAGAGTCTAAGACTCTTAAGAGTGAGAACTAGAAGTGATTCCTCCCACTCCTCTGCTTGCTTGATTCTCAAATTTCTTCAAGTCATGAAGGTTTAAAAGAGGAGCCTCCTCTAATTGGACCCAATCTGCTACATTTGTAGTTTGCAAATATATCTCTTCAAGGTCTATTGGTGAATGATCCAAACCTATCATTATCATGAGACATTGAAATGTGAATTTAAGTTTGACTTTGAACTTTAAAGTTTAAACTTTAAATTCTAAATCAGATTATGAAACCTTCAGATTCAAGCTCTCACCTAGTAGTTTCTTATTGCGAAGTTGTAGATTGTAATGGAAAAATATAAGGTCATTTAAGCGCTCTTGTGTCAATCGGTTGCACTTCTTAGAATGTATTTTCTCAAACATGCTCTAGTTGCACTCATAACCTGAAGAACTGCATGCTGGGTTTAAGATTCGAGTGGAAAATCTCTTCAAATCTGGCGTATCACTACAAAACATTTGCCACCAAAGACCTAGCAAGTGGCAAGGGTTTGTGAGTAGACGTACTAAATACTAAATAGTAAAGACTTAAAAAGACAACAAAATTTAATAAAACATTTAACATACAAATAAAGTTTAAACAAATTTAATGAACAGATAAAGCCTTCAAGCCTCAAAGGGTACCTGGCAACACCTTAGACCTTTCTCGTATAACACTGGTATAGGAAAATAATTTAGGTGGTGCTCTATAATCCTGTAGTTGGGAAAAGACACGACTTTGAAATTCTGGATCAGGGAAGCACCTTTCCATGCATGTCATAAGTGCTCTGTGAACCTCCCCATCCTCATTAAATTTTTTGATATTATCATAAAAATACTATGGGTTTAAGAAGTACCTAGCAACATGTAAGGGGAAATGAAATTTCCTATCCCAATGTGCATCAATAATGTCCCAAAGAGGCATATACTTTGCCTCCTCATCCCCATTTCTTCTTTTGATGGCCTCCTTTGCGAGATCCATTGCCTCATAAATGTAACCCATAGCGGGTTTGTCACCATCAACCATCCTGAAATTTCAAGCTTTCAAATTTAAATTAATATGAAACATTGAAAATAAAAAGAAGCTTGAAAAGAAATTTAAAACATGAAAAAGTTTAAAAGACTTGAAGTACCTGAGAACTCTAACAAGGGACTCCATCACAGCAATAATATCTTCGGCATCTTTCCAGAAACCGTCATTAAACACAAGTGCAACAACTTCAATGCCTTCAAGGGTCTTGGAATGTTTAGATTCCATCCAGTAAGGTCCCAAGGACATCCTCTTAAGATTTATCTTTTGCTCAACCACAAATTGCAAAGGTATGAAATTTGTTGCAAATCTAGTCAATGCAAGTCGAACAATTTCTTTACCTTTAGTGTATTTTCTCATGGTGTTTAGGACAATAATGTGGTTGTATAGGTATTTGGTTATGGATTTTTCCTTCTCCACAACCTCATGTATCCAATGAAGCTTACCAATGTCCTCAAGCATTAGATCTATACAATGGGCAACACAATAGGTCCAAAAAATAGTGGGGTGCCTAATCTCAAAAAGTCTAACAGTAGCCATATAATTAGCTGCACTTTCGGTGAGAATTTGTACAACATGTTCTTCTCCCACTTCTTGAACGACTTCCTCCATCATTTCACAAATAAGTTGTGCAGCCTTAACCTTGTATGAGGCATCCACTAATTTGAGAAACATTGTACCTACTGGACAAGATACAAGGAGATTTATTAAAGTTCTATTCCTCTAATCTTTCCATCCATCACTCATGATCGTGCACCCTGTTTCTACCCATGATGAACGAAACTCGGATAGCACAAGCATGGCATCTTCAACACTTTCTAATAGAAAATTTGTCCTAATGCTCTCTAATGAAGGAGCTTTGAACCCTGGACCTGCAACAGCAACTGCATCAATCATAGCTTGCAAATAAGGACTTATGGCATAGTGGAAAGGTATGTCAGAATAGTACCAAAAGTTAGCAATGGCCTTCCTTGCCTGACTATGGATATTTTTTTTTCCAACCATTGGTATCCAAGGTAGGTTGGGAAACAGGTTTTATGCGGGGAGAAAAAAAGGTGTTTATGTTTCCACCTCCAATGTTGAATGTAGGAGGATTCATTTTGCCTTGAGTTTGACTTGGACTTGGAGGCATGTGTGGGAAACTTGGGAACTGCATTGAGGATTCAACAGAGGGAGCTGACAATGGGGTAGTGGAAGAAAAATTTTCAAATCCAGGAGTTCCTATTTCTTTTTTTTGCTTTTTTTTCTTTTCATTATGCTGACTCAACATATCAATGGCCAAGGTTGCTTGGTGTTTGACATTTCCGTCAACGTTTTTGCAGAGACCTATATCATGGCTGGGTATTTGTGCAAGGGGGTACTTGAATCTATAAATGCCTCCACTACATTTCACTCTGTAAAATTTACAAAGGAGCTTAGGGTCTCCAAGAATCTTGTCACAATAAGCCCAAGAAAATTCTTTCTCCCTCAGCATTGTTGTTGTTTTGGACTTGTGTTTAAATTGCGACTTATGTTTAGATTTGGAGTTGTGCCTTCTATTTAATTTGGCTCCTGTAAAATACAATAAAAAATTAAAATTAAAAATGCCATATATAACTTCGCAAAAAGGAGGGTTGGTTTTAAAGGATATGAGGTTTTGTTAAGGATCAAAGAGGATTCTGTCCAGCAACACAAGCACATTTTGACCTAATATATCATTATGACCTTGAAACGAAATTAGGTATATATGAGGAAATGCTACCTAAAGGAAACATTATCAACATATATTGCATTGTAATCTTGAATTTTCAAGTTTGTTTAGCATAAGACAACTGAACCAATACATCAATAACAGATCTGGAAGAGCAAAAATACCCAAAGTTGTGAATGAATGGTTAAAGCCTTTGAAGTCGGCAAGACATCGACCAAGGAAGGAATGCTTGATGACTTGGTCGATGGTTGGTATGAAACCATTTCTTAGTGCATTTTTAAAATCTATTTATGCCCCATTTATAGGGCTGAAAAGTCATAACCAAAGGAAAACGTTGAACATTCGATTGCTGAATAGTGAAACTTGAAACTTGCCATTGAAAACGACATTGAAACTTCAATATAGTAATATACCTATTATTTAAGCCAAGTGCCAATTTACCTCGATTGTTGAATAGTGATGCAGCTAAGCCTAAAGGTAACACACGCTGAAGGTGATGCGTGACTGCTTGAGGGTCGATATAGAATATGGATAGAGCACACATTGGCGACTGCCTGATATGGAGTCTGAACTTAGGCTCACCTTGGCAGTTCCCCGATATTGAGTCTGGAATGTGTAATAGTGAGTAGTGATTGATTACTGAAGGTCTCGATGTATGAGTTTTGGGCCTGAGAAATGAGAAATAAATTTTGGAATGACTAGCGTTTAGTTTTTAGCAATGCAGCATACCTAAACTTGAAAAACTCGTGCTTGTCGAGTCAAGGCTGAAAATCGAATAAATTGGAATCAATCGCAGGAATCTGCTTTAATCGGAAAGTCTCAAGTCAAACTTGCATTGACCATGAGTTAAACTTGGTCAATGTGAGTTTGACTCGCAAATATTTAGATCGGATCGTTTGGAGAGCGAGCAAATTCTAACTCGTGATTAATCGCGATTGATCAGCAAGTCCTGTTTCACTGCTTGTAACTGAAATCTGAACTAAAAATAGAAGATCTTACAATTGAAACTAATTGTGAATTTTCTAATCTAAAATTGGCCCATAGGCATCATTTCTATTTGCATCTGGGTGCGTAAACGGAAGAGATTCATTTTAAATCAGGTTCATGGAGAAAATATTTTATGAAAGATGTTTCTTTTATGTCGAGGAAGACATAGTAATATTTTTTATTAAATTTGAATAACAATAGTATCTACTCTGTATCTCCCATATCTCATTATGTTTATCTCTTGTAACTCATACAGAAAGTGGGGTAATAGTGGACATGCAGCATCAAGCTCCACTCATTTTAATCAAAATTTTTGCATGCAAACCTTTGTGTCACTTGCCCCAAAAAGCCTTCGTTGTAGAGTGTGGAGTTAACACCTGCCTCTGCATGACAAAATCTACACATACCTTTTGACTTGGTTTTTTCACCTTTTGTCCATTCTTTGTTTAGAGTCTGGGACAACAAGCTCCACATACCTTTTTTCCATACCTCTATGTGAGTGTAACTTTGCACATTTCCTTTGCTTCAACCAATCTCAAAAGCATTTGTGAGCTTCTTTCAAGGCATGAATACATGCTTCAATCATGGAAACTAGCAAAGTTTCTAAAGAAAAAAAATAACCATGGAGTTATCCTTTTCCATTTCAAATATGTTAGGATTCTATTGAGAGTTTTTTAGAGATAATTATTAACTAGCACTCTACTTTTCCCTTTTCCTTAATATAAACTACATCTCTTATTACATTTCTAATCAAGATATTTACATCAAATACTGGATCAAAGGGCCAAGGACTTTTCATAAATGCTTCCCTGTCCAATAGAAGAATAAATGGTCAACATGTCAGCTTGGCTCCAATTTCTTGGGAATTAATAATTGTTTTGAAGAATGACTACTTTTGTTTGAATCTAGAACTATGTTTAAGCTTTGAAAATGGATTTTCCTCCAAATTGATCTTGTAAAGGTCCTTATTAAAGGCTTCTTTATATCTCCTCCACTAGAATGAATGGCTTGTATGTTGAAAAGTATAGCAGAGCTCCCTTCTGAAAAGCCTGATCATCCCATTGTCACCAAGAGCTCCTCCTTTTCCACAAATTGGACCCAAAACAACATTGAGTACTTAATTATGATCCAACCTGAGGAATTTTGATTGACATTGCAACTCAAGAGCTATTAAATTTAAAATGTGCTAATATGATTCATCATTCTTTCATTGAATAAGTATATTGTTTTTGAATTTGTCATTTGTGCTTGTAGTATGTGGTATTGACCTTGTCTCACCTGAAAGGGTTTTTATTCTTGGACTATGAAAATTCTAGTAAGATTTAGGCCTTTTGGTGTATTTGTACCCCATGATCATTTTTGCAAGATGTATGTCCTATGTGGAAAGAAATAAGCATTTAGTTATTACCTCCTAAACTAAAGCACTGTTTCTTTTATTAGGTGCCATGTAACATCCTCTACAAATTGAGGACAAATGAGACATAATATCATATCCATCCACGTAGACTATAGTCCTCCATAAAGGGGGAAAACCCCAAAATACCCATTGTTGGGAAATTTTTGGGGAAACTAGGCTTAAAAAACCCAAATTTGGGGTTTGGAATAAGGTTTACTCAGTCACTTAAGAATATGAAACCCCTTTGGAAAATTTATAAATAAAGAAGGATTAAATTCATTTTGGATCACCAAGTGTGGATTAATTCATTTGTTCTTGAGCATTAGGTCTGATAGTTTTTGACCCCTTCTATCTCTTGTCAATTTCAGTGGTGAAATATTCCACCCTAGTTGACATTCCCTTATTATCTCACTGTTTGAGCACAAGAGTCTCTGGCTGGTCAGCGAATTCTGTTGGATATTGGTCTCTTGTCTTTTTCTGGGCACAAGATTTCTGTTAAAGGTGAATGAATTTGGAGGATAGTGCATGATAGCTTAGTTCTATTTGGCATACACCTCTCTTGAAGAAAGCAACAAAGTTTCTGAGTCCTTAATATCTTGTTCCGGGCAAAGCACTTACCTTAGGCAGTGGATTCGTTTCTGGCAACTAGAGTAGCGAAACTATTTTCTTTATTTAGTTTTTGCATGCACAGTTAAAAGGGGCACTTCCCTAGTTATTAATTCTCAGCCTTAGCTAAGGAATCATGTTTGCATATCTCATATCATATTCACTAGCGGCAAACTTTAATTGTCTTATCTATCCATGCAAGGAAGGTGCATTAGGATTAGGAGTTAAGAAAGTTGAGACATTGTTGTACATGTTTCCATATTCATTGTACCTTCTAGACTAAAGGAAAAGTGAATAGTAGTGTTTGAAAATTTTAGTCATTTATTGTTTCAAAGAGTAATAAATAGTGACGTGATTTGAGTTTCAAATCTGTGTACTTGTTGTTACTTTCTTCAGTGGCATGTGCTTCCCTGTTCAGAACAAGGGGTTTTTCTGCAGTATCTAGCCTCCAAAGCTTCTTCAATGCAAACTAAATATCAAATCATGCCCTGTACTCCAAATCATCTAAGGCATCACCCTAGAGAAGTTCCAAAGTAGACCAATGAGCTTTTACAGGCCAACTCCAACCCCATGTCACTATACAAGTGTTGACATCACTGCTAAAAAATTATTCTGAAGTGTTGCATCCTACACCAATTCCTAAGATGGATGCCCAAAGGGGTTCTAGAACAAGGCTCGACCTTCATTACTACCTTTAACACTTTTCAAAGGGATCATTCCCTTTAAACCATACCAATTTTTACACTTTCACAATTTGGCCATGTTCCTATCAATTTATATTTTGTACTGAAAAGTCAGTCCTATTTTACATGTTTATTAAATTTAGGAACAATTATAGGTCAGCTCCAACAAAATGTCAACAAATTTGTGGCTTAGGTTGGCATTTCTCCAAATACTATCACACATGTATATATAATCACACATTTTCCTTTTTAGATCTTGATTGGTTGAACAAAAAGGTTCACTGCCTGTGTAATTTTGTCCCATACCTCCACATCAGCACTCATAGATAACAATATTCTTAATTCTTCATATGTGTGCACAGTAAGGTCCCTTTTGGTTACTATTTTTGATGGAGCAACCTCTGACAGTACACCTTTTACCACAGAGATGTTGTTGTTGGATAGAAATCTCTAGAGGAGTCTTACACTAGACATATAAATGGTTATTGTATATCACAATAATAAGCATTAAAATATGAAGATGTGCAGACCCTAAACTATGTGCATTCAATCCATTACTTTTTCTTTCATGGAAGATTTCGTTCTGCATAGTAGATGTGTTGTGGCACTTGAGTGTGTTCGCATAAAAAATTCTAAGGCCAAACCCGAACTCTCATGTGTCATGGAAATTCAACATATGCCTTGTTCACCTAAGAACTACTTGTAACTCATATTAGGTTACTCACGTACAATCTCACTCATCCCACTTAACAAGTTACCAATACAAGGCTCATCACATCCAACCTTGGTCTAAAACAATTAAGCAACACAATTTACATCTTGACATGTCATAGCACCTGACATGTCTTAGAATGCCTTAGCACTATGTGGCATGCGTTAACATCCCCTACATTCCTTGGCATGCTTTGACACTCCCTAGCACATCGTGGCACTTCCTGACATGCCTTGGTAGTTTAGCATACCTTGGCATTGCCTAGCATATAACCTTGTCACTCCCTCCTTAATGCACCTAGAACTAACTGAAACTCCTCTCACACACTCTTATTCGTTAATTTCCATGAATATTGAACTAGTGCTTCCTTATGTTTCCTTGACACCCCCTAACACTCCCTAGCTCACCCTAGCACCTGACACATCTTGGCCTACCGCCTTAACACTCTAGCATTCCTTGGCACTACATAGTATACCTTGTCACTCTCTCCTTAGCACACCTAGACATCGCTGACACTCTTGGTCACAAACTCTTATTCATTCATTTCCATGCATTTTTACCTAGTTCTCCCTTGTGTTTCCCTAACACTCCTTATCACTCCTTGACATGTTTTGTTACACCCTAGCACCTATGACATCTTGGCATGTCACCCTAGCCTCTAGTATGCCTTAACACTACCTAGCATACCTTGTCAATTTGTCCTTAGCACACCTAGAACTCACTGA
The DNA here is from genome assembly GCA_031772625.1 of Pinus tabuliformis. Lineage (NCBI taxonomy): Eukaryota > Viridiplantae > Streptophyta > Pinopsida > Pinales > Pinaceae > Pinus > Pinus tabuliformis. The sequence goes on along the minus strand of CM062817.1, from coordinate 840,786,928 downwards.
AACTTCTAATCAAAAACTCTTATTTATTCATTTCCATTCTAGTTCTCCCTTGTGTTTCCCTGGCACCCCTAGCTAACACTTCCTTAAACGCATTGCCACATCTTTGCTGCATGTCACCCTAGAACTCTAGCATTCCTTAGCATTGCCAAGAATGCCTTGTAACTCCTCCTTAACACACTTGGAACTCACTAAAACGCCATGCCACACACTCTTATTCCTTCATTTCCATGCATTATGACCTAGTGCTCCCTTGTGTTTCCCTAGCACTCCTTGGCACACATTGGTGCACCATGGCACTTGTCACATCTTAATAGGATTTCCTAGCACTCTATCATCTTTTGGCACTGCTTATCATACATTGTCACTCCATCCTTAGCACACCTATAACTTGTTAACACTCCCTATCACACACGCACATTCATTCATTTACATGTAATTGAAACGAGTCCTCCCTTGTGTTTCCTTGGAAATCCCTAGCATGTGTTGGCGCCACATCCTAGAACCTAGCACACATTGGCATGCCTTAGAACTTGGCATGTCTTGACATTCCTAACATTCCTTGGAACTTTATAAAATGTTTTAGCACTTCCTAAAATTCCCTACACACCTTGGCACTCCCTAGTTTTCATGCCCTCATAGATAACCTAACTTTTTTTGTGACTTGGGAACCCAACAAAGTCATTGAAAAAATAGTGTTGTGCCTAGACCAAAGTCTCCCTTTGTCTCAAAATGATTTTTCCATCCTCTTATCACAATCGTAGGCTTTCCTCCTACAAGTCCTAATATGAAATTCTCTTAACACACTTCATCCATGGGACACCTAGAATTCACTGACACTCCTTGGCATAATCTCTTATTCATTCATTTCCATGCACTTTGACCTAGTTCTCCCTTATGATTCGCTGAAACTCCCAAACACTCCTTGACATGCATTGACAGTATCTGGCATATGTTAGTATGCCTTTTCATTCCTTAGCATGCCATGGCACTCCTTAATTATCATTCCCTCATAACTATCCTTATTTTCTTTTAGACTTAGGAACCCAACCAAGTCCTGCCTCGACTACAACAACTTTACCAAGTTAAATTTACTACAACTAGACTACGCCTTGTTCCCCTAATGGACTATAAATCATCTTAGGCTTCTCATGTCCAATATTAACTCATCCCACTTAACAAGTTACCAAGTCAAGGCTCACATCCAATAGTGCCCATAAGAAAACTAAGAAACATAGTTTACATCTTCACATGCCATAACATCTGGCACATATAACAGTCCATTGGCACTACATGGAACACATTATCATCCCCTGTATTCCTTGGCATGATTTTCCACTCCCTAACAGACCCTACCACTCTCTAACATGTCCTGACACTCTAGCATGTCTTGGCACTGCCTAGCATATACCCTTGTCACTCCCTCCTTAAAACAATTGGAACTTGCTGACACTCCCTATCAAACACTCTTATCTATACATTTCCATGCAATTTGAACTAGTTCTCCCTTGTGTTCTCATGGCACTCCCTGACACACATTGGCACACCATAGGACTTGGCACATCTTGGCATGTTGCCCTGGCACTCTAGCATTCCTTGGAACTACCTAGCATACCTTCTCACTCCCTCCTTAGCACACTTAGAATTCACTGACAATCCCTGTCATGAACTCTTATTCATTCATTTCCATCCATTTGAAACTAGTGCTCCCTTGTTTTTCCTTAACACTCAATAACTCTCCCTGGCATGCATTGGCACACCTTATAACCTAGCACATCTTGTCATGTTTCCCTGGCCTCTGGAATGGCTTAGCACTGCCTAGCATACCTTGTCACTCCCTCCTTAGCACACCCTGAAATCACTAACACTTCCTATCACAAACTCTTAATCGTTAATTTGCATGCATTATTTTCACCTAGTTCTCCCTTTTGTTTCCCTAATGCTACCTAACACTTCCTAGCACTATTTGGCACACCTTGGCACCTAACACATATTGGATGCATGTCGCTCTGGCACACTAGAATGACTTAGAGCTGCTTAGCACACCATGTCACTCCCCTCTTACCACACCTGGAGCTCATTGACACTCCCTGTCACACACTCGTATTCATTCATTTCCATGCATTTTGACCTAGTGCTCCCTTGTGTTTCCCTAGCACTCACTAACACTCACCACACATTGGCACACCTAACTGTAATGAGTTTCACTAACAGTCAATCCAAAAACCCTTCCAGAGTCTAGCTAGTTAGTTTTTCTTCACTAAGATAATAGGGTTAATTTTATTGTATAGTGTTCAGTGTGAAAATATTACTAGGTGTTTTTATCGTATAGAGTAATTATGATCTCCCCGTGTACACAAGGATAACTGAGAAGTGTTTCCCATAATCATGCAAGTGGAACTTCAACATGTACATCAGGGTAACCACAAAATATTTATCATATTTACACAATTCAAGGTGATAGGAAAATATTTACATTATATACGTGAATGTAATAAGATCAGGACCATTAGCATCATATCTACATATTTACCACAAGACGAGGGTCATTACAACCCCTTAAAAATAGCCATAAGGCCTTCCACTTTTGTAGCTCCTTGATCGCAAGGGTTTAATTGAAAAACACATAGTTCCTTTAAAGATTTGTAGGTTGAGGTAGCCACATCAAGCCCTTGAACTTAAAGATAATCAAATATTTGCAATTTGTTACAATAATAAGTCCATTACACACACTCCTCATCTTAGAGTTGGGTAGAGAGGGAGAATACTTTATTTATGCCAACCTTGTACATGAAAAACTTTGCCTACTCATTGGTTGGACACTCCACCACTAGTTGACACCACTAACACACACCAAAAGTCCAAGATACCCATAATATGTGCCTTACACCCAAGGGCTTAGACTACACCTCCATAAAATGTACCTTCAACTTTAGATGTCCCAAAACAGTAATATCCCAACCCTAGCCTATTTGTTAGATTTTTGTAACTTTATCCTTAACTAACATTTGTTTTTATCTATTTAATCCACTTACCATATACTCTCTCTTGTTTGCACCCACCTAGTATACAAGAACACTTATGTTTTTAAAACAACCAAGTTAAGAGGGCATGTTTCTTTCTTACACTTAAATGTTTTCAATACAACCAAGTTAAGAGCATGTGTTTCCTTTTCAAATTCCAAAAGTATAACATGTCGATCTCTATAAACTAACAACAAAATAATTGCATAAAAAGGGTAAGCTTAAAATTAAATTAAAATTATATTATTATTATTATGATAAATACACCAAATATGGAAACATTGTTTTCAAACACAACCATAAAAAAAGTGTTAGTTTATCAAGTACAACTACAAACTTATTAAGCCAACCTAGATCCATCTTAACTCTGATCTATCAAGCGCCGAGAGGGATCCAATCTCTCGATGTGCAAACCTCTTTTTTGGCACTTGGTAGATCCAGGTTAAGATGGATCTATGCTAGTTATATAATACCATATAATATCTATATTTGTATCTATGTGTCTCTTTCTTATTCCCTCTCCCTATCTCACCCCCCAAACATACACAGTCTCTCTCCATATCTATCTCTCTCCCTCCCTCTTCCTATCTGCCTCTCTCTCTTCCCTCTACCTCTCCTCTCTCCATCACTCCCTTCTCACTCCCTCTCTCTCTCTACATTTCTCCCTCTATGTCTTTCTTCTTCCTTCCCTCTATCTCCCCCTCTAACTTCGTCTCTCTCTCCGCTCTCTTAGTCCTCTCTCTCCCTTTCTCTCTCACCTCCCTATGCCCCCCCCATCACTCTCTCTCCCCCCCTCCATGTTTGTGCCTCCCTCTCTCTCTCTCTTTCCCTTCTCTCCCTGTCTTTATCCCTACCTATTCTCTCTCTCCCTTCCTCTCTTCTCTCCCTCTCTCTCTATCCATCTATCCCTTGTCACTCCCTCTCTCTCTCCACCTCTATCTCCCTATGCCTTAGTTATTTCCTCCCTCTCTCTCCCCCTCCAACTCCATATCTCTCTCCCCCACTCTCTTATTCTCTCTCTCCCCTCTCTCTTCCTACCCCCTTCTCTCTGTCTCCCCCCGTCACTCTCTCTCTCTCTCTCTCTCTCTCTCTCTCTCTCTCTCTCTCTCTCTCTCTCTCCACCCTCCATCTTTGTCACTATCTCCCTCCCCCTCTCTTCCCTTCACTTTGCTTGCTATCATCACTTGGATCCTTAGTTAAGATAGATCTATGTTGGTTCTTACTAATATTTGTATTATATAAATTTCACATCTTTAAATACAAAAGTATTCTAATTTTCAATTTTATTAAAACCTTAATTTAAATTATATGGGAATAATTTTAGTAGTCAGGGTTTTTATATATATCAAAACTAATTACAACCCTTTTCCTATTAGCTTCAAATAAAAAATGTTATGAAATTAAACTAAACTAAAATAATTTTATTGTGAAACAAGTTATGGTTTTTGGGCATGTGGTATTGATAAGGCATGATATTGGCCCATGGTATTGCAACAAAGCATATTTACAAGTTAATAATATCCATGTTAAAGTGGGGGTGAATACTGATGGTTAAGAATCTTGTCATATTGTTATAAAATATTTAGATTGTGAAATAAGATATGATTTTTTGGCATGTGGTATTAATAAGCGATGGTATTAGTCCATGCTATTGTATCAAAGCCTATTCACAACTTCATAATATCAATGACAAAGTGGGGGTGAATATCCATGATTAAGAATCCTATCATATTCTTATATAGTATTTTGATTTTGAAATAAGTTATGTTTTTTGGCCATCTGATATTGATAAGCCATGGTATTGGCCCATGGTATTGTAACAAAGTCTACTTCCAAGTTAATAATATCCATGGTAAAGTGAGAATAAATATCTATGGTTAAGAATATTTTCATATTGTTATAAAATATTTTGATTGTGAAATAAGTTATGTTTTTAGAGCATGTGGTATTGATAAGCCATAGTATTGCCCCATGGTATTATAACAAAACCAATCTTTTACAAGTTAATAATATCCACTATAAAGTGGGGGGTGAATATCCATGGTTAAGAATCTTGTCATATTGATAAGCCATGGTATTGGCTCATGGTATTGTAACAAAACCTATTCACAAGTTAATAACAAAATCAAAATATAACAAATTGAATTTTATTATTTTTATTATTAATTAAGCCAACATTTAGATTTTTGCACTCATCCCCATACTTTTGACTTTTATTATTATTATTATTAATATTATTCTTTAACTAAGTCCATATTTATAATTGTTTACATACTTACATTACACCTACACATCTACTCTATACTCTATACTCTATAAATATTGTATTTATTGTTTTTTAGGGAGGGAAATTTTAACATTTTTGAAAAAAATCAGCCTTAATTTTGATGTAACAAAGCCCTCCTAATTCCAATCTTCATTTACTTTCTAAAACAAGTAGTATATTTTCACTTTTCATAGGGTGGAGGGAAAACTAGTAGATATTTTCACTTTTCACAGGGCGGGAGGGAAAATGAGATTGAAGAGAGTTGTGAATTAAATTTTCACTTTTCATAAGGCGGAGGGAGGGAAAACTAGTAGCATATTTTCACTTTTCATAGGGCAGGAGGGAAAACGAGATTGAAGAGAGTTGTGAATTAAGGTTTTACCAGTAGTAGATTGATATCAAACCCCACCATTAGATCTTCAATCCATTAATGGCACCCAGGTATGTTTCATTTCTAACATCGCTACATTTACACCCCACTCTTAGCCTTCTTCCACACAGGGAGGAGTACACACACCTCACTGCATTTACACCCCACTTTTAGTCTTCTCCCACACAGGGAGGAGTACACACACCTCAGATCTCTAGTTCAAAATTCACTATTTTTCTCATCCTTGCTTTTAAGTTTACGAGTAGCATATTTTCACTTTTCACAGGGAGGGAGGGAAAACGAGATTGAGGAGAGTTGTGAATTAAGGTTTTACCAGTAGCAGACTAACATCAAACCCTACCATTGGATATTCAATCCATTAATGGCCCCTAGGTATGTTTCATTTCTAACCTTGTTGCATTTCCACCCCACTTTTAGTCTTCTTCCACACAAGGAGGACTGGTTCAAAATTCATTATTGTTTTCATCCTTTCTTTTAAGTTTAAGAGTAGCATATTTTCACTTTTCACAGGGCGGGAGGGAAAACGATATTGAAGAGTGTTTTGAATTAAGGTTTTACCAGTAGCAGACTGATATCGAACACCCCACCATTGGATCTTCAATCCATTAATGGCGCCCATGTATGTTTCATTTATAACCTCGCTGCATTTCCACCCCACTTTTAGTCTTCTTCCACACAGGGAGGAGTACACACACCTCATATCCCCCACCATTGGATCTTCAATCCATTAATGGCACCCAGGTATGTTTCATATCTAACCTCATTGCATTTACACCCCACTTTTAGTCTTCTTCCACAAAGGGAGGAGTACGCACATGTCAGATATGTGGTTCAAAATTCATTATTTTTTTCATACTTGCTTTTAAGTTTATGAGTAGCATATTTTCACTTTTCACAGGATGGGAGGGAAAACGAGATTGAAGAGAATTGTGAGTTAAGGTTTTACCTCTTCAATCATTTAATGGTGCCCAGGTATGTTTCATTTCTAACCTCACTGCATTTCCACCCCACTTGTAGTCTTCTTCCTCACAAGGAGGACTGGTGTTACACAGTAATTTGTCACCGTCCCTGTTACCCCTTCTCCCGCACATTGGAGGACTTATTCTGGGAACTGTGAGAAGTGACATAACCTGAAAACACTTGCATTGTATCCCCTTGAGTATGTACTTCATATGCCCTGAAGACACCTTCTGCAAAATACCCATAAAAATAGCCCTTTTTCCATTGGCGCAGTTCCACTATGTATCACTCGCGCCAATGGGGGAAATCCTCCAAAGAGGGCGCGCCAGCTGGCGCTTTGTCTCAGAGTCGCACTCGCGCCAGCCCAGTTGGGTAAAGTTTTTAACAAACCAACTTACGAAGGTTCTTCCTAACCCACTCATGAATTGAATCTATATTGAGTTGGGTCAGTTTGGTTTCGAATCTCCATAGGAGGGAAGTAGTTCTCCACCTCTCATGGAAGCTTCTTAGTGATAAAGCCAATCCCATGAATCTTTTGGATGACCCTAACTCCTTCTCCTCTATCTATAAAAGCTTGTCCTTTTGCCTTTGACAAGTTAGAGTCTCCAAGTTCCAAATTCTAAGTCTCAAAGTCTGAGAATTGCCAAGTTCATGCTACAAGGAGCCTTATTCATTCCCATGAGGCTAAATCTTAAGTGAGGAGATCCTTATCCAAGTAACCAAGGAGAAAGAGGAACCTACGTGTTAGCATTGTTTGATTGTTGCTAGACCACATTTGGGCTAGTAGGGATCGCCTACTAGCCCAAATGGGGTCTAGCAACAATCAAACAACGCTAACGCGCAGGTTCCTAATTGCAAATCAAAGACCAATGATGAGGGCCTACCTGGATTCCAACGCTAGTACTTGTAGAAGAGTCGTCGCTCCCGTTCCTTTTCTCCGGCTGGTCACAATCCCCACGATCCTCGTGAACGGACATTCCCATGAGGCTAAATCTTAAGTGAGGAGATTCTTATCCAAGTAACCAAGGAGAGAAAGGCTTGTTCCCCATTCCCAACAAGCTTTGAAAGGCATGTGCTGCTGATCACCCAGCCAAAGGAGGATTTGACGTCAGAACTATGGTTGTATTCTTCTTTGTTTATCAATAATAGACGACTATCATTATGGTTCCACTCTTATTGTCTTTTGTAATGATGATGTTGAGTTATATCCTTTCTGACTGATATATAGTTGCATCTATTGGATTTTATGCTTGTGTTTGTGTCATTCTTTGCGTGTGCAGGTTTCCGTTCATGAGGATCGTGGGGATTGTGACCAGCCGAAGCAAAGGAACGGGAGCGACGACTCTTCTACAAGTACTAGCGTTGGAATCCAGGTAGGCCCTCATCATTGGTCTTTGATTTGCAATTAGGAACCTGCGTGAAAGCGTTGTTTGATTGTTGCTAGACCCCATTTGGGCTAGTAGGGATCGCCTCTATCCACAGAGGAGATTTACCTTCACAACAAAGTTGGCGACTCTGCTGGGGATCTTGTCTTGCTTTTTGGTTGTTTCTTGGTTTCTCCTGCTTGGTTAGCCTTCTGGGTTGAATCCTTGTGTTGCTTCTTGCCCCTTGGTGTACCTGGGTACTGTTGACTTAGCTTTGGCTCATTTGTTTTTTATTTTTCCATAGCAAACTCGGTTGGCGCTCTTTTATAGTGTTACAGTCATGCCAGTTGGTGCAAGTTGCTCATTGACAACCCGCGCCAATCCCTGAAAGGCGCTCTTTTTGGCCTGACAGTCGCGCCAGGCCTGGGAACTTTTGAAGTTTGCTTGGCTGTGAGCCCTCTGAGCTTGGTTTTTGTTCTGGGTACCTTTTTTAGACTACTTGAGTGTGTTGGAGTGTGATTTTACTGGCTTTGATTGTTACCCTTTGGGTGTTTGCTTTTTTCCATTGATTTCACATTTCTAGCCCTAAGGCATCTAGTGGCTTTGTGTGTCGAGCCTTCCTCAGGTGTTTTGATCTTCTAGTGGTCCAGTCAATTCTTTGATTACTCCCTTGCACTTTTTTGGTGGTTGTAAATCATTTTATTGCGTTATTTGGGTGACTTGCTTCGCTTTCACTTGAATTCCGCTTTGTCTCACTTTGAGCCTAGATTACACGGCTCATTGGTCTCTTTGGGATTTTTCTTGTTCTTTGGAGGTTTGCTTGGTGATTTAGGGAACTGAATGTGTTTGCATTGAGTGAAATTTGTGTTTTTACTCTTTTGTTATCATTTCTAAAAGTTGTTTAGTGCATTTTGCCATCAACAAAAGAAAAAATCTCTTTTGCTTTGTATTAGTTAATGAGAATTAGAACTTTTCATTTTGATTAGTGATTAGTGATCTTAAAGAAAAGTTTGTTAATTTCCATTAGCTGCATTAGGAAAGTTCTTTGTTGTTTTGTGATCATTTTGTTTGCGTGAAAGCTCTCAAACCCTCTCATAACTAGCATTCATCAAATGAAATGACATATTTTGGCATATAGTTTGCATTTAGGGAATTTTGAGAGATTACATATGGTAAGGCCTGAAAACTGAAACCTAATACAAGATCAACTTTAAAATGAACTAAATGAATCTAACAACGCATTGGAACATAATGCACACATTTAGAGGTCTAGGCTAGAGACGTGCTCCGGCGTCGTTAAACCTAGTCACTCTTGTTTCACTCAAGGTTGGGTGATTCCTCCTTCCGTGACGCAATAGTGGTCTAGCACGGATTTGAGCTCCCACGTACCATCGAGTATATGGGGAGACCCCACTAGGTTATCATCCTTTATCCATAGGAAGTTGTGTCTGCCGCCTTACAAGCCGTAACACACCGAACACAGCATTCGGGAATATTGACTGTCGTACGGAAATTCCTTGGTTTTCATATGATTGCCAAGGTGTATATGCAGTTTTACGGGTTGTCTGGTAAACCTTTTGCCTAGTTTCTCCAGAGTAGTCACTTTTGATCCTTTTCGGACTCCCTAAAAGAAAAGTTCCATCTGAGCATTTGTCACTTCAAGCTCATTAAACATTCGAAGGCGACTAGAGTCATCTTTTTGTCCTTTTCTCGACTCTTAAAAAATGAAAAGGTCAAGTTATGTCCTTGCGTCTTAAAATTTATTCGGCCACGATTCACATTTACCCGGTTAGATCTTGTTTGCGTTAGTTTGAGTAGGGTTTTTTCTCGTTTTTGATGGAAACTTTTCCGGAGTTTACCAACCCAGGCATCCCCTCTGATGGGAATCCTGGTCATTTCCCTCCTTTTGGAAATGTTGGTGCTCCTTATATGGCAACATTGTCCCTTCCTGGGTTAACTGTTGGGTTGCCTGTTTGGTTGTTCTCAACCTCTCTGGTCCCTATCGTCTCAACTACTGGTCAATCAGTTCCTCCACCCGAACAACATTACGTTGATTCTAAGGTGGACCTCTCCCCTTCTTCGCCTATTTCTGCGTCCTCGTCTTCTACTTCACCTGGTGAAAATCTAGATTCAAGTAACCAAGTGGTTAAGAAGAAGAAGAAGATGAAGAAGAAGAAGTCTTCTAAGCGAGAGGTTAAAAGTACAACTCAAGTCGAGCCACCTTCTGCTCCTCCGCGGAAGGTCAAATTTACTTGTATATTGTGCAAGGATGACCACCTTCTTCGTGATTGTCCTGGCATTCCTAGGATCCTTGAAGTATGGTCTCGCGATCCGGCTCGTCCCTCGTCATTCTCTGAAGCTCATGGCGATGCCATCCTATCAACTGACAACATTCAGAAGAAAGGGAAGATTTGAATCCCCTGTAGACTATGTGAGGGCAATCATCCCCTTCACCTTTGTCCGCTCATGGATAAAGCTTCCACTGTTTTGGAAAGTCTTACAGCTTCTCCACCCCAACTTCCTATTGGTTATCAGAGGCTCTCTTCAGACCCTCTCCCTGTTGACAAAGAGATTGACTTAGATTCTTCTCTTGTCCAGGCTCCTCTTCCCGAACTAGGCTGTGCCAAGCCTGTTCCAGACCAACCATTGGTCGAAAAGAGTGTCGACTCGAGCTCACCATCCGTCGATCACTCTGTTTCGGAAGAGCATCATGCCCATGTTCTTCTCGTCTCCTCAGATTCCCCTGAGTCCAGAAATGACTCTCCTATCCCAGCTGCTCCCGAAAGTCCTTCTTCGGTTCCTATAGAGCATGGGGGTAATCATACGATTCCCCCACCAAGTAGTTTGGCCATCTCCTTCGACTGGAGTCACCTGACTGCTTTCCGCCTTCCATCCCATGTGCCTTTCCAGATTACAGTACTTGCCTATGATAAGGCAGTACCTGGCACTGTTTTGGATGAAGGTGCATCTGTCAGTCTTATGCCGTCCACTACTTGGCAAGCTTTAGGTTCCCCGCAGCTTGGGCCGGTCACACAGAATCTATTAGCATTTGACAGGGGAACCAGTCAACCTCTAGGGGTCCTCCTGAAATTTCCTATTACTTTGGGAGGCAAAACCGTCTATATGGACGTGCTGGTTGTCCAAGGTGCTTTAGATTTTAGTCTTCTCCTTGGTCGTGACTATGTTTATGCCATGGGGGCCCTTGTCTCTTCGCTTTTCCGTGTGGTTTGCTTTCCACACAACGGAAGAATCGTGACTATGGATCAATTATCGTTCTTTAGTCCCCGGTGCCTCCTGCGCAGCTGCCACCCCCTCCTGGTTTTTATCCACCGGTTGTGTCTGCCCCACCGCAGGTCAACTACGTGGCTACTTATCCCGTGCCTGTATCCCATGATGATTTCGTCGTGCATAATGTCCTGGGGGCATTGGGTCCTGACTTCCAAGATGTTGTCCTTCCACCGGGAGTGCCATTCAAGGAAGAAACGACTTCCTGTTCATTATGATGAAGTTCGTTCGAAGCATAGTTCGTGTTCCTATGTCAAACTCCTTAAAAAATGAAACTAGGTTTGGTCGGAGCATAGTTCGTGTTCCTATGTCAAGCTCCTTAAAAAATGAAACTGGGTCTGGTCAAAGCATAGTTCCTTTCCTATGTCAAGCTCCTTAAAAAATGAAACTGGGTTTGGTCGGAGCATAGTTCACTTTCCTACTTCAAGCTCCTTAAAAAATGAAACTAGGTCTGGTCGGAGCATAGTTCGCTTTCCTACGTTAAGCTCCTTAAAAAATGAAACAAGGAGTCTGGAGCACAGTTCCTTGTCTTGTGTCAAGCTCGTTAAAAAATGAAACAAGGGTTATGAGGATAGTTCTTTCACTGTGTCAACCTCATTAAAAAATGAAACAACTCCCTTTTCAAATCGAGTCTTTGATCAAGATCTCGTAAAATCCAAGTCGAGTCTCTCCAAGATCTCGAAAGTGAACCTTCATTCCATCCACCTCATTGAATGCAATGAAGCTTGGGGGGCATGTACCTAGTTTTGCATCATTATGCTGGGGGCATGCGAACTCATAACAAGCATAGTTTTTCGTTTCAAGCTTGTGTAAACATGAAACCGAATCCAAGCAGAGTTCTCCATGGTTCAAGCTTGTGTAAAATGAACCCATACCTGATTTACATCTCGTGATTGTCGATTTATCCGCTAAATTCTGCTAGATGAGCCTTGGTTGTTTTCATTCCATCGCCACCATCTCTTTGGCCGATCATATGCTTTCACTTGGTTGTTTTACCTTTCCTGAGGGACCGTAGTTATGAGTGGTTTTGTTAGCCAGTCTCTTGACCATTATATGCTTTGAGCAGTTCCACCATTGTCGGAACCAGTTACTACCCTTTATACCACTCGTTCCTCTAGGATGAGTCACCTTTAAGCTCTTTTCTGACTCGTAAAATATGAAAATATTGCCGAGTATTTTCCCTTTTTGACTCGTTAAAGAGAATAAAAATGGAGGTCTGCTTTCAGCTCTTTTCCGACCATTTAAAGACAAAAAGATTGCCGCGTTTTTCCTCTTGACTCGTTAAATGTAAATAAGAGGTGGTCGTCTTTAAACTCTTTTCTAACCGTGTAAAGACGAAAAGATTTTCGGACCTTGTCATTTCAGGCTCGTTAACGGTTATGAAAAGACATGATTTCGGTCGCTTTTTTACTTTTTCAGGTTGAATTCACTAATCATGAAAAGTAATCCTCGATCGTAATGGTCGGGCAGTTCTTTCGAGCATTGTTTTCTACTTTTTCGGGCTCGAGAGACACAACTTTACGAAAAAGGACACCCCTAGAGTTTACTTTTTTGTTGTCTTTTCAAACTCTCTAAACATGAAAAGACGCCGAGTTTTTCCTCTGTCAGACTCGTTAAAATTTGATGACATTGGATTCCGTCGAAATGACGCTCACAAGCATATGCTATCCCCGTCAAGCTTGTTGATAAAAATAACTGGGGTACTCGCCAGAAATGGTGGGGAAAATGGAACCACAATTATTGTCGTGTCGGCAGTATGTCGCTCTTGAACATGGCACTTGTCTGCCTTCGTTTCTAGGTGGGGACATCTCATCTTGTTTCTACACTTGCCTCCGTGGGTTTGGGTTATCATGTTTGACCTCTCATCTGCTCATTGCCCTGTCACCATGACCCCTGATCATTTGATGTCAAATACTACCAAGTCCACTGTCATGCCGCCAATATGTTCAAGAGAAGTTGACCTCTGCAGAATACTCAACCTCCCTCTGATACCTCACACAAAACATATTATCCTTCTATGTCTCGTGTCGATGATGTGGGAAACATTATGGCCCACCTTCGATCAAGGTCACTTCTTGTCGACTTCAGCTCATTATCTAGGAAGTTGACCTAGAGACTCCCTTCAGGTGCCATGGAGCCTGCATGCCTCAATGGCAGGTTTTTCGTGTTCTACGCGAAGTTTTCATCATTGGCCTCCAATCGAATGATTCTACGGGTGTTCGATGCCAGCTCACTGATTCGCACGCCGTAGATTGTACCTATAGTACCTTGAGGACCATTGTCATTATTGGTGGTACCTCTCAAGTCTATTAACAGTTTTCATCATTGACTGGTAATCAGACGATGTTCTTGCATGTTCAACTTCGACTCCCATATTCACATGCTTGAACTTGTACTTTGTTCCGGTCGAGATGGAGCGCAAGACCCTGGATTTTGCCTGTTGAGATCCAAGTTGCGATTTTGTGGATTATTATGATCATTACATGACTCATTCACTGGATGGCTGCGACCATGCCTGAGTCTACTTATCGATCCTTACTGGATGGTTGCGCCCATACCTTGGATCTGGATTTTTATGTACTCTGCTATGGATGGTTGCGTCCATACCACATACGTCATGTACTTGAGATATCAGTTGTACTTCTTCATGCAGGTTCTCTGGCGGCAGTGTTTTCAGTTGGCCACGTTCTTGTAAAGCATTTCACCCCTCTCTCTCTCGGGCTTCATGCTTTAGGGAGCATCTGTTACACAGTAATTTTTCACCATCCCTGTTACCCCTTCTCCCGCACATTGGAGGACTTATTCTGGGACCTGTGAGAAGTGACACAACCTTAAAACACTTGAATTGTATCCCCTTGAGTATGTACTTCATATGCCCTGAAGACACCTTCTGCAAAATACCCATAAAAATAGCCCTTTTTCCATTGGCGCGGTTCCACTATGTATCACTCACGCCAATGGGGGAAATCCTCCAAAGAGGGTGCGCCAGCTGGCACTCTGTCTCAGAGTCGCACTCGCGCCAGCCCAGTTGGGAAAAGTTTTTAACAAACCAACTTACGAAGGTTCTTCCTAACCCACTCATGAACTGAATCTATATTGAGTTGGGTCAGTTTGGCTTCGAATCTCCATAGGAGGGAAGTAGTTCTCCACCTCTCATGGAAGCTTCTTAGTGATAAAGCCAATCCCATGAATCTTGTGGATAACCCTAACTCCTTCTCCTCTATCTATAAAAGCTTGTCCTTTTGCCTTTGACAAGTTAGAGTCTCCAAGTTCCAAATTCTAAGTCTCAAAGTCTGAGAATTGCCAAGTTTATGCTACAAGGAGCCTTATTCATTCCCATGAGGCTAAATCTTAAGTGAGGAGATTCTTATCCAAGTAACCAAGGAGAGAGAGGCTTGTTCCCCATTCCCAACAAGCTTTGCAAGTCATGTGTTGTTGATCACCCAGCCAAAGGAGGATTTGACGTCAGAACTATGGTTGTATTCTTCTTTGTTAATCAATAATAGATGATTATCATTATGGTTCCACTCTTATTGTCTTTTGTAATGATGATGTTGAGTTATATCCTTTCTGACTGATATATAGTTGCATCTATTGGATTTTATGCTTGTGTTTGTGTCATTATTTGCGTGTGCAGGTGTCAGTTCACGAGGATCGTGGAGATTGTGACCAGCCGGAGCAAAGGAACGGGAGCGACGACTCTTCTACAAGTACTAGCGTTGGAATCCAGGTAGGCCCTCATCATTGGTCTTTGATTTGCAATTAGGAACCTGCGTGTTAGCGTTGTTTGATTGTTGCTAGACCCCATTTGGGCTAGTAGGGATCGCCTATGTTTGCAGAGGGGATTTACCTCCACAACAACTGGTTTAAAATTCACTATTTTTTTCATCATTTCTTTTAAGTTTAAGAGTAAGGAGGACTGGTTTAAAATTCACTATTTTTTTCATCATTTCTTTTAAGTTTAAGAGTAACATATTTTCACTTTTCACAGGGCGGGAGGGAAAACTAGGGAACATAGGTAAAAGCATATGTATTTTTCCTTCTTCTATGGTTTGTCTCTATAGAGTTGATTTTACTGCGTGTACATTGTATGCATCTCAAAATTTCTCTTTAGGAAATCCTATTTTTATTCTTTCGAAGAAAAAAACTTTGGGGAATCCCAATGGATGTTTCCCCACATTCATGGATGGCATCCCTGGTAAACCCATTGGCATTGACTAGTGCACCTCACCAAGGGATTTCAAACAGGACACTTGCCAGCACAGAACTAGCCAAATACCCAGTAACATTAATGACATTTGGTTGGGCTAACGCCTTGGGCTCAATAAATCATAATCAACTACACTATTTTCCATATTAACATATTGATCCTTTTTAACATTTTGTTAGAGTAACCATAAAAATTCAAGTATGTTCCTATTTTTATTTTGGTTTTTAATTCCTTCTTTGGTGTGGTGACAACTTTATATGACTGTATAAATGTTTATTTTTGTCAGAGTATATGCTGAAAAGTAGATGCTCTCTTACATGCTACCTTGTCTTGTTATGTACTGAAGGAGTTCAGTTTCATTAGTTGTGACGAAAGAACTGTGTCAGGCATGTATACAAGGATTCTTGTATCACTATTTATAAACTGAACATTGTCCTTAAACAAGCAAAGTAGATCCTTAATGCTAAATGTTTGTATCTCAGGGAACTTCCAATCATAATAAATGAGGTGAAATTTAAGTGTTTCCAGAATCCAAATCTCAGGTTTTTTTAATTCACTCATATATGGTCTTGGAAAAGCGAATTGAAATTTAATTATTTCCAAATCTTAAGTTCTGTGAATTTCTTTTAGTTGAGCAAACGGGAAGAATTTCTTTTAGTTGCATTCAAATTTTCCAAAAATAATACTAAATTTCTCCCTGACTAAAATTCTCCCTGAAATGGCTTTGGGATTGAAAATTTTGTAAATATTTTTAGGGAAACAACCCAAAATACTTTTTCCAAATTAGAGTTTTATAACACTAGGTACTAAAACAGTCTTCTATTTTATGTTGCAAATGTTTGATAGAGTCTTCCTAGAAACTAATCAGAAAATTAGGTAGATGCACTGGACAGACTAAATAATTTTTAATGAATAATCACTTAACATAAATGATATATTAGGTTGCATAAATATATAACTTAGAAGCATGAAATGAAGAAGAAATATCAATGAGATTGACATATTCTTAATTGAGTTGAATGAGGCCAGGAATAACTTTGACTAGAGGGTGTTGAAAATGGCATAATTTTGTTCTAGTTGGATAGATTTAGAACTAAAAATCAGCAGTTTTCTTGCTTGCATAACTTGGGAAGATTTTTGTATCTCAAGTCTCAACCTTATTGAATAGTATGATTTATGCCTTGCAATGTTGAGATATGTTGTGATACCACTTGCTAGTAACCTAAACACTTTGGATGAAAATTTAGTTGTGAATTTTACTTGCAAAAGATATAAGTGAAAATATAGATTAATTGTCCCTTGTGTAGAATTTCCTTGAAATTATGCTACTGCTTGAATGAATAAATCTGAAACTAATTGTTGCATGAAGACAAAAAATATCTCTACCAATTTGTAGTGGAATAGAATAGAAATAAAACACAGTCACACTATAGCAAAAAAAACAAAATTTTCTAGGGAACCCAACTGGGAAAACCCTCTGCTAGTTGTAGAAATTTAAAATACTATCCATATTAGACTTTGAGACACCTTCTTCAAGACCAGGTTCATCGATGCTTATTGCTTTCCATATTCATTTTCATAAGCATTAGGGTTGTTGTCTGTCAAATCAGAGTAGCTAGAAAGTGTCTCTTTTATTTCAAAAAGCAAATCAGGATCAACTTCATCCAAGAATCCCCTAGAAGGCTCATCAGTAACAAGAAGAAAGGTCTTTTTTTTTTTTATTTCATCACATGTATCCATCATAATCATTGATTTGTCTTCATTTATTTCACAGTCATTTTCAATGTTCGATGCAGAAGGTAATTTAGTATGATATAATCCTTAGGTAACCAACCTCAGACATATTGTTTTATGTTGTTTGAAGTTTATTGAGTTTGAGTTTTATCATGAAACTACTAGAAGTGTACTAGAATGGGTGAGTTGATTCTCTTGATAACAATGCTATGGTTTGATCTAGTCCTTGAAAGGAACTTATAGTTGATGGTCAAAATTTCACATTCCTTTCATTTTTTCATCTTCACATATAACAAATATCTTTATGTTATAGCCTCTAGCTAGATATATATAGTAACTGCCACTCAGAAGTTGGATGCCATCATTTTGGAGCTTGAGCTTACTCAACTTACCTTTGTTTGAGTTGAAAATGTCATTAGATCTCATTATATTGTCTATTGCAGAGCATGAATCCAATTTACCTTTGTTTCAGTTAAAAATGTAATTAGATCTTGTTATATCATCTTTTGTAGAGAATGAATCCAATTTCTCATAGTCCATTTTCTTGAGGTATAACAAAGCTACTTTAATTCATTAAACTTACTTTTCATATTCTATTTGTTGATTGTGATTTTGCAGGCCACATCTGCATTGGAAAAGGGGCATATTTAATGAAGTGTGGAAGGAGAGGGAAGCTTCAGTTATGTCCTTTCAAACTTTCTAAGGTATGTAATAAAATTTTAAAAAAATTCTCCATAGAATGTTGTGCTTTAACTTTTTCTTTTGATAATGGATTATTTATGTGATCTCCCCTCTCTTACACACAACTAGAGTCCAAACATACATGGTTTTTTGGGATATGTGGACAATGGACAGATTTATGCTAACCATTTATCTAGAAATTTACACTGTAGAAGATCAAGCATTTACAGTTGAATATTTCCTTGCCACTAAATTAGAGTTGAAGAGTCGGACTCCTATTTTTTAGGCATATACCTCACTTTTAAATCAATTTATTGTTGACTCTATATAGACCTTCCATGGGAGGGCAAAGAGTGATCACTACCATTGCTTAATCTTTCTGCAGACCAAGTAAAGATTCCAAATGTGTATAAATTAGTGGTTCCTTGGAGAATCCCAAGAGTGGCACTATTGTAGCAACAAGAAATTCGTTTATTTTGAGTTCTTCATTAGTGCATTGATAGTATATTATTTATTCCATACAATACCTTAATAGTGTATGATCAAATTACAGTTAATCCTATCATAATAATTTGACTTACCCTCTTTTAGAGGGAAACTAGAGTGTGTGTCAAGCTTGCACATCACAATTGTATCATGCAAAGTTTACCTGGGACAAGTTTTGTGGATCTAAGTAGCAAGATACCTATTGGAATTCAAGAGGCAACAATACTACAAAGTGGGAAAGAGGTTTCACAGTTAACCTGGATTTCACATTATGGTTGGAGTCGGTTTGTTGGCAAGATGCTGGATACCCCAACTTCATTTTTATGATTGAGTACAAGATTGAATCCTTCGACATATTCCTCGCTCAATTGTCATTAAGTGATGGGTTTTCTCATAAGTGTTTCACACCTATAAACTTTACTAGAGTTGTTCTTGAGTCTTCAAAGGTGGTTATATTTTCAAAACGCACACGTACAAGAAGAGGAGAAATAATATGCCCAACTAATTTGAAGTTATCTACCTGTGAATAGGGTGTTCCCATTCATAAACCTGACGACTCGCTCTACTTATTTCTAGTGAACAACTTTGGGACTTGCCATGAATCATGAGACAATTCCAACCCCATAACTATAAATTTCTTATTTAAATCTATACCCAATATATTAGAATCTGCACAGAACTCCATTCTTGTTTTGAAAGAACCTGTGATCAACTTGTACCATGCTATTTAATCTTTTCTGTATTTATTCGCATCCTTGGTCTATGACATAAAGATGCAACAAGCTACCTTGCATTTTCTATACTAACACTCCTAAAAAATAATAAAGTATGCCCAAATCTATCATTTCAAATGATCTATGTAGCTCACCTTTTGGTTTTTCAATTATCGAAGTTGTTACCTATATTGATGAGAACTTCAACCGATACCACAATGACAATATATGTTATATTTTAATCCATGTTTCTCTGAAGGTGTTTCTCCTTCAGTAGAGTAGCAATATACTGTAGTTTCCATTTAGGGGAGAAGTGTACCCAGTAGCAACCTTGGCTTGTGTGCAGATGGGTTGAATGCACATTAGACTCTATCTGTTGTTTTGAAGGTGTTTCTCCTTCAAGAATACTTCATCTTAGTAGATACTTTCGGTCTGCACCTTTAGTAGATGCATGCAGCCTTAGGATACATGTTTTAGATTATAGTTTTTGTATGAGGTTGTAGCAGCGATGAAAGAAATGCATCGATTTTAGACATATTTAGTGTGCTTTCATAGTTTAACTTATATTCTCACTTTTCTTAATTTAGGTGTTTTTCTTAGTTCTATTTTATGCACAGATTTATCTTTAAGAAAAGTGCACAGTAGAGAATGGTTCTATATTTTGAGTAGGGGACACACTTCTAGGTAGGAGATACTCTATTCTAGGAAGCTTTTGCCATGCAGGTTAGGTTCTTTATCCGAGAATCCCAAGAGGTGCTATTGTAGCAATAAGAAATTCGTTTATTTTGAGTTCTTCATTAGTGCATTGATATTATATTGTTTATTCCATGCAATACCTCAATATTGTATACATCCATATTTAGTATGCTTTTATAGTTTGACTTAGATGCTCACTTTTCTTAATTTAGGTGTTTTTCTTAGTTTTGTTTTATGCACAGATTTATCTTTAAGAAAAGTGCACAGTAGAGAAGGGTTCTATATTTTGAGCAGGGGACACACTTCTAGGTAGGAGGTACTCTATTCTAGGAAGCTTTTGCCATGCAGGTTAGGTGCTTTATCTGAGAATCCCAAGAGGCGCTATTGTAGCAATAAGAAATTCGTTTATTTTGAGTTCTTCATTAGTGCATTGATAGTATATTGTTTATTCCATGCAATACCTCAATATTGTATGATTAAATTACAGTTAAGATTGTCATAATATTTTGACTTACCCTCTTTTAAAGGGAAACTAGAGTATGTGTCAAGCTTGCACGTCACAATTGTATCATGCAGATTTTACCTGGCACGAGTTTTGTGGATCTAAGAAGCCAAATACCTATTGGAATTCAAGAGGGAACAATACTACAAAGTGGGAAAGAGGTTTCACAGTTAATATGCCTTTCACATTATGGTTGGAGTCGATTTGTTGGCAAGATGTTGGATACCCCAAATTCCTTTTTATGACTGAGTGCAAGATTAAATCCTTCGACATATTCCTCGCTCAATTGTCATTAAGCAATGGGTTTTCTCAGAAGTGCTTCACATCTATAAACTTTACCAGAGTTGTTATTGAGTCTTTGGATGTGGTTATCTTTTCAAAGCACACACGTACAAGAAGACGAGAAATAATATGCCCGACTAATTTCAAGTTATCTTCCTACGAATAGGGTGTTCCTTTCCATAAACCTGACGACTCACTCTACTTCTTTCTAGTGAAAAAATTTGGGACTTTTCATGAATTGTGAGACAATTTAAACCCAATAACTATCAGTTTCTTATTTAAAGTTATACCCACTAGATTAGAACCAGTACAAGGAGAATTCCATTCATGTTTCAAAATAACCTGCAATCGACTTATACCATGCTATTTAATATTTTATGTATTTCTTTGCATCCTTGGCCTGTGACATAAAGACACAACAAGTTACCTTGCATTTTCTATACTAACACTCCTAAAAAATAATAAAGTATGCCCAAATCTGTCATTTCAAATGATCTATGTATCTCACCTTTTGGTTTTTCAATTATCAAAGTTGTTACCTATATTGATGAGATCATCGACAACCGAGGCCACAGTGACAATATCTGTTAGAGTTTTATCCATGTTGCACTAAAGGTGTTTTTCCTTCAGCAGCACTACAATACATTGTAGTTTCCATTCAGCGGAGTAGTGTACCCTGTAGAAGCCTTAATCTATGTGCAAATGGATTGAGTTCACAATATACTTTATCTATTGTTTTGAAGGTGTTTCTCCTTCACTATTACTTCATCTCAGCAAATCCTTTCAATCTACACCTTCAGCAAATGCATACAACCTTCGAGTACATGCTATAGATTCCAGTTTTGTTGTGAGGGTATAGCAACGATGAAAGAATCGCATCGATTTTAGGCATCTTATTGT
This sequence comes from Pinus tabuliformis, assembly GCA_031772625.1. Taxonomy (NCBI): domain Eukaryota; kingdom Viridiplantae; phylum Streptophyta; class Pinopsida; order Pinales; family Pinaceae; genus Pinus; species Pinus tabuliformis. The sequence continues at coordinate 840,765,438 of CM062817.1, read as the reverse complement.
TGTTGTATGAAAGCATGCTTGTCTAGTGTTTCCCAAACTTATATAGAGCCATATTTATTATACTTTTATAGTTTGAATTAGATGCTCACTTTTCTTAATTTAGGTGTTTTTCTTAGTACTATTTTATGCATAGATTTATCTTTAAGAAAAGTGCACAATAGAGAAGGGTTCTATATTTTGAGCAGGGGACACTCTTCTAGGTAGGAGGTACTCTATTCTAGGGAGCTTTTGTCATGCATGTTAGGTGCTTTATCCTAGACAGAGTTCCAAGTCCTTGCCTCCTTGACAAAGTCCCTGCCAGACAAGAGACTAGTGGGTAGAGTTCCAAGTCCCTAAATTTTCCAAAAACCCACGTGACCCTAGTTATCTAGCCTAAAATTCTTTACATTCCAGTAATCTTTTGGCCGTGACTTCATAGAGAGAGCCCTCTCTAGTTTGGTAGGGCTAGCTACCAAACTAAAAGCTTGGTCTGTGGTTACCTCCATCGATCTTGTCATCAGCCTGGGACATTATGGAGGATAATAGATGCATGAAAACTACGGAGTGCCAAGGTGTTCTATTGAATGTAAGGTTCCCAAGTCATGGAAAAATGCAATGCTAGTTGTGAGGTCATGACTGCCAAGGTGTGTTAGGGAATGTTAGTGCATGCTAAGATGTGCCAGATAGTACGAAGACATGTCAAAGAAGCTAAGACGTGCCAAGTGCTAAGGCATGCCAAGATGTACAAGGGTTCCAATTCCATGCCTCCTCTTCTTCCATATCATATCCACTTATGACATTTCCTTTGCAATATTTGGTGCATTTGATAGTTGTAGGTCATTTATAGGTTATAAATGTCTTCAGAGTTTCACTTCTAATTGAGTATTCAACTGAACATATTGATTCTCTTATACATAACTATTTTTCCCTCCACCCAATTTTCATAACTTCAATAACCATTAGGTAGGGACCTACATCTTCGATGTTGCTTTGCTTGTTTAATAAAATATTGCTGAGACTTTAATTTATTGAAAGTTGTAGAATTTACAATTTATGAAGTTTCAAGGTCTAATTTTAAAAAATATAATTCTTTAAAGGGTGCTAGCTCAATGGAAGAGCACCTGCTTTACAAGCAGGAGGTTGGTGGTTCGATTCCATCGTGCCCTAACATCCATATGGAATTGTTACACTAAAAAATGTCACCATGACTATTTACAGTTAGTATGGCTTTATCAACAGTCATGCTATCCTCCTGGGCAAGTCTTATGCCTCTGCTCTCCATGTCAAACTCCAAAAGAGAGAAAGTCTTTATAAATGTATTTATCTCTGGGTACGCAGGTTCTCTCAACCTTACCTGCGGATACGCACCTAATGTTCACAAAAGCTGCGTACTTGTACGCTCTGTATGTAAAGGGGCAGGTGCGTACCCCTGTAAAGGTCAAAATGCGCAAGTTTCATCTTTAAAAAGTTACTTGTGGTCATTTCTAGAGGCTTCTAGAAGTATGTTTGACGTGTATGAAGCGCCTCCAGATGGTTCATGTACCCCTACCAAAGAGGAACTTATCCCATCAATAAGAGAGCTATCCCATCCAAAGAGGGGATTATCCCATTGATGGTGGACCTGATTAACTTCCTCTTGAGCACTATAAATACAGGCATTGGGCCAGAAGGAGGGGAGGTTGGAAGCTAAACATTTCTAAGGGTAGATGCTGCTGGAATTAGGACTCCCATTTAGAAGCTTGTGAGGAGAGATTGCCATCTTTGCTTGTTCTATTTGGAAGTGGGTGAGCTTTGTCAAAGTAAAGGAGAACTCTTGATGGACCCTGGGAGGGACTTGCACAACACCAAGGCTCAGGTTGTAATTGTTCCTTTTGTTTCCTATTAATGCAAATGAGTCCATTCTTCTCAATAACTTGTTATTTATGAGTTGTTTCATGTACTCCTTGGTCTATGTGTTAAATATGTTTTATTTTATGAGATTATCAAGTGCTATTTAATCATTTGATTGTTAGTGAATGCAGGTTTCGAAGTGAAGGAGGAGCTCATCCGGATCAGCGAGGTTGGACTGCTACAACGGCGTTGGACTACAGGTAGGATCTAAACACTTGATTTCTCGTATAGTAAATGCATGTTTAGAGAAGGATTGCTCTTATTTGTCTTGTTTGTCACTAGAGAGTCTTAGGCTCCTAGGGAGGTTGGTTGTGTCCGCACTATCGACTCTTTCCACCTGACAAAATGGCGACTCCACTAGGGAATCCATTGATGTGAAAGTCTTTTCCTTTGTATGCAACTTTGATCTGAGAAAAGTCATTTATTTTCTGGTTTTTGGCTCTGTGACTTTGTATTTGGGTGAGTTAGCTTAGGGTTAGATTGAATTTAGTTTTTCTTGGTTTTTTCAGTAGTACGCACCCTCTGAGTATTGCACAGTGCGTACTTGTACGCACTGTTGCTGTGTGCACAGAGCGGGCCCGCACCTGGCTTAACAGGTTGCCTGCGTACCCTGCTAAAAATTAAGAAATTTCCATTTTTTACATTTTTCCTCTTAGATTTTGCTTTTTCTTAGTTTTTACTGCCTAGATCCATTAGTCTCTTGTCAAAGATCTTCACCTGAACTTGTTTCGATAGCATTGAGTGTTTTAGTGGATTTCATAGAAGTTTAAGCCCTAGGGTTTGATTTTTGAGTAGGTCCTGTAGTGACTTTGGCGGTAGAAGTTGTCAAGCCTTAGATCTCTCTGGTTTTGTCAGCCTTCTTAGGAGTCGGACCTGTCGTAAAGTCTACCTGTGAGAGCAACTTACCTTTGAGTTGTCTCTTTGGCAAATTTCGAAGTGCTTGTTGATTGAGTATTGAATTCCATTTTACAAAAAGAACAAAAAGATTTGAGTTTTGTTTTGACTGGTCTTTTGATTCTGCATTAGCTGGTCCTTGGCTTGATTTTGGTCAAGTAAAACAACCTAGAATCATCCTTATAGGCTTTTGCCTCGTTAGGTTTGCTTAGAGTAAATTTCTTCTTGATTTGCTTGTGAGTCAAGTTTTCATAGATTTTATAGCTTTTGAGATTGATTTTCGTTAAAATAGATTTATATGCTTTATTAAATAAGAGAAAATACAAAAACATCTCATTTGAAAAGTTTTGTTTTAAGTAGCTTTGAGGGATTTTGAAAGAAAAAGAATTTTTCGTGCACGTAAGGAGTGGTCATGTTTGTATGCTTGGAAAGATAAAGAGAATTGTTTCTTTGATTGTCTTTACTAAGAAAGTTGTTTTCTATAAAATTTGCATTTTCCAACTCTCTTAGTTAGGAATTTCATTGAAAGAGAAAAGTAGCGTAAATCATCTTAGGTGCATCTTTGTAGTGGTTTGAGTCGAGTCTACACACCATTGGTTTCATTTCCGCTACCTTTTGTCTTTAAGAAAAACTATAAAATTAACGCTTAAAGTAAAATCAATTTAGTAACTTTTATTTACTAGGGCTCTGAAACACCAATTTAGATCAGGCTAGTGTCTTGGAGTAGGAGAGTAATTAACTCTCCAAGACAAAAAAACCAAACAAGTAGCTTATCTTGTGATAGAATAAATCCAATTGTCTCATTTGTACTCTGGGAAAGCTCCTCTTAAAGGAGAAGCACGAGCTCGTGTCCGAACCAGTGAGGGGATCAATCCTCCCTCGTTGGGAACGACGCCAGACACGCACGTATTACAAATGGTAAACCTCGGATTAACCATTGTCGAGGAGCCAGGGGTCACTTGTCGGTAAACCTTGGATTATTGTCAAGGAACCGGCAAGGGGATTGAGCTTGATACTCTGCCCTTGCGTGCTGTCGGAGTGTAGACTGTTCCCCCAGGTGCATTTGTTGCGGTTGGTAGCCTTAGTGACCATTATCTTTAGGATTCTACCGAGGTGACGGTGGAGGGAAGATCCCACTGTACCTGGAGCAGACGTTGGCTAGACTCACTTGGATTTTTCGGGGGGTTCACTTCACTCGAGACAGTTAAAGTGGAGGAACTTGTGCCGGTCTATTCATTAAGTAGGTTGCCGGGGTAACTGTTCCACCCGCCACTTCTGTACTGAATCCGGCGATGTTGGGTTTCATCTCCAACTAGCGTTTTCGGTCTGGAAGGCTACTGTTTGTGCTTGGTTTGACGCCCTAGATTCTTTAGGCGTGTGCTTCAAATTTGTTTGGTTCTTTAGAGACTTTAGGTGGTTTGATTTGAGATTTTACTTTGTTTTCGTGTGTAGTAGTTAAAAGTTTTTAGCTGTGGCGGAATTACCGAGACAGTCCCGTAGACTTCGGGGCCAGTCTCCTGAAGTTGTTTCTGTGGCCGAATTGTTGAGGAGATCCCGTAGACTTCGGGGTGAGCCTCCTCGAGACGACCCGAGTAATCTAGAAGGTTTGAAGGTCCTTGTAACTCCTCCTAGTGGCAGTAGAGTAGGTTCACCTGAAGAAGGAGAATCTTCCTTAGTAGTCCATCCAGATTACCAAAGTCTAGAGACAGGTTATAATCCCGAAGCTGTTACAGTTTCTGAGCTTGCTGGTAGTTTTTCGTCTACTAGTGATACAGGCGAAGAACCTGAAATATCTGAACCTGTTACTCCAACTTCTAGTGTTCCAGATTCACCAAGAGTAGAACGAGTTATCACCGAAAATCTTCCTACTGGTCTGATTGCTATTGAAGAACTTGCTCCAGAGGAAGAAATAGGCGTCTCTAACCTTGAAGATCAACTTACTATTGAGCTCAGGGAGCGTGAATCTATCTTTTACAGTCCTCCTAGAAGTACCACTTGGTACCTTTCGTTAACCAATTATTTAGACAACTCAGGGGTAGGTTTTTCTACACCTCGTACTCCTTTTCCACCTGGAGGTATTTATACTCCTGTAAATATGTCTGGTCAGTCGTCCGTGTTTACTCAAACTCCTGAATCTTTCTTACACGGCGGTCCTTCTGTTCCCACCGGGTATCAATCACTTTCTGGTACCTTTGCGGGGGCATCTCCTCAACCCATTGATCATGGGTTATTAGCTGGAAACAATGGTAATATACCATTGGGTGTAGGAGACATTTACATGATGTCAGGTTCAGTTCCCGTTTCTCAACCTCAAGGTGGCCAATTACCACCTGGGGGGCAGCCTCAATTAACCCCTGGGGGGCAACCTCAAGGTACGCAAATTGTGTTTGGGGGGCAACCTCAAGGTCAGTATGTAACTATGGTGCAATACATGCCTCAAGGTCAACCCCAGCCTCAATATGTACCCCAGGGTCAACCTCAGTATCAATATCAACCCCAAGGGTATCAATCTCAAGGGTGTCAACCTCAAGGTCAAGGTCAACCCCAGTATCCGTATTTACCTCAAGGTTATCAACCTCAAGGTCAATACTCGAGTCAAGGTTATCAACCACCTCAAGGTCAGTCATATGTTCAAGGTATGGGAACTGTACCTTTCAATTATCAATCCTATCCTCAATCTGGTTATGGATCTCAGTATCCTCAACCTGTTACGGGTCAATACCCCGAAATGATAGTGTGGGATCCATCACAGGGTCAACAGGTGTTGTAGCCAAGTATACAGTTGGTACCTCAAGCTGGACAACCCGTAGTTTCTGGTCCACCCCAGCAACCGCAACCTGTCCAGTCAAATGTTCAAACTTCTGTAACTTCGGTAGTTACTCAGCCGCCAATTGCACCTAGTACTCCATCTCAAACGGTTGCTGCAACTACCGCTACATCTGCCGCACTTACTTCTGGAGTATCGACAGCTCCGGTTTCTACTGTATCTGCAACCACTCCTCAGACATCTTTACCGTTGTCTGGATCTACGATTCAAACCACGGTCCAGATGCCTATAGGTCAGCCTGGTATAAGTACGGTTGTCACTACTCAACCTCAATTTGTTCATCAACCGTACCAGGGACAGTACCAACATGGGCAAGCTGTCCAACAGCCGGTTTACCAGTATCAACCGTATCCTGGGTACACTTATCAACAACCTCAACAACCCCAGTACGGTCCGGTTAATCCTGGTTTTCCAGGAGGATATAATATCCCTAATGCGACTCCTGTTCCTAGTTATCCTGGATATCCTCCTCCTGGGACTGGTCTTGTGACCCAGAGTTTTAGAGATCCTAACCGGCAATTACCGTTTATCGCAACTTTGGATTTACCAGACTTGACGCGCCTAATGAACAATCCAATTCAATATCTTCCGTTCTGGCCGCCAATGCCAAATAAGTTGCCCAGTGATATACCCAACTTCGAAGGTAAGTCTGGAGAGGATCCGTCCAATCATGTGATGACTTACCATCTCTGGTGTGCTTCAAATTCTATCTCGGATGATTCGATCCACTTACGTCTTTTCCAGCGTACACTCATTGGTCTCGCGGCCAAGTGGTACATTGAGTTACCACGGGCCTCTTTTTACAATTTTAGCTAGTTAGCTACCTCGTTCTTAACTCACTTTCAGTTGCCGGTCAGATACGATAACGGCACGGAGTTATTAACTTCACTAAAACAATCAACGTCCACGTATATTTCTGATCACATTCATGAGTGGAGACGTCGAAGAAGGTTAGTGAAAGTTTTTATTCCGGACCAAATCTTAGCTGAATGGTTTGTTAAATCATTATTACCGAAGATTACTGAAGATGTAGCTAAGGCCGGAGTAGTTACTGAGGAGCAAGTCATTGCTCAGGCGCAGTACCTTGACTTAGTTTATACTCAGTCGGGTACGTTACACGAGAAGATTCCAGATCTTCCAAAATCGAATCAAATCGTTGCTGCTCCTTCAGGATCTCATGCCGCTGATGGTATGATTGGCATCGTGAATACAAAGAGCAAGAAGAAATCTTCCAAGACTTCTACTACTCCTATAATCACTTTGCCTGATTCCCCGACAGGAGAGTCTTCTCCTGAACTTTCCGCTGATATTCACGCTGTAGAGTCATCTACGGCCAAATCAAAAAATGGTGGAAAGAAGAAAGGAAAGAAGAAGGCTAAAGCAGACAAGGCTCCGAAGGAGAAAACGGAAAAGTCGGAAACCAATGACGAAAAGCGCAAACCTCGATATCCTTGTCTTATTTGTGAAGAGGATCATTTTACAAGAGATTGCCCTCATCGGGCCGAGGTTGTGAAAATAGTCAAAGGTTCTCCCACTCCTGCTGTGTTAAAAGATTCATTTCCAAAGCAGGAGAGTAAGATGATAGGTTCTTCCTCGACTGCCAGTGAAGAACCCATTTTGATGATGTCTCATGTGAGGATTGCGACTCGATCGCAAGATTATGGTAGTAAGAATCCTGTTGATGGTAAGGAAGCAGAATCTTCTCATTCTAATCCATCAACCTCAGCTCCTGGTTCCGATCCACTACAGATCGAAAAAGCTAACCCGGACTTAGTAATCAAACCACCCGCCAAGGGTGTACTTCGAAGGTCTGCTTTCAATCCACATGCGAGAGCAGCCCAGAATTACAACATTGTTGAGGACTTAGCTGTTTCACCCTCAACAATGTCGGCTTTAGAAGTGCTGCAATCATGCCCAGCACAACGAAAATTACTTTTGTCGGCTATCGGAGCTGTTGATGTTCAGGACCCGAATCTGATAATCTTCGATCTAGAAAATAGTACACCGCGTCTACCCCATCAAATGGCTTTCCAAATTCCAGTGATAGTCAAAAACAGGCCTATTCATCGGACTGTGATTGATGAGGGAGCTTCTACGTGTATTATGTCGATTCAATGTTGGAGATCGCTTGGTTCTCCTTCGTTGAACCAATCCCTGACCATCCTTAAGGCCTTTGATGGCCGTGGGTTCCGTCCGTTTGGTATTCTACAGGAATTGCCTATAGGGGTAAAAGGTAAAACCGTTAGTCTGGATGTGGAAGTGGTTGATGCCCCTCTAGACTACAACCTTCTTTTGGGTCGAAGTTGGTCATATGCTATGACAGCGGTCGTTTCATCGGTCTTCAGAGTAATAAAGTTTCCACATAACGGTAAGATCGTGACGATTGATCAGCTGACATACTTTTCATCCGACCCAGCCTCTTCGGAGAGTATCCAACATGTCGGTAAGACGACAATCCCTTATAGGGACGTTGGCGTAGGTTTAGTTAAAGATTCTGGTTTACTGGGAACTTTTCCTTTCCCTCCAATCAACGCAGACCCTTCATTTGCATCAATTCATATGATTACATCAGACAACATTATTTATGATGATCCTTGGATTGTCCCATCTGAATCTGAGATAGACTCATTCGGTGATGCTATGCCTTTGAGTCCATATGAAATTGCTTATGAAGCCGTCATGTCTTTTACCGACTCGCGTTCAACCCAAATCGACCAAATGAATGTGGTCAGTGAAGAATCACTTTTCACATCAACCTTAGAACGGATAGCGTTTCCCGAAGTCGTGTCATCTGACGAGCAACTTCGCGAAATCCTAAGTGTAGACGATCTACCATGGGAAGATCTCCATCACAGATCTTCGTTTTTACCTGAGGATGATGCTTTTGAAAATGATTTTTCATCTATCTTTACCGCCGAATATGTCAAAGACGCTCAGAATCCAACGAAACATTCTGATTCAGAGTTGAATTTAGGGAATATTTCTCGCACTATTCCCATTGACATTTCAGTGAAGCCCGGAATTGAGGAAAACATTCATATAGGTGCCTCATGTACAGAAGATGAAATTCTAACTTACAAGGCCCTATTCCAAGAATTCCGCGATGTGTTTGCCTGGTCTTACGAGGAAATGCCAGGAATCAACCCTGCCATTGTTGTTCATGAAATAAAGACCTACCCGGACGCTAAACCCGTCCGGCAACGGTTGCGTCAGATTCAACCTCGGAAAGCGGCTGCGATTAAAGCAGAAGTCGAGAAGCTGTTGAAAGCAGGTTTCATTTATCCAATCCCGTTAACGGATTGGGTATCGAATATTGTTCCGGTCAACAAGAAACAAGGAACAATAAGAATCTGTATCGATTATAGGGATATAAATCGAGCTTGTCCAAAAGACAACTATCCTACGCCTTATATCGATCAAATTATTGATGATTGTGCCGGAAGTGAAATGTTTTCCTTCATGGATGGTTTTTCGGGCTATAATCAAATCAATATTCTACCTGCCGACCAACCAAAAACGGCATTCATTTGTCCATGGGGGACATTTGCTTATTGCAAATTACCTTTTGGGCTTAAGAATGTCGGGGCCACTTTTCAACGGGCGATGTCTTACGCATTTCATGACATCAAGCACATTGTGCAACCGTACCTCGATGATTTGCCTGCTCATTCTTTACATCGAGCTGATCACCTTGTCCACTTACGAGCAATCTTTATGAGGTGTCGGCATTATCGAATTCGGTTGAATCTCCACAAGTGTGTGTTCTGTATAGAGACGGGTCGATTGCTGGGATTTGTTGTTTCAAAAGTCGGCATTCGCGTCGATCCCTCGAAGGTCGAAGCTATCATCAAATTGCCTCCTCCTTCGAGTTTGCGCCAACTCCAAAGTTTGCAAGGGAAAGCGAACTTTTTACGCCGATTCATTCCAAATTACGCCCAGGTCACTAAAGGTTTTACACGGTTGTTGAAACAGAACGCTCAATTCTTTTGGGATGAGATTGCCCAACAATCTTTTGATGCACTTAAGCACGCGTTGACCCATGCACCGTTGTTGCATCCTCCCAACTACAACCAGGACTACTTCTTATACCTCGCAGCTTCGCATTCCACCATTGGAATGGTGTTAGTTCAAGAAGATGAATTCGGAGCGGAACATGTGATATATTATCTTAGAAGGACATTAAACCCCACTGAGCTAAAATATTCGCATGTGGAGAAATTGGCCCTGGCAGCCGTTCAAGCTGTCCAGCGTTTTCGTCACTACATTCTTCTCCGTAAAACTACAGTTATTTCGGATTGCAACCCTATGATTTATATTTTGACAAAACAACTGCTAGGGGGCAAGTACTCTAAATGGATCGTTATCTTGCAAGAGTTCGACTTGGAGTTTGAGAAGTCCAAGTCTAAGAAATCCTTAGTTTTTGCGGAATTGATGTGTGATTTCCCGCGTGCTGACACAGAAACTGTGGCAGAGGAGTCCAAGGAGTCCATTGCGGACGAATCTTTGTTTCTTATCAGTACTTTAGATCCGTGGTACGGGGATATAATCATCTATCTCCAAACCCAAACCTTTCGGCCTGAAGCTTCAAAGTCGGAACGTCGAAAAATTCGGTTTCAATCCCAGCAATACAAGATTATTGGAGATACACTTTATCGCCGGGGGGCAGACTTAGTTTTTCGACGTTGTTTAACTCACGAAGAGGCTGAGAAGGTTTTGAATGATTGTCACTCTGGAGCATGTGGTGGTCATATGTCTGGGTATGCCACAGCTCAGAAGGTGTTGCGCGCTGGCTATTTCTGGTCGTCCATGTTTAAAGATTGTAGAATTGCGGTCCGGAAGTGCCACAACTGTCAAGTGTTTGATCGCAAGATGCGCGCACCACCTGCTCCTCTCCATCCTATAATTGCCGTTGGTCCTTTCACCAAATGGGGTATCGATTTTATTACTTGTAACCCTCACTCGGCCGGGGGGCATGCGTATATCATCCTCGCGGTTGATTATTTTACTAAATGGGCCGAGGCGATGCCTACATTCGACGCAAGCGGCAAAACAGCTGCAGTTTTCATATTCAATCACATTATAACTAGGTTTGGTGTCCCACAAGCAATCATCACTGACCATGGGAGCCATTTTCGAAACATCATGATGACTGAGCTTACAAGCCAGCTTGGTTTGCGCCACGATAGCTCTACTCCTTATTATCCGCAAGCCAACGATTTGGTTGAGTCTATCAACAAAGTTCTGGTTATCATGATCCGACGAACCATTGGTATTCATCGGTCGAATTGGCACAACATGTTATTTTCAGCGCTATGGCCATACCGAACTTCAGTGAAAACTTCAACAGGGTTCACTCCTTTCCAGCTAGTTTATGGCTTGGAAGTTGTGTTACCCATTGAATGCGAAATCCCATCACTTCAAATGGCTGTCGAATTACTCCCAGCTACTTCCGAAGAGGAGAAACGTTTATTATACTTAGCTCAATTAGATGAGACTCGACGTGACGCTGCATTGGCAATCGAGACTCACGCGAAGCGAATGAAAGCTCAGTATGATATAAATGTGACCCCTCGAAGTTTTTCGGAGGGAGACCTAGTGCTATTATATGATCAAGCCAACGATAAGCTAGGTGCTGGGAAATTCGTTCCTATGTGGCATGGACCCTACATTGTAAAGCGAAAGCTAGCAAAAGGGGCCTATGAGTTGGTAGATTTTGATGGGGACTCTTTGGGTAAACCCAGAAATGGACTTTACCTAAAGAGGTATTATGCTTAAATGGTGGGTATGGAGAATTTTAGTTAGGTTAGGTTTTCTTTCTAGCTAGTATGTTTGTTAGTTTAGATAGTGTGCTTAGCTTAGAAAGTGTGTTTTTCGTCGTTATTCTGGCTTATCTTGGTTTTACTCTTGATATTGCAGATGTCGACGCCTCTCCAAACATACATTGGATTTGCCAATGGTGCTTGTCGTAGTACACGGAATATCTCTTCCGCAGCTTGGGTTATCTATTCGCCCTCTGACGAGTTAGTTTCTATGCATGGGGTGAGCCTCGGTCAAACGACGAACAACATTGCAGAATACAGTGCAGTGATTGAATTATTGACTGAATCTATTTCATTTGGAATTCGACGTTTGATAGTGAGGTTAGATTCTGAACTCGTTGTATTACAGCTTAATAGAGTATATGCCATTAGAAATCCTGTGTTATTAAGGTTGTTTTTGAGAGTGCGTCTCTTGGAACTTGAATTTGATTACATTGAATATCAGCATATTCCAAGGTCTTTAAATACATTAGCAGATGCAATTGCTTCTCGAATGTTGGACAGACATTTACGATAATCATGCAAGTAAATTTAAAAAAACATTGCATCACATATGTTAAACAAAATGAGTCGGTAATAATGATATATATATAGATAGGAGTGTGTCAAAAATATACATCGTCTTCGATCATAGGTTGAAAAACACCTTATGATCGGCAAAAATGATAAGTACAAAAAGCCAAAATGTCATATGTGTCTACAAAAGTGACTAGTCAATCACTGGTGGTGCTCTCTATACGAGACCACTGCCCGCGCTACCCTACACAAGAACCTCCTAAAAGGTCCTGGGACTGCAACCACATAGCGCTGAAGTCGAATGGGAATATCATCTATGGTGGTCTTTGGTATATCTGCTGTCAGACGCTCTAGATCCTGTTCCAGCTCGGCTAAGGTCTCTGCGGCCGCATCCTGTGGGGCTGGTGCTGGTACAGCTGGTACTCTCCTCTCAAAAGCCCGGAGGTTGGCTGGACGCCGTGGACCTACATCTTCATTTTGAAAATTTGTGTTGTCAGTTTTGAGGCGATATATAAAAAAAAAAAAATACATAATTTGAAAACTCGTGAAAAATGAAATACCTCTGTCGTCCCACTGTTCTCCCTGTGGAAGAACCATGTCCGGATCATTCCGAAAATCCATTCCGGCATAAGGAAAGTCCTGAATAGCAAAGACCTGGCTCTCTAGCCAGTGAAAGTAACCATCAGGAAATCGAACAACTACTGCGCCCTCATCAGGATGCCGGGCCATTACCGCAACCCATCTCGTCAACTTAGGCTCCCGAGGCGCCCCAACTGGAACTGTAAGATGCTGGGGGACCAGCATTGGAACTCTCTCTAGGGCAAAGCTCACGATTAAAGGCCCATATCCAAAGGTCTTTAGTTGTACTCTCTTTGCCCTAGTTAGTTGGCCCTTCAAATTAGCCAACACAGCATCGCACCAGTTGAAAATGGTGTCGTGGAAGCAATCTATAGCCATCTGCATTTGGGACCTGGTGGCTTGGTGCAAAGCGGCCGCGCCGCAAAGTCTGGTAACAGTAAAGGCTATCACCATAAGTTCAGGTCGGGATATGTACTTGATTTCTATCCCCTTCTCATGGTTTTGGTTGTTGCACCACTCTAGCCGGAGACTAGCAAGGGATTGGCCACCCGGCCTAGTCCCGAATAGAGAAAGTTGCTCGCCCCTGTTAGGCAAGCCAGTGAGAAAATATATGTCAGAGGGCTCTATCTCGAGCTGGTGCTCTCCGATGTAGAAACATTGCTCCTGAATGTTCCACCTTTCAACCAGCCACTCAAGGAACGGCACTTGGCCCCTCATGCCAGGTATGGCCCAGTATTTGTACAGTCCGCATGCTTTTAATGCATCAATGGAAGGTTGATGACCTATCGCGGCCAAATCAAAGTCCTCGTGCTCTCTTTCACGCCAATCAAGCATGGTGTGCTCCCTGCACATCATAAAACATCAGTTAGGATCCATAAAATTTAAAAATTTTGGTCTATTTTGGAGGTATGAGGGTTTCAATTTGTGTTTTGCGGGGTACGCACCCCGGCCTTTAGGGACAGAGCGTCCGGACGCAGCTTCCCTTAAGGCCAAGTGCGTACACCCCGTAATTTTCCCATTGGGAAAATATCGGGGTACGCAGGTCAGCAGTGCATGACCTGCGTACCCCGAAGTGCGCATCTTGAAACCCCAAGACCCCCAAAAAATCAAATAAAAGCTTAAAAATGAATTCTAAACGGATGGAAATCAAGAGAGGGGTGTTGTAGAATACCTGGTGAAACGGCGTTCGATTCTGACGGTCGGATTCTCCGCAATCTCCACGGGAAGTTTCTTGTCAAAAGCCCTTTTCTCAACCTCAACAGTAAAATGGTAAAAATGACATGGTAAGAAGTCTTTTTATAGGTTTTTTGGATAAATAAATGCTAGATTTGTTTATTTTTCACCATGAAAGGACATTTTCGATGTATTTTTGCCCATCTTAAACAGGTATGAGTAATGTGTTGTTTCTATGCAGGACAAAGGGACTTTAGGGTAAATTATCATTTTTCACGTCAGAGTCATCTTTTAAGCTCTTTTCTGACTCCTAAAACATGAAAAGATCGCCGAGCGTTTCTTTTACACTCGTTAAAACGGAATTAAAAGACGGTCCCCTTATAGCTCTTTTCTGACCGTAAAATCTGGAAAAGATTGCCGAGTTTTTGTCGTTTCAAACTCGATACGGAAATAAAACGACGTGTCCTTGATCGCTTTTTACTTTTCAGGTCAAAGACACTAATCATGAAAGTACTCCTTGGTCGCAATATCAAGCGGTTCTCCCAAGTATTATTTTATACTTTTTCGGGCTTGGGGGACACAAATTTACGAAAAAGTTCAACCTGGAGTCTTCTTAAGTTTTTCAGACTCTCTAAAAATGAAAAACGCCGAGTTTCTCCTATACTGGGCTCGTTAAAATTTCACAATAAAGGGCCTGTTCAATTACAAACAGGAACGAACCACTCCTTCCTAGGGTTCGAATCAAAACTAGGTTGGACTCATCCGAAGGATGAGCTTATAATCAAGCATATGTTATCCTCCTCAAGCTTGTTAAAAATAAAGAGGTACTTGCCAGAAATGGTGGGGGAAAAGAGAGAAGAATGAGCCTATTTGTTGTCTTTTGTCTCAGAAGAAACTTTATTACCACTCTTGGACACGACACTTTTCATTCACCTGGGTTGGGAAATCCTTTACCTCACAGTTGATCAAACCACATTGAAAGTCTTCAGCCGGGTTCCGGGTATTAACTTTGAGTCATTCGTCACCAAGCCATCTGTTGTGTCGTTATGTGTTCAAGAGGTCTGCAAGCAAAACTTTCATCTGCAAAATACTTGTCATCCATTTGACCATCCCTAAGTCAGTCCTTACAGCAACATTTCTTCAACTTGAACAATGATTTCGTGTTGTGGGCTTGCCTGCAACGGGTCGCTTTCTATCGACATCAACACATTATCTAGAGAGATGACTTAGAAATCGTCAGTACCTTGAAGCCTGCATGCATCAATGGCAGGTTTCTCGCCTTTGACGTCAGTTTACATCATTGACTTTCGATCGAAGGATTCCTTGAAATGTTTGACATCAACTCATTCATTCACATCTCATGGATTGTACTGGGTACTTTGAGAACCATTGACATTACTGGTGGTTTCTCTCACACTTGTTAACAGTTTACATCATCGACTGGTAATCAAGTGGTTTCTACCATGTTCGACATCAACCCATTTATTCGCATGGCTAGAATCGTACCAATTCGGGAAGTAGAAATGAAGACCCTGGATCTAGTTTCCACCATCCAGGCTGCGAGGAGTTTTGTATTCATTATCTAAGTAGACTAATCATAAACAGATGGTTGCGCCCATACTGTGTCTACAAAAGTCTATGATTATGATGTACTGCAAGATCATTCCTGTATCAGAGTAGTTAGTCTGTTAGTTAAAGTTTTGATCTGAGTATGGGAATGCCTACCTCAGCGATGATATAATCTTATACATGTATTTTGTGTTGAAAATTGCAGGTTCTGACCAGGCTCTCCACGAGATAATCCTTGAAATGATAAAGCGCTTCACCCTTCCTAGATAATACAAAACCCTAATCTACTACAGGCTTCGCACTTTAGGGGGCAATCTGTTCCACTAAAAAATGTCACCATGACTATTTACAGTTAGTATGGCTTTATCAACAGTCATGCTATCCTCCTGGGCAAGTCTTATGCCTCTGCTCTCCATGTCAAACTCCAAAAGAGAGAAAGTCTTTATAAATGTATTTATCTCTGGGTACGCAGGTTCTCTCAACCTTACCTGCGGATACGCACCTAATGTTCACAAAAGCTGCGTACTTGTACGCTCTGTATGTAAAGGGGCAGGTGCGTACCCCTGTAAAGGTCAAAATGCGCAAGTTTCATCTTTAAAAAGTTACTTGTGGTCATTTCTAGAGGCTTCTAGAAGTATGTTTGACGTGTATGAAGCGCCTCCAGATGGTTCATGTACCCCTACCAAAGAGGAACTTATCCCATCAATAAGAGAGCTATCCCATCCAAAGAGGGGATTATCCCATTGATGGTGGACCTGATTAACTTCCTCTTGAGCACTATAAATACAGGCATTGGGCCAGAAGGAGGGGAGGTTGGAAGCTAAACATTTCTAAGGGTAGATGCTGCTGGAATTAGGACTCCCATTTAGAAGCTTGTGAGGAGAGATTGCCATCTTTGCTTGTTCTATTTGGAAGTGGGTGAGCTTTGTCAAAGTAAAGGAGAACTCTTGATGGACCCTGGGAGGGACTTGCACAACACCAAGGCTCAGGTTGTAATTGTTCCTTTTGTTTCCTATTAATGCAAATGAGTCCATTCTTCTCAATAACTTGTTATTTATGAGTTGTTTCATGTACTCCTTGGTCTATGTGTTAAATATGTTTTATTTTATGAGATTATCAAGTGCTATTTAATCGTTTGATTGTTGGTGAATGCAGGTTTCGAAGTGAAGGAGGAGCTCATCCGGATCAGCGAGGCTGGACTGCTACAACGGCGTTGGACTATAGGTAGGATCTAAACACTTGATTTCTCGTATAGTAAATGCATGTTTAGAGAAGGATTGCTCTTATTTGTCTTGTTTGTCACTAGAGAGTCTTAGGCTCCTAGGGAGGTTGGTTGTGTCCGCACTATCGACTCTTTCCGCCTGACAGGAATGACGACGATCAATTTTTGGTGATGGAGGCTCTTTTGACCATCACCAATGAGCTTTGGTGACATTTTTCAACCCTCACCAAAAATATGAAATGGTGACGGTCAACGAATGCCACCATATATATGCATCAATAGTGACGACCCCCAAAGGTCCGTAACCATAAATCATTGTTGCTGATATGAAATGGTGACGGTCATTGTCCGTAATTATAGTCATTATTTGTGATGGACATTGAATGTCACCACAACGCCTATACTTCTAGCATTGTGGCTTTTGGTGACGGTCAATGAATGTCACCATATATATGCACTAATAGTGACGGCCATTAAAGATCCATCACAATAAATCATTATTGTTCATATGAAATGGTGATGGTCACTATCTGTCATTATAATCAATATTCGTGATGGAACTTCAATGTCACCATAACACCTATACTTTTGGCGACGCCACCTTTGGTGACGTTTAGTTTTTGGTGACCAAGGCTATGGTCCGTCACCATTGCTCATATGCAATGGTGACGGTTGCTATCTATCATTATAAATCATTATTGGTGAAAAAATTTGAATGTCACTACAACACCTATACTTTTGGTGACACCACCTCTGGTGACGTTCAGTTTTTGGTGACGGAGGCTATGGTCCATCACCATTGCTCATATGAAATGGTGATGATCGTTATCCATCATTATAAATCATTATTGGTGATAGACTTTGTATGTCACTACAACACCTATACTATTGGTGACGCCACCTTTGGTGACGTTTAGTTTTTGGTGACGAATGCTCTTTTGACCATCACCAATGGGCTTATGGTGAAAATTTTTGCCTCTCACCAATGTCATTTTTTCTTGTAGTTCCATGAGCGAGATAATAGCATTCCATATTTGGGTGGGATGTCTACAATTATTGTGTCCATCATAATACTCTTTGGTGGGCACTAAACTAGAGTTACACATAAATTCTTGATCAAACCAAGGCATTTAACTTGGTTAGAGTCAAAGAAAAACAAGTCCTTGTATGGCATGGTAATTTATAAGTTTAGTCTCTCCATGATTTCTTTTGGCATCAAGTTATGGGATGCCCCTGAGTCTAACATAGCATTATGTAATATTTTGTCATGAATGTTCATGCTCATGTAGAAAGGATGGATTCCTCCTTACTGATGAGTACCATTCACCTCAAGGCCAAACAACAATTCAGGTTGATCATCATTCAAATTGACAGCATCTTCTCCCTCTCCTATTGTAAAGTTTTAGTTATCTATGATCTATAGGATTCATTTTTCACTAGCTCAATCAAAGGGACTGATATTTTCAATTTTTCTATTTCATTTTTGAGGTTGAAAGGAAGTTGAGCTTTGTTTGTTTGGATGGGATCTTCCTTAACAAATGCAGTTTGTGTGTTTTTATCTTGTTTCTCAGTACTAGGCAATTCAGTCTGTGTTTCAGCTGTTTTGTTTTGATTACTCCTATTTGGAATGTTTTGAGTGACTGTTTCAGTTTGAGTTTCAGTGGAGGTTATATCTACAATTTTTGGGGTAGAAGTCTCCAGTGTTCCCCTAGGAAGGATTTGTAAAATTTTAGTAACAAGAGCTTTTGTTATCTTTTTAGTTTGGGTCTGGATTGATCTTTTAGTGGGAGCTTCATTTTTCTTTTTACTTCTTAAGCTATACTGTTTGTGAACCTCATATATAGTTGACTCATATCCCTGTTTAAAGTCAAAGGACTCACCCGATTCTAATTGCAATTGTTGTAGCATGTAGAACTCATGTTCTTCTTGAGTAAGAAAAACAACATCTTCATTTTTTATTCCTAATAAGTTTATCTGGGTGTCATCCTTTCCTTCATGGCTCTGTGAACCCTCAGCATAGTTTTCTTGGAAGGGAGACCTAATTTGCTGATCTGGTATAGCATTATTTCCAACATTAGGATTCTTCCTTAAGTTGGGGTTTCTTATAGGGGGTGGTTGTTGATTCTCCCACTAAGTTTTTCTTTCCATGTTTTCTAATCTATCCATTATTATCTCTACATTCTTCGCTAAACTATCTATTTTTCCATCAGAAGTGGAAGTTTCCCCTTTAATTACAACTCTCTTTTCATTTCTCATTTTGGTTTTCTTGGCTAATAGGTTGGTCTCTACACTAACAGCATTACTTTGCATTTGTTGCAATGTTTCAGGGTTTCTTTCCCTTAACTGGTATGACATGTCAGTGTCAAAACCATCAAGGAAATTGATTAATGCTAGGTCAGGTGGAGGCTTAAGATTAGCAGAGATTGCATTGTAGATGCTATTGAACCTAGTACAATAATCATGAACTGGCTCATTAGGAGCTCTTCTAATGTTATCATATTCAGAAAGTATTTGCAGGGAGTTTTTCTTTCTCTCCCATCTATCAATGAATAATCTATGAAAAGCAGTTAAGTCTGCAATATGATTGGTAGGTAAACCTTTGAACCATTTCTTAACATCCCCAGTTAATGTTTGGGCAAACAACCTCATTTGGACATCAGATTCATCTATCTCATGAAACTCAAAATAGTTAGTCATTTTGTTCACATGATGTTGGGTAGTGTACTGACCAATAGCATCAAACAGAAAGATTTTGCTTTGATAATATTAGGGCATGACATGGAGTTGTGTTGATAAAACTAAAGGTGCATATCGGTCTGCCATGGCTTGGATTCTGGCTTGACTAGGGGGTAAGGTGTTGATACTTGAGGAAGGGCTTGAAACTGATGGAGATGAACTAGATGAGGATGAGATGTTTGGCTGATGAATAATTGGTTTAGGGGAATGGACTGTGGTGGATACAATGGGTGAGGTGGTGGTAAATGAAGGTGTATTTATAGTGATTGAAGATTGTGCAGAAATTTCAAAGGTAGCAGCAGTAAGGGCAGCTAGTTCAACAGATTGTTGAAGGTAAGCATCATATATATGGCTTATTAATGTGGAGGTTAAAGCTTCTAACTTGACAAAAGTATCCAACACAAATTTATCCAAATCTGGATGTATAGGCACCTTTTTTTATTCAATGAGTTGAATAAAATTAGGGTCTAACATAGTTTCATGAATTGCATTCTCTGATTTAGTTCTAAATAATGAGAGATCAAATGACAAATCAAATGGAATTTCCTCTAATGTTGATAATTCTTCGGGGAGTGAATTTTATTTAACTAACTAGCTACTACTTGCTTGAGTTTCTACCTTTTTTGGTTTTCTTAAAATCTGGTCTGGGTCATCAACTATATTAGCAGGGTTTGGATCTGGGTTTGCCCTGGTATAGTGAGTCTTCTTGGGAGCCAGAATGTTAACTTTTAATTGTGTTTTATGAAACTTTTTAAGAATAACTTATAAAAATCACCTTAAGGGGCTCAAGATTAAATTTTAAGGCTTCCTTAAAGTTTTATTTGGCTGAGGATCGATGTCCCCAGTATGGTCACCAACTATGTTATCCCCCTGTAATTTGAAGGTTGTAGGACAAATCACAAGAATGTAACATCAAACCAACTTCGGGATGGGAATCTAGCCCTTCCAATCCCAGAGAGGGCTCTCTCTATAAAATTTATCTTTGATGCTTGAAAATCTTAGACTAGTTATGATATTATTTGTGTTTTTGGTTTTGGAAGACTGATTGTATTCAATTTAATCTATTGGGAAATGGAGTCAAAAGGTAAACTGGATGGTTGCATCAATTATTCGCAGAGTAAACTCAGGGCAAGTTAGGAATATTTACTAGATCTTTCAGGATAATAAGTGGATGATGGCAGAACAATTAAAACCTTCAACTGAACTAAAGAGCAATTAAGAATTATTTAGTGTGGCATTCAGTCAATCAGGAATAACTAAAGAGCAGTCAAGAATTCTTTAGTATGACCTTCAGTAGAAAACATACAGATTGCAAAAGCAGCCAAAATAAGGTACTCAAAAGTAAATCATATTCATCACATTTTCTATTTTACAATTGGAATTTAGATGATTATAATGAAGATATGACAGTGAAACACTTTAACATAAGAAAAACATCACCAGTATTTAAGCCACAAGAATCCTATGAATGGTCTGCTTAGTATTGATGCTCCAGTGCTTTAAAAAAAACTTACAATGCTCCAACAGATCACTAATATTTTTGATCTCAAACAATCGAACTCTAATACTTCAAAAGCAGAAGTATTTATACAAAATTTACAAACTGTTTACAATAAATATTGTCTCTACAGACAGGACATTTTTAGACTATAGATGAACTAAAAGCTCTAACTACTGCAGATTAATAGTTCTGGTGGAATACGTTGTGCAAATGATGTTTTTGTGGAAGTGGGAGTAGGTAGGATGTGGACCCACAGATGCAAATGTATCTCTCTTTTTCTTAGTAACTCACTCAACTACTTGTTGATCCTCTGACTTGATAATTTGAGACTTCCCTCACTAATAGCTAATCCTTCGACTGCCCTGTTGTTTTATTATCCATTAGTGTCACAAAATATTTTGGAAAATATATAATAATATATATATTTGAATAATATTTCCAAAATATTTTAAGTGAAATTTATAAATAAATTTCTACAAAACCATGTGTTGTTTCCAATCCGTGGTTTTGTTTTCTCTTTCCATGAATTCACAAAACCATGTGTAGTTTTGTTTCTATTACTTCTTCCTCTGTATGTAGGAATGGGATGAATGAAATTATTGGAGCTATTAGGATCAATAACAAATTGGAGAAAGATCTTCGTTTTCCATGTAAATTCATTTATCTGTATGTAAATTCCTTTTACCCTTGTAGAATACATGGATGGTTTTGCAAAACCATGTGTTGATTTGTATGGTTGGAAGAGTATTCTCACTTTACTCTTTTACTTTCACCTGCAACATGATTTTACACTTGTAAATTGATTTCACCATGCCTGTAAATTGATTTCACCTTAATCTTTTATCGTGAAATGCATTTACATGAATGTTATCTTTTCTCTCCTGTACATTAATTTCATGTGAAATTTTCCCTTTTATTTTCTCTGATAAATTCATGGCATCCGTGAATTTTATTTCATGTGTCACTGTAAAACCATTTTACCTTTGAATCTCATTCCACAACCTTAGTCTCATATTGCCTGTAGCTATATAATTTTACCTCAAGTATGGTTTCACCCATAGCTCTGAAATATTATCGCATTCTCATATCTATGTATTAATCCACCCTATATTCCCGTAACATTTATAAGATTCAAAACCAAAACAATTAATGGTTTATTGCACCGCTTTAAAGTGGTAGGTGGTATTATTTTGGAGGACGTGATATAATGTCGAGCTGCCACATAGCAAAAAGGTGGGCTGGGAAAACCACTAATCTCGTGTGCTTTTTGAGTGTTAAGTGTTGGATGAGCTGAGCCCATGATATGGAATTTTAACCATTCATTTATTTTTACGAATCTCGAGGCAAATAAAAATGAAGGGGGTTTAATTCTTAGTGCGGGGTATAGGCTTGCGGGGAGAAATTAATATAAATTCCAAAACTTTATATTAATAGGGTTTTGTGAAGTGTTGTGGCTAGCAAAAACCCCTCTTCTTATTTCTTTTTATCACTAATACTAAATAAGTGGGGACCCTTATTCAAAAAATTTTAAAAAATAAATTAGTGCTTGTATTCCCTTTTTGAATAAAACTTACTATCCAAAACTTAGGAGAACACACGAAAAATCTAAAAAAAAACTAAGTTTTATGATAAAGTTTGAATAAAACCACTCTCTCAATAAGGAGCGTGCATCACAAAAAGGTAATGGATGCCTTCCTACAAGCAGAATCCTAAGATTGCGAAATCGCGATGCGAAATCACGCACTAAAAGACACTCATCGCATCGCATGCCTCGAATATCACTTAAAGCTGAAATGCCTCAAACAGCCGATATGCAATGGCGCATCTCGCAAATTACATTTCGCAGAAAACATATTAATGGATGATTGCCACACGCAACGGATCCACGATATTGCGATCTGCGATATTGCGAAGCAAATCGCAAAATCGCCTTATCGCAGATCTTCAGGGCTCGTCGTTTGAAAAAGTTTTTCCATAAACCGATGCCCAGTTATGCATGTTAATGTTAATTAATAAGTTAGTTGGTAATCATTAATAAAATATGGTTTTGATCTAATCGAAGAGCCATTTCACGTAGGGTGATATATTTTATATGTTTTCGGAATTTAAAGCTTTCCCGTCACCGTTTTCTTATTATTACTCTTACCCCATTTGTAAATTGCAGGAGCGAAGAGAAGAGAAGTATACATAGCAGTGTTCAGAATATTATGGGAAAGAAAGGTAAAGCTCCGAGTTCTGAAGATAAAGAAATGACGCCCTTATACACAGACACCACCTGTAACAAAGATGCCGGTGTTACTACCTGGGAAAGCATGCACAGCCTAATCGAGGAAGAAAATCACAGAGTAATGGAAGTTACAGCGACTGCAGATTCACGCGGGTCATCTGAGGCATCAATTACAGAACTAGCATGTTCGTTCTTACATCGAATAGCGGCGAGGCCCAAAATTCTTCCATACACGGACATGGTCAAATGGGTATTGGATAGTGCTGATATCACAAATAGAAAATTTAAGACTCAGGGTCAAGGACTCATTGGCTCGTTCACCCCACAAGATTTGAGGCTCATGTATCATCTACCAGAGCCACAGGCGACTTATAACAAATTGTTCATGGAGAAGTCCGCTAAAGAAAATGAAGATTTGGTAGAATGCACCAAGGACTGGTCAAGAGGGGATGAACCACTAAAAAAGGATAAACACGGTATGTATAGTACTGGTTCTCTCACCTCCCCGTATTGCTTTGTTGCTACTATGCTCTGTAGACTTTTTGGAAAGCCGGACATTAATAAATTTTCATCTAAATGGCTACCATTATTCGATGCCGCCACTAATGCTACTATTGTGGATTGGGCTAAGATATTGTCTGACAATTTAGCCACAGCCATTTTGAATTACCGGTCCAAAAGAACTACTACTCAGAGGATTTATCCCCCTTTCTACTTATCTGCTTATGTGATGGATGCAATCTATTATATTTCCAAGTTTCCTTTAATTGGTTGGAAATGGACTATTCAGGACCCCTTACCCATTCATATTTATCACAAAGAATTATGGATTCCAAGTTCATTCCGTATTTCTACAAGATTTGTCATGGAATTATGTTACCTCTGCACAAAATGTTGTATGATAAAGACGCTCCACAATTTTCTCCCGAAGCGGTGGTCGATATGTTCCCAGTCACAAGATTGTTCGGAGAAGAACTTTTCACATATGTCAGAGTATTTGGAAGTCTCGCTTCCCCCCATGTCCTACCTTTATATGTCCCTGATAAACTACTGCCACGAGAGATTGCCTATCAGACCTGTGGAGTGGGAGGTATGAGTAAAGAGCTGAATGACAAGAAGAAGGCCATTTGGCCGCAATTTCCTGTGGCCTGTGGGGCCTTTTCACTATTCGATTTAGGCCATGCATTCAAAGAAGTATAGAACATGTTATGTCTATGATTGTTCAAATTTCCAGCAAGACTATTCGACCCTTCTGATATCGTTAAGAATTTCACTACTGCAGTCAAAATAAAAGTGTTTTCTAAAGAAGATGATCTTTTTGATGATATGTTTCAACAGAAAAGTACACTTAAAGAAGTTCTACATTCAGCCCAAATGCGATTTCCTCCAGCAGAATTTCAAGAGTTCAAAATGTACAGAGAAAGGAGGTTAGCTAATATCCCTTTGGATAAACTGTGCTTGGAACCCGTGAGGGAACCAACTCCCAGTATCAGTCTTAGTGGAAGTTCAGGCATAGACAGGTCTAAATCTAAGTCTGGAAGAGGAACATCAGAACACTCCAAAAGGTCTAAAAGTGACCATAATAAAAGCAAAGGGTCAGTAAGGGATATTTCCCAATCTAAGGAGCGCCCACAACAACAGGTTTTGACTTCTCCACAGGTATATCCTCCCCCTCTCATCGTCCAACCACCATCAGTCAGAACTGAGCTGGATAAAGAATGGGAGACATTCAATGACTTAATCAATATTGAGGGACAGAGCAGAAAGACACTTGAAAGTAATGTACAGACAGTGGATGATATAGTCACAGGGACAATCAGCAACGTCCCAGAAATGGAACATATTCCCATTACCCCATCTTATGAACTTATGATCAAAATAGAGGAAATTCCTCCTCTTGATGTATTTTATAGTCCGCAACATAAGTGTTGGAAATAATACTGAGAGGGGGGATTGAATCAGTATTATTAATTCAATAAAACTTTTTCATTTCTATACTCTGATTCATATATGCTGCTTTAGTTAAGAATACCCGCGTATATTCAGTAAACTTATGATTCAGTTAATTGATCTTCAATGAGTGCATTAGAACATTATTAACCATATTAACAGTAAACAGGTGCAGTAAAATAGAACAGATCATCACACATAAGCCACACACATGAACACCATGATATAAGGTGGAAACCCAATGCGGGAGAAAACCACCTGCTGCAAGTCATCTCAATCTTCTTCTTAATAAGAAAATCCTTTTACAAAAATTATGTACTAGTGCATTCCTTTACCAGTACGCAGGCTACTACCTGCAGAGAGCTACAACCCTCTCTCGTTCTCCAGTCTCTCCTGGAAGGGAGCTACAACTCCCATAGTTCTTGTACTAGCCGATCCATTTACTAGTACGTAGGTTGCTACCTGCTACAATGCTCCAAAGTTTTCAACTGCTACTGGAAGGGAGCTACCACCCCCTTAGCTCTTGTACTAGCTAAGATACTAGTACGTAGGCGCCGGCCTACAATCTTCTCACCTCCAGGTACCACGTTTCATACATTTTCAGACTGGATACTCCTGAAGCACAACACATAATCTGAAAGGTCGCGTTTCATCAAATTTTCATACTGGACCCATAAATATCATTGAAGCACAAAACAGTCAATACTAGCATCATCAATTTCTGAATCACTTAAACACTGAAACCCTGTCAACAACACAGTCACCAGAACACAGAGCAGAACACTGAACTCTGCATCAATATTCAGAAACAACTGTACCATCAAAATCATGCATCAGAGTGCATACGCTACTTGGAAGTGCTGAACCAGCGTGTATACGCAACTTCACCAAGGTGAACCAGCGTATATGTCATTAATTACTTATTCATAACTTCGCTACAATTCCTGACTTCAAACATACCCAGATCATTACATATACAAGGATAATATATGAGTTAGCACCCATATCTAGTCCATCAGATCACATAAATATGAGTCATTATGATCTTGATCCAATATTAGTTCTCTTCCATCAATATTAAAGCTAAACACAATCAACCAAACAGGATATGCAGAATACTGACACCTTTAAACTGTCATCAACAACCAGAACCACCTATAACTTCAAACAACATAGCTCAAATGGTATACGCTACTACAATGAATCAAACCCACGTACATACGCGCTTATACCAAAGCCAACCCACGTACAGATCTATAAATATTCAATCATGACTTGCAGCGATTTCAAACTTTAGTTATACCCAGTTCTAATCATTACATGCGTCAGTATATAGATCTAGAATAAACATAATCAATCATATAGAGATAGTTCATTTCAAACCATTTGATCCTGATCTATCCTTAGATCTTGTTCTCCATCAACCGGTGAGATCCCTCTTTAGCTCAGATCCAGATCTGCACCATAACCCAATCACAGTATTCCAGATCTAGCACTTTATCAGATATTCAATAATTCAGATGATCCTTTGCCAAATGATCTCCTTCCTCTTTTATATTCTTAGGCCTTTCACAATACCACGGTCCAAAACCGTAATAACACAATACCACGGACCCAATACTTGGGATCAACACTTTTGGATGCAATACCATGGACCAAAACCATAGGATCAAAAACTGTCGGACTAATACCATGAACCAACCATGAAAGTGCATGAGATCAACACTTTTAGATGCAATACCATGGACCAAAACCATAGGATCAAAAACTGTCAGACTAATACCATGAACCAATCATGAAAGTGCGTGAACTTTTCTCTTGCATGAAGGAAACTTTTCTCTGCATGAAAGTGCGTGAACTTTTCTCTACGTGAAAGAAACTTTTCTCTGCATGAAAGTGCATGAACTTTTCTCTGCATGAAAGTGCGTGAACTTTTCTCTATGTGAAAGAAACTTTTATCTTCATGAAAGTGCGTGAACTTTTCTCTACATGAAAGAAACTTTTATCTTCATGAAAGTGCGTGAACTTTTTTCTACATGAATTATCTTCATGAAAGTGCGTGTAACTTTGTTGCACTATAATTTATCATATGAGATGAGTGGGTTGCCATCAAGTACAACATATGTATCATAATGCCAACAATCTCCCCCTTTGGACTTGATGGCAACAACAACCAATCACTCTCCCCCTTTGTCATCAAGGGCAAAGGGCAGACCAAGATAATCTCTTTCCTAGATAAACTTTCTGCTGCCCATACTCCCCCTGAGTACCTGCTGAAATCTCTGAATGAGCTCCCCCTTTGTATATGCCAAGGTGAACCACTCTGTCCATGCTTCCTCTGAGTACATGCTGAAGTCTCTACTCTGCTGAAGTGTGTTGTTCATGCTCCCCTTGACTATAAGCAAGGTCTACAAAAAGATATTCTACAAGAATAACATGACTCTATACATCATAAATGGCCTTCCTATCACCAAAGACTCATACATACATCTATCTCCCATCACAATGGTGATATACCAAAAGTTTACATATGTTAACATAAGTGAATGACCTTCCTATCACCAAAGACTCATACATACATCTATCTCCCATCACAATGGTGATATACCAAAATTTTACATATGATAACATAAGAGAATAACATCATTCATCCCAGGAATAGTGGGGAAACCAACATAGGTCGTTACATGACCTGAAGAGATCTCATCAAATGACTACAATAGATAGAGACACACTATTACATCATGAGTCTTGATATGACCTTTACATCGAATGATATACATGACATTTATAACGGATACCAAACATCATGATAAACATCAGCAACAACACTGTATGATCTGCTCCATAGCATCTGTCAACAGCAACTTGTATTAGTGCATGGATCATCAAGGTATGTCCGTATCAACTCATCCTTTTGAACAAAATTTTGTATATACAGAATCATTCACATTCTATCATATGTGAGAAACACCATAGCCATCTAGATCTACATGAACCAAGTATCATCAATTGGGAATATCTGCATCAATCAACATATGTATGAAACAACCTATCATCATATAGGTAAGAACTCATCATCATCATGTCTCCAACAATGCAACTTTGAATAATCATCCATGTATCCAGCCAACAATCCTCATCCATATATGTGCCAAGAACAATAGGAATCCTGCATCATAACTGTAATATATGATCTTTATGCATATGACGACAACAGCATATGAGTGACTCATCATCAAGTAAAGAAGATGTGAATTCAAGCTATGTACTTCTCCTTATCCTTATGAAGATCACCATGTAAGCACCATTAGAGAATCAACCACAAATCTGATCTAAATATCAACTATGTAACCCCAAGAATCATTTGAACAACTCATAACCATATCATAGCAAGATGAATCATTTATCCATATAAGCATCATCACCAAGGACTATTAACCATAATGCCAACAATGCATTAAAAGCATATTCTCCCCCTAAACCTGTGCCATCTTGGTTACTGTCAGATCTGATCATGCATATCAGCAAGAAGTATCAAGTCATCATCATTATCAAGTTAGAAACAAAACACTTCTAACCATCAAGTCATTTCCACATATCATCAGCAAATTGTAACCATTATCAAACAGCGCAAATAATAAACCGAATCATAACTGATCCTTTTCCTGAACCTGTCCCTACTGCCTTTCCTCAAACAATCATATACGTGACTATGCCATAACCAACTCGCGTATATACGTGACTTCTCTTTAAGAAACTTGCGTATGAGATTTAGGACACTGAAGTTTTACACTTCCAGCTCCCTCTGATTCTGTTATGTTTGTATGTTGTGTTGTGCCGCCTCTTTCTGACTGTACTTCTTTCTTCTTCCACATCTTCAAGTGTGATGGTGATGTTTTCTCCTTTTGGTATGATGCCCATACTTTGTTCCTGCATTCCTTAGCTATATGTCCAAGCTTGTTACATGTGTAACATCTTACATGTCTCATATTTCTTCTATAGCAATCAACAGCTCTGTGACCAAACATATTGCAAGCAAAGCAATATCCATTAAAGTACCTTGAATGTGATGATCTTTCTGCATGATGGTCTTGAAACCTTCTTCTTCTACATCTAGCTGCAACATGTCCAAGATTATGACATACATAACATTCAACATTATTCATAGGAGGAGTAAAAGATTTTCTTTGAAGAATTTCTTTCCTTGGTTGATGATGAGATTGACCTTTCATCTCCTTATTGAGCATTTCAGATTTTGCAGTCGAGTCCCTTGTCTTACTTTGTGAACTAGATTCACCTTCAATAGATTTATGAAAACCAAGACCAGTTTTGATAGCAGGAGACCTTTGACTATTAATAATATCATCGAAGACTTTAGTACTATCTTGAAATCGTAACAGTTTATCCTTTTCTTCTAATTTATCTTTTAGAATATTTACCTCAACTTGATGTTTCTCTTCCTTTTCAAGACACTGCTTCTTCACGTTTTCTTCAGCATTTCTTTCTTCTTCCAACTGACGTCTTAGTTCAAGAACTTCATTTTCATGATCTTGGAGTAGTTATTTATTCTGCTTCTTTGATTCTTCAAGATCTTCTTTTAGCGAGTGGATCGTGGCTTCAAGACTTTCATAGTAACTGGATCTATCTCTGAGTTTCTTGATGGTTGTGCTTCTTTCATTGACTTCATCTCTTAGTGATGTTACTTCATCCTACAACTTTTGATATTTGTCCTTGAATAACTTCCTTACCTTGTTTCTTTCCTCTAGTTGAGCTTTTAGTTTGGCAGCTTCTTCTTTGAAGACACATTCCCTTTTGTTCAATAGATCTTGTTGATATCTAATTTTGTCTGTAAGCCTTTTAAATTCTGCTTCTATTTGATATCTTTCTTGCTCACCCATAAAAGCAACTTCAATTGTTTTGCTATCGCTTTCATCTTTTCCAAAAGGATAGATAGCTGGAACATCAGAGGATAACACATTCATACCTAATAGTTCATTCTGAAATGATTCTGAATCTGAAGTGCTTCTTCCACATAATCCCCAATTGATTCTCCCACTGTCATAGTTCTTCTGAGATGTCTTCTTCTTCTTAGGCGCTTTCTTCTTAAGCTTCTTTCCCATTGTTCCACGGATCTCCTTCAAGCAATCAAGCTTCTACCAAAGGACCTGCTTTGATACCAATTGTTGGAAATAATACTGAGAGTGGGGGGTGAATCAGTATTATTAAGTCAATAAAACTTTTTCATTTCCATACTCTGATTCATATATGCTGCTTCAGTTAAGAATACCCGTGTATATTCAGTAAACTTATGATTCAGTTAATTGATCTTCAATGAGTGCATTAGAAAATTATTAACCATATTAACAGTAAATAGGTGCAGTAAACTAGAACAGATCATCACACATAAGCCACACACATGAACACCATGATATAAGGTGGAAAACCAATGTGGGAGAAAACCACCTGCTGTAAGACATCTCAATCTTCTTCCTAATAAGGAAATCCTTTTACAAAAATTATGTACTAGTGCAGTCCTTTACCAGTACGCAGGCTACTACCTGCAGAGAGCTACAACCCTCTCTTGTTCTGCAGTGTCTCCTAGAAGGGAGCTACAACCCACTTAGTTCTTGTACTAGTCGATCCATTTACTAGTACGCAGGCTGCTACCTGCTACAATGCTCCAAAGTTTTCAACTGCTACTGGAAGGGAGCTACCACCCCCTTAGCTCTTGTACTAGCTAAGATACTAGTACGTAGGCGCCGGCCTACTATGTTCTCTCCTCCAGGTACCACGTTTCATACATTTTCAAACCGGATACTCCTGAAGCACAACACATAATCTGAAAGGCCACGTTTCATCAAATTTTTATACTGGACCCATAAATATCATTGAAGCACAAAATAATCAATACTAGCATCATTAATTTCTGAATCACTTAAACACTGAAACCCTGTCAACAACACAGTCACCAGAACACAGAGCAGAACACTGAACTCTGCATCAATATTCAGAACCAACTGTATCATCAAAATCATGCATCAGAGTGCATACGCTACTTGGAAGTGCTGAACCAGCGTGTATACGCAACTTCACCAAGGTGAACCAGCGTATATGTCATTAATTACTTATTCATAACTTCGCTGCACTTCCTGACTTCAGACATACCCAGATCATTACATATACAAGGATAATATATGAGTTAGCACCCAGATCTAGTCCATCAGATCACATAAATATGAGTCATTATGATCTTGATCCAATATTAGTTCTCATCCATCAATACTAAAGCTAAACACAATCAACCAAACAGGATATGCAGAATACTGACACCTTTAAACTGTCATCAACAACCAGAACCACCTGTAACTTCAAACATCATAGCTCAAATGGTATACGCTACTACAATGAATCAAACCCACGTACATACGCGCTTATACCAAAGCCAACCCGCGTACAGATCTATAAATATTCAATCATGACTTGCAGCGATTTCAAACTTTAGTTATACCCAGTTCTGATCATTACATGCGTCAATATACAGATCTAGAATAAACATAATCAATCATATAGAGATAGTTCATTTCAAACCATTTGATCCTGATCTATCCTTATATCTTGTTCTCCATCAACCGATGAGATCCCTCTTTAGCTCAGATCCAAATCTGCACCATAACCCAATCACAGTGTTCCAGATCTAGCACTTTATCAGATATTCAATAATTCAAATGATCCTTTGCCAAATGATCTCCTTCCTCTTTTATAGTCTTAGGCCTTTCACAATACCACGGTCCAAAACCATAATAACACAAAACCACGGACCCAATACTTGGGGTCAACACTTTTGGATGCAATACCACGAACCAAAACCATAGGATCAAAAACTGGCGGACTAATACCATGAACCAACCATGAAAGTGCATGAGATCAACACTTTTGGATGCAATACCACGGACCAAAACATAGGATCAAAAACTGTCAGACTAATACCATGAACCAATCATGAAAGTGCGTGAACTTTTCTCTTGCATGAAGGGAACTTTTCTCTGCATGAAAGTGCCTGAACTTTTCTCTACATGAAAGAAACTTTTCTCTGCATGAAAGTGCGTGAACTTTTCTCTACATGAAAGAAAATTTTCTCTGCATGAAAGTGCGTGAACTTTTATCTACATGAAAGAAACTTTTATCTTCATGAAAGTGCATGAACTTTTCTCTACATGAAAGAAACTTTTATCTTCATGAAAGTGCGTGAACTTTTCTCTACATGAATTATCTTCATGAAAGTGCGTGAACTTTGCTGCACTATAATTTATCATCTGAGATGAGTGGGTTGCCATCAACTACAACATATGTATCATAATGCCAACAATAAGGAGGTGGTGAGAAGACAAAGAAATAAGTGGAAATTGGAAAGCGTGCTCTCTCATGATGCAGAGCAATTAGACATCCTTTGGCAAGATCCCACCACTGACCCTACTGAAAATCTCACTAAATTATCTCAGATCGCAGGAGCATATGCTTCTGCGACCATTGATAAATCATCTAAGGTACAGCAATTACTGAAAGAAAAAGAAGATCAAATACAGATTTTGCAGCAACAGCTACAACAAGCCATCGCCAACAGCGAAGCACAGAAACAGCTTGAAAGATTACAACAGGACTTTCAACAAATGCAGCTAGGATACCAGAACAGTTTGGCCGAAAGAGAAAAACAGTTACAGGTTATGCAATAGATGCACAAGGACGATCCTAAGCTTACAGAATTAATCACACAATCCATTTCCTTAAATGATCAACTCTTGCAGCAGCAAGAAACATTGTGCCAAAGAATATCACAATGGAGCTCTTATTGCGAAATAAGCGACAAAAGAATTATTGAATATTTGGCTTGGTAGGAAACAGAAGAAGGAAAGAAGGCAAGCACTCCCATAATCAATGAAACCTACAAAGAAATTCTCTTTAACAAGTGGGATGCACAGATCAGGAAAGCAGAACAAGCGGCAAAAGAAGCAGCCAAAGCAGCAAATAACATCATTCACTGCATCAATGAAAATTTACACAAGGCAAATCTAATATCAGAGACCACTCCAGGATATTTACTAAATGTACAGCATCTACAGACAAGCTGGAGACAGAAGGCTCAAGAAAAAGCAGAGTCCATCAAAAGGTTAACCAAGTTGAATTGGGATTCTTACTGGACATACTTGGTAAAACTACATAGCCAGTGCATGACTCTCAAATGTATCATTAACTTTGTCAAGAAGATGGCACCAGCACTTGCCGATTCCATTTTCGTAGGACAGCTAAAGTCGGAAGTCGGCCAGCCAACTCTCCTCAAGCAAATGTTGAACGCTTGCGACTACAAGGAACAGATACATAGATAGTTAGTTGTCAGTTTTAATTTTAGATTCAGTTGTAGTTTTAATTTTTCTTTATTTTTTCCTGAAATGAGGATGGTCATTTAAACCGCATCCTACATTTTTGTAATAAATTATTTTTAGATTTAGCTAGTAGTATTTAAACCCTTCTCATGCATTTAGAGAAGGGTCCTGAAATTTGTCAAAAACTTGTCCTCAAAACATGCACTTTTTCACCCTCCGAGGAGGTTTTGATGAATGAATGGAACAGGATTTATTGATATTTGCGTTTAATATCTACTACTGACGTTGCACTTTTGTACTCTTAGTAGATGTTGGACTAAGAAGAGATAGATCATTATTGCTGAAGCTCATGAGTAGAACTAGTTATAAATGGTACTTTTATCTCTTAACTATTTATGCTTATGTGTTAAGGTGATATTCATGTTCAGTTATTTATATATGAATGCGTGAATGCTTGAGTTATCATTTGGCACTTCTATATGATGATAGCTATTTATTTATGCTTAATATATGAGTGACTTTTTATGCGATATGTTTTTCACAATTGTTTCGTCTAACGTTTTATACGAAATGGTTTATCTTTATTAAATTCTTTTCTCATAGCAGTTGAATGATCTTCATTACCAATTTCCATTTGAAATCATTTTAGATCGCATAACTGAAAAATTAAATCCTGGGTTAGTTTTAGAATTAGATATTTCTGTTCATTAGAATACAATTACATTAGATTTAGAATAAAAACATTTTTCTTAGAAATTATTAGGAAGGAAATATCAATTCTCAACACACACATAAATTGGGAAACTGGTCCCATATCCCCAGTCAGACCCACTATACCAAACGGAAAAGGAGCTGCTAACTAGGGTCCAGATCGGGTCGGTATCCCCCTTGTTGTAGACCCGATTTTCGAGGCTTCAACATGAAGGGGTAAAAAGAGGGATATATATATATGTGTGTGTGTGTGTGTGTGTGTGTGTGAGTGTGTGTATGTATGTATATATTACTTTATGGGATTTATCCCACATTCACAAGGGAACATTCTTCATGATGGTTTATATAAGCCCATAGTTACATTTTGTTTTGGCAAAATAAGCTGAAGGCTATCCACTTGTGCTTGGTGTTAAGTGTGCTAGGCTTAGGTATTGTTAATGCAGGTCGCATGGAGATGGAGCAGGAGCTAAGCTTTCGGGCTCAGTTTTTATGCAAATTTCAGTAAAATCCAATGCTTTAAAACTAGAAGCTCTGCAATATATGACCTTTTTTTCACACAAAACTATTCTTAGTGATTTGAAAGAAGGTATTCGGCTTATGCTGGGGTAATATTCAGATGAATTAACAAGGAAAGTGGGTGATAAAGCAGGAAGCTGAGTAAAGGATGATGGAAAATGGACAGGAAGTGGGGCGAGTTAGCAAGCCAAAAGCTTCATCATGAGAGCAACAAATAATATATGAATCACCAGATTTCCTATAATTATAGGACCCTAACATCGGCTCCATATTGGGGATGGCAGTCTCCTTGGAGGTGCCAAGAACCGCAGATCTCTGAGTTTATATATCAGTGCCTTCTCCATTGGGTTGTTCCCAAATCTGCACCCTGTTCTGCCAACTCTCAAACTAAAACCAAAACCACTCTGCATACTAAACATTGAACTACACACTAAACTGAAAATTGAGAAGAAAATTGAATTTGAAACTACAGAATCCTGAGCTTATTTGCACCTTGCTACCTACCCTATATTGTTGAAAATCTGGCTGAATTAAATAATACAGAAATGCCCATGAAGCCAGTCAAGCAACTACAGAAAAAAAAAAAAAAAAAAAGAGGACTGCTTGACTGATTGTCTGTAAACTCAAAAGTATCATTTGATCATGTGTCCACATAATCAAAGCTATGATATATAATGGAAACTGATGATGTATTTGGTCCTTATAGAGAAAACATGTTTGAAAACTTGAGCTAAAAAGAACCTCCATATAATCTGTTATAGGATCAACAAAAGCATAATGTATGATATTTGCTTCTAGGCATTCAATGACTAATTGATCAGTTGTATCCTCAATATTAAACCCTGAAACTACTTCTTCAGTCTTGTACTTGAAATCATAATCATCCTCAATCTGCCAGTCAAAACGTAGTACAATTTCCTCTTGCTTTGGAGAAGGAAGATTTTCCAAGAATTCCTTAGGATCTTGAAAATTATATGACTGAATTTGAGAATGAAAAAGTTTGATGTCATTTTCATATTTTTCAGCATCTAACTCAAGAACACATATTTTAATTTCAGGAGAAAATTTTCTTGATTTGAAAATAAGAAACATAGCTCTTAAAAAATATTCATCCAGCTGAAATTCTGATAATTCATCCTTGAATTCATTTAAAATTTCATGAAATGAAAGGTTTGCCACAACCTTGTCATTCTTTATCAACTTAATGCTTCCGAATATGGATTCTTTGGTTATGGAATCGCTCTGAACTTTGAAGCTCTGGATCTTGAATAATGGAGTCACCAGGTGAAAGGTACAACCTTTTGGTGTCTAATCGTTGTTCACCATCAACAATCAGATCTGAAATTTAATGCTCTTTTCTGAGGAAGATAAAACGTTCTGTCCCGAGTGTGGTCGCCAATTATGTTAACACTCCAAAATTTCTTCTAAGTTGTAAAAAAAAAATAAATAAATAAATAAATAAATAAAATAAAAATAAAAAATGATAGAGGTAACCACAAACCAACTTAGGAGATCAGGATCTAGCCTTCCTAATCTCAGAGAGGGCTTTCTCTTTTTAATTTAACTTTGTTTTATTTAATTGATTTAGGCTAGTTATGATTGTGCTTGGGTTTTTTATTTGAATTTGGGTGGCGGGATCACTTACTTAGATGAAAAGATGGTTGCAGTGTCTACAAGGCAAGATTGAGGAGTTACTACAAAACTCAAAGGATTGATGGTGAAATGGTTTCCAATCGGATCCAGGGAGAAATTAAGGGTTCCTCAGGCTGGATTATGAAGATAAATGAAAGAGGTCAACCGGGATGGGAGAGAAATTAAGGGTTCTCAAATCCGGACATCAAAGGAAAACATATAAATGATTAATTGTGCAAAACAGAGTCTACTTAAACACATTCTAAGTAAAATTTCCAGTTAATTCATTCAAATTCAGATAACATTTAAGTTTATGAAACACATAATAAAGTAACAAAATCAAACAAAGAAGATACTTCACTGCAATATCTCATCTCATGAATCCTGTAGTGCAATCTTTTTATTACTTGCTCCAGTTTGTTGACTTGAAAATTGGTACAATAACCCTTAGGTTTAAGATCAAAATAAATCTACAAATTTTTAGCAATCCACTTTCAATACTTTGATTTATGAAGTATTTATACAAAAAGAATTTAAAAAATATCCCAAACTATCTTAGGAACTAATCTAGGAGAAATAAATATCTTCATGCAAGATGATAGAGACAGCTATTGAACTATTGTTTGTTGTCCCCGTTATTTAGGTTATGTTGGCTTTGATCTTTTGATATTTTGTACTTTAATCTGCTTTGTTGTTTGGTATTTATGCTAGATGTTCTATTTATTTTGACCTTTCATCTTATACACTTTGACCTTGCTAACCTATCAATATCCTTTTACTGTGCTCTTTTACTTTTACTGTACATTTCATATTTTTACTGTGTATTTCTACAGTAAATCATTTCGTTTCTCCCATGTCTTAGCATCTAGTAATTGGATATTGAACATTTTTCTGTATATCTCATCTACCTCTGTATACTTAGCAAAAGTATGCTTATTGATAAAAAGGTGTTTTACCTCATACTGGAGGTAAAACAAATTTTCAAAAGTTTGATACCATACTTTTCCGGTTGGTATGCCCTTCATGGATGAAGTGTTCACTTGATATTTAGCTACTTCCCTGATCTTCTTATTATAATCCTCCTGTGTCATTAGCTTATCATTTATAACTAAGGGATTTGGTAAGCCCTTTTGCCTCAAAACTTCGAATTTAACCATGAATCTGTCAATTGTTAGTTGCATGGTTTGGCACTTGTCCTCCAAGTTCAACATCAAATTCCTCTTGGTGAGGACCTTTTTAACTTCCAAAATTGTACTTGTTCTGTCAGGTATCTCCAATTCTTGCACCTCATATTTGTTCTTGGAGTTGAGGAAGTGAATAATCCTTGCAGCTTCCTCTGGCATGTCTCCAAGTTCTGCTTTAACCCTCTAAATGGCTTCTCTAGCTTGCTTTATCAAATCGATTTGTTCAAAAATAACCTGGATGGATGGCCAAATATCATTGACAGAGTCAATGATATTGGCCCATAGTTTCTCCTTAGCCTAGCCTAGAGGTTCATCAAGTGTTAGTTCCTTCTCCATGCTTTTGATTCTTTCAGTCATTCTTGTATATTTATGTTGTTCTTCCTTGTGCATGATTTGGGCAAGTCTATAATCTGTCTCCAAGCTGGTCACTTTCTCCGTAAGCCTGTTCATCTCAGTGGTTTGAATGGACATTTCCTCCATTGCTTTAACCAACCTGTTTGCTTCATCACCTGTTGAGCCTATTACTGTAGATTCTGTTGTTGATGTAGTTGGTGTAGATGTTGGTAGTGCTGTGGCCATTGGAGCTGTGGGAGCTAAGGATGCTGCCAAAGTAGAAGGTACAGCAATGGTAACTGTTGGGATGACAGTTGCAGGAGCATCATCAAGACTAACTTGTTTGAGCTGAATCAAGCTACCTAATTCTTTTTCCATCTCCTTTAACTAATCATTCAGATGCAGCACTAAGTCCATCATCTCTTCATGATTGGTCTGACTCTCCAGGACCTCCTTTGTATGTGGGTGTTGTAAATGAGGCAGCTTAAGTTGTTTCTTGAGGGTTGCTATATCCTCATTCTTCTTTTTTATCAGCTATTCAGCAGCCTTAATGTCACTTGGATCATGGCCCAGTTCAATGACCAAGTCCTCCAATGACTTTATCCTGTTATCTTTGGCCTGTGAGGAGGCCTTCTCCAATTTGTACTGGGTTGTCACATTATCCAGTGAATCCTACAACTTGTGGGTAGCCATGGCCTTTCCTGTAAGGGTGGAGTAAATCATTTCTCTAGCCTGCTTGTGGAACTCTATTTGGTCAATGGGATGAACATCCCTAGCCATCACCTCAAAATTGGTCTTCTTATAGTTAGCCAAGGTCTTGGGTTGCCGTACAGTGGGCTACAAAAATGGCACCTACATCTTTCCTGCTTTAATGTCAAATGATGACATCAATCTGCTCTAGTTGAGTGGTGTATGTTTGAAGTATTGGTCATATGTATCTACCTTCAACTTCTCATTCCTCATCTTTATTTCTTTGAACCTGTCTTTGATATCATTTTCCCTGTCAGCTGGCCTGACAAAGGAAAAAACCTCAACACTTTTTTGTCTTTCAATCAATTGAGTGTTGGAGGTTGATGGTTGTTGTGTTTCACCTGATGCAGCTATGCCTTTGCTCCTCTGCCTCATTGATTTAGTGTCACTTATTTCCACTGATTCAATGTCCTCCCCCTGTTCAGACACGAGATTCAACTTGGGCCTTTTCCTTAGCTCAAACAGCTCATCTGTAGTCTCCATGGCATAGCTGGATGCCTCTTCCCTATTCCTCTTTGGATTCTTTTCTTCATTGGTCGAGGTTTGTAACATAGGATGAACATTCATTGGTTCTCCTAATTCTGGAACCTGCACGAAAGAGCTCTGGTCAAATTGCTTTTCAAGATCCATCACTGTGTTTTCAACATCCACAATTGTGCTATCCATATCAATCAATGTGTTTTCCACCCACTTAGATTGGTTGGCAAACTGTTGAATGTCAAGTCTTGGGTGGTGGATGTATGGTCCCAACTTGAACCTGAGTCTAAGTTTATTTATAACCCCATGAGCGTCATATTGCCACATGAAGTTGTTGAATTTCATCTGTTGTAGTATTTTGTCAGCCTCTGTTCCAACCTCTCTATTATTGTAAATGAATGGGCCCAATTGGTTCTTCATCTTAAACTGGGTCTTCTTCCTAGCATATAGGAATTGGACATAATCATAGTTGATGATTTGTCTGAAGTATTGAAGTGTGAATATCCTCATAGGGAGGTATTTGGGCAACTTATAGGGGGCTAATTGGAATCCATAAACTCTGATCTCAGTGTGGTTCTGGTACAAGTACCAGTCTCCCACCTTGTTGTTCTTAGCCAATTGTAACACCCTTTTGATCTCTTGGTTGATCCTAGGTTGAGTATTAGAAGTCAACATGTTCATGACTAGGTATACAAAGGAGTCTATGAAGTCTTTGTAGGTGAATGTTGTGGAAAACTTCTAGACCAAGGGTGTCCAATAGACAACTAATCTCTCCTTTCCCTTGGTGTCCAACTTACGGATACTTACAGGTAACTTATCTGTTTGGTAATACAAAAACATATAAAACAACACTAAAGAGTATTTGAAGACTCTTTCAATGGGTAGTCTGGTGAATTGTTAATGAATTCTGTCTACAATGAACTGAGCATAATTGTACATGATAGCAGGAGGCTTGCCTGGAGTAAAAATGGATAGGAAGGCCAGGATGACCTCATCCACATGCTCATCTGAAGTGTATCCTAGGATGCATGAGAGTATGGTGACTATGTGTCTTCCAGTCTTTGAGAAAATTGTAGCAGCATAGGGTGTAGTATCTATAGGAGTATGGCGGTCTTCAATAATGAAAGTCTAGAAGATTTGCCTTATCTTAACCAAGTCTAGTGTGGTGTACAAGTCAAACAGGTCTCCAATGGATAGAGGGGTCTAATTAGGGATAGGATGGATTTGTAGCATTTGGTTGATGGACTCTGCTGTAATGGTAAATAACAAGTGCTAGTTTGGGGCAACAATAGCCCTTTGGCTAGGGATATAACAGGCATGACAAAATTGTACCATATCAGGGAATCAGTGTACTTCTGGGAATAGATATTTGGGAAAATTGGATTCCCAAAGGGTGGATGTCATTTGCATGGTTCAGGTATCTATCTTTACTCCAAAAGTGGAGCTACACAAGGTTGGATGGGGTAGCGGTGTCTTTTATTTGGAAATCCCTGTCTACCACGGCCAGATGGTCAATGTCCAGGTGAGAGGTTGACACAGGTCTCACATCCAAAGAGGTCTGAGCAGCCATTTTTTAGGAGGAAAGGTGTGAATTAGGCTTATACAGGCTGTAGAAGTGAAACTTTGAAAACTTTGGTGGAGTAAAAGGGTAATTTACAGTTTGCAAAATAGGGTTTGGGTATTCAGGTGGAAATACTCTCAAATTTAGGGGAAATTAATTAAATTCAATTACTTAATGTTTGAATTTATTGTACGTTTTCAAATTTGAGAGGGTCATTCTCGTTTGTTCTCAAAATACCTGGAAATTGGTGGTTCAGGGTACAAATTGGTTTCAAAGGTGACTGTAGAGGGTACGGTTGCTTTAGATGTGCACTGGATAGCTGAATTTGGCGTCCGAAGCGTGTTCAAAAGGTAATCAGCGATCAAATTCGGTTGCAGAGGCTCAGGGTGGCACAGGAAGGCTTAGGCAGCTTTCACAGTGCAAATGAGCGAAAAGAGTCAAAATGGGCGTCTTCAGCCTTTTAACCAACAACGCTTACAATCTGGCGAGGAATTCATAATGAACAGTGGATGGTTTAACTTTTGGCAGGGAGGCGGTTTCAGGGGCCATCGCACCGCTTTTGGAATTCAGGCGGTATTTCCTCGAGAGCACGCAAATTCTCCTAGAGCTGCCACGTAACCGAAAAGGGCCTGAGAAAAACTGTGAATCTCGTGTGCTCTCTGACTGGTAAAGATCAGAAAAAGAATCAATGCGATATGGATGTGCACCGTCAGATCTGGGGATGAAAGATCTAACGGCTATCACCTGGTAAAACAACACAGATGGAATAGGGGTGGAGTTTTGCGGGGCCCAGGGGATTAATTACAATTAATTATAATTAATTAATGAATAAAGTGGGGATTGAAATACAATGAGCGGGATTAATAAAGTGGGACTTGGGTTGAATGTGGCATGGTTTTCTTAACCGCACTAAGGGTGGTGGGTTAAAAGGGTTTATGTCGAGGAGTTAATTAAATAATGCAGGGGGGGTATAAAACTTCAGATAAAGGGTTTTTTGGGAAATTAATGAGGCAGAAGAGGATTTTTTCAATGGGGAGTGGGTTTCTCACTAGGGAAAAGGGGTTTAAGGTAGGGAGATGACCTTTGGAGGGTAATTTGCTAGGGAAATGTGTGAAACCAAGGGGTAAGGGTCAAAATGAAGAGAAAATGTTATATTCATAAGAAATGATGGGGTAATGGGGATTAGTAAGTATGTAGTGGGGGATGAAATGAAATGAGGGGAAGTTAATTAAATCATCTTGTGAACATCCTTTCACTTTCATAACTGCTCCTGCACACTAAAACATAGGATTAAGCATCATAAATGTGCGTATGCTTTAACAGACTTGTACTTCTGCAACCTTTCTTGTACCTACCCTTTACTTACCCTAACATTTTTTCTTCACTTTATTGGGTGAATTTAAGCTAGCAGACCCTTTCTTTCCTTTTCTTTTGACAAATAAACTATCTACTTCTAACCTTATAACTTCCAATGGCTCAAACTAAGCTTATGAGCACATTTTTATTTCTCTACCTAACTACTGATCTGCCAAGGTTAAACAGTTTGGCTAGATCTTTATTCTCTACTATAAACATGAAATTTAAAGCATGAACTAGTCAATATTAAGCTATTTGACTATCTTGCGCTGTGGCATTTTTGACAAGCTGCACACAACCATTATTTTTCACATAAAAGTAAAAGCAGTGGCACTTGAATTTGCACACTTTCATGATCTGTTTTTGTTTGGGGTTCATATTTTTCAATTTTTTTATCTTTACTTTTTCTTTTTGTCCTTTGATTATTATTTTAGGACATACCCTCCTTACATTTTTTAATTTTTAATATGGAAAAAAATTTGCAGAAAGAAAAAGTATGTACAATATTACAAGACTAACCATAGCCAATTCAAAATTATGAATCCTATTATTATAGGACCCTAACAATAGGGAACCCATGATGACTCTTCTCTGATGATTCACTAGACACCTCCATAATCTCCTCTATTCATGCCCTTTTCCCTGAAGATGTACTAATAGAAGTCTTAATAGAGCTCCACCTCTTAGGTTTTCAATGCCCAAGACTATAAGATGTATCAACCCTACTTTGTTGAGAAGCTACAATTCTTTTCCTCATGGAGCGAGTGGTTGATTTTCTTTAATTAGAGGTTGTAGTTGTCACTACTCTTGGGGGGTGTAAAAACCTTACTCCTAAGGGTTGTGGCTTCTTTACTCTCGATTGTTGTTTCAACACTTTCCTCATGCACATCACTCTCATCCTCCTCTACACCAGCACAAGGTCTTACTATCAGGACATGCCATGAACTTCCTTACTCCTATAAAGAGTGAACTATGATTAAATTAATAAGTGCATGGTTGGTCAGGCAAGTTTCCAGATGTTTCACCCCTTGCACTACCTCTGCCATGTGTTGTAAGGATTTCAATAAATAATATGGTAGCTTTATCAGCTACCCTGTCCTCAGGTGTGCCAACAGTTGAAAATGATAATTCAATATGATCCCAAAATTATCCTTGGAGGTAATAAATTTCTAAATAAAAAGGGCTACATCTTCCCAAGGGTGAGGAAGATATGTTCTATCAAAACCCTTGCCATTAGTCCTCAACCCTTATCCTTCCTTAAAAAACATGGCATTGGCTTATGGATTTTCCACCTTCCTTGAAAACCACTGAGCCCCTATCTGTGGCAACCATGTTACACTATAAATTACCTCCTATGTAACAACAATTCTAAATCCCCCAAATTCAGAGTGTTCTTTAGTTAAGGCTTGAGAAAACTCCAAAGCAACCACATCACTAAAACCCTGCAATTTCTCAAAATAAATCAACCTCCCATCATTTAGAAAAAATTCCAAAGCCTCTAGGTATTGTAACAACATGTCAACAGAGTCGATTCCATGCCTTACCATTGTTCCTCCCATGGCTACTCAAGATTGTAATTGCTCAGCACTGCTAGACACCTATTGTAGAGTTTCCTTAGTTCACACAGATGCTTGCTAAGGAGAGAATGTCAAGATGTTGGAATTGGTAGTGCTTATTCCCTTTTTAATACCAAAATTTTTTCTTAGTACAAAAAGGACTTCGCACAAATGCACCAATTTCTAAATATAACAATAAAGGTAATACTGGTAAGGGTAGTGATGGAAACAATAACAATTGTTAACTCGATCCAATTATATGTGAGGGTAAAAAGTAATGACATCTACAAGGTCCAATCATACATTATTATAATAGAGTGAGGTGATTGTCCATCGAATGACTAGTGATTCGGGTGAAATAATAGTGTATTGTCCAATAACACACTAGCCCCCCCACCCCCAACTTATTGTAAAAAGCATCCTCGGCATATGCACACTATGGTAATGATGTCACTTCTTAAATGCCACAAACAAATGAAAAAAGAACAAACTTGGCCTTGGCTTACCATTTTGATGACATGGGACTGTATTGGTCAAATGATGTTGTGAAGATCTCCTTATGGCGCAAATTCAAAAGTGAAATTCTATTGATATGATGACGATGAAGGATCCATATTGTGTTAGCAGATATTGTTTCAGCTATGAAGCAACAATAATGAATCTCCAAAAAGGGTCTCCAATTGTAACAGCGTTGTCAATAACAACCATATGAAATTCTAAAACAATGTTGACATATGCTCATATATTCAACTATAATAGAAAAGTATTAATCAAGTTGAACTATATGAACCAAATGAGTCCCAATCTAGATCTATAATTGCAAAACTTGAAACAATAGATCAATATTTAGGAAGAATTATTAGAGTGTTGTTATAGAGAAAAGAAGGTGTTGACCGCCAACAAGTTGGTTTTCGATCATCACAATAATCCAATAGCACTGCAAAGGGGTTTTCACCATTGAATATTATTTTATTATTATTACTATTATTTATTAAAGAAAACTAAGTAATATGAAACACAGGAGAAGCCTCCTCTGCCCCAACAACTTCAAGGTTTGGACTTGCAATTGAGACAATGTTCACAAATGAATCCTTAGAGCTAGGTTTGTAATACAACCTGAGATGATGTCCATCTACTATAAAGAATAATTGGGAATTATCAATGATTTTCAATTTTACGGTCTCATTGTCAAAGGTTGCTTCTACCTCATAAGGACCTAACCACTTGGTTTGCAGATTGACCTTAAAA
Organism: Pinus tabuliformis; assembly: GCA_031772625.1. Taxonomy (NCBI): domain Eukaryota; kingdom Viridiplantae; phylum Streptophyta; class Pinopsida; order Pinales; family Pinaceae; genus Pinus; species Pinus tabuliformis. The sequence goes on along the minus strand of CM062817.1, from coordinate 840,720,851 downwards.
TCCTTGAATCTAGAATCATCGAGTAAGGCTTAGTCACCCTTTTGAAACAACTTCTTTTTAATAAACCTATCATGCCACTTAGCACACTCTGAATAATATCTATTTGTTTCAAAGTAGCAAAGTTCTTTTCATCTAACCCATTTAGCTATTTTAGCCTCTATTCTTAAGCTACAGTCAAATTTAAATCTACTTCCAAGGCAGTCTTCAATGTTTTAATCTCAAATTCAGTGGGAAAAATGGGATTCTTACCAAAAACCAATCCATTGGGGGAAAACATGTGGCATTTCTCCAAGTTTTCCTGCAAGCCCATAATACCTCAGGAAGTCTCTCCACCCAGTCTTTCCTACGTCCTACCATAGTTTTTGTAAGAATCGTTAGGGGAATTTTGAGGTCTAAAATGGGCCTCCTAAGAAAAATGTACAACCAAAATAAACTTTATAAGAACCAATAGGATTCAAGATAATGATGTCAACCATGGGGGATGATTCACCATTTTTGGAGTAAAAAGTAAAAATATTAGAAATAATAAAATAATAAAACTACTTTTTCAACTTGTATTTTCAACTTATCTCCCTAAGGTTTTACTCAAATTTCGAGCGGGAGTACTCACTGGATGCGAAATTTAATTCCTCATCCAAGGAGTACCGATGTTGCATATTTTTTATGGATCTTGCTACACAAAAAATGAGAAATACATTAAAAACGTGATTGCAATCATGCTTTTCATTTATTTATCATTCTTCGTGTGGCAAGGTCCATAGAAAGTATGCAACATGGGTACTCCTTGGATGAGGAATCAAAGTTTGCATCCAACGAGTGTTTTCACTCAAAATTTGAGTAAACCCATAGGGAGATAAGTTGAAAAAATAGTTTTTTCTTTTTCCCTCTAAAATTTGACAATGTAACCTAATCTTATTTTATTATTTCCAGTATTATTTTATAATTTCCTTAGAAGGCCCATTTTAGACCTCAAATTTACCCTAATGAGCTTCAAGTACTTTATTAGTACTTTCCACCTTCCCATTTTCTTGAGGATAATAAAGTGAGGTAATTCTATGATTCACCCCATATTTTCTAGCAAGATCTTGTATTAGCCGAGAGGCGCGTTGTGCTCCTCCATTTGTTACTATTTTCCTTGGCACTCCATATCGAGCAAAAATTTCTTCAACCAAGAAGTATGAAATAGCACGATCAGTCACCTTGGTAAGTGCCCTGGCCTCTACCCACTTGGTAACATAGTCTATACAAACAAGAATGTAAACCTTTTTTTGAGATGGGGGATTAATTAACCCACAAAATATAATGTCCATCTCTCAAAATGTTCCACCACCAGCAAGGGTTGTAACGACATCTCAACTGATTGTGTCAGCTAACCCATTCTTTGGAAATTTTCATAGCTCTAAACATACTTCATTACATCTCGAAATATAGTCGGCTAAAAGTAGCCCATTTGCAGCACCTTATGACATGTCTTCCTATCTAGAAAATTCCCTCCACAAGGTCCATCATGACAGGACTTGAGGATCTTATGGATTTAATCCTCCCTCACACACTTCCTCATCCGTTGATTCAAACCAGTGTCAAAAAGGGTTTCCATCAAGCCCAAAAATATTTGGCACTTTGTTGTACAATCTACTTTCTTCTCTAGGATAAAGTTGATGAGGCAGCTTCCATGCAATGAGATAATTAGCAATATCTGCATATCAAGGTGAATAAGTGCACACTGCAAATAGATATTCATCTCGAAAAAAAATCCTCAACAAGAAAATCATTAGTAGCATTAGTTAGCCCAGAAAGAAAATATGGTATAGCATTATCTTGTCCGAACTTATCTATGATAGTAAAATCAAATTCCTGAAGTAACAACAACCATATAGTCACCCTAGCATTTGTAATAGGTTTTTTCATTAAAAATCGGATGGCTGAATGATTTGTATTCACAAAATTTTGGTAACCAATGATGTAGTGCCTAAATTTATTAATAACATGTACAACAACAAGGAAATCTTTCTCTATAATAGTATAATTTACCTCCACATGAACCAAATTCTTGTTTACGTAATAGATGGTGTATGGTTTGTTTCCTTATTGTTGACCAAGCATAGCTCCAATGGTTGTATCAGAAGCATTTGTAGACATGTGGAATGAAAAAATCTAATCTAGTCCTCTTAAAACAAGAGTTGTTGTTACATGCCTCTTCATCTCTACAAAAGTGATGTTACACTATCTGTCCATTCAAAATCCTTATCTTTTTTTAGTAGGGAAAATAACGGTAATGCAATTTTAGTGAAAATATGTATAAATCGTCTAAAATAACTTTCTTTCCCTAAAAGCCTGTGTACTTATTTTTATGGTTTAGGAGTAGGGACCCTTAAAATTACCTCTACCTTCACTAGATCCACTTGAATGCCTGCAACAGAATGATAGTGTCCTAGAACAACACCCTCATTCATCATCATATGACATTTTTTAGTGCTAAGACAAAGATGGGTTTGAATGCAATGCTCAAGTACTTTTTTAAGTTTATTTAAGGCTTCACCAAATACACTCCCATAGGGTGTGAAATCATCCATGAAAAATTCCGAACAATCATTATGCATATCAACAAAAATTCCCAATACTTCCCACTGAAAGGTTGGAGGTGCATTGCATAGTCCCAAAGGTAGGACCATATAAGCATAAGTACCCCAGGGAAAGTAAAGGAAGTTTTATCATGCTCTTTAGGGGTAATCTAAATTGTATTATAACCACTAAATTCATCCAGAAAAGAAAAGAATTTATTACCGAACAGAATGTCTAGGACTTGATCAATGAAAGGTAATGGAAAATGGTCCTTTTGAGTGGCAATACTCAGCTCCCTGTAATCCACACAAATACTCCACTTCCCATTTTTTCTTAGGAACAATGACTAACGGAGATACCCACTCACTACCAAAAATAGGATAGATGAAAATTGCATCCAAAAGTTTTTGGAGTTCTTCCTTCACAATGCCTTTTAAATTTGGATTCATTCTTTGTTTAAGTTGCCTATAAGGCTAGGATCATTCCTCTATATAAATATGATGACTACATAAAGTAGGATGGATACCCTTCATGTCTTCATAATCCCATGCAAAAGCTTCTTTATATCTTCTGAGTAACAGAATTAATTTTCCTCTTTGTTCATCAGATAAATTAGGATTAATGTTAAGGGTTTTTCCAAGCTCAACTTCCATTTGTATGATTTTAATACCGGAGGTAGTAGCTATATCATGTGTAACAGGTTCATTAAAAAGTTCTTCCTTGTCGGACTTATCTATTGCAACATTCAACAACTGGGATGTACAGGGTGTAATAACATAGGGATCACTAATGAAATCACTGATGACTTCATCCTCACTGTCACTTTTAACATGTAAATCTTTACATATAGTGAGTACTGGATGACCATCCATTTCTTCCAACTCAAATTCTAATTCTAGGGGGTTTTCAGATTCACATCTATGTTTCGTAGGAGGATAAAGGACAAAGTTCTTGGCAGTATATCCATCTAAGATAGTCATACATTCAGACCTACATCCTATATAAGCATCAACAATAGCTAACCATGGTCTTCCTAAAACCAAGGGATATCCACCCAAGCATGTTTTGAGCTGAAGCACCATAAAGTCTATTGGATACTGCCAAGAATTAATCGAGATAATAACATATTATAATACCACTTTAGGTCATATTTTAGACCTATCTACTAACTCTAAAATAGTAGTACTTGGCCTTAAATTAATAAGCCCAAGTAGTTATGTTGCTTCCTTAGTTATTATATTGATGGTTGCCCCTAAATCAATCAAAATATTAGGGAGGGTTGTTCCAACAATGTGAACAATCATAGTGGGATTTCTGGGGTCCTCATATTTAGCAGGAACATATTTCCTAATATCAGATCAAAAAAATTACCAATGACATGCACAGTAGGAGGGTCCCTATGTTTTCTACCTGGCTTTTTACCAGAAAATTCCTTAATTGTTTTAGCATAAATGGGAACATCCTGAATTGCTTGAAGCAAAGGAATCCAAACATGCAAGTTTTTCAATTCTATTAGAAAGTCAGATTCTACTTGGAGAACATTTTTTGCCTTAGTTAGTTTTTCAGGATAAGGTGAGCTCAAATAAGTCTCACTTTTAGTAGTTGTTACAGGTTTCACATCTAGGGAAACTGTAACACCCCCTCCCAGGTCTACCCAAAGTAACTTTGTCAACCAGGGTAAACATGAGACGACAGGATTTTATGATGGGATTAAACCTCCCATGTGTCCTTAAGGAAGTTGAATCAACGGAACATGACACGCAGTCATCCAACAACATCAGCAGACCCCTCAGGAGATAAGTCATCCACTCATACAGATTGTCCCTGAGTTCCACTGTTGTTTGAGCAACTTAGGGCAGAGTAACGCTCCCTAGACACTGCCAAAGCAAGTTATAATGCTCCCTAGACACTGCCCAGGCTCCAGACACTGCTCAGGCAAGTTAGTCTCTAGGCTAACACTCTGTGGGTCGGCAATCCCAGAAATTGAGCCATTTTTCTAGCCCAGACTTCCCAACCTCTGCCTAAAACTTGTTGGAACCTTTAGAAATCATTAAATACATGATAACAATGCTAATGAATCAAACGCAACCTCAGGATTAGGTCTGAGCATCCCCAACCAGGACTAATGCTCAGTCAAACACTTGACATCAATACAACATACAAGTCTAGGATACAAGACAGAGCATAAATGACTAAAATAACTTATGAAACATAACCAGAAGGATCACCTCCTTCTCCAATGAATTATTATATCACCAATGAGGTCTTGCATCCATTCATTTAATAGTTAGAAGTAAATACATAAAATAAACATGACATGAACCAGTCATTTAACCATGCATATAACCAAAATAAAACCATATAAATATCATAGATATGACAACCATTAAATCCACATATAAATCAATGCAAAAGTAAGAGAACTTATATTTCATTAATCATAGGCAAATCCGACCAGGTTCGGGACTTCCACATACCACCTGACCATAGACATTGCTGAATCAAATCTCTCTTTCAGCCAGCCACCCTCGTGCCATATTCCAAGCATGAATGTGGGATATCATAGAACAACCAAGGGAAACCAGAGGTTAAACCACCTCCACCCTCATCAACTGTGATCACACCATAACCGGTGCTCCGATCACAACCTAACCGAACTTGGAATGCCATCCGAAATCCATCACTATCCTTGAGGAATTTTTCCATCTCCTTGTCTCTCAGGATTTATTGCAATCCAAACCGGATCTAGGCCCTAAACCAAGACCAGTCTCTCAGGATTTACCGCAATATAAACCTAGATCACTATGCCCTGAATCGAGACTTATCGCTCAGGATTTATTGTGTATCCCGCCAAAAATAGTCAAGGGATTCTTAGGACTTTGGGAATGGAACATGAGACCACCTCTACCCCGGATTCCGAAATCCATCCATCAAATCAAAGCTCAAAAACTGAAATAAACATCCCAACACCATGGCATCCGGAAAAAGGCAAGGCTAGGCTAAAAGCCACTGCCATAACCCGGAAAAACCATGCCACTGAAAGCAAGAGAACCATACACCAACATGAAAATCCATGCATGTCCAAACCAACTAGGAAATCACACATGCAAAAGATTACCTACAAGTATTCCTACTGAAGCTTCTTGATCCTGCTTTCCTTCCTTGATCCTTTCTTGCTTTTCCTTTCCCTCGTTGACTTTTCCTTTCCTTGCTTCAAACTAGAGTGCTCCAAGAAAAACTCTAAGCGACCAAGAGTGAGAGAGAATAATGAAAGAGCTCCAAACTTGAACTGACGAAAGGTTAACACTGACTAAGATTGAGCCAAGAGCCTACAAACTGATCCTCATAAGCCTTTTATCAATGAGGCCTCTATTTTCTTCATTTTCCTCCTCACATGAAACCTGTGACCTTTCATCTTCCTTTTATCCTAATTTCCATTATTTTCATAAATAATGTGCCAAAATGTCATTTTTCCTTTTAATGTCTTTGCCTTAGCCTTTGCCAATTTTCCTTAGCCAAAACACACATCCAATGATTCCCACTAGGATATCTTCACCCAACATTCAACTTGGAATACGTGTCCCTTATCCGTGGTCTTATTTTTCCTTTATTTACATCATTACATGGAATTTTTACTAGGGTTGTTACAAAAAATCTTGTTGTTATAGTGACATTAGTTGTTACAGGAGCACTAGTTATGGTGTTGGTTGTTACAATCTCATACATTGTTTCAACACTATGTGTATCATCAATTGTTATAGCTTGTTGTTTTTATACATAACCTTTAATCACATATATTTTCCCTAGTAAGTTTCCATTCTCATTTCCAATTATGACAGATGGAAGAGCGACAGTTACTGTACTACCAGAGTGAAGTTGAATTTCATTACATTCTCCAAACTCTCCAAACTTTAAATTGCAACCATGCTTGGCACACTGATCTACTTCATGGTTATTATCCCTTAGAATGTGTTTCGAACTCATATTTGGGATATCTTTTCATACCTTCTTAATCTAATTCAAGAGATTATCCAACACTTTGTCTCTAAGGGAAGATCCTTTGAACACATATTGAATTATTAAAAAGGTGTCAGCCAACGTAATTAGAGAAGATACATGAAATTCTTTGGTGAGTGTTGGAGTCCATAAAATTTTTGCAAATTTTTTGTAGGTATAGGAACACATAATAGGGATAAGGAGCGTGGAAAGGTCAAGATGAAGCACAACATAGGGCTAGCATAGTAGATGGAGCACAACATAGGGTTAGTGCAGTAGGTAGAATGCGGCGGAGAGGAATGTCATGTAGAAGGATGAAAGTGGCACCCAAGGATGGAGGGTGTGTGTAGAGGAATATTGGCAATTAGGATTTTGCAAAGGGTGGAGACGAGCAAGGAGATCATGACAAGTAGGAAGATGGAGATATTTTAAGGTCAAAGGAGATGGGGCGGAGTGGAGCCGAAAGACGGGAAGGATATTTTGGATAGTCGTTGATATGCATGGGACAACTTAAAAGGATAAGGAAAATATCCTAACGGTTTCTCTAGACAACTAGATTGGTTAGGTATGAGGCTAAGAGGATTCAAGAGGTTTCCAGGCAACGATAAGAAGGCTCACTAAGGACAAAGCAGGGGTTGGGCAAGGTAGATAAGAATAGCGATAACAAGAGTCATTGGTTGTTAGTCGCCAAATGAATGATGCTAGATACTAGTGTCAGACAAGCACATAATGAAAAAATTGAGCTACAACACTTGTGTTTGATATCTGAGTTTGTTTATATTTTAATCTTTGGTATATGTGTGAGTCTGCCACTATGATGCAACATTATTGTAATGAATATATTTATTTTTATATGGGTTTGATAAGAGATTTTCTCTTATGTAATGGGTTAAGGGTTTGGTTTATGTAAGGCATAGTGTTGTTTTGAAGAGCCGATGAGCCTGTTTGTTTCCTAAATGTAGCTTTGGGCGTAGCACCCCTCTCATTAAGGATAATATAAACATGTGGCCAGACAATTTACTCCTTTGTGTTGTTGTGTATCTTTATGAGTGTTTTATGATGGTTCCATGTGTTAGTTTAAGGTATAACTTGTAATATACAAACTATTTGTAACATTGGTTAATAATCTGAATGTTTATGCTAATAACATGGTATCGGATTATCGCATATGGGGATGATGTGTTTTGGTTTGGACCTGTAATTTTTTTTGTATTAAACCTTCTTGAATGGGTGTGAAAGGTTTTTTGGTCGAAAGTGGATCAAACTATTAACTAAGGTTGCTTGTCAATAGAAGAGTTGTCAGGGTTTGGTGTTGATTTTGTCCTTAATGTTGAGCCTATGTCTAAGGTCTTACACCATGTGTGTTTGTTTTGGACTTGCATTGTCTAATGGGTAAAAGGGATTAACCCCCTGCGCAGTGCACGGTGACAGGCAGGCAGTGAGGTATACGTCAGCTAAAAGTAGTGTGTTGTGAGCCATAAGACAGTCCTATCAGACTGTGGAAACCTGGTTTTGACAACCTCCCATTAGCATCTCGTGTGAGACTTCACTCACTTTGTGGGTGTTTCCAAAAGGGTTGATGTTGATGCTAAGCGGGTCTTTGTTGGCCACTGCATTGAAAATCCCGAGTCTGTTAGAATCTTATGTGCCAAAAAATGGTTTTGTAGTCTTGGTAAAGGTTGATTTCAAATTGATAGATATGATTGTCTTGATATTTGGAATGTGTGGTTGACATGTGTGAAGAGTTGCAAGAAACATGCTTGGAGCATGAAAAGGTAATAGTTGATGTGTTTATATAACTAACAGTTGGATAATGTGACAACACATAGTAAGCCTTGATTCCAACAAAGTAAAAAGGTAGAAGAAAGGAATTGGGCAAGAATTCATTTGGCTATGTTTGGAAACCCTGATTCCAAATGAATGCGTGCTTTGCATACAAGAAGTCTTCTTAACCTTGATTTTATCTGACATTATGTGGATATGTGCTATAGTCATGAACATGTATTTGACAGGTATATTAGTTAGTTTCCAGTTAAGAATGGATTCGTCAAGGGAATTGGAGCCCCTTGAGAGATGGCATGGACGTGTTCAATTACTAGGCAATGTGCTTGGCACAACAAGGAAAGGTAACTAATATGTTGTTATGTTTATTTATGCACTAAAAGTTATGTGTTCATGGAAATATGATGCAGGGGATTGCATGAAAAAGAGACTGCCATGAAATCTCGAAGAAGGCTCAATTTGAGCTTTCCCTTGGAAGCACTAGGAACCATGGGGATTGAGTCATGGCATTTGTTGTCAGTCTTGTGCTTTTGGTCTTTTGGTGATTTTTTGTGATTGATTAAGGTTTTGTTTGTGTCTAGTGCATGGCCATGCCACTTTGTTCACGGTGTCATATTGTTGTTGGTTTTCCATGGTTTTCTTCTTGTTTGCTTCTCAGTCTTGCCTTTATTGTTTTGAGAGTCTTGGGAATTGGATGGGGAAGGAGGAAGTTAATGGAGCTCAGGGAGAGTTGTGTGGTACTCGGAAGGTACCGCAAGGCCTGGATCAAGCCAATGCATGTACAATGGAAGTTGAAGGTAATAGTATGACAACTACCTTGACTAGTTGGGTCCATCGGTGTAAATGATTGGTGGGAGGACAATCATGGGAAAGCTAACAAGAAAGGTAAAGTGAATGAATGTGAGGCATTAGATTCCTTGGCTATGTTGGGAATGGTTGTTCTCAATGTGTTGCATTTTTTCTAAGGATAAAGGGAGTTCTCTTAACCCATACCTTATGCTATCTAGTAATTATGTTGTGTCCATGATTATGCTAATGTCTATATGCATATACATGTATGTTTGTATGTCATGTTTGACAGGGTCATCATGGATCATGATTATTTTATGCTAATGTTTATAAGTACATATGTATGTATGTATGTCCTTGACTGACTAGATCATTATTATTTTTATGTTGATTTTTATATGTATGTATGTATGCATATCATTGTTTGAATGGATCATCATTGCTTATGCTAATGTTCATGTATATGTATGTATGTATCCATGTATCTATGTCAATTTCCGACAAGGTCATTAAGGATCATTCTTGTTGAAGAATGATTTCTTATGTAGGTGAATAGCATGAAGATGTTCCTGGTCTTACAAGGAATCAATTGGGAGGAGTAGCCCTGACAAATATATGAGGTCAGTATCATGTGGCTATGAGTTGATATTATGTGATTATATTATGTTGATGTTATGGATAGGATATACCGAGGGATGCATCAGCGAAATCAAAGCAGTGTGGTCCTTGGCATGCTAGGATAAGCATGGGTGGTGGAGAGACACTAGAAGAAATGTTGCTTGGTAGAGACAGTGTGGTTTTGGATGTGTGGCACTACTATTGTGCATATGTTGTACATGTTGCATATGTGATGTTGTGTGCACGCGGTGTTGTGTATTTATAATCTGTGTACATGTTTTTTATGCAATGTGATGTACAGGGTGGTACAGATAGTGTTGTGTGAATATTACAAATGCATTGTTGGGTATAGATGGTGTTATGTACATGTTGGATATGCAGTGTTGTGTACATATTGTATTGTGCACATGATGGATATGCGGTGTTGTGTTCATATGGTGTTGTGCGCATGTTGGATATGCAGTGTTGTGTACATAGGGTGCTATGTACATGTTGTATATGCAATGCTATATATATATGGTGGTGTGTGCATGTTGTACATATGTTTTTATGTAAAAATGGTGTTGTGTGCATGATTGTACAAGTGTCGTTGCAAGCATGTGGTGTCGTGTACATGTTGTACATATGGTGTTGTGTGTAGGTGGTGTTGTGTACATGTCATGCATATGGTGTTGTGTACATGTGGTGTCATGTACATGTTGTACATGTGGTGTTGTGTATGTATAACGTTTTTTACACGTTGTATAGGTCATATGATGTACATGTGGGGTTGTGTACACGTGGTGCAGGTGGTGTTGTGTACATGTTGTGCAGGTGGTGTTGTGTATAGGTGGTACTGTGCACATGTTGTACATGTGGTACTAGTGTAAATATTAGGTGCATGTCGTACATGTTGTGTTGTGTACATGTGGTACTATGTATGTGCATTGTGTAGTCATGGCATCATGATATGTGTATTCATTGTGTTATACATAAGGTGTAGGTACATGTATTATGTGGCATTGTACATCAGGTATACATGTATGTATTATGTTGTACATCGTATGTAGGTGTATGTGTGATATGTCAGGTGTAGATGCATGTATTGCATGGTGTTGTATGTTGTGTGTGGTTGTATGTGTGTGATTCACACTATGTGTATGTGCACATGGTTTAGGAGAAGGCATTGGGCTTTTGTCTAGTGTGGCAGCCGATCCAGTGTGTGTACGAAATAAGGACAAAGGTAGAAGCTAAGAATTGATTAAAGGATAAGTATCAGTATTTTATTTTAGTTTTATTATGCATGAGATTTATGATTTTGGCCTATGATGGTTACATGTGATCTATGATTTTGGTTTTGTTAGCACCTAGATTGAAACTCAGGCTGAAGGAAGGCAATGCCAACGTAACCACAAACCACGCTTAGCCAAGTAGCTAGACCTACTAGACCAGGAGAGGGCTCTCTCCATAAGGATATCTGCCAAATTGACTGGATCTAGAAACTAATATTAGGCTAGGTATAGTAGCACAAGTTTTGATTTGATTTTGAAGGGTTTTGCTAGATTAGGAGGAGCCAAACAGTTAGGGCAAGGAAATTAGGTCAAAACTGTAGGGTGTTCGATGGGGCAAGGTAGGCACAATGATCAGAACCTTAGGGTTTGATGAATGAGGTGAAAATATAGGTGAGGAGCTAGGAAGAGCATGTAAACCTCATGGATTCTTCCTAAACTGAAGAAAACATAAACTGTGAAATGTTTACCCAAAACATAGCATAAAAGTTATGGATTCTGCCTTTCAGACTTGTATACATTCACATAAAGAGTATGAAATGGTGAAATGGAATCAAAAATACATTTTAACACATAAAAACATAAGAAAAACTGAACTGAGCATTATAGCACATGGATCCCAAAGAATTATCTACAATTTTTCATTAATCTTCTATTGTAACTAGTACAAAACAATGTCTATCAAAACCTAAGCAATCCCACTAAATCCAACCCTTTACAATGAGAAAGAAAATGAAGATATAGACCTCAATTCAACCTCCTCCCATCCTCAGGGGTCGAATCCCTAAGATGAGGAACTCATCCATCAAAAGCTGAACAAGAAACTAGAATCAAGGAAACCCTAGCAACTTGCCTCTAAAAGGGGGGGAATTGATTCATTTCACTTCAAGAGAAATATTGATCCAATGAATCTCCCCTATAGTAACTAATATTCATCTTATTTACATGCCTAGTCACCATTTACATCAGTAAAAACATCATCCATGAGAGAAAACCCAAAAATTACAATCATGGCACAGTAAAGGGCAAATTTAGCAGAAAATTGTCCTATGCGTAGCGCCCAAGCTCTATGCGCAGCACTTTTTGTAGGGCTATTTTGGAGGCCTTCCTGGTGTCCAAATTGAGCTCATGATAGCTCATTAGAAAGATTGCCCTGTCTACTTTCCAAATCTGCCTTTATTTTCCAATTTGGAGTTGATTGACCCCTCAAAACCCGATTCTCTAAAAACTGCTTCTATGCATAGCACCATGGTCAAAAAGAGGGCAGAAAGGTCATTTTTAGGATTTTTTGACCTTTTGGCTAACCAATTTTGCTCCAAAAGCATAGCAAATGCATAGGGTGCATGTACTCATCATTGTTAATCCAAAAATTCTGACCATTTCCTCATTGGATGCCCCTAGGAAAAGCGCAGCGCCAGTGGCGTTGCACATAGAGCCAATTTTTCTGAGTCAAAAACTGCTAAATTCTTCAAAAATGCAAAAATTCTCAAAACTTACTCAAAATTTGTGGAGAACACCACCATCAAGTGTCTGGGTTAGCCAAGGAAGCTTCAGCAAGCAACCTAAGCCTATCACCCTCCTTTTTTCCTTTGAGGGCTTGTTTTAGCCTTGTCTTCATTTGCTTGACTCTTATGTTACAAATCTTGTTCCAGGTCCTGTAATGGCGAGCCATGTGCCTGATGATTTGATTGTCCCTGTTGGCCCTTTGTAGTAGCTTCTCCAAATGCAAATTGACCCTATCAAGCCATATTTCTCTATCCTCTTCAATCTCATTTTCAAGCCTTTGTTTTGTAGTCAAGATGGTTAGGGTTTCTTCCTCTTGCATTAATAATTTTCCTTTGTCACCTTACCTCTTTGCTTTGAGAAGTTCTAGCTCCATGAGGACCTTTTTGTCACTTAGCTACTTGTTTTCTTGCTCAAGTTATGAAATGACATACTTAGCTCTCGCCAAGTTGTCCATCAGTGCTTGGATCTGTGCATATTTTTCCTTTATGATTATATTTTCATTTGTCGCCTCATCTTGAGCCTCCAAGTCAACTATCTCAATGCCATGATGAATGTGTGGCTATTCTTGTTCATCATGTTCCATCAAATCAAATTCCATTTCTTCTTCGTGATTAAGGCTTTCCTCCAACATCCTTTCCTTCCCTTTATGCAACTTCTACACCTGTTGTACCTGTTGTGTTGATGAAGGAGGCAAGGCCCCTTCCACATTTTGTGGACCAAGAATTTTCCTATGAGTTGGTGAAGAAGGCAAGGCCCCTTCCACATCCGGTGGAGTAAACACTTGCCTATTTGCTGCAAACAACTTTCTAGCTCCTCTGTGATATGTTTTGTAGGTTTCTGGCTTCTCAACAACTTTATTCTCTTTAGACTTCTTAATTTTCTTTACTTTGGCACTGCTGGAAGGCCTTTCTGCTTCTTGAGGCACCGCGAAGGAATATGGGGACCATTGAAGATGTCATCGGCAATAAATGTATCCCAGGAGATGTTGAGGTTGAGATGATGTAGCACAATAATCTTAATCAAGGAATAGTGATAAATATTATTCATCTGCTGGGGGTATGGCCTTTTCTGTACAATGTAGGCCATCTTCTCAATATTCTTTAATAAGAAGTATGGGATGTTCATCATTTTCACTCTTGTGAAGTGCATAAGAAACCTAATATTATAGGTGTATAATCTGGAAAATCTGCCCTCACATGTAAAATACTTCATAATGATCCTCATCATAGGGGCATACTTTTCGTGAAGGAACCTTAAAGGAAAGGTCCTATTCTTTTCATTCATGTACCTGGATTTGATGTATGGCTCGTAGTAGTGTTCATCCAAATCTTGTGCTTTATACCATTTTTCCCCCACATTTAGAATCCTTGTAGCATCATCAATGATGGAGGAGGAAATTGTAAATGTCACCCCGGCAAGAGTTACCTTGTTATCACGAAGATTGGCTACAAAAATCCTGGTCAGCTCAGGATGATGTTGAACTCTTTGTACCTGCTCACAAAGCTCATATCATCCCATATGCTTGAAACAAGAGACAATCATAAGGGAAGCCTCTAACTCTCTAATGTTTGATGGTTCCTCTCTGATAATTCTGCCTCCCTTATGTGGTTTTCTCTGATGTTGAGGTTCATCTTCCATGCTTTCACTACCACTGTTTTCCTCCTCCTCATAATCTTTATCCTCTTTATCCATGTTTTTGAGTTTGAAGCTTTAGAAACCCTAGAGAAGGTAATCAAGAAGTGAGTTATGGTGAATAGGGATAGGGGAAATGGAGAGGAGTTTGTGTGATGTAGGATGAGATATGTATGATGTGAGAGTGAGAAGGGGGTTATTTTTTAGTAGGGACTATTTTGTAAGTAGGGGTTTGGGGGATTAGGGTATAGGGGATAGGTGTATTTGACAGTAGGGAATAGGGAATAGGGATTATATTTACGGATATGACAACAAGATGAGGTAATGAGGGATGTGACAACAAGATGTGGGAATGAACAGGAAAATGTTAAGCAAGGAGGGTTTTTAGACAACTTAGTGTTTGAAAATTTAAATAGCAAACAAACTCAAAAATCATGAAATGAGTGTTGGGAGGATGGTTTAAGGAGTGTACTTACTTGCTTTGAGGCTCTAGGTAGCAAAAGGAGAGATTTAGATGGTTGTTAGGATGGTTTTGATGGTTGTTGGCCCTATGCGCAGCGCCGTACAAAAATACACCGGTGCACAGGCTCTATGCGCAGCGCTCCATTTGTATGTGCAATGCTCTGTCTACATGCGCAGTGCCTCCACAATTTTTGCCTGTGTGCAGTGCTCCTTGCTCGATGCACAGCGCCCAACCACTTTGCCCTGTGCGCATCGCTCCTTGCTCTATGCGCAATGCCCAAGGTTTCTTTGGCCACCAATTCACTGCAACTCCCTTTTTCTCTCTTTGTCAAATGAGCACGATGAAGTTTGAAAAGTGATTTTGAAATCTTATATAGAGGATGATTTTGATTTTTCCTTAGAAAAAACCCACTTTATAATGTTTGTTTGGAACTTTACTTTGTCTTCAAATCTCTATTTAATTCTTTTCTTTCTTTGTCTTTGTTCAGGTGGATGATGCTTTGATGGAGCTGATTTCTTCAACGGCTCGTTTCTTGCAGCAAGGAGAAATGCTTGGGCAGCTTATGGGAATGCTTATTACATAAAATCACTTGAATTACATCAAAAAATATGAACAAACTACATCAGTGAAATAAGAACTTTGTACAATAACCATGACTTGCTACCAATCACTCTTTTTTTATTGGTCTTCCTCATACAATTGATGCCCTTTATTTACACTGAAACTATGCTTTTGACCTTGAAAATGAACCCTAAGACCTAATGGAAACATGACTGCTCTTGATTCTAAAATTAACATAACTGAAACGATCACTGAATGCAACATAAAGATGGGTCAGCAAATGTACCTCATGAGGGAAATTTTGATTTTCTGAGAAGAAGACAACCATCAATGGACCATTTTGGCATGACCTAGTGGAATGATCAAAAATTTAGTATGAGACACCTAAAATGAAAATGAAAAGAGCAGATTTGATCCCTGATGGAAGTATGCATATACTGACACTAACATTGGCCTTATTTGGGATGGCAGCTCCTTGGAGGTGTCAAGAACACCATAGACCAAGTGCCTAGCTGATTGGGCCAATACAATCAAACAAATGAAAGACTGAAAACTTTTTGAAATTTTTGAAAAATGACTCAATACAAACTAAAAACTGACTCAAAACCGACTCTAGACTGACTCAAAAACCAACTAAAAACAGCACAAAGCATTTAAGCTTTATAGCCTTCACTTCGGGCCCCAAGCTCAAATGACATTGTACTTCAAATCTTGCAAGGAAAGAAAATTGGTATATACAATGACAATGAAACAACTTCAACAAGCTACATCAGAAATAATAGTGTTTCAGGAGCCTACCATTCACTGGTCCTCCTGAGCATTCTTGACCATCCATTTCCTTTAATAAAAATGCATTCTGTCCTCGATAGGCTGAGATTTTATAAGGTCCTTTCCACAGATTTTCAAACTTACCATGTTTCCTTTTTTCTACATTTCGTGCATCCCATCGCAGCACTACATCTTCCCGCTGAAACTTTCCTGCCTTGGTCTTGCGATCATAAATTTTATTTATCTTCTCTTGTAGTTGGAAAGTATTTAGAGAAACCTCTTCCCTTGTTTGTTGAAGGTGAATCATTTGATTGATCTGGTGCTAAATATCATCTTCTTCACTGTCGACTTCTTGCAATAATCTCATGACTAGGACTACAAGGGATGTAGGAAACACCGTATCAGTACCATAAACCAATTCAAAAGGTGACATGCCTATTGATTTCTTACTGCTCACTCTGTCGGCCCACAAAACATTGACAAGCTTTCGATGCCAATTCTTTTTGTTTGCCTCCAACATATTTTTAATAATGTTTACCAAGGATTTATTTGAAGACTCAGCTACTCCATTGTCCTGCGGATAGTATGTCATGGAATGACCCAATGTGATGTTATATTTGTTGCAAAACTCAACCATTTTCTTCAACTTAAACATTGTTGCATTGTCTGTAATAATCTTGTGACGGGAACCAAAACGAGACAAGATATTGGACTCTAAAAATTGAATGATTACCTTGTCCGTAGCTTGCATTGTCGGAATGGCTTCGATCCATTTGGTGAAGTAATCGGTAGCTGTAAAAATCCATATGTGTTGTGCTGATGATGTAGGATGAACCACTCCTATGAAATCAAGCCCCCACTACTGGAATGGTGCATTAACTACAACTAGCTTCAAAGGAAGAGGAAGCAGCTTCCTTTTTCCCTGAAAAATTTGACATTCGTGGTAGCTCATGATTGTTTTATATAAATCTGAAAATAAAGATGGCCAATAATACCTTTCTCTCAAGATTTTATTGGTTTTTGTTTTCCAAAACAAGTGACCCCCACAATCTCCTCTATGAAAATCATTCATTACCTGCTAAGCCTCACTTTCAACCAAACAATTAAGAAGAACCCCTCCTGGATCTTTGCAATAGAGAGCACTATCTAAAATGCATAATTTTGTAGACTTCAGTTTTAGTGATCTACCTTTACTTTTCAACATTCCAGGAGGAGGAGAAAGATGTTGAAGAACATATACTTTATCGGAATACCAAGGTGAGTTGAGAAACATCTCTAATACCTGAATGAGCGTGCCACCATCTTCATCATCTAACCTTACTACAATAAGATTTATGTCTAGGGCATGAAGATTCGACTCAACCATGAGTTTTTCCAAGCCTTGACCTTTGATCAATTTTGTGGGCTTAATCTCAAGATCATACTCTAACATCGCTGCTATCCACTTACCTCTTCTTCCTTCTGGATCAATTTGCATGAGGAGAGCTTTGACAGCCGCGTTGGGAACAAATGCTATGGTATGAGAATGTAGAATGTAAACTTGAAAATCCTTCAATGCCTTTATAAGAGCCAAAGCTTGCTTCTCAATGATTTTATAGCAAAGAGCTGCATCCTTTATAGTCCGACTCGAAAATTCAATGGGTTGCTCCACCTGATCCTTCTTTTGCATCAACATCGCAGCCAAAGTATGCTCAGATGCAAATGAAACTGATCAAAACATGGGCTATGGTCAAAGAAAGATTTACCAAGTTGAATGACTTCATGGCATCCTCGGTCCATTTCACAGTGTTTTCCTTCTTCAACATATTAGTTAACTCATGCAAATGCTCAGCCAAATTTGGTATAAATCTATGTAAGAATTTCATCTTACCGTTTAAGGCTTGGATCTCCTTTTTGTTGCGCGGAAAGTCTATTTTCTGAATTGCCTCCACCCTACAAGGATCAATACGAATACCATCTTTGGAAATTATATGACCGAGGAGCTTACCTTCCTCCATGGCAAAAAGACTCTTCTTTGGATTTAAAGAAATCTCGAACTCCCTGCATTTCTGAAAAACAATCCTCAGGTGGTGTAAATGCTCATCATCAAAACCAAAAAATACTGTCAAGTCATCTAAGTAAACCACTAAGAAAACATCCTTCTCGTTAGCGAAAGCTATATCCATGGCCCGTTGAAAAGTGGCCCCGGCATTCTTCAACCCAAACGGCATCTTGGCATATTGAAAATTCCCCATGGTGTTGTGAAGGCAGTCTTGTCTTGGTCTTTTTCATGCACCAAAATTTGATTATAACCTGAGTAGCCATCTAGTAGTGACATATGTGATGCTCCAACTACTCTTTGCAGAATGTGGTCCATCTTAGGAAGAGGATAATTATCTTTCAAGGACACTTTATTTAGGTTCCGAAAATCAATGCACAACCTTATCTCTCCAGTCTTTTTTCATACCGGGACCAAATTTGAAACCCAATCAGAGAATCTAATTGGAACAATGATACCAGCTTTAAACAATCTATTTACTTCTTTCTCGATGGATGGCAACAGCTTTGGGTTGATCCTCCTCAACTTTTGTCTAAAGGGTTTTTGATCCGGCTTGATAGGAATGGTGTGTTGAATGATGTTCTTGTCATACACTTTCAAATCTGAGTAATCCCAAGCAAAAACATCAGAAAATTCAGAAAGCAACTTAACATACTTATCCTTTGACTCGAAAGATAATGTTTTTTATAACTTAACAAGCTTAGGCTGGTCCGTTGTTCCAATGTTTACATCTTCAACTCCTTTGTCAGTAGGAACCAAGGTTGGTTTTCTCACTACATCATCTTGATCAAACAACTCCTCTAAAGGTATAAGACCTCTAGGAATAACATTATCCTTTAGCTGTAAAAAATCCATTTGATTTACCTCAATGTCTTGTTCATTGGAATCACAAACATCATCAATGAAAGCATCCTTAAACTTCCCTTCATTCTGCAAAAAGGAATTAATTTCATTGTCATCCCAGAAAACCTGCCAATATCTCAAATTATCAGGAACAGTAGGCCTATGTTTGACATGAATTTCAAATTTATTGCTAGAATTCATTGGAATTTTCAGATTGCTCGCTGTTGTAGCAAGTGAATTAGAAATGATGTTTTGACTTCTCGGCACCACTGTCAATGTGTATTCTGGAAACATCTTGAAGATATCCAGGATTGCGTTCCTATAAGCTCTCATCCGTGGATGCTTCGCTTCATATTCTCCTTTGATTTGTTTAATCACTAGATCTGAATCACCATAAACAGAAATCCTTTTCACACCCAGCTTCGTCAAAATATTTAGACTTGTAATCAATGCCTCATACTCTGCTTCATTTTTAGAGCAATCGAAAGCTAATTTAAAGGAACACACTCTAACATTACTTGGAACTTTGTCTAGCTGAAAAACAGGACTTCGAATCCAAATTCCAATACCCGCACCATCCTTACCCAAAGCACCATCAAAGTCCATGCTCCAAAGGCCGTCTTCGTCTTCCAGATGTTGGAATTATACTATTGGCTCAATCTTACCCTTGTTGGTTGCTTCATTTTTCTGTTCTTTACTGACTTTCTGCTCCTGTGGAGGCTGCTCAGAAGTAATTGCCACTTTTTTTTTTTCTTGATTAAGAACTACTCTAAAACCCTCAGAAATTTCTGGTACATCTTCTACTTCTACAAGTTGAATATCTAAATCCTCAAAGAATATTGTTTCTTCTATGCGCTCAAAGCATTCATATAACCATGATGATAATCATCAAATTCGGTGTCCAAAACAAAATCATTTGCTAATATGTAATCCTCATCCTTTAGAATGTCGAAACTTTTTGCATACTCCTCATATTTGGTCAGAAATATAGGCATACCATCTGTAGTGAAGAAATGATTTAATTTAATTACCGGATCTTACTCCCCTTCTTCTTCCTCTCCTTCAACATAATTCTATTATAACGGGGTTCTGATCTGTTGTTGTTGTTGCACTAGTTGTTTCGGTGCCTTTTGCTCTCTTTTCTTGATTCGGAATTGGGGCTACTGTTGCCCTCTAAATTTTGGGTTCTGGATCTGCATTTCAGGTCTGTCTGTGATAGACAACCATCAACCATCCTTTCCATTGTTTGAATCAATGTATCCATATTTACATCTAAAGTAGATGCTTCTTCTTTCACGGTCACTCTTTTCTCTAATCCATTCTTGCTCTTTTGGCCAGCAAGTTCACTTCTACGCTTACAGCATTCTTTTGCATGTCTTCTAGAGTTGTAGGATCACGTTCACGCAACTAATATGCCATATCGTCATCAAATCCATCTGGAAACTTAAGAAAATCCAATCCCTCTGGTGGTTTGATATTTGGACTCGGAATAGCATTGTATACTGCATTAAATCTCACACAATAGTCTTGCACACTCTTGCCAGCATTTCTTTTGATGTTCTCATATTCAGACAAAATCTGAAGGGGATTCTTCTTCACCTCCCACTGATCTAGGAACTGCTTCTGAAGGATAGGTAGAGTAGTGATAGAAGTTGTTGGTAGGGCTCTGAACCATTTCCGAACTTCTCCTCCAAAACTTTATACAAATAGACTCATCATCACATCTTCACTTTCAACTTCATGGACGTCAAAGAAATCATTCATCTTGTCTACATGTTGTTGAGCTGTAATAGTTTAGGTGTTGTTGAAGAAAGGTATTTTGGTTTGATAATCAGGGGGCATGGCACCAGGATTTTGAGGAAAACCAAGGGGTGCATATCGGGCAGCCATAACTGGAGGTGGGGGAGGTGGAGGAGGTGGTGGATTTAAAACAAGGATTGGGATATTCGGTATAATCAAAGGGGGATTAACAATAGTTTGAGTGGTGTGAACAATCTATGAAGAAGAAGGTAGAGGATGAGGGATAGTTTGAGTGGTAGTAGATGCAATGGAAGTATTTTGAAAATCGAAAGATGGCCTATGAATCTTATTTTTCACCCAAGTGTTTAAGTTTGAAGAGAGGTTTTGCAAGTGATCAAGAGTGTGAATAAGTTGTGACCCTGATTTATTTTGTGAAAACAAGTCTTAAATAGGGTTATCAAGAGACATAGAGGAATCAACAACTATCTGATCAATCCAACTTAAATATTTACTGCGAAATAAACTCTGCTCAAAATTAATATCAAACTCAATGTCTTGCAAAGTGTCTAACTTTCCCGGGAGTGAATTAACTCAAGGAATGAAATCCTTACTTGATTGTTCTCCGACTAAACTAGATTTCTCTGCAACTTTCCTAGATTTTTGCCCAATTTTATGAGGATCACTGACAATGGTTGGAGGATTTGGATCTGGATTGGATCTGGTGTACTTTCAAGAAGACAGTATGTCTAATTTCAAAAATTAAGATATTGCTTTACAACTTTCCAATTCAACCTATCATTAAATTCTAAAACTCATCATCCACGAGCTTAAGAATTCAAATAAAACATATTACTGGGGTGATTAATTTCTAATCTTTCATTCCCCAGTACGGTCACCATTATGTTAGCACCTGCATTGAACCTCAGGCTGAAGGAAGGCAATGCCAGGGTAACCACAAACCATGCTTAGCCAAGTAGCTAGCCCTACTAGGACAAGAGAGGACTCTCTCCGTAAGGATCTCAGCCAAATTTACTGGATCTAAAAATTGATATTAGGCTAGGTATAGTAGCACAAGGTTTGATTTGATTTTGAAGGGTTTTTCTGGATCAGGAGGAGCCAAATAGTTAGGGCAAGGAAATTAGGTCAAAACTACAGGGTGTTCGATGGGGCAAGGTAGGCACAATGATCAGAACCTTAGGGTTTGATGGATGAGTGAAAATACAGGTGAGGAGCTAGGAAGAGCATGTAAACCTCATGGATTCTTCCCAAAATGAAGAAAACACAGACTGTGAAATATCTACCCAAAACAGAGCATAAAAGTTATGGATTCTGCCTCTTAGACTTGTATACATTCACATAAAGAGTATGAAATGTTGAAATGGAATCAACAATACATTTTAACACATGAAAAAAAAAACAAACAAACAAATAAATTGAACTGAGCATCATACCACATGGATCCCAAAGAAATAGTTGCAATTTTTCATTAATCTCCTACTATAACTGGTAAAAAATGATGTCTATCAAAGCCTAAGAAATCCCACTAAATCCAACCCTTTACAATGAGAAAGAAAAAGAAGATATAGACCTCAATTCAACCACCTCCCATCCTCAGGGGTTGAATCCCTAAGATGACGAACTAATCCATCAAAAGTTGAACAAGAAAATGGAATCTAGGCAACCCTAACAACTTGCCTCTAAAAGGGAGGGAACTGATTCATTTCACTTCAAGAGAACGTTTGATCCAATGAATCTCCCCTCTAGTAACTAATATTTATCTTATTTACATTCCTAGTCACCATTTACATCAGTAAAAACATCATCCATGAGAGAAAACCCAAAAATTATAGTCATGGCACAGTAAAGAGAAAATTTAGCAGAAAATTGTCCTATGCGCAGTACCCAAGCTCCATGCACATCACTTTTTATAGGGCCATTTGGAAGGCCTTCCCAGTGTCCAAATTGAGCTCATGATAGCTCATTAGAAAGCCTGCCCTATATACTTTCCAAATCTTCCTTTAGTTTCCCATTTGAAGTTGATTTGATCCCTCAAAAACTGATTCTCCCAAGATTGCTTCTATGCGCAGCGCCATGGTCAAAATGAGAGCAGAAAGGTCATTTTTTAGGTGTTTTTTGACCATTTGGCTTACCAGTTTTGCTCCAAAATCTTAGAAAATGCACAAGTTGCATGTACTCATCATTTTGAATCCAAAAATGCCGATAATTTCCTCATTAGATGCCCCTAGGAAAAGCGCAGTGCTAGTGGCGCTATGCATAGAGCTAATTTTTCTGAGTCAAAAACTGCTAAATTCTTCAAAAATGCAAAAATTCTCAAAACTTACTCAAAATTTGTGGAGAACACCACCATAAAGTGTCTAGGTCAGCCAAGGAAGCTTCAGTGAGCAACCTAAGAGTATCACCCTCCTTTTTTCCTTTTAGGGCTTGTTTTAGCCTTGTCTTCATTTGCTTGACTCTTATGTTACAAATCTTGTTCCGAGTCCTGTAATGGCGAGCCATGTGCCTGATGATTTGATTCTCCCTGTTTACCCTTTGTAGCAGCTTCTCCAAATGTAAATTGACCCTGTCAAGCCATATTTCTCTATCCTCTTCAATCTCCTTTTCAAGCCTTTGTTCTGTAGTCAAGGTGGATGGGGTTTCTTCCTCTTGCATTACTGATTTGCCTTTGTCACATTGCCTCTTTGCTTTGAGAATTTCTAGCTTCATGATGACCTATTTGTCACTTAGCTGCTTGTTTTCTTGCTCAAGGTATGAAAATACATAAGTTGTCCATCAGTGCTTGGATCTGTGCATCTTTTTCCTTTATGATTATATTTTCATTTTTCACCTCATCTTGAGCCTCCAAGTTGATTATCTCAATGCCATGATGAATGTGTTGGTGTTCTGGTCCATCATGTTCCATCAAATCAAATTCCCTTTCCTCTTCACCATTGAGGCTTTCCTACAGCATCTTTTCCTTCCCTTTATTCACCTGTTGCACCTGTTGTACCTATTGTGTTGATGAAGGACGCAAAGCCCCTTCCATAGTTTGTGGAGCAAGCATTTGCCTGTGAGTTGGTGAAGAAGGCAAGGCCCCTTCCACATTCGGTGGAGTAAACACTTGCCTATTTGCTACAAACAACTTTCTAGCCCCTCTCTAATATGTTTTGTAGGTTTCTGGCTTCTCAACAACTTCAGTCTCTTAAGCCTTCTTACTTTTCTTTACTTTGGCACTGCTAGAAGCCCTTTCTGCTTCTTGAGGCACCGGTGGAGGAATTTGAGGACCATTGAAGATGTCACTGGCAATAAATGTATCCCAGGAGATGTTGAGGAGGTTGATATGATGTAGCACAATAATCTTAATCAAGGAATAGTGATAAATACTATTCATCTGCCGGGGGTATGGCCTTTTCTGTACAATGTAGGCCATATTCTCAATATTCTTGAATAATAAGTACAGGATGTTCATCATTTTCACTCTTGTGAAGTGCATAAGAAGCCTAATATGATAGGTGTATAATCTAGAAAATATGCCCTCACATGTAAAATACTTCATAATGGTCGTCATCATAGGGGCATACTTGTCGTGAAGGAACCTGAAAGGAAAGGTCCTCTTCTTTTCATTCATGTACTTGGATTTGATGTATGGCGCATAGTAGTGCTCAACCAAATCTTGTGCTTTATACCGTTTTTCCCACACATTCGTAATCCTTGTAGTATCAGCAATGATGGAGGAGGAAACTGTAAATGTCACCCCGGAAAGAGTTACCTTGTTATCACGAAGATTGGCTACAAAAAGCCTGGTCAACTCAGGATGATGTTGAACTCTTTGTACCTTCTCACAAAACTCATAGAAACCCTAGAGAAGGTAATCAGGAAGTGAGTTATGGTGAATAGGGATAGGGGAAGGGGAGAGGAGTTTGTGTGATGTAGGATGAGATATGTATGATGTGAGAGTGAGAAGGGCGGTATTTTTTAGTAGGGATTGTTTTGTAAGTAGGGGTTTAGGGATTTTGTTTGGGGGATTAGGGTATAGGGGATAGGTGTATTTGACAGTAGGTAATAGGGAATAGGGATGATATTTAGGGATATGACAACAAGATGAGGGAATGAGGGATGTGACAACAAGATGTGGAAATGAGCAAGAAAATGGTAAGCAGGGAGGGTTTTTAGACAACCTAGGGTTTGAAAATTTAAACAGCAAACAAACTCAAAAATCGTGAAATGAGTGTTGAGAGGATGGTTTAAGGAGTGTACTTACTTGCTTTGAGGCTCTAGGTAGAAAAAGGAGCGATTTAGATGATTTTTAGGATGGTTTTGACGGTTGTTAGCCCTATGCGTAGCGTCATGTACAGGTGCGCAGCACCCTATTGTATGCGGAGCGCCGTGCAAAAATACACCAGTGCACAGGCTCTATGCACAGCACTCTGTTTGTATGTGCAACGCTCTGCCTGTGTGTGCAATGATCTGCCTACGTGCACAGCGCCTCCACAATTTTTCCCTGTGTGCAATGCTCCTTGCTCGATGTGCAGCGCCCGACCACTTTGCCCTGTGCACAGCACTCCTTGCTCTATGCGCAGCGCCCAAGGTTTCTTCGGCCACCAATTCGCTGCAACTCCCTTTTTCTCTCTTTGTCAAATGAGCATGATGAAGTTTGAAAAATTATTTTGAAATCTTATATAGAGGATGATTTTGATTTTTCCTTAGAAAAAACCCACTTTATAATGTTTGTTTGGAACTTTTACTTTGTCTTCAAATCTCTGTTTAATGCTTTTCTTTCTTTGTCTCTTTTCAGGTGGATGATGCTTTGATTGAGCTAATTTCTTCAATGGCTCATTTCTTGCAGCAAGGAGAAATGCTTGGGCAGCTTATGGGAACACTTATTACATAAAATGACTTGAATTACATCAAAAAATATGAACAAACTAAAATACTCTATTTTCATCTCAAAAACATGTTTTTGAGATGAAAATTACATCAGTGAAATAAGAACTTTGTACAATAACCATGACTTGCTACCAATCACTTTTTGTTTTTTGGTCTTCCTCATACCTTTGTTACCCTTTATTTACAATGAAACTATGCTTTTGACCTTGAAAATAAACCCTAAGACCTAATGGAAACATGATTTCTCTTGACTCTGAAAATAACATAACTGAAACCATAACTGAATGCAACATAAAGATGGGTCAGCAAATGTACCTCATGAGGGAAAATTTGATTTTCTGAGAAGAAGACAACCATCAGTGGACCATTTTGGCATTACCTAGTGGAATGATAAAAAATTCAGTATGAGACACCTAAAATGAAAATGCAAAGAGCAGATTTGATCTGTGATGGAAGTATGCATATACTGACACTAACAGGTTTATAATGGTTACATGTGATCTATGATTTTGATCTATGATGGTTGTGTTTCGAGCTAACCTGATGTGATACATTTATACACAATGATTGGTCAAAGATGCTAGTTTAACTCGTTGTGACAAGAAGCGTATAGAATTGCAAGTATACGTTATTGACGGGCCACCAATGAGGTATGATTTGAAGTTATTTTAAATATAATGGAAATTATGTGCTTGGTATAGGAAAGCATGAAATGTCCATTTGGGTGGTCGAAATTGATGGCAAGCATTAGAAGCAACAGAAAAAGTAATTGAAACATGCAGTAGTATGTTGGTAAAGCACTTGAGGAGAAGGGTCATTGTGGGACACTAGTACCCAATAGATTCCATTGATTTCCATGAGCATGTTATGACTGGTTTGAGAGTTTTAAGTCGGGGATGCCTTAGTTTTTGGACCTTCTAATGCGAGGAAACCTTGACAAGGGATGGACTGCCTGGGATGGGGGTGCCAGCAAAACATGGAAGGTGTGTGACTGCATGGAAGGGGGTGACTGATTACTCGAGGGACTGTGTAGCAAAGAAGGGAATTTCGGGGATGGATTTTCTGTGATCATTAGTATTGCCATATGGAATCATATGCACATTGGGAGTGTGCCCTAGAACAATGAGTCGATAACTATTCACTGAGAGGAAAAGTGGTGCAGGATTGTAGCGTTGGACATTGGATGCAACTTTGACTTTAACAGTGGATTCTGGACTTCCGCGGAAGGAGGTGAATCCTAGTATTACTTTGAGGGTGGAGGTGTGTGCCTCTAGATTCCCTTGTTGCAGGTGCAGGAAATGTATCATTCTATTTGTTGGTTGAGAAAATGTACATATGTGTATATGTGTGTATCATTGTAAATACTATATCGAGATGGATTTATAAAGCTCCATAGACAGTATGATTATTTGTTTGTCAAAGCAAATGAGTATGTGTATATATGTGGTTATTATTGTAAAACAGTAATGAGTTGTGTTATAAAGCTCCAATAAATGGTATGTTTGTCATGTTTTAGCATATGGTCATTGTAAATATTACAACAAGCTGTGTTATAAAGCTCCATGGGAAGTATGTTTTGCTTATAACAGCCTTGTTGGTTATAGGTGTCATTGAACACTGAGGATAATGTTCCCCCAAGGGGGAGGGTTCTGTAGTAGCCCCGGTAAATATTCATGTAAAAATATATAAGACCATGGTCATGGGACATGTATTCCAAGCTGAATGGTGGGAAAAACATCATAGTGGTTGTTCATTCGATTATTATGGCTAAAGGAAATTGGAAAAGGCAATGGCAAAGGCTTTGGAAAGGAAAAGTGGAATTTATTGGCATTTTTTTATGAAAACAAAGGAAATTAGGAGAAAATGAAGGTTAAAGGTCACAGGTTGCATGTAAGGAGGAAAATGAAGGAAAATAATGGAAAATGAATAAAATAGATGCCTCATTGATAAAAAGGATTATGAGGATCAGTGGGTAGGTTTGGTTAGTTCAGTTTTGCAGCTCTCTCATTATTCTCTCCCTTTCTCATACTCTTGGATTCTTAGAGCTTTCTTGAAGCACTCTTGGAGAGTGTAACATACTTGGATTTTTGGAGCAAGAAGGTAAAGGAAGAGCAGGAAATCTCAAGAAGATATCAGGATCAGCAAGTACAGTGGGTTTTGCTTGCAGGTCCCAAGTTGCATGTATGTTTTCCTCACTAGTTTTGGCATGCATGGCATATGCATGTGGTTTCTTGGTTATGATCTATCATTGGCATGGAGGATGGCCATGATTGACAGTGGATTTTCCTAGCCTTGCTATTTCATGGATAGCCATGGTGGTGTGGGTTTACTTCTTTGTTCTTTTTATTGTTTCTCATGTTTCCTTAGCTTGGGTTGAGTTATTAGTCCTAGAAGCCCTAGTTGGACAGACGCTCTAGAAGCCCTGTAACAACTTGGGTTAAGTTACTAGTCCTAGAAGACTTGGTTAGACAAACACTTTGGAAGCCCTTGGTGGGTTGAGTTACTAGTCTTGGAAGCCCTAGTTGGACAAACATTCTAGAAGCTCGATAAAAGTTATGGGTTGAGTTACTAGTCCTGGAAGCCTTGGTTGGACAAACACTCTTGAATCCATGGAAGGCTTGAATAGAGACCAATCTGATGATGGTTTTGTGATGTCCGACTGTGAGGTGGAATCATTGTTTTATGGGTTGAGGTGGATGGCCTCTAGAAGCCCTTGATGGTTTTGGATTGATGTATTCTATGATATCCCACATTCATGCTTAGAATATGGCACGAGGGTGAATGGCTGAAGAGAGATTTGGCCCAGCCATTCTAGGGTCGGGTGGAACGTGGTAGTCATTCTAGGTTGGCTTTTGTATCATTAATATGAGGTTATTTCTCCTTTTTATCTCATGAGTATTATACTGGTTTATATGTGGATTATATGGTTGTTGTTTCCTTGGTATTTTTGTTGTTATTATGTTGGTTATGAATGTGTATTATGACAGTGGCTATGTATGGCTCCCATCATGTTTTTACTTGTATATGAATGAACAATGTATCTATGTCCTAATGGATGAAACTGTAGCTAATGTGATAAGGAAACAATGCTTCATAGTGAATCTCAGATAAGTATGAAACCCCTATGATTAGATATGTTGTTTACACCTGTAGATTGCATTGATGCCAAGTGTTTGAAAGAATGTCAGTCCCGATTGGGGATGATCAAGCCTAGTCCTGGAGTTAGTTTTTTGTTTATTAGTCTTGTCATCATGTGTTTAATGGATTCTAGAAGTTACAACAAGTTTTCGGCAGTGGCCAGAATTCTAGGCTTGAAAAGTGCCTTAAATTCCTCGGACTCTAGCACAGGTCTGCTGGAAATAGTCCCTATACACAAGCATGTAGGCTTGTGGGAGCGTCCAAAGCTCTCTGGACGCTGGCATGCCCATAGCACTGGCATGTCTAGAGGTCTAAAACCTCAATGGGACCCAGGGGTTGGTTAGCAAAAAGGTTGGGATGGTTCTTAGGGGTGTTGTTGGTTATGTTGAAGGTTTCTATGGTGTGTCTCCATCGGTTCCACTTCCTTAACATGAATTAGGAGGTCGAATCATATCACAGTAACTTCTCGTCACATGTTTACCCCGGTTGATCGATTACTTGGGTAGATGTGTGAGGAGGGTGTTACATAATAGGAGTAGACTTCAAGAATCATGGTCGCAAGCATTACTTATTTGTCACATAATTCAATCCAATGAGTTATGGCATTAAATTTTACCATATTCCACAATCGCTAAGCACATCAAAACATAACCATGGTCAAAAAAGATCTTGAGTATCAATCTCATTGTTATACTTCTATCATCATGGTTGTCATGCATTTCACAAACAAATAGTGTCAAGTTACTATCTACTAGAATCAAAGTGCTAACCTTCTTTATCGAATTAAGATATCCAAAATGATAAATGTTAGCCAAACATCAAGTATACCACTATATCAAAGATCAACATTAAGTAACCTCATAGAATCAATAAGTTCATCATGTTCAAGAAGTAAGATAGTTGTTCAATACCAAGTGCGCCATTTCATCATAAGAACCATGGATCCAAATCACTTTCATATGCATGCATGGGCCATTTGTGAAGGGGTCATACTCAACATACCTTAAGGATTACCTTGCCATCCAATATTACAGCTGAAACATAAATTGAAACAATATACCATGCATACCTTGTAGCATTCAAATACTCATGCACCTTTTCATTTGACATAGGCAGCTTGTAGTACTTAGTCATTTTTTCATCAGGTGCCTCTTTACATTTTCCAGCTCTAGCTTTTATTTCTTGCATATCAAATGATCCTCAAGAAGGATCCACTTATCACATCTCATTAAGGAGGTTAGAAACATCTATATACTCAAATATACATGCAGGAAGTATACAATAATCAGATATATAAGTCTAAACAAAAGTAAAGACATAAAGGAGCATCATAAGTCAAGAAGTACTTATCTTCAATGAGAGGTGATCCTCTCCCTCTTGAACCAACCTTCAGAGACATCACTATCCATTGTCCACATAACAATGTTTCCTTCAATAAACTTTATCAACAACGAGGCCTACTAGGGACTATCCCATCTAGGGCTTCATCAAATATGTCACAAGTACTTGAGCATCTTCATATTAACCATGCTAGGTTTCATATCTCAGATATTTTCCATAAACCATAGTTTCTCTCAAACCATAACCTCATGTTGGCTTGTGGGGGCCTAACCCAGGTTCGAAGTTAATTAGCCAAACAAATCCCTGTACTACTGGTCCTTTTGGCAATAGTCCTCAAAGCGCGGACTGAGGTCTCACCTGAAGTAGTATGGGGGGGTATTAGAACCAGGTTTCCGCACCCTTGAGATGTCTGAAGGGTTGACTTGGTCCAACTGCTAGTCCCTGCACGCAGGTTACTTCACGCACTTCCCTGGTCTTCGCGCCCTAATATACTCGCCTTCGCACAAACCTAACCAAGGTTTGTCGGGCTTCCACGCTACTAAAGCAGCGCTCTGCACTATTTCCCTAAGTTCCGCCTACGATCTTACTTATCATCCTACACCAATTAGTTATCTTCGCGTAAATGGATGCCTTACGTTAGATTTATTTATACAGCACATTCATATGAGTTCACGTAGAAAATAAATAATACACTTGCAATTTATACCCAATAATACTTTAAACAGGAAAAGATACACATAAATATGATGAAACTTCTCTTTATTAATGCTTTCAACGGTTACAGACTTGACCTGCCTTGCGCACTCAGCTGCAGGGGTTTGCGCACTCAACTGCAGACTACTAGGCCTTTACGCACTCAGTTGCAAAGCCTTCTCCTACTCTACAATCCAAAGACACACTTTACACTTCGACTCAATCTCTTAGACTCATCCTGCTTCTATTTTATTCGCTAATTCGCTCTCTTCTACACTTAGAGCCTCGCTCTATTTATACAATCCCATGGTTCGTGGACCATGGGTAGGTTTATCAACCCGACATTACATTACAAAAACAAGGGTGGACAACCCTGTGACTCTATTATGACTTCGCTCTTTGTACCCACAAATCGTGGAGATTTTATAAAGGACTTGGTCAAAACTTGGGCTTTAAGCCCCAAAACATGCCTTGGGGGGATTCCATGCCCAAGATGCCCCCAACACAAACATCATGACTCGCCCTTTAGTCACTCTGTCAGTGCGGAGATCTTCGCGTGGATTCCCTCCAACTCTACCCGAACCGCTGCAAGGTCAACAGAGCACTGAGCGACCACCTGTTGAATCTCATGGACCCGTTGTTCTGAGACCGCGGTGTTGGAACTGCTTCCCTGGACCTGTTCCTGCATCCCCTACATTTGCGCGAGCTTGCCTTCAATTTTTACTGTGATAGTGAAGGCCTCGTCGATCTAAGGCTGAACACGCACCTTTAGGACTGCTTCTTTGTGTCGTGTTGCGTCCACCTGCTCTTTCAGTGCTTTAGCCTGTTGCATGCGCTTGAGCCTCTGAGTGAGGGCCACCGACTGTGCGGTCCCTTTGACAATGTCGTACTCTTGCTGGAGCTCACGCACTTCTGTCTCTAAGCACTGGATGTTGGGGTCCTCTTGCAGATTCATGAGGACCTTAAATGACTCCTCCAACATTCTCGTGCAGTCCCTTACTGCACTGTCGATCTCTTCCAGCCATGATGCAATAGCGCGAGTGTGTTATTCCCTTACTTCCGAAGGGGTGGACCATTGCACCTTCAACCACAGCTCTGCTATTTGAAGGTTCAACTCTAACTGAACCCTAGTCATTTCTTCTCGCGCTTTGCGCACCCCTGCTGCTAGCCTATGGATGTGCACCTCTGCTGGTGTGTTTGCTGGGATGGCTATTTCAGGGACCATCTAACACCCTTCCTCTAGTACCTGTACCATCTACATGTTCTGTTCCAACACTTCATCACGTTGCAAGCTCAACTGCTCCATGTTGATATTTTTCTTGCTTAGAACTTGCAAAGCGCGGCTCTGCCTAGCCCGTAGTTCTACAGTAATCCCATCCTGCAGAACGTATATCGTCTCCCGTGGGAGTGCAACCATGTTGATCACGATACCCTTCAGTGTGCTAATCATAGACCTGTCGACCTCATTTGTTATCACCAGTGCACGATGGTGTTTGTTGTCCGGGTGCGCAGCATCTCCTCTGTTGTAGTTGTCCCTACTGCGAGGCTAGTCGAGAGGGTACCAGCCTAAGGAGAGCACACCTGCAACTCCTGCAGCTACACTCTGAGGGCCCCCAACATAATCTGCTTCTCTTGTGTGAAATTCTTGAGGGCCTTGGAGGTGACATCGCTTACCATCTCGTCGATGTTGTGCAGATCACCCTCAGTAAGGGTGATCGGCTCAATAGACAACTTTGACGCCTTGACCTTCTTGCGAGGCCCCACCCGCTCGCTCGGGTGCTGGCGCTTTAGTTGTGTTGACGCGGTTTGTGGGTCAACGCCACCCTCCTCTTCCTCTGCTTCCTACCCATGCGAAGGTGACTTTTGGCCCTCGCGTGCCTTCTCGCTTGCCTCCTACGTTGTTGCTGCTGCTGCGGCCTTTTTCTGTTCTGCTACTGTCTGTGCAGCGTTCCGCGCCTTCTACACTTTTGCTGCCACTGCCTCTTGCCTTCTCTTCTCTGCCAACTATGCCATGCGCAGTTTGGCCTCCTCTTTCTTCTTTTGTGCCACAAACTTCTCCATTATCGCGATCTCTGGGGCGCGCCACTCCGGCGACCATGTCTCTAGTACGTCAAAGATCACGTCATCCGTGGCTAAAAAGGGTAGCTCTCTCCATTGCTTGGTCGAGTCCTTGCACTCTCTGATATAGATGTTGTGGAGGTCCGCTTTAAATTTTGCAAAACTTTGCAGGCTGTTGTAGACAGTGGGTGATAACTGCAGCTTGCAGTTAATCCCCATTCTGATGTTCATTTCCATGAACACCCAGAATATCTTACTGTCACGGATCCGGTTCACGTCCTTTGTGGCCCAGAGCGAAGCGTACTTTGTGGCCTTCGACAGATCCCTGTCAATTGTGGGGAACTAACTGTCCTCCGACAATTCCCCTACCACGAGCACTATGGACAGCAGAAGCCATGCATAGTGGAACGTTTTGCCTTGTTGTTGAGCCTCGCGGAAAATTTCTAGCAACTCCTTGAAGAGGAACTCAGACCAGTTAAACTGGACCCCCTCCGCGCACTACTTAGCAAGTGTTACCACTGGCGCGGGTACCTTGTCTGTGCGGCACTTGCACATAACCTTACTTGCCAGTATTTGGGTCGCCACTCTTACTGCTTTGTTGTTGATGTTGGATATGGCGTAGCCCCTTTTCTTCTTCTCCAGTTTATATTTCTTCTTCATGGCCTCTGCGATGGCCAGGTCACTGCTCTTCCCCTCCGAGATATCTGTAGGGCCCTCTCCTTTGCATGGAAGTTGGGTAATGTGGTGAATCAAGTGATCTGTGATGGGGATGGGCTCCTCCAGCCACAAACACCCACCATGCACCTGGCAGAACAGCGGCCCGATGATGAAAATCGTTATTGGGGCACGGTGGAAATGCGGCACCTAGAGTAGGTTTAGTAACCCTGCCTTTTCCACTCCGCATAACCACTTTCACGGATCTAATTCGGTAACCCCCACCACGGTGTTCTGCTTAGGCTTCATGAGTTGCACAGTCCCTAGGTGAGGGAACTTCTCGTGGTCAGCGAGATCCTAATCTTCAAATTTCAAGCTAGGCACCCATCCTAGGTGCGTTCCCTAAAAAATGATGTCGTCTGGGAGGAGCGTGGTCTAGAGAGAGCTCTTGCTCTCATCGAGATCCTTGGGCACTTTTGCCTTCCCCTTTCGTAGGGGGATATAGGCGGGCAGCTTTGTTGGAGGGTACGCAGGCTCAGTTTCTTCTTCCGTGCCTTTGTCCTTGTCTTCTTCAATGATAAGGTCCTCCAGGTCTTCCTCCTCCTCGTCAGTTTCCAAGTTAACGACTTTCCCTTTCTCCTGCATCGTTAACCTGGTGCACAATGGGTTTCGCAAGGACACACGTACAGGAATCATCGACTATTTGTCTTTCTTCAGCCTTGGCGTCTGCTATGATTTATGGATTTCTGCCACAATCCCGGCGCCTTCAGGGGCATCCCCCACAGTCAGGGCCTACGCAGCCTCTTCGACGGTCATCTCTGAAATTTCCATAACTTCCTCAGATGCTGCCATCATGTCCATCCAGAAATCTATCACTCGCGTAATCAGGGGCTCAATCAATGCTTTGCACAGGTCAACCAGGGCTCTGCTCAGAATGCACGGGGTATACAATAGCTCAATTCGAAAATGACCAAGTGCTTTTTGTTGGGCAGCCCTTTGTAATTTATGGCACCTTTTGAATTTGAATTCAACCGTTCCCCCCAAATCTGATTCATTAATGCTCCCTTGGCGGAATATTTTCCCTAATCTTTCCCATAAATCGCGTCTTAAATGCCTATCGCCCACTCCATTTGGTCTCAAGTCGAGCATCACATCATGAATAGTGACTTCAACGGTCACTTTTTGGCCAACCCGCGTGGTAGCATAGCCCCCCTTACGCGATCGCAGACTTTGTGACACCTTACTCCTGCAAGCAGCTCTAACATTGCATAGTTCCCAGGCAGAGTAGTTTATAGTCTCGCACCTCCTTTCAACTGCTTGGAGCGCTAAGACTGTACTTCCCACAGCTAGTCAGGTGGTCGTGCCACCTATATAGGGTTTCATCCGATCATCCATCACTTTTCCTAGAAAATACCCACCTTTTATTATTACTGGCAGCATCGCGCACTTTATCATCTACAGTGCGCCATCATGGTTGATTCGTGTAGTAATATGCAGTCCAAGCCAAGGCATCAGACTGATCAATTCATGGTGATAGTCCCCAAATTTGTCAGTGTGATCGTGCGCACCCTATTTTATCATCCTGGTCTTCTTATCGAGAAAATCTTCCTTTATCTCGTCCTCAAGCTTCTTGACTTCCGCTTCCACCAGAGCACTTTTCTCCCTTAATCGCACCCTTTCTTTCCCAAGTTCTTGGAGCCTAAAATTACCCTGTTGGATTTCTTCCTCAGGTCCCAAGCGTTCTGCTTCATTCGGTTGTGTGATTCCTTCTTCCAAGGCTCCACGAATCGTCATATTATTCGGTTCTGCCATGTGCGGACTAGGCATTTCATGATCTATGGGGATTACAACGTTCACTTCATACTCCAGCCTTAGAGGTGCCTGCACCGTCAGTTTCTTGCACGCGGTCCTATAAGCCCATAGAACTGCTAGTACGCGCAGGTCCCAGTCAGTCCGCTGCGCATTGTGGACCTTGTTCAGCACTTCGCATACTTCGTTAAAGGATTTTCCATGGATAACCTTCAGTGCACTTAGTCTTTCCATACTCTGTGGTTCCAACCGGAGGGGTTGTTCGTGCCATTGCCTTGCCTGCACATGCTTATTGACCGTGTCTCCTAACATAAATACTGAGTGCATCTGTGCAGGTTTCGTACCATATTCCTACATCCATCTGGACAAGTGGGCACGCGGACCGTCTCATATGGCAATATTGTTTGTTAATCACATCTGAGGCTTCCCAAATCGCAAGTGCATCATCCTCCTACATTCGTGTCGATCCTCAAAGCTTCTTTGGTGCGTACCCCACCACCTCGCGGGCATAGTGCACAGTACCCATTTGAAAGCTTCGACACATTGCTGCTCAAGCACTTCTCTTTCAAATCTATTCAGGAAGTCATCCACCTCACTTAACCCATCATGTTACAGTTCAGCGTGGTTACGTCATGTAACTGGTTCTACCATCATTCTATCTCCTTATCAAAATTCGATGTGCAGGAGCTTTCGCACTCCCATGAGATTCGTCCATCCACAGTTAGATTTACCCAGTCTTTCTCCCGCGCAGTTATCTTGTAGATGCAGTCCAATTCGTTGTCGCTTTCCTAGTCGTGCACTGGCTCTGGATAGCGCGATCCTTCTGCAGGGTCTAAAGGTACAACTACGCGTAGAGACTTTTTCTCAAAAATCATCTTGCGCTTCTTTAGATTTATCACCCCATTCATGTCAGTGGCCCAATCTATTAATACTAACGTGGGGTAGGGATTGTTGTCATCAAAAATATCTATTACTTCAAAGTCTGCTATCGTGCTTGCTCCTTCGATATCCACTGTGATTCCCTGCAATCTCCCCATAGGTAGGATCTTTTTCTTGTTCGTCATTCGCAGTTGGATAGCAGACCATTACAGTGTAGGCCTTCCCATGCAATCCCAGGTCTGCTTCGGCAGAACGTTTGTGTTTGATCCTAGGTTCAGAATCACTTGGTCCATCTCATATTCTCCAATTTGTGCAATCAATCTCATTACCCTTCCCATTCGCGTCGTGTGCTTCCCGAGCTTCTGGACTATGCGCGATTCTCCTAACGCGGTCTTAGCTCATCTATTTATGAGTTCCTGCAGCCCCTATATAGCCTTGTTGTCGCGCAGCAGCTTCATGCATGTTTCTAGGAACGTTGTGAGCATCGATGGGTACATTTCCAGCTTCATTCTGTCTTTACTTTATGAAGTGGAGGCATCAGCGAAGCTCTTCTTGGCTTCCATGAAGGTTTCCTTAGCGCGCCCCAAACCAAACTCTGGTTCCTTCGTTGGAGCCTTGCGAACCAAAGTACTTTCTTCAGGTTGCTTGCCTTTGTCATCCCCTGTCGTAATTCCACTTCGGAGCACAACATCCACATTAGGTTCTTCCTCGCACGGCTCAAACCTCATCATTTGCAAGTTCTGAGTCAAGGGACGTTAGTGTGGTCCTTTATCACGCAACCTTGCTATCAGTGTGGGAAAATCCTTTGTCTCGTGATCAAACAATGTGCAATACAAGCATGATGGCTGCGTTGGATTTGTACAATCGCGGGCATAATGTCCTGGCCCTCCGCAATTGTAACATATCAACTGTCCGCGACCTCTTCTAGGCCCTCCTCCACCTCGGCCTCATCTGCGCCCCTGAAATCCAGTTCGCGCCATCCCTACATTTTGGTCAAGGGACCGCATTTCAGCCTAAACTCTATAGGTAGGAGTCTGATCCATAATCAACTCATAACTTCTACAAGTGCACTCATCATGTCCCACTGACCTACAAAGATTACAGAACAACTGCTGTGAATTCTGAGTGTACTTCTGCAATAAATGGTAGTGATTTGTAGCATTCTTTCCTCCTATCTCACAAATCGTGCACCATAATGCAGGCGTCATGCTTGGTCCTTCTTATGCCTCCGGTCTTAATGGCATTGGTCCTCCTCCCGTGAGGTAGTTTGCAAACACCGGGCAGTGGTCCTTATCATGTCCCTAACCCTTACACTTTATGCACGATACCTCGTCCGGCACTTCTGGGCGAGGCGTCCTATATTGCTTCAAACTTTGCATCTCAAGGCACAAGTTCTTCAACTGCGCGTGAATCTAATGAACTCCCAGGTTGGGATCCTGTATCGGGGTCTCATGCAGTATCATCGCGATCTCCAAGGCCTCTTCCTGAGTTGTTAGCCTCTATTGTGACAATGCATTCCTTAAATGTAGCGTTAACGATGCTACAAACCATTCGTGGTGTTGTCCATCCATCAGCGTCATGTTAGCTTCGTGAATTATGCACTTCAGTCTCTGATCCAACTCCCAACGGGTCTCCCCTAGTAGCATTGTGATTTCCTTGAACCCAATGATCGATTATGCCTCTGAGTTCGACCTACTAAATTCTTTATTTAGCGCAGTTTGAATATCTACAATCCCCGCATTCGAATTTTCATTGGAATCCTTAATGTACCAGGTCAGCACGCGATCCTGTAGAGTGCTAACCAACATCGCTTTCTTTATATTGTCATCTGTAACTCCCTGTGCCTTCTTGGTGAGACCTTCACGGGCTCTTCCTCGCCCCCTCACGGAGGTGAAATCAATGGGCTAATTTCTAGTTCTGTACTACCTTCGTTTTTGTAGATTCTCCCACTTCACATAGCCCCAAACATCAATTTATTCTCATGACCCGCTTTTCACACAGTAGCATTTTAATCCAAGTGTTCGAAGATTTAATGTACTTACCTTGCGGTCCTTTGAGGAATCATCATTTGCCTCGCTATAGTTGACTAAAGTATCTACCGTGAACTCGGTGATGAATCCTCCTATAATTCAATCGAGCCAATGATCAACAACGCGCGCGATCTTATCCTCCAACGCTTCTAATATGCTCACCAATTCTGGAGTCCACACAATAGGTTTGTTGAGCTTACACCTTATTTGGCTATCTGCTAGCTTCGCGATCCACTCGTATAGCTCAGTAGGGAAAGATGGGAAAAAAAATTTGTGGATCTTTGTGTATAAGTAGTAGTCTAACCACTCTTCCTTTGATAGTTGTGGATTCCTGTTTTCATGCGCCGCAAACTCGTGAATTTTTCTATCCAACCAATCTTAAATTCCTTTCTTTGTTGGATTCCAATGATAGGACATCAGACATCTCTATGCAGATCCCGGTCCCGGCAACGGAACCATTTGTTGGCTTATGGGGGCCTGACCTAGGTTTGGAGTTAATTAGCCAAACAAATCCCTATACTACTGGCCCTTTCAACAACAGTCCGCGAAGCGCAGACTGAGGTATCAGCTAAAGTAGTATGGGGGGATGTTGGAACCAGGTTTCTGCACCCTTGAGATGTCTGAGGGGTTGACTTGGTCCAACTGCTAGTCCCTATGCGCAGGTTACTTCATTCACTTCCGTGGTCTTTGCACCCTGATATACTCACCCTCGCACATCCCTAACCAGGGGCTGTGGGGCCAACGCTCTGCACTATTTTCATAATTTCTGCCTGTGACCTTACTTATAATCCTACACCAGTTAGTTATCTTCACGTAAATGGATGCCTTACGTTAGATTTATTTATACAGCACATTCATATGAGTTCGCGTAGCAAATAAAC
Organism: Pinus tabuliformis; assembly: GCA_031772625.1. Taxonomy (NCBI): domain Eukaryota; kingdom Viridiplantae; phylum Streptophyta; class Pinopsida; order Pinales; family Pinaceae; genus Pinus; species Pinus tabuliformis. The sequence goes on along the minus strand of CM062817.1, from coordinate 840,681,918 downwards.
AATACACTTGCAATTTATACCCAATAATACTTTAAACAGGAAAAGATACACAGAAATATGATGAAACTTCTCTTTATTAATGCTTCCAACAATTACAGACTCGACCTGCCCTATGCACTCAGCAACAGGGGTCCGCACACTTAGCTACGGACTACTAGGCCTCTGCGCACTTAGCTGCAGAGCCTTCTCCTACTCTACGACCCAAAGACACGCTTTACACTTCGACTCAATCTCTTAGACTCATCCTGCTTCTATTTTATTCGGTGATTTTCTCTCTTTTACACTTAGAGCCTCACTCTATTTATACAATCCCATGGTCCGCGGACTGTGGGTAGGTTTATCAAGCTGACATTACATTACAAAAACAAGGGCGGACAACCCTATGACTCTATTATGACTTTGTGCTCAGCGCCCACAAATCGCGGAGCTTTTACAAAGGACTTGGTCAAAACTTGGGCTTTAAGCCCCAAAACATGCCTTGGGGGGGTTCCATGCCCAACACCTCATAATATCCATCAAACCCTAATACACAATTTTCCTAAGGTTTTATTCAAACCCTAAAAAAAAATTAGGTCTCCTCCATTTTCTCTCACTTCCATTAAAGGTGTCTCCATGGGGGTGATCTTCCATGACTTTTCTTTAGCCCAACTTTGAAACCATGTTCATTTTTCAAAGGGCTATATTGTTCTCTGCTTTAATAATTTAATTTCTTCATTAACACTTTAAGTTCACCCCATAACATTATTCACATTTACATCATTATTCTTCATCATATGTAACTATGTAGAAAGAAAAATATCATCATCATCAATAGAGTGAAACATAAAGGAACAATAGAAGAAAAGAATTCACACATAAAGACACTAGGATTGGTCGGAGACTAGAGAAAAACCCACTATTGGGAAAACCCTTGCAAATTCTTCTTCTTATTAGATCGTCACCAAATGATTCAGCAAAAGAGAGTACAATGATCCATATCTTCATCTATGCAACTAACTAGTAAAAACATCAATAAATGAACCCAACAAAACATATACTCAAAAATCTTATTGTGAAGTATGTAATGAATTGTTATTGTCTACAACCAACTATCGAACCTTGTAGATGCAAGAGATTATGGTTGTCGAGTCACTCCCTTAAGCCCGGAATGCAAGTGACATGGGTCATATCTGGACTGCGTAAACCCTAAACCCCCAGTTCCATGGATGGAGAGTTGTACGTGTGACTGGAAGGCTCTAGTCACATGGATGAGCTTATGTGTGAGCGACTGCAGTCAAATCCTTCATGTGTTTCCCCTACAACTAAGGCCCAAAACCCTAAATCACAGATGCAAGCTTCATACCCTACAATTTCACCTCAGAGTGAACTTGATCCTCCACGGACGTGCGTCATACATGTGCAAGCCAAGAACCAAGATAGAAGAGTGTCTCATCGTTATGTATAAATGAGGCAGAGGGAACTTGTATTTATAGCCTTTCAAGGTGGTCCACTTTTCTTTAGGGATGGCCTTATCAAATATGCACATCTGGGATTTTCTTCATAAGTATACTTTCCCTTTTCCGATTTGAGTGAGCTTTAGGTCGATTTTGGTCCTCTCAAAAAGAGGAATTCAATGCAATCATTATCTTGAAAAAGTGAGCTATCAAAAGTGGAATTTAACCATAGTTTCATATTTTTAACATATGGGACCTTATATTATCCATCATGTGACTAATGCCAATATGGTGCAGTTAGGGAATTTACATGGCACACCTAGCAAGGGATTCGTAAATGGGAGCAGGATGAAACTCCATAGGGACAACCAAGCTCCTGCGCACATTAGATAGAGAAAGGAGAAATCCATACTACCAGTTGTATATAAATAAGGTAGACTGATGTTAGGAATAACAGATTTTGAAGAAAATGAATTAGTTGGTTAGGGGTTATTTTCTTTGTCTTGGTTCTAGAAGAACATATCACTGCACACGGGAAGAAGCATTGCGGGAAACTAGGAAGTGTGCAATGTTGGGGGTGCCCATATCTAGAGTTAACCACTACTAGTGATGATGTGGCTAGACAAGTGGCACAAGGATCATCGCCAAGAGGGGTCCAAGTCATATCAATCTGGATGTGGCTAACGAAAAATGGTGATTAGAAACTTGACTGGGGAAAGGTATGACACACAATTAATGACCATGCTTTGGGTGAATAACTGGTAATTATGAGGAAAATCGGGGCTGTATGGGGAAATTACCATCGAAAGGATCGTAATCATGGCTGGGAAGGGCGACCATCCTATTCACCTTTAGCAAATGGATACCTGTTATAATGACAGATCATGTCAGAGAATGGTGTTAGAAGGAAATAATGTCTCAGGGATGTGAAGATCAACAAATGGATGGTTACGGAGGTGAGTGGTACTAGTAGTTGATAAGGGCGTCATAAACAAAGAGTTGAAGGAAAAATCAAAACTATGAAGTAGAAGAGTTCAGAAGAGAGGAAAGTTGAGGCAAGAAGTAGAAGTTGAGAAAGAGAATAACATGTACACCAGTATGCAAGGAGAAACCCTAGTGATTGAAGAACGAAAGATGTGCACCAAACATCATCTATCCCCAACGAGAGGTAAAAAGCAAGGTCTCTCCGAAGAAAAAAATCTTTGAGCCAACAAAAGAGGATACAAGCTCAAAGCCAAGTACAATAGGGGCACACTTAATGACGGTTGTAGGTTGTAGAGTTGATCCAAAGTATACGCCGCCATTTTCAAGGCCCCATACAGTGATTTCAACCCTTATGGGATGCAAGTATACAACACAAATGCTATCTCTTCCACCAAGAGTGATTTGCCAAGGAAAAATGAAGAATCTTATGGAGAAGATTAAGTATTCCAATCATGATTTATGCAATCCCTCCTGACATCCTAGCCTTCAGGATTTTATGCAGTTGGTGCCAAATTCACACAATGCACTTAAGTTGAAACCGCGGGAGTGGGCCAAAGGTTTGGAAGTTGCAGTTGTTTGGAATTTGTTCCATATTCCACATTTCAAGAGGGGAGACGTAGTGGCGTTTGTTACCAAGTGTCTGTTAACCTGTGTGCATGACAAATTCTTATGGGTTGAATCGCTAGTACCCATCGCGGAACAATTATTCCATAGGATTACTGGTCTCTCCATGGAAGGAGAAAATCTGGGATTACTCATTAACGATAAGGCTCTCACTGCAGTTGCTACTGACACATATAAGACAAAGAGGGGGAACTAAGGGTTCCTAATTTTCATGATAAATGACCAGGCTACCAGGTTTATTCCACATGCCATTGCCTGTAAATTATTACACAAGTGTTGGGTGAATGAGGTCCCCGCAGGGGTCATTGTTGTGGAAAATCAATGTGCCAAAGGAGAATGGTTTGCATGGGTTCATTTTATGTTGCAAGAATTTAAGAAAGACTATTTAGACACTTAGGAATTGAATGTCAAATTTCACTATGCATGGTTGCTAATTCTAATAGCATTGGTTGAATAAGAGAGGCCAGAAAAATTTTCGCCAGTGGTTGATCCAGCGAAACTAATCACAACAGCTGAATTTCTAAATTTGTGGACTTCTAATGAACCAGAGCACAAGAGTCTCAATACACTTGTGTTTCTTCTCTATGAGGATCTAATATGGAAGATCATTGAGGAAACACCTGCTTACCTGCTGAGATCGTGAGGAAGTATAAGGGTATAGTGTAATTCAGGGTCAATCCTCACCATATTTGGATTCTGCCGCAAAGAGACCCAAATCAGTGCAGGCAAAAGGAGCATTACAGACTAACTGCAAAAGAAATTTATGGCATAATTGAAGCATGAGACCCTGCATGGAAAGTCTCGAAGGAAGACTTCTCTGATGTCGAAACCATCTCGAGCGGGGAAGAAACAACTAAAACCCCATCAGGCCAGGGTCAACAGGAAGCCCAATATATAGTTGTCCCAAAGGAAGAGTCGCGAGAAGAACCTATAACCCCAGGGGTTAGCCGCAGTCAAGGAAAAAGAGGATACTAAGAAGTAGCATAGGGAGCGTGTTGATGTCAAAAGTAAAGAGGAAATGACAAGGTACCTGCACATTCCTTATCCAAACTTTGTTGACAGAAGATGATTTTGAGCACCTCAGAGATCAAACGGAAGATGTAGCAATGACCAAATAAAAAAAGTTACAACAACTCATAAAGGAGGTAAATGTTACACTAATTTCCTTTTCAGCTACAATAGAATTAGGCGGGATGCCTTCTATGGCTTTTGGATCTTGACCCCAGGCTCAATCACAGGCCACCTCTGCCACGTTGACCCAGCAACCCGGGAGGGTGTGTAGGGTACCAAGTGATGTTGTAGAAGTGTGGGAAGGGTCTGTGTAGTAAACTCTGGCTATCATTGTGTAGGTTAATGTAGTACTGTCAGAGTCGGGTTCAGAAGATTTGACACAGTTGCAACACAATGCGTCCTAGGTGCGACAGGACAGGATCACAACCACACAGACAAATTTGGAGCAGAATCAGAAAGCAGGAGAACAATTTTACTAGGAACAAAATAAGTTGGTGGAGGACAACTTGGAATGGCGTATTTCCCTTACCCAAGTTTATGAGGAATGATTTGAATTTAATATTTGACACTATATACTTTATGTCTTAATTTTACATGGAATGGATTATTGTTGGCTTAAAAAAATGTTAATGATTATGTCTTATGTTTAAATCTATATATATTGCATGGTTACATTTATATTTTTTCATATGTTATATTGTTTTAGGTGGATGGAAATGTTGTTTCATTTCAATGAATGTTGTTAGGTTTGACTTATAATACATTTAATCTACAGACTTATGAATTGAATTATTAAAGTTAATTCAATGCTACATAAAGGCTTTACTTTCTTATTAAAATAATTATATTATTCATAACATCTACTGATTATAAATTTATGATAGTATTGGCATAGGAAAGGTCCGCAAAAAATATTATTATCCCTGCCGCAAGCAGGTGATATACGAAATCGATCTGTCATTCATATTGAATTAACCAGCCTTTGACTAAAAATTAAATAACAATGTATAAGATTAACATAACAAAAAAAAATCGTTTTTTTATATATTTTTTAATTTACAATGTATAAGATTAACATAACAAAAAAAAATCGTTTTTTTATATATTTTTTAATTTTATTTATTTAAAGTTTTATTGATTCACTTTGTTTTGGTATTATTGTGTAATGATGACTAGCATACATTCGTTAGTTCATTGTCAGTTCATAAGCATGTTGACTAATATACACAGATCCATGCAATGGAAGAAATGGCGACGATATACATATAGAAATTATAGCAAGCCAACCTGGCAATACAACACACTATTGAAGAGTCCATATCTAGCATTAATGCAACACACATCACACCGTTGAAGAGTCCATATCTTTCATTTACTGCCCAATAAAAAATGAAAACCCGAAAGCACACATACAAAAGTTTTTTTCTAGGAACATTTAAAGTGGAGATAGAGAAGATTAAATTCTAGACATTACTGCTTTTGTTAAAACACATGCTAAACATTAACAATTGTATTTTTAAGATGATAGGACAAGGTAGAGGATAAGTGTGATTTTTGCTCAAAATGAGGATGACACCATGCGACCATAAATGTATAGCATGGCTTTTTGAACAACTAGATTTTTGTAGGAGACATCCAATATGATTTTTCTTCACTAGCGCAGTGAGAGACGATAGCTTCAACTTGAAAATTTGTTCATTTGTAGAGTACGATGAGGGTAGTTTAAAGAGCGCAAATGGTAAGTGAGTTGTTCTCTATTTTCTTTTCATGTCGTTAAACAAAGAAGCTAAAATACCTACACCTTCACCTCCACAACCACCCAATTCTAATTTTGGTCCACTTTTTATTCCTCACTCTAGAACCCATACCATGTAAAACTCCAACTCTCCTTGTAGAACAACTCCAACTCTCCTTTTAGGGTGTCTTTCCTTGTATGCTATAATATAAATGAGCGACATTCTTAATTTATGGGTTTAAATAAATGGAATGGCTTCTTTCAGTAATGGAGACTTGCAATATAATTTAGGCATGTTATTAGATTTTGTATGTTAAAAGCTTCAATATACTCGATACTAGAGCATCTTTATGTAGTTTTTCCTTATAGCACTATATTTCACATGTTCTTGGAATGGGTTTAAAGTATTGTATATATTTGGTAAAAATTGTTTTTACATTGGGATTTTTCATGTAGTGTTACTTCAAACATCTCAACAATAAAAAAAATAAAAAAAAATAAAAAATAAAAATGGTATTTGTTGGTTCTCTTTGTTTTTGGGATCAGTTTACTTTTGGGCTTTTGTTAGTAATGACAAGTTGCGGTATAATGTAAGCGTGTGTTTCGATCTGGTGCATTTGCCATTAAAAACCTCAAAACGGTGTTTCTAATTGTTCATTCATTACCAACAAAATTCTTTAACAAATTTTATGATTTACTGAACAAAATATAGTACATGATTGATAATTATTCTAGTTCATTCAGTAGGTTTGTGTCCTCCTTGTTACTATTAAATGTAGTATGACCCAAAAATTTAGTCAATTTCACTTATATTTACATATTGTCTCGGGTTTCTTTATTGTTTTTTTAAAGAGGAGAAAATGATCTCTCAATCATCATTCTTTTATTTATTTATTTTTTAATTCAAAGTATGAGAAACATTTTGTTTATGTTTAGTATATTCAAATATATTTGTGCAATTGTAGTATTGTGTAAAAATAACATATGATGAGAGGATATATATATATATATTCCCCAGGGAAAAATCATAATTTTCATTGATAGTAGAAAATTACATATTGTAGATGTTGTGTCGCATATGTTATATAGTGAGGTTATTCGCCCATCAAAAAAAAAATATCAAATGTCTAGTAGCTCTGCACAGGGAGTACATTTTTTTATCTGCTAATATATACAGCTAACATAACCGAGATATACATATGTACTGATAACTTATGCAGCAAAAATATAATCATGTAAAAAATAGGCCCCTCCAGGCCAGATTATGCTCTATAGTCCATGTATGGGCAGTGGAAGAATTGATAGTGATCACCGTCCCTCTGCTCCTGTATCATCCATGTACCATGAGGCTGGTTCGCAGCTTCCTTGGATAGCTGATCGGAAATCTGGTTGCGTTCCCTATATATATGGTGACAAACAAAGTGATCAAAAAAGTGCAATGAATCTATGTGCCTCTTCCAAAATGGGTCTTAGATAATAAGCATGACAAATAGATGTATTGTTAATCTAGTTGATAACATGTGCAATGAATCTATGTGCCTCTTCCATAATCGGTCTCAGATAATAAGCATGACAAATAGATGTATTGTTAATCCAGTTGATAACATTCTTGGAGTCCCCAAAAATTTGACTATTCCTGCATTGTTTTTCCATGGCGAAATGTAGGAGATGTCTGAGGGTAATAAGCTCGGCATAGTTGTTTGTTCCCCTTCCCAAACCCATTTGAATTTTAAATAAATGTGTGTCAGAGAGATAAAGAATAGCACCCCCCCACACCCTCCATCCTGGGTAGACCCATCGAAATAATCCCAAGGGTAGTCTCGGTTGATGGCCTCAGGAACTATATTTCTAGAGGGAGGAGAAGCATTGCCATCAGGGATGATATTATAGGTGGCCAATATGCGAGCAGAGATAGAGTGCTAGATGGGGATGATGTTCTAGAAAATATAACGGTTTCAGGCTATCCAGATAGCCCAGCAAAATAGGAAGGGTAGGTTTTTGGCTTTGTTCAAAACAGCTGATGTCCACCAGGATAGCCATGCATCCTTTACAGATGTTCCCTGCCATCAGTTATGGATGTTTAAGCAATGAAAGGTTGAATTCCACAGATCCACAATGATCGGACAAAACAGGAAGAAGTGGTCTATGGAGTCGGAGCTATTCTTGCACAAACAACACCAAAATGGTCCGTGAAAAGCTCGATTATTAAGATTGTCCCCCGTGGGGGCCTTGTTCCTGAGCATTGTACACATGAACAGTCGCGTTATGGGGGGAGACATTAGTTTCCACAATTGGCTCCACCAGTGCTCAACAATCAATGGTCGATGGTCCACATAAATACATAGATATCCTTCCTTAGGTGAGTATTTTCCATGTTTTTCTTGGGCCCAAATAAGTTCGTCTTCCCCCTCTGTGACCCTAACGTGTGATTTAGTTAGAGCATAGATGTACTCAACCCAATGGTGATGCCATATTTGTGGGAGGTGTAGACGATGAGCATTCTTCCATACCTGATGGAACAGAGTAGTGTTCTCTACATCCGTAATGTGATTAATGTATGTGATACCCGAATTGTTGAGAAGAAGGGTTAATTCTTGTGGAAGCCTATGTGAGTTGCCACTACCAATCCAAGGATCCAAAACAATGCCCACTGATGAGCCAGAATGTATTTTCCAGGTGATCCCATATCGGATGAGAGGCGGGGAGTTTCTTATTGCTCTCCAGATGATGGAAATCCCAGTCTTGTTCCAGATGGGTTGTTTGATCCAGTCCATCGTGTTATGGGGAAAAATGTATTTCGAGTAGGCCACCCCTGTCCATAAACTGCTTGAGGTGACCAGCTACCATCTCAACTTAGCAGCTAGAGTAGTTGAAAAATGGTCCAGTCTCTTAATTCCCCATCCTCCCCATTTCTTTGGCAGAGTAAGTAATTCCCATCTAGCCCAAGCAAATATTCTTCCTGTCTGTTTGCCTTTCCAAAGGAATCTGTAGCAGAGATTTTGTATTCTGGTGAGTATGCCCCTAGGAATCCATGCTAGGGACATCCAGTATACTGGTGTGGCTTCGAGAACGGATTTTATAAGTACCAATCGTCCCACTCTAGAGAGATATTTATGGTGCCAAATGTTTAGTCTTCTCTCAAGCTTGGAGACTAGCCATATCCAGTCGGCAATCTTGTAACAGTGAGGTTTTAGCCTGTATCCCATATATCTAATACCTTCATCCAAATTTTGAAGAGTGAATGGGAACCTGTGGAGAGCATACTAAGTTTCATGTGGTGAGAAACCTGAAGCGGTGATGGTGGACTTTATGTTGTTGATCTTTATTCCCGCTGTTGTTCTAAATATGGCCATGATGTTTTGTAGGTCTGTCAGATCCCTAATGCCTCCATTAAGGAAGAGAAACACATCATCAACAAAGATAATATGAGTCAGTGTGAAATTGCCTATAATCCTGATACCCTATAATCTCCCCATCCCATGATCTTCCAAGATAAGTCTGCTAAGGCCCTCCATAATGAGAAAAAATAATAGAGGGGAGAGTGGGCATCCTTGCTTGAGGCCCCTTTCTGAGTGGAAAATGGGGACGTTGATCCATTCATAAGGAAACTGAGGGATATATTTGTTATGAAACACATAATCCAATTGATGAACTATATTGGGAAACCGAGATGAGTTAAAAGCATTCTGATATATAACCAGCTAGCACAATCAAAATATTTGGAGAGATCTACTTTGAGTATCATACCTTTCAATTTCTTCATCTGAATGGAGTGTAAGACCTCCTGTGTAGTTCCTACAGCTTCATGTATCTATCGATTTTGAAGGAAATAAAATTTTTCAGAGGAGGTGTTGGAGGAAAGGATGGGACAAAGGCGATTTTCTATGATTTTGGCTATGATATTATAAATACAATTACAGAGGGAGATGGGACAAAAGTCATAAAATGAGCCAAGGTTGTCGGATTTTCGGGTGAGCGCAATGAAGGTGGAGTTGAAAGCCTCGTATATACGCCCTGAGACTTTGCAGTCTTCTATGACCTTGAGAAGGTCTTCTCCTAGGATTTCGAAAGCAATATAGAACTCGATCGTCCATCCATCTGGTCCACGGCTCTTATATTTCTTGAACCATTTTAGAGTGGCTTCAAGCTCCCCCAATGTAATAGCCTTATTTAGATCCACAACATCCTCCATATCAAAAAACTGGGGAAACAATTGAGCCACTCTAATTATTTTAGCCAGTGATGCAGTGGGGGGAGCTTTGTAGAGCTGCTTGAAGTGAAACGTGCCAAGGGAGGCTAAGTGCTGAAAGGAATTCACTCTAATGACCTGTTCATTATTCAAATGCCAAATTGTATTGATTGCTTTTCATCCATTGGCAAACTTATGGTAAAATTTTGTGTTATCATCTCCTTCAAGTAGCCAGATGGCTCTGCTTCGCAAGCTCCACGATTATTCTCTGTCTTTTAATATTTTGTCTCTTTGTGCTACCAAGGTAGTGAGCTTGTCCTTATGATTAAGAGATATATATCTCCTTCCGTGCTCATCTTCCATTGAATCTATCTCAACTTCAGTGCTTCTCAGGTTTTGATCATCCATCAATCTCTTATTGTGTGCCCATATTTTAGATAGTCTCTTCAGATTGCTTAGATTGTGGACAAATCCTTCTGCTATTTTTCCTCCCACAGTAGGAGGATGGGACTTCCAGTGTTTAGTAACAAGTTTAATGTAGTCAGTGTCTTTTAACTATGTTTAATTGAACTTATATGGCACTTTAGGCTTGTTCACACCTCCACTAATTTCAAGGTATATGGGCGAGTGGTCTGATAAGCCTCCCGATCCAACCCACTGCCTATAGTTACACCCCATTTCTAGAAGTAATTCTTTAAGGAGGAATCGATCTAGTCTTCTGGCCAGCCTAGCCTCCCCCGTCCTTCTATTCCTCCAAGTGGGTTGTAGTTTAGTAGATGGTATATCAATAAGGCCATGGTCCTCCAAGATATGTTCGAAGAAGTCTGATAGCAAATCGATCTGAGCATTATGGCCCCATGACTTAGAATATCCAATTGAGAAATTAAGATCTCCTCCTAGAATAAGATTATCCACTTGTAGGAGACTAGAGCTGAGCAATTGTTCCCAGAAGGGTCCCCAGTTTTGGCAAGGACCATAAACATTGATTAGCCTTATGTTTGTACCTAAATCAGATGAGTAGATGTCCACCCTGATATAGCTCAATCCCCCCAAATGTTACATAATTTGATAGTCTTGGAGTTGTAACCCATCGCAATGCCCCATGATCTCCCGTGTACATCTAAGGCATGAAAATGCCATCTGGGAAGCATGGATTCAAGGAGGTGAGTGATGGCTTCTGCTAATCCCAAAGTCTCCTGAAGAAAAATGACATCCACCCGCTCGATGCTAAGAAGCCTCTGAAATGTTAGTTTTTTTTCAAGACTAGCTAACCCTCAACAATTGTAGGAGAGCAGCTTCATAAAGGAGAGGACACTAGGGTGTTCTGTGCTCTAAGAACCTGGTCAATAGCTAATTGTCGCCCGTTACGACCTCCTTATCCACCTATTGTTTGGCCTTAGAGAGGGAGGATGGTCTGCCCTGAGGAGGTTTGGGAGGGATGGGAGGGGATATGATACCAATGCTAATAGAGTCAAGTGGCACTAACCGAGAATGAGATCTGAGCTGGTATGAGTTAGAGAGAGACCTTTTCTCTAAGTAGGAGGATTGCGCGGAGAAGGTAATCTCTGGGAAGGATGGTCGGGTACAAGAGATAGCGGGGGGGATGGCTGCAATGAGCAAGCTAAGGAGCGAGGAGTCGAGCAGGTAGATACAAAACAATGATGGGCAACTATGTTAGAAGAAGAAGCACAACAAAGAGAAGTGAAATTAAAAGAGAAAATAGCATAATTAGACATACCCGAAGAGAGAGAAATCGCTACAACTGCCCAGGCCCTGGTCATAGGAGGAGAGGGTGGCCGAGTGGGATCATTGTCGCGCTTCTTTGGATTCTCAGAGGTCACCTTTCTCTGTTCTACATCGGTGTTGACTCGATGTTCAGGTGCTCCTGTGACTTTGGTGGATATCTCCTTCCCCTGGTTCAATACTTTGGTTGTCTTGTTAAAAGGGCATTCCTTGAATAAATGCCCAACCTTGTGGCACCTCCTGCACCGAAAAGGAACCCCCTCATAATCCAGGATCTGTAGATGAGAGTAATGTTTCCATTGTAGAGTAATGTGCTCTTCCAAACCCTCCCTTGTGTCTAAATGGACCACAATCCTTGCAAAATCCATGTTTCCTGAGGACAGGTATGAATTGTCGAACTCCAGATAGGTTCCCAGGGCATTCCCAATGCGCCTGAAAATATCCTCAGACCAAAATTGAAGGGGTAGACCTGGTAATATAACCCACGATGGCCTTTCACCCAACTACTCCCTCTCAGGGTCAAAGAGGGGGTTCCATCTTTTGAGTAGCAAAAGGGTTTGTTTGATATGCCAAAAACTAGATAAAACCCATGTGGTATGTTGAGCCCTAGAAAAGCGTGACGCAAACCATCCAATAACGAAGGTTTGTACAAATGGAAATTTAATCATATAGTGCCCCCAAATCTTACCAGTCCATTTCATGAGCATGTTCATGGATTAGTTCAGTCCTCACACCCAGCCAACCAAAACCCTATCAACAATGTCCATGGCTTCTCCCCACTGTATGTCCTCGCCCAAACGAAGTGCAATGCTCTGATTCATGGCCTTAACGCACTTTTCATTTTTCCCTTGCTTGTGGCACTTGACAACTTCTTCAGCATGTTGAGCCCCGAGAGGGGTGTTCTGATGGTCTGGGTCGGGCACAGAAGAGTGCGCTTCCAAGTCGGGTGGATTTCCTGCAAACAGCCTGAGGAGGGAGGCGCTGAATGATGAGGTAGAGGAGGTCGGTTAGGTAATACTAAGGGTTCTCCAGCAGCAGCAAATGAGGGAAAATGTGAGGAAATGTCAACCTGAGGTGAAGAGAGTAACCGGGGGATAAATGGAGGGGTCAGGGCTAATGCAGCTAGCCATAAACTATATGGATGTTGGCGATGGGGGGGGATGTATCAGAAACCGGCCAGGAGAGGGGGTCATCAGGCAGGGAGGCAACCGGACAGGAGGGACCGAGGGAAACAGGACATTGTGCAGGCCATAGGTTTGGGGAAACAACCCTTCCTTTATCGGGGCAGGAGACATCGTCCAGATGGATACATTGACGTATGGGTCCTCCGAGTAATCGACCTAGTCAAGCTCCATTCCTTAACTGCCCGAAAAAGACGTGCCAGCTGCCAACAAAAACCGTAATCCGTTGTCTGCGTACGCTGCACCGCCAATGGTAGTAAACAGGAAACAGGTTCGGTCACGGGCGCGAGGAAGATAACAGCAACGGAAATACAGAAAAGTTGATAACGTAACAATAGGTTCATATGCGAGGCAGGTGGTTCAGGTCCTGCAGGGAGTAAAAACCAAAACCTAAACCACATCAGGCTTCGACCAAGAAATTACATGGAGCTCCCACATTTCTCATGCCCTATCTCATTCTATTTTTCTTATATATCTATATATATATATATATATATATATATATATATATATATATATATTTGTTTGCAGTTTTAGTTGGCAGAATTCCAATGCAAGTTAACATTGAGACTTGTAGGTTTAAGTAGTAATATTATCTGCCTCACTCATTTATCTTCTTGTTATTCTTCATACTCTTTATCTAGTATAAATATGATTGATGTATTGTAAATTTTCAAGTAATGAACAATATTTTCTTGCCATTTTCTCCATATTCTCTCTCTGTAATAAGGTAGAAACATTTTTGGTTTGAAAGTATAATTCTAGGATTTTAATTCCAACGTCCACCTACTATAAGTATGAGGTCATTAGCAGTGTTATGTGGCTACTGAAAAACACATTGTTCGTCCATTCATTTATATGTGTGTTGAAATGTTAATTGAGGCATTTCCTTTTACATTTATTACAATCAACGCACTTTGTTTTGAATTCATCCTCATGCATTTGAGAAAAAAAAGTACCAATCAATTGTTGGAACATATCAATATGCATCACATATCATGTGATAATACTATAATAAATTTTCAATAGTGTTATGTGGAATTTACGATTAGGGACAAACATGAATTCCCTAGACCTAGTGGACTAGTCTAGAACAACATAACACAAAGAACACAAAGTTTTCCTTAGAGAAATTAGAGAATGGGAAAGAGGCCTACCTCGAATATGTAGCAAGCTTCTCATTCCTCCTCGCATGTAAGCTCCAAGTGTTATAATTAGAACCTGAACACACAACTAAAACAAGCAAAGGGTATACAACAACCAAGTAGCATAATCTAAAATCTCTATTCAATGAATCAACAAGGCATTGAAATACATGAGTGCAAACATAATACAACACATATAAGAAAATAAGATACTCTTTGTATTGATAGAAATAGGAGAGATTTTACAACCATAAATAGTAATTGATCCTGTATATGTCTCCCCAAGTTGACTTTTCCTTCCTTGTCACAAAGCACACCTCAATATCAACCCTAATGCATGAATAAGATGACTCCTTTAGGTTCAAGGTAGCAACATAAGGCCATAATAAATCTCCAAAAGCCAACCCTAATGCTATTGATGTTTGTAAATTTATAGGAGAATGATGGTAGTTTAGGATTTACCATTATGGGCTTGAGATCCACATATGATGGGAGGATGAGCTCAAGGGATAAGAGGTGAAGCCTCCAAGGTAGGATCAAATAGGATTCGAGCTCTTATCCATGGTAAATAGTTGAGACAGCCCTTAGAAGCTTTGGAATTCTTTTAATTTTCCTAAATTTCTATAATCAACACACCTGCATAAGCGAGCAAATAGTGTTAACCAGCGCAAGTGTAGGAAGGAGAAACCAATGCTGAACACATGTGGCTAAAGCGACAGGGTGCGTTGGGGATAAAAACATTGATTTTGAGAAATTAATCCCAAAAACTCAGATTTTTTGGAAAGGTCATGCTTAGGGCTTTCCGAGGGGATAATTACAACATGTTCATTGATGTTAATTGATCTGATTTACAGGACTATTGACTAGATGTGACAAAATGGCCTAAAACAGATTGCCTCCTATTGATGCCTCAAAAATCGCTGCAACAACATCGGGGAAAACCACCCGGTCCGGACCTTAAAGGCAGCTCCTTTTCCGTTTGGTGTGGTGGCTCCGACTAGAAATAATGGGACTAGTTTCCTAATTGTTTGTAGATGGGATGGATAAGTGGTTGATTTTTTAATATCTAATGATAATGGATGGATGATTTAATCTAAAAAGGTAAAACTATAAACAACTAATCTATCCCAGGAAATTTCCGCTTTAGTGTAACATTTGATGATCTTTATCTACAAACAGGCATATAGATGACTCTATTGGTAAACAAAGACATTTATTCATATGATAATTACTTTGTTCAAGTAGTTGAACAAAGTAATCATGAAAACATTATTACACTATTCTTCATATATCATTGACATAAATATGATTGAAAGAATAACACTCCTTAGACATTCAATAGTGATAAGTATAAGGATTGTTGTTAAAACAGATACATATATCCAATGATAGCAAGATTAAATAAATGTTGATTCACATGAAAGAATGAAGCAAAAGCATAGATAATAGTACCATATGTTATTTGGATCACTCCCGATATCAATCGCATTCAGATTCCTTCTTCTAACTTAGAAACACTTCCACAACAAAGCAATAGTGCACATCTCATCAAAGCTTTCTTCGTTAAAATTCAGAATATTGGCCTAGTCTTCATAAAAATATATCAGAAGCACAATAGTGTGACTTCCTTATTTGAGTTTATACAAAAACTGAGGACCCTTTCCAAAGCTATGAAAGGGTGTATAAATACTATCTAAGCTAACTAATTATGAAATAAAAATGCTATTAGGTGTTACAACTAAATCATGAGAATCTCCTCGAAATAGGCCTGTTTGCAGTCTACAGCATGATTCATTGCGATATGCGATCTTGCAATTGCTTTATCTCAATAATAAAGAACTTTATATTTATTTAAAAAATCGACTTTATTTCTATTCAAAAAGGTTTATTTTAAAATATATCATTTCCATTGAGTCTTTTGATGAGGGTTTTTCTAATGATGGGTTAATACCAATTTATTCACACGTCTAAGTTTAGAAGGGACCCATTTCATATTATGATTTTTTTAATTAAAAAATTTATGAAATGGGGGGGTTGTTGTACAACACAGCAATTGGCGATTCACTGGGAGAAACAGTTATCTTTGAGAAATTAATTGAAATACTTAAACTTTTTTAATCTGGAAATCTCATCTAATAGAAGAATTCTAATATAACTAGGTAATCATAAATCCTGAATATAATAATAACTCTTTCAACTATTTTCTTCTCTTGTTAAAATTAAATACATTCTAAGTTTTAAATTAGCCTTAATTGGTTGATAATGATAAAAGAAAAGACTTTTCCAACTTAGCTTTATAATGACTCCTTTGTCATAGGTAGAGCCTCTACTGCTAGCAAACGTCTATAGTCTCGATAGAGATACCTTTTAACCATTTGATCATTCATTATTCCATCCATTTCAGAGTATAATTAAAAAAAATGAATCCAAAAATATGTCTCCATATTTTTGTATCACTTTTCCTTTCTTCTTATTTTGTAAGATAAAAAGATATTGTCCTGGTTTGGTGGCCAGCTGTTTAGACAATGCCATTCACTGGTTGTAATTTAACTAAACAAGCTGGCTCGTGATGAGACCCCTTGTCTTATAATTATAATCCATTACCTTGTTTTGGTATGCAGTATTGGTAATGTCAATTGAATTATTCCCCTTATGATCATGGTAAGCAAACTTGTAATAAGACCTCTTATCTTTCATATCATATATATTTTAGAATTACACTCTGAGTAATTATAAACTTTGATGAATGGGATGAACAATTTTCTCCTTAAGAGAACATGGATGATAGGGTAAGAGTTGAAGATGCTAAGATTGAATCAGTTTCTGTTTTGTATTGATAACCGTTTTCAGGCTAGCTGAAAACATTAAAATGATTTACAGTACTTCTAAATCTTGAGAAGATTTCACAAAAAATAAAATGGGGTTTTCAGAATCTAAATATACCTAATTCCATAGAAATTTTCCTTTCGTTTAAGGCTTCCATTTTTTGAAAGTAAATATCAGAACTATTTATTTTGAGAAACTTTTTCAATATAGCAAAGACCAATGGGAGGCTTCTTAAAACTTTATTTTCCTAAGATTCTAAAAATAAGCTATGTACACAAATTTGCTGAAAATTGAATATTTACAAAGGGAGAAGGGGTTACCTCCTTAATTGAAGAAATTTTTCAAGATAAGGCCGTTAACAGGAAGAGAATCTCTCTTTCCTAATAGATCTTGCAATATGAATGTAGAAGGGCCTATCTTCTCATTGATTTGAAATGGTCCAAGCCACATTTTCTGGAACTTAGTGTGTTTTCCTTTATCCTCATGGGCTTTGTCCCATTTCAAAACTAGATCACCGACTTGTAATTGTTTTAAACTGGTCGAAGTTGTATCAAAAGATGACTTGATAATTTGATGATTTTTTGCATGTATGATTCTGGCTTTTTCCCTTTCTTCTTCTAATTTCAAGATTTGATCATATCTTAGTTGAATAGAAGATGAGGGACTTTCTTCAATAAACTGCACTAAAGCTAGCGATGGAAGTACTAAATCTACTGGTATGACAGCTTCCTTTCCATATACTTGATTAAATGGAGAAGTGCCTATGGAGGGCTTCTATGTTATTCTGTCAGCCCATAGTGCAAATATCAAAGATTTATGCCAGTTTTTATGATCCTGCTCAATAGTCCTCTTAATGATTTTGATAAGATTTTTATTGGTGGATTCTGCTAAACCATTTTCTTGAGGGTAGTAATTTGAAAAATACTTCAATTTAAATCCCCTTTTGATAGCAAAGTCAAATATAGAATTTTCAGAGAAATAAGATGCATTATCAAAAACAAGAGTGTTTGGGACACCAAACCTGGTAATAATGAATTGATCTATGAATTACATGATTGCCTCAGAGTTTGTTGTCTTCAAGGGAATTGCTTCAACCCACTTAGTGAAGTAATCAGTGGCTGTAAGGATGTACCTATGTTGTTTGGAAGAATGTGGAGTGATTTCCCCAATGATGTCCAATCCCCATTGCTCAAAAGGTTGTTCAATGTTAACTGGTTGCAAAGGAAAAGTTGGCTTCCTTTGTCTTCCACTAGTGGTTTGACAACTTTGGCATTTCCTTACGTATTCATGAGCATCTCTGAATAGGGTGGGCCAATAATATCCAGCATGAATGATTTTGTAAGCTGTTGTGTCAGCTCCAAAATGTCCTCCTGTCAGTCCATCATGTATCTCCTGCAAAACCTTTTGCGCTTCAGGTTTTTCTAAACATCTTAATAAAATTGAATCATAATTTCGCCTAAACAATACATCATTTACAATTATGAAGTTTTTCGCTTTCAATCTAATGGCACGTTTGTTTTTATAGGAAAGATTAGAAGGAGCGTATCCATTTTTTAAATAGAAAATCAGATCTGCATATTGCGATTCAGGATCTGTGATACTTATCTAATTGATTTCTTCAGTATCTTTTGTACCTTCAGGTTCCTAAATATTGGATGTTCCTACTAACAACCTGAAAAAACCTTTGCCTTTGACAATCTTTGCTGGCTTGATTTCTAAGTCATATTCTTGTAATGTTGTGACCGTATTTGCTCTCTTTTCTCCTAATTCCCTTTGAACTAGTAATTGTCTTACTGCTAGAAAGGGAACTATAACTTTGTGTGAGCTTTTAAGAGAAAGGGTCTGTAGTGTTTAATGGCTTTGTACACAGCAAAGGCTTGTTTTTTAACTTCCGAGTAATTAAGTTCAGCACCTTGAAGATTTGATCTGTAAAATGAGATTGGTGCTTCCAATTTTTTATCGTTAATCTGAGTCAGCACTGTTGCATAAGATGAAGCAGATGCAAGGGTATATAGTATGAAATGATTTGAAAAATTGTGAGTGCTTAAAGCAGGGGCTTTTATAATTGATTGTTTGATAGAATCAGATGCCTCTTTTTCTACAGGCCTCCATTTAAACATTGAATTCTTCTTGATCATCATTTGCAATGGTAAAATAATCTGGGAAAAATTTGGGACAAATCTTTTTATAAAGTTACTTTGGCCTAAAAATGACTGCATGGACTTTTTATTATGAGGGAGTGGAATATCAAAAATTTCTTTGATTCTATCTGGATTAATATAAATACCATCCTTTGAAACAATGAAGCCCAAAATCTTTCCTTGATTAAGAGCAAAAAAGGACTTCTTTGGATTGAGTGAGATACCATATCTTTTGCAGCGTTCAAAGATTTGTTTCAAATCATGTAAATGATTAGATCTTTTCTTGGAAAATACAGTAATATCATCTAAATAGACAACTACTGATTTATTGATCAATCCTTTGAATGCTATGTCCATTGCTCTCTGGAATGTAGCTCTAGCATTGATAAGTCCAAAAGGCATTTTTTGGTAAGCATAAGTTCCCCACTTAGTTCTAAAGGTAGTTTTAAGCCTGTCATCAGGATGGACCAAAATTTGGTTATATCCTGAAAAACCATCTAAAAAGGACATTAACTCAGAACCAGCTACCGAATGGAGTGTCTGCTCCATGGTAGGTAAAGGGAAGTTATCCTTTTGGCTTGCCTTATTAAGATTTTTGAAATCGATACAAATCCTAATGTCGCCATTTTTCTTTCTTACTGGCACCATATTGGACACCAGTTTGAATGTCTAACAGGAAAAATTATCTTAGCATTCAAGATTTTATTTAGTTTAGCCTTTATTTGACTCTCTAGGTTAGGATGAATCTTCCTTAACTTCTGTTGCACTGGCTTTTGTTCAGAAAGCATTGGAATAGTATGTTGAATGATCGATGCATCGTATGTTTTCAAATCATCATATTTCCAATCGAAGACATATTTATTTTTTCTCAATAATCTAATGAATGAAATTCTTTCTTCTGAAGAAAGTCCTAATCCCAAATTGATGTTTTGAGGATTTTCCTCAGTACCTAGGTTTATCAATTCAAATTGTAAAGTCGAATTCTGGAGCTTTGAATTGGTCACCTGTTTAAACCTATCTTTAATATCATAAAGATCTTCAAGCTTGACCACTAGTTTAGGTATTGAGTTTTCTTCTTGTTTTTCTTTCATTTGAAGGTCATGATCACTTTCATCAATGATTTGATCATCGTAGGACTTGTCAGAAGTCAAGAAATTTAAATGTCTTCATTATGATTGAACACTCGCCAATTGGTGATATTATCGGGAATTGATGGTCTAAAAATTAACTCTACTGAAAATCTGTCTGGGCTGTAATCTTCATATGGAAGGAGTTTGGAAGCAACATTAGCTAGTAGGTATGTTGCTGCATTCTGGGATGGGAGAAATATTGAATGCTAAAAATTGAGATATGAGTCCCTGCACCACAGACTGATAGTGTTTGAGATGACTAGAAAAGCAATGAATTGTATTTCTAACTTGTTTTATAACAATTTATGAATCACCAAACACTTTCAAATATTTAACTTTAAGACCAATTGCTTTGCAGAGTCCTTGAACTAAGGCCTCATATTCGGTTGTATTGTTTGTGCATTCAAATTCCAATCTGCATGATAACATGATTTTTTCTCCCTCAGGACTAACTAAAATACATCCTGCTCCTGCACCTTCACTAGATTTAGACCCATCAAAGTATAGTGACCAAAATAAATAATTATCAACAATTTTATTTACAGTTTCTTCAGCAATATTAATGCATCTTGATCTATCTGTTTTGAAAAAATTTCAATTTGAAATGTGAAATTATTAACTGAGAAAGGAGATGGTTGGACAGTGAAATTTCCAAAGAATGATTCGGATGAATAATTCCCCAAAATATTGTTATTGAATGCTATTGGTTGATTTTTTTGTTCAAATTCAGTAACAATATGGGTCATGTGTTTCTCCCGATCGATCTCGATCTGATTTGGCTTTCCTTTATAGGGTAGCCATATATGGGACCAATCAGTGGAAATATAACCATGGAGTTTCTCGGACTAGTCTCTACTCAAAATCAAACCATAGAATTCAGGTATATCAGCGATTAAAATATTAATTCTCTGAACTACTCTTCGATTAGTGGATAACCTGATAGTTACTGAGTTGATTTCTCCTAAAACCTGGACCTTAGTTCTATCCAACTGTACAATATGAATTGCAGACTTTTGGGGTTCAATGTTTAGTTTGGAACAAACTGAAGCTGGCATTATATTAGAGGAAGCCCCTGAGTCAATCAAACAGTTGTGTAGATTTCTATTATAGATCTCATAGGTTAAGAGGAAAGGAGGAGTATGGGAATTCGATCTATCCCCAATTAAAACAGCATCAGTAGCTTCTACTCTACCAGGAGGTGGTTGGCCTGAGTCATTAGCAGCTTTGGACAATACAGCATTAGGAAGAGGAGAAGAAGGTACATCATTTAACTCTTTAAGAAGTAATTTCTGTTGATGTTTGAGTTTACTAAGCTCAAACATAGTAATATTTTCCTTTGTCTTCTTCATGTCTTCGATAATATTGTAGTCCATAGAATCTGTAACTACTAATGTCTTAGATGTTGAAGGTAGATTTGAAGATGATGGCTGATTTTGGGATGGTATTGTTGCAGCTTTCTTTGTGGGAACCTTTTCTTTGGTAGTAGTGGTACCTGCATTCCTTTTCTTCGAAGTTGTCTAAACAGGTTCAGGAGTACCCTTACTCCTGGTAGTCACAGGGAAAGCTTCTTGTTCATTTTATGTATCGAAATTAGGTAAAATAAAGTCCCACATCCCATGGCATTCAACAATCTCCTCTTCTTTGAGTTCCGTGAATTACAAGACTGTTTCATCCTCTTCTTCCTCTTCAGGATCTGAGTCTGCATTGGATATAGCATTTGGTGGTTTTGATTCAGGTTTCTTAAAATTTCTAAATGGCCTTTTTGTTGAAGTCTCAGCTACTTGCTTCTTGATTTCTACCATTTCATTTGACATAGTTTTGAGAACTTTTTGTAGACCCTCCATATCATATGGATCTTTAGGGGTTTTCTTCTTTGAATCGTCTTTGAAAGAAATTTTTTTGGATTTTCTATCTTCAAGAGCAGCTTTATTTTCTAAAGCAATAATGTGTTTCTCTACAGCAAGCGCCTCTTTCATGTTTTCAGCTAAAGTTGGTTTTGCAGCTCTATCTACAAAAATAGCTATATTTGAAGGTAGGGCTGTTATATACCATTCGCTTCTGATTTGCTCACTTGGTTTAGAGGCGGTTGGAATCTTATTCAAGAGTTTATTAAATCGTGAGTTGAACTCCTTTATAGGTTCTTTAGATTCTATCCTAAGATTCGAGAGATCATTAATTAACGTTGCTAAAGATCTGTCATCGCCATACTTAGTCAGAAACTATTCTTGAAAAATGTTCCAACTGGTAATGGATCCAGAGGGTAGGGAAAAATACCAAGACCCAGCTGATCCTTGTAAGGTATAAGGGAAAATCCTAACAACAACATCTTCCTCTGTCACTCCTTTTAAATTAACTGATAACATGAAATTGTTAATATGTTCGTCGGCTTGTATTCCTGCATCTGGATTAAATTTTGGCAACCATTTTTCAGGATGTGCTGGCAATGGATGTAATGGTGCAGGCATAGTGACCACACCAGGATTACTCCATGGATTCTGAGCCATTGTAAAATTAATAGTAGATGATATTGCCAATGAAATTCCAGATGTTTGGGAAGGAGTTGATATTGAGGTTTGAGGTGGTTGGGATGTTGAAGTTCCTGATCCCTGTTGAACAACAATGTGTAATGGAGGAGTGGATGGTTGACTTCGCACTGGAGAAGATGAGATGGAGGATGATGATGAGAAAGTCTCACTCTCAAATCCTTCAATGTTCTCTTTTGCCCTTTTCCTTTTGGGTAAAGGCAATTTAGTAGGTTCAATACTGAGCTTTCCACTTTGAAGTCTAGTGAGAGGATGAGGTGGATTGAATTGCGAAGTCTCACTACCTTGAGATACCTCAGATTTCTGTGGTGATATCGAAAAGCCTTGAAGTTTATGGATGAGAGGCTGAACTTCAAGAGACTCAGGACTTAATCATTCTGGGGTATGATGGGTTTGAGCAATGGTATTTGACTCCTCTTCTTCTCATTTGAATACTAGTGTTCCGGCATGCAAACGGGAGGTCTGAGGTGAGGTGGAGGGAGATTTACTCTCAGAATGGCTTATAGGTTTGGGTTTGCTCACCATTCACAGTTCATGCCCTCCTTCTAGCGCCAAAAATGTTGATGCTCAAAAATCGCTACAACAACATTGGGGAAAACCACCCGGTCTGAACCTTAAAGGCAGCTCCTTTTCCGTTTGGTGTGGTGGCTCCGACTAGAAATAATGGGACCAGTTTCCCAATTGTTTGTAGATGGGATGGATAAGTGGTTGATTTTCTAATATCTAATGATAATGGATGGATGATTTAATCTAAAAATGTAAAATTATAAACAACTAATCTATCCCGGTAAATTTCCGCTTTAGTGTAACGTTTGATGATCTTTATCTACAAATAGGCATATAGATGACTCTATTGGTAAACAAAGACATTTATTCATATGATAATTACTTTGTTCAAGTAGTTGAACAAAGTAATCATGAAAACATTATTACACTATTCTTCATATATCATTGACATAAATATGATTGAAAGAATAACACTCCTTAGACATTCAATAGTGATAAGTATAAGGACTGTTGTTAAAACACATACATATATCCAATGATATCAAGATTAAATAAATGTTGATTCACATGAAAGAATGAAGCAAAAGCATAGATAATAGTACCATATGTTATTTGGATCACTCCCGATATCAATCGCATTCAGATTCCTTCTTCTAACTTAAAAACACTTCCACAACAAAGCAATAGTGCACATCTCATCAAAGCTTTCTTCGTTAAAATTCAGAATATTGGCCTAGTCTTCATAAAAGTATATCAGAAGCACAATAGTGTGACTTCCTGATTTGAGTTTATACAAAAACTGAGGACCCTTTTCAAAGCTATGAAAGGGTGTATAAATATTGTCTAAGCTAACTAATTATGAAATAAAAATGCTATTAGGTGGTATAACTAAATCATGAGAATCTCCTCGAAATAGGCCTGTTCGCAGTCGGCAGCATGATTCACTGTTTCAGACGATCTTCCTTTGGCTTGAGCTGGCAGATAGCAAGAATTGGTTGAAATTCTGGAGGGTGACTTAGACGAGAATGCAGTTGGGTTGAATATGTGGCATCATGGATTTCGGGAATCATGTAATCGGTTGCATCGGTTAAAAATTTGAGTGTTGCCCTTTGACTGTATGGTTTAACTAGGAAAAACCAAAAGGTATCCCAAGTTAAACATTGGATGCCGGCGATTAATCTTTCATTCTTCTCCAATTCTTGATTTCATGTTTGTTCCAATACTTTGGCTGACGGCAATTTACCTGGAGTGCATTGTGAAATCCAGTTAGACAAATAAAGAGTATCATTTATTAACTCAATTAAGTTACTGGTTGCTGATCTGCATTTTGAGGTTTCTCTTTCTGCTTTCATCAATTGTGAATGCCATTCTAGGAAAAGAATCTCTTTGTGTGACTCTAGAATTTTAGGCAGATTTGCGGCTTGCCCTTCACTGGTTTCTTGCCAAGCAAGAAAGTTGGTTAAAGTCTCATCGGCGCCAAATCCTGCCTGGCATCGACTAATTTGTCAATTATTGATGAAGTAATCTCACAGAGGGGTTCAACAAGGGAAATATTATGACATAGCAAATTTAGCTGTTTAACCAATGCTTTATTGATCTGGAGAGCTTCGGACCTGAAGTCTGCTGGTTGAGGAAGACTCTTGAACTTTTCTACTTGGTGTGATAGTTGATCGATTTGCTCATCTTTTGTCTTACTCATTTGTTCATTCATTGTCTTCAGCTTGGCCAATGCTGCGAATAATTCTTTTTTTTTTGTACTGCGCTTTGGTCTATCCTCTGCTTCTCTTTGAGCAATTGTTCATTTAATTGGTTGTTTATCTGCTGTTGTGCTGCTAATTGTTGTTCTAACTATTCTATTTTTTGCTGTCTTTCAGATACCTGTGACTGTAATGAAATAATTGTTTGGTTTTTTCCTTAAGTAAATTGCTTACTTCCGATGCTTTATCCATAGTAGCTGTCGAGTAGGCTCCGGCATACTGAGAAAGTTTTGTAAGATCTTCGGAAGGATTGAATTCTTCTTTCCATACCACATTAGCCATCTCTGTTTGTACAGGTAAAAGGAAAGATTGATCAAGTCTTCTCCTTTTCCTTTGTCTTTTTACTATAGCCCTATGTTTGGGACTATAAAAGAAATCTAATGGTGGTATGTCTTCTATCTGCAAAACAATTTGATCGGATGGATCCTTAGGAATTATTTCTACATATTTGCTAGTGGGTAGGCCGTTGGTTCCTTAAATTGGGACCGTAGTTGTTGCTGTCTCCTAACCAACTGTTACTGGAGGTGTGCTGAAACCTTGTGAACTTTCATGATTGCTTATAATGGAATCAAATTGTTGCCATTCTTTAAGGAGTTTGGGATCAATCTGAGTATCTATATCGATATGTTCATTGTCCTGTTCCTGTTCTGGCTCTTTTCCTTTGTCGGGAATCTTCTCCATGGCAGGAGGTTTGTCAACAATTTGTTGTTCAGGCTTGCTTGATTGGATTGCTGGGGTGGTAACTAATAAGTCCAGAGGCAGAGTTTGCAACCTCTGCTCTCTGAGCCTATTGAAGTCTACCAGCCCTTCATCTTTATATCTCATCTTGGCCAATGTTTTTACCTAAAATAATGATTCTGCTGAGGAAAAAAGGTCATCAAATTCATCTTTTTCATGATCAAACTTTGTGAGTTTGGCTTGTTCAAGAACATTATAGGAAACTTTCCTTAGGTCATATTGCCTGTTAGGAATGGTTGCAAGATTGAGCATGTTTATTTTTCCTGCCTCCTTTTCTACATGTTTGTAATCATGGAGAGTGTAAACACCACATCTCAAAGGGAATGTAGGCCATACCTTCTTTTTAGAAGTTCTATGAGTTTTTGTTGTTCCCGCTGTTGTTATTTGGTAGGCCAATTCCCAAGCTAACAACTTATCAGGGACATACAGAGGAAGGACATGGGGTCTTGCAAGGCTACCATAAAGCCTTATATATGTGAACTTGTCTTCTCCGAACCAATTTCCTACAGCAGTCAAGTCGATCCCTGCTTCCTCGGAAATCCTTGGGGCGGGCTTATCAAAAATAGCATAATAGATAGGCAACATGAAACCATTACAGATTTGGTACAAATGGTCTTTATAGTGAGCCTTCCATAACATCTGATGATAAATGTGGATTGGCTTAGGGTCTTGGGGAGTCCATCTCCACCCGAGTACCGGATATTCAGAATTAAAGCAAAGAATATCCATAATATAAGCATTGTAATAAAAAGGGGGAATGGTCCTGGTGGTTTTGCATGAATTTGATCTAAATTCCAGAATTGCAGTGGCTAATTTGTCGGACAATATGTTTGCCCAATCCATCACATAACTATTGACCGCTGCTTCCATTAAAGGAACCATTTCAATAGTGAACTTTGCAGAGTCATGCATTCCCCACATTCTACACATCATTGCCCCAGCATAACAGTAAGGAGAAGACAATGATTCCACAGAGTACTTACCTAATGATTCATGTTTGTGCTTTGCGGGATTCTGTCTCCACTGCTTAATTGGGGCCGATTCAGTCTCGTTCTCATCTGCGAACTTTTCAAGGAAGGCTTTGTTGTATTTATTTTCAGGTTCGAGTAAGTGATACATCTTCCTTAAGTCATCAAGCTGAAATGAGCCAAAAATCCTTCCGTCAACTGTGCAAAATGTTCTATTTGAAACTGGAATTTCTTCTACCACCCATCTCACTATATCAGTGTATGGAAGAATTTTCTTACGCACTGTTATTCTGTGCAAATATGAATCAGCTAAATCTTTGAGGGAAGCTTCTTATTTATTAGTTGAGTCTGCAGTAGCTTCTTCCGATACTTCCTCGAGCTCCTCTGCTTCAATTAAAGTGTAGATGCTTTGCCAACTAGTATTTCCAAGGCCGAGACATGTAGTGTCTGAGATTAACCCTTTTTTGCTTGCTCCTGGATCATTGGCTGGCTGCACAGTTGCTGTAGGAGCCGCTGCTGCTACGGATTTCTTTGATCTCTTTCCCATTTGTTTCAAATTTGTTATTTCAGTGGAGTTCTGCACAAGCAATGAAACCAACGTGATACAGAGAATAGCTAGTATGAACCAATATGAAAGAATTATGTCGATTAGCGAATAATAATGGATTATAGTGAAACTGCCGCAGATACAATCTAAAGAAAAATCTCGCCATAACTGCTTCATTAATTAGTCGTTTAACCTATCAATCATGGTAAAGGAGTTTTTAAATACCCATTATGTCGTTTATATGACGAATGATCCATTCAAGCGTGGCTTAGATTCTTTGGTGGATAATCAGAAGTAAATCGCAATCGGCGATTGGTAATGTGAATGGAAAGGCTTTAATATTTTTCCAAAATATCTTCCGATCACCGAAAGGTGATACAATGCATGCAAGCCTTTTAATTATGTTTTCGAAACACGCGCCTTGATTTAACACATCGCAATCGGGGATGGATTCAGGTCTTATTACTTATGCCATTGCAACTTCGCCAATCGCCGATCGCGATATGCCTTATCACATCGGGGGATTTGAATGTGTCATTAATCATGTGTTGTGTTGTTACCGTCGATTGCCGATGGCGATATCACATCGGAGAAGTGAGGGAGGCTCTTTCATTATACTTTGTGATTTGCCTTTCCCGATATCCGATAGTTATTCGCTTTTCGGATCGGAGTGAGTCAATGGGTCTTTATATATGTTTTCCTTATCATTGCGATATGTGATCTTGCGATTGCTTTATCGCAATAATAAAGAACTTTATATTTATTTAAAAGACTGACTTTATTTCTATTCAAAAAGGTTTATTTTAAAATATATCATTTCCATTGAACCTTTTGATGAGGGTTTTTCTAATGATGGGTTAATACCAATTTATTCACACGTCTAAGTTTAGAAGGGACCCATTTCATATTATGATTTTTTTAAGTAAAAGTTTTATGAAATGGGGGGGTTGTTGTACAGCACAACACCTCCTAAAGTACAAAGTCTGAAATGACAGCTGATGATTGAAGTGTTTTACCTTCTGACAAGTCCAAATCAAGAACAACTGGTCGAGATCATCATTTTTTACAATACATTTTCATTATGATATCCCTATTGAGGTAGGTATACCCATGCTCAACATATAATCTAACATTACATGTACAATGATCAAAAATACCCATGCTCAACATATAAGCTAACATTACATGTACAATGATCAAAACGTTTTGTCCACTAATAATAGAGAATGGACCCATGCTTGGATGAAATTTTGTATGATCATTGCCATCATGCTTCGTAATCTTACATCAATACTAAAATCACATCCCAAATAGATGGAACTAGATCTGGGGTCTTCTACCTTGTTCTCTCGATTGTCTAACATACGAGTCTAACCATGTGAATAACGGAGCTGGACTCAAACATGGTAAACACAATTTGATTACCGACCAATGATGTAATTCATTAACGGACATGAGATAAACCACTGATGATGTTAATGGCTCTCAAGGTATAACAATACAATATGTATGGTATGAATGAATGAGTTGAAGTCAAACACCACACGAAATATTTCGGTCGAAGGCCAATGATGAAAACCTGTCACCAAGAGCGAGGAAACTTTTCATTAATGTATGCAAGCCCCAAGGTACCAAATGGAGTTTCTAAGTCAACTTCCTGGATAATGAGCTAATGTTGACAAGAAGTGACCCATCACAAGAGGTCCTTGATGTATCCCCCATCAATGACACGAAATGGGTAGCAATATTTGAGACAAAATTATGTTGATGTGGAATTGGTTCAAGAATGACAAACATGAAATGAAGGTTTAAGAGTATCGTAGTAGATTCAACTGAAGAACTTATCTTCAACATAACGGCGACAATTTATGGAGTTGGCAATGTTAACCGAAAACCGAATGCGGAGGCTTTGATATGGTGTAATAAACCAAAAGACAGGCAGATTTCCCAACCCAACAGTCACGAAGATGAAGTGAGAGTCAAGAGCGACTCAATGTCATTAATAGGTTAAGTACAAAGTTTTCATAATTTCCCTAACCGTTTCTAGTCATTACCTCTTTATTTTTTGATAAGCTTTAGGAGGATAACATATGCTTGATTTGTAGGTTCATCCTTCGGATGAATCCCTATGAGTATTTTTAGCGAACCTTGAGAAGGAGTGGTTCAGTCCCACCATGTTCAATGAGTCCATCTTTGTTTAATGTTTTTACAAGTCTAGCAAAGGCGTAACTCAACTCCTTTTTCATGTTTAGAGAGTTTGAAAAAGAGGCGAAAAAGAAAACTCCAAAGGTTCATTTTCGTAAATCGTCTCTTGAGTCCGAAAAGGTAGAAAACAATACTCAGAATAACCTCTTAGCCATGTTCGACTAAGTTATTCCTTTTTCATAAATATCCTATCTCAGTCTAGAAAAGGGTTAAACTTACACTGGGTAGACATCATTTCATTTACTTTAACAAGTTCAAAAAGATAAGTGCTCAACAATCTTTTCATGTTTAGTGAGTCTGAAAAAAGAGCTGAAAGAGGACTCCACCTCGAGGAATGAGTGGTTTAAAGGATAAAAAATGGTTCTGGTCATGCTGGAACTGCTCAAAACATATAAAGGTTAAGAGGCTAGACAATAAGAACACTCATCGCAGTTGTGCCTCAGGAAAGGGTAAAACAACCAAGTGAAATCATATGATCAGCGAAGTAGATGGTGACGATGGAATAATAAAACCAAGGCTCATCTGGTAGAAACAAGTTGATAAAAATGGAAATCACAAGAGATAGGATGAAAATGGTTTCTTTTTTACACAATATTGAAACATGGGAAACTATGCTTGAGATTAGTTTCATTTTTACACAAGCTTGAAACAGAGAAAAACTATGCTTGAAATAAGTTTGCATGCCCCCAACATAATGACTTAATTCTAGGCACATGCCCTCTAAGTTTCAATTCATTCACCTAAGTAAACTATTGGTTACTAATAGGCGGATGGAATGAAGGATCGTTTATGAGATTAAGTGAAAGACTTGACTAGGAATTTACAAGATCTAATCAAAGATTCGAATTCGAAGGGGATTTGTTTCATTTTTTAACGAGATTGACACGGGAAAAGAACTATGCTCATGGGACCTTGTTTCATTTTTTAACGAGCTTGACACAAGAAAATGAACTATGCTCATACCCTTGTTTTCCTTCTATTGGAGATTTAATATTTGACACTATAAACTTTATGTCTTACTTTTACATCGAATGGATTATTGTTGGCTTAAAAAATGTTAATGATTATGTCTTATGTTTAAATCTATATATATTGCATGATTACATTTATATTTTTTCATATGTTATATTGTTTTAGGTTGATGGAAATGTTGTTGCATTTCAATGAATGTTGTGAGGTTTGACTTATAATATGTTTAATCTATAGACTTATGAATTGAATTATTAAAGTTAATTCAATGCTACATAAAGGCTTTACTTTCTTATTATAAAAATTATATTATTCATAACATCCATCGATTATAAATTTATGATAGTATTGGCATAGGAAAGCTCCGCCAAACATTATTATCCCTGCCGCAAGCAAGTGATATACGCAACTGATTAGTCATTGATCTTGAATTAACCAGCCTTTGACTAAAAAATTAAATAAAAATGTATAAGATTAACATAACAAAACGAAATTCGTTTTTTTTAATATATTTTAATTTTATTTGTTTAAAGTTATATTGATTCACTTTGTTTTGGTATTATTGTGTAATGATTACTAGCATACAGTCATTAGTTCATAGTCAGTTCATAAGCATGTCGACTAATATACACAGATCCATGCAATGGAAGAAATGGTGACGATATACATATATAAATTATAGCAAGCCAACCTAGCAATACAACATACTATTGAAGAGTCCATATATGTCATTAATGCAACACACATCACACTGTTGAAGAGTCCATATCTGTCATTTACTGCCCAATAGAAAATGAAAACGTGAAAACACACATACAAAAGTTTTTTTCTAGGAACATTTAAAGTGGAGATAGAGAAGATTAAATTCTAGACATTACTGCTTTTGTTAAAACACATGCTAAACATTAACAATTGTATTTTTAAGATGATAGGACAAGGTAGAGAATAAATGTGATTTTTGCTCAAAATGGGGATGACACCATGCGACCATAAATGTATAGCATGGATTTTTGAACAACTAGATTTTTGTAGGAGACATCCAATATGATTTTTCTTCACTAGTGCAGTGAGAGACGATAGCTTCGACTTGAAAATTTGTTCATTTGTAGAGTATGACAAGGGTAGTTTAAAGAGCGCAAATGGTAAGAGAATTGTTCTCTATTTTCTTTTCATGTTGTTAAACAAAGAAGCTAAAATACCTACACCTTTGCCTTCACAACCACCCAATTCTAATTTTGGTTATTCCTCACTCTGGAACCCATACTGTGTAAAACTCAAAATCTCCTTGTAAAGCAACTCCAACTCTCCTTCTAGGGTGTCTTTCGTTGTATGTTATAATATAAATGAACGACATTCTCAAGTTATGGGTTTAAATAAATAGAATGGATTCTTTCAGTAATGGAGAGATGCAATATAATTTAGGTATGTGATTGGATTTTGTATGTTAAAAGATTCAATATACTCGATACTAGAGCATATTTATGTGGTTTTTCCTTATAGCATTATATTTCACATGTTCTTGGAATGGGTTTAAAGTATTCTATATATTTGGTGAAAATTATTTTTACATTGGGATTTTGCATGTAGAGTTATTTTGAACATCTCAACAATAAAAAAAATAAAAAAATAAAAAACTGAAATGGTATTTGTTGGTTCCCTTTGTTTTTGGGATCAGTTTACTTATGGGCTTTTGTTAGTAATGACAAGTTCTGGTATAATGTAAGCATGTGTTCCGGTCTGGTGCATTTGCAATTAAAAACCTCAAAACGGTGTTTCTAATTGTTCATTCATTACCAACAAAATTCTTTAACAAAGTTTATGATTTACTAAACAAACTATAGTACATGATTGATAACTATTCTAGTCCATTCAGTAGGTTTGCGTCCTCCTTGTTACATTAAATGTAGTAGGACCCAAAAATTTGTTCAATTTCACTTATATTTACATATTGTCTCGGGTTTCTTTATTGTTTTTTAAAAGAGGAGAAAATGATCCCTCAATCATCATTCTTTTATTTATTTATTTTTTCATTCAAAGTATGAAAAATGTTTTGTTTATGTTTAGTATATTTGAATATATTTGTGCAATTGTAATATTGTGTAAAAATAACATTTGATGAGAGTATATATATATATTTGTTTGCAGTTTAAGTTGGCAGAATTCCAATGCAAGTTAACATTGAGACTTGTAGGTTTAAGTAGTAATCTTATCTCCTTCACTCATTTATATTCTTGTTATTCTTAGTACTCTTTAGCTAGTATAAATATGATTGATGTATTGTAAATTTTCAAGTAATGAACAATATTATCTTACCATTTTCTCAATGTTCTATTTTTGTAATAAGGTAGAAACATTTTTGGTTTGGAAGTATAATTCTAGGATTTTGATTCCAACATCCACCTACTATAAGTATGAGGTCATTAGCAGTATTATGTGGCTACTGAAAAACACATTGTTCGTCAATTCATTTATGTGTGTGTTGAAATATTAATTAAGGCATTTCCTTTTACATTTATTACAATCAACGCACTTTGTTTCGAATTCATCCTCATGCATTTGAGAAAAAAATGTACCAATCAATTGCTGGAACATATCAATATGTATCACATATCATATGATAATACTACAATAAATTTTCAATAGTGTTATGCAGAATTTATGATTGCGGACAAAGGTGAATTCCCTAGACCTAGTGGACTGGTCTAAAACAATAGAACACAAACAACACAAAGTTTTCCTTAGAGAAATTAGAGAATGGGAAAGAGGCCTACCTCAAATATGTAACAAGCTTCTCCTTCCTCCTCGCTTATAAGCTCCAAGAGTTATAATGAACCTGAACACACAATTGAAACAAGAAAATGGTATACAACAACCAAGTAGCTTAATCTAACATCTCTATTCAATGAATCAACATGCATTGAAATACATGAGTGAAAACATAATACAACACATATAGGAAAATAAGGTACTCTTTGTATTAATAGAAATAGGAGAGATTTTACAACCATGAATAGTAATTGATCTTGTATGTCTCCCCAAGTTGACTTTTCCTTCCTTGTCACAAAGCACGCCTCAATATCAACCCTAATGCATGAATAAGATGACTCCTTTAGGTTCAAGGTAGCAACATAAGGGCACAATAAATCTCCAAAAGCCAACCCTGATGCTATTGATGGTTGTAAATTTATAGGGGAAGGATGGTAGTTTAGGATTTACCATTATGGGTTTGAGATCCACATATGATGGGAGGATGAGCTCAAGGGATAAGAGGTGAAGTCTCCAAGGTAGGATCAACTAGGATTCAAGCTCTTATCCATGGTAAATAGTTGAGACAACCCTTGGAAGCTTTTAGAAGAGGAAGCTTCAAAATTCTTT
This sequence comes from Pinus tabuliformis, assembly GCA_031772625.1. Lineage (NCBI taxonomy): Eukaryota > Viridiplantae > Streptophyta > Pinopsida > Pinales > Pinaceae > Pinus > Pinus tabuliformis. The sequence goes on along the minus strand of CM062817.1, from coordinate 840,648,167 downwards.
CAATTTTCCTGAATTTCTAGAATCAACGCACCTGCATAAGCGAGAAACTAGTATTAACCAACGCTGGTGTAGGAGGGAGAAACCAATGTTGAACACATGTGGCTAAAGGGACAGGGTGCGTTGGGGCTAAAAACATTGATTTTGAGAAATTAATCCTAGAAACTCAGATTTTTTCGAAAGGTCATGCTTAGGGCTTTCTGAGGGGATAATGAGAACATGTTCATGAATGTTATTTGATCTCGTTTGCTGGCCTATTGACCAGATGTGACAAAATGGCCTAAAACAGATTGCCTCCTAAAATACGAAGTTTGAAATGACAGTTGATGACTGAAGTGCTTTACCTTGTGACAAGTCCATATCAAGAACAACTGGTCAATATCATCATTTGTTATAATACATTTTCATCGCGATATCTCTGTTGAGGGAGGTATACCCATGCTCAACATATAAGCTAACATAACATGTACAATGATAAAAAAAGTTTCATTCATTAATAATAGAGAGTGGACCCATGCTTGGATGAAATTTTGTATGATCATGGCTAGCATGCTTCGTAATCTTGCATCGATCCTAAAATCACAGCCTAGATGGATGGAACTAGATCCGGGGTCTTCTATCTCGTTCTCTCGATCGTCCAACATACGAGTCTAACCATGTGAATAAAGGAGCTGGAGTTGAACATGGTAGACACAATATTATTACCGACCAATGATGTAATTCACTAACGGACACGAGATAAAACAATGATGATGTTAATGGCTCTCAAGGTATAACAATACAATATGTATGGTGTGAATGAATGAGTTGAATTCAAACACCACACAAGATATTTTGGTTGAAGGCCAATGATGAAAACCTGTCACTGAGAGTGAGGAAACTTTTCATTAATGTATGCAAGCCCCAAGTTACCAAAGGGAGTTTCTAAGTCAACTTCCTGGATAATGAGCTAATGTTGACAGGAAGTGACCCGTCGCAAGAGGTCCTTGATGTATCCCCCGTCAATGACACGAAATGGGTATCAAGATTTGAGACAAAATAATGTTGATGCGGAACTGGTTTAGGCATGACAAACATGAATGAATGCTTAGGAGTATAGTAGTAGATATTAATTGAAGGACTTATCTTGAACATATCAGCGACACTTTATGGAGTTGGCAATATTAACCCAAAACCAAATGCGGAGGCTTTGATATGGTGTAATAAACCAAAAGACAAGCAGATTTCCCAACCCAACAGTCACGAAGATGAAGTGAGAGAGTGTCATATTCAAGAGCGAATCACTGCCATTAATAGGTTAAGTGCCCTATTTTCTCAATTTCCCTAACCATTTCTAGTCATTACCTCTTTATTTTTTGATAAGCTTTAGGAGGATAACATATGCTTGATTTGTAAGTTCATCCTTCGGATGAATTCCTATGAGTATTTTTAACGAACCTTGAGAAGGAGTGGTTCAGTCCCATCATGTTCAATGAGTACATATTTGTTTAATGTTTTTACAAGTCCAGTAAAGGCGTAACTCAACTCCTTTTTCATGTTTAGAGAGTTTGAAAAAGAGGCGAAAAAGAAAACTCCAAATGTTCATTTTCGTAAATCGTCTCTTGAGTCCGAAAAGGTAGAAAACAATACTCATAATAACCTCTTAGCCATGTTCGACTAAGGTATTCCTTTTTCATAAATAACCTATCTCAGTCTAGAAAGGGGTTAAACTTATACTAGGTGGACATCTTTTCATTTGCATTAACAAGTTAAAAAAGATAAGCACTCGACAATCTTTTCATGTTTAGGGAATCTAAAAAAGAGCTGAAAGAGGACTCCACCTCAAGGAATGAGTGGTTTAAAGGATAACAAATGGTTCTAGTCATGATGTAACTTCTCAAAACATATAAAGGTTAAGAGGCTAGATAATAAGAACACTCATCGCAGTTATGCCTCAGGAAAGGGTAAAACAACCAAGTGAAATCATATGATCAGCCAAGTAGATGGTGATGATGGAATAATAAAACCAAGGCTCATCTGGTAGAAACAGGTTGATAAAAATGGAAATCACAAGAGATAGGATGAAAATGGTTTCATTTTTACACAAGCTTGAAACAGAAAAAACTATGCTTGAAATAAGTTTGCATGCCCCCGGCATAATGACTTAATTCTAGGCACATGCCCTCAGAGTTTCATTTCATTCACCTAAGTAAACTATTGGTTACTAATAGGCGGATGGAATGAAGGTTCATTTATGAGATCAAGTGAAAGACTCGACTGGGAATTTACGAGATATAATCAAAGATTTGAATTGGAAGACGATTTGTTTCATTTTTTAACGAGATTGACATAGGAAAAGAGCTATGCTCATGGGACCTTGTTTCATTTTTTAATGAGCTTGACACAAGAAAATGAACTATGCTCATACACCTTGTTTTCCTTCAATTGGAGATTTAATATTTGACACTATAAACTTTATGTCTTACTTTTACATCGAATGGATTATTGTTGGCTTAAAAAAATGTTAATGATTATGTCTTATGTTTAAATCTATATTTATTGCATGGTTACATTTATATTTTTTCATATGTTATATTGTATTAGGTTGATGGAAATGTTTTTGCATTTCAATGAATGTTGTTAGGTTTGACTTATAATACGTTTAATCTATAGACTTATGAATTAAATTATTAAAGTTAATTCAATGCTACATAAAGGCTTTACTTTCTTATTAAAAAAATTATATTATTCATAACATCCACTGATTATAAATTTATGATAATATTGGCATAAGAAAGCTCTGCCAAAGATATTATTATCCCTGCCGCAGGCAGGTGATATATGTAATCGATCAGTCATTGATCTTGAGTTAACCAACCTTTCACTAAAAAATTAAATAACAATGTATAAGATTAACATAGCAAAACAAAAATTGTTCTTTTTAAATATTTTTTAATTTTATTTATTTAAATTTTGATGGATTCACTTTGTTTTGGTATTATTATGTAATGATGACTAACATACATTCTTTAGTTCATAGTCAGTTCATAAGCATGTCAACTAATGTACACAAATCCATGCAATGGAAGAAATGGCGATGATGTACATATAAAAATTATAGCATGCCAACCTCACAATACAACACACTGTTGAAGAGTCCATATCTGCCATTAATGCAACACACATCACACGGTTGAAGAGTCCATATCTGTCATTTACTGCCCAATAAAAAATGAAAACCCGAAAGAACGCATACAAAAGTTTTTTTTTTAAGAACATTTAAAGTGGAGATAGAGAAGATTAAATTCTAGACATTATTGCTTTTGTTAAAACACGTGATAAACATTAACAATTGTATTTTTAAGATGATAGGACAAGGTAGAGGATAAATGTGATTTTGCTCGAAATGAGGATGACACCATGCGACGATAAATGTATAGCGTGGCTTTTTGAACAACTAGACTTTTATAGGAGACATTGAATATGATTTTTCTTCACTAGTGCAGTGAGAGATGATAGCTTTGACTTGAAAATTTGTTCATTTGTAGAGTACGACGAGGGTAGTTTAAAGAGATCAAATAGTAATTGAATTGTTCTCTTGTTAGGTCCCTATAATATTAGTGATCCCCCCATTACTATTGTCGTTGTATCCCTTATTGTTATTATTGTGCCCCTATTGTCCCCATATTGTTATTATTGTGCCCCATAGAATCCCTCTATAGTTATTCTTGTGCCTTTATATTATTATTATTAGATTGGCTTGGTTATATTGTGACCCCGTAGACTCCTATATAGAAAGGAGGTTTTGTCATTTGAATCATCTAAGAATTGTTCATTTGTGTAATGTAAAGGAGGTTGCCCCCTCGAAGAGGCTTATTTCTAAGGTGTTGATCTATCTTTTCTATCTTTTTGTGAGCTGGTTTCATAACATTTGGTATTAGAGCTTTGGATTCTAGGGTTTCGCTGCTCCAAATAGGTCATCGTGCCATTTTCGCTATAAATTTTTTTTTCTGTGACGTTTCAGAAGCTAAAAAAAAAACCCATTTGGGCCGAAATAGTTCTGAACTTCGGGTCCAAATTTCAGAGCTTTTCTCACTATATTTGCGGAGATATGATCTGAGGAAGTTGGAATTTTTGCAGACTCCCGAATTACATTCCAAACAGGTGACCTGGGAAAAATCATCATAACTTTTGTTTTGAGCATCAGATTGAAATCTCGTAAGAAGTTTCAGAAAGAGAACAACCTCTAGTTTTCTGTGTATCAGTTTCAGGTACTAAGGTCGAAATAATGACACGTGGCACATCGTACGAGTTCGCTCTACTGAACTAGTCGATAATTAGGTCACCGTGGGATATTTGTCATAACTCTTCCTTGGAGAATCCAATTTTGATCAGACTAGTGGCATTGGAAAGAGGACACAGATGGTTACTGCAGCTCACGATTTCAGAACTAGGAGATCCAAAATTACAGAGGTACATCAGAATTCAATATCGAGCTCCTACAAGTGAAAAAAGGTGTGTATTTTTTAAATTTTTGCATAAGCTTGGTTTGAAAAATTAGTTTGAAGGAATTCAAAGGGCATAGTGAAGCATTATTATCGGTAATTGATGCCCCGAAGAAATAAAATGGAAACACTTAGTAAGCAACCTGAAAGCTCTAGCATGACTCACGAAGAAGAGGAAGAAATGCAACATGATATATCAATATTACGAAACCAAGTGCAACAAATTTCACTTGCACAAAAGGTAACAGAAAATAAGATGGATGATTTAAAGAAAGACGTAGAAGCTAAGATGGATGGTTTAAAGAAAGGCGTAGAAGCTAAGATGAATGACTTGGAAGCTAATATGGATAGCGTGGAAACTAATATGGATGGCATGGATGCTAAGATGAATGGCATGGACGATAAGATGGAAGAATTGAAGATAAATTTGAATAAGTTGCTACAAGAAATGGTCACTAATGGTGAAAGGGTAGTAAAGGAAACTCATGATGAGAACAAAATAAATGTTAATCATGATTTCATAGACTCTAATGTTGGATTGAAGACCCACCATGTTCCAAAAATCGATATGAGGAAGTTTGATAGCAAGGATCCCGGAACATGGATACTACAGATGGAGCAATTTTTCGATCTCCATAATGTGCAAAACACACAGAAGGTATGTATTGCAACCTTATATTTGGAACCAAATCAGTTTGTATGGTATCGATGGCTTTGCTTTCATAAACAAATTGTCACTTGGGCAATTTTTACGGAAGAAATGGTAGCACATTATGATGATACAAAAAGCAACACCTTTTTTAGCCAATTGATAAATCTCAAACAAGAGGGTTCAATGATGGAGCACATTGAGTACTTCCAAAAATTGAACATAAGGGTAAAAGATATTCCAAAGGAGCATAGGATTAAAGTGTTCGTAGGGACTTTAAAGGATAATATCCAACATGAGGTTCACCTTTGGGAACTTGATTCATTGGAGAAGGCATTCAGGTTAGCAAGAAAAATGGAAAGAAAAATGATGGCAACTAGGAAGCCTACCACTCACAACTATAAAGATGGAAGTGTTGTTTCCCCTGGCCTTCCACAACCTACAAGGTTGACACCACAACAATTGGAATAAAAAAGAGAAAAATGGCTTTGTTACAGTTGTGATAGCAAATAAACTAAAGGTCATAAGTGTGCTGAGAAGAAATTATTCTACATAGATTGTGAAGAGGAGGAAGAAAATGAACAAGAAATGTCAAAAGAAGAGGATATACTCCAGGAACAAACCCTAGATAAAGAAGAAATGAATCCGACCATATCTTGTAATGCATTGGCTGGAATTACCACTCCTCAAACTATCAATATAGAAGGACCTATCAAGAAGAAAAAGGTAATAGTGTTGATTGATTCGGGAAGTACCCATAATTTTATTCATTATAAGATAGCAAAGGAATTGAATTGCTTCCTATATCCAGCACCAGAGTGTCAAGTGATGGTTGCAAGTGGAGGAACTGTAAATTGCTCTGGAAAGTGCCATAATATCAAGTTATCCATGGGAGCATATGTATTGAATAGCCCAATGCTTTCCATTCCAATGGGTGGTGATGATGTTGTACTAGGAGTCCAATGGCTACAATCCTTGGGTACAATAGCTTTTAATTTTCAAGAACTTTTCATGAAATTTTCTGCTGAAGGAAAGGAAGTTGAATTAAGGGGTATTGCAGGGAAACTGGGAAAGATAATCAGCTCTAACGATATGACAAAGCTTCTAAAGAAGGAACAATGAGGTCTAATTGCACAATTATGTTCAGTAGAGGTTCCCACATCGAAACCATCTATTTCTCCAGATCTCCAAAAAGTCTTGGACAATCATTCCAAGGTATTTGAGACTTCCAAAGGTCTCCCACCTATTTGTGATCATGATCATGCTATTCATTTGATTCCAGAAAGTGTTCCTCCAAACATCAGGCTGTACAGATATCCATATGCCCAAAAGAGTGAAATTGAACGTATGGTTGCAGAAATGCTAGAGGATGGTATAATTCAACCTAGTCAAAGTTATTTCTCTACTCCAGTAGTATTAGTTCACAAGAAGGATGGATCATGGCGCATGTGTCCAGATTATAGGGAGCTCAACAAGCTCACTATTAAAGATAAATTTCCCATTCCTGTCATTGATGAATTATTGGATGAGTTGCATGGATCAATTTACTTCACCAAGTTGGATCTTCATTCAGGATATCATCAACTCAAAATGAAGACTGAAGACATTCCAAAAATAGAATTTAGAACTCATAAGGGTCATTATGAATTTTTGGTCATGCCTTTTGGCCTTACTAATGCACCTTCTACATTTCAAGGTTTGATGAATTTCATTTTCAAACCCTTCCTTAAAAAATTTGTGTTAGTATTTTTTGATGATATACTAATCTACAACAAGTCTTGGAAGGATCATGTCCAACATGTTGACATGGTGCTCAAACTATTGGAGGAGAAACAATTATATGCAAAAATCTCCAAATGTTTCTTTGGAGTACAAGAGGTGGAATATCTGGGTCATATTGTATCTCATGAAAGTGTTAAGGTAGACCCTAGCAAAATTAAAACCATTAAGGAATGCAAAATCCCCATATCCATAAAGAATCTACGAGGATTTCTCGGGTTGACAGGGTATTATCGCAAGTTTGTTAAGAATTATGGGAGAATAGCAGCACCTCTAACAACATTATTGAAGAAAGATGCATTTTCATGGACTCCAGAAGCAACGAAGGCCTTTGAACATCTTAAAGAGGAAATGTGCCAAGCACCAGTCTTAGCTACACCGAACTTCACAAAAACCTTTATTATGGAATGTGATGCCTCAGGAAATGGAATCGGTGTTGTTTTAATGCAAGAAGAAAGACCCATTGCTTTCGAAAGTCATCCAATCAAAGGAAAGTATTTACACAAAGCTATTTATGAGAAGGAAATTTTGGCAATACTACATGCACTTAAGAAATGGTGACCCTACCTAATGGGAAGACACTTCAAGGTAAAAGCATATCATGATAGTCTTAAATACTTTTTAGAACAAAGATTATCTTCAGAAGAGCAGCAAAAATGGGTCACAAATATGTTGGGTTATGACTTTGAAATCATCTACAAAAAAGGGAAGCAAAATGTTGTGGCACATGCACTCTCAAGAAAGGATGAGGATGTGGAAGCATTTCTTTGCGCCATTTCTATTATCCAACCAGATTGGATAAACGATGCAAGGGATGAATGGAAGAATGACAACAAATTGTGGGCACTCATTCAAAAAATACAACAAGATCCCAGTACATCTGATACATTTATCTGGAAAAATGATTCGTTATGGTACAAGGATCGGGTATACCTATGTAAGAATTCCCAACTCAAACAAAAGATTCTTAGGGAATTGCACACCTCTCCCTTAGGAGGGCACTCAGGATTTCTAAAAACCTACCCCAGGGTTAAGAAGGATTTTTTTTGGGATGGCCTTAAATCGGATATTCAAAAGTTTGTGGCGGAATATTTGGTTTGCCAACAAAATAAAGTTGAAACAATTAAGATTCCAAGACTATTACAACCTTTATCCATTCCAAGCCAACGTTGGGAGGAGGTTTCAATGGATTTTATCACAGTTTTACCCAAGTCCGAAGGAAAGAGTGTTATCATGGTGGTAGTGGACAGAATTACCAATAATGCACACTTTGGTGCATTATCTAATCCATTTAAAGCGAGTAGAGTTTCTACTGCATTTATGGAAATAATTCAAAAGCTACATGGAAACCGAAAGATTATTGTAAGTGACAGAGATCCCATTTTCACTGGAAATTTTTGGACAGAATTATTTTCTTGTCTTGGTACTCAGTTAGCTCATAGCTCATCTTATCATCCTCAATCTGATGGGCAAACTGAGATAGCAAACAAATGTTTGGAAGGATATCTTTGTTTCTTTGTATCAGATAAACAGACATAATGGGTCAAATGGTTGCCTCTGGCTGAATAGTGGTATAACACTTCCTTCCATACTGCAACAAAAATGACCCCATCTATGGCACTTTATGGATATCATCCACCATCCATCACATCATATTTAAGAGAAAATTCTAAGGTTCAAGCAGTGGAAGATCACATCGAGCATCAGCAACAAGTTCTCCAACTCTTAAAGGATAAACTCACCTTGGCACAGAATAGAATGAAACAGCAGGCAGATCAACATCGCAGCAAAAAAAGTTTTGATGTAGGTGATTGGGTATTCCTACGGCTACAACCATATAAAGAAATTTCCCTCAAGCAAGCTAAGAAGGATAACAAATTATCACCAAAGTATTATGGTTAGTACAAGGTGTTGCAAAAGATAGGTATTATGGCATACAAATTAGAGCTTCCTGCAGCTTCTCGAGTGCACCCAGTTTTCCATGTTTCATGCTTAAAGAAGGTTATAGGTGACAAGTTTCCAGTTCACACAATATTGCCACAACTTGATGAGGAAGGAAAAATCATATTGGAACCTAAAGATATCAAAGAAACAAGAACTCGACAGCTACGAAATAGATCAATTTCAGAGTATCTCATCAAGTAGAAGAACTTACCCATTGAAGATTCCACATGCGAGGATGAGAATTTTATACAGAAGCATCCATAACTACTCAAGCATTGATGATCCGGAGTTAAGCAGGAACGCAATAGATTACATAGATAACCATAAGTACAGAGATGTGATAACCATAAAAACAGAGATGTAACAGAAATAAGAATATGCGATAACCATAAAAACAGAGATGCCGCGGAAATAATACTTCATTTCATTAATGGAGAATACTGAAATATGCTTACAAATAGAAATAACCTAGCTAGGGCGATGGTAGCTTATCTCTGAGAAGAGATGTGTCGGCTACATGCCTCTGAACTGTTTTGAACTCTGTTACAATGAGGCTCGAGGGCCTATTTATTGTTGAGAAACAATGGAAAACCCTTCACATTCCAAAACCTAACCCTAGAAGATGAAACGCCAAATTGTGGGCCCCGTTTTCGGGTAAGTTGGTACATCAACTTCCCGGGGTCGCGAATTGGTCATACTATCTCCGTTTGACATGCATGATAGCCCGTTGGAAAGATCTCTCCGAGGACTACGACGGAAAAGACAATTTTTATTAAAAAATTCGTTGGTGGTGGATTTCCCAAAAAAACGTCATTTAGGGCCTCAAAACGGCTCCGGAAGTTTAGGACCCGAAAAACTGCTAAAAATAGTAAACTGTGCTATAATTAAGGAAACTGATAAAAACTGTAAGAAGCACTAGAGGGGATCCAAGTGGAATTAGCGGGTGGCCACCAATATCCACCTGGATCAATTGAGGACAACATTTTTTTGAAGGAGAGCGGCATGTTAGGTCCCTATAATATTAGAGATCTGTTATCGGGAAAACTAGTGTCTATGCAAAGCTGCTAGTCCCACTAAGGCTGGTAGCTACCTTAGAAACAAACAAACTAAAAACTACTTTCGTTTTCCTTTATGAGAAATAGATAAGAGAAGAATAAGGAGACCAACCTCTGTCTTGCGCTTGGTTCCTTGCTCGGTTCCTCTCTCTTCTGGTAAGTCTTTGCCACTCGCTTCCTTGTCTACCTATCTTCAAAGAGTACCTGTAGAATCAAAGCAGCATAACACTATCCAAGAACATAGATCTATTATCATAAACAATACAGGACCAGATGTATATTGACCACACAAATGCATAAATCATCAATCATACAAGAACGTGGAGGAAAACTTGAATAGCTTTATTGATAATCAAGAAAGAGCAAAGAGGATTACAACCAATTGTTATGACCCAACATCATCCTCTCAGCAAGAAAGCCCTTCTTCACCTCATGAAAAGCTTAGATCACCCAACACTATGATATTGCACCAAGAAACTAGCAGCACTTCCTTACAAGATACAAAATTCCAGCCTCCTGGATCTCTGGGATGAGGGATCCATATATAGATGTTTGCAAGGGGAATGAGTCAGCTTTTGAGATTTGATTAGTGTCCTCTCTCTGATAGTTCTTGATTTCACTTGGAGATTGATGATCTCTTACTCATCCCTGGTCGAATGCAGAGAGGCAAGTGTCACAGGAGAAGTTTCTGGAAGATTCCATGCTTCTCCACCTTGCAGATTGACCCTGCCATTTGTCCACTCTCGCCCATCGCACCCCATAGAAGGGCTTTTCAACATGCATCGCACCTACTATGTGTATTCAGGTGGGATGCAACGCACTTTGACTATGGAGCAGGTGAAATGGTCTAGTTTTGACCAGTTCTGAGTAGTTTTTCATGGAGAACTTCTAGGAGATGTTGTAATCAATTGACCTTGTTCTTTTAGGGGTTGGAACAACACCTTTAGGGACTTAGGAGCCCTTGGTTTATGGACATTTATGCTTGGGGTTGCAGTGCCCAAAATGTCTATAACAGTTGCCCCCTAAAGCATGAGGTCGTTAATCTTTTGATGTCGGGTGAAATGCTTTATCATGAGGATCCGAAGTTTTTTCGAGATGGAAGGCGACCTGTAATAAGATACAATAAATACATTATCTTCATAATATTTTCATGATCTAGCTGAGGCGGGCATTCCCATGCTCAGCTTTATAAATTCATTTTCATGTACATAGGACAGACAATCGTCTAAGTGTAGATTGATGATTCTGGGAGAGCAATCATCCCTTAGATTGGATGATTATCTGTGCAGCAATGATGTACATTTGATGTCTTTATTTTCCTGAATATATATCGCAGCCCAGATGGATGAAACTAGATCCGGGGTCTTCAATCTTGTTCGATCTTTACTCAAAGTACAAGTCGATCCATGTGAGAGATGTTCTGGAGTCGAACATGGAAAGACATCGCCTGATTACCAGCCAATGATGTAAGTTGTTAACAGGCGCGAGAGGAATCACCGATAATGATGATGACCCTCAAGGTACCGCAGTACAATTCACATGGTGTGAATAAGGGACTTGGCGTCGAACACCACGCAAAATCTTTCAGTCGAAGGCCATTGATGTAAACCTGTCGCCGGAAGTGAGAAACTTGCCATTGAGGCATGCAAGCTTCAAAGTACTGAAAGGGTTGTTCCTAGATCGACTTCTTGGATAATGAGCTGATGTCGACAAGAAGCGATCCGTCATAGGAGGGCCTTAGTGAATCCCACATCAATGACATGAAACGGAGCAAATGATTTTAATGGAGGTGAAAACGATCTGGTGATATAAGGTTCAGGGTGGCGGTCATGAAAGAATGGAGTGAAAATGTATTATAGTGGGTGAGACAAAGGTGAATTCTCTGAGCGACTTCTCTTGAACATATCGGCAACACTGACATGATGGATTGGTAGCATTAACCCCAAACGTGGATGGTGTGATGGAACCATGGTGATGTGACCAGTGAATGGAACAACCCAAGCCGACTCAGATGCGGAGTGAAAGTGTCATGTTCAAGAGCGACTTGCTACCAACAAAGTTTCTTCAAGTTTTCTTCCCAATTTTTCCCCAGTCATTGCTGACCAGTACCTCTTTATTTTTTTCAAGCTTGAGGAGGATAACATATGCTTGTTCTATAATTTACCCTTCGGGCAAACCAATCGCTATGTTTTAACGAGCCTAGCGATAGTGAAACTCGTTCTTGTCTGTTATGGACAACTTTGTCGCTATTCAGTTTTAACGAGTTTAACGACAAAGATAACTCGGTCCTTTTCAATTTTAGAGAGTCTGAAAAGGGACGTAAAGGAAACTCCAAATATCCTTTTTCGTCATCTAATCCCTTAAGTCTGAAAAAGTATAAAATAATACAAAAGGGATGAATTTCGATAATTTTAACGAGCCGAACAAAACAAGCGCTCGATCTTTTTGTGTAATAATCCCTCAGGTCCAAAAAGATTAAAATCTAAAGGAGGGATAGCACTTTTGGTCACTTTAACGAGCTGGAGAGGCCAATGGCTCGACAATATTTTCACATTTTACGAGTCAGTTGAAAAGAGGTTAAAGGAGACTCGTTTTTGAGGAACGAGTGATAGATTTGGGTAGCAGATTATTCCAGGTAAGGTTTGGAATTTTCCAATCACGGTAGTGCTACAAGGATGGCTAACAAGATCACTCTTCACAGTTGTTCCTCAAAAGGGGTAAACAATCAAGTGGAGGTGAATGATCGGCCAATACAGAGTGGAGGTGATGATGACAACACGACCAAGGCTTCAAAGGCTGAAGTAATACATTCACGATGGTTATTTACCGTAAATTGGTTCATTTTTTAATGAGCTTAAACGCTGGGGGAAACACTTGCTCATTGCTTATGTTTATTTTTTAACGAGCTTGAATTCCATGTTAAAACTGCTCGATCCAGTCGTATAATAAGGCTCTCTCATCTAAGATGCCATTTTTCAGAAGCATGCACCTTACAAAGCTTTGCTCCGCATCCTTTCTTTATGCAAGTTAGGAAACGACCAATCCTATGAGTTTAAAGGGTTATAGGACCTACAAATTTAAAAAATAAATGGTCGCTCTTTGCTTGCATGCCCCCAGGTATAGCGAAAAACTTCCAGGTTACCAAAGATTGTTCCATCCGTGTCACAGACAAAACACTTCCTCGGCAATGTCTACCGAAATAGACAAAGGTGAGTGGCGTAGACGCCTCCACTCACATAACTTTGACGAGGGAATCTTATTCCAGCCTAATCCCATTTTCCTAAACGAACGGGTGTGTTAGACTAGTCATATATCCTCCGTGGAAACCTACACTATACCCAAGGTTTTCCTGCCGAAGCAGACCAGGGTGTATGCCCCCTAGGTTTCAGTCATGTCCTCCGAATCACTCACGCTCATCAGGAGGACGGAATGGGGATTGATGAGACATTCCTTGTGTGAAAAGACCATTCAGGGTTGGTATATGACTATTTTCTACGTGTGAACCGGGAAATGAAAGCTGGTCTACGAGCTTGACCACTCTTCCTTCGTGCGGAAAACACATTACTCTAAAGAGTGAGGAGACGACGGCTCCCATGCAATAAATATAGTCTCGTCCAAGGAGTAGATTATAATCCAGGGGTCCTTGGACTACCATTACGTTCATGTGAACGGTTTTCCTTCTCAATGTTATCGGCACATTGGGAAGGATCCCTAACGGTCGACTGGTTCCTTTGTCAAAGCCTGTTAGATTTCTCATCTCAGGCAAAAGCGATGGCGAACCAAGCGCTTTCCAAGCAGTTGAGGAAAGGATACTCACAGAAGCCCCTTCATCTATGATGGTACCGGCCATGACCATTCTATATATTTGAGCAATGATTCGAAATGGTACACTAGCCGGTAAACAGGGTCTGCCTAGTAGATTCCAGTCAAAGGAAACAACCAGGTTGCTTGGAGGTGGGACCGAATAGACAGCCGGATATGACTCTGACGAACTTCCTTCCTGTAGTAAAGGAACGGGTAGACTGCCCCCATGTTCATCGGAGTCTGTGCTTACAAAGAGAATTTGAACGGTGTCGTTCTTGTTCTCTTCGGTGACTGTATCATCTGAAGATTGATCCTCTGAAGGCACGACAAGGTCAACTGTCGCCTCGACCTTTTGACTTTCGTCTGGTATGGATTCAGATGGCTTATCTTCAATGATAGACGCTTCGGCCGACCACAAGGGCGTGTCAGCCATATTTTCAACTAGTGACGGACTCGGCAAGAGTTTCTTATATCCAGGAGGAAGCCGTAACGGTGAAACCGGACAGTCGTACAAAACTCTTTTAGCTTCGTCTAAGAAGGGACAACGGTGGACGGCGTGATTTCCTTCACACAATTTACGAGGAAATTTATACTTTCCTTTTTGTCTAGGGGCTTCACTTTCACTAGTTGACGGTGTATGCTCAACATGATCGTCAGAGGTTGATGACACCGGATTGTGCAAACGAGGAAACTAGTCCCTTAAGATCCAATGGATGCAAGGACAATCTCGATGATAGTGGTCTCATTTGCAAATGACACATGGCGATTTAGGCCTGGTTGGTGCAGTGTGTGGATTTTTGCTAGACGATGCTTGGTTGCCCCTTTTTGCCTCTGGCTCCTTCTTCTTCTTCTCTTTCTTCTTCTTCTCCTTCTTCTTCTCAGTTACTTGATTTTGGGCTTTACCAGCTTCATCAAGCAAAGAGGAAGGAGGATAGGAAGAATTGGACGAAGTAGAGGGTTGGGGGGTAACTCTAATATCGTTTAGTTGCTGACTTGATTGTTCAGGAATCACGGTGTTCTGAACGACAGAAGTTGAGAAGAACCATATGGGCAAGCCGATTGTCAATCCTTGAAGAGACAATGTGGCCATATGGGGTGCACCAACATCTCCCCAAGAGGAGAAGGGACTAGGATTTCCTCCAAGGGGAACTCCTTGGTTGGTGGACTCCATTTTTCTCAACTTAAGATCAACGTAGGAAAGGTGATGATTATTCCATTTAGAATAAATTTTAGACGCTTTGACACAACTTGTTTTTTCAATTTTTAAGAGTCGAGAAAAAAAAAAGATGACTCTAGTCGCCTTCGATTTTTAATGAGCCTGAAGTGACAAGTGCTCAGATGGACCTTTTCCGTTAAGGAGTCTGAAAAGGAATGAAAGGGACTGCTCTGGAAATCTAGACAGAGGGATTACCAAACCAATCGCAAAACTATAGAATACTTTTTACAGTACGGCAGTCAATCTTCGCGAATGTTGTGTTCAGTGCATTACGATCGATAGGGCGGCAGACACGGCTTTCTATGGATAAAGGATTAAGCCTATTGTGGTCTCCCAAAATATACTCGACGGTACATGGGAGCACAAGTCCATACTGGCACTTATCGTCTCAAAGTGGAGGAATCACCCAACCAACAGTGAAAACAACAGTTACCAGGCTTTACGACACCGGAATACGTCTCTAGCCTAGACTTCTAGATGTTGTGCGTTAGGTTCCAAAGCATTTTTTGATTCATTAAATTTATTTTATAGTTGATCATGCTTAAGAAATTTGCCTTTCAGGTTCACCGCGTGATGTAGATGTGAAATTCCTAAAATGCAATCTAAGATGATAAACAGTCATTTAATCTTCTTTTTGCAATGAAAATCCTAGCTACTAAGGAAAGAGAGATGATTTTCTTTCAACAAAGAGCAAAGAGCACACACTATATGCACTGTCCTAAATCAAACCAACAAACAGTCTAAATGCAAATGCACGTGCATGTATTTGTTTTCAGCCTTCTTAATGTGTGAATGATAAAAAGAAATCTAAGCGCAAATCTGAATTATTTTTCAAAGCGACAATTACTAACAAGTTTCTTCTTCAAAACAAAATGAGGACAATGACGACACTTTGTTATTTGGAATTGAAAACTTGCTTTCGACACTTGAAAAACTACTAACTCAAATCAAATACAAGAGTAACAGTGCAATCGACTATCAAGAACAATCAGATTCTCTTCTATGACTGAAAACGTCACTTGCGACACTTTCAAATCAAGAAACGACAGTACAATTACGCTATTTCTTTGTAAAGGAGAACTGAAAATGACTCAAAAATACATAAAAAAAAAAAAATACAGTTCTTTGCACAATGGAGGTGGAATAACAGCAAGGAAAGGGGTTTCAAACAGATGTGGACTGACTACAGGCAGCAAAACTCTTGAATAGAGCTGAAAAGCATGAACACAGAAACCAAAATTTAGGAACAAGGAATTGTCTGATCAGCGCACCTATAACACAGTGAAACTGAAATGCAACGCACCTACTACACTCGAGAAGTGCAATGCATTTGGAGTTCACAGAACAGACAGTGCGCTGGACCAAGGACGAGACTTTGACTGGGTTCCGGGTCACAGTTTGCAGTTCAGTTCAGGGATTTAGGCCAAGCAAGTGGTAATCAGTAAATCAATCACAGGGGTAGATCTAAAGAGGTTTCTAGAGCCACCACGAGGGCAATTAGAGAGCTTGTAAATCAATCGTTTAATTCATAAACAAAACCCGGAGATAGACTGAAGCAGCGTTGATCTACTTTGCACTTGCATAGCAAATGCAGTTCGAAGGCTAGCTGGCTTGACTTCAGGCTCCGTCTGTAAGTTTATAAAGTAAACAAATGTAGATAAACAAACAATTTATTCGCTCCCTAGCGGAGTCTCCATTTTGTTATCGGGAAAACTAGTGTCTGTGCCGAGCTGCTAGTCCCACTAAGGCTGGTAGCTACCTTAGAAACAAACAAACTAAAAACTACTTTCGTTTTCCTTTATGAGAAATAGATAAGAGAAGAATAAGGAGACCAACCTCTGTCTTGCGCTTGGTTCCTTGCTCGGTTCCTCTCTCTTCTGGTAGGTCTTTTCCACTCGCTTCCTTGTCTACCCAGCTTCAAAGAGTACCTGTAGAATCAAAGCAGCATAACACTATCCAAGAACATAGATCTATTATCATAAACAATACAGGACCAGATGTATATTGACCACACAAATGCATAAATCATCAATTATACAAGAACGTGGAGGAAAACTTGAATAGCTTTATTTATAATCAAGAAAGAGCAAAGAGGATTACAACCAATTGTTCTGACCCAGCATCATCCTCTCAGCAAGAAAGCCCTTCTTCACCTCATGAAAAGCTTAGATCACCCAACACTATGATATTGCACCAAGAAACTAGCAGCACTTCCTTACAAGATACAAAATTCCAGCCTCCTGGATCTCTGGGATGAGGGATCCATATATAGATGTTTGCAAGGGGAATGAGTCAGCTTTTGAGATTTGATTAGTGTCCTCTCTCTGATAGTTCTTGTTTCCACTTGGAGATTGATGATCTCTTACTCATCCCTGGTCGAATGCAGAGAGGCAAGTGTCACAGGAGAAGTTTCGGGAAGATTCCATGCTTCTCCACCTTGCAAATTGACCCTGCCATTTGTCCACTCTCGCCCATCGCACCCCATAGAAGGGATTTTCAACATGCATCACACCTACTGTGTGTATTCAGGTGGGATGCAACGCACTTTGACTATGGAGCAGGTGAAATGGTCCAGTTTTGACCAGTTTTGAGTAGTTTTTCATGGAGAACTTCTGGGAGATGCTGTAATCAGTTGACCATGTTCTTTTAGGGGTTGGAACAACACCTTTAGGGACTTAGGAGCCCTTGGTTTATGGACATTTATGCTTGGGGTTACAGTGCCCAAAAATGTCTATAATAGTTGCCCCCTAAAGCATGAGGTCGTTAATCTTTTGATGTCGGGTGAAATGCTTTATCATGAGGATCCGAAGTTTTTTCGAGCTGGAAGGTGACCTGTAATAAGATACAATACAATACATTATCTTCATAATATTTTCATGATCTAGCTGAGGCGGGCATTCCCATGCTCAGCTTTATAAATTCATTTTCATGTACATAGGACAGACAATCCTCTAAGTGTAGACTGATGATTCTGGTAGAGCCATCATCCCTTAGATTGGATGATTATCTGTGCAGCAATGATGTACATTTGATGTCTTTATTTTCCTGAATATATATCACAGCCCGGATGGATGAAACTAGATCCGGGGTCTTCAATCTTGTTCGATCTTTACTCAAAGTACAAGTCGATCCATGTGAGAGATGTTTTGGAGTCGAACATGGAAAGACATCGCCTGATTACCAGCCAATGATGTAAGTTGTTAACAGGCGCGAGAGGAATCACCAATAATGATGATGACCCTCAAGGTACTGCAGTACAATTCACTTGGTGTGAATAAGGGACTTGGCATCGAACACCATGCAAAATCTTTCGGTCGAAGGCCATTGATGTAAACCTGTCGCCGGAAGTGAGAAACTTGCCATTGAGGCATGCAAGCTTCAAAGTACTGAAAGGGTTGTTCCTAGATCGACTTCTTGGATAATGAGCTGATGTCGACAAGAAGCGATCCATCATAGGAGGGCCTTAATGAATCCCACATCAATGACACGGAACGGAGCAAATGATTTTAATGGAGGTGAAAACGATCTGGTGATATAAGGTTCAGGGTGGCGGTCATGAAAGAATGGAGCGAAAATGTATTATAGTGGGTGAGACACAGGTGAATTCTCTGAGCGACCTCTCTTGAACATATCGGTGACTCTGACATGATGGATTGGTAGCATTAACCCCAAACGCGGATGGTGTGATGGAACCATGGTGATGTGACCAGTGAATGGAACAACCCAACCCGACTCGGATGCAGAGTGAAAGTGTCATGTTCAAGAGCGACTTGCTACCAACAAAGTTTCTTCAAGTTTTCTTCCCAATTTTTCCCCAGTCATTGCTGACCAGTACCTCTTTATTTTTGTCAAGATTGAGGAGGATAACATATGCTTGTTCTATAATTTACCCTTCGGGCAAACCCATCGCTATGTTTTAACGAGCCTAGCGATAGTGAAACTCGTTCTTGTCTGTTATGGACAACTTTGTCGCTATTCAGTTTTAACGAGTTTAACGACAAAGATAACTCGGTCCTTTTCAATTTTAGAGAGTCTGAAAAGGGACGTAAAGGAAACTCCAACTATCCTTTTTCTTCATCTAATCCCTTAAGTCTGAAAAAGTATAAAATAATACAAAAGGGATGAATTTTTGGTAATTTTAGCGAGCCGAACAAAACAAGCACTCGATCTTTTTGTGTAATAATCCCTTAGGTCCAAAAAGATTAAAATCTAAAGGAGGAATAGCACTTCCGGTCACTTTAACGAGCTGGAGAGGCCAATGGCTCGGCAATCTTTTCACATTTTACGAGTCAGTTGAAAAGAGCTTAAATGAGACTCGTTTTTGAGGAACGAGTGATAGATTCGGGTAGCAGCTGATTCCAGATAAGGTTTGGAATTTTCCAATCACGGTAGTGTCACAAGCATGGCTAACAAGATCACTCTTCGCAGCTGTTCCTCAAAAGGGGTAAACAATCAAGTGGAGGTGAATGATCGGCCAATACAGAGTGGAGGTGATGATGAGAACACGACCAAGGCTTCAAAGGCTGAAGTAATACATTCACGATGGTTATTTACCGGAAATTGGTTCATTTTTTAATGAGCTTAAACGCTGGTGGAAACACTTTCTCATTGCTTATGTTTATTTTTTAACGAGCTTGAATTCCGCATTAAAACTGCTCGATCCAGTCGTATAATAAGGATGTCTCATCTAAGATGCCATTTTTTAGAAGCTTGCTCCTTACAAAGCTTTGCTCCGCATCCTTTCTTTATGCAAGTTAGGAAATGACCAATCCTATGACTTTAAAGGGTTAGAGGACCTACAAATTTAAAAAATAAATGGTCGCTCTTTGCTTGCATGCCAAAAGGTTTGCATGCCCCCAGGTATAGCGAAAAATTTCCAAGTTACCAAAGATTGTTCCATCTGTGTCACAGACAAAACACTTCCTCGGCGATGTCTACCGAAATAGACAAAGGTGAGTGGCGCAGACGCCTCCACTCACATAACTTTCCTAAACGAACAGGTGTGTTAGACTAGTCATATATCCTCCGCGGAAACCTACACTATACCCAAGGTTTTCCTGCCGAAGCAGGCCAGGGTGCATGCCCCCTGGGTTTCAGTCATGTCCTCCGTATCACTCGCGCTCATCAGGAGGATGGACTGGGGATTGATGAGACATTCTTTGTGTGGAAAGACCATTCAGGGTTGGTATATGACTATTTGCTATGTGCGAACCGGGAAATGAAAGCTGGTCTACGAGCTTGACCACTCTTCCTTCGTGCGGAAAACACATTACTCTAAAGAGTGAGGAGACGATGGCTCCCATGCAATAAATATAGTCTCGTCCAAGGAGTAGATTATAATCCAGGGGTCCTTGGACTACCATTACATTCATGTGAACGGTTTTCCTTCTCAATGTTATCGGCACATTGGGAAGGATCCCTAACGGTTGACTGGTTCCTTTGTCAAAGCCTGTTAGATTTCTCATCTCAAGCAAAAGAGATGGCGAACCAAGTGCTTTCCAAGCAGTTGAGGAAAGGATACTCTTAGAAGCCCCTTCATCTATGATGGTACCGGCCATGACCATTCTATATATTTGAACAATGATTCGAAATGGTACACTAGCCAGTAAACGGGGTCTGCCTAGTAGATTTCAGTCAAAGGAAACAACCAGGTTTCTTGGAGGTGGGACCGAATAGACAGCCGGATATGACTATGATGAACTTCCTTCCTACGGTAAAGGAACGGGTAGACTGCCCCCATGTTCATCGGAGTCTGTGCTTACGAAGAGAATTTGAACGGTGTCGTTCTTGATCTCTTCGGTGACTGTATCATCTGAAGATTGATCCTTTGAAGGCACGACTGGGTCAACTGCCGCCTCGACCTTTTGACTTTCGTCTAGTATGGATTTAGATGGCTTATCTTCAATGATAGATGCTTCGGCCGACCACAAGGGCGTGTTAGCCGGATTTTCAACTAGTGACGGACTCGGCAAGTGTTTCTTATATCCAGGAGGAAGCCGTAACGGTGAAATTGGACGGTCGTCCAAAACTCTTTTAGCTTCGTCTAAGAAGGGACAACGGTGGACGGCGTGATCGCATTCACACAATTTACAAGGAAATTTATACTTTCCTTTTTGTCCAGGGGCTTCACTTCACTAGTTGACGGTGTATGCTCAACATGATCGTCAGAGGTTGATGACACCGAATTGTGCAAACGAGGAGACCAGTCCCTTAAGATCCGATGGATGCAAGGACAATCTCGATGATAGTGGTCTCCTTTGCAAATGACACATGGCGATTTAGGCCTGGTTGGTGCAGTGTGTGGATTTTCCCTAGACGATGCTTGGTTGCCCCTTTTCGCCTTTGGCTCCTTCTTCTTCTTCTTTTTCTTCTTCTTCTCCTTCTTCTTCTCAGTTACTTGATTTTGGGCTTTACCAGCTTCATCAAGCGAAGAGGAAGGAGGATAGGAAGAATTGGGCGAAGTAGAGGGTTGGGGGGTAACTCTAATATCGTTTAGTTTCTGACTTGATTGTTCAGGAATCACGGTGTTCTGAACGACAGAAGTTGAGAAGAGCCATACGGGCAAGCCGATTGTCAATCCTTGAAGAGACAATGTGGCCATATGGGGTGCACCAACATCTCCCCAAGAGGAGAAGGGACTAGGATTTCCTCCAAGGGGAACTCCTTGGTTGGTGGACTCCATTTTTCTCAACTTAAGATCAACGTAGGAAAGGTGATGATTATTCCGTTTAGAATAAATTTTAGACGCTTTGACACAACTTGTTTTTTCAATTTTTAAGAGTCGAGAAAAAACAAAAGATGACTCTAGTCGCCTTCAATTTTTAATGAGCTTGAAGTGACAAGTGCTCGGATGGACCTTTTCTGTTAAGGAGTCTGAAAAGGAACGAAAGGGACTGCTCTGGAAATCTAGACAGAGGGATTACCAAACCAATCGCAAAATTGTAGAATACTTTTTACGGTACAGTAGTCAATCTTCCCGAATGTTGTGTTTAGTGCATTGCGACCGATAAGGCGGCAAACACGGCTTCCTATGGATAAAGGATTAAGCCTATTGTGGTCTCCCAAAATATACTCGACGGTACGTGGGAGCACAAGTCCGTACTGGCGACACTTTGTTATTTGGAATTGAAAACTTGCTTTCAACACTTGAAAAACTACTAACTCAAATCAAATACAAGAGTAACAGTGCAATCGACTATCAAGAACAATCAGATTCTCTTCTATGACTGAAAACGACACTTGCGACACTTTCAAATCAAGAAACGACAGTACAATTACGCTATTTCTTTATAAAGGAGAACTGAAAATGACTCAAAAATACATAAAAACATTTATAGTTCTTTGCACAATGGAGGCGGAATAACAGCAAGGAAATGGGTTTCAAACAGAGGTGGACTGACTACAGGCAGAAAAACTCTTGAATAGAGCTGAAAAGCATGAACACAAAAACCAAAATTTAGGAACAAGGCCTTGTCTGATCAGCACACCTGTAACACACTGAAACTGAAATGCAACGCACCTACTACACTCGGGAAGTGCGATGCATTTGGAGTTCACAGAACAGACAGTGCGCTGGACCAAGGACGAGACTTTGACTGGGTTCCGGGTCACAATTTGCAGTTCAGTTCATGGATTTAGGCCAAGCAAGTGGTAATCAGTAAATCAATCACAGGGGTAGATCTAAAGAAGTTACTAGAGCCACCACGAGGGCAATTAGAGAGCTTGTAAATTAATCGTTTAATTCATAAACAAAACCCGGAGATAGACTGAAGCAGCGTTGATCTACTTTGCACGTGCATAGAAAATGCAGTTCGAAGGCTAGTTGGCTTGACTTCAGGCTCCGTCTGTAAGTTTATAAAGTAAACAAATGTAGATAAACAAACAATTTATTCGCTCCCCAGCGGAGTCGCCATTTTGTTATCGGGAAAACTAGTGTCTATGCAGAGCTGCTAGTCCCACTAAGGCTGGTAGCTACCTTAGAAACAAACAAACTAAAAACTACTTTCGTTTTCCTTTATGAGAAATAGATAAGAGAAGAATAAGGAGACCAACCTCTGTCTTGCGCTTGGTTCCTTGCTCGGTTCCTCTCTCTTCTGGTAGGTCTTTTCCACTCGCTTCCTTGTCTACCCAGCTTCAAAGAGTACCTGTAGAATCAAAGCAGCATAACACTATCCAAGAACATAGATCTATTATCATAAACAATACAGGACCAGATGTATATTGACCACACAAATGCATAAATCATCAATCATATAAGAACGTGGAGGAAAACTTGAATAGCTTTATTGATAATCAAGAAAGAGCAAAGAGGATTACAACCAATTGTTCTGACCCAGCATCATCCTCTCAGCAAGAAAGCCCTTCTTCACCTCATGAAAAGCTTAGATCACCCAACACTATGATATTGCACCAAGAAACTAGCAGCACTTCCTTACAAGATACAAAATTCCAGCCTCCTGGATCTCTGGGATGAGGGATCCATATATAGATGTTTGCAAGGGGAATGAGTCAGCTTTTGAGATTTGATTAGTGTCCTCTCTTTGATAGTTCTTGATTCCACTTGGAGATTGATGATCTCTTACTCATCCCTGGTCGAATGCAGAGAGGCAAGTGTCACAGGAGAAGTTTCTGTAAGATTCCATGCTTCTCCACCTTGCGGATTGACCCTTCCATTTGTCCACTCTCGCCCATCGCACCCCATAGAAGGGCTTTTCAACATGCATCGCACCTACTGTGTGTATTCAGAGTGGGATGCAACGCACTTTGACTATGGAGCAGGTGAAATGGTCCAGTTTTGACCAGTTCTGAGTAGTTTTTCATGGAGAACTTCTGGGAGATGCTGTAATCAGTTGACCTTGTTCTTTTAAGGGTTGGAACAACACCTTTATGGACTTAGGAGCCCTTGGTTTATGGACATTTATGCTTGGGTTTGCAGTGCCCAAAAATGTCTATAACATGATCCCCCCATTACTATTGTCGTTGTATCGCTTATTGTTATTTTTGTGCCCCTATTGTCCCCATATTGTTATTATTGTGCACCATAGAATCCCTCTATTATTATTTTTGTGCCTTTATATTATTATTGTTAGGTTGGCTTGGTTATATTGTGACCCCGTAGACTCATATATATATAAAGGAGGTTTATTCATTTGAATCATTTAAGAATTGTTCATTTATGTAATGTAAAGGAGGTTTCCCCCTCGAAGAGGCTTATTTCTAAGGCCTTGATCTATCTTTTCTATCTTTTTGTGAGCTGGTTTCATAACATCTCTATTTTCTTTTCATGTCGTTAAACAAAGAAGCTAAAATACCTACACCTTTGCCTCCACAACCACCCAATTCTAATTTTGGTCCACTTTCTATTCCTCACTCTAGAACCCATACTGTGTAAAACTCCAACTCTCCTTGTAGAGCAACTCCAACTCTCCTTCTAGGGTGTCTTGCCTTGTATGTTATAATATAAATGAACGACATTCTCAAGTTATGGGTTTAAATAAATAGAATGGATTCTTTTAGTAAGGGAGAGATGCAATATAATTTAGGTATGTGATTGGATTTTGTATGTTAAAAGCTTCAATATACTCGATACTATAGCGTATTTATGTGGTTTTTCCTTATAGCATTATATTTCACATGTTCTTGGAATGGGTTTAAAGTATTGTATATATTTGGTGAAAATTGTTTTTACATTGGGATTTTGCATGTAGTTTTATTTCGAACATCTCAATAATAATAATAAAAAAAAAAAATGGTATTTGTTGGTTCCCTTTGTTTTTGGGATCAGTTTACTTCTCAGCTTTTGTTAGTAATGACAAGTTGTGGCATAATGTAAGCATGTGTTTCGATCTGGTGTATTTTCCATTAAAAACCTCAAAACGGTGTTTCTAATTGTTCATTCATTACCAACAAAATTCTTTAACAAATTTTATGATTTACTAAACAAAATATAGTACATGATTGATAACTATTCTAGTTCATTCAGTTGGTTTGCATCCTCCTTGTTACTATTAAATGCAGTAGGACCCAAAAATTTAGTCAATTTCACTTATATTTACATATTGTCTCGGGTTTCTTTATTGTTTTTTAAAAGAGGAGAAAATGATCTCTCAATCATCATTCTTTTATTTATCTATTTTTTAATTCAAAGTATAAAAAATGTTTTGTTTATGCTTAGTATATTCGAATATATTTGTGCAATTGTAATATTGTGTAAAAATAACATTTGATGAGAGGATATATATATTTGTTTGCAATTCGAGTTGGCAGAATTCCAATGCAAGTTAACATTGATACTTGTAGGTTTAAGTAGTAATCTTATCTGCCTCACTCGTTTATCTTCTTTTCATTATTGGTACTCTTTAGCTAGAATAAATATGATTGATGTATTGTAAATTTTCAAGTAATGAACAATATTTTCTTACCATTTTTTCAATATTCTCTCTCTGTAATAAGGTAGAAATATTTTTGGTTTGAAAGTATAATTCTAGGGTTTTGATTCCAACGTCCACCTACTATAAGTATGAGGTCATTAGCAGTATTTTGTGGCTACTGAAAAACACATTGTTCGTCCATTCATTTATATGTGCGTTGAAATTTTAATTGAGTCATTTCCTTTTACATTTATTGCAATCAACGCACTTTGTTTTAAATTCATCATTATGCATTTGAGAAAAATATGTACAATCAATTGTTGGAACATATCAATATGCATCACATATCATGTGATAATACTACAATAAATTTTCAAGAGTGTTATGCGGAATTTACGATTGCAGACAAAGGTGAATTCCCTAGACCTAGTAAAATGGCCTAGAACAACAGAACACAAATTTTTCCTTCGAGAAATTAGAGAATGGGAAAGAGGCCTACCTCGAATATGTAGCAAGCTTCACGTGTCCCCTCGCTTGTAAGCTCCAAGTGCTATAATTAGAACCTGAACACACAATTGAAACAAGCAAAGGGTATACAACAACCAAGTAGCATAATCTAACATCTCTATTCAATGAATCAACAAGGCATTGCAATGCATGAGTGCAAACATTATCCAACACATAGAGGAAAATAAGATACTCTTCGTATTAATAGAAATAGGAGAGAATTTACAACCATAAGTAGTAACTGATCTTGTAGATGTCTCCCCAAGTTGACTTGTCCTTCCTTGTCACAAAGCACACCTCAATATCAACCCTAATGCATGAATAAGATGACTCCTTTAGGATCAAGGTCGCAACATAAGGGCACAAGAAATCTCCAAAAGCCAACCATGATGCTATTGATGGTTGTAAGTTTATAGGAGAAGGATGGTAGTTTAGGATTTACCATTATGGGCTTGAGATCCACATATGATGGGAGGATGGGCTCAAGGGATAAGAGGTGAAGTCTCCAAGGTAGGATCAAATAGGATTCGAGCTCTTATCCATGGTAAATAGTTGAGACAACCCTTGGAAGCTTCTAGAAGAGGAAAACTCAAAATTCTTCTAATTTGACTGAATTTCTAGAATCAACATATCTGCATAAGCGAGCAACTAGTGTTAACCAACATTGGTGTAGGAGGGAGAAACCAATGTTGAACACAGGTGGTTAAAGGGACAGGGTGCGCTCAGGATAAAAACATTGATTTTGAGAAATTAATCCAAGAAACTCAGATTTTTTGGAAAGGTCATGCTTAGGGCTTTCTGGGGGGTAATGGCAACATGTTCATGGATGTTAAATTATTTGGTTTGCAAGCCTATTGATTAGATGTGACAAAATGGCCTAAAACAGATTGTCTCCTAAAGTACAAAGTCTGAAATGACAGCTAATGACTGAAGTTCTTTACCTTGTGACAAGTCCACATCAAGAACAGCCGGTCGAGATCATCATTTGTTACAATACATTTTCATCATGATATCCCTGTTGAGGGAGGTATATCCATGCTCAACATATAAGCTAACATTACATGTACAATGATCAAAAAGTTTCGTCTAATGATAATAGATAGTTGACCCATGCTTGGATGACATTTTGTATGATCATGTCCATCATGCTTCGTAATCTTGTATCATTCCTAAAATCACAACTCAGATGGACGGAACTAGATCTAGGGTCTTCTATCTCGTTCTCTCGATCATCCAACATACGAGTCTAACCATGTGAATAAAGGAGCTGGAGTCGAATATGGTATACATAATCTGATTACCGACCAATGATGTAAGTCATTAACGGACACGAGATAAACCACTGATGATGTTAATGTCTCTCAAGGTATAACAATACAATATGTATGGTGTGAATGACTGAATTGAAGTCAAACACCACACAAAATATTTCGGTCAAAGACCAATGATGAAAACCTATCGCCCGGAGCGAGGAAACTTTTCATTGATGTATGAAAGCCCCAAGGTATCAAACGGAGTTTCTAATTCAACTTCTTGGATAATGAGCTAATTTCAATAGGACATTACATGTCGCAAGAGGTCCTTGATGTGTCCCCCATCAATGACATGAAATGGGAATCAAGATTTGAGACAAAATGATGTTGATGCGGAATTGGTTCAGGAATGACAAACATGAATGAAGGCTTAGGAGTATCGTACTAGATATCAACTAAAGGACTTATCTTGAACATACCGGCGACACTTTAAGGAGTTGGCAACATTAACCCAAAACCAAATGTGGAGGCTTTGATATGGTGTAATAAACCAAAAGACAAGCAGATTTACCAACCCAACAGTCACGAAGATGAAGTGAGAGAGTGTCATATTCAAGAGTGACTCACTGCCATTAATAGGTTAAGTGCCCTGTTTACTTAATTTGCCTAACCATTTCTAGTCATTACCCCTTTATTTTTTGATAAGATTTAGGAGGATAACATATGCTTGATTTGCAAGTTCATCCTTCGGATGAATCCCTATGAGTATTTTTAACCAACCTTGAGAAGGAGTGGTTCAGTCCCATCATGTTCAATGAGTCTGTCTTTGTTTAATGTTTTTACAAGTCCAGCAAAGGTGTAACTCAACTCCTCTTTCATGTTTAGAGAGTTTGAAAAAGAAAACTCCAAAGGTTCATTTTCGTAAATCATCTCTTGAGTCCGAAAAGGTAGAAAATAATACTTAGAATAACCTCTTAGCCATGTTCGACTAAGGTATTCCTTTTTCATAAATAACCTATCTCAATTTGGAAAAGGGTTAAAGTTATACTGGGCAGACGTCTTTTCATTTACTTTAACAAGTTCAAAAAGATAAGTGTTGGACAATATTTTCATGTTTAGGGAGTCTAAAAAAGAGTTGAAAGAGGACTCCACCTCGAGGAACGAGTGGTTTAAATGATAACAAATGGTTATGGTCATGATGGAACTGCTCAAAACATATAAAGGTTAAGAGGCTAGATAATAAGAACACTCATCGCAGTTGTGCCTCAGGAAAGGGTAAAACAACCAAGTGAAATCATATGATCAGCCAAGTAGATGGTGACGATGGAATAATAAAACCAAGGCTCACCTGGTAGAAATAGGTTGATAAAAATGGAAATCACAAGAGATAGGATGAAAATGGTTTCATTTTTACACAAGCTTGAAACATGGGAAACTATGCTTTTGCATGCCCCCGGCATAATGACTTAATTCTAGGCACATACCCTCCAAGTTTCATTTCATTCACCTAAGTAAACTACTGGTTACTAATAGGCGGATGGAATGAAGGTTCATTTATGAGATCAAGTGAAAGACTCGATTGGGAATTTACGAGATCTAATCAAAGATTCAAATTCGAAGGGGATTTGTTTCATTTTTTTAAGAGATTGACACAGGAAAAGAACTATGCTCATGGGACCTTGTTTCATTTTTTAACGATCTTGACACAAAAAAAGGAACTCTTCTCATACACCTTGTTTCATTTTTTAACGAGTTTGACACAAGAAAAGGAACTTTTCTCTAGGACCTCTAGTTATAATAATCATGCCTCCTCAGAGACCATGGCTTCCAAGAATCTCTCTTCAGATGGGAGAACAATGTTCTAGAATGGATACATGTTAAAGGATCCAAGGGAAATATCAAGCGTCAGTGCTCCCAATACGTGATGCATACATCACCTACTATATCATGAGTATGCATGAGCATGGAATAGGTTGTTGCATAATTAATTTGGGGCAGGTGAGATACCACTTGCATATAAAGACAATTTAGGGAAGATTGTTGATTTGGAGACAAATTAGGACTAATGAATGAAATTTGGTCAATGGTCACAATTCTTTGGTCATGCAGGAAACACATCACATGAAAGAGTGAAGAGACAAGAGGTCCCATGTCTTAAAAATAGTCACGCCCAAGGAGTAAATTAAAATCCAAAGGGCCTTGGACTACCATCACATCTTCATATACAATATTTCCTCCCAAATTAATAGGCAAATGAGGAAGGATCCCTAACATTTTACTGCTTCCTCTGTTAAAATCCAACACATTCTAGGTAACAAGAAAAAACTGCAGAGAAACTAAAGCTTGCCAAGTAGTTCAGGACATAATATTAACATATGCGCCTTCATCTATGACTATGCCAAGTACGGGCATATTAGAAGCTTTTACTATGATCTAGAAGTACATGTAAGGAGGAAGACGATATCCTACCAATTGACTCCAATCAAAGGAAGTGACCATACTACTTAGAGGGGATGTCATGGGAACGGGAGAACTGCTTCCCTATACTGTGGGAATGGGAGGATTACCTTCATGTGTCATGGGAACGGGAGGATTTTCCCCCAATGACATTAGAAAAGGAGGATTTCCCCCCAGTTAATTGGAACCTGAAGAAACAATAATAACTTGAGTGGTATGAACTTCACTCTCTATAGGAAAGGTACGATCAACTGAAGGTGGAAGCGAGTCAACCATTTTCTCAACCAATGGTTGGTCGCGAATGGACTCATGGGATTCACATTTAGAGAGAGTGGGATTGCCTAGAGAGGGATTATGATCAATCACTTCATCAACTAAAGAAGGATTAGGAGAAAGCTTTCGATAACTAGAAGAAAATTGCAGTTAAGAAACAGTAATATTTACCAACAATTTGGAAGCTTCACCCGCATAAGGGAAAAGGTGAATTGGATGATTCTTGTCACAAAATCTATAGGGAAACTTAACTTTACCCTTATTCCCATGGACCTTACTATCACTAGGTGATGGTTTTTCACCAACATGATCTCCATAAGCTAACGACAAAGGCTTATGTGAGCCTATGGACCACACTTCTAATACCTTGGGAATACCAAGACAATATCTAAGAAGGTGGTCACCCTTACATAACTTGCAAGGGAATTTAAATTTATGGGGTTGGTCGGAAGGTTTCTCCATACTAGTTGCATTCATAGAAATGTTTTCTTGGTTTCCCCCTACTTATTTTGCTTCTTCTTCTTCTTCGTCCTTTTCTTCTTCTTCTTAGCTTTCTAGTTACTAGAATCAAGACTTTCACCAGGCGAGGAGGAAGAAAGGGATGAAGAAACAACAGGTGATGAAGGCAAAGGGTCAACTTTAGGATCAAATTGAGGTTGATGTTTTTTAGATGGAGGAGAACTTGGTTAAGGAGCAGTTTGGACATTCATAACTAAAGATGTCGAAAATGACCTAACTAAAAAACCAATGGTAAATCCAGGAAGGGACAATGTTTCCATATAAGGAGCACCAACATTTCCAAAAGAAGGAAAAGGAACAGGATTCCCATCAGAGGGGTTTCCTTGATTTGTAGACTCATTATATGTTGTCATTAGTCTTAACCAAAGATCTACTAAGGAGTTCTTCCACGGTGAGGATGGTGTTCCGCAGTTAATTAATTTTAGAAATTAACAACACAAATAAAACAAAGGGGTAATTGGGCAGAAGGGTTTACTGAGTCACTGTGAACTGCAATATACCACCTTAGTGAACCAAGGATTTACGTACAAGCAGGTAATCTCCTCGAATGTTGTGTTTGGTGTATCACATAGTACATGGCAGTTAACTTGGTTACCTATGGCGGGGTAGCAACCTAGTGGGGACTTCCAAAATATACCCAGAAGTATGTGGAAGTGAGGTGTAGTAGTTTTGTCTAATGCATAATCGTTTGATGAGAGCATTCCCATATACTTATCATGTGTGGAGTGCCATCTGATATACCTGGAGGTACATGGAGAACGATCTGATACACTTACGTATGTGGAACGGGATATCAACCCCCGGTTTTTAATGTTGACAAGAAATGACATCTCCTACGTTTAAAGACATCGAGACACGTCTCTATCCTATACCTCTATGTGTGTCATTAAGTTTCAAATGCTCCTTAAGTTAATTGAGTGAATTTTAGAGTTTATCTTGAATTATGTTTCAATTTCAAGGCTCAAAACTCGATGTCAAGTGAACACACCTATAATGCAACTAATATGACAAAAATAACTCTTTTCATTTTCCTTTTATCAATGAAAGGCCTAACTAAGTAGGGGAAGAAGAAATCAATGCAAATAATTGTTTTTCTTTTCAATCCTTTTAATTTCCGAATGAAATAAAAACTAAGATGGTTGCTAAATCACTGATGAGAGAAACCACACAGAATGATGACTGTAATATCAATTTCTTCAAACAATCAATGATCAAGAAAAAGTTCGCCAATGACCTAAATGACAAGAACAAAGAAAAATCCAAACAAATTCTTATCAAAGGCTATCAAAACCAAAAGAAAACTAAGTGAAGATTTTTCAGAGAAAAGGACACACTCAGTGACAGCAAGAAAACAAGCTAGACCAAAGAAAATCAGAGAGTAAGGCAAGAAAAGCAATTGTTTCCATCTTGCATGGGTCAATGCAGGTGAAAAACAGGCACCAGTGCTCTACATTGCAGGTACAAAGAAGGAGAGTGTGCGTTGAAGCGCTCTGTCTCCAAACTAGGGGGTGCGTTGAGGCAGATCCGGCCAAAATACGACACAAAAAATAAAATCAAGCTCAGAGAAGGGTTTTCCTAGTGTCAATCAAGGTCCAAGTGAATCAATCAAGGTTGGTTTAAGAGGTGAAAAAGGTACTAAGGTCAAGGAAACCACTAAGGGAAAAAATCGTTCCAAGGTGGAGTCACCAATTAGTTATGCAAAATTTACGATTGCGAATAAAGGTGAATTCCCTAGACCTAGTGGACTGGTCTAGAACAACAAAACACAAAGAACACAAAGTTTTCCTTAGAGAAATGAGAGAATGGGAAAGAGGCATACCTCGAATTTGTAGCAAGCTTCTCGATCCTCCTCTCTTATAAGCTCCAAGTGCTATAATTAGAACTGTTATCACCCCAAGAAACTCTCCTAGGTTGTATCTCAGAGATGCTCGGGAACATTACAAACTCAACAAAATGTTGGAGATGGATGAATGGAAGGAATGATGCTTGTTCAAGCTAGATAACCACTTCTACTATGCTTAACTCCAGACATGGGTGAACACCCCCAGACTACAAGGCTTTAGACCACCAATTACTCACAGTTTGAGGATTACGTGAACATGGAGAATATTGACCACACCAGCAGATGCACAAGACCATGTGATGGCCAGCTGCAACCAGTAAAGAGGTCTGCAAATCTATTTCCTAATGCACAGATAGGATGACAGCTCTCTGGCACTAAGTAAACAGAAAACTGCATAACACATTCAATGATACATACTAGACTTCAACACAGAGGTGAGATGACAGCCCCTCTAATGCTAAATATCAATAGCACATGAATAAATGCATAACAGGCACAACCTAGAACAGAGTAGAAATGGAAAGTGAGCAATTAACAGCAAAAGAAGCTTGTATTAGCTGAAAATGAAGACCAGACGCTGCAAGTATCAAAGTAGTTACAGTCTCCAAAAGTTGAATCTTACATCAGAACAACAACCATCAACCCCCATTACATCTGTCTTCTGGGTATATATAGAAGTTGATTACAAAAATGCTCTGCTATTCTACGCGTGGAGGGGTCATAATGGACCACCAACCACCTTAACTCTCTCAAAGAGCCTTTGCTACAATCTACGTGCTTTAATGAACAAAATTGATCTTTTCTGTTGTTCGGTGGTCCTTCTCTGAGCAGGTGGAGTGTAATATGGAAGAAATTCCATAACTGATAAGTACGTTTAACCGCTCGAGGCACGTCCTTCTCATTCTTCGGCCATAATCCTCTTGAATGCAGTTGTTGAAGAGTAACTGCGCCGGGTACAGGTAGCTGGCCACCTTCGTCCTTCGAGAGCACAGAATGGTTATGGACGTGGATAGTCGGGAAGGATGGAGAAGGAAAATCAACCGTCAGATCGCACAAACGAACGGCGAACAACGCTTGGCGAGGAGTACGGGGAGGCGAGGTGGAAGAAAATTGTGAGCCGTCAAATCTTGCAGATGGACGGCGGAGATCGGCTTACAGGAGACATCGAGAGAAAACATGAATGGACAATCGTGAGCCATTGGATCGCAGGCGGACATATCCAACGGCTTATCGGGCGGACAAGATGCATGGGATTTAATGGCCAGGAAAATGGTTTTGAGCGACAGGCGGTATTGATCACACTGCTTATGGGAGGCAAGTGGTAATCGTACGCGGGGTAGTGATTCCATGCAGGAGACGACGCGTGGTGGATGCGACGGGAGGGAAACAACTTTCCCCGCGGGTTAAAGCACGATTAGTTTGCGAGGGCGGAAGGAGCGAATGCCGTCCGATCACAGCGGAGAGGACCGGACGGCGCGGGTCTGATCGTATGGGCTTTTGACTTATGTGACAGGAGAGGGCTTGCGAACAGCGCGCGGTCATGCGATC
The DNA here is from genome assembly GCA_031772625.1 of Pinus tabuliformis. Classification (NCBI taxonomy): domain Eukaryota; kingdom Viridiplantae; phylum Streptophyta; class Pinopsida; order Pinales; family Pinaceae; genus Pinus; species Pinus tabuliformis. The sequence continues at coordinate 840,614,469 of CM062817.1, read as the reverse complement.
ACGGTCTTGTGGATTTAAAATTTGTGCATGAGGACCTGAATGAAAGCAGGTTTATGCTAGGTTTTGGAGGAGGACAGGGAAAGCGGGGAGGTTATGGGAGTGTGAGTAGAGTGAGGGGAGCGAGGAGGATGACCGATACAGGGTTTTCTTCAACAGCAGTAGCGCGGATGGGCCTGCATTTGACCCTCAAAATGTTCAAACATGTAGCAGAGCTAACATTGGCTCCTTCTGGGGATGAGATTCTCCCTGTGAGGTCTCAAGAACCTGCAGATCAATGCCTTTCCGATGAAAACAAATTAGCAAAATTCCTAGTGTTCCATTGGGCATGGAGTCTAACTGAACCTACACTAAGACTGATAAAATCAAATATTTACAATTTTAAGGCCAAAAGACCTTAAATCACATAAATTTTCAGAAAACGCCCATTAACTGGGCCATCAAAAATAGCTTCTCCCCCCATGCTTTTCAGCATGAAGGTATTGTTCCCTTGGCTTTGAGAAATGATAAAAGGCCCTGTCCAGAAAGCATCAAATTTCCCATGGTTGCCTTTCTTCTCTTTCAGTGCATCCCACTTCAGAACCAAGTCTCCAACCTGAAAATTATCTGATTTTGTCTTTTTGTCAAAGGCTTCCTTGATCTTTCTCTGATGTGCTACAGACCTTTCAACCAGTTGTTCTCGGATTTGATGTACCTCTGCCAAATCAGTGATCCTTCGTGCCATGTCTTCTTCCTCATTCTGTTCTGGTTGCAGGAACTTCGCCACAGGGAGAGTTAACTGAATTGGGAATACAACCTCAGTGCCATATACCAGCTTGAATGGAGAATTCCCTGTGGATTTCTTAATGGTCACTCTGTCAGCCCACAGTGCATACTTGAGCTTAGAATCCCAATTCTTTTTGTTGTCCTCTAACAGCTTTTTGATTATCCTTATCAGGCTTTTGTTAGAGGATTCTGCTAGACCATTGCCTTGAGGATAATATGAGGTGGAATGAACCAATTTAATACCCATTGAATCACACATTTCCACCAATTCCTTTGCCCTGAAAGTTGTTGCATTATTCGTGACTAATATATGTGGACATCCAAACCTAGTAGAGATGTGCTTTATCAAAAACTTCATGACCACATTATGATCAGCCTTCCTGGTAGGGATTGCTTCAATCCACTTAGTAAAGTAATCAGTGGCTACCAATATCCATCTGTGCTGGCCATTGGAATGTGGATTGATTTCTCCAATGAAATCCAAGCCCCATTGTTGAAAAGGTCCTTTTGCATGTATTGGCTTTAAGGGCAGGGACTTCAACTGTTGTTTCCCTTCAAATCTCTGGCACCTGTCACAAGATTTAACAAATGAAAAGACATTAGAAAATAAGGTGGGCCAATAGTACCCAGCTCTGAGGATCTTATGGGCAGTGGTTTTCCAATATTGATGTCCTCCACACATGCTGGAATGAAACTGCTGCATGACTTTCATTGATTGTTCTTTGTCCAAACACCTCAAAAGCACTCCAGATGGATCCCTCCAGTAGAGCAAATTTTTATTAATGCAATATTTAGCTGCCCCAAGCCTAATAGTTCTGGCTTGACTTATGCTTGAGCCTGGAGGGATTTCTAGCTTTAGCAAGAATTTAACTATTGCAGAATACCAATCGCAAGAAGCTAGATTTTCCTCCACCGACTGCTTTCTCTCTGCTTCAGCTACTTCCTCTTCTTCATTTGTTTGACCAATTTCTGCAATTGTGCACAGGAAATCTATATCCAATGATCTGCAATTTTCTTCAGCCAATAACTTGGCAAGACCCTGAACTCTGACCAGCTTGGTGGGCTTCAATTCTATATTAAATTCAATCATCTTTGCAATCCATTTAGCCCTTCTTCCATTAGCGTCAAGTTTTGTTAAGACATCTTTTATTGCAGCAGAGGGTACATATGCAATTATCTTGGAATGCAGGATGTAAATTCTGAAAGCTTTCAAAGACTTGACAAGAGAATATGCTTGTTTCTCCATAATAGCATACCTCAGCTCAGCATCCCTTAATGTTTTGCTGAAAAATGCAACCGGATGCTCTGAACCTTCTTCATCTGCTTGTAATAAAACTGCTGCAATGGTGTCTTTAGAGGCAAAAGAAAATATATGGAACTCCTTGCTGTAATCTGGACTGATTAAAGTGGGAGCCTCCATAATAGATTTTTTAATGGACTCATAGGATTTTCTAGCTGCATCAGACCATTTGATTTCCGACCCCTTCTTCAACATAGAGGTAATATGCTTCACCAGTTCTGCAAAATTTGGTATGAACCTCCTCACAAAATTAATCTTGCCCAAAAAGGACTGGATGTCCTTCTTTGATCTCGGGACAGACAAATTCTGTATTGCTTTTACTCTTTTTGGGTCAATTCAGACACCTGCAGCAGAAACAACATGTCCTAACAGCTTGCCTTCTTCTAAAGCAAATTTTGATTTTTTAGGATTGACTGAAATCCCAAACCTTCTGCACTTCAGGAACACCAAATGCTGCAAATGGTTTTGATGGCTGTTGGAGTATACTGTTATGTCATCAAGGTAGATAAGGACAAACTTATTCTTCTCTCCCACAAATGCTATATCCATAGCTCGCTAAAAGGTAGCTCCAGCATTCATCAACCCAAAAGGCATCTTGGAATACATAAAAGTGCCCCAAGGAGTGGTGAATGCAGTCTTCTCTTGGTCATCTGGATGTACAGCAATCTGGTTATAGCCTGAAAATCCATCCAGGAAAGACATTACTTTGGCTCCTAAGACCTTTTGCAGCAAATGCTCCATCTTGGGCAGAGGGTAATTGTCTTTTTTAGAGCACTTGTTCAAGTTTCTGAAATCAACACAGAGTCTGATTTCTCCACTTTTTTTCTTCACTACCACCAAGTTGGCTACCCATTTTGAATATCTGAGAGGAACTATGATTTTGGCAGCCAGCAACTTTTTGATTTCCTTTTCAATCAGAGGAAGGAGCAAAGGATTTATTGGTCTCAGCTTCTGTTTGAAAGGTATGGTATCTTTCTCTAGAGAGATTTTATGCTGAATAATCTTTTTATCATAGGTTTGCAGGTCACTATATTCCCAGGCAAAGACATTAGCGAATTGCTTCATTAAATTGCAGTATTCAGAACATTGATCAGCAGACAGATGAGTGGACAGATTTATGTATCTAGGCTGACCTGGACTCCCTATATCATGCTTACAGGCTGCAGATTGATCTTCTTTCTGGGGCAGCCTTGTACGGCACATCATTCTGGTCAAACAGTCTTTCTAAAGGAATTAAACCCTTAGGAATATGATTGTTGGGAAGTTGGACAATGTTATCTTTGCCAATTTTATTTCTAAGCTGGAACTGGGGACTTTCTTGAAAGGCTTTATTTTCTTGGTCAACTTGCATTTCAGAAACTTCATCAATGACTTGCAAGAACCTATTCACTTCATCATCATCCTCAAAAACTTTCCAATGCTGGACATTATCTGGCAAAGATGGTCTATATTTCATTTGGACTTCATAAACTAGTCTAGGAGGCATAGGAGGGATAAACATGCTAGCAGACACAGAAAGGGAATCAGCAAGCTGATTTTTGGCTCTAGGGATATATGAAATACATAAATCATCAAAAGAATCTTTGAGTCTCCATACCTCACCTCTGTACGCTTTCAGCCTTGGGTGCTTTGCTTGAAATGTTATGTTTACTTGCTGAATGATCAAATCAGCATCTCCAAACACCTTTATGTTCCTGATTTCCCTGTCTTTTGCTGCATTAAGGCCCAATAGCAGAGCCTCATACTCCACTATATTGTTTGTGACTTGAAAAGCCAGCTTGAAAGACATATGGGTGCTTTCTTGTTTTGGAGATACCAGCACCACCCCTGCTCCTGCAGTCTCCCTGGAACATGCTCCATCAAAGAACATCTCCCAAACTTGACTTCCTTACTCTTCCTCGGCCTGAACTATTCGTTTCTTAAGCTACATTGAAGCCTTATGGGATTCTTCTATTTGGAGAATACATGCTCCAAAATCAGTGTCCACGGCATAAATGGGATGATTAGTAGGATTCTTCTCATCACTGATGATGTATGCCAGTTGTGCTTCTCTGTACAATCTCCCACTTTCTCCTCCAAAAACTGGGACAGTGGCATAAGATAGATCACTCTGTAGTGTCCCACCTAGTCTCTTAATCCATCCTCTAGACAGCAGCATGCCAAACTTAGGAGGGACATCTGCTACCACAATATCCATCATCATACTCTTCATGCGCAGCTGAGTTAGGGTAATGGCTAGATCTTTAATCAACCCCAGGCATTTCACCTTTATTGAATCAAATGAAAATAAATCATGATATGGTCTAGTGATATCAAGGCCTAACTCTTCCATGATAGCTTTAGGCATCATATTGTGGCTGGCCCCTGTATCTAGCAGGCAATTGTGGAGGATTTTGTCATGAATGGTCAAGGAGACATAAAATGATGGAGAATTATTATCAGCAAGTTCAATCATGGGGCTAAGCACAACGGCAAGCTTGTCATCTTGCAAATTAACGGATTTAGTGGAGGTTTGTGTGGTTTCCAGTTCAAGAGCTTCAAGGATAGGCTTTCTAAACACTTCACTCTTTACCAACTCTACTAGAGGCACAGATATTTTTAACTTCTGGACTTCTAACTCAAAGCTGAAAGTGGAAGGAAACTTGTCAGAACCTCTTACCTCTTGAACTAGTGCTTTGAGGATGACTGGATCAGCTGCTGGTCTTCTCTGCCTAATATTTTGTGACTATGTTTGGACAGCAGCTCTTTGGGCAGGATTCTCCTTGACATTTTTCGCATTTGACCTCGGATTATATCTCCGCTGCTCCGTAGTTTGTAGAATAGCTTCTCTGTCCCACTCCTGACTGTCTTGTTCCTGCAGCAATGATTCTTCATATGCAGCCAATGTCAAAAATGCAGCACTGCGTTTATCTTCCATGCAGTGAATTTCATCCTCATCTTCAAACTGTTCATCCTCCATGACTAGATTCTGGAAAGGAGCTTTAACCTTTTGTTCTTCATTTGTTTCTTTACCCCATCCGAATTATTTGTAACTATTCATTTGCTCTTCTGAATGGATTTGGGTTTCTTGGAGCAAATGTGCCTTGAGTTCTTACTTTTCCTGAGTTTTGCTCAACCTTCAGCTTAGATATCTCTGCAGCCAATGACTCTATCATTCTAGTCATTTTATCTAATTTAGGCTCTAAAGATGAGGCAGAGGAAGAAGAAGCCTCACCTCTCTGCCTTCTTCTATCAACATGAATTTTAAGCTTTTCTGCAGCCATAATATTAGATTCCACTTCTAGGGCTGCATCCTGCATGTCAGCCAACGTAGCACATCTTCTTTCTCTCAACAGCAAACAGAAATCAGAGTCAAAGGCACTGGCATAAGTGAGTTTGGCAGAGGTGGGGGTAGGCTTTACCTCAGCTAGTATCTTACTATACATACGATTAAATCTTTTATTGAAATCAGGCAAAGATTCCCCATTCTCCCTCTTTAGGTTTCCAAACTCTGTATGGTAATAAAGCAAATCCTTTCTATCTCTCCATTGCTTCAGGAATGCATCATCTAATGCTTCAATGCCTGTTATGGACCCATGGGGTAATTCTCTGAACCACTTCCTAGCCTCACCATCAAGGCTCTGAATAAAAACTCTCATCCACACATCATCTTCACTGATATCTAGGTTATCTGCATAGTTGTAGAAAGATTCAAGGTGCTCTTCGACTGTTACTCCCTCTGTACCAGTGAACTTAGCATGTATTTCTGATATTCTCCTGCAGACATGGCATTCAAAGGAATGGGCAAGACCAGGGGTCCATACCTAGCAGCAATAATTCTTTCCATCTTCGTAGGTGCTTGCTGACCTGCCATGACTGGGATATGTGGAAGGACACTGGCAGATTGGGTAGTTTGAAGCAATGTAATGGATGACAGAGACAACGGGATGTTCTGGACTGTATGGAAAGCTTTCTTTGGACTAAGATCCAAAGGGGAACTAACTGAACAAGGAGTTGTATTAATCTCTGAAGGAATTTCCTTACTAACAGTGTTAGGCTCTAAGTCTTCAAACTATATATCTTCAGCTATAACCTTATCTTTCAGAGATGCATGAGTTTTCTTAGGCTTACCTGATCCTGATGCCCCTTTCTGTGATGTTTTCTTCGATTTGACAATCTTCTCAGGGTCAGGCACTGGTTCAGCTAGTGATTTCTGAGGATTTCTTCGAGTATGCCTCACAAACTAAGCCAGAACTACAATGTGGAGTCACCAAAGGTTGGTCTTCCTCCAGTGGAGTCGCAAAATAGATGATTACAACTAGAAATGTGCCCAGACTTTGTCTATCATCAAAATCTGGAATTGTGTCATTCTCCCAGGGAAGCTAAGCTTCAATCTCCTCTCCCCGGCAACGGCGCCAATTAATGTTATCACCCCAAGAAACTCTCCTAGGTTGTATCTTAAAGATGCTCAAGAACATTACAAACTCAACAAAATGTTGGAGATGGATGAATGGAAGGAATGATGCTTGTTCAAGCTAGATAACCACTTCTACTATGCTTAACTCCAGACATGGGTGAACACCCCCATACTACAAGGCTTTAGACCACCAATTACTCATAGTTTGAGGATTAGGTGAACATGGAGAATATTGACCACACCAGCAGATGCACAAGACCATGAGATGGTCGGCTGTAACCAGTAAAGAGGTCTGCAGATTTATTTCCTAATGCACAAACAGGATGACAGCTCTCTGGCACTAAGTAAACAGAAACCTGCATAACGCATTCAATAATACGTACTAGACTTCAACACAGAGGTGGGATGATAGCCCCTCTAATGCTAAATATCAAGAGCACATGAATAAATGCATAACAGGCACAACCTAGAACAGAGTAGAAATGGAAAGTGAGCAATTAACAGCGAAAGAAGCTTGTATTAGTTGAAAATGAAGACCAGACGCTGTAAGTATCAAAGTAGTTACAGTCTCTAGAAGTTGAATCTTACATCAGAACAAAAACCATCAACCCCCATTACATCTGTCTTCTGGGTATATATAGAAGTTGATTACAAAAATGCTCTGCTATTCTATGCGTGGAGGGGTCATAATGGACCACCAACCACCTTAAGTCTCTCAAAGAGCCTCTGCTACAATCTGCGTGCTTCAATGAACAAAATTAATCTTTTCTGTTGTTTGGCAGTCCTTCTCTGAGCAGGTGGAGTGTAATATGGAAGAAGTGGAGTGTAATATGGAAGAAATTCCATAACTGATAAGTACGTTTAACTGCTCGAGGCACATCCTTCTCGTTCTTCGGCCATAATGCTCTTGAATACAGTTGTTGAAGAGTAACTGCGCCGGGTACAGGTAGCTGGCCACCTTCGTCCTTCGAGAGCACAGAATGGTTATGGACGTGGATAGTCGGGAAGGATGGAGAAGGAAAATCGGCTGTCAGATCGCGCAGACGAACAACGAACAATGCTTGGCAAGGACTACCGGGAGGCGAGGTGGAAGAAAATTGTGAGCCGTCAAATCTTGCAGATGGATGGCGGAGATCGGCTTATAGGAGACATCAGGAAAAAACATGAACGAACAATCGTGAGCCATTGGATCTCGGGCGGACAGATCCAACGGCTTATCAGGTGGACAAGATGCATGGGATTTAATGGCCGGGAAAATGGTTTTGAGCGACGGGCGGTATTGATCGCACCACTTATGGGAGGCAAGGGGTAATCGTATGTGGGGTAGCAATTCCACTCAGGAGACGACGCGTGGCGGATGCGATGGGAGGGAAACCACTTTCCCCGCGGGTTAAAGTACGATTAGTTTGCGAGGGCGGAAGGAGCGAATGCCGTCCGATCACGGCGAAGAGGATCAGACGGCGTGGGTCTGATCGTACGAGCTTCCAACTTGATGTGACAGGAGAGGGCTTGTGAACAGTGCACGGTCATGCGATCACGGTCTTGTGGGTTTAAACTTTGTGCCCGGGGAACTAAAGGAAAGTGGGTTTATGCTAGGTTTTGGAGGAGGACAGGGAAAGCGGGGAGGTTATGGGTGTTTGAGCAAAGTGAGGGGAGCGAGGAGGATGACCGATATAGGCTTTTATTCAACAGCAGCAACACGGATGGGCCTGCATTTGACCCTCAAAATGTTCAAACATGTAGTAGAGCTAACAAGAACCTACACACACAACTAGAACAAGAAAAGATCTACAACAACCAAGTAGCATAATATAACATATCCATTCAATGAATCAACAAGGCATTCTAATACATGAGTGCAAACATAATACAACACATATAGGAAAACAAGATACTCTGTGTATTAATAGAAATAGGAGAGAGTTTACAACCATAAATAGTAGTTGATCTTGTAGATGTCTCCCCAGGTTGACTTTTCCTTCCTTGTCACAAAGAACACCTCAATATCAACCCTAATGCATGGAGATGATGACTCCTTTAGGTTCAAGGCAACAGCATAAGGGCACAATCAATCTTCAAAAGCCAACTTTGATGCTATAGATGCTTGTAAATTTATAGGAGAAGGATGGTAGTTTAGGATTTACCATTATGGGCTTAAGATCCACATATGATGGGAGGATGATCTCAAGGGATACGAGGTGAATTCTCCAAGGTAGGATCAGATAGGATTCGAGCTCTTATCCATAGTAAATAGTTAAAACAACCCTTGAAAGCTTTTAGAAGAGGAAGCTTCAAAATTCTTTTTAATTTTCCCGAATTTCTATAATCAACAAACCTGCGTAAGGGAGAAACTAGTGCTGACCAGCACTGGTGCAGAAGAGAGAAACCAGTGTTGAATGCAGGTGGCTAAAGGGACAGGGTGCTCTCAGGTTAAAAACATTGATTTTGAGAAATTAATCCCAAAAACTCAGATTTTTTGGAAAGGTCATGCTTAGGGCTTTGTGAGGGGATAGTGACAACATGTTCACGGATGTTGATTGATCTAGTTTGCAGGCCTATTGACTAGATGTGAAAAACTGACCTATAACAAATAGGTTCTGAACATTGTAGTGTAAATTACTATTGAATTTAAAACTAAAGTAATAAATGCCTTATAAAATGGATATACACTATTGGATTTAAAAATATTTGTAAATGTTATATGTTTTTTATTTTTTTAATGTATCTTTTGCTTGATTTTATTTACAACACCATTCAACATCAATAGCCTAGCGTGATTGTTCTAAAAGTTCCTCTCCATCCATGCATAATCTTCCATTCACATGCATGGATGGGGTTTGTCAAAAAAATATAGATTTTCCATACAAATCTATACAAATAATAGGTTAAAATGAACAAACATGGTATTAAAGTGTATAAAAAAACCATCCACAAATAGAGTTCTTATTATATCTACATAGCCAAAGACAATGCAATCATTAATTATCTCGCTACTTTAATTGTAATTTTATTATGTCTTTATTGTTTTTTACTCTAATTTAACTATATTAAAACTAAGCGAGAGTATATACACTATAGCCCTTGTTCAAATGTGGGAGTCGGTTCATACCTTTCAAAGTTGAATAATTAAACTAAGCGGTAAAGAACAATAGCTATGAAACCTTGTTACTAAACATGATATTAGGGAAAATTGAAAATAAAAACTACAAATTAATATTATGTAGGCATGTGTTAATAAATTATGAAATTTTACAACAAAATTACGTAGTTACAACACACAAATTAAATAAATATAATTGAAACTGGGAAGAAACACAACTAATGACGCCAAACTAGGATTTAAGCCACGAAACATTGAAGGGTGGATTGATAATTAAAGACTATCCTAAACTACTTGGACTAAATGTTGGTAATAATCAACCAATAGGGATGTACAGTGATGTGTGGTTTGACGGTAAGTCACATGGGCGAAGCCCGGGCAGATCGAAGTTCAAATCTCATTGAGTACAATGACCTGCTGTGGTGGCAGCTAGAGGGGTGGATTCCCCTTTCCCATGAGTCTGCTCTTGATAAAATCATAGGAACTTAGTATACCCGACTTGCAGGTGGTTGGTTATGCTCTTGGTGTTATAGTGGCAGCTATGAGGTTTGATCCTTGGTCTCCCATAGATTAGGCCCGACAGTTACCGATTCACCATGTGGTTAAAAAAAATAATCAACCAATAGGGATGGTTACAAAATAATCAACTAATAAAGATAACACTAAATAATCTCTCATTCCTTAAAATAATTACTTTTTCTTATAATAAATTGATTAAGTTAGAAATTATATCAACATGTAAAAGATAGCAAAAAGAATGCATTTGTTAAAACAATAATATTCAACCAAAAATCAAAAGTGATTTGTAATCAATTCTCAAACAAATGAAATTTTGGAAATTAATGATTAGCTAAAAGCTCTTGGCAAAGATAAAATGAGATTAAAGAATAATAGTTGTTTCTCGAGGCATGGACGCTCTAAAATAAAATTTAGGAGAAATTTCTTACTTATGTAAAAAATCGCCAGTAAAAATAAAATAAAGATCTAAGAAAAATAGTTATTTCGAAGGCATCGCCATTCAAAAATAAATTTTAGGAGTAATTTCTTAGTTATTTAAAAGTAATTTTTAATCTTATGAGTGAAGGGTTAATCTTTTTATAAATTAAATTATCATTTACCATTTCTTGGTTTTCATGGAAAATTAGAATATATTTTGCTAGGTAATATTTTTCTAGTTATGTGTTAAGCTTTATATAAGACCATGGGGTCGCAAGAGGGGGAGGGGTTATCTACAATCTTAAAGGAAAACTAGCTATTAAGTACTCCTAAGGGCTTGGAATGAGAACCAATAACTAAGCTAAAATGTATGGCTTTTGGTTTGGGCTAATCTTGGCCAAAGATATGGCAATCTCTAAGATGGCAATCTCTAAGATAGCAATCTTAGGGGACTCTCTTCTCATGATTTAAATTTTAAATAAAGGCTCATTGCCTAAAGAAAACTACCTCAAACTCCTTTTTCAAAGAATTATTGGTGCTCTGGATCACTTCCACTTTAAGTCATTTTTTCACATCCTTAGATCACAAAATGTGGAAGCTGATAGACAAGATAATATGGTGTACCTTCTAAAAATGGGCTAGACTGAAATAAATGATTCATCTAGATGGAGAAATATTCCATGATACTACCCCATTCCCCCTTAGTTTTAATGAACATTATAAGAACCCCTATACTAAGACCCCCCCCCCTCTCCATATATTGAATGCAACATTAGAATTCCCGATCCAAAAAGGTGGCATATTAAAATTGACATTGTGGCTTATGGAGAGAATGCAGCTCATGCATGGGAATTCTACCCAATACCCTCACATGCGCTAAGATTTGAGTTATTACGAAATTAATGGTGACAGTCTTTGTGCAGCATGTGGGATCTCTAGTTCTGGGATTAAATCCATGGATTATGCTTACTTCTGTTATAGTTCTCCATTGCCTGATCCATGGGAGCCATGGTTTAATAATCACAGACTTTCATTACGTCTACTCATCTGAGTCGGGTTGTTTTCTTAGAAATTGTCTACAATAATTGGAGTTTCTCATAATTTATCCATGATAAATGCTTTGTCATATACATTGTTGGTAGAAGTTAGAGTTTATAAAGTGTTGGTGGTGGCGAATTGCACAACACGACTATTTTTGGGGATCCTTAGGTTTCCCTATCTATTTATGAAGACTCAATTCCTATCAGCTTGACTTGTGGTAGACCAATTCGTTGCTTGGTTTATCCTCATGGATTATTCTATGTGCAAACCAACTTTCCTCTCTAAGGTCCTTTTGAAATTAGGTACCCTTTTCCCTTTTGTGTGGAATTTGATATTACTTTTGCTTCAAGATAGAAGGATATATTAGAAAACAAAAGGTAACATTATTGATTGATTTAAGTAGTACCCATAACTTCATCAATTAGAAATTAGAAAAACTTCTTAATTGCTTTGTATATCCAACACCATAATTTCAAGTAATTATTGCAAATGGAGGTACCATAAATTGTTTAGGGAAGTGCCATAATACTAAGAAGAATATGGGGGAGTATTTGTTGGTTAGTCCCATAATTGCAATCCAAATGTGTGGTGTTGATGTTGTATTAGGGTTCAAATGGTTACAATAATTAGGAATATTGGCCCTTAATTTTCAAGATCTTTTCATAATATTTTTCTTAGAAGGAAGTAAATTGAGATTAAAGGTATGCAAGGGAAACCCAGTAAAGTGATACGCTAAAATAGCATGACAAAATTGCTAAAAAAGTGGCACTAAGGTGTAATTGCACAATCGTGTTCACTAGATGTCCAAACATCTATATCATCTTCTCTATTGGATCTTTAAAAAGTTATCAATAATCATTCAAAGGTATTTGGGGAGATATATAAGGGCCTTCCACCCGCCTGAGATCATGACCATGCTATTCATTTGTAACATGGAAGTGTACCACTTAACATTAGGCCTTACAAGTATCCACATGGAAAGAAGAGCGAGATTGAGCATATGGTTCAAGAAACATTAGAGGTGAGCATCATTCAACCTAGCGAGAATGCTTTCTCTTCATCAATGTTGATGGTTTTAAAAAGGGATGGTCCACAACTTATGTGTCCAGATTACATACAACTCAACAAAATGACAATAAAATATGAGTTTCCTATTCCTGTCATTGATGAATTATTAGATGAATTACATGGAGAAAATTTCTTTACTAAGTTGGATCTTTTTTCCAAATATCATCAAATCAAAATGAGGCAAAAATACACTCCCAAAACAACCTTTAAAACACATGAAGGTCATTATGAGTTTTTAGTTATGTCATTGGGAATTATAGATGCATCGTCAACATTTCAGAGCTTAATGAATTCTATTTTCAAACCCTTCCTTATAAAATTTGTGTTATCATTTTTTGATGACATACTAATCTACCAGAAATCTTGGGAAGTGCATGTACAATATGTCTACAAGGTCTTAACACTAATGGAAGAGAAACAAATATATGCAAAGCCTTCTAGTATGCCTTTGAGGTTAAAGAAATGGAATATTTGCATCATATTGTATCACACGAGGGTGACAAGGTGGATACTAACAAAATAAAAGATACGAGGGAATAGCCAATCACAATACCTTGAAGAAACTCAGATGATTCTTAGGACTAGCATAATATTACCACACATTTTTCAAGAATAATGGTCAAATAGTAGCACCCGTGACAAAATTATTGAAGAGGGAATCATTTTCTTGGACTAGAGAAGCAACCAAAGCTTTTTAAGAACTTAAAGAGGCTATGTGTAAAACTCTCCTCTTGGAAACAAATATATTCACAAAAACCTTCATTATGGAGAGTGAAGTGTTACACAGTAATTTGTCACTCTCCTGTCACTCCCCGTTCTTGATCCCAGAGAACCCTAGTAGTGGCTATTGTGTTATACTTTCACCATGAAACATATGCTCTTGCATCCCTTGAAGTATGAAGAAAGTAGTCCCCAATCCCTTCAGAACATTTCTAGAGAATCCTTCTTAAAACCCAATTTTTAAGATCAACGCTCTTTCCTAGTGTCTCACCCACGCCAATGGCAGAGTTTTACACTGTGACCTGCGCTGATCAGCGCTACTGTTAACCCAATACCTGCGTCGGTCTACTTCTGGACTATTACTATAAAAGGAAACAGAGTTTCACATCTAGAAACTTCTAGTGGTGATGTGTTGGATGTTCGTTTGGTTGGATAAGGTCCAAGAACTCCATATAAGGTTCTTTCCCCCTTAAAATTGGACCTTCCCAAGGAGATAAGACCTTCTTCCCCCTTTAGTGGATCTCATTCTTATCCTCCTCTCCCTATATAAACCACTTCCTCTTACCCTTTTTTGTTACAATACAACACATAGTGAAAGTGGTGGAGAGATAGAACCAGCTGCAAAATTCTGAAATCTTTAGCTTTTGATAGAAGAAGATTAGTCTTAGATGACAAAAGATTAGTCTTTGGTAGCTAAAGCATGAGGAGAGAGAGTTAGAGCTTGGAATCCATTTCATGTCAAGGTAGAGGAGGGAAAGAGTGTTGAAAAGGCGTGTAGCGGGACTTGGATACCACAAAGGAGATCTCCAACGTCAAGGCTTCGGTTGTATTTCTCTTTGAAGTTTATTTTAATACAACTAATGGTTTATTTCCTATATCGAGTGTAATATTACATTTGATAGCTTAGAACTCCTTGACCTTTTAAGTAGATTGGATTCGATTTTATGCTATCACGTTTGTTGTTGTTTCTTGCATGTTTGTTTCAGGTACTTGAACGAAAGGAACGAAAGGAAGTTGGAGCAAGGAAGCAAGATCACCATCAAGTGGATTAGCATTATAAGAGGTAGGCCCTCTTATTCGATTCTAATCTAAGGAAATTTACATTAGATTGTCTTATTTGTGGCTAGACCCACTCTCTTGGGCTAGAGGGATCGTCTCTGTCCACAGAGAGGATATTCCTACACCACAAATTGGCGACTCCACTAGGGAAATACATCTCCTTTTCATCACTATGTTTTTTTCTATTTGTGTGCCTAGTTTGTTTAGTTATGGTCTTATGGATCTATATTGACCTATTTGAAGGCATACAGACACTAGCCCACCCTCTAATGTGTTAATTTTGGCCCTGTGTGGATCTTTTTTTTTATTTTTTCTTTGAATCCCTTAATCAACGCTAGTTTCAGCTAAACAGTCGCGTTGATTAGCACCACTTTTAGCCTGACAGCCGCGTCGGACCCCTTTTCAGTGCTAGTTTCAACTAAAAAGTCATGTTGGTTTCTGAGTTAAAGTTATCTTCCTTAGTGATTATTTAGGGTCGATTCCAATGGCAACATTTATGGAGTTTACCAATGAAGGATTCTTCTCTGATGGGAGTCCTGGTCCTTTTCCTTCTTATAGAAATGCTAGCGCTCCTTATATGGCAACATTGTCCCTTCCTGGGTTAATTATTGGTTTATTTGTCTGGTTATTTTCGACCTCGGTGGTCCCAAGTGTCCCAACTTCTATCCAGCCATCTCCTTTGCCTAAACAACACCATGTTGATTCTAAGGTTGACCTCTCACCTTCTTCACCTATTTCTTCACCCTCCTCTTCTACTTCGCCTGGTGAAAGTTTGAAATCCAATAACCAGGAGGCTAAGAAGAAGAAGAAGAAGAAGAAGAAGTCAAATAAGCAAGAAGCCAACTGTGTAGTTATTGCTCCAAATGCACTTCCCGTCGACAAACCTTCTGATCCTTTGCAGAAGGTAAAATTCCCTTGCAGTTTATGTAAGGGTGACCATCTCCTTCGAGACTGTCTTGGTATTCCCAAAGTCTTAGAGGTATGGTCTTAAAATCTGGATCGACCATCCCCATCGACCTCTGGAGATCATGTCGATGCTACACCCTCGGCTAGCAATGGTAAGAAGAAGGGAAAAATTAAATTCCCCTGTAGGTTATGTGAAGGAGAGCATCTTCTTCACCTTTGTCCTCTTATGGATAAAGCTTCCAAAGTTTTGGAAAACCTTACAGCTCCTCAACCCCAACTTCCTGTTAGTTATCAGAGGCTTTCTTTTAACCCTCTCCTAGTTGGTAAAGAGATTGACTTGGATTCATCTCTTGCCCATCCTGCTCTTCCTAAGCATGACTCTCTTGTGTATGTTCCCAACCAACCATTGGTCGAAAAGAGTGTCAACTTGGCTCCGCCTTTAGTTGTTCACTCTATTCCCGAAGAGAGTAGTGATCATACTGCTCATGTTCTTCTCATCTGCTCAGATTCTCATGAATCGAAGAGTATCCCTCCCATCCCAGTTATTCAGGAGAGTCCTTCTCCTATTCCTGTAAAGCATGGGGGCAATCCTATGATACCACCACCAAGTAGTTTTGTTGTTTCTTTTGATTGGAGTCAATTGACTGCATTATGCCTCCCATCTTATGTGCCTTTCCAGATTATGATACAAGCCTATTATATGATAATACATGGCACTCTATTAGATGAAGGCTCATATGTTAGCATCATGTCTTCTACTACTTGGCAAGCTTTGGGATCCCCACAACTTGTGCCTGTCACTTAGAATCTGTTGGCTTTCAACGGAGGAGCCATTCAACCTTTAGGGATCCTTCCGAAGTTCCCTATTACTTTGGGAGGAAAGGTCGTCTATATAGACATGGTGGTAGTCCAAGGTCCCTTAGACTTCGATCTTCTCCTTGGGCATGACTATGTTTATGTCATGGGGGCTCTTGTTTCTTCGCTATTCCATGTGGTTTGTTTTCCACACGAAGGGAGAATAGTGACCATTGATCAATTATCGTTCGTCGGTCACCAGATGTCTCCAATCCTACCATCATACCCTATTGGTTCTCATTTGCAAGTAGTACCCTCCCCACCACAAGTCAATTATGTGGCTACCCGGTCTGTCTCCACATCTGCTAAATGACCACACAGATGGCATGGTACATTATGTATTGGGGGCATTGGAACCTGATCTGTCATTTATACTAGTTGACATGTGTTCCTCCCAGAGCGTATTTCTCCCATCCATGAGGACCTCTTAGTGGCCATGTTCTCATATGGTCCATGATCAACTGTTATGAGGATAGTTCTTTTTCTGTGTCAATATCGTTAAAAAATGAAACAACGTACGAGGATAATTCTTTTTCTGTGTCAACCTCGTTAAAAAATGAAACAGCGTACGAGGATAGTTATTTTTTCTGTGTCATCCTCGTTAAAAAATGAAATAACGTATGAGGATAGTTCTTTTTCTGTGTCAACCTCGTTAAAAAATGAAATAGCATACGAGGATAGTTCTTTTTATGTGTCAACCTCGTTAAAAAATGAAACAACGTATGAGGATAGTTCTTTTTCTATGTCAACCTCATTAAAAAATGAAATAACGTGCGAGGATAGTTTGTTCCTATATCAACCTCATTAAAAAATGAAACAAAGTGTTGGAGCATGGTTCCTGGTCTTGTGTCAAGCTCCTTAAAAAATGAAACAAGGAGTCTTGAGGATAATTCTTTTAATGTGTCAACCTTGTTAAAAAATGAAACAACTCCCTTTTCCAAATCGAGTATTTGATTAAGATCTCGTCAAATTCCAGTCGAGTATTTCCTTGATCTTGAAAGTGAAACTTCATTCCATCCACCTTTTAGCAACTCAATGTCTACTTCCGTGAATGAAATGAAGTTTGGGGGGCATGTGCCTTGACTCTCATCATGTTGGGGGCATGCCATTTTTTCATCCAAGCATAGTTTTTCATTTCAATCTTGTGTAAACATGAAACCGAATCCAAGCATAGTTTTTCGTTTCAAGCTTGTGTAAACATGAAACCGAATCGAAGCATAGTTCCCGTGGTCAGGCGTGTATAAAAATGAACCCATCTCCATTTTAACCCTCGTGATTTCCATTTTTATTAGCCTCTCCTATCAGATACGCCTTGGTTTTTCCTCCATTCCATTGCCACCATCTCTTTGGCTGATCATTCGCTTTCACTTGGTTGTTTTACCCTTTCTTGAGGAACCGCAGTGATGAGTGGTTTTACTAGCCAGTCTCTTGACCTCTTAGTTTTTTAGCAGTTCCACCATAACCAGAACCATTTTCTACCCTTTATACCACTCGTTCCTACAGGACGAATCACCTTTAAGCTCTTTTCTGACTCGTAAAAAATGAAAAGATTTCCGAGTATTTTTCCCTTTTAGACTCGTTAAAGCAAATAAAAGCAAGGAGTCATCTTTGAGCTCTTTTATGACTCTCAAAATATGAAAAGATTGTTGAGCTCTTGTCATTTTGAACTTGTTAAAGGTTGCAAAATGTCGTTTACCCAGTATATATTTACCCCTTTTTCGAGTTGGGATAAAACTATTTACGAAAAAGGTATACCTTAGTCAAACATGACTAGGAGGTTCTCTTGAATATTGTTTTCTACCTTTTCAGGTTCGAGAGATAATTTTACGAAAAGGAACCCTTGGAATTTTCTTTTCCATGTCTTTTTCAAACTCTCGAAACATGAAAAAGATTATGAGTTTTACCTTTGTCGGACTCGTTAAAATATTAAACAACATAGGACTTGTCATTATGACGAGACCGAGCTTATCCTTCCTAGGGCTCGTTAAAATTTACTAGGTAGGATCCATCTGAAGGATGGGCTTATATTACAAGCATATGTTATCCCCTTCAAGCTTGTGTTTCAAAAATAACTGGGGTACTTGGCAGAAATGGTGGGGGGAAATTGGAAGTATTCATCAGTCGTATTCTTCACTTGAGGCAGCATGCCGCTTTTGAACATTGACACTCATTTGTTGTCCATGTCGGGTTTTGGGACGTCCTCACTCTATCACTTTCCTTCCTGGGTTTGGGTTATCCATTTTAACCTATCATATGATCTCTACCACGTCACCATCACCTTTGATCCTATGATGTAAAATGCTGCCAAACTCCGAAGTCATGTCATCCACATGTTCAAGAGAAGTCTTCTTGCCTGTACATTGTCTGATCATCTGTCACATTCTTGGATTACTCTCATTCATTGTGTTTCTCATTTCATGCCGATGATGAAGGATCCATTATGACCTTCCTTCGACAGATCGCTTCTTGTCGACTTCAGCTCATTATCCAGGAAGTTGATCTAGAAACTCCTTTCTAGTACCTTAGAGCTTGCATGCCTCAATGGAAAGTTCTTCGCACTCGACGACAGGTTCTCATCATTGGCCCTCGATCGAGTGATTTCATAGGTGTTCGACTTCAGTTCCTTATTCACACTTCGTGAATTGTACTGATAGTACCTTGAGAGCCATTGACATTATGGGTGGTTTCTCTCGCGCTTGTTAACGGTTCACATCATTGGCCGGTAATCAAGTGATTTTCTAGCATGTTCGACTTCAACACGTCTATTCACATGTTAGAATTTGTACTTTGATCGGGTCGTGTTGGAGCGCAAGACCCTGGGCTTAGATCACAAAAGTCCAGGTTGCAAGGAGTGATGAGTCATTCATGATTATATACATGATTCTTTAGACGGATGGCTGCGACCATGTCATGGGTATCATTTTGATCTTGCTCAGTCGAATGGTTGCGACCATACCGTGGGTCTTTTCATTTTGATCCTCTCTATGCAGATGGTTGCGCCCATGTCGTGGATCTATTTCATATGATCCCTTCAGTTGGATGGTTGCATCCATGCCAAGGATCCATGCACATGATCCTTTTCTTGATGGATAGTTGCGTGTATACCATGGATTCATGTATTGTTATATGCATCTCATGTTTATCAGGCATGACTATCAGATTTCAAATATGTACATGTATGTTTGAGTTGCAAGTCTTCCGATGTTGGTATTCCAAGTCCTCGCTCCGTCTTAAAGCATTTTAGCCATCGCTCTCAGCTCTGACTTCATGCTTTAGGGGGCATCTGTTACACAGTAATTTGTCACTCTCCTGTCACTCCCCGTTCCTGATCTCAGAGAACCCTAGTAGTGACTACTGTGTTATACTTTCACCATGAAACCTATTCTCTTGCATCCCTTGAAGTTTGAAGAAAGTAGTCCCCACTCCCTTCAGAACATTTCCAGAGAATCCTTCTTAAAACCTAGTTTTTAAGATCAGCACTCTTTCCCAGTGTCTCACCTGTGCCGATGGAAGAGTTTTACACTGTGACCCACACTGATCGGCGCTACTATTAGCCCAATACCCGCGTTGATCTACTTTTGGACTATTTTTATAAAAGGAAACAGAGTTTCACATCTAGAAACTTCTAGTGGCAATGTGTTGGATGTTTGTTTGGTTGGATAAGGGCCGAGAACTCCATATAAGGTTTTCCCCCCCTTAAAAGTGGACCTTCCCAAGGAGATAATACCTTCTTCCCCCTTGAGTGGATCTCATTCTTATCCTCCTCTCCCTATATAAACCACTTCCTCTTACCCTTTTTGGTTACAATACAACACATAGTGAAAGTGGTGGAGAGATAGAACCAGCTGCAAAATTTTGAAATCTTTAGCTTTTGATAGAAGAAGATTAGTCTTAGATGACAAAAGACTAGTCTTTGGTAGCTAAAGCATGAGGAGAGAGAGTTAGAGCTTGGAAGCCATTTCATGTCAAGCTAAAGGAGGGAAAGTGTGTTGAAAAGGCATGTAGTGGGACTTGAATACCACAAAGGAGATATCCAACGTCAAGGCTTCGGTTGTATTTCTCTTTGAAGTTTATTTTAATTCAACTAATGTTTTATTTCCTATATCAGGTGTAATATTACATTTGATATCTTAGGACTCCTTAACCTTTTAAGTAGATTGGATTTGATTTTATGCTATCACATTTGTTGTTGTTTCTTGCATGTTTGTTTCACATACTTGAACGAAAGGAAGCTAGAGTAAGGTAGCAAGATCACCATCAAATGGATTAGCGTTATAAGAGGTAGGCCCTCTTATTAGATTCTAATCTAAGGAAATTTACATTTGATTGTCTTGTTTGTGACTAGACCCACTCTCTTGGGCTAGAGGGATCGTCTCTGTCCACAGAGAGGATATTCCTACACCACATGAAACCTTAGGCCATGGCGTTGGTGCAGTTTTGATGCAAGAAGGAAGGCCCATTTCTTTTTAAAGTAGTGAAGTTAAAGGAAAGAACTTACTTATACCCCTCTATGAAAAAGAAATGATGTCCATACCTAATATGAAGACACTTCAAATTAAAAATAGTTCATGATAGTCTAAAATACTTCTTGGAGCAAAGACTATCTCCAAAACAACATTAATAATGAGTCATAAATATGGTCGGTTATGTCTTTGAAATTGTCCGAAAAAGGGGAAAAAATATTATGGCAGATTTACTCTCAAGGAAAGAGGAAGGCAGAAATTGTTTACTATGTGCTATTTCCATTCCACAATTTGATTGGATGGAAGAAGCAAGGATAGAATAGGAGCAAGATGAGAAGATACACATGATCATTCAACAAATACAAGAGGATATCGATGCAACATAAAAATTTATGTGGAGAAATGATTTGTTATGGTATCAATATCTCTTATACTCATGTAAGAATTATCAACTCAAACATAAGGTTATTTTCAAAATTGCATGCTTCTCCTGTAGGAGGACATTCAATGTTCTTGAAGACATACCATAAGATCAATACATATTTCTTTTATGATGGTGTTAAAGTATATATGCAAAAATTTGTGATGGAATGCATGGTATTCAACAAAATAAGGGAGGGACAAGCAGGACCCTAGGGCTCCTTCATCCATTGGCCATACCAAGGAAGAAATTTCAACATATTTTATTACAGGTTTACCCAAATCTAAAGGAAAGAGTGTTATTATGGTAGTGATAGAAAAAATGACAAAGTATGCCCATTTTTTATCACTTTCTCATCCTTTTAAAGAAATTGCAATGACGGAAGCATGCATGGAAATAGTCCACAGGTTACATGAAATACCAAAGATCATTGTAAGTGATAAAGATCCAATTTTCACTAGGAAATTTTGGATTGAATTATTTTCTTTTGTTGGGTACTCAATTGGTTCACAGCTCAACTTACCATCCTCAATCTGATGGGAAAACTAAGATTGTGAATAAATGTATAAAAGGATATCTATGTTGCTTTGCATTTGATAAACAAACACAATGGGTCAAATGGTTTCCCTGAGAATAATGGTGATGCAACACATCCTTCCATACCTCATAAAAACAATCATCATTTATGGAATATTATGGATATCACACTCCATCCATCACATCACCTTTGAAAGGGACTATAAAGGCTCAAGTAGTTGAGGACCACATCTGACAATAACAAGAGGTTCTCAAACTATTGAAGGACAACTTGATTCTGGAACAAAATACAATGAAACAACAAGCAAATCAGCATCATAGTGAAAGGGAATTTTAAGTGGATGATTTAGTATTTGTTTGACTACAACAATATAAATAGATTTCCCTTGAGCAACAAAATAAGGGAAATAAATTAGCACCAAGGTATTATGGCCCCTATATGGTGTTGTAGAGGATTGGAAGTATGGATTACAAATTGGAGTTGCCTCCATCTTCACATGTACATATAGTCTTCCATTAACTTTCTTGCTTAAAGAGGGCAATCAGTGACAAGATCTTAGCCCAAACTATTCTACCAATGATTAATGTAGAAGGAAAAATAGTACTAGAACTAGAACTAACCTTGGAAATAAGGACTAAGCAAGTGATAAATTGAGCACTTACTAAATGCCTCACCAAATGTAAGCCTTATGTTAACCCTAAAACCCCTTATGAATCCCTATATAATGAGTAATTACATTTCTATTTTTATATTGTTATGTAGGCTAAAACCTCTCATGGTCCTATTTTACATATATACAGAAGATCTAGTCTTAAAACCATCAAATATTGTCTTACCATTGTATTTGTTGTAAAAGGAGGTTTCCCCCTTGAATAAGATTGCAATTGTTGGTTTCTTATCATTTTTTAGGGTGCAAGGTTCATAATATTATGGAGTGGCATGTGTTGGGGGGTGTCATCTTTAATCCAAAGGAAAACTAGAATATTCTTACACTCAGGGAATCGACAAACCCTCCAACAATCAAATTGAGGCTTTGTCTCTTTGATTAGGAGTTAGAATACTGAAGAATAAAGGAATGAAAAGTATGGAAGTGGCTATATATTTGATCATGGTCACATGTATCTTGATTTCCAAATCTCTTCCTAAAGACTCTCATCTTAATAGACTGATATGTTGCATCCACAATTTGTTAAAAGGATCGGGAAGTCATTTTTTTGATGTTCTTAAAGGATTTAGTCATGTAGAAGACACAAAATATGACATGCTCTTTATCTCTTGGTTGTAAGTGGAAAAAATTGGTTTGGGGGGCAAGTGGGCAAGGGGAGAGGTAATTTGCAACTTCCCCAATGTTCTTCACCCACTCTTCTCTTAAATGATAATTTTAATAATATGTTACAAGTGGAAACAATTGAGCAACATGCATTTGCAAAAGACTATAAGGGTGGCTCACCACACTGTTTGTTATTACTTGTAAAAGGTTTTCATTACGAACCTTAGAAAGATTGGGATGATATCATATCAACACCATATGATGTGTATCTAGAAGCTTCAACTATGGTTTTGGAGAAGTAGCATGCTTTTCATATATATCTTGTTATTCCTCTTAGTTGGAAGGTTAGTATCAAAAGTGTATTAGGTGAGGTTTCTAAGGAAATCACTGCAAGCATTTGAGGTTTGGTATTGGGCTTGGGGATGTAAGCCCTGGATGCACATTATAATTTGACTTCAACCATCAAGCTCATATCTACCCCAGAATTTCCCTATCTCAGGTTGGTCATATGTTTTTTTTAAGCTTCAACAATGATCTTTGTAAGATATAGGATAAACATTCTTGTTTATCTTATTTTGCGGGGATAAAGTATCTCAATGCAAATTTCTAGTTTAGGCTTTCTGGTTCTAATAAATTACTAATAACAGGACCACCTTTGTGATTTTATTTGATGTTATGAATGCCTTAGTGATGACAATCATGAGGTTTTTGCACATGTAATGGGGATAATGGAGAAGGGACTAGGGACGCTATTATGAAAAGGAACTAAAAGAAACCAAAAATAAATTGAGCAAGAAGAAGGCTCAATTAGAGAAGAATAAGAGAAAATTAGTACTCATGAAGGTAGGAGAATTTGGAAAATTAAGGAGATTAGATCAAAGAGTTGTAAGAGAGAATAAGAAACTTGGAGTTTGAGCAAAACCGATTTTGCAAAACTGAGGTGGTCTACCTCACCAATTAGTTGTTTATGTTCACTTGGACATGATCAAGCAACAACTACAGAGGAAGAAACTATGGAACAACATTTTGATCATGCCAAAAGAGTAGTCCATCTTTACTGGCATCAACTATAAGAAGAATTAAGACTATCCATTCTAAGCCCAATAATGACAACGTTTAGCTTTATTATGTTTTAAAAGTTTGTATTTTTTCTTGGCTAGCTTGTAAGGATTTAGAAAAGTTAGATATAATAACTCAAGAATTTTAAAAATAGGAGTAGGAACCAATTTCCAACATCTTTTGAACATTATGGAGGGTTCTTGGACTGGGTCATCTTCTTTTCTTTGTATTAAAAGGTTGGATGACATGATCACATACCACTATTTTATTTAATATAGAAAAACAACCCTTTATGTTTCAAGAAAATGCTTCTTTTAGTTACTAAATACTTGGCTTCCATGTCTTAGTATAATTGTTAACACAGAGGTTCTATTCAACAATCAAAGAGATCCAATTTTTCTCTTTTTAAATAAAATGGTTGATGAAATGGTTGTTTATATTAATTTGAAATTTTTTTTCTACATTTGGATAACATATATTTACAAACATCTATTTCTTCGGATGAAGATTTTATAGTTATATATTCCTATAAATATGAGTAATAACAACCAACTACCAAAATAGAATAGATAGGAAAAAATTATACTTCTAAAGACAAAGATTTTATGGTTATAAATTTCTCTAAAGAATAAAACAAACACAAAAATTATCCTTCTTGTTAGTTTACATGTATAAATTCATATTGTTAATTCCCTTATCATAATCCTCATTCATTATATTTACAATGATTATAGTTATGTTGCCTTACTGTTACTGTACTTAGTTGTCTTTATCTTCTATTTATATATTTGACGAAGGCTCATTTGAATAATCATCTTGTTTTGTTAATTTGATATATTATAAAAGGAGGTATTTCTTCAAAGAGACTTATTATTGTACCTATTACGATAAAGTGCAAGTATATAGTGTTCATTTAAGCATTGAGAACTAATTAGTTTAGTTGACTATAATTTTTTTTCTCTAAGTGTTATATATATAATTTTATCTTACATTTTATTAGGTAATAAGTTGAAGGCCTTATTGCAGGGACAACAATGGCTTTCTTGGGATTGAAACAATGTTTTAACGTCGAGGCATTTCATTAAATGTTTCAAGAAACTCCTAGTTAGTTCATATAACATATGGTTTGGTGGTAGTGTATATAGTTTTTGGTTCACCCTTTGATTATGGGCTTTAGTGGACTTAAGAAAAACACTTTTAATGATGTCATTTCAAGTGTAGAAACAAAGCATTGTTGATGGTTGCATAACGATTAACACAATATCAAGTCGTCGTCAATTGCATAACAATAAACATAATAGTAAGTCACCATGATATCAACAATCTTATAGTCACCCCGGATGCGGGTGATCTGTAGAGCAATAACCACGATGGGACGGAGGAAGGCGGAGCATGGCTGGCACCTGTCCAGCATGCTCGCCGGACAGAACTTTAGGTGGGAAGACATTAATGCGAAGGTGATTAACACCATGGGAGCTCATCTGCTCGGTCTTAGCATTAAAACATTGTCCACTTACGCCTGCTAAGAAGGATTTCGGCCTGCAGCGAACTTGATTGCCATAGTAATGGCGGGTGAGGATCGAGGGAATGGCACCTGCGTTTTAAATGACCTCACTGCCAGTAATCTGAGTCTATGCTTCATTCTGTTCGGAAAGATCCGGAGCTGTGAGAAAGAATGGGTCTGGGGATGGTCTGACGTCGGAGGCTGGTTTCGAATTGAGCCTGAGACTACGCTCTGGCGGTGTAATTCCCTCACAGAGACAAGCAACAACCCCTGTGGTGTCAATACAGGTCAAGGTAGCTCCACTTTTGGAGACTTTTTTACTGCTGTTCGAGTTTGTCATTACGCGATGCCGAGACCCCGCCAGCGTATGCTGAGTCGCAGAGGATCTGGAAGAGGCACCCCTTCACGGCCCCCTGCTGAGTCGGGTTCCTTGGGGATTTCTTCTCATCATCGGGGAACAGAGCGCATTCTGACCCCTAGCCACTACCTGGACCCAAATTCTCCAGACTCTGCCAATTCGTCTTCATTTGGTTCAGCCACTTTCTCGTTCAACTGCTCTCTCACGCGCCCTCGAATAACGGCTCATGTCTCTGTTCTCTTCATCGAGGAAGCTCAGAACGAGGGAGATTCCAGCGCTCCAATTCCACATTATGAGGAAGTCCATAATCCCAGTTCTCCAAAGCCCACCTCGGAAATGCATCAGGAGCAGCCCCAGCCAGCCAGCGCCATCAGCTTCATGCCGGAGGCCCATGCTCAGCCGGACATGCAGGAACCGGAAATGGGTTGGTGTAGGATCGTAGAGGAGAAGCCCGATGAGTAATCCAGGTTCCAGCTCTCACCATTTTTGGATGCCCAGTGAAAAGGAGGAAAGGTTATCTATGGTTCTGTCTGTCAATCTTTCTTCATGTTTTCTGTACCGTTTCTATTGTCTAGTGTCTGATGTGGCGATGCTACTTGTGTCTGTATACCCTTCACAGGGAATGTTTAGTGTCGGATATGTGCATCACTCTGTCTCCCTTGCACGGGAAGTAAGGTTCAATCTCTCTGTCTCTGAATCTGTCATGAACAAACGGCCTAACACACAGGCTTGATGGCTCTCTGTTCTCTAAGGATGTAATTGTTCTCTTTTTTGTATATAATAGATTAAACTTACTTAGCAAAAAAAAAACAATCTTATAGTCACGATTACTATCATTCCCAAAATCCAAATTATCTAGAAGGCAAATCATGTAAGTCTCATAGCAAGTATTTTCGAAATTTGCAACAGGTATTGCTATTATGCAATCTAGTTAATTCACAATTTTATTTGATTTAGGTGTGGAATCACTGAAGTGGGTAATTTTGTTGAGCTTATTTCTCTACTTGATCCATAAAATTTGGTATAAAAGTGGACCAACCTTGGTTTGTCTCCTATAAATAAGCCATCTTATCATTTTCTTTCTAGATATTTTTTTGGTTCATTTTGTTAAGTGAAAATTTTGGGGTCGATAAATATTAGTGCGACATATATTCAATAACAATAATAAGAATATAAATTCCTCTCCTTTTGCAATTACATGCTATGCAAGTTAGGATTTTTGTCTAATACTCTCAAAGAAGGATTAAACAACTAGTTTTGATAAAATAATCATATATTCTTTGAATACCTAACTTATATGTTTTAATGACATTGAATAGAACATAAACCATGATATTTTAGGTCAAGATTTTATTATTTCCTAGATAAGATTATCTTTCTCCGTTAAACAATTAAAATATTTCTTAACAACAATTGCAATTTTTTATTCTCTTCTTATTTGTATACTCCATCTGCTATATTTTTTATTTATGAAGTAAATTTTACATTTTACTTTACATTTTGACAATTAGAACATCCTTGTTCTTAATGTTTATCATACGTTATTCAATTATCTAAATTGTTCTATTCAAATTTTTTCCATCAAAATATATATAATCAATGTCAAATTTAAATATTCTTCGGAATAATAGATATAAAAAGTACAATATCCCACAATTAATGTGCTTAGATAACTTTTATTATATCCTTGTGTATTTGAATATGCTCTGTTGAATAATCTATTATATAACATTTATTTTAATAATGTGATGCCTTATAATTCTTTAAAATACCTATTTTATAATTTTGAACATTTCCAATTTTTATATTTTTTTAATACTTCCACTTTTTAACAATATTTTGGCATCATTCCCTTTTTATTTGTAACTTTTCACATTATTCGAGTTAGCCATACTTTCACATTATTAACTTTATAGTTGTTACTCATAAAACTTATCCTCTACTTAAAGAATAGAATTATTTCCTTTGTTATTCCTTCGCTTGAAAGAAATATATATATCTTTTGTTTTATTTTTCTATGCAAAAATAAATATTTATTATAAATGTTAGCTAACTATATATGGTCATTTTGTTCTACTTAAAAGATAGATTTATTTCCTTTGGTATTATTTCATGAATAGATTCCTTCACTTGAAAGAAATATATATATCTTTTGTTTTATTTTTTTATGCAAAAATAAATATTTATTATAAATGTTGGCTAACTATATATGGTCATTTTGTTTACTTATGCAAGTATGAAATTTTTGTTTCATCTAATACAATTTATAAACACTTAGAAGTACTTTTATTTTTATTTTTATTTTTTTTAACCAAAGATTTTGAGTCATGAACTTGTAAATTATTTACATATTTTTTTTCTTTCTTCTTTTTCTTCCTTTTCTTTCTTTATTAGATGCCATTAACAAAATAAACTTGATCACATATCAACAAAACAAGTGATAAAAATGTATCGACCACATGCAACAAAAAACCTCTTTGATACCAATTGGAGAGAATCTATTGGTAACTTCACCAAAGCGTACATTATAACAATGATGAATCCATATATTACTTGAGTGATGAAAATTTGTTATTGATAGCAGGGCAGTCATGAGGGGTTTAAGCGAAAATTGATGAAGTGTAGCCATTTATTTCCAACATAAATATTTTACAACTATAGATATTGCAAGAAATTTGGATCAACATTTCGCTAGCCCAGTAGCCGAAATGTTCCAGGCATAAATGACACAATGAGATCTAAGTCAAAGGTTAAGACAACATGCAACTAGAGTTTCCTAGCCACCAATATTCCCCCCTAACTTGTTTGTAGTGATTTCTCATTGCTATGTGTAGGGTGTGTTGGAAAATGTAACTATGTTCGGTCTTCAATAATGTACTTGAGTCATTATGTCGTCAAAAGAATAAAGAAAAAATTTATTATTATTATTATTGTGACTTATTAAAGCATGGATTTCATGCTTGGGTCACCATGTTTTAGGTCAAAGTCTTGATTGAGGACTTCTATGATTTATTCTAAGTCTATATAATTATTGTACATTTAAAGAGACCCTTCTTGGGCTTTTGAATCATGTAAAAAGGTTTACTATTGAGTCAAATATGAATTATGGAACCTCCAAACCATGTTAGCCTAAGGGAAGATCAAGTCGGCCTAAGGACCCATTCGACCTCGCAAGAAGCCTAAAAGGAAGGACATCGAATTCATTTGGAGCATCACCGTCATCAAGTTCAAATTCTCTCTACTGGGCAGAAGTGCGAAAATCTTGTTCCTAGGAAAAAGTGTGAAGTGGGTAGTTGGGAAAGTCTATTACTGGGAAGTCGAAGTGAATGCGAGTTTGGGTAAGTCTAAGGAGTCAAGGAAAACCGAAATTTTGGTGGTGGTTTGTTAGGTCCCTATAATACTAGTGATTTCCCCATTACTATTGTCATTGTAGCCCTTATTGTTAGTGTTGTGCCCCTATCATATGCATATTGTTATTATGATGCCCCATAGAAGCCCACTATTGTTATTGTTGTGCCCTTATATTATTATTGTTTTGTCGGCTTTGATTATATTGTGACCCCTTAGACTCCTATATATAGAAAGGAGGTTTTGGCATTTGTATCATCCAATAATTGTTCATTTGTGTAACGTAAAGGAAGTTGCTCCCTCGAAGAGGCTGATTTTGAAGTCGTTGATCTATATTTTCTTCTATTTTCTGAGCTGGTTCCATAACATTTGGTATCAGAGGCTTTGGATTCTAGGGTTTCGTTGCTCCAAACAGGTCATCGTGGAATTTTCGCTATAATTTTTTTTCTACAGCGTTTCAGAAGCTGAAATTAAAACCCATTTGAACCGAATATCGATGAACCTCGGGTCTGAATTTCAGATCTCGTCTCCCTATATTTTCGGAGATAGGATCCAAGGAAGTTAGGGTTTTTGCAAGCTCCCGAATTATATCTCAAACAGGTGACCTGGGGAAAATCGTCATAACTTTCTCTCTGAGAATCGGATCGAAATTTTGTAAAAATTTACAGAAAGAGGACGGCCTGTAGTTTTTTTTGTATCAGTTTCAAGTCCTAAGGTCAAAACAATGACACATGGAACTTCGTACAAGTTCACTCTACTAAAACAGTCTATAATCAAGTCATCATGGGAGATTTGGCATAACTCTTCCTTGGAGAATCCAATATTGATCAAACTTGCAGGGTTGGAAAGAGGACTCATAGGGCTACTGCAAGAGGCAATTGCAGACCTTGGAGATCTGAAATTAAAAAGATACATCAGATTCAATATCGAGCTCCTACAAAGTGAAAAAAATGTGTGTAGTTTTTTTAAAAATTTGCATAAGTTTGGTTTGAAAAATTAATTTGAAGGAATTCAAAGGGCATAGTGAAGAATTATTATCATTAATTGATGCCCCAAAGAAAGAAAATGGAAACACCTAGCAAGCAACCTGAAAACTCTAGCATGATTCATGAAGCAGAGGAAGAAATCCAACATGATATATCAAAATTACGAGACCAAGTGCAACAAAATTCACTCTCACAAAAAGTAATGGAGGATAAGATGGATGGTTTAAAGAAAGGCATGGAAGCTAAGATGAATGACGTGGAAGCTAAGATGGATGGTATAGAACAAAAACTTAAAGGAAACATGGAAGATTTGAAGACAGATTTGTCAAAGTTGCTACAAGAAATGCTTACTAATGGCGAAAGGGTAGTAAATGAAACTCATGATGAAAACAAAAGAAATGTTAATCATGATTTCATTGACTCTAATGTTGGATTGAAGACCCACCATGTTCCAAAGATCAATATGAGTAAGTTTGATGGAAAGGATCCCGTAACATGGATACTACATATGGAGCAATATTTCGATCTCCATAATTTGCTAAACACATAAAAGGTATGCATTGCAACTCTAGATTTGGAACCAAATCAGTTTGTATGGTATCGATGGCTTTGCTCTTGTAAACAAATTGTCACTTGGGCAATTTCTACGGAAGAAATGATAGCACATTGTGAGGATACAAAAAGAAACACCTTTTTTATCCAATTAATAAATCTCAAACAAAAGGGTTCAATGATGGAGTACATTGAGGACTTCCAAAAATTGAATATAAGGGTAAAAGATATTCCAGAGGAGCATAGGATTGATGTGTTCATAGGGACTCTAAAAGATAACATCCAACATGAGGTTCACCTCTGGGAACCTGATTCATTGGAGAAGGCATTCGGGTTGGCAAGAAAAATGGAAAGCAAAATTATGGCAACAAGGAAGCCTACCACTCACAACTATAAAGATGGAAGTGTTGTTGCCCCTAACCTTCCACAACCTACAAGGTTGACACCACAACAATTGGAAAAAAAGAGAAAAAGGATTTGTTACAGTTGTGATAAAAATACACTAAAGGTCATAAGTGTGCTGAGAAAAAATTATTTTGCATAGATTGTTAAGAGGAGGAAGAAAAGGAACAAGAAACGTTAAAAGAAGAGGATATACACCAAGAACAAACCCTAGAGAAAGAATAAATGAATCTGACCATATCTTGTAATGCATTGGCCGGAATTACCACTCCTAAAACTATCAAGATAGAAGGACATATCAAGAACAAAAAGGCAATAGTGTTGATTGATTCGAGCAGTACTCGTAATTTTATTCATTGTAAGATAGCCAAGGAATTGAATTGCTTCCTATATCCAACACCATAGTGTCAGGTGATGGTTGCAAGTGGAGGAACCATAAATTGCTCTGAAAAGTGCCATAATATCAAGTTATCCATGGGAGAATATGTATTGAATACCCAATGTTTTCCATTCTAATGGGTGGTGTTGATGTTGTACTAGAAGGAAAGGAAGTTGAATTAAGGGGTATTGTATGGAAACCGAGAAATATAATTAGCTCTAACGAAATGACAAATATTCTAAAGAAATAACAACGAGACATAATTGCACAATTATGTTCACTAGAGGTTCCCACATCGAAATCATCTATTTATCCAGATCTCCAAAAAGTCTTGGACAATCATTCCAAGGTATTTGAGACTCCCAAAGGCCTCCCACCTATTCATGATCATGATCATGTTATTCATTTGATTCCGGGAAGTGTTCCTCCAAACATAAGGAATACAGATATCCCTATGCCGAAAAGAGTGGAATTGAACGTATGGTTGTAGAAATGCTAGAGGCTGGTATAATTCAACCTAGTCAAAGTTATTTCTTTGCTCCAGTGGTATTGGTGCACAAGAACGAGGGGTCATGGCGGATGTGTCCGGATTATAGGGAGCTCAACTTGCTCACTATTAAAGATAAATTTCTCATTCCTATCATTGATGAATTATTGGATGAATTGCATGGATCAATTAACTTCACCAAGTTGGATCTTCGTTCAGGATATCATCAAATTAGAATGAAGACTGACGACATTCCGAAAACAACATTTAGAACTCATGAGGGTAATTATGAATTTTTGGTCATGCCTTTTGGCCTTACCAATGCACCTTCTACATTTCAAGGTTTGATGAATTCCATTTTCAAACCCTTCCTTAGAAAATTTGTGTTAGTATTTTTTTATGATATACTAATCTACAACAAGTCTTGGAAGGATCATGTTCAACATGTTGACACGGTACTCAAACTATTGGAGGAGAAACAATTATATGCAAAAAACTCCAAATTTTTCTTTGGAGTACAAGAGTTGGAATATCTGGGTCATATTGTATCTCATGAAGGTGTTAAGGTAGACCCTAGAAAAATTAAAGCCATTAAGGAATGGAAAATCCCCACATCCATAAAGCATCTGCAAGGATTTCTTGGGTTGACAGGGTATTATTGCAAGTTTGTTAAGAATTATGGGAGAATACCAACACGTCTAACAACATTATTGAAGAAAGATGCATTTTCATGGACTCCGGAATCAATGAAGGCCTTTGAACATCTTAAAGAGGCAATGTGCCAAGCACCGATCTTAGCTACGTTGGACTTCACAAAAACCTTTATTGTGGAATGTGATGCCTCAGGAAATGGAATTGGTGTTGTTTTAATGCAAGAAGAAAGACCCATTGCTTTCGAAAGTCATCCATCAAAGGAAAGTATTTACACAAAGCTATTTATAAGAAGGAAATGTTGGAAATACTACATGCACTTAAGAAATGGCGACCCTACCTAATGGGAAGACACTTCAAGGTAAAAACGGATCATGATAGTCTTAAATACTTTTTAGAAAAATGATTGTCTTCAGAAGAGCGACAAAAATGGGTCACAGAAATGTTGGGTTATGACTTTGAAATCATCTACAAAAAAGGGAAGCAAAATGTTGTGGCAAATGTAGTCTCAAGAAAGGATGAGGATGTGGAAGCATTGCTTTGCGCCATTTCTATTTTCCAACCAGATTGGATAAACGAAGCAAGGGATGAATGGAAGAATGACGAAGAAGTGTGGGCACTCATTCAAAAGTTACAACAAGATCCCAATACATCTAATACATTTAGCTGGAAAAATGATTCGTTATGGTACAAAGATAGCTTATAACTATGTAAGAATTCCCAACTCAAACAAAAGATTCTTATGGAATTGCACACCTCTCCCTTAGGAGGGCACTCAGGATTTTTAAAAACTTACCACATGGTTAAGAAGGATTTTTTTTGGGATGGCCTTAAATCAGATATTCAAAATTTTGTGGTGAAATGTTTGGTTTGCCAACAAAATAAAGTTGAAACAATTAAGACCCAGGTCTATTACAACCTTTATCCATTCCAAGCCAACTTTGGGAGGAGGTTTCAATGGATTTTATCATAGGTTTACCTAAGTCCGAAGGAAAGAGTGTCATCATGGTGGTAGTTGACAGACTTACCAAGTATGCACACTTTTGTGCATTATCGCATCCATTTAAAGCTAGTACAATTTCTACTGCATTTATGGAAACAATTCAAAAGCTACATGGAAACCCAAAGATTATTGTAAGTGACACAGATCCCCTTTTCACTGGAAATTTTTGGACATAAATATTTTCTTGTCTTGGTACTCAGTTAGCTCATAACTCATCTTATCATCCTCAATCTGATGGGCAAACTGAGATAGTAAACAAATTTTTGGAATGATATCTTCGTTGCTTTGTATCTGATAAACAAACATAATGGGTCAAATGATTGCCTCTGGTTGAATGGTGGTATAACACTTCCTTCCATATTGTAGCAAAAATGAGCTAATTTATGGCACTTTATGAATATCATCCACTGTCCATCACATCATATTTAAGATAAAATTCTAAGGTTCAAGTAGTGGAAGATCAAATCGAGCATCAACAACAAGTTCTCCAACTCTTAAAGGATAACCTCACTTTGGCGCAAAACAGAATGAAACAACAGCAAATCAACATCGCAACGAAAGAAGTTTTAATGTAGGTGACTAGGTATTCCTACAACTACAACCATATAAATAATTGTCCCTCAAGCAAGCTACTAAGGATAATAAATTATCACCAAAGTATAATGGTCCATACAAGGTGTTGCAAAAGATTTGTACTATGGCATACAAATTGGAGCTTCCTACAACTTTCGAGTGCACCCAGTTTTCCATGTTTCATGCTTAAAGAAGGTTATAGGTGACAAACTCCCAGTTCAAACTGTTAGTGTCAGCCTTTGAAGCCTTCCACTAGTGATCAAACATGCTCTTACAAAGTGGTCTTAGGGTGTCAAAGTCAAATTTTGTCATTTCAGTGAGCCTTCAAGTAAAATTTGGTCACTAGGTATTAGGTCTAGGATTTGTTTTCACTCCTTTCAAAGTTTTTCCAAATGTTAATCCATGTCACCATTCGGCTGAGTTTACCATCATTCAAAAGGTTGTCATTATCATTTTAGGTTCCAATGGGTCATTTTACACCTTGTTTGTTGTTGGGTTATGTTATATTCTTTCCACGACTAACCTACGTAGTGGACCGGGGGGTTAGAGGGGGGGCGGAGCCCCCCCTCCGTTGCGTCGATTATGTAGTGGGGAGGTCACAGGGGGGTTTGAGGGGAGCGGGTAGCCCCCCTTTACGGGGTCCGGGGCAGCGCCCCAGGAAATTTTTTTTTGGACCCTATATTAGGTTGGGCGAACCTACCTATGGTTTTCGGTCCATGGTTTTGGACGTGATGGTTTCCGGTCCATGGTATTGGATGCTTCAGCATGTATATATATGTATTGCAACATTGAAAGGAATATAACGAAAAATCAAGTTGGTAGTCCCGATTTTGGGATCCAGGGGAAAATCTCTGTGTATATGTGTTTTATGTGTTATTATCTCGCATTGTTTATTTTCTGTGTTTTAGAATTCGTATGCAGATAATTTTTGTACGGGGTTAAAACCTACATTTGGTATCAGAGTCGTTTTGGCTTCAAGGGGACGCCTTTGTTGCTAAGGGGTTTCGCTCGGGCCTGTGGTAGACCCTGTTCAGTGGGAGATATGCAAGATCGATTCTGGTGGTGAAAGAAGATGGCGAGCAGTGGAAAGATAGAGATCGAGAAATTTAACAGTCAAAGTTTTGAGTTGTGGAAACTCAAGATGGAGGATCTGTTGGTGGATAAAGATCAGGGGATCACGGTATATCCAGGTACTAAACCAATGGGAGTGTCTGATGAAGAGTGGAAGAAGTTGGATCGGAAGGCAAAGAGCACAATATGATTGTGTGTCTCAGATTCAGTATTGCTGAATGTATCAGGGGAGGCTACGGCGAAGGCTTTTTGGGACAAGTTAGGGACTTTGTACCAATCTAAGTCTCTAGTGAATAAACTCTTCCTGCGAAAAAAACTGTATAACCTAAGGATGAAAGATGGAGACTCGGTGACAGAGCATCTAAACGCATTTAATACTGTGGTAAGTCAGTTAGCATCTGTTGATATTAAAATTTCAGATGAAGATAAGTGCATCAGTTTGTTCTGTTATCTACCAAATTCGTGGGATAGTCTGGTTATTGCAATAGGTAGCAATGCAATTTGATGAAATAGTCTCAGCCTTGCTGACATAGGAGAAGAGACAGAAAAATATGGAGAGCCAAAATGGTGATGCCTTGTCTATACGAGGACAGTCCTAGAACAGAAACAAAAATAAGTCATCGAGTGGGAGATCTAAATATAGAGGGAGATCTAAATCTCCAGGAAAACTTGTAAAGGTGGTTTGCTGGAAATGCGAAAAGGAAGGGCACTTCAAGAGGCACTGTAAATCTAAAGCTCCTGATAAAGGAAAGGGATCTGATGATGCTCCTTCTGCAAAGGTGAAAACCACCTCAAATGAAGGTGGGGATGTGTACTTGGCTTCTTCAAGTACACATGTAGATCATGAGGCATGGTTGATTGACTCAGGTGCATCATTTCACTTCACTCCCCATAGAGAGTGGTCCCTTGAGTATGAGAAATACGATGGTGGTGATGTCTTCTTGGGGGATGACAGGAAGGCGAGAATCGTTGGTCGCGGAAAAGTAAAGTTGAAGTTGCAAGGTGGAAGGGTTAGAACACTTCCGGGTGTTCTGCATATTCTTGCATTGGCCAGAAATCTGATCTCTGTAAGCAAGTTGGATGATGCAGGTGTAAAAACAGTGTTCGAGAAGGATACCTGCAAGATGGTTCGGCGAGCATTGGTATTGATGTGGGGAGTTCGGACTGGAACTCTGTACAAGCTGCAAGGTAGCACTATTGTTGATGGGTGCAACAATTCTGTGGTTCCTGAAAGTGGAGCAGAAAATCTAATGGTCTCTCAAGAGAAGACCATGTTGTGGCATCAAAGGCTTGGACATATTAGAGAGAAGGGCCTTCGAATACTTCACGGTAAAGGTATGGTAGAAGGTATGAGTAATAGCTCTCTGGATTTTGATTTCTGTGAAAATTGTGTTTATGGGAAGTAGAATTGGGTGAGTTTCCCCTCTGGTGGTAAGAGGGCGAAACAGATATTAGAGCTTCTGCACAGTGATGTGTTTGGACCTGTGAAGGTTCCATCACTGGGTAAGTCTATGTACTATGTATCATTTATAGATGATTTCTCAAGGAATACATGGATATATTTCCTTAAGAAGAAATCTAAAGTCTTTGACAGGTTTAAAGAATTTAAGGCTCTGGTGGAAAACTAGATAGAGAAGAAGATAAAGGTGTTGAGGACAGATAACGGTGGAGAGTTTTGCAGTAAGGAATTTGAAGAATTCTGTAAGAAGTGTGGTATAGCACAGCAAAAGACTACTCCATATACACCTCAACAAAATGGAGTTGCAGAAAGAATGAACAAGACATTGATGGAAATGGCAAGAAGCATGCTCAGTGGTGCGAGGTTAGGACAGGAATTCTAGGTAGAGGCGGTGGAGACGGCATGTTACTTGGTCAACAAATCACCTTCATCAACGTTGGAGGATAAGACTCCACAAGAGGTATGGACTGGGAAGACACCCTCTCTTTCACATCTGAGGGTATTTGGATTTGATGCATATGTACATGTTCCAAAGGAGAAACGAACCAAGTTGGATAGTAAATCTGAAAAGTGCATCTTTATTGGGTATAAGGATGGTTTAAAGGGTTATAAGCTTTGGAACCCAACAACAAGGAAGGTTGTGTACAACCGAGATGTGGTGTTCAGAGAGGTGAAAAATGTTATTAAACATGAAGTCCAATGAAAGGAACCTGAGAAGATAGAGTTTGAGCTAAAGGAGGAAGAATCAGACTCTACAGCAGAGGAGGAATAAGAAGATGAAGAGCCACAAACTTCAGGTGTAAGAAGATCAGTTCGAGAAAGAAGGCAGCCAGAAAGGTATATTCCATCTGATTTCTATTCAAATTTTTCTTTATCTATTACTGATGATGATCCCAAAACTGTGAAGGAAGCAGTAGATTCAGAGGATGGAAAACTCTTGAAAGAGGCCATGGTTGATGAAATGACATCTTTGCACAAAAATGAGGCTTGGGATCTGGTGGAGTTGCCGGCTAGAAAGAAACCCATTGGCAGCAAATGGGTGTTCAAGAAGAAGACAAATGCAGAAGGAAAGGTGGAGAAATACAAAGCTCGGTTGGTAGCAAAAGGTTATTCCCAGGTGCCGAGAATTAATTTTGTTGATATTTTTTCTCCTGTTTCCAAGGTAACTTCTATTAGGTTACTTTTATATGTTGCTGTTGCTTTTGATCTTGAGGAAGAACAGATGGATGTGAAGACAACATTTCTTCACGGGGATCTGGAAGAGGAGATCTGCATGAAGCAACCTGAAGGCTTTTCGGTGAAGGGTAAGAAAGAACTGGTATGCAAGTTAAAGAAGACTTTGTATGGGTTACAACAGTCACCAAGGATGTGGTATCAAAAATTTGATACATTTATACGGGGACTTGGCTTCACCAGAAGCAAAACAGATCACTTTGTGTATTTTAAATTAATTGGTGACCGTGTTATTTATCTGGTCTTGTGTGTGGATGATATGTTGCTGGTTGGAAATGACAAAGAAATTATCCAGGATTTGAAGACCCAATTGTCCTCCAAATTCGACATGAAAGATCTTGGTGCTGCAAACTATATTTTGGGCATGGAAATTAAAAGAGATCAGGCAAAGAGGAAGCTCTAGTTAAACCAGAGGAAGTATGTCGAGACAATACTGTAGAAGTTTAATATGCAAGATAGTAAACCAATGAAGGTTCCTATTCTTGTAGGTGTAAAGTTATCTACTGAACAGTGTCCCAAGACACAAGAAGAGGAAGAGGATATGTCCCGTGTTCCATATGCAAGTGCAGTCGGTAGCCTGATGTATGCAATGGTCTGTACTAGACCAGACATTGCACATGCAGTGGGAGTATTGAGCAGGTTTATGTCAAAACCAGGGATGGAGCATTGGATAGCAGTGAAGCGGGTTTTCAGGTATTTGCGTGGCACTAGTGACTATGATTTGTGCTACCAAGGAAGACCAGGATTGGACAAAGTGTTGGATATTCATGGCTTTGTTGATGCAGACTGGGCTGGAGATCTGGATCAAAGAAGATCTACAAGTGGGTATGTGTTTAACCTATTTGGAGGTGTAGTCAATTGGATGAGTAAGAAGCAATCTGTAGTGGCACTATCAACTACAGAGGCAGAATACATGGCAACCATTCATGCAAGCAAGGAAGCAATTTGGTTGCAGAGATTATGTTCAAGCATGGGGTTAGTATAGGAAGCTATAAGGATAGACTGTGACAGCCAAAGTGCAATTTTCTTGGCAAAGAACCCTGCTTATCATTCAAAGACAAAGCACATTGATGTTCAGTATCACTTTGTGAGGGATATGATAGAAGACAAAAAGGTGTTGCTGGTAAAGGTCAACACTTTGAAGAATACTGCAGATGGATTGAAAAAATCTGTGAGCTCTAAGAAGTTCTCATGGTGTAGAGAAACAATGGGCATTTTAGGGCTGGAAAAATGACTAAGCTCTCCTGTGACCCCCTGTGGAAAGAAAACAACAAGTAGGAGAATGTTGGGTTGCGTTATATTCTTTCAACGACTAACCTACGTAGTGAGTCGGGGGGTTAGAGGGGGGGCGGAGCCCCGCTTCGTTGCGTCGATTGCGTAGTGGGGGGGTCATACAGGGGGCGATAGTCCCCCCTATTCGGGGGGTTTGAGGGGGTGGGTAGCCCCCTCTACGGGGTCCGAGGTAGCACCCCGGGAAAAAAAAAATGGACCCTATATTAGGTTGGGCGAACCTACCTATGGTTCTCGGTCCATGGTATTGGATGCTTCGGCATGTATATATATGTATTGTAACATTGAAAGGAATATAATGAAAAATCAAGATGGTAGTCCCGATTTTGGGATCCAGGGGAAAATCTCTGTGTATATGTGTTTTATGTGTTATGCTCTTGCATTGTTTGTTTTCTGTGTTTTAGAATTCGTATGCAGGTAATTTCTGTACGGGGTTAAAACCTACATTTGTGCTTCATTTATGCTCTGGTAAGGCTCATTTCCTTCTCCTAGGGTTTTTGTTTCTGAGCAAGAAAAAATGAATTTGGAAAAAGTGAGAGACATTTTTGTCCACAATAGGCCAAGGAAGAAAAACTTCCTTCACTATTTACCTAGGTGTCATGGTTGTAGAGAAATGTCAAAAATACAGTTGCTACAAGAGAGTTGTTGCACCTCTAGAGTGACCTTGGTAAAATCATTTTTTCTCCTAGATGAAATGACCAAATGACTTTGAGTCAAATGATAACTAAGCACAAAGAACTTTCCAATGAGCTATCATGATCTCAATTTGGAGTTGAGGAAGACCTTCAAACGTTGACTGCAACAACACTCTGCATTTAGGCGGCCTCATTCTGCACATTTTGACCAGTCTTGGGAGATTGGAATTTTGATAGGGAAAATGAACTCCAAATTGAAAAATTCAAGATGTTCTGGAAAGTAGACTTGACAAGCTTTCCAACGAGCTATCGCGTGCCCAATTTGGACACTTGGAAGGCCTTTAAAAGTGGTCTTCAAAAAGGCATTGTGCACTAGAGGCCGACGCTACGCACTTGGCAGACTTCCTCAGTGTTAATTTGAACGGGTGCTACGCACCTGGGAGGCGCTGCGCACCTGGAAACCAAGCTCCAAATCATTCCAAATCACCCCAATTCGCCTCAAAACTCCCAAATTACCTCTTCGCAAGTAAGTAACTCAATCATTCTTATTGAAAAGGGTTTTTGCATCAGTCTTTGGTGATTTTGTCTCTCAAGAAGTCAAACCCTAGTTTCACCAAACAGTCTCATAAATTTTAAAGCTCACTCATTTATTGTTGTCCTATCTCATCCATTTGCTATTCCCTAAACCCCATTCCCTCATATAAAATTCCCTAAACATCATTCCCTCATATATTTTCCCTAATTCCCAAACCCTACTCACTCCCTAAACCCCATTCACACTCTCATTCACTCTCACCTACTTACCTATAAAATCTCTTCATACTCATCTTACATTCATTCACCCTATCTCTTCATTCACCACAAGAGAATACAACTATAGAAACAATGGAGAGAGACAGTGAATATGAGTTTGAAGAAGACACCCTTAGTGACAGTTCCAGGGAGAAAAACATACAGCACATGAAGGCCTTAAGGAGAAAAAAGGAGCAAGACAAGTTGAAAATCTTGGCTGAAGCCTCACTAGCCCATCAAAGCAACTAATGGTGGTGCCTTGTGCCAAATCTGGGCAAGTTTTGATAAGTTTTTGTCATTTTGAAATTTTGAAATTTTCCAACATAGAAAATTGCCCACTTTTCACTGGAGGACTTTTTGAAGAAATGGCTTATATATCTAGATTCAACATGATGAGAGCATCAAATCCAGAAAATCTCAGCAATTTTGGAGCAAAAATAGGTCATCTAAAGGTAAAAAAACTACCAAAAAATGACCTCTCTGCCTCATTTTGGACACACAGAAGCAGCCTTGTGAGATTTCAATTTTGAAGGGACAAATGACATCCAAATGCAAAGATGTTCCAGAAACTAGATAGGCAGAACTTTCAAATGAGCTATCTTGGGCTCAATTTGGACAAGGGGAAGACCTCCAAAAGTGGTTGTGAAGCGGAAATACGCACTTGGCCAGTGGCACTGCGCATAGAGCCAGTTTGCCCAAAAATCCAGTTTTCGCCTAGTTTCTCTGCAAGTTGACTTTTTCTTTCTTCATGGATGAATTTATGATTGTAATTAATGCTATGCTATGTAAATGTAATTGAGAAATTATCTTAGAGGGTAGATTCATCAGTTTGAGGTGGTTTGGGGGTCAATGAATCAGTTTCCATGGTTTTAGAGGCAAGTTGTTCCACTGCCTATATTCATGTTCCTTGTTTGGAAATGGTTGTAACAGGTCCGTATCTCTTGGATTCGACCCTTGATGGCTAGCATAGGTGGTTTGATGTCTATATTATGTATTTTTTCAGTCATTGGCAAAGGTTGGACTCTCTTGGATGCTCTAAGCTACATTGTACACATTTATTAGCAGTTTGGCAAGGAAATAAACTAGGATTTGCAACTTATTTTATGGGATACTTGTGGTAAAGTGTTTTTGCATAGTTTCTTCTTTTGCCATTAGTTTTTCTCATGTGTTATGTGTGCCAAAATCTAATTCATTCTTCTAACTAAATGAAATCAAGATAGGTAGGTAGAATACATTGGTTACAGTGCTCTGCCTTGGGAATCCATTTAGTTTTGATGTTTTCTACTATTTGAAGAGGACTCATGATCTTTGCATGCCCTCCTCAGCTCCTCACTAGTCTTATACCTACCATCTCACTCAATTTCAAGTGCTAAAACACCTACCTACCTCGCCCCATAGAACACCCTACATTCCTGACTTGATTTCCCGGACCCAAAGCTGCCTGCTCCATTTGATCCAGCAACAAAACCATCAAAACCAACCAAAAAACCCTAGAGCTACTATACCTAGCTTAAAATCCATATCTGATCCAGTCATCTTAACTGAGATTCACAAGGAGAGAGCCCTCTCCCGACCTGGTAGGGCTAGCTACCAAGTTAGGCTTGGTTTGTGGTTATCATAGGATTGCCTCCCTTCAGCCTGAGGTCAATCTAGACTCTAACACAAACAATATTGCCAGAACTTTATGAGGAAGGAAAAATCACATGGGAACCTGAAGCAGTCATAGAAACAAGAACTCGACAGCTACGAAATTGATCAATTTCGGAGTATCTCATCAAATGGAAGAACTTACCCACTGAAGATTCCACACTTGAGGGTGAGAATTTTATACCGAAGCATCCATAACTACTCAAGCATTGAGGACAACACTTTTTTGAAGGAGAGGGGCATGTTAGGTCCCTATAATACTAGTGATTCTCCTATTATTATTGTCATTGTAGCCCTTAATGTTATTGTTGTGCCCCATTTGTCCCCATATTGTTATTATTGCGCCCCATAGAAGGCCACTATTGTTATTGTTGTGCCCTTATATTATTATTGTTATGTCGACTTTGATTATATTGTGACCCCTTAGACTCCTATATATATAAAAGAGGTTTTTTCATTTGTATCATCCAATAATTGTTCATTTGTGTAATTTAAAGGAGGTTGCCCCCTCGAAGAGGCTAATTTCGAAGTCGTTGATCTATCTTTTCTTCTATTTTGTGACTTGGTTACATAACATGATCTCTCTACGTTTCGTGCTCTGAATTGGGAGATCGAAGTCTTCCAAGTTGGATTGTTGTCAGAAGTTGTTAGATGCTACAAGTTGTTGCATAATCAAAGTTGCTGGGAAGAGGT
Source organism: Pinus tabuliformis (assembly GCA_031772625.1). Taxonomy (NCBI): domain Eukaryota; kingdom Viridiplantae; phylum Streptophyta; class Pinopsida; order Pinales; family Pinaceae; genus Pinus; species Pinus tabuliformis. The sequence continues at coordinate 840,571,512 of CM062817.1, read as the reverse complement.
AAATCTTCTGGAGGCTGACTCAGTGTGGAGAGAAGGTTTGATCAAGGTCTAAGGTGAAGAGTCTCAAAGAATAATATTGAAAGGAATAATTACTTTGACTAGTTTTCCCCTCGAGGGGGGTTTTGCCCTGGCATGTGCCTACATCTTGTGTCCATTGTTTTATGTGTTGTTGCTTTTGGTAATTGCTTGATGAACTAAAGAAATAAGATATAAATAATCACAATAATAAGAAACATCACAAGTAATTATCAAGATCAAAAAAATATTTACTGCCTTTCTGATTTTCCAACATGGTATCAAAGCTTTGGTGAAGAAGGAAGAAAAAGGTAGTCTCAAGCACTTGATCCATTCGCAGGTACTATCTCAGGGAAGGAGTCGATTATATTCGAGGGGGATGTCTAACTCTATCGAAGGTGAGAGAAAACTTGAAGGAGCATATAACTTCATATCCTGGAAGAAGAGGATTGACCTAATCATAACAAGGTGTTGGAATTGGTAAAAGGAAATGTAAAGAAGCCTACAGAAGAAGTCAGTGACATTGACAAAGCAAAATTCAGGGATTTAGAATTGGTGGCTATGACTGATGGTAGAAGAGATAAAATACAATCTTTTCCCATTCATATCTAACCTCGATCATGCTCAAGAGATTGAAGGGATTGAGGAAGAAAGTTGACATGTCTAAGATAGAGTGTTATCAGTGTCACAAGAAGGATAACTACAAAAGTGGTTGTCCCGAGAATCCAAAGAATAAGAAGAGAAAAAGAGATCAAGCCAACTTTGCTGAAGAAGGAGACTCAAATAAAGTCAAGCCCGAAGAACCCGACATTAGGGACTTACACTATTAAGTCCTTTGCTTGTAGCTTTACCTATCCTTTTTTATATGTTTTAGAATTTATAGGTTTTTAACATATTTTGGAAAAGACATTTTTGTTTTTTTTTTTTTTTTAAGTTTGTAGGTTTCCCTCAAGCTTTGGAGGGAGCTCCCAACAACTCCTAAAGATAAGTATATCATGTCTTTTCAGTTTTGGGTTCATATACTCATTTAGTTTTGATTATATTAAATACTAATCACCTTTCTACCTTTGTTGTCTTGACTAGGGAAAAGATCTGAAAGAAGGAGGATCTCTCAAAAACAAGGTTGGTCAACAAATAAAGAAATGCTTTGAATCCATTGATTGAAAGGATTATTCATTTGATGACCTGTTAATAACTCTATTATGACTAGTTTTATTGAATCTTAGTGATTCTTGTTTGGGTGATTCATCTACCCAATCTACCCACTCTATTCATATTCTTGATTGACTATGTAGAACCCTAGACAGGTTCTGGAAAACCCTAACTGAAGAGTATGCTAATGTGAATGTCTAAAATCCTAAAGTTGCTTAGGGTGATTGTGAAATGCTAGTTGAAGTTTTATTGATGATGCCATGTTAGGGATTTTGGTGTGATCGGGAAATCCTAATTTGTTAGGATTGTGTGATAAGGTCTAAAATCCTAAACCTTTGAAGTTTTGGTTATGTTGGGTTTGCTATGTTTCTACATTGGAACCCTAGCTCATTGGGTTTTGATGTAATGCGTGAGCAAGACCTATACATTGTCTTAGAAATGTTTTCCTTGGTGTAAGTGCTTTTGTCTGATCAAACCCTAGTGTAATCAAAATGATTGTGTGTCTAACTCTTATTTGATATTGTTGAGAAGTTGGGTTTGACTAACACATGATATGAAATGTATGTTTCATGATGTAATCTAGGCATATATAGATATGTCCTTTTTGGTTGAAATCCTAGGTTGATCTAGGTTAGATGTATTAATATATGCTTATGTATGAATGATTATGAATTCCTAGATATGTGTGTTGACCTAGTTATTGATGGTCATAAGTCTTAGGACTTATTGTAAGTCCTTGTTTTAGGATTTAATGGAAGTCCTTATCTGAAATTATAGGATGTTGATATCTAGAAATATAGGGTGTTGTAGCTAACCCTAGTGAAGTATGTGTATAACAATCTATGTATGTAATGATTGTTGAAATGGAATTATAAGGTTTTGGAATTAAACCTTGGTCAAAATAAAATCTCTGGAATATGATGATTTAAGATTTGTATAAGTTTGTTGAATTTGTGAAAAATGGAATTCTAGGGTTTTGGAGTTAAGCCTTCGCTGAAGTAGAAATATCTAATGACTGTTGACTATATGATAATTTGAGATTTGGGAAGAGATTGTCTGATGATTGCTCAGAAATCTAGGGTTTGCAAACTAACCCTAGTATTAGTTGGTCATGTTAGTGACTGATTGATGGTTGATTTAAAATCTAGGGGTTGGAATTAACCCTAGTGGAAGCTGGTCATGATAATGTAAGTTGTGATTGACTTTGATTGATTCTTTTGTATGAAATCTAGGATTTGTATGAATCCCTAGTGCGAAGTATAACATACATATTTTGAAAGGTTGTTAGATGCTTTGTAGATCTATATGTGTTTTGAATCGTTTCTAGGGTTTGCTATATGTTAAAGGAGAGTATGTCATACCTTTGGAAGTAAACTTGGAACTTTAGATGGAATGAAAGTTGAAGTAGTCTAGGGTGTATAGCAAAGTCCCTAGCAAGATGTTGAAGACTATATGTCTCTTTTTTATAATTAAGTCCGGGGTATGTGAAATATATATGAAATGTTTTTGTGATTTTGATATGGCTAACATCACGCTTCTATAGTTTTGGTTGTACTTACTATTGAAGTTGTGCATGTACATAATCTTCAACTTGGTGAAGATGTTCGTTAATGTGATAAGCATGATGGGGTTGATGATATCTCTGATGAAATGGTTGGAAGCCATGAAAGATTCTCCAATATTGAAAAATAAGAAGTTGATCTCCCGAAGGAAGCATGAATAGAAGATATCTCTTTAAGATTAAGAGGGAGTCTGAATAAAGAGGTGCTTCTTGGTTGAGAGAGAGGGCATAGCTTGGTATCAATTGAAGAATGAATTTCAAAGGATATGTTGTTGCATGTAAAGTAGGAAGTATGATTGAGGAATCTTCTGTCAAAGATTCGGTTGATAGTCCTACTATGGAAAGTTGAGAAGCAACATCTATTGTCTGTAAGACCCCAGAGGTTTGTATTTGATTATGTACATGTGAAAGTATATTATTGATTGGGGTTGTGTTTATACAGGTGAATCTCTCGAAGGAAAGTTTGTTGTTTACCAATCAGTTCGATTAGGTGTTAAGCAGATAAATCCCTCTTGTTGATAAGAGCGATCTCCCTAGATCCTAGACGGAAACTAAAAACAAACAGACAATCAAGCTAATTCCTTCCATGAATCTATATTTTCTTGAATCATAAGCTAATAAGGTGGGAAAGGGAAATTCATACCTTATTAAGACATGCTTGATGAAAATCCCCCTTTATGCTTCAATGCAACTCCTCCATGCTTGAATCTAGACCTGTACACATGGAAACAACAAGGGATCAAAGGCATATGCAACAAAAATGATTCAATAATTCAAACTTGTGATCAAGGAGACTAGTAACAAACATCATTCCAATGGAAAAACATAAATAACATCATTCCAATGGACAAATGTTAATAACATAAACCATCCATGAAATTCATCAATTAATCCATTAAACAGTTAAGTGAGAAGAAATGCTTGTTTATATTAATTTCATAAACATAAAGGAGCTACAAAACATGTGCCTTGATGTTGTGAAGCTCTTCCCATTGATCTCAATCCTCTCCAAGAATGATAAGCTCTCCTACCTGTTTCCCCCAGCATAAACTTACTCTCAGCAGCCTCTCTCAATTCCCCCACCTATGACTTGATTAATAGGCCAAAAGGAAATAGTTTGAGATCCTTAGTCCAAGGATGAGATCCACTAAAAGAGGGATGAGGACTCCTTAAAGAATGTAAATTAGTTCCATAAAAAATGAGGTTAGGCTCGAATAAACCTGAGTTCAAGGCTTTCTATTGGGAATGATTCACCCAACAATGCTTCTAGATCTCACTTTTTACTTTTACTTTTTATTGATTTACTTGCGCAGTTTATAGTGGAAGACAGTGCCCAGATCTGCACAGTTAATAGTGGAAGAAACTACACATGTGCGGATTGTGTTCAGAAAAATTGTGCAGATGCTCAAAAACAGGGTTGGTTGACTACTTTCTTATATTACTTCTTCTTCTTCTTCCCTTTATTCTTCTTCTTAGTCACTTGGTTACTAGCATCAAGGTTTTTACCAAGCGAAGAAGAAGAAAGGGAGGAGGACATGTTGGATGAAGAAGGTAAAGGGTCAATAGTAGGTTGGTGATGTTGAGATGGAGAACTCAGTTGAGGTGAAAAAATTGGTTGAGATGGTACAATTGGAGTATTTGGAATTAAAGAAGTTGAGAATAGCCATACAGGTAAACCTATCGTGAATTCAGGAAGTGACAATGTAGCCATATAAGGAGGACCGACATTTACAAAATCAGGGAGAGGATTAGGGTTCCAATTAAAAGGGAGGTTTTTATCGGTAACTTCTGACATTGTTTCCATTAGATTCAATCCAAATAAGTTTACTTTTTAATATTAACACTTTAAAAAAATCACAATCCACACCTAAGTTCTGTAAAAAGTAAAAACAACCAACTAAACACACGCTAAAAAATCTAAGGATTCAAACCACATAAACAAGATTTTCACAATGAAATCACTAGTTGGTAATGAAATCCAACATCATAGAAATCAAGGTGAAAAGTGGTTGTAGATATGAGTGAGTGGAACCAGTTACCCTAACAACTTGCTTGATGAAACAATCTGGTGCAAGTAACTTCGCTTATGCCATCTCGAGCAAATATTACCCTCCAAAAAATCCAAGTGAGTCTAGTCAATGTCTATTCGAGGTATAGCAAGACCCTCCCTCTGTCGTCACCTTAGGTAGAGCCCTAGGATTATGGTCACTAAATTTACCAACTACAACACTTTTACCTAGGGGAACAGTCGTAGATTAGATGTACACGTAAGGGTAGAGTAACCAAGCTCAATCCCCTTGAAAGCTCTTCAATGTGGTTAATTGGAGGTTTACTTTCAAGTGACCCCATGTACCTTTCGACATCGTTGTAATACGTGCAAATCACTCTATCATAGCCAATGAAGTGGGTACAATCACTTCACCAGATCCGACATGATCTTGTGCTTAAATCATGTGTTAGAAGAGCTTCCCAGAGCAAAACTGAAATAATTGGATTTCTCTCCCTAACTCAAGATTCTATTGTTTGTCTGTAGCTTTGGAAAGTTTACTTCCTTCCCTATTCCAAAGCCCCACACTTAAGCTATTGTAGGTGGTAAGAGCCCTAAAAATAATAAAAATTCTAGATGAATTTTATTAACGTTGTGTTATTAAGTTGTTATTTACTCTCCCGGATGCGGGTGTTGACATGGCGCGATAGGCAGGTGTCGGAAGAGGCTCGTCACGTGGGCAGATGTAAGCTCGGACGAGCCACGACACACCAGATCGCAGAGGCAATAAATGTGATGTGAGGCTCCGCAAACTCGGCTTCAATGCTGGTTTTATGGCTGGTTCAGAGGGCATTCATTGTGCAGCTGAGTTCGAGGCAAATGGCGCTCGTTATCTACGCTCCCCCGGTCGCCTGGATTCATTCCTGCAAAAATTCCGAGCAGACGGGGGCAGAGGAGGAACATTCCCTGGTTCAGAGCACAAATACTCAGTGGGATTCTGGTCCGAAGGTTAATTTGACAATGCAGAGGGAGAGGCCCAGGATGAGCAGTCGCAGGGGAGGTTCTAGGGGCCGCTCTGCCACCCAGTGCCCAGTCAATTCGCCCTCCTCCTCGACGGAAATTGCTTATGAGCATATCAGAGGCTCAAACAGACTTGTTGGACGCGGCACTGTGCGTGGGTGGGGAGAAATTCCAGAATGCGGGCATTTGGAGCACCTGGCTGTTCGTTATCGAATTCCTTGCACGCTGGAGAATAATACTCTTATCGTTTCAGTCATGGTGGAACACTGCAATAATCACAGAGGACCTCTGGACAATTTGGGCGTGCCAGTGGTTGATATGCAGGTTCCCGCGGTCGATATGCGGAGGCCTACCAAAGATTACTCACCCCCAGCAACTCAAGCTGAGGAAGCTGGCCCTAGTGAGCCGGTTCAGCGGACGCTGCGCTCGGAAATGGGGGTCTCGCAAAAGCTCAAAGGGCAGGCGAAGGATATGGAGGTCTCGCAGAAGCTCAAAGGACCGGCGAAGGAGGAGCCCCATACAACCGATGAGGACTAATTCCGCTGTCAATCTGTTTACCGCTGCCAGGAAAGCAACTCTTTGTTTGCCTCTCAAGCTCTCTGTCGATTTACTGCTCTCTTTGTCAATCTGTCTATGTGTCATCCATGTCGGATTATGTGTCCACCGTGTCAGTCAATGTGTCCATTGTGTCGGTTTGTCAATCCACCGTGTCAGTTCACATGTCCATTGTGGCGGTTTACAAGCTTACTGTGTCGATTCAATTTTGTAATGATGCTACTCAGAAGGGTCTTTCATGGAGACAATCTCGCTGGAGATGCAGGGCCACGGCCCTGGTGTAATTTTGCTGTAATTTTTGTTTTTTGTAATATAAATTAGCCTAGTCTTACAGAGAAAAAAAAAAAAGTTGTTATTTACTCAAAGGGTAAATGGAAGTGAAACTGATGGTATTATGACTTGACTCAAAACTCTAATGCATCAACTATGAATTTTGTAATCTCTTCATTTTGATGAATTCTAGCTAGAGTAAGTAAAGAGGTTCTTCTTTAAAACATTAACTCCAAAATGTACCACTTCTAATTTTTCAATGCAACTCAAAGCTCTAAGTTTCAAACCACACAATGTAATATATGCACAATTTGTTTGAAAACTATGCAAATGTAATCTCTGCACAATTTCCGATTATGAAATGAGAATTCTAATTATGCAAATGTAATCTATGCTCGAGAATTCTTCAAAAAAAACACAAGATAATTCCAAAGTAGCGAAAGAAAAACAAGACTAATTCCCTTCACTAATATAACTAAAGAACCAATCAAGTGTAAGTAAAGGAAATCGGGTGAAAATTTCAAAGATAAAAAGAATAATGACACTCAAAGGTGATTAACACTCAGACACAATTCAACCCACCCTGGCGAATGAGGGGGATTTTTTTTTGCAAAAGCATGAAAAAATTGTTAAGAAACTGTGGAAGGCTCGAAAATCAACAAGGGGGATAACCACCTGATCTGAACCTTAGGACAATTCCTTTTCCGTTTGGAATAGTGGCCCCGATTGGGGATGATGGGACTAGTTTCCCAATCTATTTTTATGCTTGTGCAAATGGGATGACGTTTTGAGATTTTTAGGGTAATACTTAGCCTCAAACTAATCTAATTTAACTAATAATCATGTGCAGATTGTCCTAATCAAAAATATTTATATAACTGTAACTATCCTGGGAGTAACATGATATATGCGATCTAAAATGATGTCTAAAAGCAATTGATAATAAAGATCATTCAATTACGATAAGAAGTGAATCCGTTTAACAATGATCGTTTCGTATAAAAAGTTAGCTGAAACGATATGAGAGATAGTTGAATTGAGGCTTCTGTGATCCATAATAGTTGAAAGAATAACTTCGGCGTAAATCACATGTAGATAGACATTTGTCGACGCGTTTCGAACCAACAAGTGTGGTTCATCGTCAGGACAAGTTGAAGAAACAGATCCAGCTTAGCATGTTAAATAGTCTGAGCAGAGACTCCAATGGCTAAATCGACCAACGGCTAATTTTGACCTTAGGACCCAGGTCAAATTATTATTCATTAATTTAATATTATTATTATTTTTAATATTAATACATATAATAATTTTAATGGTTAGTTTTAAAAAATTAATTAATATATATATATATATATATATATAATAGATTGTTAAGGACGAGAATAATTTCAATGGTTAGCTTAAAAAGTAATTTATTAATAATCTCATATATATATATATATATATAATAATAATTAAAATCATAAAGTTAAGGTTAAAAATATAAATAAATAAAATAATTTAAATGGTTAGTTAGAAAAGGTAATTTATTTAATTTAATTTAATTATTTATTATTATATATTAATAATATAGTCTTAATATAGGTAATTTTTTGTTTAATTAAATTATTTATTAAATATAGTGAGACTGGCCGCTGGGTAGTTCCTAAAACGCCATGGATGGAAAGGATCTGCCATATTTGTGAGAATAAGAGCATCGAGGATGAAAACCACTTCCTCTTAGAGTGCCCTGCATACAACCACATTAGATCTCAATTTCACAACCTTTGTTACAATACTGACCTTTCTAGCCTTTTACAATGCCAAAATTATAGTGAACTCGGGAGGCTTCTCTCCAAGCTTTTTGAGCATCGGAATAAAATCTTAAATCAAAATAAATAATTTGTCTTTTTAGGTCCGATAGATCATTATTTGGTCTCAGTGGACGTTAACAACCATCATCATCATCATAATTAATATTATATTAGTAATATCGTCTTGATATTAATATATTAATAATATTAGTAGTCAAATTATTATTTATTAATTTAATATTATTATTATTATTATTATTTATGGAAATAAGTTAAATTAAGTAAAATATATAGAAAAATAAAATAGTTTTAAAAACTTTAATTTAATTTATTTATTTAAATTATTTATTAATAATTATATATATATATATATATATATATATATATATTAAAGTTATAATATTAGGTTATTAAGATAAAAGTTAGGATTAAAAAATAATAAATAAAATACTTTTAGTGGTTAGTTTAAAAAGATAATTTACTTATTTATTTAAATTGTTTAATAATTATTGTTACATATATATATATATATATATATATATATATATTTTAATTAAAATTATAATAATAGGTTGTTAGGGACGGGAATAAAAGTAATTTATTTATTAATAATCTCACACACATATATATATTTTAATTAAAATCATAAAGTTAAGGTTAAAAATATATAAATAAATAAAATAATTTAAATGGTTAGTTAGAAAAGGTAATTAATTTAATTATTTATTATTATATATTAATAATATAGTCCTGATATTAATATATTAATAATATTAGTAATATATTATATATATATTAATAGAAATTAGTCTTTAAAAAAAAAATACATAAATAAATAATAAAATAGAAAGTTATATATATACGTATATCTATCTATGTTGGCATTATGAGATAAGTGTTGTCCTTGATGGCAAACCTCACTGATGACAAATCATAGTACAGAAGGTCAGCAGCAAGGAATTGATGATCAGACTATAAGAAGAAGAGAAAGTTCATACACGCAGGTTCGTTAAGCCCAAGTCGCGTGTACACGCAGGTTGGCTTCAGCAAAAGCGCGTGTATGTGGAAAAGTACCTTTGGTCCATGGCAGTTAGTCCTTGGAAGTTGTGCCTATGGTTTCGGACCATTGTGTCTCGACGGGCGTGTCGATCCCTAGTTTTGAAGTTGATGGTATTGTGTTACTATGGTTTTGGCTCTTGGTATTGAGCTAGGCCTAAGGCTATATAAGGAGAAGGAAATCATTAGGCAAGTGCATCTGAAATGTCTTGAATATCTGATGAAGTATTAGATCCAGTATGCAGGGTTATGGGTTGATGATGCATCGCTTGATCTGTGCTAAGGAGAGATCTCACCGGTTGATGGAGAACTAGATCTAAGGAGAGATCGGGATCAAATGGTTTGAAATGAACTATCTTTATGATGCTTATTCTAGATCTACATACTGACGCATGTATTGTTCTATAAGTGTTATGAGTATGACTGATGTCTGGTACAGCTGCAAGTTATGAGAAATTATTTTTAGATCTGTACGCGGGTTGGCTTTGATAAAAGAGCGTATACACGCGGGTTTGATTCATCGAAGTAGCGTATACATTGTAAAGCTTGATATTTGAAGTTGCAGATGGATCTGATGGTTATTACAGAGTTCTGTGTCTGCTCTGTGTTCTGGTGACTGTTGTTAACAGGGTTTCAGTGATTCAGAGTTTGATGATTGTTTTGAGCTTCAATGATAGTTATGGGTCCAGTATGAAAATTGGATGAAAAGTGGCCTTACAGATTATGTGGTGTGCTTCAGTGTATCCAGTCTGAAAATTGATGAAACGTGGTAGGCAAGCACCTACGTACTAGTATCTAAGCTAGTACAAAAGCTAAAGGAGATCTTTGGAGCATTGTAGCAGGTAGCAGCCTGCGTACTAGTAAATGGATCAGCTAGTACAAGAGCAAAGGGGGTTGTAGCTCCCGTACTGGTATAAGACTGCACCAGTACAAATATTGTAAAAGGATTTTCTTATTAAGAAGAAGATTGAGATGACTTGCAGCAGGTGGTTTTCACCCACATTGGGTTTCCACCTTATATCTTTGTGTTCATGTGTATGGCTCTTGTGTGATGTTCTGTTCTGTTATTCTGCACCTGTTTACTGTTAATATGCTTAATAATGATCTGATGCATTTACTGAAGATTAAGCTAACTGAATTATAAGATCTCTGGATATACGCGAGTTTCATTAGACACAGTTGCGTGTACACGCGGGTTCACTTAATTGAAGTAGCGTATATGTTTCTGAGTATGAAATTGAAAAGTTTGATTGATCTGATAATACTGATTCACCCCCCCCTCTCAGTATTATTTCCAACAATCTATATATATATATATATAATAAGAGTTCAAAAACAAGGAGGAGGCCGACTAAGAAGAGAGTGCCGGAATCCAACACCTACTGATTTTCCAGCCATCATCTCTATTGAGATTGTTCGGCCTCTTTTCAATCTCAATAGCTTCCCTAAATTTACGATGATGGGACTGAGCAACTTTGGCAACAACCTTGGCCTCTTCAATACACACCTGATGCTTGGTCTTTTCCACATGCTCTGCCAATGCTGAAGACTTGGATCTCCCATGTCTTAGGTCGGCCGCATGTTCGCAGATCCTTTGATGGATGGAGCGTCCTGTTTCCCCAATATAGGGGGTCCCACATGAACAAGGGATTAAGTAGACACCCTTCATGTCCTTAGGGTTAACAGGATCCTTCACCGATCAGAGGGAATTGCGAATGGTGCAGAGGGGCCTAAAGGTTGAGGGAATATCATACCTTTTAAGGATTCGAGCAATCTTGTCCGTGGTTCCTTGGACATAGGGAAGATGGACACCTAGACGGTGCTCTTTTAGCTCTTTCTTAATTAACGCATTTTTAGAGGCTTTACGGAAAGCCTTCTGACCTAGGCGCCTACTATATCCATTCTCCACAAAGACATTAAGGAGATGGGATCTCTCCTTATCAAAGCTCTCACAATCAGAGATCCTAAGGGCATGAATATCGAGGGTGTTAAGAACACCCAACTTCTGAGCAGGGAAATGATGGGAATCGGCATGAAGATACTGCTTAGTATGCGTCTTCTTTCGGAACACAGAGTGGGAGAGATATCCATCCTTACTCCGAGATATAAGAATATCCAGGAAAGGGAGGCAACCATTGACCTCTTTTTCCATGGTGAACTTAATGGCAGAGGACCGGCTGTTGAGGTGATTAAAGAAATGATCAAGCTGCTCAGGGCCATGGGGCCAGATGACATTAGTGTCATCCACATACCTCTTCCAAAGCTTGGGAAGAAGACGAGCTGAGGATAAAGCTTTGGCTTCGAAATCTTCCATAAAAAGATTCGCAACAATAGGGGAAAGAGGGGAACCCATGGCAACACCACAAGACTGTTCAAAGAACTCACCCTCGAAACAGAAGAACAAGGGATACTGAGCAGTATCTTCATGCCGATTCCCATCATGTCCCTGCTCAAAAGTTGGGTGTTCTTAACACCCTCTCTATTCGTGCCCTTAGGATCTCTGATTGTGAGAGCTTTGTTAAGGAGAGATCCCATCTCCTTAATGTCTTTGTGGAGAATGGATATAGTAGGCACCTAGGTCAAAAGGCTTTCCGTAAAGCCTCTAAAAATGCGTTAATTAAGAAAGAGCCAAAAGAGCGTTGTCTAGGTGTCCATCTTCCCTATGTCCAAGGAACCACGGACAAGATTGCTCGGATCCTTAAAAGGTATGATATTCCCTCAACCTTTAGGCCCCTCAGCACCATTCGCAATTCCCTCCGATCGGTGAAGGATCCCGTTAACCCTAAGGACATGAAGGGTGTCTACTTGATCCCTTGTTCATGTGGGACCCCCTATATTGGGGAAACAGGACGCTCCATCCATCAAAGGATCTGCGAACATGCAGCCGACCTAAGACATGGGAGATCCAAGTCTTCAGCATTGGCAGAGCATGTGGAAAAGACCAAGCATCAGGTGTGTATTGAGGAGGCCAAGGTTGTTGCCAAAGTTGCTCAGTTCCATCATCGTAAATTTAGGGAAGCTATTGAGATTGAAAAGAGGCCGAGCAATCTCAATAGAGATGATGGCTGGAAAATCAGTAGGTGCTGGATTCCGACACTCTCTTCTTAGTCGGTTTTTCTGCCTCCTCCTTGTTTTTGAACTCTTATTATATATATATAGATAGATAAATATACATATATATATAATTTTTATTTTATTATTTTTTTATGTATTTTTTTAAAGACTAATTTCTATTAATATATATAATATATTACTAATATATTAATATCAAGACTATATTATTAATATATATTATATTTAATAAATAATTAAATAAATAAATTACCTATATTAAGACTATATTATTAATATATAATAATAAATAATTTAATTTAATTAAAATAATTACCTTTTCTAACTAACCATTTAAATTATTTTATTTATTTATATATTTTTAACCCTAACTTTATGATTTTAATATATATATATATATATATTAACAATAATTATTAAACAATTTAAATAAATAAGTAAATTATCTTTTTAAACTAACCACTAAAAGTATTTTATTTATTATTTTTTAATCTCGACTTTTATCTTAATAACCTAATATTATAACTTAATATATATATATATATATATATATATATATATAATTATTAATAAATAATTTAAATAAATAAATTAAATTAAAGTTTTTAAAACTAACCATTAAAGTATTTTATTTTTCTATATATTTTACTTAATTTAACTTATTTCCATAAATAATAATAATTATTATAATATTAAATTAATAAATAATAATTTGACTACTAATATTATTAATATATTAATATCAAGACGATATTACTAATATAATATTAATTATATTTAATAAATAATTTAATTAAATTAAATAAATTACCTTTTCTAACTAACTATTTAAATTATTTTATTTATTTATATTTTTAACCTTAATTTTATGATTTTAATTAATATATATATATGTATATAAATAAATTAATAAATTACTTTTTAAGCTAACTATTGAAATTATTCTCGTCCTTAACAACCTATTATTATATATATATATATATATGTATTATATTAACAATAATTATTAAAGAATTTAAATAAATAAGTAAATTATCTTCTTAAACTAACCACTAAAAGTATTTTATTTATTTTTTAATCCTAACTTTTATCTTAATAACCTAATATTATAACTTTAATATATATATATAATTATTAATTAATTAATTGTTAAAACTAACCATTAAAAATATTTTATGTATTAATATTAAAAATAATAATAATATTAAATTAATGAATAATAATTTGACCTGGGTCCTAAGGTCAAAATTAGCCATTGGCCGATTTAGCCATTGGAGTCTCTGCTCAGACTATTTAACATGCCAAGCTGGATCTGTTTCTTCAACTTGTCCTGACGATGAACCACACTTGTTGGTTCGAAACGCGTCGACAAATGTCTGTCTACATGTGATTTACGCCGAAGTTATTCTTTCAGATATGAGAGATATATCACATAAAAATCATTCATGTATTTAGCATAAACTATAAATCATCATCATACAATAGTGCAATAATGGCAATCAAAAGTTCAAACTTTCATACATAAATAACTTAAAGATAATTTATTGCTTGACGCATAAGTAAAAAGAATTAAGAGATAAAAGTACCATTTATAATACGTTCTACTCATGTGCTCCAACAATATGATCTACTTTCAAATCATCCAACATCATCTAAGAGTACAGAAGTGCAATTTCAGTAGAAGATGTCAAATTCAAGTAGAAAATAAATCATGTTCCATTAATTTCACCAAAACTTCCTAAGGGACAGAAGTGCATGTTTTGAAGAATGTTTCTGATAAAATTTCTGGACCTCTCTCTAAATGCATGAGAGGGGTTTAAATACTAACTTATGAAACTAAAAATAGATTATTACAAAAAAAGTTGAGGAGGTTTAAACGACCTGCCTCAATTTAAGCAAAATTAAACAAAAATAGAGATGTGCATAATGACTAATCCTGCATTCGATATTTTAGATCGCAAATATCTAGCATGGTCTTGAGGAGTGTAGGTTGGCCGACTTTAGCTTTCAGCTGTCCTGTAAACATGACATTGATGAGCGATGGCACCATTATCTCGGTAGAAACAATTAGGCATTTCAGGGTCATCCACTGGCTATGCGGTTTTACAGATATTGCCAATATGCCTCCCAGTTTAACCTTGTCACTTTCCTAATTGCTTTTGCCCTTTCTTCTGCTGCCTGTTTCCACTGTAATTCAAGTTGTTTTGCATTTGGAAGGAAACCAGGGGTGGTCTCTGTCACAAGATTAACACTATGCAAATTTTCATTTACACTTTCAATGGCATTGTTTGCCGCTGTTGCCGCATCCTCTATTGCCCATTCTGCTTCTTTGAGACGAGAATCACAACTCGCAAATAAGATCTCCTTATGTGATTCATCTAGTTTGGGCATGTCGGCTCTTCTCCCATTTTCAGAATTTTTGCCAAGTTATGAAATCTGAAACCTTTTTAAGAATTTCATCATATTCAAGTCGCATTTCCACAACTTGTCTTGTTAATTTGTCACTTGTTTCGCAATGAGAGTTCCATTGCGAGATTCTTTGGCATAACAATTCTTTTTGGTGTGTGAGCTGGGAGTTGAGGCCGAGTGCTTTGGTGACAAACTGATCAATCTTTGGGTCGTCCTTATGCAGACCTGTTATGCTCTGTATCTGTGCGTCCTTACCTGCCAAGCTGCTTTGGTGTTCTATTTGCATTTGTTGGAACTCCTGTTGTAACTTAGCCAGTTGTATTTTTGCTTGTTGGTTGGTTTTGGCTTGTTGTAACTACTATTCGAGTGACAAAATTTTGTCGTCTTTTTCTTTAAGCAACAGTTGTACCTCTATTGCTTTGTCAATGGTTGCCATAGCGTATGCACCTGCGAACTGCGAGAGCCTGGTGAGGTTGGCCGATGGGTCGGTGGATGAGTCTTTCTAGAGGACATCCATCAGCTCATTGTCTGGAGTGGTAGCAGTTGTGGATTCCAATTTTCTTTGCTTTCTCTGTCTCTTAACAACGCCCTTGTGTTGTGGGCTGTAAAATACATCAAGAGGGGGAATTTCTTCTATTCTTAAAATAATCTCAGAGGTGGGGGTAACAGGAATGTGTTCTATTTCTTGAGTATTCACAGTTCCCCCTGTTATAATTTGCGGAGTTGTTTGCTGATGTGTCATTTGCGTCTCCAGTATTCCTCTATGTTGAGTTTTTTGTTGAAATTATCCCACTCCTCTTCCAAATTAATTACCCAAGGCTTTATTAGCTGTATGGAGGGAGTATGGGTTTCAATCTGCTTGATGGTCGAAGTTTGTTCATCTGCCTTTGCTACAAACTGGGCTATATCCTTGATTGATTCCATGCTCCTGCTTTTCCTATTCTCTGATGACTTCTCGGATCCCTTGGCGGATTTCTCTCTTGATTCCTGTTCAGAATTGGTTTTAGATTTTTCCTTAGAGTCACCATCTATGCTTACACTAGGAGTGGGCTCCCTTATTGGTTCAATTAACAATCGGTCCAATGGGACCTTTGATAATCTCTTTTTTCTATAGCTATAAAATGCTTCAAGGCCCTCCTGATAAAAAAGTATCTATGCCATATGCTTCACTTCTCTGAAGGTATTCTTCTGTAAGAAAACATTATCAAATGGGTCCTTCTCAATGCTGAATATTTTTATTTTGACCATAGTGGTAAAATCCTCGACAATACCGAATGGGTCGTATTGTCTTCTGGGGAACTTAGGTAATCATAGAGACAATATATTATCTACTTCCCTGAACACATGTCCAAGGTCATGTAATGCAAACACTCCACATGACACAGGAAATTGGGGCCAAATGGCCTTCCTTGACTCCTTCAATGCTTTGCTCATCCCTCCTTCACTGCATGTCTCATAGGCTATATCTCTAGCCATTAATTTATCTGGGACATAGAAAGGGAGAACATGGGGAGAGGCAATGCAACCAAATACTCTGATATATGTAAATGTCTCTTCCCCGAACCATCGAGCTACTGGGAGGATGTATACCTCGGCTTCTTGGGAGAATCTGGGGGCATCTTGGTTATAAATTCGTTTATGGATAGGAAGCATAACCCCGTGAAAAATCTTGAAAAAATGTGGTTCAAAAATGGATTCCCACATATCTTTGTGGTGGATGTGAATAGGAAGTGGACCTTGAATAGTCCACTTCCATCCCATAAGAGGGAATTTAGAACTAAAACAAATAGCATCCATTACATAAGCACTCATGAAAAATGGAGGGTAAACCCTTGAAGCAATACTTATTTTCCTTCTATACTCTATAATTTCTTTAGCTAAATTATCAGATAGGATTTGTGGCCAATATATTATTGTTGCATTAACGGCTGCATTGATTAAGGGCAACCATTATGAGGAGAATTTGTTATTGTCGGGTTTGTTAAATAGTCTACATAGCATAGCCACAACAAAACAGAAAGGGGAACAAATAGATGCGGTGGCGTATATACCGTTTTTGTCTTTCTTGATTCTTTCATCATTATTTGACCAATTCTTTATGCAGTCCGCCAGATCCTCGTTTTCTTTGATGAATTTCTCAACAAATTGCCTGTTATAGGTAACCTGTGGCTCGAGTAGGTGGTACATAAGCATTAAGTTATCTGGAGTGAAAGATCCTATAACTTCCTGGCCTCCTGTTTTGAATTCTCTGTCAGATATATTAGTGTCGTCCATGGTCCACTTAACCATGTCGGTATAGGGGATTATTTTTGGTCGTGCGGCTATTCAGTGCAGAAATGAGCATGCAAGCTCAGTTATGGAAGCATCAGAGGAATCACACCCATCAACTATAATCGTTGTCTCAAAAATCCTTGGTTGTTTTTCCTCCAGTAGTTGATACATAGTCTCCCATGTAGACATCCCTGCTTCCTTATTACATGTAGTATCCATGAACAGAGGAGTCATTTATGACTTCTCATAGGCGATTACTTTCCCTTTCTTCACCATTGCTTTCGACGTCCTGTTCTGCGACTTTTCCTTGAAAGTTTCAAGAGGAACAATTTATCGGATAAAAATGATACTGAATGTAGGAATGAATCGATGAAGAAAACCAGTAAAGGTGACAAAGGTGTTTTATTTGAAATCACGTAAGAAGATATCAAATCACTCTAAATGGCCTTTCACACATAAATGTAGTTACTTCTTCATAAATGCCCACCAATGATCCGTTATCCTTTAACTTAAATGTCCATAAATATTCACATCGTAAGTCGAGAAACAATCTCCTAGGGTGGTGAGCCTTTAAACTGTGATAATAACGATTTGGCGACTTGCAAAGTAATATCGCAGATCGCTATATCGCATAATTTGTTTTCATTTAACTTACCGCTTTTTGAGTTTGTGCGAGATGCGAGATGCGAGAAACAAATGTCATTACTTATCAGACTTCCTTTTAACGAATAATGGACCTCCGCATGTGTTGGTGGAAAGATTAAGAGGTGGGTCCGGGTTGAGATCACATTTCGCAATATCGGCATATAATAGGTTGAGGCTTGTGTTGTATGACTGAAATACGATGCGAGAAGGCTATTATACCATCACAATTTCGCAGATTGCAAGCCTTTGGGGTAGCATCTTAAGAGAATTCTTTTATAAACAGTGATGTTGCGATGCGAGACTTTTAGCTTTTTAAAGAAGCTTTAAGGACTTTCTAACATTATGACCGGTTTTCGAATATAGATTTGCTTTTTTGGTTGTTTGATCGTAGATCGTGGTGGGTTAGAAAGGTATCGTTTGTGATGTATTTCATGCTAATAAGAAAAAGTAGCATTTTAATGGTTTTATAGGTTTTGTTTGATATCTTGATTTATTCTAAAAATAAAAGAAATACCTACATGCTAAAATTGATTTTTTGGGTATATACATTTTTTGAAAGGGTCCCCATTTATTAAAGTAATATTTTACTACTAGCGTTAATAAATGGGGGGGTTGTTGACAAGCACAACAGAAACCGAGACAAATATTTGAGCAATGATCAAAGGAAATCAAATTCAAAACACCCAATGGAATCCTTAAAATGAAAATGATTGAATGAACGTTATGAAATCAACGCTTAAAGTGTAATTCTGATTAAACTTTAGTACTACAATAAAAATGACTCTTGTTTTCAATGCAATACAAGGAGCACATCTCATCAAAACACTAATTGTTGAGAAACCCTATCTTTCAATCCTTGAAAACGAAAAAATCTCAAGAAAACTCCTTCATAACACCCAATCAAACACACAAAGACTGATTGGAGGCATAGACAAATGTAATGAAACCTTAGAAACCAAAATTTAGATTTTGGGTAAGAGAAAACTTAGTTTCTCAAAAAATTATAGGAACTGTGCAGGTAAACAGTGTAAACCAGTGCACATGTGCAAGTTGCTTAACACACAAATTGTGCATATATGCATTCTGTGTATGAACATAAATCACGCAGGTCGAGAAACTTAAAGAAAAATTTAAAAGGTATCCAAACAAATCACAAAATCTGAAAGATCATTAACTTGTCAAGACTCAAATAAAACTATCAAAAAATGTCTGAGAATAAAAAATGAGGAGATAGAAAAGAATAGGATGTTCCCCAGTATGGTCGCCAATTTGTTAAGTGAATAAATCCCTCTTGCTGACAAGAGCGATCTCCCTAAATCCTAGACGAAAACTAGAAACAAACAAACAGTCAAGCTAATTCCTTCTTCGAAAAGGAAATTCATACCTTATTACGACATGCTTGATGAAGATCTCCCTTTGTGCTTCAGTGCAACTCCGCCATGCTTGAATCTAGACCTATATACATGGAAACAACAAAGGAACAAATGCATATACAACATAAATGATTCAATAATTCAAACTAGTGATCAAGGAGACTAGTAACAAACATCATTCCAATGGACAAATATAAATAACATCATTTCAATGGAAAAATATTAATAACATAAACCATCCATGAAATTCACCAATTAATCCATTAAATAATGAAGTGAGAATAAATGCTTGTTTGTATTAATTTCATAAACATAAAGGAGCTACAAAACCCATGCCTTGATGTTGTGAAGCTCCTCCCATTGATCTCAATCCTCTCCAAGAATGATAAGCTCTCCAACCTGTTTCCCCCAGCATAAACTTACTCTTAGCAACCTCTCTCAATTCCCCCACCTACAACTTGATTAATAGGCCAAAAGGATGTAGTTTGATATCCTTAGTCCAAGGATGAGATCCACTGAAAGGGGGATGAGGGCTCCTTGAAGAATGGGAATCAGTTCCATAAAAAATGAGGTTAGGCTCGAATAAACATGAGTTCGAGGCTTTCTGTTGGGAATGATTCGCCCAACAATGCTTCTAGATCTCACTTTTTACTTTTACTTTTTATTGATTTCCCTGTGCAGTTTATAGTGGAAGATAGTGCACAGATCTACGCAATTAATAGTTGAAGAAACTGCACATGTGCAGATTCTATTCAGAAAAAACCGCACAGATGCTCAAAAACAGGGTTTTGTACCATGATATCCAAAAATTCCACTTTATTCAAGTTATATAAGTTGTTGACTTGTAAGGGAGTGCTTCATGACACTTGGATGAATGGCAAGAGATCCAATTTTGATGATCATTTTCCTAATGTGACAAAATGGCGTGTAACATTGGGAGAGATTGGTTATTCTTGATCTGTTGGATCAAGGGGTGTTGAGGCTTTGTGAGTGAAGCATTTCCTCGGAGGACATTTGGCCAACACATTGTGTTGATGTCTAGAAGTTGGATAGGTGGTGTTGATCAAAGAGCTCTACTTTGGATACACACTTGGATTTTTGGGTTGATGATTAACAAGTAAGCCTAATGCTACCTAGAGGGGCTAAAAGCTTGAGTCCATCTTAGTCCCACCTAGATAGATTGCCTTGGTAAGGAATCTAGTCCATGGCATTGTGATGCCTAAATTGATTGAGTGACTGGTTGGATAGATTGCCTTGGTCAAGAATCTAGTCCATGGCATTGCGGTGCCTAAAGTTCTTCATGGTTCATATAATTTGAGATCTTCCATTGTATATGCACATTATGAATACCTCCCTAGTTAAGAGGGAGCGTTGGAAAATGCAACTATGTTCGGTCTTCAATAATGTACTCGAGTCATTATGTAATGTACTTGTCAAAAGAATAAAGAAAATAATAATTATTATTATTATTGTGATTTATTAAAGCATGGGTTTCATTCTTGGGTCACCATGTTTTAGGTCAAAGTCCCCATTGAGGACTTTTAGGATTTATTCTGAGTCTATAGAATTATTGTACATTTAAAGAGACCCTTCTTGGGCTTTTGAATCATGTAAAAATGTTTAATATTGAGTCAAATATGAATTATGGAACCTCCACACCATGTTGGCGCAAGGGAAGATCAAGTCAGCTTAAGGACCCATTCAACCTCACAAGAAGCCTATAAAAGAAGGGCATTAGATTCATTTGGAGCATCACTTCTCATCAAGTTCAAATTCTCTCTACTGGGCAAAAGTGCGAAAATCTTGTTGCTGGGCAGAAGTGCAAAGTGGGTAGTTGGGAAAGTCTGTTGTCGGGAAGCTGAAGTGAATGCGAGTTTGGGTAAGTCTAAGGAGTCAAGGAAAATCAAAATTTTGGTGGTGGTCTCTCTCTGTTTCGTGCTCTGGATTGGGAGATCGAAGTCTTCCAAGTTGGACTGCTGCCGGAAGTTGTTAGCTGCTGCAAGTTGCTGCATAGTTGAAGTTGCTGGGAAGAGGTCAATCTTCTAGAGGCTAAATTGGTGTGGAGGGAAGGCCTGATCAAGGTCTAGGGTGAAGAGTATCAAAGAATACTATTGAAAGGAAGAATTACTTTGATTGGGTTTTCCCCTCAAGGGGGGTTTTGCCTTGGCATGTGCCTACATCTTATGTTCATTGTTTTATGTGCTGTTGCTTTTGGTAATTGCTTGATGAACTATAGAAAGAAGATATAAAGAATTGTAATAATAAGAAATATTACGAGTAATATTCAAGATCAAGGAAACCTTTACTGCCTTTCTAATTTCCCAACAGGGTGCTTCATTGTTTGCGACATATTAGGAGTTTTTGTAGCTAATTTGGGGTTTTAGACTTGGTTTTTCAGTTTCCCTAGCTTGTTATTGGCTTAGGTGTCATGTTCTCTCAACCAGTTCCATGTGTGTGTATTCCATTAGGGTTTTTCACTATTGATTTATGATCTTATGGTGTATGTTGCATCACTCCTAGTTGTAACAAGTAAGTTTCATGTAATTGAGTTTGCCCATGATCTTGAGTTGTTGAAATCATTGCTTGTTCAATGGGTCTCCCAAGCGAATTTGCCAAATAGGTGGATTTAATTCCTTTCATTTTATGGGTTTTGCTTCCCCTGCGAAGAAGAATGTTAATACCCTTAAGGAAAGAGGGCTGATTAATAAGTTTATCGACCTTTGGTCTAGTTATAACTCTTTTTTAAAATGGACCTCTAGTAAATGGGTAGATCGTGAGCCCATTAGTACATTATATTTTGGAAACGATTATTTTTCCTTTATTTTCGAAAGCAAGGATGATAGGGATCTAATCTATAGTTTTGGACCTTATTTCATGGACACTAGGGGAATGTTTTTCACCCACTAGGCTCCAGATTTTAATCCCATGATGAAAATTTATTCTGCACCTATTGTATTAGATTATCATATCTTCCCCTTCTTTGTTAGGGTGATGGTATATTTAAAGCCATATAAGACAAATTGGATCACTATATTACTAGTTCTCAGGTTAAGGAAAATAATTTCTTTGGTGATAGAATTTGTGTTGAAATGTGTTTTGTTGATCTGTATTGGATCATTATATTACTTGTCATCCATCTTGATACTTTCAGATTAGGAAAAGTGGAAAAATCAACTACATGACCATGTTTACTGGCAGGACCCCATTTGGCAGGTTAAGGTTTGAAACCTTCCAAGAGAATTTCAAGGCATAAAAAAATGTTTATTGGGGGCAAAACTTTTTTGCTTTAGAATAAAATCCTTTTTTCCCATTCTACACGTAAAGACCTTTCCAATGGTGCAATAATATCCTCAATCGTAGTTCGTATGCGAAAGTTATGCAACTCAGAAGTTGACCTTCTGGCTTTGTCCACCAACGTCAACGCCATTACTCATGGAAAAGGGGCTATCCAGAAGATCATGATGAAGATGACTACGGAAGAGTCCATATTATAATTCTAGTTAAGAGTTGAAGGAGTCAAACCTAGCCACTAGTAGGCTATAAGGTTGTGTTATAACTAAGCCACTAGGAGGAAAGGGGGTTCCATTTTTTTTTAGGGCATTTTATTCCATGAACAAACATAGTAACTGAGATGGATAGGGAGAGAGCACACATAGAGAATTTGTGCACTGTAGTAGCCCATGGGCCACATGCCTTACTTTTTTGTACTTGCCACCTATTTCTATTTAGAGAAAGAGAGCAATGCAAGCTCACCTTCCAAGTAGGTTTTCTTCCAAAAGAGTTTCCAAGGATATATCTTGTGTCAATTTTGGTTTGTGAGTTTTTTTTTTCGTTGTTCTCTATTTTCAGCGTAATTATAATTTGCATGCATATACAATAAACAATAATTTATAGATCTAGAAATCTAAAGAGAAATAAACTCTTATATATATTTCATATTTTTAAGTGTAATTTTATCAAATTTGTTGTGAAAAATTGTTCTGTGGAATATCCATCATAGTTTATGGACCATTTTTCAACGGACTTCTTAGGCTATTCAACTTGACTTGGATGGATGGTCCCATCTTCGGGCCCCAAACTATGAGCATGTTCCTTGCAAATGCAATTTTTTCCATGAGCATGGGCATTTTGCAAAAAGTTGTCCAAATGATTCAAATTCTCATCCTTTGTCTAATCCTCCATCGTCTTCTCATAGTAATAATGTGTAAAGAGCATTCAAACTAGTTTCAAGGAAACACAAGAATCCTTTTTATAAGAGGCCTCATCCAACCATGCTTGATTCTCATCAACATCCTCCCTCCAACAATAGATATGAAGATTTGGAGTCCTCAGAAGTAGAAGTTATGGGTGAAAAAGCTGAAGTTTATCAACCAACCTAAGTTTATCAACCCACATTAAGTGCCTCCAAATAACATTAATTTATCTGTTGAGGGAGAATCTCCATCCAAAGACAATGACAAAAGCCTTCTTTTAGAAAAGAAGGAAGAAGAGGTTGGAACAAAGGAAGAGGAGAAGGTCAAACTCCCCTCTTCTCCTTCCTATTCATATGTTCTAAACAATAAGTATTGTCCCTTCCTTGCATTAACAAGAAGTAGGAACGATTGAAGCAAGAATCCCTAAAATCAAGTGCCAATCATTCTCTCACCTCTTGTGGGTCTAATGGGGGGGTCAGTGTTGCTCAAATCTTAAAAATGTTTTGTTTTTGTATATTCTTGTGCAAACAATTTCTAATAATCTACTCTTATTCTCAAGAATCAATAGGTACAAGTTTTTAAAAGGTCTGGTATTAGATCTACTTTCCCTCTGCTTTTATTAATACCAACTTAGATCCATCTTAACTCCGGATCTACCAAACACCAAGAGGGATCGAATCTATTTTCACTCTAAAAGAGGTTTGCATCTCAAGAGATTTGATCCCTCTCGACACTTGGTAGATTCATAGCTAAGATGGATCTAGAATCGTTTAATTTATCCCTTTAAAGAGACTATATTCCACATGAATACCATGTGTCATATCATGAAGTTATTTTTATTTTAATGTTATTTTATTTTGACCAAGTAAAAATGTTTTCACGTTATTAATTTATTTAAGTTTAATTTTTTTTTTTTTTTTTTTTTTTTTTTTATTTTTTTTATGTAATTTGACCTAGTCAAAATGTTTACACTACATGACATGACATTGCAACATCTTTTTTTTTTTTAAGAATAATTATTATTGATTAATAATTGACATGTTCTTGAGATACAATGAATGTGCATATAAATACAAATAAGAGTGATAAGTCATGTCATTGACAAATGATATAATTTATTGCTATTATATATTAATAACTATATTACATAATAATTGTTATTTATTGCATTATGATAATAAACCTAGCATATCTCAAGCATATTGCATAAACTATGCTCTAGCTTTGAAAGGTTCTAAAAATTTCTAGTAGACACTTTAACTATTACCAACCTAGATCCATCTTAACTTCAGATCCATCAAGTGCCAAGAGGGATCAAATCTCTTTTCACTCTAAAAGAGGTTTGCATCTCAAGAGATTTGATCCCTCTACTCTTGGTAGATCCATAATTAAGATGGATCTAGGATGGTTTAATTCCCCCCTTTAAATAGGGTATATTCCACATGAATACGATGGGTCAATAACATGAGTTCTCGATACCATGTGTCAAGTCATTTTTATGTTTATTATTATTTTATTTTTATATTTTGTTTGTTTGTTTGTTTTTGTTTTTATTTTGACCGAGTTAGAAGGTTTATATTACTATTTTATTTATTTATATTATTATTAACATTAATAATATTAAGATAAATTACAAATATTACAACTATACTGAATTATAACATTATCATACCTGTTGGCTGTCATTCATTCCCATCCCTACCCTAGCCTTATTTATTACCCGATGAGGTTCTGAATTTTTCTCTCATGGATCTAATCCTGATGATGAACCACAGAGGTTGGTTCGAAATGTCGATTATAACAAATATGAATGCGATGACTCCAGAAGATAACACCTCACAAAATATACATTGCAGAAGCCTCAAATCACATAATAATTATTTATAATTTAATTAAAACCCTAAAAGACTTGTTCCAAGATAAACATGCTTATCAATATAATTATCACAAAAAACAACAAAGCTCTTTCATAGATATTATTAATTTTTTTTTTCAAAAGCTAACACATTGAGTCACACTAACAAAACTTAGGGTTTTAAGGATTAATGGCACATTCTCAGATCATGCTAGACCTTTGAAATTTAGCTCTAAGGTTTAATAAATAAATACCACCCATGTGGATCATGAAGTAGCCCAATTTCCAAGCCAAGTCAAAAACAAAATGAGGCTTCTCTCCTGCTTGCACTTGTTTAGTCTATTATATTATTGAGATGTTATATTAGTGTGATAATGAATTTTTAGTGGGTTTAAATCTTGGTGAAGGTGGGATAATGGCAAAGTTTCATGGGAATTTAAGAGGGATTATGGGACCCTCCTTCTTGTTGTTGTGAAGCATTGGGATTGCTCAACAATCCCTTCACGACGAGGCATTGTTTTTAGGTTGGTCCACTCAAATCTCTTCATTCGTTTATTTCTCGATTGTTGGTTTAAATTCATGCCAATTTTATGTTTTTGGTGCATGGTTTATTTTGGCTTTGAGTCTTTTTGTGGCTATGCATCTCCTTCTCTCTAGTACATTAGGAATTTGTTAGATGCAACAATTGCTGAGTGTTTGAGTTTTGACATGTAGATTGTTTGTGGTGGTCTTTAGTCTTGCCACTTTGTGTTGTATTGTCTTATTATACTAGAACACATTAGGTTTGTGAACACTTCTTTGTCCATTTTTTTGGTGTTGGGCTATTTCTTCTTAGAGCTTATTTGATCTTACGATTGGATTGATGGAGTTTTGACAACAATAAGAAATGAAAATGATTTTGTACGCACATGAGGAGATGATGAAAGATAATAGGTCCACCATTTGAATTATTTTAGTTAAGGTTTATGATAATGAATAAGTAGTCTCTAATGTTGCTTCCATTATCGGGATTTTGGCACAATTAAAACAAACAGGTTGTTAACATGAGGACATAATGTGTTTTGTTAATGAATTTGGTTGTCAAGCAAGAATGTTAATTGATGAGCCTAAAATCAAATGGTATTGGACAATTTAGGGCAAATATATCTTAGAGAGGAATATATTGTCCAATATATTTGGGAGCCATGGAAATATGTAAACAACAAATAGTGCTTCTTGATCAGTGAGGGATAAAGCTATCAATGACAATATCTTTTAGTTAGTCTATATCCTTTAAAACTATCTATATATTACATAGTTTATATTGTTGTAATATAAAGTGGGCGTTTTTGTTAACAAATCAATTGCGAGTTTTTTTTTGGTTGGATTAATCATATTTATTTAATTTTGGAGGGCTCAAATTTAATATACTAATATTGTTCAAGTGTTGTAGATCTTCTTTTAATTAAGTGTTGTAGATCTTCTTTTAATTAGTATATTATTTCCAATTTTAATTTAAAATAAATTAAAACGCTATAAAAAATTAATACAATGTGAAAAAATCAATAAATAATAATTAAAAAAACTAATTAAAAGCCAAAAATAATAATTTATTATTAATATTTAAAAAATATAAATAAAAAATTAATTTTATATAAATAATGACTAGACATCTAGTAGGATTGAAAGCCTCTCCCTTTAAAGCACTTGCATTTACAATGATAAATGCCCCTATTGCTAGTTTGACCATTGAATAAATAAAAAAATAATTTTATATAAATAATGACTAGACATCTAGTAAGATTGGAAGCCTCTCCCTTTAAAAACCACTTGCATTTACATTTACAATGATAAATGCCCTTATTGCTAGTTTGACCACTTAATTTATTTTATTAATCTAACCTTATTACTTTATAACAAGACAATCACCAATTAAACTACCGCAACACCCTTTGACCTTGTTAGACAACTAAATTATGATTGTTTTTCCCACTATTAAAAAAAAAATATTTTCTAAAAATATAAATATAACACATGCAAAATTCTATTAAAAAACTTCAATATTTTTTTGTTAATTATATAATTTTACAAAAATATAAATATGACAAAAAAAATTCTATTAAAAACCTTCCTAGAAATACATGATACTCACTTTTAGTAAATCAAGATATTCCTCCTCTATCCTAAAACACCTTTAGTAAGTGTCAATTTTTTCTCCCAAACAAATTATAATGCCATTTCCCCAGAGATACATAAGGCTCACATAAGTGAAAGTGTCACGCTTCTCTCCCATGTGCCAAAATACATAACTCTGCCAAAATACATAATACTAAATGGTTCTGTTAATTAGAATGGCGATCTTGACGTTTTTCGTGGTGCAAAGTATCACATCCAATGAATTCGCAATATAAAAATACGTGTTTTTTTAAAATCTTTTTTTCCGAAGTGCATTTTTCATGATAAAAAAGTAAACCCGCCAACATGCCAACCTAGATGACGTGGTTGTTTTTTATTGGGCAAGCGACAAGACCTTCCCGCCATTGCGAGACACAGCCATCGATTATAAAGTAGAGGGCGCAGATAGTACCTGTCTCTGCTTCGCAAAAACTCTGATCAGATTGATAGGGGAGATCTTAGGCAGATCCTATTTCCGGAACTGGGTTGTCCAATTGTGTTCCGCCGCAGGACAACATTGCAGCTTTTGAGGTCGACATTCTTCTTTCTGTGTGCGAGCATGAAACCTCCCAGGCGAACGGCGGCCGAAGAAGGCCAGAAAAAGGGTCACTATCATCTCCTTAATTGGTCATCATCTTTATTTTCTTGATTTTTCAGATGGCAATGAGTGGTTTGCTCAGTCAAGACTGTGGAACACTGGATAATGCTCTGGCATTGCAGGGCTGGGTTTTGTTTTTTGTGGTTCTGTTATGGCTAAGGACTGGATGTGTTTATGGATTGAAATTTCAGGAAAATATAGATTTACTGTAGCATATGAATGAGATGTATCCAAGCATTAAAGTTTCAGAAGTTGGGTTTATTGTGCATATGAAATAGCATGTGTTCATGCTTTTGAAATTTTACTCAGAAAAAAGAAAAGATAGATTTGGTATTGCATATGAATGAGATGTATTCATGCATTGAAATTTCATTGAGAAGACGTAAAAATTGGTTATTATAGCATCTGGATGGACTTATTCATGCATTGAATGCTCATTAACAATACTCAGAAAAAAGAAAAGATAGATTCGGTATTGCATATGAATGAGATGTATTCCTGCATTGAAATTTCATTGAGAAGACGTAAAAATTGGTTATTATAGCATCTGGATGGACTTATTCATGCATTGAATGCTCATTAAGAATCAATAGATGGCGGGTTTGTGACAGGGTGATGCATTTATTATATGGTATTTACGCTGATTGCAATGTGTTTATGCATTGAAATTTCAACAGAAGATGGGTTTACTGTAGCATATGAATGAGATGCATAGATGCTTTGAAACATGTAATCCTGCATTGAAATTTCATTCAGAGATAAGAAAAAATGGGTTTACTATTGCATAGGAAAAGGATGTGTTAATGTATTGAAATTTCATTGAGAAGATATATAAAAGTTGGGTTTATTGTAGCAGCTGAATGGATGTTTTCATGCATTAAAGCTCGTTAAAAGACAATAGACGATGGGTTTGTGACAGAGCGATGAATTTAGAATATGGTGAATGTTGTTTGCACGCGTCTCATTCGGTCACTAGTTCAATTCTTGCTCAGACTTGCCCCTTTTGTGATTCAACACTCACTTGCCCCATTTGTGATTCAACACTCACTTCCTATGTTTCTGTACTTGCCCTTGGTCCTTGCTTCTGTCCAGTTTTTTAAAATAGAACTTTTATGTGAATGAGAGGTGTGTGGCAAAGGAAATCTTATATTCATTTTTGCTGTAACTTGTTTTATTCGATTGTCTGATTCGTTGTCGATTCATGGTTTTGTATTATTTTGCAAACATTAATGATGTATTGACGATTCATGGATTTGTATTGTTTTGCAAACATTAATGATTCAGTGAGAAAGCTGTTGGAAATGGATCCGGAAGCTGCTGATGACAGTTACATGGCACTTTCAGAGCCAGTTGAAGTCGTTGATAGTGATCATGGTATGGACAAATGGGTGTTTGGGTTTGTGCTTATATTGGCCGGTTATGGTCTCCAATGGTTCAGTGGCTTCTGCTTATTAATAGAAATATCCAGTATGTATTGAAAGAGGATTTCTTTGTTATTCTTCTTTCAGTGATGAAAGAATTTAATCCTATAGCACAAATTTATAAGGGAAGATTGCTTGATCCCAATCTTGTAAGCATGTAATTGAAAATTTGTGATTGTTTCAAGCATGAAATGTTGATTGAAGGATGTATGCTTACATTGCTTTGTATAACTGCAAGGAAAGGAGGGCGATGCATATTTTATTTTATTTAGTGATATGAAAGTGTTTGACTCTGTTGTTTTATTCTCCCCAGATGAGCACTGTTCAACTAAATCTTACAGGCCAATTAGAAGCAGGCCAAACAAGCCAAGGGTTGGGAATGGACCATCGAATGCAAGCATTGGAATAGTTCCTGTGGTGTTAGTATCAGAAACCGAGGATTCGGATTTCCTTCCTGATGAGCAACCAATTGGGGATGAGAACATCGATGTCTCAGATGATCATGAGGCCTGGAAGACAACGAAAAACCCCTCAAGAAATCCAAACAGCATAGATAAATCTTCAAAACGGAAAGCAGACAAGGCGAAAAAGAAACAGCTGAAGAAAGAAGATAAGATTGACTTGAATTGGGAAAAATGGGAGAAGGAGCTTGATGAGTGGAAGCCCTGGGGAAATGATGGAGAGATTGACTTAGACGCACTTGTTCAAAATAAAGGTCCTGTGGATGTTAAGGAACCACCTCCAGAGTTATTAATGCCATTACTTCCTTTCCAAAAAGAGTGGTTGGCTTGGAGTTTAAAACAAGAAGAATCTGAATTCAATGGTGGTATTCTTGCAGATGAAATGGGGATGGGGAAGACAATACAAGCAATTTCCCTTGTTTTAACTAGTCGTGCCCTTCGATTAGGTCAATCTCTTCCTGATAAGACATGTATTATGCAAGATACTGTTGGAGCATCTAGTAGTGATTGCAAGGTACTACCTCAGGTTAAAGGCACCCTTGTTGTTTGTCCCATGGTAGCTGTTATTCAATGGAGGAACGAGATTGCTCGGTTCACTGCTGAAGGAAGCACTAAAGTTTTGGTTTATCATGGCGCCAATAGATGTAAAGATGTGGCCGAGCTTTCTCAATACGATTTTGTTTTGACTACTTATTCCATTGTTGAGATAGAACATAGAAAGCATTTGATGCCTGCAAAAGAAAAATGTCAATGGTGTACTAAATTATTTTATCCAGATCGGTTGGCCATCCACCTCCGTTTCTTTTGTGGACCCACTGCCGTGAAAACTGAAAAGCAAGCCAAACAAATGAAAAAGAAAGGGGGAAGCAATGCCAATGAAAAAATGTCAAAAAGGAAGTCAGGTAATGCGGATACTGATAGTGAAACAGATGTCCATGACAAGAAGTTGAAGGGGAAACGAAAGTCTAAGAGATCAATAGATGATGAAAAATTCGAACTGGCTTCTGGCAGGAGGAAATGCAAATCGCAGATGAAAGAGACCGATGGATATGTGGAGGGTAAGGGTCAAAGGAAATGGAGAAAGAAGAAAAACGTGAATACCGATTTTGAAGATACTATAGAGGCTGCCAACAATGCCTCAGGTTCATCAGCTGACACAGGGTCCTCTATTCTACATTCAGTCAAATGGAATCGAATAATATTGGATGAGGTATGTATAATATTTTCCCCTTTCGATATTTTGCCAGTGTATGGGTTTAGTGGTTTGTTTATCGCACTGAAGTGAAGTTCTCTGTTTGTTGATGCCAATAATATAAAATGGAAAATAGTTAGACATTCAATGTCTCAAATTAAAACACCAGCATAAATCTATCTTAACACTGGATTTTGTAAGCGGTGTTAGGTTTGCAGCTGTACTCTTTTGGACCCTGTCCGGTGTTTAACAAATCTGGGTCAAGATGGATCTATGCCAATTGCATAAGACATTGAGTTATGATTTGTGATTGATCAAGTGCTAAATGAACTGATTGTATGCATTGCATATTGTAGTCATTCTACCAATGGCTTAGTCCACGAACGAGTTAGTCAATTAACTACGGTGCTCTTTCCTCTAGTGTTTTTATCTTCGGAGGGATGGCATTGCTTTATCCAGTACAATTGATCTGTACTCACCTGCAAGAATTCATTGGCATTCAGATTTACACGAGTGTATCTTTACATAACCTTTTTGATTTTACCTTCTATAACAGATTTCTTTCAATTTAATGCTGAGTGGCAGGCCCATTTTATCAAGGATAGAAGATGCAGCACAGCTAAAGCTGTATTCTCATTGCAGTCATCTTACAAGTGGGCTCTCAGTGGCACTCCTCTTCAAAACCGTGTGGGAGAATTGTATTCACTTGTAAGTCTTCTCAAAAGAAGAATTGTGGATTTACAGAAAGTAATATATTTTTTGCAGTTATTGTCAGGTGGCATCTTATAAAGTTAAAAATAAACTGCAGGTTCGGTTCTTAGAGATCTATCCTTACTCCTATTACTTCTGTAAGAAATGCGACTGCAAATCACTTGATTACAGGTATGGTTCTGCAGTTACCTTAGCTATTGATCTCACTTTATATATCAAAGCCATTTAGTCATAGTCAGTCCCTTACAAGAGTATTATGTACATTCAAATTCATTTGGAAAGCTTTTACTGCTTTCAATTAGTTGTCTTATCTCAAAAGCCAATGATGGCAACCGTCTGAAAAATTAAAATTTTATCAAACACTTTATGTACAAATGTTTTCTTAACAAAAACGTTTCGTGCACCTTTCCTAAAAAGTAAAATCATGACAGCCTCTAAGTTTGTAGTTTACATTATTTAGACGTTTAAGTTCGTTGGAATTCATACTGCCTTGTATATATCTTCCAAAAAGCTGCCAAGAAAGGACAAACTTTTATCATAACCCTGTCAAGGCATTAGACATGATGGATTCTGTTGGAACATAACTAGAGTTGATCCGGGAGTGGGAAGAAGGAAATAAAAATGGACATGAACGAGGTGGTATTTATTTATGTTCATTTGAGTGGCACTTTTTGAAATTTTCTCTATTGATGTCTGTTAATTTGATAACATTTGAAAGCTTGATATATTGATGACTTGTGTTTCCCTTCAAATATATGAATCACTAGTTTGGGTTCATTTTTTGAATAGAGGAAAGATTACTTTTTGAAATCTAGATATTGGAACAATGGAGCAATTTACCTTTCACTTTTATTATGGAATTTTGTTTTGTACAATTCTCTCCTTGAATCAAGGATTTTTTTTGGCTACTATTGCCACTTGATATTTTTAGTTATGTGTGCACAACATTCTGTTGTCATTTATTCAAATGTAAAACTGCCTGTAAAGGTTATACTGGTACCATTTATAGAATGTGTACATAGTATACACAAGATGGACACATATAGTTGAAACTTACACAAATCTGAAGAGAGAAAATGCAAAATGAGATTTAAAGAGCTAACAGTACTTCAGAT
Source organism: Pinus tabuliformis (assembly GCA_031772625.1). Lineage (NCBI taxonomy): Eukaryota > Viridiplantae > Streptophyta > Pinopsida > Pinales > Pinaceae > Pinus > Pinus tabuliformis. Next base: position 840,538,633 of record CM062817.1, on the reverse strand, counting down.
TGTTCTTCAGATGATCTGAAGGGCACACCAGGAACTCTATATAAAATTTAAATTGCTAAGATTGGTCATGTCTTAAGGTTTTGATTTGTTTGAATGCCTAGCAGTCCCATGTAAAGTTGGGAATACTTCCTTCTAAGTTGTTCTTGCGTTCAGTTGGTTGTCTGACTATAATAAGGTCTGCATCTACTCTAGTTTAATCATTTTTTGGGAAAGATGGTCATGTGCCATATTTTGAACTCCATAACAATCTGCCACAGTACTATATTTTGAATTCTATAATAAGCTGCTACCGTACCATATTTTGAATCCTTCCAGTAAAGGTGAATGATTTTCTGGCACTGTTGTTCATGTGATACTTCATCACTAATTCTTGACTATATATTGAACCCCATAGTAAGCTGCAATGGTACCATATTATGAATCCAATAATAAACTGCTACCGTACCATATTTTGAATCCCTACAATAAAGGTGAATGGTTTTCTAGCATTGTAGTGTTCAAATGATACTCGATCACTAATTCTTGATCATATGTGTTGCTTACCTTGAGTCCAGTCGGAGCGGGCTTTGCCTTATTTCACTCTTTTTATATAAAATTTTAACACAGTTTCAATTATTGAGGTGTCCAGTGGTGTGGGATCGTGGACATTGCCTTTCACTCAATTTATCTTCTAAAATATTGACATGATTAATTGAAGTTCATGTTTATTTTGATATATATTACTATGCTGGTGGATTCATGGTAAATGGTTTATGTATGTCCACCGCTCCTCTTAGATACAATTTATTTCACAGGATTGAAGATGTTCTCCGTGTTGTTGCAAATATTGGCGATATATTGTCCAAGGCTATGGGGGAGTGGCACCCCCCCTAAATTCGCTCTCGAAGCGTGCCCCACTCGGGAGCGGATCTAGAGCGACCTCGGGAGCACATTCCCTTAAAAGAAACCGCTCCCTGGTTTTTCGGGAGCAAACGTCAGAGTGGTCCGGGAGCAGTCACTCCCGCTCCCGTTCGCTCTTAGAGCAAATTTTTTAAGTCTAGAGCAGTGAGGGAGCGATCGCTCCTTACTTAAAAAAGTAGCTCCCCATGGGTGCGGGTCGGGGTTGGAAATTTTTTTGGAGGGAGGGGAGGAGGGGCCAAAAGAAATAAAATTCTCCTCCCCTCCCACAAATGCACCATTTGCTTTGTGTTGAGAGTAAGAGAGAGCAAGAGAGGGCTTGAGAGAAAGATTGAGAGGAAGATTTAAAGGAGCAAGGTTGGGAGCTTGAGGAGTTTGAAATGGAGATTGGAGCTTGGGATTGAAGGCACCATTGGAGAGCCAAAGAGGTAGGGTCCAGACTCTAATCCCATTCTTTTCATTTTTGCATGTAGCATTTGTGTTTTTTATATGTTCATTATTAAATGAAAGATTTTCTTTTCTCTCTTTCCCAAACCCATTCCTCCATTTTATTGCAGACAAGAGTCAAGAAACTATAAGTTTATAACTCCACCAAACTTCAAAACTTCAAACATCATGGCTATGGGGTTTGGCATTCTGTTGATGTTGGTTCCTTTTTTTGCTATGATGGTGTTGGGGAGTAGGAGTGATGAGGAGGATGACAAAGTGGGTAGTGGTGGATTTGAAAACCCTAGAGAGGAGTACCAAGAGGAAGAGGAGGATAATGAGAGTGGAGATGATGAGGGCAAAAAAACCAAAGTAGACCAAACCCTCTTGTGGAAATATGTTACTAAGCTTTCAGGAGTGAAAGAGGGTGGAACAACTAAATTTACATGCCTCGATTGCAAAAACACTTGCACAGGTTCATACACCCGTGCCAGAAAGCATCTCTGTGGGGAAATGGCTTGGGATGGAAATAGACAAATAGGAATCAAAACTTGTGGAAGTGTGTCACATCAACAAAGAGCCAAAATACATAAGGGAAGAGGAGGAAGCCCAATTTAAATCTAAAAGGTCAAAGGGTGACTTTGAACATGACACCACTAGCCCACAATCACATAGACTAAGGACTCCATCAACATCCCACCCATGGCAGTGGATTTGGAGGCACAAGTACAAACATACCTTTAAGGCATAGAACCATATCAAATTTCCTTGATCAAGGGTGTAAGAATGATGTGGATGCAAAAATTTACTTGTTTCTCTATGCATGTGGGATACCATTCAAAGTTCTTCGCTCACCTTATTGGCATGAAATGGTTGGCAACATCAATGATGCCCCCAAAGGATACAAAAACCCTAGGTATGACAAGGCTAGAACCGTGGGACTTGACCATGAAAAAGCCAAAATAACACATGCTTTGGTCAAAATGACAAATTCTTAGAATGACTATGGGGTATCTATTGTATTTGATGGTTGGACAAATGTAAAAGGCAAGCCATTGATAAGTGTTCTTGGTGTGTCTGCTAGTGGTGCAATCTTCCTTTCAACATATGATTACTCATAAAAGTTCAAGACCGACATCAACATGGCAGAACCATTACTTAAAACAATTGAAAGTATTGGGCCATACAATGTCATCCAAGTTATCACTGATAATGCTTCTAATTCTAAGGCAACGGGAGCAATCATTGAGGATAAATACCCCAACATATTTTGGTCTGGGTGTTTGGTTCACACAATGAACCTTTTGATGCATGATATTATTAAGAACAAACAACCTCAATACAGATGGATTGGTGATTTGTACAAGAGAGGTAAGAGAATGATAAAATTTATTACCAATCTTAGCAATACCCATGGGATTTTTTTCTGTCGCTCAAGGTTGGAGCTATCGAAGATTGTGAAGACTAGATTTGCTAGGTATTACCTCACCTTCAGGCGCCTTTTGAAGGTAAGAGAGTCATTGGCTAGCATGGTATCAAGTCAACATTGGCAGGTATTAAAGGACAAGGCTCTATCTGCACCTGACAGACAAGGTTTTGAAGAGGTGGAGGAGACCGCTCTTAATGGTCTGTTTTGGGCACGTGTGAGGGATGTTTTACAATACACCAAGCCCATTTATAACATGATTTGTTTTGTAGATACATATGCACCAGTGATTGGGGAGGTGTATAAGCAGATGGATAACATGTTAAGGCAAATTAAAGATATTGTTTAGCAAAAAGATCCCGACTTGTATGATATTATTCACAATTTTGTGTGTGCATGGTGGGATAAACTTAATGTTCCACTACATGCCTTCGTGTATTTCCCTATGCCAAAATACTACTCTCCATCTTGGTTGGGCAAACCTGCACCTGGTGGGGGGGTTAGGACCAAACCTCATACAAATCCAGAGGTTCAAAATGAGTATATGACAACATTAGACAAGCTGGTCCTTGACAGAGAGGAGTTTGTTAGATTGCATCTTGAATTAGGCAAATACTTCACTAGCACTGGAGTGTTTGGTTCTTTGCATGCAATGGAAGATAGGGACAATTTTGATGCTGTCACATGATGGGACATGTATGGTGGCTAGGGACTTGGAAAAATTGGCAAATAAAGTGCTTTCACAGGTTGAGAATACTTTTTTCTGCAGAGGTGTTAGAGCACCTATAATGTGAGAAGAACCAACCTCAATGAAAACTGGGTAGAAAGCTTGGTTTATATGCACTACAACTTGAGGTTGTTGACACATTATTGTGAGAGGGTTCGTGATGATACATCAAATATATATTGGGACGACAAATCAGAGGAAGATAATTTGGAGGATGGAGCTCTACATCTAGAAGAAATGGAAACAAAACTTTTGAAAGATGATGATAAAGCCACAATAGTAAGCCATGCCACCCCCATCATCCAGTAATAGTGCTCGAGTTCCACAATCTTTGCCTTTGTTGCCGCCACCTTCATCAACATCTACATCCTTACGTGGAGATCATGTGCCTTCTGGTTTTGGTTTTGGACATGGTCGTCCGACTATGCAGGAGGAGACTCCTAGTATACCACCACGAGTTTCTCAGAAATTAGACATTTCTTGTGGCAAGGACCACATGAAGCAGTAGATAATAGATTTACTTGTCTTTTCTAGTAGTTTTTATAACCGTCGACTCTTTCATATTTATTATGATATTTTTTATAAACAATATGTGACAATTTAAGTTTGAAGTTTGTAGTTGACAAATATAACTCATTGGTAATGAATTATGAATATGATGCTTCGTGAAAGTTGAAACATTTCATTTCATGTTAGATATTCTTTGTTATAGTTTGGTTACTTGGTAATCGTAATGGTTACAACTACAAGTACAACTTTAGTGATCAATGATTATAAATGTGTTATATATTGAATTTTGAAAGTTTGAAACTGTAATATTGATGAATCATGAGACTTGATATGTTGTATGTTACTAACTTGTGGACGTGGTTGATGAAGATTATAACTTCTAGATGATTGGTGTTATATGGTTCAATCCATGTTTTTATGTTTTTTTATATCTAATTCATCATTCTACATGATTTTGTTGACATGTATGCATCAAAATATGTAAAAATATATATTATATAAAAATTCGCTCCCGATTTGCTCCTGACCCGGGAGCTTTTGAAATTGTTGCTCCCCACTCCCACTCCCACTCCCGCTCCCAAGCAGCCTTGATATTGTCAATGTTGTGATACATAGTGATTCTCTCAGCTTGGCGATAATATCATTGGAGAAGATTAGGATTTTTTTTCCAATTCTGAATATATCAGGATATTTTGAAAATATATTGCCTGAAAATGGAAATGTCAGCTGGGTCAAGAGAATTTTTGGATTTTTTGAGACTTTTTTGATCAGTTTGAAGAGGGAAAACAGGGAATTGAGAACAAAGGTGTCAGTGACTATTACATTTGCCCATAACAGGGCTGAAATTGTTTCTCCCCACTCCCACTCCTGCTCCCGCTCCCAAGCAGCCTTGATATTGTCAATGTTGTGATACATAGCGATTCTCTCAGCTTGGCGATAATATCATTGGAGAAGATTAGGATTTTTTTTCCCAATTCTGAATATATCAGGATATTTGAAAATATATTGCCTGAAAATGGAAAATGTCAGCTGGGTCAAGAGAATTTTTGGATTTTTTGAGAATTTTTTGATCAGTTTGAAGAGGGAAAACAGGGAATTGAGAACAAAGGTGTCAGTGACTATTACATTTGCCCATAACAGGGCTGAAGGGAGGGGTATCTTTAATAGCTTTTAAGTTTGTTAATTTTTTCAGTCTTTTCCTCAATGTTGCTGATAAGTTATTTACCAGGCCCTCGGTGATATGTTTGCCCACACGATGTTTGTAACATTGGTTATTATTTTTTAACCTACTTTTCCCAACTGCGTATGTAAGGTGTTGATATGTAACCATGAAGTAAAGAGAGTTTACATGTCATGTGGCAGCTTTGGGAAGCATTGGCGGAAATGTGATCATTGTGGTCATTCACCACTACACCATTTTTGCTGGTGGAATAAGGTATAATTCAAGAGGAATCATCCCATATTTCCTCTTGTAGTCGGACCTTGATTGTAGTTCCTTTGTCTGTGCTAGCATCTTATTTCCGGTCAAGTCTTTTTCTTTAGAGATTCTAATTTGCAGATTGCACATGCCAATGTTCTAGTATGTTGCAAATCCGATAAAGAAATGGGGCTACAAATATGAAGGTCGTCAGGCTCTGATTTTGCTCAAGTACAAAGTTCTAGATAGCATAGTTTTAAGGCGTACCAAGTATGAACGGGCAGCAGATCTTGCCCTTCCTCCCAGAGTAGTGAGTTTTTCGTACCTGTAATCTTAGGATTGTGTTTTTAATTTCATAGTATGTCATCCTTATGTGTTGATGACTTAATAAATTATTAAATATTGACGTATACATACATTGACCAATATCCATGGCAGGCATTTCTAAGACGGGATGCGTTTGATGCAAGAGAAGAGGACTTTTACCAAGCTTTATATACGCAAAGTCAATCACAGTTTAACACGTACGTAGCTATGCCTTACACTAATTCTTTCAAGTATAGTGATGTATTTGAATGAGTTCAATGCAAATTTGGCTTTATGCTTGCTTGTTAGTTAGGGTTTTTTATATGTTAGTTGTTTTTCTATAGAAGCTGGTTTCTAGCAGAGGTTTTGTCACCATGAGATATGGCATTTCATTTAATGAATGTTGCATTTAGCTGTTCTGTTTTGGCAATAGATATAGAAAATATTGGATGGCATTTTTTATGATTTCTTGGGAGCTGCCACTTTCCCTTGTAAAGCAGTTGTTACTAGTGTAGCTGTATGTTAATTATGTATATGTATTATTAACTGAGTGCTACTGGGGATATCTTTGACCTTGGACAATCCATTTAACGAACTTTGATATCCTTATGTAAGTGTTTTTACTTTCTATTTGTTACCTGCAGATATATAACTGCGGGAACACTACTTAACAATTATGCTCATATCTTTGATCTGCTCACAAGATTGCGCCAGGTACTATTCGTCAATTCTTTGGTACCCAAAACTAGAGCTGATATAGAGAGATGGATCATTTGCAAAGATATATACATCCTAAATTAAGTGGTTATTATGTCATACATAAAATTTCTGTTGCAGATACATTAATATTGGTGCTTAAGATATATTGAGTCGCTAAGGTGAAAATGAGGTTTGGTGAAAAATCATAGCAGCATATAGGTTAAGTTTTTAGGAAATATACGCTTCTTATTGCAAATTTGAGTTTAAGCTTTAGAAACAATTTGTCCTAGATTGCGGTGGTTTTGATAATGAGATGAGATATGTCATATGTATTCAACGATGTTTAGCATCTTCAAGTGTTCTTGCTTATAAATTAGATTAATTTCTGTAAGTTGAAGCTGGTAATTTCTGCAATTGGCATTCAATTGATCTACTGGATTTTCTCGGCAGTCTGTTCCAGTACTTGAGAATACAATTCTATGCTTTTATGACCTAGGCAGTTTTGAGCTCTGCTGAAAGTGTTTCATGTATTTGTTGACTTTGGTTCCAGGCAGTAGATCATCCATACCTGGTGGTTTATTCTAAAACTTCCATGTCACTTGCAAATGGTCAGAACAACACATTTGATTCATCTACAGCAAAAAATGTTTGCAGTCTCTGTAATGATCAATGCGATGATCCAGTTGTAAGTAATCATTTCCATGTGTTGTGGAATGCCTGAATTTGAAGCACAACAATTGCTTCTCTTATTGATTATAAAATGCATAATGTTTGTTTCGTCTTTTGATGTGTAACAGAGTGCATCATGTGGACACACATTCTGCAGAGGTTGTATAGAAGAATATACCTCAACTTCTGGACAGTCTTCATGCCCATCTTGTTCAACACCTCTCACAATTGACTTAACGGGGAGAAGGAATGCAAATAACCAGGAGAACACAAACAAGATCAAGGGTTATAGGCGCTCGAGTATTTTGAGTAAAATAAATCTTGATGAATTTCAAACCAGCACGAAGATTGATGCCTTGGTATGTGATGGGTTTTTCCTAATTATCTGCTGTTTAAGTATATTTTATCATATACTGCTTTGTCTTTTCTTTTGGGTCTTGCAACTTATTTTTTTATCTTTATTTGTGGCAGGCTTCTTCCTTTTGAGTCCTATTTTTATATTTAATATAAGTTCTTTGTAGTTGAAATGATTACACATCAAAGATATCAGTCCTAGGTATCATATATTTGTGGTTTTATATCTTGCATTTATTGTCATTGGAATGGCACATGCTATAAACCAATTAGGCTATCAGGAGTAGACAAATCGTGTGGGGACATCTAATGGATGCTTCCTCACATTCATCAATGGCATCCCTAGTAAACTCATTAGTGTATGCTTCCTCACATTCATCAATGGCATCCCTAGTTAACTCATTAGTGTAGACAAGTGTGAGTCACCTAGGGCGTTCAAATCATCCACTTGTTAGTATGGAACTAGCAAAATTCCTAGCAACATTGGTGATGACTAGTTGACTAAGCCATTGGGATTGAATGCTATATGTTACATTAAGGGCAAGGATGATTCAGGGCCTCCTCGCAACTGTCTTTATATGGATTTACATTTAATGGAGGATTAAGGAAAACTTTAACTTGTAAATTTGTTTAAGTTAATGGATGCATTTATGCAATCATTGTACTTGACTAAGGTGTAAGAAACAATTGGGGATTATCCTTTAGTTTTTAGATAGTGGGAGATTTCTTTAGGGAAATATTGCTTATAGAATCTTAGAGTGGTCCCTTTGACTAAGTTGTTGTGTTACGAGGGGCATAACTGTGCTGCCAAGCTCAATCTTTCTACAGTGTGACATGGAACAGGAAGAGAAATGGGAGTAGGAACGTCATTTTCCAAACAATCTTGGGAGCAGATTGTTTAGCGAGTGTCTTTTTTATATATTATATTGCATTTATATTAAAAAGAACATACAATATGCCAAATTATACAATATGCCAAATTAGTTGCAAAATATATGAAAACATGCATATTTATGCATTAATGAAGATATAAATGGCATCCACAATACATTAATGATTACATCATTCAAGCATTGACCATCTAGGTTCTAACAATTACAAACAAACATACAAATTTGTATGCCATATAATAGAAAGTAGACCACTAACTTATGGAGTGAAATAGGCTTATCCAACAATTGTCAACATGACCAAATAGTTATGTTTATGAAATGGGCCATTTGCACAATGAAGTATGAAGACCAAAAGGTACAAAACACTAAACTGAGCTAGTTGTTAAATATTATGAATATGTCATATATGAAAAGTAAAGTGCAAGGAGAAACAATTATTCTAATATCAATGGTTCCTATCTTCTATTCCTTCCTCCTCACAACATTAGGTTTGTTGCATGGCCCTCCATTTGGTGGTAATGGAGCCGAAGTAGGATGAAATTGTTCAGAAGGATGAAAGTGAAACTGAAGATGAAGCCCCTATTGCTTTAGTTGGATTCATGCACATGGGGACCATCATCATAATCATCATGATCATCATCCATAAGAACATTCTTTAATTGCTCTAAGACCAAACACTCCATCCTCCAAATTATCCCCTTGAGTCCTTAGGATTGTTATCTTGAGTCTTCAAGTTTTTATCCATCTTTGCTTCCTCACATTTATGGGAAAATAATCACAAGTTATAATGAACAGAGACCAAGCTCTGAGGATATTATGACTATTTTCTTTGAAGCAAACAAGGGGAAATCTATTGTTTTCCTTTCCCATGAGATACATACCCAAATAGTTAATGGTCGTTGGATTTCATATTGGAGAAAGTAGAATTTTGGATCCCATTCAACATTCAATACACTTAATAGTTTTTATGATTTCAAGATTGGTAGGATAACAATATTTCTACTGGAATTTTGTGATGTATGAGGATACAGAATTGACATTTAATCAAAAGCACCAAAGCCCCCTATGTACCTCAGTGTTGGTGCCATTGATTGTTGAACTCTTCCATCACGACCCTAGTAAAAAAATACACTTTACTCAAGCAAAATTACTAATTAGGTATGATAAGCTTTTTCTATCTCGTTTTAATGCTTAGAGGGTGATCTTAATGAGGAGGATCCCTATATAGGCAATGATTTTTGATGTTATGCAATTATTTGCTGTAGCATGATTTTCTTTTGGACTCTAGAAGCCATTTAGAGTCTCTTTGTTGATGTATTTTGATTCAAAGATGGATTGCATTCAGTGCTATTTTGGTTATATGCACCCTTGCTATATACACGAGACACTTTGCATATTTGTGTATATTAGTTTGGATTCATATGGATGCACATGAATTATATGTTATTTTCAAAATTTGCATATTTTATATATTTTTTGGTTGAACAATCTTTTGGTCCATTTTTGATCTATGATAACATTATTGAGGATGTTGTGACCATTTTCCATTAAGCAAACAAGGGGAAATCTGTTGTTTTCATTTCCATGATACATCTCATGAGATACATTTATTTTTGTTTCAATGTGATTTGTATAATTTTGTCAAATCTTATGAATTAAGAGAAATATCATATTTCATATCGATGTCTGATGTACTGCTTGACATCTTATATATCAATTTAATTTTCATATTTATGTAGCAATGTGTTTGCTTGATGTTGCTTTAGAAGTTAAAAAATTGAAAAAATGATTATTTTTGTATTTTTTAAAGTTTCTGATAATTTACAATATTTTCCCTGATGTTGCTGATAATTTAAATTTTGGATCCTCGGCGATAAATTGCTGATAATGCTAAATGTAACATTGGTAAAAAAACCACAAACAAACAACAAAAAGAAAGGAGGGAGTTGGGGTTTGGGCTTGTCGTTTGTGTTTGTTTTCTCCTCCAAGCTCTTACAAATCTGCTCTCAAAATTTTGCAAGATGACAAAGTCACAAAGCTGACGACTTTAAGCTCAAGCAAACAAAGATGAAAGAACGAGGAAAAGAGAGGGGGAGTTCATCTATTCTCATTCTCGCTTTTGCCTAATCTCTAAAGTTTCTAAACATACCCTAGGTCCCACCTCCAACTAAAAGTATTTTTCCACTAATGCATGGGAGTGTCCAAGAAGCGTGGTGGCAACTCCAGGGAGTGCCTTGGGAGTGACCACACTCTGAAAATGGCAAGGAGCTTCTCAAAATAGTCAAGAGTGTGCTCCTAGGGGTGTCACTTGGATGTTCTTATTTGGAGTGTTATTTCGAGAGGGAGTTGGCCTTCGGGGATGCTCTTTGTAACAATGGTCAAGGTCACCCAGGACTTGCACCTGGCCTCATCTGTACTGGTTTTGGGAGTTTGAACTCAGGTCTGTTTTAATTCAATTCTGATGGTCTTGCTATTTGCTGCTAGATCACACACCCATGGGAAAGAAAATGGGAGACTTAAATGTCTTATAACTGTATATGTTAGATGTCATATTTCTGACTTAAATCTCAGGTATGTTCAGATATCACTGTATTTTGATGAAGTTTCTATTTACTATTGTCATTTCACGACCTCCATCAATTCTCTGCAGGGGCCTTATTGGGGGTTGTATTTATTTTCCAGTATTTGAACCATAGTTTTAAAATCTGGCAAGGTCTGAACTAGAACTGGTCGAATCAACTGGCTGGATTGGGTGCGATTTTGATTTGGCCAGTTGATTGGATTGGAGGGTCAGTTTGTACTTGGTCCAAACTGGGACAAACAGACCCTAATTGGTCGATCAGATCTCACACGCACAGAGGGAGTCTGGGACTCACAATACTGGTTTTTGAGGTGGTTTTGGAGGAAATCAGGGACTGTTTCCCTCCCAAAATAGCTCCCCTTGGATATAAAGCCAACCCCCCCTCCTAAACTCTAAACCTAAACAAAAACCCTAACTGCACCTTAGCAATGTGACAATCAATAGTAATGTTAATTTCTTAATTCAAATACTTAAATTTTTAACATAACCATTAATTGTTTCAGGATGTTTGAGAGTAGTTCCATCCTTATCGGACTTGATATGGAGAAAGTAGAATTTCATATCCCACTCAAAATTTCAGCAGAATTAATATTTTTCAGGATATTAGGATTGGCATTTTATCAAGATCACATTGAAATCCTCTAATGTTGGTGGTATTGATTGTTGAGCTCCTTTGCCATGGCTTTAACAAAAATGCACTCTTCACTCAAACCAAAGTAATTGGATAAGCATGTAAGGCTTTTTCTACCATATTATAAGGTTGAGGAGGTGAACTCTTCACTCAAACCAAAATCATTGGTTAGGCATGTTAAGCTTTTCCAATTTCTACCATATTATAAGTTTGAGGAATCTGAGGATTTTGAAGACTTTGAGCCAGATGATGTTTATGTAGCTCGTGTTGATGATCCAGTAGTGGTGATGAGTTTGATGAGTGATCATGTTGATGAATGGTTTGTAGTAGGCTAGTGACCTAATATCTTGTAGCATGGTTTTTGGACTCTAGAGGCCATTTACAGCCTCATAAGTCATTAATTATGTATTCTTTTCCTGATTTGTTTGTACTGGGTGCTCTTTTGATATATTCACCCTTACATGGTATATAGATGAACAAACTTTACATATTTCGTCCCTAGTGGTTTGGAATCTTTTTTTTTTTCATTAATAATTAACTATTTCATTAATTTAAAAAAAACTGGTTCATTGAATCAATTTCGAAACCTGGTTTGATAGGTGGCTGGTTCAAAGACTGGTTCTGATTTTTAAAACTATGATTTGGACAACTATAGTTAATTGGTTCAACTCATTGATAGGCTTGAGCTCTTTAATATCACCTATGTTTAAAATGTTCTCAAAAAGATTTTTATTTTCTTTATCTAGAAGGGGTGTTTGGTACATATTTATTAAGTAATTTTGGCTATTTTTTTGTTGTTGTAGAAACACTACTTGAACAATTTTGTGTATAATCCCTGTTAAGTTTCAATTTAGGAATTATGTACGTTTTGTTGCTTTGGATGATGTTGGTTGCCTTGATTCTGGATTCTTTTGTTCACACTTAAAGGATAAGGGAACTTACAGAGGTTTATTTCTTCAGAGGGAAGAGATTGCATTGATGGCACAGAAGGATGCTGCTGCAAAGGCAATAGTCTTTAGCCAGTTTACATCATTTTTGGATTTGATTGCTTTTTCTCTACAGAAGGTATACTCTCTCTATACATAACTTTTAAGCATTATTTTAAAACATCGTGGAAAAATACTCGGTTTTCAAAAACATTGTTGCTTTTTTCTATTGTCATTGATCGAGTTAACTGTAGTATTACCCAAAAGTCAATTGTTGACTGCAATGATTTAAAGTGAAAACATATTGCATTAATATTTGAAAAATTTTCAGTAGTTTTTTGTTTTTTGTTTTTTTGTTTTGTTTTTTATTTTCTTTTAAATCTTATTGATCTCTAATCTCATCTTTCCCGTGTTGAATATTTCATGAACTATTGTCAGGTTTAACAATGTTTTGTTTTTCTATGTTGCCATTGCATTGTTTCCATACCTTTGTTTTCTTTGGGGTAGGCGTGCATTTTCTTAATCTGCGGTGTGACTGACATTATGCTTTTAAAGGTCTTTCAGTAAAAGTTCGTGGATTTTTCTTTATGTCAATAGAAAATGCTTGAACATAAGTATATGTCAAATGATGCAGTCAGGGGTGAAATGCACTCAACTGACTGGAAATATGAGTATTCAGGCGAGAGATCAAACAATTGAAAAGTTTACAAATGATCCAGATTGTAAGGTATTTCCTTTGTTGCCTTTTATCTCCAAAAATTCTGATTTTTGATCTATTTATGATTGCGGTGGTAACATTTATCTGTCTCATAGGTTTTCCTGATGAGTTTGAAGGCAGGAGGTGTGGCTCTTAATTTGACGGTAGCTTCTCATGTAAGGACCCTCCCAGTCTGGTATTCTATTTTGCTCTTGTATGTTTGATCCTTTTCTGCTGAAGACAATAAATTTCTTGTTTGTTATTGTATCCTTTTCAATTTCACAAGGTGCCCAGCAAATAGGCAAGTGCAATTTTTGATCTAAGATACAATTTTATCTGCATCATCTTTAGGTATTTTTGATGGATCCTTGGTGGAATCCAGCAGTGGAACAGCAGGCCCAGGATCGGATTCATCGGCTTGGACAGTATAAACCAATCAGGTACTTTATTTTCATTCTAGCCAGTTTTCGTATTACTATATCTTTGGCTTGGTTTGGTTCCTTCTGTTGCCCTGGAATAATAAACCATAAAATGGAAACCATGCTCATATCTACATTTTGTAATACCACTGTGGTAGTTTTAGTTTATATTGTTGGCTATTTGAAGCAGCTAACGTACACTATTAGTGCATTATAGACAGAGGTATACTTGGACCACCGTTTCTGTTTCTTGGCATTTTATTTTGGACCATTGTTAATTAAATGGCTACATATACATTCCACAGAGTTAGATTTTTATAAAAACTTGCTTGTTACCTGAGAATCGAGATATTAAAAGTTCGTAGAGAATATATATGATTAGGTCAAAACATCAACTTTTGATATTCTGAAGAGGCTTATCAAAATGCAATAATGGTATTCATGCAACAGTAAGTTGCTAATTAATCAGTACACCGTAGGTTTTTGATACATTGCTATTAAGTTGCTTTGGAAGCAGCTTAGTTTTAGGTTTCCAAAGCCTCATCTGAGCTTCATAAACTGAGAAATATAGGATTCCAAGATAACCATTTGGGTGCCATAACATGGAACTCTTGTGGACCAAGTCAGGATTACAAACATTGACCTAAACTTCGATATTTTGTTTTGTTGATATTCAATCTGTATAGTTTCCTTAAGCCAATTTGCTTAATTCTTGGCCCATCTGCGGAATTTTTAAAGGTCTGTCATAATAAACGTTGTTGAAATACATTCGTTTGCAATTGGCCCCTTTGCAGAGTTTTTAGAGGCTGCCCTTGAAAACTTTTTTGAAATGCATTCTGTTCCATCTATAATCAGAAAGTTTATTATTTGTTCAATTAACTAGTCTTTTAATACCATGACTGACTATGTTAAATCCTGTTCATATAATCTTCAGGGTTGTAAGGTTCGTCATTGCAAATACAATTGAAGAAAGAATTCTTAGATTACAGGAGAAGAAGCAACTCGTTTTTGAAGGGTAAGAATTATATTCAGCAGTTGTTTCTGCAAGTCTTGACATGTTTTAGAGTAATTGCAATATGTGGGGAGTCACTAAATAAATTATCATGTTTTACTGCTTTGGAATGCAGCACTGTAGGAGGTTCTTCCGAGGCCCTCGGAAGGTTAACAGAAGATGATCTCAGGTTCTTATTCACAAACTAGGCAACAAATTAAACAGGATGAAATAAGTGCCTTGTAATGAATTCGGAAGACTTAGTTGGGAAGGAGCATTTTGAGTCATCAAAACCTACCATTTGTATGGTCAAATTTTGTATATATTATAGAAGAGACTAAGCAGGAATTAAAAGTTTGGAGGAAAGCTATATTGACTCTTAAATATAGTATATACTACTGGAAGGGAAAATTGTATGTCAGAACGAGGGCTCTTGCTATTGGAGGGGTTTAGCTCTTAATACCCACCCTCTTTGTAATGCCATAGAAGTTACCAGAGAAAAGAAAATTTCATTCGTATTTCTAAGTTGTTTTATTGCACTGCGCCATTCATAAAGTTTGTCAACTTGAAATTGTTAAATAACTAAATAGCCATTTAAATAGACTGCTTGGTTTATCATTTTGTAATTGTGCATTGCTATGGCTTGAATAAACTTGCTCTTTGCAGTATTAATAGTGTAATAGTGCTTGCGGTATCATTGTTTTAGATCATAATGGATATTATAAACTTAGGCTACCCAGTTCTTGTGGTATTATTGTAGAAGGCTTAGATGAAGAGGAACTTAACACTCCTGTCAATTTATTGGTTTTCCTGCTCTCAATATATTATCAGATGGATTGTGATTTTCTTATGTTAACTCGTAATGATTTCCTTCATTTTTTTTTGTCTATCAATAAAAGTCCAATAGCTTAAAGTAACATAAAACTGTCAAGGATCAAAACAATCCACTTTGCAAGGATCATAATAATAGTGGAATGATTAGGGTAGCTTCATAGTTCGAAGAAGGAAAAATTAGGTTTTGAATTCAGAGCTTTGAATAAAGATGGAAATGAGTACTATAAGTGAGCATGGATAGTTAGTATAGGTAGGGAGTGAAAATATTGTGTAATTTTAAGTTTCTAAGCAAAAGTGATCTGTGTATGCTTAGCCTATGGTTCATATAATTCACCAACAATGGATGCCTTTCAACTTTAATTATGAGGAATTTAAATGCCCATATTGTAAATGAATACGAAACAAAAAAACTCATCAAATCACACACCATAGAGCACAAAAATTTACCTTGGAAATCCAAATTGCAAAAGCAACATTAAAAATCAGGCTTGCTTGGCACCAAAGATTCTCATTAAAAGGTGGATTACAAATCGGGTTTAGCTAGAGCTTTGTTATTGCTGCGCCAATAACTTTAGGCAAAAGGAAAAGATAATATCTTCAGTCTACTCTTCATACACTCCGTGATACAATGGTGTACAACATAGATTTTGTTTTCTTTATATTATGACCAAACGAGCTCAGCGATAACTTCCTTTTGTTTGGAAGGGATCAGTTTTCTCTCTCTCCACAAATATTGGATCTCCTTCACGATCAATCAAAATGTTGTTTCCTTTGTTGTAGCATGGACAACTTCTCACTTTAAAGTTTAATCCCTAAATAAACGCACTATCACTCATTAGAGTATGAAGCCAACATGATTTGACATGGCTGTCATGTTATTCTTATGTGAATGGCAACTTGAGTTCTTTTCCTCTATGAGTGGAAATGTCGACTTTGAAGATAGAATGTTGAATCTATTCCTAACCTCACCACTAGGTCTCTTTTGCATGACCTTGATCTCTCTTTAATTGGAACCTCTAGAATCCTCGTCAAACCCCTTCTTCCTATGCTCAAAAACTTTAAACCTTTGGTCAATCAGAAGGCGAAAGGGCTCAAGGGATGGATATAGAAACTAATCATCTACACAATGGGCTTGTCTAACTATTCTTGCTACCTCAATGCCAAATGATTCAAGGCAATGTGTCATAGCCCAACTTGGTTGATGACTCTTTTTTGTGTACAAAATGATCTCTTGGCCTTTTTCATTTTTTCCATGTGGTTGTCTTTCATTGGTGACCTTGTACATGTGGTGCCAACCAGTGTGCTCATGCCCTTTGTGAGCTAAGCATTGACGTTCTTTGCCTTGGGGCCGTCTTTCTTTCATGTGGAGGTCAGATTGTGTTTTGCTCCACATGTTTTCCCTATATCTTGCTCCATGTCACCCTTTGTATAGGTAGCATTCCTTTCAACTCCTCTTTTCCTCCATGTATCTTGCATCACATTGCCAATATTGCATGCCTTTGTAGAGTCTAGAGATAACCCTTGGCTCAACATGACCAAAAACCTTTTGTGTATTTATTTTGTTGTCTATTTCTAAGTATATTGCCCATGTTTTGCGAGGAGCATGGAGCGAAAAGGTCAAGCTCCACATGCGTTTCTATGTATATCTTTTTGCGTGACTAAAACTTTGCATAGCCTTATTTGCCTTGGCCAATTTCAATGACATTTATGGGTTTCTCTCGAGTTTTTGATCTAGGTTTCATCAAGGTGTGAAAAACAAGTGGTAAGTGTGGAAATTTACTAGCGTTCATAAGCACAAAATAACAAAAGAAATAATCTGTCATCAAATTTGAGCATTAAACGTAGATCACATCTCCTTAGTGGGAAGCTTTTGTTTGCCCAAAAGCTCCGACTCTTGTTGACATGATTTTTGCACTTTAAATTTTGCTCATCATGGATGCATATACACCATATGTTGGTCTATAAAAATAATTTGGACCTTTGCATTCCCAAACAAGGATACCTCATTTTAACTCGTCCCATTGTAACTTAGCTCAAGAAGGCACAAAACAAACAATGTCTATCCCCTTATGCTAAGTGATGTATTTACTTGGCTATCGTCTTGTTGGATTCTCTCATATCACTTGATGGGGAAACATAAGGCTTGAGCAACAATCTATCTTCCATATGTAGGTTTATTTCTTAGTGCTTTGACATGGTATAATGATCACTTTCTTAACTACCCATATGATCACTTCTTGGGTTTCATTTGTCTGTTGAACTTTAGCATTCAAAACTTACTTTGCTCCCTAGCTTCCACATTTAGATAGATTAGTGCTTACAAATCATGCATATCTAAATAGTGCTTGGAAAATTCCAAAAAAAATCCAACGAAAAAATAAAATCTAAAGCAACTTTGCTAGTTCCCTTACAAATGTGATTAGAGTTTTCTCACTTTGAAGCAATTTAGTCTTAAATGACCCAATTATACATACTTATTCACTATATTACAAGACTTTTCCATGTATAAATTCCTTGTAATGTAGAGGCTAGGAACTATAAATTGGATTGTGCATAATGTTGATGATTTTCTACCAAC
This sequence comes from Pinus tabuliformis, assembly GCA_031772625.1. NCBI lineage: Eukaryota > Viridiplantae > Streptophyta > Pinopsida > Pinales > Pinaceae > Pinus > Pinus tabuliformis. The sequence goes on along the minus strand of CM062817.1, from coordinate 840,520,652 downwards.
TTTTTATTTTGTTTTTAGTATTTAGTTCTTGGGATGAAGCTTGGGGTGTAACCTCCAACATTTGGCATCACCGTGTTTATTGAATTTGCAATGGCTATGCTTGCACTTGCTACATTTTGGTAAGGTACTCTTTTTTTGGTTTTCTTTTTGCTTTAAAAGATTTTCTATTGATATGACGAAGTTTTGTTGGTCCTAAAAACATTGTTCTATTATGAATACGACTTGTTATTTCTAACATGGAGCTACATATTGACCTCTTAATCCACAAAAAAGAACATATATTTGAATACAAACAATTTACAACTTTGTGGCCTTTCTTCTTACAATAGAAGAAAGCAAGAGGTGATTTTCCTTTTACATACCTCTTGGTTTGTTTTTGTGCTCATAGGATTTTAATAGCTTGGTCTCCCAAGCATTGGTGTAGCTTTATACACTGGGGCCATCCTCTTGCTACCGTTTCTCAAGCTTGCACAAAGATTGTTGGAGTAATAGATTATTGTGCATTTATTGGTGTTTTTCCTTTAAATAAAGTGGCCATTGCTTTAGTCTCCCTTGACTTGATAAAGATGATCATAGTGGTCTTAATTTCTGACAAGGCTAAAAACTTTTAAAGACGGGTTGCATTATTTTGCCATAATAGGCTCATGATCTTTCACAACTTTGGAGCATTGGCCCACTTCCTCTTTACCACCAAACTTTAGGCCTTCATACTTCAACTTGGGATCCACTACAATGAGATCTTTAGTCCCTTGGGTTTTGTAGTTTGTTTGCTTCATTAACTTATAGCTTGTGCCTTTAATATGCAATTCAAAGTCACCGAAAGGCTATTTTGTTGAATTAGAACAAGAAAGGATTTCGAAGAATGTGCTCCCCATGTTTGTCTTAGTCATAGTGCAAATACTCACTATAGGACTGAAAGGCTCTGTCTCTTCCTTCATCACTTGGAATTCTACTTGAAGCTTTCTCAATATTTCCTCCATTGCCGGTTCTTACTACAATTTCCCCATCATTTGAGTGTACTCCTCTTGGTGACCTTTTAATTGATTCACTTTCTCTCCCAATTGCATATGCTAACCACTAAACAAATCCTAGTTCTTCATGACATTAGTTATGAAGCCTTGCTATCTTTCTAGTTGATCCGTCACTAAATGCATAAGCTTTGATGAGGTATGAAAATAAGATTGTATGCCTTCAACCCTTTTCTCTCATTACTGCAACTTCTCCCTTGGTTGTTGATTCTCTATTTGGATTTGCTAATTTATAACTTTCAATTCTTCTAGTGCTTTTATTTTCAAAACCTTGCCCATGGTTGCTTTGTGTCAATGTGAACCTTGTTGATGATATATCTCTTGAATAGAAATATGACCCATAATCACTTAGCCTATGGTCAATGCGAATCACTAACATGGATGTATTTCAAATTTTAATATGGAATTTAAATGCTCATAGGGTGTTGGTTTAATTCACCTTGTTGTGCTATGTTTTGACGAATTCTTGTGGTGTATTATCTTACAATGTGGCTCTGTAAGACACTCACGATTGTGTTATTGCCATCTTCAAATATTGTCATGTATTTAGAAAATGAATACAAAACAAAAATTTGTGCAATCACACACCATAGAACACATGTTTTACCTTGGAAACTCAAATTGGAAATCTAACATCAAAGAGGAGGCTTGCTCGGCTCCAAATATTCTCATGAAACATTAGATTACAAAGTGGCATCAATTAGAGAGTCTATTATTCTTATGCTAGTGACATAAGGAAAAAAGAAAGGGTAATACCCCTAATCTATTCTTGACACACTCAACGAGTGATACATGAATACAACACACCTTGTGTTCTCTAGATTATGACCAAATAATTTCAACAATGGATTTCTTTTATTTGGGAAAAAGAGACAACATCCAAACTACAAGAGTTCTCTTGGTGTTTGTCCCTTTGTTATCAAATCTTGGCTTTTGCAAACACTGTAAACATTGGGATGACTTATCCTTTTCCACATGGAAAATAGATCCCCTTCATAGTCACTTAAATCATAATGTGCTCTCTCTTCAAAGGTAGTGTGGGCAACTTCGCGATTTGGTTTTATATGCTTAAAAAAAGATTACAAAGTGTCAATTTAAAAAGATTTAACATGACTCTATTGTTATTGTTTTATGAATGGAAAAGTGAGCTCTTTTCCTCTTCAGGTGGAAATATTAGATTCTTATTTGTAGTGCCTCATTGCTAGAGACCCTTAGCATGAACCAATGACACACTCTCCAAGAGTAACCTATAGAACCCCCATCAAACCCATCCTTTTGTGTCTTCGAATGTAATAACTTTTGTGGTTACTTAGAGGGCAAATACTGTAGGGATGATTATAGAAGCCTTTGTGCTAAACCATAACCCCTTCTTCTTTGCTTAGATTCCAAATGACCCAAGAAAATTTTACATAACCTTTCCTAGTCAACGACCCTTCTTTGTGCAATAAATGTCCTTTTGGCCTTCTCCAAATTTTCCATGTGGAGGCCTTCGATTGGTCACCCCATACATGTGGCATTGCCCTATGTGGTCATGTTGTTTCCCATTCAACAACATCCTTCTTTGTCTTGTGTTTTTATTTCTTTCCTCTATGTGAATACCTAGTTGTTTTGTGCTTTGCATGCCTTTGTTGTGCTTTGTTCCACACTATCCTTTGTCTTAGTTGAGTGCGACATGTGTTGCCAAAGTTGCATGCACTTGGCTTTGTACAACCAAAAACATTCATGTGCTTATTGTCTTTCCAATTTCTAAGCTTTGGTCCATGTTTTGTGTAGAGCATGGAGGACTTCTCTTTTCTTTTGTGCACCTTATGATGTGTCTCCAAAGTTGCATGCCTTTGTAGAGTGTAGAGACTATTTGACTCTGTACAACCAAAAACCTTCATGTGCTTATTGTCTTGCCAATTGCTAAGCTTTGGTCCATGTTTTGTAATGTACCAATACCTTTATATGACTAGAACTTTGCATAGATTTCTTTGCCTTGGCCAAATTCAAAGGAATTTGTGGGGTTCCCTCAGGGCTTTGGATTAGGTTTCATTAAGACATGAAAGTCATGCTTAGAGCTTGGAAATTCAGAAGTGTTATTAAGCACAAAATAACCAAAGAAATAATTCCTTCCATATCAAATATTTGACAATCTAATTTGAATTCACTTCCATTCCAATGGAAGGACTTCTGTCCCTAAAATATGTCTTTTATTAATGGGATTTATGCAATTTGAATTTGTTGTCTATGGGTGAATTTACACCATTCTTTGGTCTTTGGAGAGATCTTGGAGGTTTATATTCCCAAATGGGGCTACATCATTTTAGCTTATTCCATTATACCTTAGTTTAAGAAGGCATAAAACAAACATTGTCTATTCTCCTTTGCAAACTGGTATGTTGGATTTGCAACCATCTTGTTCAATTTTCCACAAATTATGTAGGTGAAACGAAATACTTGAGCAACAATCTCCCACATGCAAATTTTTATATCAGGGATTTGAGCATGTTTAGTGAACAAATTGCAACATTCTCCATCAATGAACTTTGTCATCTTGTACATCTTCCAAATATTGTTTCTTTTCATAAATGTTCTTCATGTCTCACTAAACATTAATGAAAATACAATAATAATGCCATGACTATATTGACATTTTTTTGTTTTTTGTTTTTGTTTTTTGGAGGCACTTATGGAACTAAAGAAGCTTTGATGGTTCATCCGTCCACCATGGTAGGATAACATGTGCTTAGGGAGTCATGTTATTCCATCTTCTTGGGTTTTCCTCACTAGCCTATAGAACCTTGGTGTGAAAACCTTTCCTTACTTTGTTGCTTTGGTTTCAATGTCTTGAGATAACATGGTGCATAGACAACTATGCATCTACAAACAACAATTGGAAAATGTCAAAGAAAACACAACAACAATAAAATTTGAAGCAACACTATTAGCTACCTTAGAAATGTGATCCCAGCATTATTGCTTTGAAGTGGTTGAGTCTTAAAGAGCCATTCAAGTTAGCTTATTCACTATACTACAAAATTTCTTCATTCATGACTTCTTGTAGCTTAATAGCTCCAAGGTATTAGTGTCTAACTAGAAAAGTAAATGCTTGAGCTTGAGAGGCTTTTAGATAGTGGGCCCATATAATTCATTGGGATAAGAAGATTGGATATTGATTCATATTTGTTTATTCGATCCATATTCAAATGTCATGGAAATTGAATGCATGTTGATGACCTTAAAAAGCCTTCTCTTAATTATGGTACTTCTTTACTAGCCTCTTCTTTGGTGTAAGAGTCATATTTGGTTGCCACTATCTCTTGGAATGGATATGCTAGTATGCATTCCAACCCAACCCTTTGCTTGATAAGCTTGTCTTGTTCTTCTTCAAGCTACTTGGCTGCAAAACGACTTAAGACATTGTTACATTGCCTTTCTTTGTTAAAGACCCTTCTTTGTGGATGAGATGACATTTTTTCCTTTTTCATTTTTACCATGCGGTGACCTATAATTAACATCGTTGTACACATGTCACCACTCTATGTGGCCATGTCACCTACTAGCTAAGCATAGAATATCTTTGTCTTTAGGGCCCTCATTCTTTCTTCTATGTGGAGGTTTGGTTATTTTGTGCTTCACATTCTTTTCCTATGCTTTGCTTCAATTACCCTTTGTATCAGGGGATTTGTGAGGTGTGGAGTATGGTGACGACTTTCCATTTAATGCCTCTTTTCTTCCATTTAGCTTGAGTTGCATTTCAAGCTTAACAAGCCTTCAGGGAGTGCAAAGATACCACTATTCCACACAACTAAAAAACTTTTTGCATTTCTTGCTTTGTTGATTTCTAAGCCATTCCCCCATGCTTTGTGCAGAGCATGGGGAAACAAGCTCCATATGTTTTTATGTCCATTTATTTTTGCGACTAAAATTCAATGTAACCTTAGCCAATTTAAAAAAAATTTCTAGGCTTCTCTCAAGGATTTGAATTAGGCTTCACCAAGGCTTTAAGCATGGAAATTCACAAGTACACTTGAGTACAAAATAATTAAAAAATAACCTTTGGTGTATCAAATCTTTAAGGATCCAATTTAGATGAAAAGGAAAATTTGAGAAGAGTCTAATTAAATAACATTTTCATCCATTATCCCATTGGATGGGGTGACAAGGATGAATCATGCTGACCTTGTATTACCACCCGTAGGTCATCAAAGGCAACACCTAGAGGTGGTCAATGACATGGGAAATGATGCACACAACATGGAAGATGGCCATACAAAATTTCTACCAAATAGTTCACCTATACAATATGCACAAATAAGAGATTTAGGGCATAACAAAAGGTCAACAAACATTCTAGACCCATGCCTACTAATGAAGGCGAAAGTACACTAGTGCAACTGATTCTCATTCTATTTATGATTAAAGGAAAATTATTTTATTCTTCATTGAGCTCCATTAAATCCAATATTTCTTCGACATCCAAAAACCCAACCATCCTAGTTGTTTTAAATTTTTTTGTGTAACTTGTTTCATAGAATTTAGGGGATGTTGGATATCGACTACATTTCCCTTTTTACCTAAATCTCAACATATTCATGCAATGTGCCCATGATATTTCTCTTAAGTGAACACAACTCATCCTTGTTTCTTTTAATTTTGAATGTTGTTGAAAGGAAGAAACCAAATATTCAACTAATAACAAAGTCTACCAACAATTTCCTTCTCTCAACTTCAAGAAAGCTTGTGAGGTTTTCAAATTCTACATTGAGGGCCACTTCAGTATTCTAAGTTTTACTTCTATCTATTATTTGGAAATTTGTATTTCATGCTTTACAATGGGTGGAATGGGGGAGGGGCATCTAATCTTTGAACATCATTTTCCTTTAAAAAAAATGAACTTTTATTCCCCCCCTAGTATAGCATAAGTAGCTACTAGTTGTTGCAATATGTCAATTTTACTATCCCATTTTCCTCAAACCTTCTTCAACCTAGAATTATATGGAAAGTTTTTTTGTCTATTCTAATCAATCATTGATGAGAGATTCTTGGAGAATATACACACAAAATTCTCATTGAATGTTGTCTTTTTGTAACTTTGTGTTGAAGAATTCCTTCAATGAGCAAATTATTCCAACAATTACAAAAACCTTGTTAGCAATTTCCCACGATTAAAAAAATTAAACTCATTTTCTCCAAACATTTTTTCTCACCTCAACCATAATTTTAGGTTTCCTTTTCTTTTTAAGGTACTTTTGGTGCTTCATAAATATGGCTATTAAACCTTCTCATAGCCAAAAATTGTGAAAATAATATCTCTAGATTTAGAATATCTTCTAGTTTACCAACTTTTTTTTTTTAAATTTGAAAATTGCATTTACCATTCACTTACATAATTCACCAACGTATCTCACATAACTAAATGCAAATTCAAAACCTTAAAAAAGATTCAATCCCATAACATCCCCACTTCAATGCTTTGATTATCTAGAATCCTTTTTCCTTTCATTTTAATTTTTCCCAAATACATTTTTCAAGCATCCTTATTGTACTTAGCATGATGTGAAGTCATATAGTCATGTTTAAAGGTAGTCAAATCCTCTCATGATATTTCTTCAACTATTAGTTTGCATTTTTTAATTTGTGCGAAGACTCAAGCTAATAACTTATTCAAATTATGAAATTCCATATCTTTAACCATATTCACACGGGCTTAAAACTCTTCTTCATTACCATCGCTCATGTACCTTTTTATTTCATGTACATTTTTATTTCAGGAACTATTTGAGGGGGTTCGGGCTAGATTCCTAAATCTCAACCATAAGGATTAAATCCAATGATGAGGCTTAGTTAGACTCTTCTTTATTTGGTGTGGAATAACCCTATGAGTTAACGAACCAAAGGGTTTTATTAGTTTAGTTCAGTTTTGTTTTGTTTTTTTATTTTTTATTTTTTTATTATTATTATTATTATATATATATTTTTTTATAATAAATATAAAAGAATAAATCAACCTTATGGATGGAAAGAAATATGTTTTTGTAAGATGATCTATAGGAATAGTCAATGAAAACGACTATATAAGAAGTAATTCATTTACGAATTAATTATTGTGTGGTAATATTTAAGAAATATAAATACGATTGAGTTAAAATAGATAGAAACATATGTTAGTATTGAAAAGTAATTTTAAAAGCATTTCATATATTAAAACAAAAACAAACTGAAAAAATAAAATAAAATAACAATTCATTAGAAGTGTTGAATAATACATTCAAATGTACACGATAATTTAATAAATTGAAATTCTTACTAGATGTTTATGGCATTTAATTTGTTGTAAACTAATCCACAATATAGAATATATGCACATAAAATTGATTAAACCAAAAATTGCCTCGACTCCAAGAGGAGTTTCTAAATTAAGTTTTGAATTACTTATTTACTATAATAATCTTCTATCTCTCCAGAGACAAAAGAGTTGTAACACACCCAACCTCTTGTATGACTTTAATAGGATGGGTTCATCAAAAAATTGCTTTTAAACCTTAATTCGAAACTAATTTCGAAGGCCACCATCATCACTTGCACATCAAGAGATTTCCATTGATATAAATTTGATTGAAATTTGAATCTAGGTACAAAGATGTAGCCTCCTCAGGATTTTCTCCTCCTCAACCATTTGAGCTTCCGCACAAAGTCCATGTGGTAGGTGACATGACACTTGGTGTCTATGTAACCAAGGATCCATGCGACACCTGGAAGTAGTACAATGCTGTCACTACCTTTGCTTTGCCCCCCTCTCCCCCTTATCTTTTTTTTTTCTTTTTATTTTCCACCACTAGATTGAGCCTAGGCTAGGGTTAGCCCTAATAATATGCCCACCAGTGGAATGCTATCACCAAGATTGTGCGAAGCTCAATCAAGCTTGGATTCCCCTTATAGGTTTTAACCTTGTACATAAATTACTTGCAAATGAATTCTTAAAAACAGAAAATATACAATGGTGCGAACTTAAAAAATATACACAAAGATTTTGTCCTGGAACCCAAACCGGAAAAACCAGATTGATTTTTTATTATTTTTCTTTCAATGTTACAATACATTATATACATGCCGAGGCATTCATAAACCCCAATCCATTAAATCTATATTAGAACATAACTATAGTTCCCTTGGCCATATCTACAAAATACCATGGGAAAAAAACCATCATGCCCAAAACCATGGGTATGTCCACCCACCATCCTTGGGTTTGCCCCCCATCCTTGGGTCCACACAACCATTATTGGGTCCACATAAAATTTAATTTCCCAGGGCACTTCCCAGGACGTTGTGTATGTTGGAAATAATACTGAGAGGGGGGTGAATCAGTATTATCAAGTCAAATATTCATTTTTCAAAATCAAATGATATACGCTACTTCTGTTAATTAAATCCGCGTATATACGCAATTATGCAGAAGGAAACCCGCGTGTATAATGCAAAATTTTAATTTACTTTATCTTTCTGATGTTGATTGTTAATCTGTGATTCAAAAGCAAATAACCAGTAACCAGAAACAATAAAACAGAGCAGAAAGACAATCACACACAAGAACATAAGATATAAGGTGGAAACCCAATGTGGGTGAAAACCACCTGCTGCAATTCGTCTCTATCTTCTCTTTAATTAGAAACTTATTTTTACAATTGTACTGGTGCAGTCCTTTACCAGTACGCAGGCTGCAACCTGCAGAGAGCTACAACCCTTTCTCGTTTTTCCAGCTTCTCCTGGAAGGGAGCTACAACCCCCTTTGCTCTTGCACTAGCCAAGATACTAGTACGTAGGTGCTGGCCTACAGAAGGCTGCAACCTTTTCTTTCTTTCAGGGACCACGTTTCATAAATTTTCAGACTGGATCCACAAGTAACATCAATCAAGCATCAAGAATTTCTGTATCACCCAATAACCTTTTCACCAATCAAAACTGAATCAAAATAAACACTTCTCTGACGACTGTACCCAGATCACAGTAACAGTAACCACACACCAAATTTGAACCCAGAACACTGCAACAATAAACAGAAGCAGCAAGATCACAACTCAAAATATATACGCTACTTTAACAGCCTGAAACCGGTGTGCATACGCTTATGCGTATGGAACAACCTGCGTATACGCTGTTTTAATTCACTGAACCAACGTGTATACGAGCCTTCGCTTCACTGAACCTGCGTACAGATCTATAAAAATAATTCTCTCTTTCAGATATTCAAACACCAATTAACCCAGATTATCAATTTTATAGATCAAGAAAGCGCCTCATGTAACAGATCAAAATCATACATAGATACTATCATTCATGCTTAAAGATTATGATCCATCAAGAGAACTTATCCTTCTCTTTGCGCTAAGGTTCCTCCTTCATTCAGATCTAGATCTGCACCATAACCCAATTACAAGTATTCCGGATCTAGCACTTTATCAGATATTCAACAATAATTCAGATGATCTTTTGCCACATGCTCTCCTTCCTCTTTTATAGTTTTAGGCCTTCCACAATACCACGGTCCAAAACCATAATAAACCAATACAACGACCCAATACTTGGGATTAACACTTCTGACGAGGTACCATGGTCCAAAACCATAGGTTCAAATACCAAGGACTAACTACCACGGACCAAAGGTAAGTTCTCCAACATATACGCGCTTTTTCTTGCATGAAAGTGCGTGTATACCCATACGCGTCTTTGAAACGTCTAACCCGCGTGTATACGCGTCTTCGTCTAGATGAACCTGCGTATATGCCTTTTCCTTCATTCTGAAAGCCTAAACTGAGATCAGTTACCAAAGAGAGTTTCCATCAAGGACAACAGTGTAGGGGGGCTATCACCCCGCTACAAACCTGTGCCATAGCTCCAAACCTGTGCCATAATGCCAACAGTGTAGGGGGGCTATCACCCCGCTACAAACACCCCGACATGGGGGGGCTACAACCCCCCCACTGCACCCGTGCAATGTAACAATGTAATGCCCCACTTAAATCTTATCCTGCAAATTTTATTAATGTTTACATTATCTGAAAATATTGAGAAATATTGGTCTAATATAAAATTCATGATTTCTATTATTCAAATTCCCAACTTACAATCTCAAATTGAATCTTAGGTAGGATATGGTCTCCTTCCATTCAAATAATATATGTACTCATCTCACATTCCCCAATGTACCCTCACATTTACTAGGGAGAAGACATGGTCCTCTCCAACTCATTATCAATATATATATTCATCTCACATTCCCCAATGTACCCTCACATTTACTAGGGAGAAGACATGGTCCTCTCCAACTCATTATCAATATATATATATTCATCTCACATTCCCTAATGTACCCTCACATTTACTAGGGAGAAGACATGGTTCTCTCCATTTAATTACATCTTACATTCCCCAATGTACCCTTACATTTAATTTGGAGAAGACATAGTCCTCTCCATTTAATTATCAATATATATATATATATATATTCATCTCACATTCCCAAATGTAATTTCAGATTTACTTGGGAGAAGACATGGTCCTCTCCCATTAATTTCCCAATTTTATATTCATGTCACATTTCCAAATGTACTCCTAGATTTACATGGGATAAGAGAAGTCAACTGTAAGGATAGATGAGAAGTTAATGACATTAATGAGAGGTGGTTGAGATGGAGAAGAGAGGGAGGGTATAAAAGGGAAAGGGGAAGGGGGAAAAGAGGAGGTTGGGCCTTGCTTATGATTTTGGGGTTGGTTGTGATTTTTGGAGACCTTAGGAACCTGTGGAGGTTTCTTGGGTTTTTGAGAGGAGGGAAATATTGTTCATCTTGGTCTAGATCATTCATCTTGGACACACACACTACCCCTGGTTGGACTTGGGTTCGGAGGGCTAGGGAGCCTGTGGAGGTTTCCTGGGCTAGGAATTATTTCCTAGTTGGCTGGGAGGTAAATCCAGTTGGGTCAGTCAAGAGAAGCGTTCAACAGGAGTAACAGCTCAAAGACATCTCCACCAACCACTGGTACAGGTATTCTTCTATAGATTACTCAGGTAAATTTATTAAAATAAAATGTTCTCCATAAGTTATAAGGATTAGAATGTAAATGGTAAAATTTTATTTGTTTAAAAATCTTGTAAGAAAGTAAACTATCGCCTCTTATTCCATTTAAATTCATCAGAAATAGATCTATTAGAAGACCCTAGGATAGGGCTCTTACACATGGTATCAGAGCTTTGGTTCAAAATCTAGACCCAAATCCCACTAAACCCCAAATACCGCTAGGAGGGCTTGAACCATTTTCGAAAATGCACTCTCTTCATTAGAAAGTAGATCCTTAGGAGTATCAAATTCCAAAATCTGACCAGCTTCAAGGACTATGCGGTCACAATCAACAATAGCATTAATTCGATGAGTAATGACAAGCATTTTACAAGACCTAAATTCGTCATGGATGGTCCTTTGGATAAGAGCATTTGTTGCAACATCCACGACTGCCGTGGCTTCATCAAGACTTAAAATCTTTGATCGCCAAAGCAGGGCACAAGCAAGGCTTAGTAGTTGGCGTTGGCCCACACTGAAGTTATCACCAGCCTCGGAAACCTCAATATCAAGTCCCAAATTGGCTCATAAACAAGCTGGTAAGACCAACAACATATCTATCTATATCCCTCAAAATCTTTTGCAAATCTGTTGATAATTCGTCCAATTGGATTGGTCTGGAAGAATGACATCGGAGCCCTCAAGATTGAACTGAGCATAGTGTCATGCAATTGCTTAGCAGCACCTGCTTTTACAATATCTTTCCCTCGCTGTCTATTATCCAGTGTCTCAAGTCTCACACCCAATCTTCTAGGTCTAATTTCAGTCCTATGTTCAAATGGTACAACAAGGAGTGCAAATCCTTTCATAAACACCTCCATTACACCCACTCTATTGTAAAAATCTTAGAAGTGTTTCCACCACAGAAGCATCTCTCCATAGCATAAAGGAGACTTGAACTGTGTACCTCACTGAACTGTGGTACACTCTGTTATTTATTTTCAGATTTTTATGGTATCTGTCGCATTATTTATATTGCAATGACTACATAAATGACGTTTGGATGACTTATGTTAATTTTCGTGATTCCCGAATTATTCTGTTTAGATTATTGAATTTGATTTTTATATTTAGTGTGAATGATACCACGCTAAAATATATTGTTTATTTGTAGAAACAATTTCTGAAATAATAATTAATTGGTTGAAATACTCTGTTTCTCTTCAAGAATTTGAGTTTAGATTAAAAATTCATTAGTTACTTGTTGTATATTTGGAAGTGTAGAGGTCTTTTTAAATATATGGCATGTCTAGAGAATTTGTCCATACTCGAGATGTTAGTCAGATTCTTACGTATTCTAAAGACAACCCATCGAAGTGTCTATCTTTTGGGCTTTTATGTGATATTGCAGCTTCTAAGACGATGCTTGGTGTTCAAAATGCATTTTGTCTTAAGGTCATTAAATGTCACACAGTGAGTTGACTCTGGAAATGTAGCTCTGTTGAGTGGTTTTGAAAACTTTTTGTTTATCGCAATTCCATTTTTTTTGTCTGTCACAATAGTTAATGAAATTAGGAGATTTATTTCGTTATATGTTTTTAATTGTATGGTGCATTTTTTTTAGGATGAGGTAAAGTTTCATAAGGATTGATCCTGAAAACGCCTTAAATGAATTTCATTTTCTGGAATTTCTATTTTGGGCAAAATTTGTGGTTTAACATCCGATATATATGTAAAGGAAGCTAATTTATATTATTTTCTGCAGACTGTATTACATAGACAGTAAAGGAAAACTTTGATCATTTGCTTTTCTCTATATGGAAGATTTTTATGTTCTATGATAAATTAATATCTTTCTTTGTATAAAAGCCCAATATTATTTGCTACTTTCATTATAGTTTTTATTTTGAAAAGGAAATATTATTATTATTGAGTGAGACATGGAAAGAGGTATGTTACCCTTTTTATTTTATACTCTTTCTATTTGGGTTTGTTTTTGTGGTCAGAGTGAGTTAGATCACTCGCTGATACAACCAAGTGTTGCCCCCCTTTATACCTTTAAACATAAATTTTATTCTCACTTGGCCTTGTGAGCTGGGAGGATACCAACAAAGCAAAAATAGAGGACATAGGGCACATTTTGTTGTTTTATTGCAGGGAATTGATATACGTGGCAGTGGTTCAATATTAAGCATTATTCATCATTATTGAAATTGTTCTCTCATGTTTGCACATTTCCATTTGAAGTTTCATATTTTTCTATTTGTCATTTCCTCACCATGTATGGGAAGGGAAGAAATGTCAATGTTCGTTGGCGAATCATGAATGTCAATTGATGGATGCATGGACATTGGAATGATTAGATTCATTCCAGTGGTTCAACTTTAGGCATTTTTCATCATCAGGAACATTCTTCTCTCATTGAGTCTCCACATCTCAATTTCATTAAGTTTGAAGTTTCACATTTTTCTATTTGTCATTTCCACACCATGCCTGGAAAGGAAAGGAATGTCCATGTTCAATGCTGGATCATGAATGGATCTGAAGATATATTTGAATTATTGCTCATTTACATCAATGTCAGGGATTTCTTCCCCATATTTTATTGCATATATCAAATTGATATCTGGATCCCCGATATACCTTCCTGTCCCTGCTTTTGAAAAGTTATCTGCCCACACCCATTCCCTTCTGCTTCACATACATATACGCTGTTAACTTGGTAATTTTTATCTGAAATATCTTCTAACACTAAATGGCACTAGCTTGCCATAAGATATGATTTTCCTCCTTTTGTGATAGGATTAGTTATCTATTCCAGGGACTAGATCCTTAAGGTTTTGATAAACTCTTTGTGTCAACCATATGAAGTTCCATTTGGCCTTGTAAAACTCAAAATACCATCTAAGTTAAGTGACTTTCTTTAACATTTTATCAATCTCTCTCAGGGAAATTGGCGATTAACATTTGGTTTCCTTTGGAATTACATTTTGATAGGTTTTAATTGCCAAAGTATGCATCATTATCATCTTGTAGTCCTGATAAACCATGCTTGAACAGTTTCACACTCCACTATGAGGCTATCTATCAATTGGTATATTTACTATCCACTCAAGATATGTCTTGCTGCAAATCATTTAAGAATTGTTTGAAGGGTCTATCACCAACTTTGAGTAAGTGCAACTTAGCTTTGATATGTGATCTGTTTGGTTTATGATTCATTGTCATGTATACTATATGTCTTAGCTTTATAGCTCTTGTTTGATTTATTATTAAATGATTATGCCGGTTTGGAATGGTAATCATTCTAGTTGTCTCTTATGCTTAGAGTGGCATTAAACATTTCAAAGCACGTGTGTAATAAATGGTCACCAATTTGTTTGAGTTTGGTGATAGCATTCCTGATCATATAATTGGAGATGAGAAATGTGTTTTTGAGATTCCTCATCACAGTTGGGAATGCAATCAAATCTACCAACAAGATAACAATGTCAGTCCATGTGTTTAGGGTACATAAAACTGATGGGATTGTTCTCAATAATCAAGCTCGAAGACTTTTGCTTTGTAAAGGGTTTATTTTTATATTTAAGGTTTGAAATCAGGAGCAATGCCTCCAGAAAATTGTATGGATATCTATCTCAAGTCTTTTCGAAGTTGTTGGTTAGGACCTCTACCATTCCCGAAAATATAACTATTTCGTACTTGATTTTCTATATGTAGAAAGTTGTCAAGCTTATACATGGGAAACATTTGGTCTGAGCAAAATTTGAATGGCTTTGGTTGAGGTCTAAATGTTCTTATTGTCAATGATAACAATATTAATCATTGTCACGGATAAGCTACTAGAAATGCTGGGGTGCCAGACAGTTATGGAAAACTCAGGTTACCTGTGCTTAATAATGAATAAGTGCATGAATGTTTGGTGTGAGAAAAGTTTGAATGGTTTGTGTGAGGTCTAAATGTTCTTATTGTCAATGAAGGCTGTATTTATCATAGTAACTGACAAGCTACTCAAAATGATGGGGTGCAGACAATCATGGCAAATTCCATTTCCATGTGCTTAACACACTTATTTCTACCCATGAGTGCAGTCCATGTAGTTTGTTTAGAATTTTAGATGAATGCATGACATAGACCGAGGGATAGAAGTTACAACCAAAGAGAGACCTTCTGGTGGTTGCATTGATGGTTAAATATAGACAAATGTGCTTGAGATAAGCATGTTTGTATTGGAATAGTTGGTGATCTAAGGAAAACCACGAAACACATTCTCCAGGTAGCCCTGGGAATTCAGTTAAACAAGTTATATGTTTGCACCATAATTGAGAGTTTCTGAAAAATTACTTTTAGAAGTTGGCAAACCAAACATGAAAAGAGGCAGGGGAAAGAAATGACTTGACATTCATATTCACACTCTTTATCTCATGAGAAACATAGGTGGGCACATTCTGGTCTAAAAATGAAAGATCCCATTTCCTTTGCTTTAAACTGAGAATATTTGGGGCATTTATGTAAATGCAAGTTTTTAGTATCTTTGATCCCCTTTGGCAGATTGTTGATAAATAATAGGGCCCTAAAATGCATTTTGAAGCAAAATTTGCGGCATAAAAGAAAGCTCTAGGTTGTCCAATTTCTTAACTAGTTTTTTGTATGGATTGTTTCACTAGATGGATAGCTATTCTGTGTGGAAAAAATGGAATTTGGAATTCTGCATGGGCTAGATGTGAAGGTAGCAAATCCTAATGAAGCAGTTTTCAAAAATCTCTGCATGTAGTGTGTATTCAAGCCTTCATTTGAAGCTGAAAGACATTATGTTGTAATCTGAAAGAGGAAAAAAATGAAACGAGTCATTGAGCTAATGTGTATAAATTTTCATTTAGATGAAGATGAAGAAGGAAGTGCCAAGTAAATAGATCTTTGGTTGGGAGTTGTAGGATTATTTTCAACTGACATTCTTTTCTCAATTACTGCATGTTTAGGCTGTTTAAAAGCCTTATTTTCTAGGGTTTTTTTTTTTTTTTTTTGAACAAGGATTTTGCTGACAAGATTGTTGATGAATGTATATAAAATTTCATTTAGATGAAGATGAAATTGATGCAAGACCAAAAACTCCCAACTACTATGATTCCTCAAGAAAGATTCTGCAAATAAAATCTTGAAACCGCTTAGAGTATAGTTTAGGATTGACTGCAGATATTGAGAGGGAATCAAACTGAAGGGACTTGCAGGCATGCTCGAGTTTCTTGCTGATATCATAGTCTTGAAGGATATCTATGATTCCAAAGTGCAACACCTATCATAATATTGCTGTGTGTAAAACAGAGTACTTGAATACCCTTGTTCATGTGTTAGATTAAATATTATAGTGCGATCCATAAAATCATTTTATACATCCCAGGAACACTTCGGGTAGTTTGTCATTCAAGTGAAGTGGCAAGTAGTTTGTCATTCAAAGTAAAGTGGCAATAGATGTTTCTTCTTAAAAAAATTGTGTGCCATTTGGAGAATTATTTTGGTTTATAGTTTGACTGGTTAGTGCCATACGTATTTTAGATGTCCATGATTTTAGATATGTCAAGCTACCATTCAAAGGGGGTTAGGTATGTTACAAAGAACCCCAAACCTGCATCTGTTCCAAAAGTGGGTTGGCATTAATAACAACTACTTCTATCAGGCCTTGGTTTTATCGTAGTTGAGATTTTAACACCTGTTGTAACTACATTTTTGTTAGTGTACACAAACATTTTCTATGTTCAGTAACTGCTCGGTATATTAATCCAATTTCTTTTGTAGATTAATTTGATTCTGTTGATTTGTGTGGACATACAGGATTATTCAAAATTTAAGATAAAATGTGTATTATAGATGTTTCTAATTTGCTGTTGGTTTTATCTTTTGAATTGGATATGCAATATTATTCAAAATATAAAATCAAGTGTGTAATGTACATGTTTCTAGTATTTTGTTGGTTTTATCTATTTGCAGTGTGTGGCCTTGAGATTTTAGGCATTTTTCCATTTGGGTTTTTGTTGAAGTCGGTAGACTCTTGGGGTTGGAGTTATTTAATATTTGGTATGTGTGCCAACTGCATGTGAACATTTCAGGCTAACATGAGTGGATAGGCTTTTGGGATGTGAGCTGTTTGATGTGTCTAGGAAATGCTATGTGATGTCGGGGTCAGCTATTTGTTTGCCATTTGGAGTTCGAAGTATTTGGTGTTTGAGTGCAATGCATTCGGGCATTTGCTGTTTAGATAGAGTCTATAATGGTTGCTTTTCTAAGTTTCAACTATTTTTTGTTTGTGTGCAGTACACATTATTAATTAGCTACTTGAGTTTCTGTTGATAAAATGAGTACACGATTATGAAATTGTACACACTCTCAGATTATCAATTGGATATTAAGTAAGCTGGTGTGTGGGGTTAGCTAACATAGCCAGCCCTTTGGTGTTTGAGCTGTTTCAGATGTGCTTGTGGTATAGGCCCTAGTGACTTGCAATCAATTGGCTAGAAATGGGGATTTTGGAATCTTTATTCCATGGTGCATTTTATGTTTGGATTACTTTTAGAGTATTTTGGCCCTTGGAGTTTAGTAATCTTCCTTTTGGTAAATGCTGAGACAAAGTTAGAGGATTTTGGCCTCTGAGTTTAGTAAACAACTTTCCTTTAGTAAATGTTTAGACAAAATTAGATTTTGTTCTGCACAATATGTTACAGCTAAAGCAATTTTTCCCTTTCATCACTTTTTGAGTCCCAACAAGCTGGTAATGGCCTTCTAAGAAACAGTCTGTATCGAGCCCCTTCTCTACGTAGAACATCATTGAGTCTCCTAATATAATATATCTTGCTATGCTGTTTTGATGTGACTTGATGGTGACCAATGAATGGTACCACATTTGTCCTTCATGAAAACCTTTCATAAACATGTGTATGTGGATGCTTTTGAAACCAAAGGTGCTTGAATACCTGAATCAATGTGACTTATGTGCTAGTACATTTGTCCTTAATGATAACCATGCATAAACGCCTGTATATGGTCTCACTTTATAAGCGAATGTGCTTGAATACCTGAACCAGTCTGTCCATGCGCACACATACTCTCAATATTAAATATTAATGTGCCTAAACGGCCTGGTGTTCGAATACCTATTCATATGCTAGATAAAATTTTATAGTTTGCACCTCATAAAACCTTCTATCCGTTAGAGAAACCATTCTACTAGTATTTAGAATGTTTGCTATCATAGATTGTCAAGCTGCACTAGAAAATAGATCAGGGTTACATTTACAAGGAACGCCAAACCTGCTGGAAAATTGCATTTATAAATTGTCTTTCTTAAGTGGTTTGGTGTTAACACCGATTACATTTATTTGGCCACGGGTTTCTTATGATTGAGATTCCTTTTATGTAAGAAAAGTTTTTGTTGGAGTTGCGTTTTTGACAGTGACAATCACAAAGATTTTTGTATGGGTAGTAACTGTTCATAACATTAATCCGTATTCTTTTGTGAATTAATTTGACCTTGGTGTGTGGATTATTATTCAAAATATAAAATCAAATGTGTATTATATATGTTTCTCTTACGCTATTGGTTTGTTATCTTTAGTAAATTCTCTTAAATTGTGTTTTCGATAAGCTGCAATTTCATATTTAGTATTAGATTCAACTATCACTCTGGAAAAATACAGTGGAGATCCATGAATTGTAGAGGATGTCGGAGAATAGAAGATTTGCTGTGATAGCAACAGAAGGCACAACATTAGGTCAAACTGGGAAAAACATCTCTTTCTTTCTTGAATTGGGAAGCATGATCGGAAGTATTCTGCATTCATTAGGTCAAACTGGGAAAAACATCTCTTTCCTTCTTGAATTGGGAAGCATGATCGGAAGTATTTTGCATTCGAATTTCATGTTCATATAGACAGAATTATGTCCCTTGTTAAAACTCTAATGCTATTGGTTAATGAGGTCAAAAGGATATTTAGGTATCCAAATTTAAATAATTCCACATTGGAATAGCTGTGACGGTTTTGTCTGTGGCACTGGCCATCTCCCCAAGCTTAGTCGACTACCGCTAGGGATGCTAATACTAGTGGAGTTCCCCAATGCTTCCTTCCCTCTTGTTGGAAGCATCTATTTCCATGTAGAGACCTCCTTCCACTAGTGATAACAACGCAGTGATTGGGGACTTGGGGAATTCTAGTGTAGGAAGTATCTATTTCCATGGGGAGACCTATTTCTGCTAGAAATAGAAATGTAGTCACTCGGGACTCCTTGATCATAGGAAGCAATTCCTTATAGTGGAATCTATTTCTTATCACTAATTCTGTTGTAGGGAAAAGTTTCCTATCACTAGATCTAGGATTCTATGGTGAGTGGGTTGAATTTCATTGTAGATAAATTAATAAATGGATAGCCACCCCTACAACACAATATTGTTGTAGGAATTTTTCATAATGCCATAATTCCAACAATTAGGTATTGGACCATTACACTTTTAATTTGAAGGGATTTTTGTAATTCAACTATCTCTGTTTTGAATTGAAATTTTCTCTTTCAAGTACTCTGGAAAAGATGTTTGCAATTTGCCCATTTGTAGAATGATATATTGGTGGAATGGTTTTAGCTTTGACATGATGTTGGAACAAATGGTATTTGTTGATGTGCTTGGTTCGATCATGGAATTTAGGATTCTTGGTTAATTTGACTGCAGAAATGTTGTCAATCAAAAGTGGAATTGCATTCACTTGTTTCTCTTGCAAAATCTAATATTTTCCTTGAGCTTCATGATTTTCTTTGTTGCCCTTATAGTGGAATCTCTAATTTTGTCTTTATAGTGGGACTTTTATATTCACTAAGGTTTTAAAGAAACTATATGCATGAAACTTATACTAGCACCTTCTAGTGGAATTGATAGTGCACTAATTCGTTGCTTGCCATTATTTTGGTTTTGGTACCACCTTATAGCATATCTAGGTTCAAATGCTATTTTCCATGATAGACAGTTGAATCTGTTTCAACTCTAATTGATTCGAGGAGTTCCACAAAGATGTCACATGAGCATTTATGATGCCCATTTTGACGTAGACAGCTACCTATGTTAAGGTTTTAATTTGCAGTTCCATGTTATTTAATTATGAACATTGTGTAATATTGATGCATTTGGTTGAACATGTGAAACTACTTAGGTTTGATTTTGATGATGGAATTATTTGATGTATGACTTCCTTGGTGATGATTTATCTAGTACATGACTTATCAGAGCTATTGCTGTTTCATGTATGGCTTAAGTGGATATGATTTATCTAATGAATGACGTAGTGAAACTATGATTGTTTCCAGTATGAACTACGAAATTGACACATGGATACTAGACCTAATAATGTGATGATTATACATCTTGTTGTTATATAAATGCATGAATGAGAGCTAACCCGTAGGGGGAAAGAACTATATGATAGTCGAGAGCTACTCTTCCATTGAGGGAAGGTCGAGACATCTCATGGGGAAGGTATAATGCACATTGTTCTATTACATTTGGTATCTACTTGATATGCACTCTTATGACATGAGTAAAATGAAAATGACAGGTGGCAAAGACTACCTGACTGGATTATTTGATGACAAGTCCAACTAGCTCTGTAGTGTGGTCCGTGTTAGGGCGTTGACCCTAGTTGTGAAGGAGGGTGGAGGCATTTCCCACCGTGTATCCTCCGAAACCTGGAATCATGGGAGGGCAGTGGTGGACACACTCCCCTAGACGTGTGATGACGATTTCCAGTTGCCTGCTGGGGAAGTTAGGTCGATGTATTCGACGCTTCCACCATTTCGGTTTTATCAGTGGTTAGTATGTTCGTTTCCACTGATAAAGCAGCAGAGGACGGATAGGTTGGGAATGAAAGTAGGTCAGGATGGATAGGAGGATATAGATCAATTGAAGACTCTTGATGGGAAGTAATGTCATTGTCTGACTTATCAAATTTTACTGCTATAACTCTGTTTTGCTATGCTTTCGAACTCCTTGTATCTTTTCATTCTAACTTTGGGATGAAGTTTTCTGAAGGAGGGGTGTATGTAATTCCCCACTTAAATCTTATCCTGCAAATTTTATTAATGTTTACATTATTTGAAAATATTGAGAAATATTGGTCTAATATAAAATTCATGATTTTTATTTTTCAAATTCCCAACTTACCTTCTAAAATTGAATCTTAGGTAGGGTATGGTCTCCTTCCATTATTTCAAATAATATATGTATTCATCTCACATTCCCCAATGTACCCTCACATTTACTAGGGAGAAGACATGGTCCTCTCCAACTCATTATCAATATATATATTCATCTCACATTGCCCAATGTACCCTCACATTTACTAGGGAGAAGACATGGCCCTCTCCAACTCATTATCAATATATATATATATATATATATATATATATATATATATATATATATATATATATATATATATATTCATCTCACATTCCCCAATGTACCCTCACATTTACTAGGGAGAAGACATGGTCCTCTCCATTTAATTACATCTTACATTCCCCAATGTACCCTCACATTTAATTGGGAGAAGACATAGTCCTCTCCATTTAATTATCAATATATATATATTCATCTCACATTCCCAAATGTACTTTCAGATTTACTTGGGAGACGACATGGTCCTCTCCCATTAATTTCCCAATTTTATATTCATGTCACATTTCCAAATGTACTCCCAGATTTACTTTGGAGAAGAGAAGTCAACTGTAAGGATGTATGAGAAGTTAATGACATTAATGAGAGGTGGTTGAGATGGAGAAGAGAGGGAGGGTATAAAAGGGAAAGGGGAAGGGAGAAAAGAGGAGGTTGGGCCTTGCTTATGATTTTGGGGTTGGTTGTGATTTTAGAATTTGTTGTGATTTTTGGAGACCTTAGGAAACTGTGGAGGTTTTTTGGGTTGTTGAGAGGAGGGGAATATTGTTCATCTTGGTTTGGATCATTCATCTTGGACACACACACTACACCTGGTTGGACTTGGGCTCGGAGGGCTAGGGAACCTGTGGAGGTTTCCTGGGCTAGGAATTATTTCCTAGTTGGCTGGGAGGTAAATCCAGTTGGGTCAGTCAAGAGGAGTGTTTAGCAAGAGCAGCAACTCAAAGGCATCTCCACCAGCCACTGGTACATGTATTCTTCTATAGATTACTCAGGTAAATTTATTAAAATAAAATGTTCTCCATAAGTTATAAGGATTAGAATGTAAATGGTAAAATTTTATTTGTTTAAAAGTCTTGTAAGAAAGTAAACTATTTCCTCTTATTCCATTTAAATTCATCAGAAATAGATCTGTTAGAAGACCCTAGGATAGGGCTCTTACAAACAACTCCTGAATCTAGTCGTGGAAAGAATATAACACATACCCCTACAAACACCCTGACATGGGGGGGCTACAACCCCCCCACTGCACCTGGTGCAATGTAACAACTCTTGAATCTAGTCGTGGAAAGAATATAACACATACCCAAAATTCTCCCACTTGTTGTTTTCTTTCCACATAGGGGGCCGTAGGATTACACAGTCATTGGTCCAAGTCTACGATTCCCATTGTGTATCTACACCAAGCAAACTTTTCAATGCTCACAAACTTTGTCAATGCATTTGCAACATTCTTCAAATTGTCCACTTTTTCTAGCAACACCTTTTTCTCTTCAACCATATCCCTCACAAAAGTAACACTGAACATCAATATGCTTGTCTTTGAATGATAAGCACGGTTCTTTGCCAAGAAAATTTCACTTTGGCTGTCATAGTTTATCCTTATAGCTAGCTATACCAACCCTATACTTGAACACAATATTTGCAACCAAACTGCTTCCTTGCTTGCATGAGTGGCTGCCATGTATTCAACCTCTATAGTTGAAAGTGCCACTATAGATTGTCTCTTTCTCATCCAACTGTCTGCTCCTCCAAATATGTTAAACACATAACCACTTGTATATCTTCTTTGATCTAAATCTCCATCCCAACCCACATCAACAAATTCACGTATGGCCAACATTTTATCGAATCTTGATATTCCTTGGTAGTACGAACCATAATCACTAGTGTCATGCAAATACTTGAAAAATCACTTCACTATTGTCCAACACTCCTTTCTTAGTTTTGACATATACTTGCTCAATACTCCCACTGAATATGCAATGCCTAGTATAACACATGCCATTGCATACATTAGGCTACCGACTGCACTCGCATATGGAAAACGATACATGTCCTCTTCTTCTTCCTGTGTCTTAGGACACTGTTCAACAGGTAACTTTACATCTACATGAATATGAACCTTCACTAGTTCACTATTCTGCATATTAAACCTATACAATATTGTCTCGACATACTTTATTTGGTTTAACCAGAGCTTCCTCTTTGCCCGATCTCGTTTAATTTCCATTCCAAAAATATAGTTTGCAACACCAAGATTCTTCATGTTGAATTTAGAGGACAATTGGGTTTTCACATCCTAGATAATTTCTTTGTCATTTCAAATCAACAACATATCATCCACATACAAGATCAAATAATAACATGATCACTTATTATTTTAAAATACACACAATGATTAACTTTTCTCCTTGTGAATTCAAGTCCCCGTACATATGTATCAAATTTTTGATTCCACATATTTAGTGATTGCTTTAACCCATAAAACTACTTTTGTTAACCTGCATACCAGTTCTTTCTTATCCTTCACAAAAAAGCCTTCTAGTTTCTTCATGTAGATTTCTTCTTCCAGATCTCCGTGAAGAAATGTTGTCTTCACATCCATATGTTCTACCTCAAAATAAAAAGCAACAACATCAGATAAAATTAATCTAATAGAAGCTAACTTGGCAACATGAGAAAAAATATCACCAAAGTCAATTCCAAACACCTGGGAATAATCTTTTTCTACTAACCGAGCTTTGTATTTCTCCACTTTGCCTTCTGCATTCATCTTCTTCTTAAACACCTATTTGTTGCCAATGGGTTTCCTTCAATTCGACAAGTCCACTAGATCCCAAGCCTCAATTTTATCTAAATATGCCATTTATTCATGGCCTCCTTCTAGAGTTTGCCATCCTCTAAATCCACTGCCTCCCTGATAGTTCTGGGATCATCATCAGTAATAGATAAATCCAAATTTGAATAGAAAGTAGATGTATTATACCTCTCTGGCCGCCTTCTCTCTCTAACTGATTTCCTCAAAACTAGAGTTTGCAATTCTTCCTCTTCTGTTTCCTTTTCTTCTGTAGAGTATGATTCTTCCTCCTTCAGTTCAAACTCTATTTTCTCTGGTTCCTTTTTCTTTGGTAGGAATTCATGTTTAATAACATCTTTCACTTCTCTAAACGCCACATCTCGACTGTACACAACCTTCCTTGTTTCTGGGTTCTAAATCTTGCAAGATTTTAAACCATCCTTATACCCAATAAAGGTGCACCTTTCAGATTTATTATCTAACTTGGTTCTTTTCTCCTTTGGAACATGTACATATGCATCATAGACAAATACCCTGAGATGTGAGAGAGGGTTTTTACCAGTCCATACCTCGTGGAGTCTTATCCTCCAACACTAATTAAGGTGATATGTTAAATAGATAACATGCAATATCCACTGCCTCTGCCTAGAATTCCTGCCCTAATCCAGCGCCATTGAGCATGCTTCTTGCCTTTTCCTTCAATGTCATTTTTATTCTTTCTGCAACTCCATTTTGCTAAGGTGTGTATGGAGTAGTCTTTTTTCATGTTATACCAAACTTCTTACAAAAATCTTCAAATTCCTTCTTGCAAAATTATGCACCATTATCTATCCTCAAAACCTTGATCTTCTTCTCTGCTTGATTTTCCACCAGAGCCTTAAATTCTTTAAACCTATAAAAGACTTCAGATTTCTTCATGAGGAAATATATCCATATATTCCTTGATAATTCATCTATAAACAAGACATAGTACTGTTGTTGTTGTGACAAACACCCTCCAAAATTTTACCCACACTTGAATTTTAGAGCCTACTGTGGATCTTGCGATCGCTCGTTTCATAGTCACTTCTAGCTTTGTTGAGTCTTTGAGCTCCCTTTTGGATTGGAAGTGTCGGAGTCACTTCCTCACACATGATTAGTCCTTAAAAAGTGCATGTGCATATTATTTTATGTAATGTTGAAAAATCACGGCACGGTCCATCAAGACTGTGCTTGTGCGATGTCCAATTCATATCGATAGTCAGTGTGCACTGACATTGACAATTTCTCACTTCTAGTTGCGTTTATAATCCTATTTCGGTGAGTTTTGAAAACTGTCGCTTTGCACACCTTTGTTTTCACGAGTGTTGTTTTCATATTTTCGGCTGTCGCCTTGACTTTCTTTCCCTTTAATTAGTGTCGTTTTCATGTTATCTTTACCCTAGCATGCGCTGTTTTTACCGTTGTTTGCATATCACAAGTGTCGTTCACACCTTTATTTTCATATAGCAAGTGTCATCTTTTGGCGTGGAAATTGCTGCTTATCGTGTAAATTAGAGTTTTGATTTATTTCAAGGGGAAATATTTGTGATAAATATTTTTTCTTATCATGTAGACATGTTCCACACTCATTTCCAAAGTTTCACGCATTGTTGCACAAGTGTTGTCACGGTCGTTGCAAAGTGTATCTTTAGTGACGCACTTATCGTAAAGTCGTCACATTGAGGGAAATATGTTGTTAACGTGTTCTGCATGATCTATGTTGTTATGTCATCAAGTGTTCTAAGTATGTGATCACAGTCAAGTCATATCCCTATTCACATCAGTCTCATTGATCCTAGACTTGGCCATTTTTTGGAAATTTCCCTACAACCTAGCCCGATCTGGCCTTCCTTAACTACGCATTCACAGTTCCAACCCTCAAGATACAACCTTTTCCCTTGAAACTACGCAATGCGCAGTTCCTACCTCCCAAGACTGTGTACTGTGCAGTTCTAGTGCTCAAGCCCGGACCTTGGCCCCCAAAATTGTGCAATCTAGCCCTCCAAGTTGGCCCCAAACTTCACATTGTGTAGTCTTTGAGCTCAAGCCCAAACCCTGAAATCTTGAATTGCATAACTGCAGAATCACTAGGTTTTCTTTGCCTCCCAAAACTGTGCAGTTGAATTAAATAGTGAAAAACCCTGAAGTCTGACTCATTGAACCTCAAAAATGCGCAATCTACCTGCACAATCTAGCCTGAGCTATGCATTGTGCAGTCTCAAGGCTTGAGCCTCAGCCTTGAGCTCTTAAAATTCACAATTTTTCAATCACCTGGGCTCCTTTTTCTTCCAGACTACGCAATGGGAAAATTCAGTGTTCAGGCCCTCATCCTAGTTCCATGAGCTCCCCAACTATGCAATATTTTTGTACAGTCCAAGCCTGAACTGCGCATTGCACAGTCTCAAGGCTCAAGCCTAATGTTGGCTTGAGGGAGCCTGACCCAGGTTCAGCGTTAAATAGCCAAACAAATCCCTACACCGCTGGTCCTTTGGGCATCAGCTTGCGGAGCGCGGATCGAAGTCTCACCCGAAGCAGTATGGGGGGACGCTGGAACCAAGTTTCCACACCCTGAGATGGTTGTGATGTCGTTTTATTCCTTCTATCCCACCTTCGCATAGGGTTCTTCGCTCTAGGGCCTGCGAGACGAGCCCTCTATTCCAAACTTCAGTACCTCTGCGAAAGGGTACGATCTTCCACTGTCTTTTCGGTCACTGCTCTTGCGTTGTCAGCCTGAAGCTTTTGTTGCATCGCTTGCAAAGTCACAAGCTTGCCTTCAATATTTCCTGTCACTGCCTAAGCTTCCTCCAACCAGGGCTTGAGTCGCACCTTCAACTCTGTTTCCTTGTGCAGCGCTGCGTCCACCTGTTCCTTCAGCTGCTTGGCCTCCTGCAGCTTGGCTAGCCTCTATGTCAATGCGATAGTTGGCGCTATGCCCTTAACTTCATCATAGCACTGTTGTAGCTCGCGTGCTTCCGTCTCCAGCCTCTATACATTTGGGTCCTCCTGCAAGCTTGTCGAGACCTCAAATGATTGCTCGAACAACTGCGTGCAGTCTGCTACTACACTTTCCACCACTGGGACTACCTCTGTGATAACGGTCGCCCACTATTCCTTTACTTCTGGCAGTGTGGAGGGCTGGGCCCTCAACTGTAACTCGTTAATTTGTAGGTTCAGTTCCAACTGAACCCGCTCCATCTCAGTCTGAGTGTTGCGCACCCCTGTGGCCAACTTGCAGATGAAGATCTCGACTGGCTCTTCCTCCAGAATGGCCAACTCCGAAACCATTCTGCATGCCTCTTCAATGACCTACATGATCTTCTTGCTTTGGTTGGTCGCCTCGGTCTCAACGGTGATGGTAACATTTCTCTGTAGGGCCATCTGTTCGTTGTTGATCTGCTGTTTGTTGATCACCTCGAGGGCGCGGTGTTGTCAGGCCCTCATTTCTGTAATTACTCCATCTTGTAAAAGGTGGAGTGCTTCACGCGGAAGCACTGCTAGGTTTAGCCCAACTACCTTCAAGGCACTGACAGTGGGCCTGTCAGCCTCATTGTCCATGGTCAGTGCTCCATCCGGCAGCACTATCACACTGGAAGCCTTCGTGCGCAGCATATCGGTAGCCTCTGAAGTGCCGATGGCCAAGCTGGTAGACACCGTACCATCCTGTGACGCACGGGTCTACAATTCCTGCAACCCAGTCTGGATAACCCCTAGTATGATTTACTGCTGCTGTTCAAATTGCTGTAGGGCCTTCGCGGTGACATATCTAAGTGTGTCATTGATATCATGTAAATTTCCCTCGGTCAATGTGATAGGGTCTAGCGAGGTCTTGGTCGCCTTGGATTTCTTTCTGGACCCTCCCTTCTCCAGCTCTCTTGGGAACTTAATGTGGGTGAACGTCTCCTAAGGGTCTGCACCACGCTGCTCTGTATCTTCCTCTTCAGTCTCAGGTCAAGGCGACTGCGTGCCTTTGTCAGAGCCCTGCTCTGTGCCACCTGTCTATTTTCTTGCCTACTCTGCTCGGGCCTTTTCAGTGGCCTCCTTTTTCCTCTTCTCGACCTGTTGTGCCATCTTTAGCTTGGCCTCCTCCTTCTTCTTCTGTGCAGTAGACTTGCTTCCACCCACCGCCAAGTCTGTGGTAGTGCGCCACTCCGACAGCCATTGATCGAGCACAACATCAATGGCATCATTTGTGGCCAGATACGACAAGTCATACCACTTCTGCGCAGGGTCCTTCCGTGCCATGATAGATACTCGATGGATATCGGCTTTGAACTCGGCATAAATCTACAGGTTAGCATACACCGTGGGCGACAATTGCGACTTGTGATTGATGGCCATCCTGGTATTCATTTCCATCAAGATCTAGAAGATCTTGCTGTCCCGAACTTGCTGCGCGTCCTTGGTCGCCCACAATGAATCGTACTTCCCTGCTTCAGGGAGGTCTGGTTCGACCGAAGGGAATTGGATCTCCTTTGGTATCTCCCATGCTACCAGCACAATCGACAGTAAGAGCCACACACAGTTGAATGTATTGCTTTTCTCTTGTGGTTTGCAGCAGTTCGCCAGGAACTCTCCGCGAAGGTAGTCCGACTAGTTAAACTAAAATCCTTCCGCGCACTGCTGTGCGAGTGTGAAAACGAGCGCAACACCTAATTAGTGTGGCACTTCCGCATCACCTTCCCTGCAAGGATCTCTATTGCTACTTTCACAACGAGGTCGCAGATGCTGGATATAGCGTACCTGCACGACTTCTTCACCAGCTTGAATTTCTCCTTCATTGATTCTACGAGAGCCTGCTCGCCACCCTTGCCACTGAAAATCATCGCTGGATTCTCACCTGTATATGGTAGGCACGTTATTCGGTGAATTAACATATATGTTATGGGTATCAATGCCTCCAACCATAGACACCCATCATGCACCAAGCAAAGCAGCTGCTTGATGACCAAAACTGTCACCGGGGTGCAGTTATAGTGCGACACCAAGAGAAGGTTGAGCAATCCTGCCTTCTCTACTCCCTTGAGCCACTTCCATGGCTCCAACATAGTCATCCCCATATTCATGTCTATGATGCGGCGCATCAGCTACTCATTCACTAGGGGCGGGAACTTCTCGTGGTCCACCAAGTCCCAGTCTTCAAGTTTCAGTATCGGCACTCGTGCCAAACGCAGATCGTCGAAAGCAACTTCATCTGGTAGCATATGGGTTAGTAGAGGAGTCTTACTCTCATCAATGTCCTTTGGGACCTTGGACTTAGGCTTGCACGGAGGGACATACTCTGGAAACCGCGTAATAGGGTCTACACCTTGGGTTTCAACCTCCTCTACTTCCATTCCCACATCCTCATCATCCATTGGGATGTCTTTGATATCCTCCTCCTCTGCTTCTAGGTTTATAGCCTTTCCCTTCTCCTCTACAATAGGTTTTGGTGGGTTTCGCCTTGGCGAGGTGCGCACCGGTATGAAAGGCTACTTGCCCTTCTTGTCCTTCACAGTCTCCTTAGTTGGGGTTGGATTTGGTCTCGGTGACTTAGGAACCTTTGCCAATACTTTGGCTACTTTTGGAGCAGCTACTTCTGCTTCTATGTCCATTTCCTGTGCTAGGTCTTCTACTACTTGCTCTGTATTTAAAATCTCTCAGGGCACGGACATGATCTTATGCAAGAATTCCTATGTGTCCGTCTACAAAGTCTCAAATGCATCGGTATCTATTAGAAGCTCATATTTCTCACGATTCATATGCGCCTTAGAGCTCAACAACTCAATACTCAAAATGCCAAGTGTTTCTTGCTGGACAACCATTTGTCATTTATAGGGCATTTTGAGTTCAAATCCAACTGTTCCCCCCAAAATTGGTTCATTAATGCCGGATTGGCGACAAATTTTCAAGGATCGAAGCCATAAATTTTGTCTTAAATGCCGGCCACCCGCTCTATTTGGCCTCACTTCTGCCTTCTTTTCATGAATAGTGACCTTAACGGTCACTTTCCAGCCAACATGCATGATTTCTCCCTGGGTAACACAGCTCCCTCCGCGCTGTTGCAGACCCAGTGACACTTCCTTGCTTCGCACCATCTTCCAATCGCATAACTCCCCAACCTGGGCAGTGTAGTTTATAGTCCCATGCCTCCTTTCAGCTGCCTGGAGCACTAAGACTATGCTACCATTATCTAGTCACATGTCCAGACCACCGGTGTATGGCTTCAAGCGACTGCCATTCACCTTTCTAGGGAAGGGTTCTCCATTCAATTTGACCAGCTGTACCGCTCCTCCATTGGTAATTTCATTAATAACATAGGGCCCTAACCAGTGCATCCTGAACTTCCCTGGAAATTTATCAAACTTACTATCATATAACAAAACCAGGTCATTTACCTTAAATGTACGCAACTTAATGTGTCGATCATGCCATGCCTTTTCGCGCTGCGTTTGGACTTGCTGGTGAAATACGGCCAAAAATCTCTCTTCTTCGAGCTCATCCAGCTATGTGAGCCTTTCCTCGAGGGCTCCGTGATCTGTCATACCTGTGAGTGCTGCTATGTGCAGACTAGGCACGATGTATTCCATAGGCATTACCTCTTCAACCCCATAGACGAGCCTAAAGGGGGTTTGTCCAGTCAACTTCTTGCATGTCATTCGATAAGCCCATAATATTGCAGGTATGCATAGGTCCCAATCACTTCGCTGAGAATTGCAAACCTTGGTCATCACATTTTAGAGAACTTTTTTGAACGCTTCCACCATCGCATTAGCCTGCGGGTGATAAGGCGTGCTCTTCTGGTGGTATACCTGAAATTCCTCTGTCAACGCGCTGATCATCTCATTCAAAAAGTGCATACCACGATCACTCGTCAAGATCTTTGGACAACCAAATCGTGTCAGTACATGCTCAAATAGGAACTTCGTGGCAGCTGCGCTCGTGTAATCCTTCACCAGCTGCACCTCTACCCAACAAGTCAAATACCCCATTGCAGTGATAATGTACCTCGATCTCGTCTTTCCTTGGAGCTGAATGGGTCCTATAAAATCTATCACCCAATTCTTAAAGGGTTGCAACATAATTTGTGGATTCAAAGGCATCTCATCCCTTCGCAATGGCCTGCCAGTCCTTTGACACACAATCACATGCCTTGCAATATGATTTTGAGTCTTAATGGAGGGTTGGCCACCACAAACCCGCACGTAGAATCTTCTACGCAGTCGCTCTCCCTACATAATTTCCTCTTGCAGCACACCCATGAATGTCCGCGAGGATGCTTCTTCTTTCAAACTCAGGTACATACAAAAATCTCATTAGTCCCCATCTTGTACAAATGCCTAGCAATGACAGAAATCTGCCGCGTGCACCACTAATTCCTTTTTCTGTTGGACAGTGTATCCTTACGGTGCAGTACCTGTCGTTAGGAAATGTACTATATCCTCAAATGACCATCTGTGATGCACACTGCAAATAGCTGCATGTTAGGCAATCCTTCTTCCAAGTTAGTGGGTTCGTCCCCTGTTTTGATGCACGACAGATGGTCTGGTCCCACGTTCAGTCAGCCAGGCTTCACAACAACTTCAAAATTATACTCTTGGAATAATAAGAGCCACCTGCAGATTCTCACCCCCAACATAGGCTTATTGACCAGGTACTTCAGTGCCAAGTGATCCGTATACATCTTAAAATGGCCTCCCAGCAAGTAGTGCCTATACTTTTAGAGCACATACACCATAGCTAGCCCTTCGTGCTCTATGGTGGAATAGTTCTTCTCTCCTTTGGATAAGCTTCAACTTGTGAATGTGATAAGATGATCCAAGCCTTCTCTGCTAGCTTGCATCAGTACTGCTCCCAGCGCTATACATGACGCATCGACATATACATGAAACTCTTTCTTCCAATATGGGAAGACTAGAATCAACGTGGTGACCATAATTTCTTTTAATATACCCAAGCTCTTATTACAGTGATTGTTCCAATAGAATGTGACATCTGTTATAGCTCCAAATCTCACTCTTATGGTTTGTGATGCTGCACTTATGGCCTAGGGCAACCCCTCCTTCCAGACCTGGTCCAAAAATTTAAAAAACAGTGTTTTATTCCCTGTACGCGACTTTGCCCTGTGTTAAACGCGTGTACACGCGGGTCTGTCATACCCAACCCGCGTGTATCTATTAAAACACTTAAAAAAATATAATTTCCTCTTTTTCGGGCGGTGATCGCGGGTTTACCTGCTGGATCACCTGTTAGTGCCCGTGGCCCAACTGTTCCCAACCAACTCCTAACTAAAAAACTACTTTGGAGAGGGTATAAAAAGACATCAAAGGGAAGGCCAAGGGGGAGAGAAAGGAGAGCAAGATTATTATGCTGAGATTTTTCCCTTAGACCAGGTCTGAAGTCCTTGGTGCATCCTGCACTTCCCCCATTTTGCATAGGAAACCCTTGTTTCCATGTGTATTGGTGATCATTCATCCTTGACATCATCATTGAGTAAGACTTGGAAGGAGCTCTTGCTGGAGGCTGGAGGCTGGAACGAATCCGGGAGGAAGCTTGCTTGGAGCCTGCTGAAGGTGTTCAGGTGATATCTTTCCGATATATGTACTTTATTTTCCTTTATATATAAAGAAACACGTCTTTGTTCCCGAATAATCTTTCTTTATGCTTATGAGATTCTTGTGTTGAATTCTTATGAAAGTAGTTACTTAAAGATTATTTATAACTAACTTTATAGCATAAAGATGATTTATACATAAACTTCTATACATGTACTGTTGTGTTCTTTGATTTGTTTGTCTTGCAGGTCAGAGAAAGAAGAAGGGAACTCCAAGAAGGGTTTGCACCCTAACGGTCTTCTCGGACGTAGGACCTTAGGTATGTACCCTAAACATTAGAATTTGCTTAAAAGTAAAAAAGATGGCTGTGTGTGTGTGTTTCTTTGTATAAGCAATTTTCAGTCTGGTGGAGTCTCAGCCCAAAGGACTCTAGGGGTACTTTCCCTTCAACCAGAATTGGCGACTCCGCTGGGGACAACATTCTTGTTGTTCCTAGTTTGGGTAGTCCTCAAGCCAATCAAGGCTCAGTCCCTCTGTTTGTTGGTTCTGACTGTTTGATATTTTCTTGAACTCCAAGCTTTTCCAGTTTTTCAGTTTGTGTTTTTTATTTTTCTTGAAACACTTCATATACGCACTTTTTCTGGATTACAGAAGCGTATATACGCAAGTTGCACTAAGTAGACCCGCGTATACGCAGGTTTCCTTAGTTACAGTAGCGTGTACACGCATTCTGCAAGTAATTGCAGGCGCGTATATTACATAATTTTCAAGATTTATAATTTTTCTTTTGGCTGAATGTCTGTCTGGTGGTTTGGGTCAGTTTAAAGCAGTCAATTCCCAGTGACAGTTCTCTGTTTAACAGGGGGCATCTTGTTTCGAACTCTCTCTAGGAGTGCTAGTCTTGTTTTTCGTTGATTGCAAGCGTCATTGATTTTTGACACACAAGGTTTCTGTTTAAGAATCTTGATTGCTCTGTTTCGGCAGAGTAGGAAGATTGTCTTAAAATCTTTGTGTCCATTTTGTTTTCATGACATTTGTGTTTGCTTAACGAAATCATTTTTATGACCATTTGCTCCTTCGTTTCGGGAAAGTTGTTTGTTACCATTTCCTTGAAACTTGTCTTTTGATTTCTTGGACTTTCATTGCTGCTTTTGATTGTCAAAAGCGACTTCGAACACATTTTATTTTTGTTGAGTTCTCATCATTTCATTGGTGTCAATTCACAAAAGTGTTTGGTTGCTTGTTTATCAATCATTGGTGTCAGTATTTTTGAGAGTTTTTCCTTTGAAAAAGACTTTTTGGTTTGATTGAAAGAAAATCTTTTGAAAGTTTTTGAGTTTCGCTTTCTTAAACTTGCTTCTCATCTGATTTCCTTTTTTGCGAAGTGAAAGTGCTTTGTTTTTTATCTTAAAACTTGTTTTTATTGTTTGGACGAAATGATTAGTAACAAATCATCTTCTATCTAAGCATTTCAGTGGCAAGACAAAATTTGGTAAAGCAGCAACTTTCCTTCTTTGTTTGTAGAGTAGTCTTTGAATCGTGCATCCACATTTAGTTCTTGCATTAGGGAAAGATTTGCATCTCTTTTTAGGCATATTTAGTTTTGTTAGTTTTTGTGAGTGTGGAATCTGAAAAGAAAAAGAAAAAATTTTGTTTATATTACAAGTGCCTTCTGAACCTCATAGAAATTGCTATTCATCGAAAACAAAAGTGCATGTGCATGTAGCTAGGTTTTATTAATTTCTTTTGCGTCCATAAAACACCACAAGTTTCACCTCCATTACCTTTGACTTAAAGAACAGCCTAATAAAATCAAGCGCTTAATTAAAATCCACTAGAACTTTTTGTTTTAGTTATTACACCAACAAGTTTAGGATTTTAGGGCCTTGGATTAGGCGAGTGGAGAGTTAACTCTCCAAGGCCACACAAAACGTCAAACATAAGAGTCTGATTAAAGAGAGTAAATCCAATAGCGTTAGGGAGACCAGGAAGACTCCGGATCTGGGAGTTAAGCACGAGGGTCTGTGAAGACAGGGAAGAGAGATACCCCCTCTCCTACTTGTCCGAACTTACCTCACGACTGTTCCGCCTGGCTTCTGCGACGAGTTGGTACCCATAGTCACATTGAGTCGTGCTTTTGTTCAAGGGAAGTTAGCCTGAGTCGGCCTTTCTGCGGTGTCTCTTGACTCATTTTTCAGTCGGCCATCCCTGGTTGTCAGTGTCATGTCTATCATCACATCAGTTATATTGGTCCTTCACTCGTGCCGGTTTGAGAAGGTCCCCATTGACTTCTTGCTGGCGGGTCTTGTCCTTATCGACGACGACACATTGCTCTGAGGGCAGACCTAGAGACCGCACCCTGGCCCTATTTTCATTATTGATAGGTCACCTTGTGCTCAGCATCGATCAGTATCATGGGTCTTTGACTGAGTGGTTTCCCTTGTGTTCGACATCAGCATACATTATCACACATTGGGATTCGTGCAGTACCTTGGTTTCCATTTGACCCTATTGGTGGATACCTCGCCTCTGTGTCAGCTTTCATTATTGGTTGGTTCAGAGGGTTTCTGCCGTGCGCTAGCCACATCTTGTGTACGCCGGAAACGTACTTCGGTTGGGTTACTACATCTTTTTCGTCCGATTCCTTCCACATTATTGGCCT
Organism: Pinus tabuliformis; assembly: GCA_031772625.1. Taxonomy (NCBI): domain Eukaryota; kingdom Viridiplantae; phylum Streptophyta; class Pinopsida; order Pinales; family Pinaceae; genus Pinus; species Pinus tabuliformis. The sequence continues at coordinate 840,485,363 of CM062817.1, read as the reverse complement.
ACGGGTTACACTCGCGCTAGATTGATGGAGGATGCCTTAATGCCTTCCTTCTAGCGGATCTTTCCCTATCGACTCCGACTCATTGCTCTGGGGCAAAGATCTAGAGTCCATTTGGCAGTACCTTGGGGTTTGCAGTCATTAGTGGCAGATTCCTCGCTATCGACAGTGGGAAACCATCATTGTCTCCTGATTGATAGATTCTTACAGGTGTTCGACTTCAGCTCATCTATTCACACTTGTTAGATTGTACTGGGTACCTTGACGCTCATTATCATTATCGGTGAGTAGTCTCGCGTTTGTTAACGGTATACATCAATGACCGGTAATCAAACGATTTCTCACATGGTCGACTTCAGATCATTTATTCCCATGGTGTAGAAATGTACCACGGCGGTCGGTGAAGACCTCAGGTTGTATCAGCATTCATTGGTTCACTTGACAGTTGCTCCTGTTGCTGCTAGTTGATACCATTCCACCTTATATGTTGCAGTCAGTCATGGCGACATTCTATATGCTGGCACCTGAGTTTGCAGTGTAGTACCATCCTATTCCATCATGTTCAGTTGGTACCTTATGGGATCAGTCTTTGATTTCAGTGATCCGTTGCATCTTTCAGCATCATTGACAGTTTTATATGTGATATTCAGACATGTACTTACTCATTATGATCAGATGATCCATTATGTATTTTTACAGTCATTTATACTTGTATACTTAGTGGATCCGCTTGTACTTGATATGCGGACATGCTTTACCTTTCCTGAGCATGGGTATGCCCGCCTCAGACAGTGTTTCTTTCTGATCTCCTTTCGGTGGCTTGGCAGGCTGAATTCTGGTGAAGTCCTCCTCGGTTTTTCGGCAGAGTTCCTTTCCTTGTACTTACTTAATGTATTTCGGCCATCATGTTCCCCTTCTGACCTCATACATTAGGGGGCATCTGTTATAGCTCCAAATCTCACTCTTATGGTTTGTGATGCTGCACTTATGGCCTAGGGCAACCCCTCCTTCCAGACCTGGTCCAAAAATTTAAAAAACAGTGTTTTATTCCCTGTACGCGACTTTGCCCTGTGTTAAACGCGTGTACACGCGGGTCTGTCATACCCAACCCGCGTGTATCTATTAAAACACTTAAAAAAATATAATTTCCTCTTTTTCGGGCGGTGATCGCGGGTTTACCTGCTGGATCACCTGTTAGTGCCCGTGGCCCAACTGTTCCCAACCAACTCCTAACTAAAAAACTACTTTGGAGAGGGTATAAAAAGACATCAAAGGGAAGGCCAAGGGGGGAGAGAAAGGAGAGCAAGATTATTATGCTGAGATTTTTCCCTTAGACCAGGTCTGAAGTCCTTGGTGCATCCTGCACTTCCCCCATTTTGCATAGGAAACCCTTGTTTCCATGTGTATTGGTGATCATTCATCCTTGACATCATCATTGAGTAAGACTTGGAAGGAGCTCTTGCTGGAGGCTGGAGGCTGGAACGAATCCGGGAGGAAGCTTGCTTGGAGCCTGCTAAAGGTGTTCAGGTGATATCTTTCCGATATATGTACTTTATTTGCCTTTATATATAAAGAAACACGTCTTTGTTCCCGAATAATCTTTCTTTATGCTTATGAGATTCTTGTGTTGAATTCTTATGAAAGTAGTTACTTAAAGATTATTTATAACTAACTTTATAGCATAAAGATGATTTATACATAAACTTCTATACATGTACTGTTGTGTTCTTTGATTTGTTTGTCTTGCAGGTCAGAGAAAGAAGAAGGGAACTCCAAGAAGGGTTTGCACCCTAACGGTCTTCTCGGACGTAGGACCTTAGGTATGTACCCTAAACATTAGAATTTGCTTAAAAGTAAAAAAGATGGCTGTGTGTGTGTGTTTCTTTGTATAAGCAATTTTCAGTCTGGTGGAGTCTCAGCCCAAAGGACTCTAGGGGTACTTTCCCTTCAACCAACATCCTTCTTCAATAATTTCTCCATAGGTGCGGTGATCTGGGCATAGCCCTTGATAAACTTTCTGTAATATGTCGTATGTCCCAGAGTAGCGCGCAACTGTTTCACACTTCTCGACACTTCCAAGTTCAGTATCACCACGATATTTGCGTGGTCTACCATCAATACCTATCTTCAAACCACATGCTCCAACAAGTTCCCAGAAGGAACAAAAAACAAACACTTCTTGAGATTGAGTGCAATTTGGTATCTTTGATAGGTATCCAGCATCAGGCGCAAGCTTTCTACATGGCGTTTAACCAACCCAAACATAGTCCAATCATCAAAATATACCTCCAGGAACTTATGAATAAATTCCTTGAATGCAACAACAACTATGCGGAGAAGATCACAGGCGCATTATTTAATACAAATGGCATCATAGTGTACTGAATACAACCCCACTTAGTCGCGAAGGTTGTCTTTCTCCTGTCCTCCGATGCGATTTTGATTTGGTGGTACCTAGAGAACCCATCAGTGAAGGAATATGCTTCCTGGCTACCTACATTGTCCAACACTTCATCAGTGAACGGAGTCGGGAAATGATCATGTACATAAGCATCATTCAGCTTTTTGAGATTCACACATATCCTTATTTCATCCTTCTGCTTCTTTTCCTGTGCCACCATTGGACTTACCCAGTCGTATTCTTCCACAGGCTCAATGATGCCTGTCGCGAGCATCTTGTCCAGCTCTAAGTGGACTTTTTCCTTATATTTCGTATTGAGACGGTAAGGCCTTTGCTTAACCAGATTCGCGTCGGGTTTCAATGTAATCTTCATCATTCCTAAGTCCCCGATTATCCCTTTTAGATCCGTAAACTTGGTAGGGAATAAATCTTGGTATTCGCGGAGCAATTCAACGACCTTATCCACCGTCGCGTCGTCCCAGTAGTTTCCAATCTTCACGAATTTTGGTTCTGCCTCCATACCAATGTTTACTTGTTTTGTTTTCAACAACGCGGTTATATGAGGGTGTCAGGCGGAAAGAGTCGATTGTGCGGACACAACCAACCTCCCTAGGAGCCTAAGACTCTCTAGTGACAAACAAGACAAATAAGATCTATCCTTCTCTAAACATGCATTATGATATGAGATATCAAGTGTTTCGTTCTTACCTTTGTCCAAACACTGTTGTAGAAGTCCAAGCTTTGTTGATCTGGATGAGCTCCTCCGTTTCTCCAAAACCTGTAATCACCAACAGTCAAACAATTAAATAGCACCTGATTATAACATAAAACAAAGCATATTCAACATGTAGACCAAGGAGTACATGAAATAACTCATAAACAACAAGTTATTGAGAAGAATGGACTCATTTGCATTAATAGGTAACAAAAAGAACAAATACAACCTGAGCCTTGGTGTTGTGCAAGTCCTTCCCAGGGTCCGTCAAGAGTTCTCCTTTACTTTGACAAAGCACACCCACTTCCAAATAGAACAAGCAAAGATGGAAATCTCTCCTCATAAGCTTCTAAATGGGAGTCCTAATTCCTGCAGCATTTACCCTTAGAAAATGTATAGCTTCAACCTCTCCTCCTTCTGGCCCAATGCCTGTATTTATAGTGCTCAAGAGGAGGTTAATCAGGTCCACCATCAATGGGATAATCCCCTCTTTGGGTGGGATAGCTCCCTTATTGATGGGATAAGTTCCTCTTTGATAGGAGTGCATGAACCATTTGGAGGCACCCAATACACGTCGAACAACCTTCTAGAATGCTCTAGAAATGACCACAAGTAACTTTTTAAAGATGAAACTTGCGCATTCTAACCTTTACAGGGGGACGCACCTGTCCCTTTACATACAGAGCGTCTTTGGACACAGCTTTTGTGAACGTTGGGAGCGTCCCCGCAGGTAAGGTTGAGAGAACCTGCGTCCCCAGAGATAAATACATTTATACAAGACTTTCTCTCTTTTTTGGAGTTTGACATGGAGAGCAGAGGCATAAGACTTGCCTAAGAGGGTAGCATGACTGTTGATTGAGCCATACTAACTGTAAATAGTCATGGTGACATTTTTTAGTGTAACAGATTGCCCCCTAAAGTGCGAAGCCTGGAATAGATTAGGGTTTGTAATATCTAGGAAGGGTGAAGTGCTTTATCATTTCAAGGATTATCCCGTGGAGAGCCTGGTCAGAACCTGGAATTTTCAACACAAAATACATGTATAAGATTATATCATCACTGAGGTAGGCATTCCCATACTCTGATCAAAACTTTAACTAACAGACTAACTACTCTGATACAGGAATGATCTTGCAGTACATCACAATCATAGACTTTTGTAGACACAGTATGGACGTAGCCATCTGTTTATGATTAGTCTACTTAGATAATGAATACAAAACTCCTCGCAGCCTGGATGGTGGAAACTAGATCCAGGGTCTTCATTTCTACTTCCCGAATTGGTACGATTCTAGCCATGCGAATAAATGAGTTGATGTCGAACATGGTAGAAACCACTTGATTACCAGTCGATGATGTAAACTGTTAACAAGCGTGAGAGAGACCACCAGTAATGTCAATGGTTCTCAAAGTACTCAGTACAATCCATGAGATGTGAATGAATGAGTTGATGTCGAACATTTCACGGAATCCTTCGATCGAAAGTCAATGATGTAAACTGACGTCAAAGGCGAGAAACCTGCCATTGATGCATGCAGACTTCAAGGTACTGACGATTTCTAAGTCATCTCTCTAGATAATGTGCTGATGTCGATAGAAAGCGACCCGTTGCAGGCAAGCCCGCAACACGAAATCATTGTTCAAGTTGAAGAAATGTTGCTGTAAGGACTGACTCAGGGATGGTCAAATGGATGACAAGTATTTTGCAGATGAAAGTTTTGCTTGCAGACCTCTTGAACACATAACGACACGACAGATGGCTTGGTGACGAATAACTCAAAGTTAATCCCCGGAACCCGGTTAAAGACTTTCAAAGTGGTTTGATCAACTGTGAGGTAAAAGATTTCCCAACCCAGGTGAATGAAAAGTGTCGTGTTCAAGAGTGGTAATAAAGTTTCTTTTGAGACAAAAGGTAACAAACAGGTTCATTCTTCTCTCTTTTCCCCCACCATTTCTGGCAAGTACCTCTTTATTTTTAACAAGCTTGAGGAGGATAACATATGCTTGATTATAAGCTCATCCTTCGGATGAGTCCAACCTAGTTTTGATTCGAACCCTAGGAAGGAGTGGTTCGTTCCTATTTGTAATTGAACAGGTCCTTTACTATGAAATGTTTAACGAGCCCAGTATAGGAGAAACTCGGTGTTTTTCAATTTTAGAGAGTCTGAAAAACTTAAGAAGACTCCAAGTGGAACTTTTTCGTAGATTTGTGTCCCTCAAGCCCGAAAAAGTATAAAATAATACCTGGGGGAACCGCTTGATCTTGCGACCAAGGAGTACTTTCATAATTAGTGCCACTGACCTGAAAAGTAAAAAGCGATCAAGGGCACATCGTTTTATTTCCGTATCGAGTTTGAAACGAAAAAACCCGGCAAACTTTTCCTGATTTTACGGTCAGAAAAGAGCTATAAGGGGACCGTCTTTTAATTCCGTTTTAACGAGTGTAAAAGAAACGCTCGGCAATCTTTTCATATTTTAGGAGTCAGAAAAGGGCTTAAAAGATGACTCTGATATTTTGGTTCGTGAAAAATGACAATTTTCCCTCTAAATCCCTTTGTCCTGCACAAAAAGCAACACATTACTCATACCTGTTTAAGATAGGCAAAAATACATCGAAAAACATCTTTTCATGGTGAAAAATGAACAAATTCATCCAAAAAACCTATAAAAAGACTTTTTACCATGTCATTTTTACCGTTTTACTGTTGAGGTTGAACAAAGGGCTTTTGGGCAAGAAACTTCCCGTGGTCGCTGCGGAAAATCCGACCGTCAGAATCGAACGCCGTCTCTTCCAGGTATTTTACAACATCCTACTCTTCATTTCTATCCGATTAAAATTGTTTTTTAGGTTTTAGTTTTGTTTTTTGGGAGGGTTTAGGTTTCAAAATGCGCTCCTCGGTGGACGCAGGTTCCCTTCGGGTGACCTGCGTCCCCCGACTTTTTCCTATACAGGAAAATGGTCGGGGGACGCAGCCCACCTTCAGGCCAGCTGCGTCCCGACGCCCTGTGTTCCAAACGCGGGGTGCGTCCTCCGTGGAACGCGGAATTTGAAACCCCAATCCTCACAAATAACCAATCAAATTTCCCCAAATTAATTCTAATCATTATTTCTTGGTGTGTAGGGCACTCACCATGTTGGATTGGAGAGAAAGAGAGCACGAAGAGGTTGATGAAGCTGCAATAGAACACCAACCTTCCCTGGATGCCCTAAAAGCATGCGGGTTATACAAATACTGGGCCATACCGGGCATGAGGGCTCAGGTAAGATTCTTAGAATGGCTGGTCGAGAGATGGAACGTTCAAGAGCAATGCTTTTACATAGGAGGGCACCAGCTCGAGATAGAGCCCTCGGATGTATACTTTCTCACTGGCTTGCCAAACAGAGGCGAGCAACTCAATCTAGCCGGGACTAGGCCGGGTGGCCAATCCCTTGTTAGTCTCTGGGAAGATTGGTGCACACCTGGTGCACACCATTCGAAGGGCGTGGAGATCAAACACATCTCTCTGCGTGAGCTCAAAGTTATAGCGTTCACGGTTACCAGAATTTGCGGCGCAGCCGCTTTACACATTGCTTCTGGGTCCCAAATGCGGATGGCAATTGACTGTTACCAAGGCACCATTTTCAACTGGTGTGATGCTGTGTCGGCTAATGTGAAGAGCCAACTGACTAAGGCAAAGAACGGACGACTGAAAACTTTTGGATATGGGCCTTTAGTCGTGAGCTTTGCCTTAGAGAGAGTTCTGATGCTGATCCCTCAGCAACTCACTGTTGATATTTTGGGTCCTCGGGAGCCAAAGCTGGTACGATGGGTTGCGGTGATGGCCCGGCATCCTGACGAGGGCGCGGCAGTTGTTCGATTTTCTGATAGTTACTTTCACTGGTTGGAGGACCAGGTTTTCTCGATCCAGGACTTTCCGTACGCCGGAGTAGATTTTCGACATGATCCGGACATGGTTCTTCCACAAGGAGAACAATGGGATGACAGAGGTACCTTATTTTTCACAAGTTTTCAAATTATGTATTTTTTTTTGTTTTTATATATATCGTCTCAAAACTGACAGTAAAAATTTTCAAAATGCAGATGTTGGTCCACAGCGCCCAGCCAACCTCCGGCCTTTTGAGAGGAGACACCCAGTTGCACCGGTACCGGCCCCACAGGACGCGGCTGCAGAAGTACTAGCTGAGTTGGAGCATGATCTAGAGCGTCTGACGGTAGATATGCCTGAGACTACTATGGATGACATTCCTATCAGGCTTCAGCGCTTTGTAGTCGCAGTCCCTGGACCGTTTAGGAGATTTTTGCGTAAGGTAGCCCGTGCAGTGGTGTCGTATAGGGAGCACCACCAGTGATTGACTAGTCACTTTTGTAGACACATGTGACATTTTTGGCTTTTTGTACTTATCATTTTTGCCGATCATAAGGTGTTTTTCAACCTATGATCGAAGACGATGTATATTTTTTGACACACTCCTATCTATATATATATATCACTATTACCGGCTTATCTTGTTTAACACATGTGATGAAATGTTTTTAAATTTACTTGCATGATTATCGTAAATGTCTGTCCAACATTCGAGAAGCAATTGCATCTGCTAATGTATTTAAAGACCTTGGAATATGCTGATATTCAATGTAATCAAATTCACGTTCCAAGAGACGCACTCTCAAAAACAACCTTAATAACACAGGATTTCTAATGGCATAAACTCTATTAAGCTGTAATACAACAAGTTCAGAATCTAACCTCACTATCAAACGTCGAATTCCAAATGAAATAGATTCGGATAATAATTCAACCACTGCACTGTATTCCACAATGTTGTTCGTTGTTTGATCGAGGCTTACCCCATGCATAGAAACTAACTCATCAGAGGGTGAATAGATAACCCAAGTTGCGGAAGAGATATTCCGTGTACTACGACAAGCACCATCAGCAAATCCAATGTATGTTTGGAGAGGCGTCGACATCTGCAATATCAAGAGTAAAACCAAGATAAGCCAGAATAACGACGAAAAACACACTCTCTAAGCTAAGCACACTGACTAAACTAACAAACACGCTAGCCAGAAAGAAAATCTATCCTATCTAAAAATTTCTCCATACCCACCATTTAAGCATAATACCTCTTTAGGTAAAGTCCATTTCTGGGTTTACCCAAAGAGTCCCCATCAAAATCAACCAGCTCATAAGCCCCTTTTGCTAGCTTTCGCTTTACAATGTAGGGTCCATGCCACATAGGAACGAATTTTCCAGCACCTAGCTTACCGTTAGCTTGATCATATAATAGCACTAGGTCTCCCTCCGAAAAACTTCGAGGGGTTACATTTCTATCATACTGAGCTTTCATTCGTTTCGCATGAGTCTCGATTGCCAATGTAGCGTCACGTCGAGTCTCATCTAATTTAGCTAAGTACAATAAACGTTTCTCCTCTTCGGAAGTAGCTGGAAGTAATTCGACAGCCATTTGAAGTGATGGGATTTCGCATTCAATGGGTAACACAGCTTCCAAGCCATAAACTAGCTGGAAAGGAGTGAACCCTGTTGAATTTTTCACTGAGGTTCGGTATGCCCATAGCGCTGAAAATAACATGTTGTGCCAATTCGACCGATGAACACCAATGGTTCGTCGGATCATGATAACCAGAACTTTGTTGATAGACTCAACCAAACCGTTGGCTTGCGGATAATAAGGAGTAGAGCTATCGTGGCGCAAACCAAGCTGGCTTGTAAGCTCAGTCATCATGATGTTTCGAAAATGGCTCCCATGGTCAGTAATGATTGCTTGTGGGACACCAAACCTAGTTATGATATGATTGAATATGAAAACTGCAGCTGTTTTGCTGCTTGCGTTGAATGTAGGCATCGCCTCGGCCCATTTAGTAAAATAATCAACCGCGAGGATGATATACGCATGCCCCCCGGCCGAGTGAGGGTTACAAGTAATAAAGTCGATACCCCATTTGGCGAATGGACCAACGACAATTATAGGGTGGAGAGGAGCAGGTGGAGCGCGCATCTTGCGATCAAACACTTGACAGTTGTGGCACTTCCTGACGGCAATGATACAATCTTTAAACATAGACGGCCAGAAATAGCCAGCGCGCAACACCTTCTGGGCGGTGGCATACCCAGACATATGACCGCCACATGCTCCAGAGTGACAATCATTCAAAACCTTCTCAGCCTCTTCGTGTGTTAAACAACGTCGAAAAACTAAGTCTGCCCCCCGGCGATAAAGTGTATCTCCAATAATTTTGTATTGCTGGGATTGAAACCGAATTTTTCGACGTTCTGCCTTGGAAGCTTCAGGCCGAAAGGTTTGGGTTTGGAGATAGACGATTATATCCCCGTACCACGGATCTACAGTACTGATAAGAAACAAAGATTCGTCCGCAATGGACTCTTCTGCCACAGTCTCTGTGTCAGCACTCGGGAAATCACACATCAATTCCGCAAAAACTAAGGATTTCTTAGACTTGGACTTCTCGAACTCCAAGTCGAACTCTTGCAGGATAACAATCCATTTAGAGTACTTTCCCCCTAGCAGTTGTTTTGTCAAAATATAAATCATAGGGTTGCAATCCAAAATAACTGTAGTTTTACGGAGAAGAATGTAGTGACGGAAACGCTGGACAGCTTGAACGGCTGCCAGGGCCAATTTCTCCACATGCGAATATTTTAACTCAGTGGGATTTAAGGTCCGACTAAGATAATATATCACATGTTCCGCTCCGAATTCATCTTCTTGAACTAACACCATTCCAATGGTGGAATGCGAAGCTGCGAGGTATAAGAAGTAATCCTGGTTGTAGTTGGGAGGATGCAACAACGGTGCATGGGTCAACGCGTGTTTAAGTGCATCAAAAGATTGTTGAGCAATCTCGTCCCAAAAGAATTGTGCGTTCTGTTTCAACAACCGTGTAAAACCTTTAGTGACCTCGGCGTAGTTTGGGATGAATCGGCGTAAAAAGTTCGCTTTCCCTTGCAAACTTTGGAGTTGGTGCAAACTCGAAGGAGGAGGCAATTTGATGATAGCCTCGACTTTCGAGGGATCGACGCGAATGCCGGCTTTTGAAACAACAAAGCCCAGTAATCGACCTGTTTCTATACAGAAAACACATTTGTGGGGATTCAACCGAATTCGATAATGCCTACACCTCATAAAGATTGCTCGTAGGTGGACAAGGTGATCAGCTCGATGTAAAGAATGAGCAGGCAAATCATCGAGATACGGTTGCACAATGTGCTTGATGTCATGAAATGCATAAGACATCGCCCGTTGAAAAGTGGCCCCGGCATTCTTAAGCCCAAAAGGTAATTTGCAATAAGCAAATGTCCCCCATGGACAAATGAATGCCGTTTTTGGTTGGTCGGCAGGTAGAATATTGATTTGATTATAGCCCGAAAAACCATCCATAAAGGAAAACATTTCACTTCCGGCACAATCATCAATAATTTGATCGATATAAGGCGTAGGATAGTTGTCTTTTGGACAAGCTCGATTTATATCCCTATAGTCGATACAGATTCTTATTGTTCCTTGTTTCTTGTTGACCGGAACAATATTCGATACCCAATCCGTTAACGGGATCGGATATATGAAACCTGCTTTCAACAGCTTTTCGACTTCTGCTTTAATCGCAGCCGCTTTTCGAGGGTGAATCTGACGCAACTGTTGCCGGACGGGTTTAGCATCCGGGTAGGTCTTTATTTCATGAACAACAATGGCAGGATCGATTCCCGGCATTTCCTCGTAAGACCAGGCAAACACATCGCGGAATTCTTGGAATAGGGCCTTGTAAGTTTGGATTTCTTCTTCTGTACAAGCGGCACCTATATGAATGTTTTCCTCAATTCCGGGCTTCACTGAAATATAAATGGGAATAGTACGAGAAATATTCCCTAAATTCAACTCTGAATCAGAATGTTTCGTTGGATCCTGAGCGTCTTTGACATATTCAACGGTAAAGATAGATGAAAAATCATTTTCAAATGCATCATCCTTAGGTAAAAACGAAGATCTGTGATGGAGATCCTCCCATGGTAGATCGTCTACACTTAGGATTTCGCGAAGTTGTTCGTCAGATGACACGACTTCGGGAAACGCTATCCGTTCTAAGGGTGAGGTGAAAAGTGACTCTTCACTGACCACATTCATTTGGTCGACCTCGGTCGAATGAAAGTCGGTAAAAGACATGAGAGCTTCATAAGCAATTTCATATGGACTCAAGGGCATAGCATTACCGAATGAGTCTATCTCAGAGTCAGATGGGACGAACCAAGGATCATCATAAATAATGTTTTCTGATGTAATCATATGAATTGTTGCAAACGAAGGATCTACGCTGAGTGGAGGGAGAGGAAAAGTTCCCAGTAAACCGGAATCTTTAACTAAACCTACACCAACGTCCCTATAAGGGATTGTCGTCTTACCGACATGCTGGATACTCTCTGAAGAGGCTGGGTCGGATGAAAAGTATGTCAGCTGATCAATAGTCACGATCTTACCGTTATGTGGAAACTTGATTATTCTGAAGACCGATGAAACGACCGCTGTCATAGCATATGAACAACTTCGACCCAAAAGAAGGTTGTAGTCTAGAGGGGCATCAACCACTTCCACATCCAGACTAACGGTTTTACCTTCTACCCCTGTAGGCAATTCTTGTAGAATACCAAATGGACGAAACCCACGGCCATCAAAGGCCTTAAGGATGGTGGGGGATTGGTTCAACGAAGGAGAACCAAGGGATCTCCAACATTGAATCGACATAATACACGTAGAAGCTCCCTCATCAATCGCAGTCCGATGAATAGGCCTGTTTTTGACTATCACTGGAATTTGGAAAGCCATTTGATGGGGGAGACGTGGTGTACTATTTTCTAGATCAAAGATTATCAGGTTCGGGTCCTGAACGTCAACAGCTCCGATAGCCGACAAAAGTAATTTTCGTTGTGCTGGGCATGATTGCAGCACTTCTAACGCCGACATTGCTGAGGGTGAAACAGCTAAGTCCTCAACAATGTTGTAATTCTGGGCTGCTCTCGCATGTGGATTGAAAGCAGACCTTTGAAGTACACCCTTGGCGGGCGGTTTAATTACTAAGTCCAGGTTAGGTTTTTCGATCTGTAGTGGATCAGAACCAGGAGCTGAGGTTGATGGGTTAGAATGAGAAGATTCTGCTTCCTTACCATCAACAGGAGCCTTACTACCATAATCTTGCGATCGAGTCGCAATCCTCACATGAGACATCATCAAAATGGGTTCTTCACTGGCATTCGAAGAAGAACCTATCATCTTATTCTCCTGCTCCGGAAATGGATTTTTTAACACAGCAGGAGTGGAAGAACCTTTGACTATTTTCACAACCTCGGCCCGATGAGGGCAATCTCTCGTAAAATGATCCTCTTCACAAATAAGACAAGGATATCGAGGTTTGCGCTTTTCGTCAGTGGTTTCCGACTTTTCAGTTTTCTCCTTTGGAGCCTTGTCTACTTTAGCCTTCTTCTTTCCTTTCTTCTTTCCACCGTTTTTTGATTTGGCCGTAGATGACTCTACAGCGTGAATATCGGCGGTAAGTTCAGGAGAAGACTCTCCTGTCGGAGAATCAGGCAAAGTGATAATTGGAGTAGTTGAAGCCTTGGAAGACTTCTTCTTGCTCTTTGTATTCACGATACCAATCATACCATTAGCGGCATGAGATCCCGAAGGAGCAGCAACGATTTGATTCGACTTTGGAAGATTCAGAATCTTCTCATGTAACGTACCCGACTGAGTGTAAACTAAGTCAAGGTATTGTGCCTGAGCAATGACTTGCTCCTCAGTAACTAACTACTCCGGCCTTAGCTACATCTTCAGTAATCTTCGGTAATAATGATTTGACAAACCATTCAGCTAAGATTTGGTCCGGGATAAAAACTTTCACTAGTCTTCTTCGACGTCTCCACTCATGAATGTGATCAGAAATATACGTGGACGTCGATTGTTTTAGTGAAGTTAATAACTCCGTGCCGTTATCGTATCTGACCGGCAACTGAAAGTGAGTTAAGAACGAGGTAGATAACTGGCTAAAATTGTAAAAAGAGGCCCGTGGTAACTCAATGTACCACTTGGCCGCGAGACCAATGAGTGTACGCTGGAAAAGACGTAAGCGGATCGAATCATCCGAGATAGAATTTGAAGCACACCAGAGGTGGTAAGTCATCACGTGATTGGACGGATCCTCTCCAGACTTACCTTCAAACTTGGGTATATCACTGGGCAACTTATTTGGCATTGGCGGCCAGAACTGAAGATATTGAATTGGATCGTTCGTTAGGCGCGTCAAGTCTGGTAAATCCAAAGTTGCGATAAACGGTAACTGCCGGTTAGGATCTCTAAAACTCTGGGTCACAATACCAGCCCCAGGAGGAGGATATCCAGGATAACTAGGAACAGGAGTCGCATTTGGGATATTATATCCTCCTGGAAAACCAGGATTAACCGGACCGTACTGGGGTTGTTGATAAGTGTACCCAGGATACGGTTGATACTGGTAAACCGGTTGTTGGACAGCTTGCCCATGTTGGTACTGTCCCTGGTACGGAGGTTGAACAAATTGAGGTTGAGTAGTGACAACCGTACTTATACCAGGCTGACCTACAGGCATCTGGACCGTGGTTTGAATCCTAGATCCAGACAACGGTAAAGATGTCTGAGGTGTGGTAACAGGGACAGTAGAAACTGGAGCCGTCGATACTCCAGAAGTAAGTATGGTAGATGTAGCGGTAGTTGCAGCAGCCGTTTGAGATGGAGTACTAGGTGCAATTGGCGGCTGAGTAACTACCGAAGTTACAGAAGTTTGAACATTTGGCTGGACAGGTTGCGGTTGCTGGGTTGGACCAGAAACTATGGGTTGTCCAGCTTGAGGAACCATCTGTATACTTGGCTGCAACACTTGTTGACCCTGTGATGGATCCCACACTAACATTCCAGGGTATTGACCCGTAACAGGTTGAGGATACTGAGATCCATAACCGGATTGAGGGTAGGATTGATAATTGTAAGGTGCAATTCCCATACTTGGAACATATGACTGACCTTGAGGCGGTTGATAACCTTGACTCGAGTATTGACCTTGAGGTTGATAACCTTGAGGTAAATACTGATACTGGGGTTGACCTTGACCTTGAGGTTGGTACCCTTGAGGTTGATAACCTTGGGGTTGATACCCTTGAGGTTTCCATCCTTGAGGTTGCCATCCTTGAGGTTGATATTGATACTGAGGTTGACCCTGGGGTACATATTGAGGCTGGGGTTGACCTTGAGGCACATATTGCACCATAGGTACATACTGACTTTGAGGTTGCCCCCCAGACACGATTTGTGTACCTTGAGGTTGCCCCCCAGGCGTTAACTGTGGTTGCCCCCCAGGCGGTAATTGGCCACCTTGAGGTTGGGAAACGGGAACTGAACCTGACATCATGTAAATGTCTCCTACACCCAATGGTATATTACCATTGTTTCCAACAAATAACCCATGATCAACGGGTTGAGGAGATGCCCCCGCAAAGGTACCAGAAAGTGATTGATACCCAGTGGGAACAGAAGGACCGCCGTGTAAGAAAGATTCAGGACTTTGAGTAAACACGGACGACTGACCAGACATATTTACAGGAGTATAAATACCTCCAGGTGGAAAAGGAGTACGAGGTGTAGAAAAACCTACCCCTGAGTTGTCTAAAAAATTGGTTAACGCAAGGTACCAAGAAGTACTTCTAGGAGGACTGTAAAAGATGGATTCACGCTCCCTTAGATCAATAGTAAGTTGACCTTCAAGGTTAGAGACACCTATATCCTCCTCTGGAGCAAGTTCTTCTATAGCAATCAAACCAGTAGGAAGATTTTCGGTGATAATTCTTTCTATTCTCGGTGAATCTGGAACACTAGAAGTCGGAGTAACAGGTTCAGATATTTCAGGTTCTTCGCCTGTATCACTAGCAGATGAAAAACTACCAATAAGTTCAGAAACTGAAACAACTTCGGGATTATAACCTGTCTCTAAACTTTGGTAATCTGGATGGACTACCAAGGAAGATTCTCCTTCTTCAGGTGAACCTACTCTACTGTCACTAGGAGGAGTTACAAGGACCTTTAACCCTTCGTACTGACCCGGAATGTCTTCAGGAGATTCACCCCGCGATTTACGGAGCTTTCTTAACAAATCTATTCCGGTAACAATCTCAGGAGACTTGCCCCGAAGTCTACGGGACTGTCTCGGTAATTCCGCCACAGCTAAAATTTTTTAACTACTACACACGAAAACAAAATAAAATTTCAAATCAAACCACCTAAAGTCTCTAAAGAACCAAACAAATTTGAATCACACGCCTAAAGAATCTAGGGCGTCAAACCAAACACAAACAGTAGTCTTCCGGACCAAAAGCGCTAGTTGGTGATGAAGCCCAACCTCGCTGGATTCAGTACAGAAATGGCGGGTGGAACAGTTACCCCGGCAACCTGCTTAATGAATAGACTGGACCAAGTTCCTCCACTTTAACCATCTCGAGTGAAGTGAACCCCCCAGAAAATCCAAGTGAGTATAACCGACGTCTGCTCCAGGTACAGTGGGACCTTCCCTCCACCGTTACCTCGGTAGAATCCTAAAGATAATGGCCACTAAGGTTACCAACCGCAACAAATGCACCTGGGGGAACAGTCTAAACTCCGACAGCACGCAAGGGCAGAGTAGCAAGCTCAATCCCCTTGCCAGCTCCTTGACAATAATCCAAGGTTTACCGACAAGTGACCCCTGGCTCCTCGACAATGGTTAATCCGAGGTTTACCGTTTGTAATACGTGCATGTTTGGCGTCGTTCCCAACGAGGGGGGAATGATCCTCTCACTGGTTCGGACACGAGCTCGTGCTTCTCCTTTATTTCCCAGAGTACAAATGAGACAATTGGATTTAATCTATCACAAGATAAGCTACTTGTTTGGTTTTGTTGTCTTGGAGAGTTAATTACTCACCTACTTCAAGACACTAGCCTGATCTAAATTGGTGCTTCAGAGCCCTAGTAAATAAAAGTTACTATTTCGATTTTACTTTAAGCGTTACTTTTATGGTTGTTCTTTAAAGTCACAAGGTAGTGGAAGTGAAACCAATGGTGTGTAGACTCGACTCCAACCACTACAAAGATGCACCTAAGATGATTTACGCTACTTTGCTTTTTCAATGAAATTCTTAACTAAGAGAGTTGAGAGAATGCAAATTTTAGAGAAAACAACTTCCTTAGAAAAGACAATCAAAGAAACAATTCTCTTTTTCTTTTCAAGCACACAAACATGACTACTCTTTACTTGCACGAAAAACTCTTTTTCTTTCAAAACTTTCAAAGCTACTTGAAACAAAACTTTTCAAAGGAGATGTTTTTGTATTTTCTCTTTTTAATAAAGCATATAAACCTATCTTAACACAAAACAATCTCAAAAGCTACAAAAACTATGAAAACTAGACTCACAAGCAAATCAAAAGAGAAATTACTCTAAACAAACCTAACAAGGCAAAAGCTCACAAAGATGATTCTAGGTTGTTTTACTTGATCAAAATCAAATCAAGGACTAGCTAATGCAGAATCAAAAGACTAGTCAAAACAAAACTCAAATCTTTTTGTTCTTTTTGTAAAATGGAATTCAAGACTTAAACAACAAGCACTTCGAAATTGGCCCAAAAGACAACTCAATGGTAAGTTGCTCTCACAGGTAGACTTTATGACAGGTCTGACTTCTTAGAATGCTGACAAAACCAGAGAGATCTATGGCTTGACAACTCCTACCGCCAAAGTCACTACAAGACCTACTCAAAATCAAACCCTAGGGCTTATACTTCGATGAAATCCACTAAAACACTCAATGCTATAGAAACAAGTTCAGGTGAAGATCCTTGGCAAGGAACTAATGAATTTGGGCAGAAAAAACTAAGAAAAAACAAAATCCGAGAGCAAAAAGTATAAAAAATGGAATTTTCTCAAATTTTGGCAGGGGACGCAGGCAACCCGTTAGCACAGGTGCAGGTCCGCTCTGTGCACACAGTAAAAGTGCGTCCAGGGACGCACTGTGCAGCACTCAGAGGGTGCGTCCTACTGAAAAACTCAAGAAAAACCAAAATAAAACTAATCCTAAGCTAACCCACCCAGAGACAGAATCACAGAGCCAAAACCAGAAAAATAAACCAATTTTCTCAAAGCAAAGTTCACACAAAGGAAAAGACTTTTCTCATCAATGGATTCCCCAGCGGAGTCGCCAATTTGTCAGGCGGAAAGAGTCGATTGTGCGGACACAACCAACCTCCCTAGGAGCCTAAGACTCTCTAGTGACAAGCAAGACAAATAAGATCTATCCTTCTCTAAACATGCATTATGATATGAGATATCAAGTGTTTCGTTCTTACCTTTGTCCAAACGCTGTTGTAGAAGTCCAAGCTTTGTTGATCTGGATGAGCTCCTCCTTTTCTCCAAAACCTGTAATCACCAATAGTCAAACAATTAAATAGCACCTGATTATAACATAAAACAAAGCATATTCAACATGTAGACCAAGGAGTACGTGAAATAACTCATAAACAACAAGTTATTGAGAAGAATGGACTCATTTGCATTAATAGGTAACAAAAAGAACAAATAAAACCTGAGCCTTGGTGTTGTGCAAGTCCTTCCCAGGGTCCGTCAAGAGTTCTCCTTTACTTTGACAAAGCACACCCACTTCCAAATAGAACAAGCAAAGATGGCAATCTCTCCTCACAAGCTTCTAAATGGGAGTCCTAATTCCTGCAGCATTTACCCTTAGAAAATGTATAGCTTCAACCTCTCCTCCTTCTGGCCCAATGCCTGTATTTATAGTGCTCAAGAGGAGGTTAATCAGGTCCACCATCAATGGGATAATCCCCTCTTTGGGTGGGATAGCTCCCTTATTGATGGGATAAGTTCCTCTTTGATAGGAGTGCATGAACCATCTGGAGGCGCCCAATACACGTCGAACAACCTTCTAGAATGCTCTAGAAATGACCACAAGTAACTTTTTAAAGATGAAACTTGCGCATTCTAACCTTTACAGGGGGACGCACCTGTCCCTTTACATACAGAGCGTCTTTGGACGCAGCTTTTGTGAACGTTGGGAGCGTCCCCGCAGGTAAGGTTGAGAGAACCTGCGTCCCCAGAGATAAATACATTTATACAAGACTTTCTCTCTTTTTGGAGTTTGACATGGAGAGCAGAGGCATAAGACTTGCCTAAGAGGGTAGCATGACTGTTGATTGAGCCATACTAACTGTAAATAGTCATGGTGACATTTTTTAGTGTAACAGAGGGTTCTCAATCTACGGTCCTTGAACCTCGCGATGACCTTCAGTTTCTAGAATGTTAATCTTCTGCGGATTCTCGTCCTATTCTTCAGCAGTTACATTATAACATTCTAGCACGTGACTCAGCTGAGTAGCCCATTTAGGCTGAATCAGGTCTAAAGGATCCTGCAATATCCTAAATATTGCTCCTTTCACTTCTTGTAGCACTTCATCAATACTGTCAAACCCGTCCTAAAAACTGAATGTCATCATGAATCCCTCGCGCAAGATATCTCATTTTCCTATCCCGTGGTGGAGCTCGGTTTCTACATACCATTTCATCGGGACAATATCCAAGGTGTGACAGAACAAGTGCACCCACTTAGGTTGGGGCTTTTCTCCATAAGCCTGGGTCCATTTGGCCAAATGCGCGCGTGGATAATCCTGCCCATCATACTTGTCTGTCATTTGCATCTTCAACTTCCTAAAACGAGTTCTCATCATTCTCCTGCATTCACGCCAATCATCAAAGCTTCCTTTGTGCATAACCCACCATCTTGCAGGTGTAGCGCACAGGGCCCAGTCCAACGCATGGAAGCACTACTTTTCTGGTACCTCCCTTTCAAATGCAACCAAAAATATATCTACCTCATTCAGACCATCATAAGTAGGAATATTTCTTACCTTTGAAGACACATAACACAATGTTCAGGTCATCATGTTGCAGTTCAGCGTAGTCACTTCATGTAATCGGTTCTGCCAACGCTCTAACTCTTCATCAGAGTCCGAGGTGCAGGAACTCTCACGATCCCATGTAATTCATCCATCCACGGTGGGGTTCACCCAATCTTGATCTCACACCATTATCTTATAGATATAGTCCAAATCATCATCGCTCTCATAATCACGGACTCGCTCTATATAGCACGATCCTTTAGCAGGATCGAGGGGTACTATTACGTGCAACGATTTCTTCTCAAAGAACATATTTCGCATATTTAGATTGATTACCCCATTCATTTCAGTAGGCCAGTCAATTCCCAGGAACACATTATGGGGATTGCTATCATCCACTATCTCTATTACTTCAAAATCAACCAGCGCACTCGCTCCCTTAATATCCACAGTCACCTCCTGCAACTGCCCCATGGAGATGATCTTTCGATGATTGGCCATCCTTAGCTGAATTAGAGACCATTGAAGTGTGTGTCTCCCCATTCATTCCCAATTCTACTTTTGTGGGACGTTCACGCGTCTGACCCCAGGTCCAAAATAACCTGATCCATCTCATACTCTCCTATCTGCGCAGTTAGTATCATCTCCTGTCTCGTCCTTGTTTTATGCTTACCAATCTTTCGTACTAGGGTGGCTCACTTGGTGCGGTTCCAGTGCATCTATTGATGAGCTCTCGTAACCCTTTCACAACCTTATTATCGCGCAGTAACTTCATACAAGTCTCCAGAAAAGTTGTGAGCATAGAGGGGTCCATCTCTTGCTTGGGCTTATCCTTGCTTCCTGATGTGGAGGCCTTAGCGAAGCTCTTCTTCACTTCCCTGAAGGTTTCACGTGTGCGCTCCAAATCGAACTTAGCCTCCTTCGCCAGAGCTTTGCGAACCCATGTATTGTCTTCTGGCTATTTCCCCTTGTCATCTCCTATCGCGATTCCACTTCTAAGCACTATATTTACATTTGGATCCTCTTCGCGTAGCTCAGACCTCATCATCTGCAGGTTCTGAGTCGCGGAGGTGGTAGCACCCCTTTATCATGTCTCCTAGCTATCAGCGTAGGACAATCTTCCGTTTCATGATCAAACTGTGTGCAATACTTGCACAACAGATGTGTTCGATTAGTGCAATCACAGGCATAATGTCCCAGTCCTCTACAATTGTAGCAAATCAATTGTCCTCGACCTCTGCGAGGTCCTCCTCCGCCTCGGCCTCGTCCGCGCCCTTGAAATCCTGTCTGCACCATCCCTGCACTCTAGTCAGGGGGTCGCGTTTCGGTTTGAACCCTATAGACGAGAGTTCTATCCATCATCAATTCATATCTCTTGCAAGTACACTCATCATGCCCTACCGAACTACGAAATTTGCAAAAAAACTGTTGCGGTGTCTGTACAAACTTTTGTAGCAAGTGACAGTTATCCATGGCATGTTTTCTGACTACCTGACAGATAGCACACCATAATGTAGGCCCTGCACTATGTCCTACTTGAGCTTCTGGCCTTAAAGGCATCGGTCCCCCTCTTACAATATAGTTCGCAAAGACCAGGCAATGGTCCTTGTCATGCCCCTGCCTCTTGCATTTCAAGCACCATACCTCCTCGCGTGCCTCTGGTCAAACCATCCTGTCCTGCTTCAGACTTTGCATCTCAAGGCACAAATTCTTCAACTGCACATGGATCTGCTGAACTCCTAGATTTGGATCTTGCATCAGAGTTTCATGTAGTCTCATGGAAATTTCCAAGGCCTCCACCTGAGTGGTTATATTTTGCTGCGACAGCGCAACCCTTAAGTGTGGCAGGAGCGAAGCAATAAACCACTCGCGATGCTGTCTGTCTGTTAGGTTCATGTTGGCTTCACGGATTGTACATTTCAACCTCTGATCTAGTTCCCAAGGCATCTCACCTGGTTACATCACGATTTCTTTGAATCCCACAATCGACAACGCCTCAGGTTTAGGCCTACTGAATTCTCTATTTAGTGCTGTCTGGATGTTTGCCACTCCAGCATTCGGGTTATCATTAGAGTACTTAATATACCAGGGTAGCACGCGATCTTGCAGAGCACTAACCAATGTCACCTTCCCTATATGATCATCTATAACACCTTGAGCTTCCCATACAGTCCTTACAGTGAACCATAATTGGTCCGGGTCCTCATTTCCTAAGTCTTTGAACAAAGACAGCTTCATTGTATTTTCCATTCTGAACTGTGGTGGAGGTGGAGGTGGTACGGGTGAAGTTGGAGGTGATGGTGGTGAAGTCGGAGGTGGTATATATAGGAATCCTTGTCTTATTAACTGAATAAGACTTCGCGGAGAAACCTTCGCTATTCCTTCTTCGTCACCTCGCGGAGGTGAGATCAACGGAATATACTCAGGACCCTTTTTTCCTTCGTTTCTATAATTTTTTCCGCTTCGCGTAGTCCCGAACATCAAGGTAGCTGCATAACCCATTTTTCTCACAATAGCATTTTAATCCATGTATTCAAAGATTTTACGTACTTACCTCGTGGTCCTTTGAAAAATCACCGCTCCGCCTCGTTGTAGCTGACTGAGGTGTCGACCGCGAATTCAGTCACAAATCCTCCTATGACACGATCGAGCCAATGATCGATAGCGCGGGCGATCTTATCCTTAGATGCTTCCAATTTTGTATTAGCTTCGGGGTCCACACAATAGGACCGTTAAGTTTCCACCTTCCTTGGCTATCTGCTAGCTTCGCGATCCGCTTATATAACTCAATAGGGAAGGAGCATAAAAAGATCTCATGGATCTCTGTATACAAGTATTTGTCCAACCATTGTTCCTTTGTCAGTCACGGGTTTCTGTTCTCCTGTGCCACGAATTCATGGACCTTCCTATCCAACCAATCTCTAATATCCCTCTTAGTTGGATTCTAGTGATACGACATCACGCATCTCTTATGCAGATTCTGGTCCCGGCAGTAGAACCATTTGTTGGGTTGAGGGGGCCTGACCCAGGTTCAACATTAAATAGCCAAACAAATCCCCACACCACTGGCCCTTTTGGCATCAGCCCGAGGAGTGCAGACCGAAGTCTCACCTGAAGCAATGTGGGGGGATGTTGGAACCAAGTTTCCGCACCCTGAGATGGTTGTGATGTCGTTTGATTACTTCTATCCTTGCCTTCGTGCAGGTTGCTTCACTCAAGGGCCTACGAGACGAGCCCTCTATTATAACCTTCAGTACCTCCGCAAAAGGGTACAATCAGCCTTCGCGTAGCCCTAGCCTGCTGCTCAAGTACTTTCACACTGTTATGGCAACATGCTATACAAATTCCCCAATTAATCTAAGTGACTTGCTTATCTTATCAGATAATTATAGTTAACAACGAGTAAACTGATATTCGTAAATGCGTTCAATTATTCAATGTAATTGTGGTCATTCGTGCATCATATAAGCACAATAAAGGAAATTCATACATAAAGTATCAGACGCATCAACAAAACAAAGACAAAGAAATTGCAGAATATCTCTCTTTATTAATATCTTCTAAACGTTTACAGACTCTGTCCACCCTACGCACACAGCTGCAGGGGTCCGCGCACTTAGCTGTGGACTTCTACCCTAGGCCTATGCACAATCAGCTGCAGAGCCTCTACCTACGCTACAACCCAAGACCTAGACTCCTTACTTTAGAGCTACCACTCTCTTACATTATTCATCATTCTATGTCTCCTAAAACTACTTAGAGCTTAGCTCTTTTTATACAATCCCATGGTCGACAGACCATGGGTAGATCTCTTACATCCAACTTTACTTTATAAACCTAAGGGCATACTACCCTTTATGAAACATAACACCTTTGTGCTCCACGGACACAAAATGCAGAGACTTTACTATTTTATTACAAAATTTAACTCAAACATGGGCTTTTAGCCCCAAAACTGCCCTTGGGGGATCCCGCTCCCAACACCTGACCCTTTACTTCCTGAGCTGTGCAATTGCACAGTCACTGAGCCTTTCCCTCAGCCTGCCACCTGGTTTCGGCTTAGTCAGTGGATCATCATACAACATCTTAGATAGGGGTTTATCAAACTAATTCCGTCTTGTCATGAGTGGATTGTAGATGTAGGAACTCTATCATTCTATGGAAAGATGATGAAGAAGGAGATGGAGAAGGAGGACATGCGACAAGATACACATGGAGCTGAAAATATAATATGATCATCACATGAGAAGATGAAGGAACACTGGATTACAACAAAAGACCAAAGATCAGGACCACATGAAGACTCCATCCGATTCACAACCCTTTCAAGGATAGATATGAAGAACAAAGCATATCTCTCATGAAGATGAAGCATTTGATACATATCTTATTAAAGAAGGAAAGAAAGAAGAAAGAAAAGGATAACTTGGCACCACCACATCATCATGCAGTCCATGTCATCAGTGTCACGTCATGTCCGGTCACAAGTCATCACATGCCACATTATTATTGTGGATCATGTAATTATCTATTCCAAATGTATTGTAAAGTGGAAGTCCAAAGGACACATTCAAAATATGAAGAGTCATGTAAATTCAAAGTCATAGGAAGTCAAAGAGTCATGAGGGTATTCAAAGAGTCACAAGGAGGGTGAAACATCACCTCATTGGTTATATATACGCCTTCATTTTATGAGCAAAGGAATTTTCACCTTGGCTCCTCCCACAAGGAATTAGAGAGACAAACTAGTTATTTTGAGGAGCAAGGAGTGGCTCCAATGCTCCACTACTGGAGCTAGTGGTGTTCATTGTATACATGTGTCTTGGAACTTTTTATTATTATCAGAAGTCTTATGGATAACACATTCTTCATGCATGGATTATGGATATTTGTAAGACTATTATGTGAATGTTTGTAATTCATGTTTGCTTTCATCTGTGCTAAAGTAGTTGAACTATTTCGGTTATTTTGGTACTTATCATATTGAGAATGTGTTGTAATGGTTATTATCACTATCACATCCTCGTGGACTATTCCATTGGATATTAGACAAATCTTCCACATTGTATTGGTTGTAATGACCATCGCATCTATGTGGGCTATTCCACTTGATGTTGAACAAATTATTCTTGTTTACGTGTGTCTCTACTAGGGTGGTACTATTACCTCTCTCTTATAGGCTCACTTCTCCTCCCCTTCCGCAGTAAAAGAAACTTGACACACATATGATCGAACACTCACTAGGAACACCTCCCTTGCTTTTTGAAGGCACATTTTCACTTCCCTCTCTTACTGATAGTTAGAGCCAAGGAAAATATGTAAGAATACATGACAACCGGGCCAATACTTCAGATAGGGATCCTATTCTAAATGGTGTGAGGTCTAATAGGGACTTCACATCGGAGAGACCCCTTGGTTGAAGAATTTCCAACACTGTCAAAAAGTGCATAGAATTTCATAGTGATTGAACTCACATAGGTCCAAACACATCACTATGCACAATCTCTAATATTCCTTTCACCCTCTTAGCACTAGAGGGGAAACTCATCTAATTCTGCTTCCTATATACACAATCTTCAAAGAAATTGAAAACCAGAGAGAAATTAGACATACCTTCTACCATAAAATTACCATGCGGTATTCATAGGACCTTCTCTCCAATGTGTCCAAGTCTTTGATGCCACAATATAGTCTTGTCTCTAGATACTATCAGGTTTTCTGCTCCACTTTCAAGAACCACAAAACTATTGCACCCATCAATAATAATGCTACCTAGAAGTTTTAACAGAGTTTCGAATAGAACTCCCCTCATCAATACCAGTGCTCCCCGAACCATCTTGCAGGTATATTTCTCGAACATTATTTTTACAATTCCAACATCTATCTTTCTTACTGAAATTAGATTTATGGCCAATCGAAAAATGTGCAGAACACCAGGAAGTGTTCTAATCCTTCCAACTTGTAACTTTAGCTTGACTATTTTTGCGTCCTATGATTTTGGTCTTCCTATCATCTCCTAAGAATAGATCACCACCATCATATTTCTCGTACTTGCAGAACCACTCCCTATGGGGAGTCATGTGAAAGGATGCACCCGAGTCAATCAACCATGCCTCACGATATACATGTGTACTTGAAGATGAACTTGAGTACACATCCCCGCCTTCATCTGAGGTGTTTTTTTCCTCTGCAGAAGGAGAATCATTATATCCCTTTCCTTTCTAAGGAGTTTTAGATCTACAATCCTTTCTGTAGTGCCCTTATTTTCCGTATTTCTAGCATACCTTTATAATTTTTCCTAGAGATTTAGATTTCCCTCTAGATATAGATCTCCCCCTTAACTTATTTCTATTTATGTTCTAGGAAAATCCTCTTACAGACAAGGCATCTCCATTATGTCTCTCCATATTTTTTCTTCTCATCTCCTCTGATAACAACGATGAGACTATTTCATAAAACTTCAAGGTAGGTGTATTGCTACCTATAGCAACAAACAAACTATCTCATGAGTTTGGTAGAGAACACAATAGACTAATGAATTTATCTTCGTCTAAATTTTTAATATCAACTGATGACAATTGACTTACCACAATATTGAAGGCATTTAGATTCTCTGTCACAAAATCTCCATCCTTCATCTGCAAGATATATATCTTTTTCCACAGGAACAATTTCTTCACTAGAGACTTAGATTGGTACAAAGTTCCTATCTTGTCCCACAAATCTTTAGCTGTAGCTTCCCTTGATACATCCACTAATACTGAATTTGAGAGACACATTCATATTGTGCTCTTTACCTTCCGATCTAAATTTTCCCGGCCTTCTACTGATATTCCTGTTGGTGTCGTACCTAGACCTACAACAATCCACCAATCTATATCCACAAACATATCCTCCATCTTGAGCTTCCATAACTCAAAAGTTTGTCCATTTAATCTCTCGATCTATATCTTTCCACTGTTTTCCATCTCCTTTCACCGTAATAATTAACCCCGCATATCTCCCACTATAACAGGGTCTACCACAGGCTCGAGAAGAACCCCTCAGCAGGAAAGGGATTCCCTTGAAGATGAAACAACTCTGATACCAAATGTAAGTTTTAACTCTGTTAAAAAATCACCTGCAAACAAATTCTTAAAAATAAAAAATATACAATGTTGAGAACTTAAAAAAATATACATAGAGGTTTTCTCCTAGAACACGAAGACGGGAAAATCAGATTGGATTTTCATTATATTCCTTTCAATGTTATAATACAATATATACATACTGAAACATTCATAAACCCCAATCCATTAACCCTAGATTAGAACATAACCATAGTTCCCTTGACTAGATCTACAAAATATCATGGGCAAAAAACCATCATGCCCAAAACCATGTGTAAAAACCATGCGGAAAACCATGGGTAGGTCCGCCCACCATCCTTGGGTTTTCCAAACAATTATTGGGTCCATTTTCTTAGGGAAATCCTCAAACCTTTTGTAGGGGGGCTACTGCCCCCCTGCAAACCCCCCAATAGGGGGGGTTGTGACCGACGCAAAGTTACAAAGCTTGAACCTAGTCACGGAAAGAATATAACACATACCCAACACCCATTGGGATAGTTTAATTCCCCAAAGGGTGGTTCCCATCCTCAACCTATATTATCATGACACTAGGGGCTAATGCACAATTACATAGTGCTTTCGGCCCACCACGTCTCTTTAGCATGCAACACTAACATATTTCACAACCATCTAATACTAGAATGGAGTTACTTCATTCAAACTATGGTTCACAATATAACACTTGTTGAATATGTCCTATCTTTGTTATTTAGCAGAATATCATAACAATATTATATAACCAAGCATTGAATTGTCACATTCATCATAATAAAGCATCAAACTTGCATATAAACCAAGAAACCACAAATTTTCCAAGCGAACACCAAATTTATGCAAAATTCACCCTGTGATCTCAATTTTTATTAAATAGGTGTAAATCACCAAATTTCAGGCGATATTATCTCTTTAGCACAATCCCTTCTCTTTACAATTTACAAATCACCAAATTTTGATTCACAACCACCAAATTTCAGGTGTTTCAGACCTCCACCATGATCCCCACTCTTACACTTACAAAGCAAGAATATAGTGTCTCCACAACCCGTGTTACAATTCAAAATAGTTTGATTGAACCCAATCAATGAACCAAGTGAATTGATCTACCAACCTCCCCTTAGTTGAATACTAGCCATGTCCAAAAACCAAGTCCCTCGAATCCTTTGGTACAACTTCTACTATGGACCATTTTCTCTTATGCGAGTCTCCTCCTTGTTTGTTCTTGTACAATTTTTTACTCCCTGTTCAATATTATTCCTTTTCCATGTTGCTTATTTCTCTCCCTTCACACTTTGCAAGCTACATGTATATATGTGATGTTGAAGGGGCATATGAGGGGATGCACCCCTTCATGTGGCACTATCCCACCCCTTCACCTTCCAACTGACTCATTTTTCACAACTTCCATTGCACTTATTGTGATATAAACATTTCATTTCTTGTGATGAAGGCGTCGTCCACTATGTGTGCCCAACTCCTAGGCCCTAACATCCTCTCCCACTCAAAATTATTGTTGTCCATGGAAATGATACAGAATATAACTCATCGTTCATATATCTATGAAGTACGTGTCATGAAGTGTTTCTTCTCTAGATGATGTATTTGACTGCAACTAAAAAAATAATGTCTGCATATACCCCATGTGTTGGATCCCCTCATGTCTCCTGGATAATTAGGTAGCTAATATGCTCCGCATGTGAAGTTCAATAAGAACTTACTACTCACACAATGAAATTTCCTTGAAAGTAGATCATCCAAGTTCCCACATCAATATACTTCTCACATGAGCCCCAACCTGGCTACCCCATGACCCGGCTCGCCATCCAACTGCAATAGTGAATCAAATAGTCATGGTTCTATTATAGAAAACGAATCCCTCTTGCTGACAAGAGCGATCTCCCTAGATCATAGACGGAAACTAGAAACAAATAGAAAAATTAAATGACTATTTCCCTAAGTTTGACTCATTTGAATTATAGATATAAAGGATGGTAAATGAGCCTCTTACATGTTCACGAAATTCTTGATGAAGATCCCTTGTTGTATCTCGATGCAGCCTCTCAATGCTTGATAAAACCTGCAAACATAAACATAAGAAGGATCAAAAGCATATGCGACATAATAATTCAAACAAATTTAACCTAATGATCAAGGAGATTAGGAATTGAAATTGATTTAATGAACATCTAAATAATTATAGACCATTCATCATTTTGATAAGACAATTCAATGGGGAAAACGTTCATTCGTATAATCAAAGAAAAAGAAGAGCCTTACAACCTTTGCCTTGATGTAGTGAGGTTCCTCCCAAATTCATCCAATCTCCTCCTTAGATGATAAGTTTTCCAATCTCAAACTAGCAACATAAGTTTATCTTCTTTGAGTTTTGACCTCTTCAATCCCTCTGCCCTCTACTCATTTTATAGGCCAATAGGAAGAAGTTTCAGATCCAAAAGAGGAGGGTGAGATCCTCTAATTGAGGGATTAGGGTTCCTTGAGGAAAAGGATTAAGATCCATCATCTGAGGGTTATAGTTCGAATGGGCATCACATGGAAGATTCTAGTTGGGATATATTAGACCAACTATGTTTCTAGAATGTACTTTTCTATTTTTACTTTCTTTGATTCACCTGCGTGGTCCACAGTGGTAGACAGAGCGCAGTTCTTAGGGATGAGTTTAGCGAATGCACATAAAATTCTAGGGAAAAGTGCACAGGACCTACATAAAAAAGTATTCAAGTTATTTTTCCCAAATTTCTCATATTCTTCAAGGTATTTTTGGTTGTTTTACATCTAAGGGGGTTCAATGAAACATGTTCACGAATGGTGAGAAATCCACTTATATCAATCAAGTGTCATGGTGAAAAAATGATGTGTAACAGATTGCCCCCTAAAGTGCGAAGTCTGTATAATAAGTTTTAAAAGATTGAAGCGCTTTATCATGCTAAAGATCAGATTAGACAATGGTCAAAAACCTGCAAGAAATAGTCAAAGATTACAATGCAAATGTATGTATATATATATATATATATATATCTATATATATGTATATATATGTATATGTATATGTATATGTATATGTATATATATAAGGTAGGCATTCCCATACTCAGAGTAAAGCTAAATGAATGAATAAGTAGGAAAAAACCCAAGAATCATATCGATAGTAGACACAGTATGGATGTAGCCATCCGTTTATGATTTTTTCTACATAATCAAGAATCTAAAACTCCTTTCGACATGGATTGATGAAACTAGATCCATGGTCTTCACCTTCATCTTCTTGATCCATAGTACAAATATAGCCATGCGAGTGAATGTCTCGAAATCGAACATGGTAGAAACCACTTGATTACCGGTCAATGATATGAACTGTTAACAAGTGTGAGAGAAACAACCAATAATGACAATGAATCTCAAGGTACTTCCAGTACAATATATAAAGTGTGAATAGGTGATATGAAGTCGAACACTCATAGAATCATTTGATTGAAGGCAAATGATGAGAACTTGTTGTCGAAGGCAAGAAACCTTCCATTAAGGCATGCATGCTTCAAGATCCTGAAGGGCTCTAGATCAACTTCCTAGATAATGAGTTGAAGTCGATAGGAAGCGACCCGTCACAGGAAAGCCTATGACATGAAACATAGTGTCAAGTTTTGAAAAATAGTTTGCAAGGACTGACTCAGGGATGGCCGATGCGATTGAAGGCTAAAATTTGCAAAGGAACATGAACTGAGGTTGAACTTCTCTTGAACACATAACGACATGAAAATTGACTTGGCAACATTTGACTCAATGATAATACTCAAAACCAGCTGAAGACTTTCAATGGGGTTCAATTAACTGTAAGACAAATGGATTTACCAACCTGGACACCAGTGTGATGGAGTGTCATGTTCAAGAGTGACATACTTCCTTTATGATAAATGTAAAATGAACACCTTTTCCCAATTTCCCCCCACCATTGCTAGAAAGTACCTCTTTATTTTTTACAAGCTTGAGGAGGATAACATATGCTTGTCCTGTAAGCTCATCCTTCGGATGAGTCCATCGAAGTATTTTTAACGAACCCTAAGAAGGAATGGTTCGGCTCATTATGCTTAACAAGTCCTATAATCTTTAATGTTTGCAAGTCCAATAAAGGGGTAACTCGATGTCATTTTCTTTTAAGAGTTTGAAAAAGACACAAAAAGGAAACTCATTTAGTTCTTTTACTGTAAAATTTTAACGAGCCCGAAGAAAGTAAAGCTCGATGTTTTTCACTTTTAGGGAGTTAGAAGAAAAACATAAGTAAACTCCATCATGTTATTTTTCATACGTTTAGTCTCTCAGGTTTGAAAAAGGATAAAATAATACAAGAGAGAACTCTATTGACCATGTTTGATCAACATATACCTTTTTCGTAAACAATCCTATCTCAGTCTCTAAAAGGGATAAACTTATATTGAGTGGAGGGTTGTTCATTTACTTTTACGAGTTCAAACATCAAGTACTCAATGATCTTTTCATATTTCAAGATTCTGAAAAGGGCTTACAAGAGGACTCTAGGGTTTCACTTTTCATAATTTTTAAGAGCATGAAAAGTGATAAAAGTCTGCTCATAGTCAAAATGATTCGTTTTTACGCTGTAGCCTTTTTTGCACATTTAAACTCAATAAATCATCATAACTACTCAGTATTAGGGTAAAAACATAAAAAATCACTTTTAAAGGTATTAATAAAAAAAATAATATTTTAATCACTCAAAAACTTATAAAAGTTGAAAAAGTAATTCAATTTTTACCATTTGCATTTTTACCATTTAAGAGTAGAGAAAAGGGATTTTTACCACCGAACTTCCAGGATTGATTTCGAGCTGAACGTTGGACAAAAGCGTGTACCATTTCCTCCAGGTAAGGGATCTCCTCACAATCTATCTTTTCATCCGTTTAGATTTTAATTTTAGGTTTGCAATTTATTTTTTGGGTAGAGATTTTGTAAAAAAATGCACCCTTGGCCTTGTGCGGACCCTCTCCATCAGGTTGGCGTAGGCAGCTAATTTTTTACACATAGAAAAATGTGGCTTGTGCATAAATATTACCAGAAATTTGCGTAGTTGCACCCTGTTTGTAAAAGACCGGTAGCACAGGCGCTGAGAGTTAAAAAAAAAAAGAAAATAGACCCCAAAAAATGTGCGGTTGGATTCCATACTGATTCTAAATCCTTTTAAATACTATATCAGGTCTATTAATTATTCCAAAATGGAATGGAGGGAGAGAGAACATGAAGCCAATGATTCAACAACTTTAGAATATCCAGCTACCTTGTAGGCTTTGAGAACTTGTGGCCTCTTGAAATATTGACTCATTCTTGGGATGAAAGCTCAGGTAGATCTGATGACATGGTTGGTAAGGACCTGGAATGTCCAAGAACAATTCTTTGTGACTGAAGATCATCGTGTTACCATTGATGCTGATTAAATCTACTTCTTGACTGGGCTTTCTTGTATAGGAGACAACATTTCTTTATTTGGGCAGAGAACAGGAGGAGACACTACTGATGGGTACCTACGATGTTTTTGTGGGAACACAAAACTCAGGTATGGTAGGATTAACATTCAAACCATTAGGATCTTGCCCTTGAGGACCATAGCTTTTACTGTCAGCAAGCATTGTGGCAGCACAACTGTTCATTTGGCCACACGAGCGTAGATGTAGACTGCTGTGGAATGTTGGGAATCCGCAGTATTTAACTGGTGCAAGGCAGTGGTTATGAGCATGAAAGGAAAAATAACCAGATGTAAAAATGGAAAATTGAAGAAGTTCGATTATGGTGCCATTCTAGTTTCTTTTTCACTAGAGAGTATTCCACTCCTTCAGCCACAACGTATTGTAGCGAATGAGGGAGGTCCCCGAGATCCACGTATGCTGAGATCGGTCTCGCCTATGGCATGTCATGGAGGTGATGGACTGGTGGTAAGACATACCCTTGAGTTTTTTGACTTGTTGGGCCAACATATCATTTCGACTTAGGACTTCCCATACACAGGGATGGATTACAAAGGTGACCCTGATATCCCACTTCTAGCAAGGATGAAGTGGGGTGAACTAGGTAAGAATTTCTTATTTTGATATGTTTTTTAATTTTGATGTGTTTTTTGTCTTCAAAGGCCAATTATCTAAAATTTATATGCATATGTGGGCCTAAACCTACCAGTAGGTCTGAGATGCTTTGACAGGCGAGGTGAGTAGCCTATAACAATTGTGAAATCTAACCCAAATGCAACGAAGGTATTAACAGAGCTAGAACAAAACTTGGAGAGGTTGACTTTTGAAATCCCAGAGACTGGGACAGATGACATACCTCTTCGCTACCAACAACACGTGGTTGGATTTTGAGGACCACTTAGGTGAGTGCTGCACCGGGTTTCCCGTATCAACATATTCAGATAATAAAGGCCATTGGGTCTTATGTCCTCGAACGACATATTTTTGTATGACACACTTTTATACAAATTTTTTGCTAATGAAGACAACTAATTTTGTTTTCAGTTTATCTTTGATCAATATGTGGATGAATATTGTTTTTACTTACATATTTCACAAATGTCTATTTAACTCATGATTAGCTAGTGCATTAGTTAATGTGTTTAAATTTCTTGGAATGTGTTGATATTCAATGTAATCAAACGTTCTTAACATTGATGAACTTCTTACTACATAAACACTGTTTAAATGTAATACTACAAGTTGCAAATCTAACCTAAAAATCAAACGTCGAATACTAACTGAGATGGTGTCAGATAATAGTTCAATTACTGCACTATATTCTACTATATTATTCGTTGTTTAACTGAGGCATATTCCATGAATAAAGACTAACTCATCACTGGGTGAATAAATAGCCCAGGTTGTAGAAGAAAAATTCCGAGTACTACGACTAGTGCCATTAGCAAAGCCAATGTAAGTTTGAGGGAACATCGACATCTACAAATCAAGCGCAAAACAAGATAAGTAGGAGTAGTAGGAAATTGTAAAATATTAACTATCACACACACCTAAAAACTACAAATAATGTACAAATCTCCACGAAATATTTTATGCATAATATTTCTTTAGGTAAAGACCATTTTTGGGCTTTCCAAAAGGAATACCATCATAATCCACCAGCTCATAGGCTCCTTTAGCTAATACACGTTTTATAATGTAAGGACCATGCACATGGGCTCGAATTTTCTTGCACCTAGCTTGTCATGAGCTTGATCATAAACTAAGACTAGGTCACCTTCTGCGTATGAACAAAGATTCACATTTTGATCAAATTGAGCTTTAACTTGTTTTTTATGAGCCTCGCTAGCCAATGGGGCCTCACGGTGAGTTTCATCTAAATGTGATAAGTGTAAAAAATACTCTTCCCTTGCAAAGGTAGCCGGTAACAATTTGATGTCTAGTTTCAAAGATGGAATTTCACATTCAATCGACAATATTGCCTCCAAACCATAAACAAGTTGGAAAGGAGAAAAAGCCATATATCTTTTTGCAGTAGTACGACATGCCCACAGTGCTGGAAAAAGCATGGTATGCCAGTTTCCTTTATGAATACCAACCATCCGTTTAATCATGTTTGTTAAAAATTTATTGACGAATTTAACTTGACCATTTGCTTGTGGATAATAAGGAGTAGAGCTATCATGGCGTAGGCCGAGTTGTGCTGATAGTTCAATCATCATAAAGTTACAAAAATGGCTGCCATGGTCCATAACAGTAGCTTGTGGGACATCGAACCGAGCAATCACATGGTCGAAAATGAAAATTGTTGTAGTTTCGCCCTCATCTTTATATATAGGCATTTCTTTGACCCATTTCGTAAAGTAATCAATTGCAAGGATAATATACCCATGCCCCCCGGCTGAGTGGGGGTTATAGGTGACATAACATATGCCCCATTTTGCAAAAGGATTGATAACTATAATAGGGTGAAGAGGAGTTGGAGGTGCTCGCATCTTACGATCGTAGACCTAGAAATTATGGCATTTTTTGACTGCAATTATGCAATATTTAAACATGGAAGGCTAAAAATAACCAGCACACAATATCTTTTGGGAAGTGGCATACCGAGACATATGACCGCCAAATTATCTAGAATGACAATAATTTAATGCTTTTTCAACCTCTTGGTGAGTTAAACAATGCTAAAATATAGAATCAACACAACGACGATAAAGAGTATCACCAACAATATTGTATTGTTGGGATTGGTACCGGATTCGACAACAATGAGTTCGAGATAACTTAGGCCTAAAATTCTGGGTTTGAATATATATAATGATATCTCCATACCATGGATCAGATGTACTAATCAGAAAGAGAGATTCATTAATGAGAGAATATTCTGCCACAGATTCTGTGTCAGTATGGGGAGAGTCACACGACAATTCAACGAAAACCAAATATTTCTTTGATTTAGATATTTCTAACTCCAAATCAAATTCTTGTAAAATCACTATCCAACTGGAATATTTGCCCTCTAGCAATTGCTTGGTAAGAATATACATAATAGGGTTGTAATTCGAAATGAAAATTATTTTTCGCAAAAGTATATAGTGATGAAAACATTGAACAACTTGAAACACTGCCAAAGCTAGCTTCTCCACATGTGTGTACTTGATCTCAGTTTTAGTGAGATTCCTACTCAGATAATAAATCACATGTTTGCTGCTAGAGTCATCTTCTTGAAATAACGCCATGCCAATGGTGGCATCAGATGCAACTAGGTATAGAAAGTAATCTCGATGATAATCAGGTGGATGCAATAATGGTGTGTTAGTCAACACGTGTTTTAATGCATCAAAATATTTTTGATCAAGCTCATCCCAAATAAATGGAATGCCCTTTTTCAACAGTCGGGTAAAACCCTGGGTCAGTTCAACATAGTTATGGATGAATCTATGCAAAAAGTTTGCTTTCCCTTGCAAACTCTCGAGTTGGCGAAGACTAGAAGGAACATGTAAATTCAGAATTGCCTCTACCTTAAGGGGATTGACATGAATTCATTCTTTCGAGACTATGAATCATATAATTTGACTGGATTATATGCAAAAAATGAATTTGTGCAGATTCAAATGAATATTGTAGTGCCCGCATCTAATGAAAATTGCTTTCAAATGCAACAGGTGATCCTGAATTTTCATTGAAGGGACTGGTAGGTCATATAAATAGGGCTGAACAATATGTTTGATATCATGAAATGCATAAGACATTGCTCTTTGAAAATTTGCGCCAACATTTTTCAAGCCAAATGGGAGTTTACGATAGGCAAAGGTTCCCCATGGACAAATAAATGCAGTTTTTTGTTGATCAACAGGGAGTATGTTTATTTGATTGTAACCAGAAAATCCATCCATGAAAGAGAAAATATCATTTCTAGCACAATCATCAACAATTTTATCGATATACGAGGTTGGATAGTTGTCTTTGGGACAAGATTTATTAATGTCCCTATAATCGACACATACTCAAATAGTTCCTTGCTTTTTATTAACAGGTACAATATTTGATACCCAATCAGTTAAAGGAACGGGGTAAATGAATCCTGCCTTTAATAGTTTCTCAACCTCAGTTTTTATAGCGGCAAATTTTCGTGGATGCACTAGATGCAATCTTTGCCTGACAAGCTTGGTATCTGGGTAAGTCTTGATTTCATGTATTACAATACTAGGGTCGATTCCTAGCATTTCTTCGTAAGACCAGGCAAAAATGTCACGAAATTCCTGAAATAGGGCTTTATATGTCTGAATCTCTTCTAAAGAACAAGAAGCTCCTATATGAATATTTTCAGTAATTCCTAGTTTCACTGAGATGTCTATTGGTACCATTGCCGATATGTTTTCTAAATTCTTCTCAAAATCAGAAGAAAGGATAACTATGGGACATTAAGGATCAGTAATAATCTCTGATGAAAACATAGACGAGAAAATATTCTCAACTTTGTCAATACAGGGTAAGATAGATGAGCGATGATGATGATCATCCCATGGCATTTCGTCCAAAGTCATTATTTCCATAATACCTTCATCAGTTAAAAATTATTTATCAAAAGGATTAGGCATTGAAATTGGTTCCAGATGTGACAAATGAGAATATTCATCGATGATCATATTCATTCGATCATTTTCAGATGTTGATGGGTTGGAAAAATATTGGACTGCCTGATAAGCCAATTCAAAAGGACTAAGAGGCATCTCATTGCCATATAAGGTTAATTCTGACTCTAAAGGAACTTTCCAAGGATCTGAAGATTCAAAAGTACTTGATGTAATCATATTAACTTGGGAAACATTATGAGGAGAATTTGGTGGAGGGAATGCAAAAGTTCCCATTAGAGATGAGTATTTGAGAAGACCAACACCAAATTCTTCATACAGAGTAGTCAATTTTCCATCAAAAGGAATACTACTAGTAGAATTAGGGTATGAAGTGTAATAGGAAAATTGGTCTACTTTCACAAATTTTCCTTTGTGAGGAAACATGATCATTCGAAAAAATGATGAGACCAGTTCCAACATGGCATAAGTCCAACTTCATCCAAGTAAAAGGTTATAGTTAATTTGAGCATCAACAACCTCAAATTCAACTGAAACTATTCTACCTTCTATTTCTATAGGTAAATCATTTAAAATTCCAAAAGGGTGAAAACCTCTTCCATCAATGGCTTTCAAAGTCATGGATACTGATTGATTGTTGAAGAGCCTAAAGCTTTCCAAAAATAAATGGACATAATACATATAGACGCTCGTTCTTCAATTACTCTTTGGAAAACCCACCTAGTTTTAACATGGATTGGTATATGAAAGGCCAGTTGATGTGGGAGTGGCGGTACACGATTTTCGAGATAAAAAACAATTAAATTAGATCCTTGAGGATATATTTCTCTAATAGCTGATAAAATTAATTTCCTTTGTGCTGGAAAAGTCCGCATCACTTCAAGAGCTGACATTGCCAAAGGTGATAACTAAATATTCAATAATGCTATAATTCTGAGCAGCCCTAGCATGAGGGTTAAAGGCTGACTTTCGAAGAACACCCTTAGGAGGCAGTCAAATTACCATATCAGGGTTAGGTTTTTCAATGTGTAATGGTTCAGAAGTAGGAGGAGTGGATGTGGAAGTTTGACCAGGTGAACTGGAATCATCTCCATCTTCAATAGGACGTTTTGATCCATAGTCTTTAGATCTCGTTGCTACCATAACTTGCGAAGACATCATCATGATATCTACTGATGTGGAGGAGGAAGATTGGTTATGAGAAACCATTTTACTGTCTTGAGGAGGGAATGAGCCCTTAAAAACAGCTGGGGTGGGTGAACCTTTAATGAATTTAGAAACTTCAGTGTGAGGAGGGTACTCCTTAATGTAATGATCTTCATCGCAAATTAGACAAGGATAACGAGGTTTCTTATTTTCATTAGATGGTTATTTCTTGTTTGATTTCTCCTTAGGAGAAGTGTCTTGTTTAGCTTTTCCTTTTCCCTTTTTCTTACCTCTAGATTGCTTATTTTTTCTAGTAGATGATTCTACGACGTTTATTTCAGAAGTAATTTTAGGAGAAGGATCTTCTTCTGGTGAATCAAATGAAGACAAAATCTTAGTTTTCTTAGGCTTATTCTTCTTTTTATTCTTATATTTTTGGCTCACAGAACCAATCATGCCATTAGTGACATGTGATCCTATAAGGGTCAGGTTGGTTTGACCAGGACGAGGAAAATTTTGGATATTCTTATACAAAGTGCCAAACTGAGTATAAATAAGATCCAGGTATTGGGAATGAGCAATAACTTCCTCCTCAGTTACATTGCCCCCATTGGAAACATCTTCAGTAATTACTGACAAAATAGATTTTATGAACCATTCGACCAAAATCTTGTTTGGGATATAAACTTTAACCAAACGACGTCTTCGTCTCCATTCATGAATGTGATCTGAGATATGGGTTGACATTGACTATTTTAAAGAGGTTAAAAGTTCATTTCCATTATTGTATCGAATGGGTAACTAAAAATGTGTTAAAAAAGTAGTAGGAATGGTGTTGAATGTACCGAAGGAAGCTCACAACAATTCTACATACCATTTGGCTACCAAACCAGTTAAGGTTCATTGAAAAAGTTGTAATCTAATAGAATCATCGATTAATGAGTTCGACGTGCACCAAAGATGATAAGTCATAACATGATTTGATGGGTCTTCTCCTGATTTACCTTCAAATTTAGGAATATCACTGGGCAACTTCGTAGGGATTGCCGACCAATACGGTAAATAGTAAATAGGATCATTTGTTAACCGAGATAGGTCCGGTAAATCCAAAGTTGCAATAAATGGTAATTGATGGTTAGGATCCTGTTGTGCGTATTGATAACCCTGAGGGATGAGTCCTGTACCAGGAGGAGGATATCCAAGATATCCTGGAATAGCCTAAGCAGTTGGAATTTACATACCTCTTGGATATCGAGGATGAGCCATACTCATTTAATATGTACTTGAAAAGTATGACCGTGGTACGGTTGATTCTGGAAAGGAGGACCCTGACCCATTTGACCCTGGATAAAATTTCCTTGATGTTGAAGAATCTAGGGCAGTTAGAGTTAAGGAGATTCTTCTTGACATGATAACTAGTTGTGAGGTATGTTATCTTTAGCTTATTAGCAAAATATTTTCTTGATATAATTAGTGTGTGTGTTTATCACTTCATCAAATATCTATAAAAAACAAAGAAACAAGAACATAAGATGTTGGCTTTCTTCCAGGGACAAAACCTCTCCCTCTTGGAGAGGAAAACACGCACAAAATTATTCTTATAGAGATTCCAATTGACGAATACCAATACCATGACCCTTGACCTACTAGTCCACTCCAAGACCAAGACACCAATCCTCTTGTTTATCACAATTGAGATCATCATCATAGTTGCAACATTGAGGGAACCACTATTGCACCACCGAGATCTCCATCACTGCTGCAACACCGAGATTATTACTGCTGTACCACCAAGATCATTATTGTTATATCCTTACCGAGATCTTCATTACAACAAAGATATCTGATATATATATATATATATATATAGGAGTTCTGCACTTAAATTTACCAAGATACTGATCTTTTCCATTAAGGTCATAACTGTAGTTATATTAAGATCATAATTGCATCTATTATGCCTACTTCTGGACTTTATACTGAGACAGACTGTGTCTTCTTGAGATCACTTAAATTTACCAAGATACTGATCTTCTCCATTAAGGTCATAACTATAGTTATACTAAGATCATAATTGCATCTATTATGACTACTTCTGGACTATATACTGAGACAAAGTGTGTCTTCATGAGATCACTGCCTTATCACAAGAATGCTGAGATTGTAAGGTTGCTTCAAAGATCACTGTATAGATAGGCCTAGACTGTGAACACCGAGGATATTTTCTCACTGTAATTATTGCAGAGGTATCCGAGATGCACCCTACTGTACCCATCCGAAGTTCCTGAGCTTGTGGATAGACCTCCGAGAATGACATCCGAAATTATTCCTGCAACTGTCCTGTACTTCCTGCACCTATACGAAGTTCAGAGAGAATTCGAGTTCTGCTCCTTTTGTGGTGACCCTAGCCGCATATATATAATAGTTAGTCTCCCATAATAAGCTGACATGAAAGTGAATTGTTGTGTCACTTCATTTGAGCTAACATGACTACTCTTTATATCGTTTTGCTGGCTGACTTGACTACATTTTACATCATTTTGTTTGCTGCCTTCTTCAAGAGGATTGTGCTTGTCTTGGAGGGCTAATCTAGACTCTAGGTAGACTCATATTCATTACATATATGCTTAAGAATATATTTTCATGAATTTGACTCTTAATAATACATCCCAAGGCTCTTAATGGGAGCCACTAAATAAATAAACCTCTTACTCATGAAACCCATGTAGAAGGCATAATAAAAAATTCATTTTATTGTTTACAAAAATCATAATTACAATGTCATGAAGACCGAACCTAGTTACACTTTCAACAACACTTGAAAGGGTTGATTCTAGTACGATTGACCTTGAAAGAATTGATTTTCAAAAGGTTCGCCTCGAAAACACTGACTCCGAGGTTGACCTTTCAGAACTTGCCCTTGAAACAACGTTTTCACATACGGTATACTAGACTGCACCATAGGTATTTGCGGTATAGACTGAATCGTAGAAGCAATTTGATAAGAAGATACATGAGGAATAGTCTGAGTAGTTGGTTGTACTGTTACTTTAGAAGTAATGGCAACGATTACCTTGATACTCCTGGGATGGGAGTTTGAACATATATTGGCACAACAGACTGGATCGGGTTTTGTGGAGTACTCGAGACAGGTTGTTGCAATGGTTGCTGAACATGTGTTGATGGATAACCCTAAAAAGGTTGTTGGACTTGAATAGGAATGCCTTGAATAGGCATTGGATGGATAGGCTATCCGATAGGCTGAACAAGTTGATAGTTGGGCACTTGAGGAGAAACTGGCAACGACTGTTAGTTATATGATGAATTCCAGATAGGGTTAATCCCAGGGAAAAAAGTATCAACAACAGATTGAGATAAAATAGGTATCAATCCCACTTCTTCACCCCTGTGAGCATCACCCGATGCAATGAGTGCTACGTGAACTATTCAAAAATCATGAGAAATTAGTCAGTTACGACTACCTCTCATGGAAATGGTCATACGTTTGAATGACTTACTTAACGCAGTTGAATCCCAAAAATGATATCTAATATAATGCACTGCGTAAATCCCCCATACTTAAATTCAAAAAGAGTCAAGGGATCTCTACTTGAATGGTTCATGAGGCACAATACTTGCTAAGGTTTTGCAAATGGGGTAGCAAGCTAAGTGGGCTTGATTGTGGGAAAAACTCCACAGTTAAGCGCGCTTGAGCCAGAGGAGTTCTGGGATGGGTGACCTCCTGGGAAGTCCTGGTTACCGGGTGCAAGCCCCGGAAGTGATGATTGATGCTATGTGATTCGTTCTCCACATTTCACTAGTTTCAATCCCACTTCTTCACCCCTGTGAGCATCACCCGATGCAATGAGTGCTAAGTGAACTATTCAAAAATCATGAGAAATTAGTCAGTTACGACTACCTCTCATGGAAATGGTCATACGTTTGAATGACTTACTTAATGCAGTTGAATCCCAAAAATGATATCTAATATAATGCACTGCGTAAATCCCCCATACTTAAATTCAAAAAGAGTCAAGGGATCTCTACTTGAATGGTTCATGAGGCACAATACTTGCTAAGGTTTTGCAAATGGGGTAGCAAGCTAAGTGGGCTTGATTGTGGGAAAAACTCCACAGTTAAGCGCGCTTGAGCCAGAGGAGTTCTGGGATGGGTGACCTCCTGGGAAGTCCTGGTTACCGGGTGCAAGCCCTAGAAGTGATGATTGATGCTATGTGATTCGTTCTCCACATTTCACTAGTTTCAATCCCACTTCTTCACCCTTGTGAGCATCACCCGATGCAATGAGTGCTAAGTGAACTATTCAAAAATCATGAGAAATTAGTCAGTTACGACTACCTCTCATGGAAATGGTCATACGTTTGAATGACTTACTTAACGCAGTTGAATCCCAAAAATGATATCTAATATAATGCACTGCGTAAATCCCCCATACTTAAATTCAAAAAGAGTCAAGGGATCTCTACTTGAATGGTTCATGAGGCACAATACTTGCTAAGGTTTTGCAAATGGGGTAGCAAGCTAAGTGGGCTTGATTGTGGGAAAAACTCCACAGTTAAGCGCGCTTGAGCCAGAGGAGTTCTGGGATGGGTGACCTCTTGGGAAGTCCTGGTTACCGGGTGCAAGCCCCAGAAGTGATGATTGATGCTATGTGATTCGTTCTCCACATTTCACTAGTTTCAATCCCACTTCTTCACCCCTGTGAGCATCACCCGATGCAATGAGTGCTAAGTGAACTATTCAAAAATCATGAGAAATCAGTCAGTTACGACTACCTCTCATGGAAATGGGCATACGTTTGAATGACTTACTTAACGCAGTTGAATCCAAAAAATGATATCTAATATAATGCACTGCGTAAATCCCCCATACTTAGGTTGACCTATGCTAATTTGAGGGACCTCATCATAAAGTGGATAATTTCCAGTAGGAAGTTTCCCTCCACTTGTAGGATAAGTTCAAACTAAACATTGTCCTCATGGAGGAGGATATGATAGCTGTCCCCCAAGCGGTTAAGGAGCACCTGTTGGGTTTGTTTGAGGATTACCTACATTTCCAGAAATCATGTTTATATACTAATTATATGTCAAAACCTAAAGTGTAGGATCAATTAACCCAACTGGAATATTTAAAGTTTGACTTAAGGGAGAAGCTCCTGAATATGTCCCATAAAGACATTGATATCTAGGAGCTATTGATGGGCCACCATATAAAGTTGACTTTGGAGAAGCATAAAACATAGATGTACCTGATGACATACTTCCAGAAGCCATTCTAGACCAATCAAAGCCTGGTACGGTAGAGTAAGGAGTAGTGTATCATGGAATACCTTGACCTAAAAAGTTCAAGGGTGTGAAATACCAAGGGTCAGGGTGAACAGATCTAAAGAGAAATTCCGAATTGTCTGTTTGATCACTGGTAAAAATAGGTGTATGAGGCGATTCTTCCTCTTCGTTTGAGGCAAGTTCTTTGATGCTAATAAGACCAGGAGGAAGACTACCAGTGATAATCATTTTTACATGTGGTGAACGTGGAGGAATCGAAGTAGGGGCTATAGCAACTGAAGGTGATTAGGCTTAGAAAGTTCAGACTCAGGTTCTTTGATATTTGGTTTAGTTAATTGTGAATCTGAAACCTCTCCAGTATCTCAGTCTATTTGAACAAATTCAACGATTATTAAATCAGTTCCTTCTGAGTGTTATTCTAATTTTTGAGGTTGATCAAGTTTATATTTTGTCACTTTAGATCCTATAATAGTTTATCTTTCTGATTGATTTACTTCAATTCATGTTACACCAGATTCTATAATAGTAGAAGTTTCAGGTTCTTCTCTAGTCCTGAATCTTGATGATTTCGTTTTTTTAGCTTTGATCTTTTCTAGCTGCCTCAGTGTATACTCAGGGGGCTGCCCTAACATTATATGTTATTGTCTCAAT
The DNA here is from genome assembly GCA_031772625.1 of Pinus tabuliformis. NCBI lineage: Eukaryota > Viridiplantae > Streptophyta > Pinopsida > Pinales > Pinaceae > Pinus > Pinus tabuliformis. The sequence goes on along the minus strand of CM062817.1, from coordinate 840,441,963 downwards.
AATTCAACCACGATGAAATATTTAATTAATGATTTACATAATATTTAAATTACATAAAGTCTCTAAAAAGTAAAAAAAACAAACAAAGTAACACACACTAAACATCTAGTAGTTCAAACCATACAAACTGACTTCTCACGGAGATCAACAATTACTAGTTGGTGATGAAATCCGATGTCGCAGAGATCAAGGTGAAAATATTTATAGATACGAGCGTTTGAAGCCAATTACCCTGACAACTTGCTTAATGAAACAGTCTGGGGCAACTAACTTCACTTATAGCATCTCGAGCAAAGGTTAACATCCAAAAACTCCAAGTGAGTCTAGCCAACGTCTATTCTAGGTATAATAGGACCTTCCCTGTTCCATCACCTTAGGTAGAGCCCTAGGATTATGGTCACTAAGTTTACCAAATACAACAATTTTACTTGGGGGGACAGTCGTAGATCAGACATACACACAAGGGCAGAGTAACAAGCTCAATCCCCTTGAAAGCTCCTCCACATGATCAATTGGAGGTTTACTTTCAAGTGACCCCAAGTACCTTTTGGTATCATTGTAATACGTGAAAATAACTATATCATAGCCAATGAAGTGGGTACGATCACTTCACCAAATCCAACATGATCTTGTGCTTAACTCATGTATAAGAAGAGCTTCCCAAAGAAAAAACTGAAATAATTGGATTTTCTCTCCCTACCACAAGATTCTATTGTTTATCTGTAGCTTTGGAAAGTTTACTCACTTTCCTATTCCAAATCCCTACACTTAAGCTACTGTGGGTGGTAAGAGCCCTAAAAATATAAAATTCTAGATTAATTTTAATTAACATTGTGTTATTAAGCTGTTATTTACTCAGTAGGTGATGAAAGTGAAACTTATGATATTATGACATGACTCAAAATCCTAATGCAATCGAACATGCAATTTGCAATTTTTTAATTCAATGAAGTTCTAATTAAGAGAAGGCAAGAGTTTCTTTGATTTTTCAAAATGAAATACAAAACTCAAAACTTCACCAATCCTTTATAAGACAACCAATTTCATTTCCAATGCAATGAACATGCAGAAATAAACTAAGATCCAAATTTTCCTAAAGATCAAACAAACCAAAAATACCCTTTATCATTTATCACTCAAAACTTTTAAACACATAGAAATCAATCAAGAGTTGGAGAAAAATGCATTTTCCCTATGAATGCTTTGATCTGATGATATCAAGAGTGTAATTTTGGAAAATTCCAAGATTGAAAAGAAACAATTGTTGGCATTATGATGCATGTGTTGTACTTGATGGCAAATCACTTGTACATGGTAACTAGATGAATCTACAATAGAGATATCAGATGTGACAGAATGCATGATAGTAGTGACAAAATGTAGGGCAGTTCAAAGGAATCAGTTCAGAAGCAATGTACAATGGAAACTCTCTCAGATGACAGTTCACAGTGTAACAGGTTAACAACAAATAATTAGAGATCAGACTACAAAGAATGAAGAAAGAAAGGTATACGCAGGTTCATTGTATAAAAGTCGCGTATACGTACACACACAGTTTTGCAGAAGGAAAAGCACGTATACCTTGGAAAACTAAGTTTGTGGTCCGTGGTATTTGGTCCATGGTATTTTGATCCATGGTATTGGTCCAAGGTATTTGGTTCGAGGTATTAGGTATTTGGTCCAAGGTATTGGTCCTAAGTGGTTTTGGTCCATGGTATTGAGAACGACCTAAAAATATATAAGGAGGAGAAGATCATTAGGCCAAAGTAGACAAGCATTGAATATTTTGATGAAGTGTGAGATCCAGTATGCAGGTTATGGGTTTATGATGCTCTTCTTGATCTGAACCAAGGAGGAGCCTTAGCGGTTGATGGAGGACAAGATCTAATGATGGATAGGGATCTTAAGGCTTGGAATGAATCATCTTTATATAGTTTGATCATGTTTATTCTAGACCTGTATACTGATGTGTGTGTTGTTCTGTAAATATTATGATATGGGTATAACTGAAGTCTGGAATAGCTGCAAAATTATGAATGAATATTTACAGATGTATACGCTGGTTGACTTTGGTAAAAGTGCGTATACATGTAGGTTCAACACATCGAAGTAGTGTATACCTTATGAATTATGATATTTGAAGTTGCAATTGGTTTTGGTTGTTGATGCAGAGTTCTAGGTTTTTCTTTATGTTCTGGTGACTGCATTCTGGTAACAGTGTTCAGATTGATTGTGATTTGCTTTAGTAATGATGGATGAGATCTAATAATGGATCAAAATCATAATGAATTATCATTATGTGATTTTATGGGCTATATCTGGTTGCTAACACATGTATTATCCTTTATATGTAATGATCTAGGTATGTCTGAAGTCAGGAAGAGCAGCGAAGTTATAAGAAAGTATTTGCAAAACTATACACTGGTTCGCTTTGATGAAGTTGCATATACACGCTGGTTTGGCTCTTCCAAGTTGCGTATACACTTTGATGCATGGTTTTGAGGTTACAACTGGTTCTGATTAATGATGCAATGTTCTGGGTACAAATCTGTGTACTGGCTACAGTGATCTCTATGTTCCAGTTGATTTGTTGAAGTTGATTAAAGTATGAATGAATGGTTGATTCAGTTGTGTCAGGTTCAAAGGTTGTCAATGATTGATTTAGTTTGGTTGATTTAGAAAGTAATGATTGAGTTTCAGTGATTGGTTGATGTAGATATAGTTGATGGTTGTATTGCAGTGGTGATTGATTTGAGCTTCAATGTTGTTGATGGGTCCAGTATGAAAATTGGATGAAACGTGGCCTTTAGATTATGGTGTTGTGTCCGAGGAGTATCCAGTTTGAAAATTTATAAAACGAGGTCCCTAGAGTAAGAGAGAAGGTTTCAGCCTTCTGTAGGTCGGCGCCTACGTACTAATAAACATATCGGCTAGTACAAGGGCTAGGGGGTTGTAGCTCCCTTCCAGTAGAAGCTGGAGAACGAGAGAAGGTTGTAGCCTTCTGCAGGTAGAAGCCTGCGTACTGGTATGAGTCTACACTAGTACAATGTTGTAATTTTTTTTCTTATTATTAAAAGAAGACAGAGATGACAACAGCAGGTGGTTTTCACCCATATTGGGTTTCCACCTTAAATCTTAGTGTTCATGTGTGTTGCTTATGTGTGATGGTTCATTGTTAGTGCCTAAATCTACCTCAGGTTGAAGGAAGGCAGGTCTAGGGTAACATCAAACCACGCTTAACCTGGTAGCTGACCCTACCAAGTCGGGAGAGGGCTCTCTCCTTGTCAATCTCAATTAGAATATGGAAACTAGGGCTTGAGATGACTGAAAATAAATGCTGATTTTAGGCTAGGTATAGTAGCTCAGAGGATTTGATTGGATTTGTTTCGGGTCGAAAACAACAAGAGAAAGGGTGATTGGACTATGGAATCGATGTCAGTTTCTGTCGGCAAACCTGGGGCAAATTAAGTGCCATGTTCAACCAAGTGAAGATTGTAAATGTGAGAAGTATGAGGGAGAAAGCCCATTGCCCTGTAGGCATCAGACAAAGGATGAATCTGCAACAACAACTTTAGATGAAAAAGAATAACGAGGTTGCTCAACAGAGCATCTAATAACGGATGAATTTTGCTAAAACTACCATTACAACTAAGAGCAAGATCATCATGAAAAGAGCATCATTATGGATGAATTCCTAACATATCACTTAGATAATGCTGAAACAAAGGAGAAAAACATAATGTGTAAATGAATTACAGGAGAAAAAACATACTGAACATTTAAGCACCGTGATGAATCCCAGGCCTAAAGGGAAAACTGCTTTATTATGATATTAAATAAAAATTTACACAGTCCAAATGCTTCTTTTTTGCCAAAATCCAACCTCTACACTATGAATTTCATAAAATATATACATTTTCTCATCCTTGTACTAAGGGAATTGAGCTCAACCATTTTCTTCAAAATAGAATCAGTTACATTAAACTTGGACCGAATTTCTGAAAATAGGTGTTGAAGATGAAATCATATCTCGTAAACCATAGCACCTGTTACAAAAATGAAAGAGGTTTTGGTAGATAAGTTCATGTTGGAGAAAAACCTTTTTAAAATTTTGGAAATTCGTTTCCATTTGCTCAGAATATGTGCCACAAAATAATCTCTAAAACAGAAAATCATTAAAAATTTTAAATATGTGAAAATGAGCTGTAAAGATCTAGTCACATATCCAAATTCACGACACCTGTGAATACAATAAAAGAGGTTTTTGTTATATGGATTATGGTTAACAAAAAACTCCTTGGGTTTTTTAAAATTACTTTCCATCTGTTGTAAAATGGCACCGCACCAAAATGACTAAAACATTAAAATAAATAAAAAATTTGCTTTGTTTTAATGCAGGCTCCAAATATCACTACATATCTCCCACATATTAACACCTGTGCATAAACTGAAGGAATTTTTTTTTATTTGGTATGTGATGGACAAAAACCTCTTTCACTTTTGTAAAATTCCTGTCCAAACTAATTTTGTAGTCAACTTTTCCCTGTGTGCAGCAACTAACCTCAAAACATGCATAACCAAGAATCAATCATTCATTTCGATCATATCTTATGATCCAGAAACCGATTACAGGAGTGTGATATACCGTTGTAAATATTTTTTCGAGCTTCTTATGATGGACACATTTGTGACATGTTTTGTGCTGAATATAATGTGCAAAACATCTAACCAAACCAAACCTAGTAAGAGCTCATGTTGATCCCTGGTGGCAGGCTGCGAAGACTGACACTAACAGTTCACTGCGTTATTAACTGCATATGGTTATTGTTTAATGTTTAATAAAGTACTGATGCCCAAATTAAAGAGCAACATTTGATGAATTAATTGAATCATTAGTCTGCTGGATATACACTTGTTTCCTTAAGCACAGTTGCGTGTATATGCGGGTTACCCACATGGAAGTAGCGTATACAAATTTTAGTATGAAAAGAAAAATATTATTGACTTAACTAATACTGATTGACCACCCCACCCCACCCCCCTCCCCTCTTAGTATTATTTCCAACAACAATTCCTTCTATCATTAAAAAATGACAACAATTCTTCACAAAAACATTAAATCTCAAGAAACCCTAATTTGTAATTAAATAAGAATTTGATCACAAATAAGCAAGATTAAGAAGTATATTGGTGTGTTTGATAGAAAAAGACAGGGAGACAGTAACCTTAAGGATAACCTATCTCTTTTTTATCAATGAGCAAACCAACCAGACAAAACCCTAATTAGTTTTTGCAAAAGGGACTAATTCTAAAAAAAATATTAACAAAGCACTCAAATGAGTTCAGAAGAGATGTTAAACAATCTAAACAAACATAATGACACTTCTAGAAATCAAAATTCAGATCATGGTTGAGAGAAAAGCTAATTTTTCAAAAATTTCAAAGGATTGCATGGGTTAACAATGTAACACAGTGCACATGTGCTTTGTTGCTAAGGGAAAAACAACGCAGAAATGCGCTCTGTTGGTGAAAAAAACATTGCAGGGATCATAAGCCCAAGAAAAAATAAAAAATCAAATAATCAACCATACAGATATGAAAAGTCATTATTTTATGAAGACTCAGGTCAAGCTAACCAAGAAGGATCGGAAAACAAAACTAAGGAAAAGGAAGAGAACAATAACATTCCCCAGTGGAGTTGCCAATTTTTTATAGCGGACAAATCCCTCTTGCTGACAAGAGCGATCTCCCTAGATCCTAAACAGAAACTAGAAACAAATAGACAATTGAAATGACTCTTTCCCTAAGTTTATCTCATTTGAATTATAGATATAAAATATGGTAAACGAGCCTCTTACCTGTTCGCGAAATGCTTGATGAAGATCCCTTGTTGTGTCTCGATGCAACCTCTCAATGCTTGATAAAACCTGCAACCATAAACATAAGAAGGATCAAAATCATATGCAACATAATAATTCAAACAAACTTAACCTAATGATCAAGGAGATTAGGAATTGAAATTGCTTTAATGAACATCTAAATAATTATAGACCATTCATCATTCTGATAAGACAATTCAATGGGGAAAATCATTCATTTGTATTAATCAAAGATAAAGAAGAGCCTTACAACCTTTGCCTTGATGTAGTGAGGTTCCTCCCAAATGCATCCAATCTCCTCCTTAGATGATAAGCTTTCCAATCTCAAACTAGCAACATAAGTTTATCTTCTTTAAGTTCTGACCTGTTCAATCCCTCTGCCCTCTAGTCATTTTATAGGCCAAGAGGAAGAAGTTTCAGATCCAAAAGAGGAGGGTGAGATCCTCTAATTGAGGGATTAGGGTTCCTTGAGGAAATGGATTAAGATCCATCATCTGAGGGTTATAGCTCGAATATGCATCACCTGGAAGCTTTCAGTTGGGATATATTTGACCAACTATGTTTCTAGAGTGTACTTTTTTTATTTTTAATTTCTATGATTCACCTGTGCGGTCCACAATCGTAGATAGATCATAGTTCTGCATTGTTTGGTGGGCTCCAGTATTGCAGCAATAATCCTGCAAATCCTGGGACTCCCTTCTTTACTTTTATCAACCCGGTAGTTCGTAACAAACTTGGAAGCGACGGTGCTGTATGCACAAGTACTAGCTCTTGCCGCAGCTGTCACAAGTCAGCTAGGGGCTTAAGACAACTTCTATGAGCTCTTAGAAGAAGATTTTTAACTGATGGATGGAAGCTAACTCAAAGGAAGCTAATCTACTTGCGGAAAGAAACTGAAAGCCAGAAAGTAACGCAAACCCTAGCTAACCCTAATTCTACCAGTTAGTCCTACTGATGCAAAGGAGAGAATGAAAACTATTAAAAAGAGATGACATTACTTCTATGAAGGTAAAATTCATGTGCCTAGACTACCTTTATCTGAAGAAAACATCTTTTTGTATTTTTGAATAAGTTATCAGAATTATCATGCATGTGTTCTTAACTGGCTTTTTACTGTGCAGGGGTGGATCAAGGAGGAGAAATGCTTGGAAATGGTTGGGAAGGTTCAGAGAGGGTCTAAGGAGTCCCTAACACTCTTCCGGAGAGTTTCACAAATTTTGGCTATCAAGAAACCTCATTTGAGAGCTTCTACAGGAAGTCTGCAAGGGTTCTATAGGATGTTCAGAGATTTCTACAGGATGTTCAGAAATTTCTACAGGAAGTTTATAAAGCGGACTTTAGAGGATGGGTGAGTGAGGGAAGATGCATGAATGGATAGGGAGGTAGGATAGGGGCCTGGAATGACCCAGGGACTGATGGATGGAGTGATGAGAGGGTGTGGAAGGTTGACTTGGCTCAAAGAAGGCTAAGACAATGAAGGAGCAAGAAGGTAGGGTTACGTGGGCAAAAGAACAGTTGTGAGACGAGGAACCTAACTAGGAGATGGAGCAGCTGGCCTGGACGAAGCTTAGGTGGATGAGAGAGTGGTGGAGATGCCCTGCACGGTGTACACCTAACCGAATCAACAAAGTCCTGCACACAACCAAAGTCTTAGCTAATCTACTCTAACTGTCAATGAAACAAATGAACAACAGCTTTATTTATTAACTGCGTAATCCTCAAGGAATGATTCCTGACTGCATGCATGATTTTTCTTTATAAGAAAACACATGAAAATGATAGTACTCTGTCCTTGTGTTTAATCTCAACTGGGTCTTTCTTAGAATAGACATGCATGAGTTTCTGATGAGGGAATCTTCAGTTATCTGGAGTACACTAGTTGAGTGCATGCATGCATCAACTAACTGTTAACTCTCTATTAGTTCCTCAAATAGTTTGGAACTAATTTAACTAGACTTAACTCAGTAAACTGAGTTAACTAATACAACTCAAATATAACTCAATCTTATCTCCTTAATTTAAGGGATAATTGTTGCATGACTTCAGAAAGACTTCTAACTTGAATTTCTACAACTAATTAATTCAAAATTAATTAATCAATTATTTCCAAGTAGCTGGTAAGACTAAATTTGATTTTAATTCATAATTTTAATTCAAGGACAAATTAAAATTGTAATATTCTTGTTGCCACATTTCAACACTCCCTCTCAACAAGAAAGGGATTATCTGCTTGCCCTATCCTGTCTCTATGGAACTCGAATTTACACTTTGACAATGCCTTTGTCAAAATGTCAACATCTTTCTCCTCTGTCGAAATATACTGCATCAACATGATCCTCCTCGCTACAACAGCAGCTTGCTTTACCTTGTAAAGCCAACATGAACTCACAACTGACTTGTTCTCCGGTCTCGGAACCATGTCCCAAACACTGTTACAAACTATGGAGTCATACTCCTCCACCATAACATCAACCCAAGTCGGCTGCTGTACTGCTTCCTTAAAGGAAGATGTCTCGGTCTCAACACATTCCCCAGCAAGGGCCATGTATCCAGTGTACCTGTCAGGTGACCTTTTCTGTTTGCGCTGGGAAGATGGTGCTCCCACATTCTCTCTCGCATCCTGCAACAATCTGTCAACTTCTCTTGTGCGCTTCCGTCCATCTCTGGTAGACTCTGCTTGAGTGGATGTATCCACTCCTAGAACCTCTGCATGCAGCTGATCCACATCAGTCTGAGGCTCCTCCTCCTTAGTAACCAACAATTCCTCCATAGCCTGTAGTTGGAGCTCCCTCTCAAGGGAAACTCGCATGGCCTTCTACTTATCAAACTTGAGATCTCTGCAAACCACTGTCCTCCGACTAGTAGGCAAGTACACTTGATAGTTATGAGGTGTATCAGTGTACCCCACAAATATCCCCAACTCTGTTGTTGGCTGAATCTTCTTCCGTGCATCCTTTGTCACATGGAAATATGCCGATGAGCCAAAGATCCTGAAGTGACCCACATCTGGTCTCTTACTGGAGAAATCTTCCTCTGGTGTCTTCATCATAAGTATGCGATGTAGGATTCTATTCTGCAAATAGACAGCAGTGTTGCATGCCTCAGCCCACAAGTGAAGTGGTAGGCCTTGGTTATGAAACATTACCCATGCTGCCCCTACAATAGTTCTGTTCTTCCTCTCGGCCACCCCATTCTGTTGTGGGTTATGAGGTGTCGTCAACTCTCATTTAATTTATTTTGCTGCACAAAAGTCCTTAAACTCTTGAGAGACATATTCTCCACCGTTGTCACTTCTCAAGGCCTTGATATTCTTCCTTGACTCTTTCTCGACCAAAGCTTTGAAATCACAAAACTTTGTGAAGGTTTGGCCCTTCTTCTGGATGAAATAAATCCAACATTTATGAGAATAATCATCAATGAAAATCACATAATACCTTTGCTTCGCTGTGGATGCCGTGGAGAATGGTCCACACACATCAGTATGAAATCACTCTAAGATAGCCTCTGCTCGACTGTCTTGATCATGAAAGGAAGACTTGGTCTACTTTCCCAAGGTACAACCTTTGCATGTGTCAACTTGCTCAAGTTTACCTTTGGGAAGTCCTGTAGATATTTGTTGCATTATCTTCAAAGCCCCATGATGCAAATGGCCCAACCGCCTGTGCCACAACTCGCCAATGTCTTGGCTTTGCACCAATTCTGCTTTCGTACTCAATGCTACACAATCATCTACCTCTAGTTTATAGAGATTCTTCACATGAATCCCTATCCTCTTGGTCTGACCCATGGCTATGTGTCTTAGGAACGCCTTTCCTTTAATGAAGACAACATCGTAGCCTTTGTCCTCCAACATCGCGACCGATACCAAGTTCTTCTTCAGTCCAGGCATATAATTCACATCTGTCAAGGTGAGAGGAGCTCCATGCTCCCTCTGAAAAGCAACTGTGCCCACTCCTGAAACACTATACCTTCCATCGAAACCCATCTCTATGCACATCTTGAGGTCTTTCTCCTCCAAGGAACTGAATAAACTTTTATCACTGGTCATGTGGAATGAGGCTCCACTGTCAAGATACCAAACACAACCCATAGTCGATGACACCATGCATGCAATGAGGGTAAAGTCCATTTCGAATTGACAGGCTAATGCCACACCTTGCGATCCTTCCGAGGATCCCTTCTTGGACTTCTTCGATGGGCAATTAGTTGCATAATGTCCCATCTCGTGACAATTAAAGCATCTTACTTTAGACTTGTCACCCTTCTTCCCTCCATGAGAAGAATTCGATTTGGAATGGGAAGCCTTCCCCTTCCATTTCCTTGCCTTACTTTCCAAGGCCAGATTTTCTTCATCATCATTCTTGGATGAAGAACCATCTCGTGTGCTCCTCCTGCATAAGATCCGACCATAGTCGTTCCCAATCCGAAAGTTTCTCCCTTCCATTCACAGAGTCCTGGTAGCTATTCCAACTCTTTTGAAGGCCAAGGACAGCAAGAATCACCATATCATCATCGGGAGTAGTTATTCCCACACTGCCAAGCTCATCTTTGCAGGTGGTGAGCTTGTTCAAATATGTGGAAATAGTATCCTCCTTCTCCAGCTTGATTCTTCGAAGCTTATCCTTGAGCGCTAATTTCCTCTGGTTGCTACTGTTCTGGTAGAAGTCCTTCAATGTCTTGCACATTGAAAATGGAGTATCCTTTCCATGGAGACTCGAGACAATATGGTCTCGAACTCCCTCAAGGATGATCCGTCTCGCCTTCGCCACACACTTCTTCCACTCAGCTAACTCTTGTGCATTAGTTGAAGATGGCTTTGGTATTTCTTGATGAATGAAATCCTTCAAGCCATTGTCTTCTAATACAACCTCCATTCTATCTTTCCATCCTATGTAATTCGAGCTACCTTCCAAGGCATACTCGAGTCTCAAGCGATAAAACACCATTGGCCAACCTTGAAGTATGATATGAATTCGATTTGCACCTGCAACCCCAAACTTCAAACTTTGAATTCTCTTCTCAGTATACTGTTCATAGCTCCGACAAACTTGGCTCTAATACCATGTAGAAATTATCTACAAATCCAGCTCTGTAGAAAATCTGTTGTAGGTTAACCCGATAATGCAATATAAATCAAAGCAGAATACTATAACCTACTTATACTATCAATTTGTGGAAGCTTAAAGATCGAGCTGAACACATATAACCAAAATAAAAAGAATCAATGCTCAATACACATGAAAATACTTCAGGGAAAGCCTCAGCGAAAAACCCCACTATTTGTATTATCATACAAGGTGGAAATACATAGGAATTATACAAATCCTTAGCTCTCACAGCTAGCCAGTTGTCAGTACAATTATCACAGATACTCACAGGCAATATTGGCCTTTCACAAGCCTTCCTCTCTACCCTCCAAGCTCCTATTTCCTTGCGCTGTTCCTAGTGGATGATTCTCCTATTACCAAGTGTAACACTGCTCTCACACACTGTCTGAACTGTGCAATCCTCAAGGAATGATTCCTGACTGCATGCATGCATTTTCTTTATAAGAAAACACATGCAACTGATAGTACAATGTCCTTGTATTTAATATCAACTAGGTCTTTCTCAGAATAGACATGCATTAGTTTCTGATGAGGGAATCTTCAGTTATCTGGAGTACACTAGTTGAGTGCATGCATGCATCAACTGACTGTTAACTCTCTATTAGTTCCTCAAACAGTTTGGAACTAGTTTAACTAGACTTAACTCAGTAAATTGAGTTAACTAATTACAACTCAAATATAACTCAATCTTATCTCCTTAATTTAAGGGATAACTGTTGCATGACTTCAGAAAGACTTCTAACTTGAATTTCTCCAACTAATTAATTCAAAATGAATTAATCAATTATTTGCAAGTAGCTGGTAAGACTAAATTTGATTTTAATTCACAATTTTAATTCAAGGACAAATTAAAATTGGAATATTCTTTTTGCCACATTTCAACAGGGTGCAATAATCTAGAAGATAAACATAAATGATTTGCGGTATGGACGCAACCATCCAATCAAAAGGACCATATAAAAGACTCAGGTATGGACGCAACCATCCAATCAAAAGAGTCATGTATACAATCATGAACAAATCTGCACAACCTGGACTTGTGCAATTTGAGCCTAGGGTCTTGAATCCTAACCCGATCAAGGTACAAATTCTAATATACGAATAGATGTGCTGAAGTCGAGCATACTAGAAAATCACTTGATTATCGATCAATGAAGTAAACCGTTAACAAGCACGAGAGAGACCACCAATAATGTCAATGCATCTCAAGGTACTGTTAATACAATCCACGAAGTGTGAAGAATGATTTGAAGTCAAACACCCGTCAAATCACCTAATCGAAGGCCAATAATGAAAACTCATTGTCGAATGCAAAGAACTTTCCATTAAAGCATGCAAGCTCCAAGGTACCAGAAAGGAGTCTCTAGATCAACTTCCCGGATAATGAGCTAAAGTCGACAGGAAGCGATCAATCAAAGAAGGGCCATAATGTTTCCCACATCATCGACGCAAGACAAAGGAAAAAGGTGAATGTGTATGAGACAGAGAATCTGAGGAAGGTGTGTAAGGATATAAACTGCAGAAGGATTAAGCTCTTGAACATATCGGTGACACGACTTCGGAGTTTGGCATCATTTTGGTACCAAGGGATCAAAGGTCATGATGATGTAGCAAGGATCAGATGGAATGAGGCAAAATGGATAACCCAAAACCTGGAAGGCCAATGATAAAGTGAGGATATACCAACCCAACATGAACTAGAAAGAGTGTCGAGTTCAAGAGTGACAAGCTGCTGTAATAATTAATACAACCGAGGGAATACTCCCAAATTTCCCCCCACCATTACTGGCGAGTACCCAAATTATTTTTGAAACACAAGCTTGAAGGGGATAACATATGCTTGTAATATAAGTTTTCCTTCGGACAAATATGATCTAGTAATTTTAACGAGCCCTAGGAAGGAGAAACTCGTGTTTGTCATGGTGATGAATCTGATGTCGTTTAATAGTTTAATGAGTCTGACAAAGGTGTAACTCGATATCTTTTTCATGTTTATAGAGTTTGAAAAAGACACGTAAAAGAAAACTTCACATGGTCCCTTTTCATACGTTTGTGTCTCTTGAGCCCAAAAAGGTAGAAAAGAATACTTGAGAGAACCGCTTGACCATTTCAGCCAAGGAGTACCTTTTCGTAAATAGTGCCTCCCCTCTCGAAAAGGGGTAAAATTATTCTGGGTGCATGAAGTTTTGCATCCTTTAACGAGTTCGAAACGACAAAGGCTCGGCCATATTTTCGTTTTTAAAAGGTTGGAAAAGAGCTGAAAGCAGACCCCCCATTTTTATTCTCTTTAACAAGTCAAAAAGGGAAAAATACTCGGCAATCTTTTCTTTTTTTACGAGTCAGAAAAGAGCTTAAAGGTGACTCGTCTTGGAGGAACAAGTGGTATAAAGGGTAGCAACTGGTTCCGACAATGGTGGAACTGCTCAAAACATGTAATGGTCAAGAGGCTGGCTAATAAAACCACTCATTGCTGTGGTCCCTCAGGAAAGGAAAAACAACCAAGTGAAAGCATATGATCAGCCAAAGTGATGGTGGCGATGGAATGAAGCAACCAATGCTCATCTAACAGAAATTAGCTGATAAAAATGGCGATCATGAGGGTTAAACTTGGGTATGGGCTCATTTTTACACAAGCTTGAACCATGGAGAACTCTGCTTGGATTCAGTTTCATGTTTACAAAAGCTTGAAACGAAAAACTATGCTTGCTCTAAGTTCGCATGCCCCGATCATAATGACTCAAATGAGGTACATGCCCCCCAAGCTTCATGTCATTCAACTAGGTGAATGGAATGAAGGTTCACTTGCGAGATCTTGGAAAGACTCAACTGGGATTTTACGAGGTCTTAATAAAAGACTCGATTTAAAAAGGGATTTGCTTCATTTTTTAATGAGATTGACACAGTAAAAGAACTATCCTCAAGACCCTTGTTTCATTTTTTAACGAGCTTGACACAAGAAAAAGAACTATCCTCATGACTCCTTGTTTCATTTTTTAACGAGTTTGACACAAGACAAGGAACTATGCTCCGGACCCTTGTTTCATTTTTTAATGAGGTTGAAACAAGTCCAGGAACTCTCCTCATTGCTTGTTTCATTTTTTAATGAGGTTGAAACAAGACCAAGAACTATCCTCATCACCCCTTGTTTCATTTTTTAACGAGGTTGACACAAGACCAAGAACTCTCCTCATCTCTTGTTTCATTTTTTAATGAGGTTGACACAAGACCAAGAACTATCCTCATGACCCCTGTTCATGGACCATACGAGAACATGGCTCCCAAGAGATCCTCACTAGATGGAAGAACCACACTCTGGGAGGAATACATGTCATTTCGTACCATAGACAAATCAGGTTCCAATTCCCCCAGTACATAATGTACAATCCCATTTGTGTAATCATCAACAGATGCAGAGACGGAACGGGTAGCCACATAATTAATCTATGGTGGGGAAGGTACTTCTTGCAAACAAGAGCTGATAGGGGACGATGGTTGTAAAGGAGATGCCTGGTGACCAATTAATGAGAGTTGATCAATAGTCACAATTATTCCTTCGTGCGTAAAATAAACCACATGGAAAAGTGAAGAAACAAGAGCTCCCATGACATACACATAGTCATGTCCAAGGAGGAGATTGAAATCTAATGGACCTTGGACTACCATCACGTCTATATAGATGGTCTTTCCTCCCAAAGTAATAGGGAAATTCAGAAGGATCCCTAAGGGTTGATTGGTTCCTCTGTTGAAATCCAACAGATTCTGGGTGACAGGCACAAGATGTGGGGATCCTAGATTTTTCCAAGTAGTAGAAGACATGATGCTAATAGACGCACCTTCATCTAATATAGTGCCAGGTACTAGCATATTATAGGCTTGTACTATGATCTGGAAAGACACATAAGATGGGAGGTGAAAAGCAGTCAATGGACCCCAATCGAAAGAGACAACATAACTACTTGGTGGGGGTATCATATGATTTCCCCCATGCTCTGCAGGAATAGAAGAAGGACCCTCCTGAACAACTGGGATGGGAGGGTCACTCTTCGATTCATGAGAATCTGAGGAGATAGGAAGAACATGAGCAGTAAGATCACTATGCTCTTCCAGAACAGAGTGAGAAACTGGTGGCAGAGCCAAGTCGACACTCTTTTCGACCAATGGTTGGTCAGGAATAGACACAAAAGAGTCTCGCTCAGGAAGAGCAGGACGAACAAGAGATGAACCCAAGTCAATCTCCTTATCAATAGGAGAGTGTTAAAAGAAAGCCTTTGATAATCAACAGGGAGTTGGGGTTGAGGAGCTGTAAGGTTTTCGAAAGCTTTGGAAGCTTTATCCATAAGAGGACAAAGGTGAAGAATATGCTCTCCTTCACATAGCCTACATGGGAATATAATCTTCCCTTTCTTCTTACCATCGCTAGCCAAGAGTGTAGCATCGACATGATCTCCAGAGGTCGACAGGGATGCTCGATCCAGATTTTGAGACCATACCTGTAAGACGCTGGGAATGCCAGGACAGTCTCAGAGGAGATGGTCACCCTTACACATCTTGCAAGGGAATCTAACCTTCCATAGAGGAACAAAAGGTTTGCCTATAGGAGGTGCATTTGGAGTAACAGCGACACAATTGGCCTCTTGATTAGCTGACTTCTTCTTTATCTTCTTCTTCTTATTCTTCATAGCCTCTTGGTTACTAGATTTGAAACTTTCACCAGGTGAAGTAGAAGAGGAAGGTGAAGAAATAGGGGAAGAAGGCGAGGGGTTAAACTTAGAATCATCGTGATGTGATTCGAATGAAGGAGATGGCGGGGCAGGAGTTGGGACACTTGGGATCACTGAGGTTGAAAATAACCAAACAAGTAAACCAATGGTTAACCCAGGGAGGGACATTGTTGCCATATAAGGAGCACCAACAGTTCCAAAAGAAGGAAAAGGACCAGGATTCCCTTCCAAGGGGAACCCTTGATGGGTGGACTCTGGAAATGTTGCCATTGCAATCGACTCTAAAGAATTACTAAGGAAGATAACTTTTACCAGGAATATTTCGTGGGGTGATAACCATGGAAAAAAATTAAATAGAGGGATCCTAAAGCTAGAGATGTGAGCGAAGAAGAAGAGGAATCCACAAAAGAAGAAACAAAAGATGAACTAGTAGAAGCCAAAATATTGAAGGCAATTTTAGGATCTATGTTAGGTCCCTATATTACTAGTGTAACCCCTTATTGTTATTAATACAACCCCCTTATTATATCGTCATGCCCATGTAGTCCCCATATTGTTTTATTGTGCCCCATAGAAGTACACTATTGTTATTATTGTGCCCTTACATTATTATTGTTATGTTGGCTCTGATTATATTATGAACCCTTAGAATCCTATATATAGAAAGGAGGCCTTGTAATTTGTATCATCCAAGAATTGTTCATTTGTGTAATGTAAAAGAGGTTTCCCCCTCGAAGAGGCTTATTTCTAAGGTGTTGATGTAGCTTTTCTATCTTTTTGTGAGCTGGTTTCATAACATTTGGTATTAGAGCTTTGGATTCTAGGGTTTCGTTGCTCCAAACAGGATATCATGGAATTTGCGCTATAAATTTTTGTATGCGACATTTTAGAAGCGAAACAAAAAACCCATTTGAGATGAAATCATGCTAAACCTCGAGTCCAAATTTCAGACCTTGTCTCACTATATTTTAGGAGATATGATCTAAGGAAGTTAGAGATTTTGAAGACTCCCGAATTACATTCCAAACAGGTGACCTGGGAAAAATCGTCATAACTTTTGTTATGAGCATCAGATTGAAATTTCGTAAGAATTTTCATAAAGAGGACTTCCTGTAGTTTTCTGTATATCAGTTTCGGGTAAGGTTGAAATAGTGACACGTGAAACTTCGTACAAGTTCACTCTACTGAACCATTCTATAATCAAGTCATCATGAGCGATTTGACATAACACTTCCTTGAAGAATCCAATCTTGATCAGACTTGCGGCGTTAGAAAGAGAACATAGAGAGCTACCACAAGAAAAAAATTCAGAACTTGGATATCTGAAATTACATAGTTATAGTCTTTCAAGATCGAGATCCTAAAATCAAGAAAAGGCGATATGAGGAAGTTTGATGGAAAGGATCCGGTAAATTGAATACTATAGATGGAGCAATATTTTGATCTACATGGTGTACCACTATTACAAAAGGTATGTATTGCATCTTCATATTTAGAAACGGATCAATATTTATGGTATAAAGGGCTTTGTTCTCGTAAACAAATTGTTACGTGGTCAGTTTTCATGGAGGAAATGATAGCACATTATGAGGATACAAAGAACAACACCTTCTTTAGAGCAACACCACAACAATTGGAAGAAAAAATAGTAAAAGGGCTTTAAGTGGAAAGCAAAACTATGGCAACAAGGAAGTCTACCCCTCACAACTATAAAGATGGAAGTGTTGTTTCTCCTAGCCTTCCACAACCTACAAGGGTTACACCACAACAATTGGAAGAAAAAAGAGAAAAAGGGCTTTGTTACAATTGTGATAACAAATACATTAAACGTTATAAGTGTTTTGAGAAGGAATTATTTTACATTGGTTGTGGAGAGGAGGAAGAAGAGGATCAAGAAACGTCAAAAGAAGAGTATATACACCAGGAACTAACCCCAGAGAAAGAAGAAATGAATCCGACCATGTCTTGTAAAGCATTAGAAAGAATTACTACTCTTCAATCTCTTAAGATAGAAGGACATATCAAAAAGAAAAAGGTTCAAGAAGTGAAAGGCCACATTAGAAAGAAGAAATGAATCTGACCATATCTTGTAATGCATTGACTAGGATTACCACTCCTCAAACTATCAAGATAGAAGGACATATCAAGAAGAAAAATGTTCAAGTGAAAGAACACATCGAGCATCAAGAAATGAATCTCACCATATCTTGTAATGCATTGGAAGAAATTACCACTCCTCAAGCTCTCAATATAGAAGGATATATCAAGAAGAAAAAGATTCAAGCATTGAAAGATCACATTGAGCATCAACAACAAGTTCTCCAACTTTTAAAGGATAACGCCACTTTGGTGCAAAATCGAATGAAACAACAAGTAGATCAACAACACAATGAAAGAAGTTTTGATGTAGGCGATTGGTTATTTTTACGTCTACGTCTCAAGCAAGCTATTTATGAGAAGGAAAGGTTGGCAATACTACATGCACTTAAGAAATGGCAACCTTACCTAATGGGAAGACACTTCAAGGTAAAAATGGATCATGATAGTCTTAAATATGTTTTAGAAAAAATATTATCTTTAGAAGAACAGAAAAAATGGGTCACAAATATGTTGGGTTATGACTTTGAAATCATCTACAAAAAGGGGAAGAAAAATGTTGTTGCAGATGCACTCTCAAGAAAGGATGAGGATGTAGAAGCATTGTTTTGTGCTATTTCTATTATCCAATGAGATTAGATAAATGAAGCAAGGGATGAATGCAAGAAGGATGAAGAAATGTGGCCACTCATTCAAAATTTGCAGAAGATCCCAGTTCAAACAATATTACCAAAACTTGACAAGGAAGGAAAAATCATATTGGAACCTAGAGCAGTCACAGAAACAAGAACTCGACAGCTATGAAATCGATCAATTTCAGAGTATCTCATCAAGTGGAAGAACTTACCCATTGAAGATTCCACATGGGAGGACAAAATTTTTATACAGAAGCATTAAGAACTACTCAAGCATTGAGGACAACCTTTTTTTAAGGAGAGGGGCATGTTAGGTCCCTATATTACTAGTGTAACCCCTTATTGTTATTAGTACAACCCCCTTATCATATCGTTGTGCCCATGTAGTCCCCATATTGTTTTATTGTGCCCCATAGAAGCCCACTATTGTTATTATTGTGCCCTTACATTATTATTGTTATGTCGGCTCTGATTATATTATGAACCCTTAGACTCCTATATATAGAAAGGAGGTCTTGTCATTTGTATCATCCAAGAA
This sequence comes from Pinus tabuliformis, assembly GCA_031772625.1. NCBI lineage: Eukaryota > Viridiplantae > Streptophyta > Pinopsida > Pinales > Pinaceae > Pinus > Pinus tabuliformis. Next base: position 840,422,985 of record CM062817.1, on the reverse strand, counting down.
TTGTTCATTTGTGTAATGTAAAGGAGGTTTTCCCCTCGAAGAGGCTTATTTCTAAGGCGTTGATCTAGCTTTTCTATCTTTTTGTGATCTGGTTTCATAACAATCTACCACAAATCTAAAGCATGAATCCAGAGGAGCTTATGGACTAGATCATTGAGATGGATAAGTTCTTTGAATACAAGGAGATGGGCAAGGAAAATAAGGTCAAATTTAATGTCACCAAATTGAAGGAAAACACAACCCTGTGGTGGGATGGTGTGTAGGTTGAGAGGAAAAGGAAAAGTAAGAAAAAAATTAAGGGTTGGGATAGAATGGCCGTGAAGCTCGTAGGGAATTTTATTCCAAAGGGTTATCAAATTACTTTATTTAGGAAGATGCAAAATCTTAGGTAGAGATTGATGATTGTAAGGGAGTATACAAAAAGAGTTTTACAAAGTAAGCATCATGGTTGAATATGTAGAAGAGTCCACAAAGAAGACAACAAAATATATTAATGGTCTTAGGTTGGACATCCAAGACGATATTAGTGTTCTATCACCCATAATTGTAGAAGAAGCATGCTAGTTAGCTTTGAAGGAAGAGAAGCTTGCAAGGAAATAGTATGGTAGAGGAAAAATAATGCTAGAGAAGAGAATAACAGTCAACTAGAGGAAGACCTACAACACAAAAGGAAGGAGCTAGTAGCTGAAATAAAAAAACTACAACAAGGGGGAGAATTTAGAGGCCAAAGATCCTTCTCCAAAGCATGAGGAAGAGGCAGAGAGAGAGATATTCATTGCTAAAGGTGTTGAAATATTTGGCACATGGAATATGAATGTATAGAGAACAAAAACACAAGCTAAATAAATGTTGTTTTTACCCCAAAAGAAGAAGGGGAACCAAAGGTACAAGAGGCATAAAATGCACCAGAGATAGGAGAGTACCTATTGCTCAAGAAAGTTATTTTGAAGTCATAGAAGGAATCTATTGAACCAACTTGAAGGAAAACTCTATTTAGGACTTGTTGATGGTGCTGGAAATATGTCAACCAAGGGGTCTCCTTGATGTGAAGTTCCAATTAGACCTCACACCATTTGGAGTAGGAGCCCCATCCGAAATATCGACCTAGTTTCCTTGTATCTTAGAGATATTCCTTGGATCTAACTATCAACAAGAGAGAGGAATGCACATGCACCTTCGAAAAGCAAGGGGGGTGTGCCTGTAGAGTGTTCCATAGGGAAATATTTAAGAAATCTCCCAAATTTATATGTATAATAAATGGGTGAATCCCTATGGTATATAGAAAAATGTATATGCCATTTTTTCATTAATATATTATACATATATAATTTTTTGATGAATCTTTCACTAAATTATAAAATTTTGTTAAATCTTGGCGAATTTTTCACTAGTTTATAAAATATTGCAAATTCTTGGCTAATCTTCTAAAAAATTAGAAAACATTGTAAAATATTGGTGATTTCTTGATAATGTATAAAAACATATATAATAATAAGAAAAATATTTAGTTAAATTATAATATACTAATTTTTCCATGTTTTGGAAATAAAAAATAATGAGTAATGTTGCTCTTTGTTCTTATTATACACTATTGAAAATCCTTTTTCATGTTTTTATCATTTTTTACGACAAATGTCTTATCACATCCCAAGGAGAAACTAGTTGGAAAGGCACCCTCAAAGGCGTGTGATGCTGAACTAAAGAAATTATTTTTCTCAAAATTAGTCTTGATGCATCTAGATAACTCAGTCGTATTCTATGTAATTCATATTCTATAAGCTTCACATGAAAATAAAGTATGTTGATAGCTATATCAAAATCATGAATATTTACATCAAATTCTTTTGTTTTCTCATACATCACTTTTATAAAAGGTAGATACTTCTCCAATTCCTCGAGTTCAAATAAACCGACAACTTTAAAATATGGTGCTTCCTCGTCATATGTAGGGTTTTCACCTACTTTTTGGATCATAACTATTGTAGTAGTTGTTTCACTTTATTCTACAGTTGGCAACTCTAATAATGTTGAATTGGTAAACAATATTTGAAATCTCACAAAATGACAAATGAAAATGAATGGAAGATAAATATGCATTGAAACTTAATTTCCTACACGATGAAGAAAAAAGAAGGTAATACCACAAACTCATTAACAAGTTATAGTTGCTAAATTAAAAAATATAACACAAATATAAACAATAGCCTCTGCATGTTCATTACTTGGAAAAATATGTCACAACACAATCATCATGAAGGGATTTTTCACTTCAAGAATGGTAGTGTAGTAAACAGTCTAACATTCTCAACTAATAACATGTGATGCTTTTTTTTGGAATTGGCATCAAAGTATAATTTCATTAGATCAATGTCAGTTTCATTATAATATGACTCCTACAATGAACACATAGGACCCTAGTGAATAGACATCTTTTCTCTTCAATTAACTAAGCATAGCTCATTTTCCTTTGTTAGCAAACAATAAGTATTTTCAAAGAAAATAAAATAAACATAGTAGATTCTAAAAAGGAAAAGATTCTTTTATGACACCACAAAATGAAAGGAATTTTGTTTTCCTTAAATAATCAAATATATAAAGAAACTAATAATTATTATGGAAAACACATTGAATGCCCAGATAATAATTGAAGGCATATATTAATCATAATACCATATCATTCTCAAATGACATGAAAAAAAACAAAAGACATTTGTACTTAACAAAGGTATTTAACGTTAACCGAAACCCTTAAATCAATAAAAGAAGATTAAACAAATCATTCCTTAACAAAAGGTTCAATTAAACGTCAAATAAAAACTAGAAGCGTTTAAGAGATAATAATTTTTAACCAAAATAAAACCAAAATTTTCAAACTTAGAAAAATGATCCAAATGAAACGAACCATCAAGAGTGACCAAGATGTTAAATCTACAAAAAAAAATCCTCATCTAATTGAAATGAACCCATTCTTAGTAAAATCCTTGTTAAAGTTATTTTTTATCTTTTAATACGAGGACACTACCTATGTGAAAAGACAAATCCTCACCTCATCAAATTCTCACTTCATTTTTTATCACAAACAAGAAAGGGATAAAGTAATAGTTAACTATCAAGACATCAATCTTAAAATAATTTGCAACAAGGAAATGTGGCTTCAATGTTACAATAAATAATACAAAGTATAGAACATGTTCTTACCTAAAATGAAATGTCAAATTGGCATATAGTATTAGTAATGTTGTTGTCATAAATAATTTAGAACCAGCACTAAAAATAGAGGAACAACAAATTTAATCAAATAAAAGGAATCACATCATTTGTACTATTCCATTCAATTTTTCTTACACTACCTATGGAACGTGTATACAAAAATAAGTGCCCCTTCAGCATTCATATATATTTTAAAATATTATGGTATATCAATTTCCCAGTTCTCAATTTGGTCCTCATTTTCTTCATTCTAAACACAATATTTTCCAAATGAACTGTAATTTTGATCCTCCAAAATATCATGTTCCATATCAATTTCATTAAAGAAGTTTGTTATATTGTTTTCACCCCTTCTATCACAATCTGATCACCAAAGAGCTAGTGCTCTTTCATATGGAAAATTGTTAATGTCATACTTTGTTACATATAATCTTAAACATATATCCATATGTTTATCAAGCTTGTTCCTCAATTTTGACTTCAAAAATGATAGTGCACTAAACATCCTCTCATCCTCCACTGATCCCAAAATCATGGTTTGACACAAATATGCTAATTTGAAATATTCTAATATATTTTCTTGTAAGTATTAGCTAGTACCTAAAATTGTCCATAATTTTGTTATCACACCATATTCTAGAGGATTCTCCAAAACATGAAATTTTTTCCATATTGTTTCAACAAAGCACTTGACTTGTTGAAACAATTTTGATGAATCCAAAATACCTTGAATATGCTCCCCATGTATTTGGACTTTATGGCAAAAATGGTGCACCAAAGTTTTTAATTTAGCCATGAAGTCATATTTTAAAGTGTTTTGACACTATTTATTATTCCAATATTGAGGATACACCACAAACATGGCCTTTAGTAATTCATCTCAAGGAAATGATGCTCTTATATTTGATGCTAGTGATTGTGTAATTTCTGTCAAGTTGTGTCTTACTGAAATGACAATAGTATTGAATATGTCACTTGACACGAATCACTCTTTGGTGAACTATCCTGTATTATCAATGTAATTAAAGGGAACAATATATCCACACACCGCCATACATAATATCCCTTTCTTATCAAACTTCGATTTTTTTTTAGTATTTTATATATTAATGATTGTATTCCAATTTGAAAATTGTGGACCTATAAAAGATTCTGACATCATATACAAATTATCCAATGAAATACATGCTAATTTTCTTGCATTTGTGTACTCAATTAGGGGATTTTTGAGGTCTAAAATGAGCCTCCTAAGGAAATTATAAAATAATAGTGGAAATAATAAAATAAGATTTGATTACATCATCGAATTTTAGAGGGAAAAAAAGAAAAAATCTATTTTTTCAACTTATCTCCTTATGGATTTACTCAAATTTTGAGTGGAAACACTCATTGGATACATAATTTGATTCCCCATCTAAGGATTACCCATGTTGCATACTTTCGATGGATCCTGCTACACGAAAAATGAGAAATACATGAAAAACGTGATTGAAATCACGTTTTTTCATCTATTTCTCATTTTTCGTGTAGCAGGGTCCATCAAAAGTATGCAATATAAGTAATCCTTAGATGATGAATTAAATTTTGAATCTAACGAGTACTCCCGCTCGAAATTTTAGTAAAACCTTAGGGAGATAAGTTTAAAATAAGAGTTGAAAAAGTAGTTTTATTATTTTATTGTTTTTAATCTTTTTACTTTTTTACTCCAAAAATGGTGAATCATCCCCCATGGTTAACATCACCATCTTGAATCCTATTGGTTCTTATAAAGTTCATTTTGGTTGTACATTTTTCTTAGGATGCCCATTTTAGACCTCAAAATTCCCCTAATGCTACAATATACATTATGTGACTTTGAGACATTTTCACAAGAACATTCATTTCATCTAGCATAGGAAGAATTCCATTCAATGTAAATAATGTCTCTATGTTAGTTAATCGAAAGAGAATATCTTGAGCTTTGTCTACATTGAAGCAATGTTTATACATCACCCCTATCAATAATTGATACTCACTACATAGTCTTTCAGCTGATCCATTCAATGAGATCCATCTTGTATCAACATATTTTAATAGCTTGTTTCCATTTGTAACACCATCTGCAAATTTTTGAAACTTTGAAAATTGTTTCAGACTATGACAAAAGTATGCATAAGCTTCTTGTACAATATCTTCAACTTTTTAAATCAATGAAAACCTACTATTTTAAATGCAAGATTCATCCTATGACCCATGCAATGAATACTTATCATATATGGTGAATTTGATAGTTGTAGTCTAACATAAAGGCCATTTCTTTGTCCTTGCATTATTGATGCTCCATCTGCTCCAACAAATACCAATTTTTTTGCAATCATTAAATTATTCATACCACCAATTTCCTCCAAACTATTAATAACAAGTTCATAAATATTTGCAGTTGTAGAATTCTCCCTCATTTTAGGAATCCCAAGTAGATGTGAACGCCTAATATGGTCATTTGACATGATAGATACTCATGTAGATCCACAAAGTATTATCAATAGATGTAACCTCATCCAGTGACATTGACAAAAACCTAGCATTTGAAATCTTCTGTTTTAAATCATCCTTTTCTAATTAAGCCAAATATCTTGCCCAAATCCAACTGCTTTTTATAGACCAATGTGAGGATGGAAATGTGATATTTTAAGGAAAGATCGGTATTTCATGTAACGTGGATAATCTGACATTGGATGACTTTTAGATAAGATGTGAAATACAATGCTTAATTGTGTAATCTTGGATAACAAATTTATTTCCATTGTCTTTCCAAATAGAGATTTGATGGTTCATGCACTTGCCTCAAGCTTATATTTCTTATATTCATCTTCAAATTTGACATGTCGACATTCCTTAGAATATTTCCATCTAATAATACGTTTCTCCTCACCATTTACAATTTTCTTCTCATACACCTTTCCTGCATGCTTCTATATTGTATCTAACTTATTTTGAAATTTCACTTCCTTCCAGTTTTCCAACTACATGCATTGCATCTAACTTCTTGTGAACTCTCATTCTCATATTTTGGAGGTACTTTTTCAATATGTACAAATGTTGAGACCCAATCTTCTTGGAAGTTTCGACCTATATACCATTGGCCTTTTATCTTTTTCTTTTTTGCGAATGTGTTTTATCTATTCCCAAGGAAAACCCTTTAACATCTTCATTGTGAATTTCTAGTAAAAATGCATTTATATAAGTTTCATCACTAGGGGAACCTATACTCTCATTTCATATTTGGATATTAGACACATTCTCACAAGAGTTGACATCTCCTCCATTATAGGTTGTTCAAATGACTTTGAAGCATGAAGAGAATGTGTATCTTTGGATTGAGTCCTTTGAAAGTATGATAATACATCTTTTGTTGTATTTTTTTCTTCACAAAATTGATATTTGAAATCTCACTGAATATTCCACAATTGATTTAGAAACCAAAATAAAACCTGCATGAGAAAAATAATATAAACTTAATACAATTCTTACGAAGTATAAGATATCTATATCCATTTATATTTATTATATTTCTCATGAAATCAAATTATATGAGAAAACCTAGATTGAAAAATAAAATACATAAAAAAAGAAAGTTTGCATAAAAAAAAAATTAAAATAATGGGTTGATGACAGATGAATTAAGGAATGAAAAATAAATTACAAATAATAAAAACATGCATTAAGTTATATATTGTTGCTTAAACTCTTGTTAAAGGAAATGTTTGGTCCCATAGGTGATAGTGGAGAGGTAACTACTATGCAAGCCACCCACCGTCACCTAGGGAGCCTTACCTCTCTCATTTAGGTAAAATGAAAGGTCCTAAACCTAAGGGGTGAATCCAAAAGTATTAAGAATTCATCCACAAATCGTTAAAGGGAAAAAAGTTAAAATATTTCAATTTCAAATCATGAATGGATAAAATTAAAATATTTTAACTTCAAATCATGAATATGATTGTTTAATATAAATTTATTTTATTTATAATTGTTTAAATCCTAGTAATATTCTTTAGTATAATTGTTTAAATATTAGTAAAATTGTTTTTTTTTTCTTTCTATTATTAAAGTTTTTGTTTTTTGTTTTTCCTAAAGAATAATTTTGAGGTATTAATTTCTATTTTTAAAATATATGAATGGAGAGAATTTTAATTACCAGTTATAAAGTGGTTGGTAATCTTGAGAAATTTGATTGAATTTGAACTTTTGATCTATGGTCTCTCCATTGGAAATATGCTCTTTATAGATGGTTTAATTGATTAACCCTTAAGATGATTTATTATTGATATCTAATTAAATTACCCTAATTAGTAGGTAACAATAGGTTATACAATCAACCCTAAAACCTTACCACATCTAAGGTTACTTTATTTTCCCCTAAAAATGTGTAATGACTACACTCTCTTCTTCCTCTTGATGGAAAAGTAGTGACTCACTCTAACTATCATGCTAAAGTTCAAATATATATTTAATCTAATGATGACTTGAGTAGGTAACATCTACACACCCCTCCATCATATCACTAAATTCACCCACACCAATTTTGAGATATCTCATTCATAATTTTTTTTTCCTTCATCCTCAATGTGAGACAAGTGCTAATAATGGAGGGTTACATTAAATAAAGGGTTAACGATTAAGTTGGGATGGACTAAATAAATCAAGGGAAATATTTAATTTGAGATTTATTTTATTTTATTTTCCTTTTATTTAAAGCTAAAATTATACATATATTTACATTATGGACAAAACAAGAAGTACAAACACTATATTATTTGGTGACTTCCACAAGGAAAACTAGTCACCCTTCAGCACTAAGTTTTTCCAGAGTATCATTTAGACATTCAAAATAATAATAAAAAGAGCAAGGTCATAAAACATATCTAGACAATCAACTATAGGCCTGTAGCTATGGTCATTTCTTGATAAACATATTAGAAATGAAAAATATATCCAAACCAAATTATTCATGTGGATGGGGCTGAAATTGTTCTAATGTCATTATCTATTCAACATATTCCCCATGTTCAAAATGCATTGTTTGCAAGCCAAGAGGTTGACCTTCCTCCCCCAGGATGATAGGATTGTTTGGAGTGTCCCCATCTTTCCCTCCCTGATGCTTCCATGTGTCATCATTTGTGGTCGGTGCTACCGATAAGATAATCCTATAACTCCTTTGCACATTGAGTCAAATTTCCCTTCAAAGATCCTCAAAGTGTGTAGGATATCTTCATGAATAGTCTTTTTATTTGTTTTTGTTTTTCTAGTGCCTAGGCTACTATGGCCTTGGTCATCTAATACATCTCAATGATTCTATAGATTTGGTACCTCATGTTCTAGAGTGGATTAGTTTGATAGCCAATCATCAATATCATCCAAAATTTTATCATCTAAAAGAGTGCTACAATTTTCCATGACCTTTTCTTTACATCTGTGATTAGTTGTTGTGCTTTCAAGACCCAGGTGTGATATCAATGCTCTATAACCTATGCTCTCTATTTTCTCTAGTAAGGTGAGGTTGATGGGAATATGAGGAAGCTCATATTTTCCATATTTTTTTATGCCTTTTCTTTTCCCCCTTGTTCATACCCATTCCTCTAACCATTGTGCTCCAAATACACCATGTTGTTAATTGATAATTTTCCTATCCCACAGTAATATCTATAGACCTAGAGGAGTATCCCCAAGTATTATGACTTCTAAGGCCCTCCATTGTAGAGGATTTCCTTGTCCCTACACTATTTTGAAACCCAAGACTAAACCAAGGATCCTTTAATCTCCTTGAGAGAGGATCATCCACTATAGAGCTTCCCAATCCCTATCCCATAAAACTATACACATGGTGATGATAGCTCCACAAATAGAAGAAAAACACTAAATTCCATAATAAGAAATACATATACTTTGTAGTTTGACTTGCTTGATCTTCTCCATCTCCCTTTTTTAAATTCCCTTAAGCTTTAGTGGTTGTAATTCTTTTACTTTCTTTCACTCTCTTTAGTTGTTTTCAATATTCCCCCAACCCCACCCCACCAGCTCCCTTCGCTTTTCTTTATTTTTATTTTTTAAATTTCTCCATCATGATAATAACAAATTTATCTTATTTTATTTCAATAATCCCTTATATATATATATATATATATATATATATATATATATATATATATATATATAGTTAATATTATTTTTCCTTATTTGAATTAAAAAAAAATAAATTAATATTTTAATCCATATTTTAATATTTTTTGAATCCTTTAATTAGTTTAGAATTATTTGAATTTATTGGCTTCATATTTTATGGCTCAAATTTCTCATAATGTCTACATTATTCTTTATATGATTTAAAGATCGTTTCCATTTCTTGGAACCCATTTTATTCTTTCATAGTTAATTCCTTTCCATTACCTTTACATTCTCTTTTCATTACTAAACTCACTTCATATTTTATTGCTATTTTTTTCCTTGATGATGGGTGGAGTGTCTACTCAAAATATTGGACATTTCAAATATTGACACAATTTATTCCAAAAAAAAGTCAACAATGGCTGAAAATGTTGATGATGAAGTGCCCTACGATAGAAAACCTTGTGAAAAGGATACATATGATAGGATTATTGTCAAGAGGTTGATTAAGGGATCATGTGAGTTCCCACGAGACATCAAATGATCAAGTAACATCAAGAATGCTGAAGGAAACTATCCAAGTATGAAAATTAATCATGAAAATATATATGACTTGAAATGATTGGAGTAAGGATTCCTTTAGGAATACTTTATATATTAATTTATTTGTTTATGATGGAATGCATGTATTATAATGATACCTAGGCGGGATATGATGAAGGAAGAAGATTTTCGTATGGCAATATTTTTATAATCCTTTTGATTGAACCATGAATTAGTATCTCATGATTGAGTCACTTGATAATGAGTGAATGTGTAACATAATCATGTTATGAATTTGTATAACACATGAAAGTGAATTCCAATAGAGCTGATGTGTGAGACCGTATTGTTGATGGATATGTAATGATATAGTACTACTCAAGTGTCCACTTGTCTCCCTGCTTATATTGGTGTTGTAGACTATAACCTTCTTGCAAATAGTGAGGAGCACCTATAAAGGAGAGGATTCCTAAGGTAATATAGAGTAGAGAAGGGAAGTTCCTTGTAGTTTTCCTAGGACATAGATGGGAGGTGACTAGATGATGTGTTGAGGTGTTGGCTAGACCTTCCAATGATGATGGTGGAATACATGAGATAGAAATTTAGTATTTTGAAATCAAGTGACAAGGATGGATTGCGTAGATGTGATCATGAGTGTTGGCACATCAGTTTATTAGAATAAATATTTAGTTTCATCTTGTAATGGTAGGTATGTTAAGTAACACATGTATATTGAATCATGGTTCCATTTCATTGAGTATGATTAACAACTAAAAATGATCGAATTATTAGTTTGCTAATATTATTCTGAGAACACCTCAGGGATGGTAGTAAATATTGAAAGAAAGGATTATATGTATAGATACTCAGTTTTATTTGGTTGATTGAAAATTTTAGGTTGTAGGTAGAATGGTCTAAAATATGAAAATGAGTGTAATTATGCTAGAAATATTAGGTGCTACAACACACAAGAACCAAACACTATGAGAAGGAATCTCATACTTATGTAATATGATATTCTTTATGAATTAGACTTAAAATTTACAAGTTTTATTATTATGAATATATCTATGGTAATGGTATGTGTATGATACATTATATATGATGGTTATTGAAGATGGAAAGCCTTGAAGAAAGGCTATTGTTATGACAAAGGAACCATGTGATTGCCACAACTTGTCTACTACTAGTGGATTTCTAGCAGTAAGTTAGTGCTCTCCTTACATGAGAAATTCATGACAATATGGATCACCTAGGGGATTTCTGAGTAGAGAAGGGGAAATCTAATCCAAGAGGGTAAGTGTATAAAGGAGGAGGAAACTTAGAAGTTCATGTGGGTTGGTGGCTAGAATCTTGAGGGTGAGTTAGAAAGGATAATTAAATTAATTATTTCCTATGGAAGCCATTATATGGGATAGATGCATATCCATAGAGATAAGTATTAGATAAAAAAATACATACATATCTTTGAATAGATGCTTACATCATGGAATTGAGAAATATTGTGCATAAGATTAGTGTTTCTTGATAATTTCTATAGTGTGCAAGCTTACTTTATTACTAATATAGGCACATGTTGGAATGTTGAAGTCTGGTGGTATGCCAAGATAGTTAATAGGATGGCACCGCAAATACAATTGAAGAATGAGGAAAATAAGCGTTGTTAATGAGAAGAGAACATTGATGATTGTGTTATTCAAAGGGGAATATGATAGAATGTCCTAGTATTGAATCCAATTGATTAACTATACTTACTTATGATTAAATGTTCGATTTTCTTTACCATGGATATTTTAATTACCATGCTATATTTACACCACGAGGAATAAATTTCATGGTACATTGAATATTGTAAGTATTATATTGATTGAATTTAATAAAATAATACAGGTACCTGAGATAGGAGCACATAAAAAATGGGTTATGTTAGCAAGAGATGGGAAAGGTGAGAGGGTACTAGGGGGTTCTACATGCTGAATAATCCTTAATTTTCCATTTTTCCAAACTTTATTGTGTTTTATTCATCATAATGTACCTTACTAAAATTATATAAGCCTTAAATACCAATCATTGAATCCATGTGGTGGTTGTGGAGATGTACACCTTCCACAATTACTAAATCAAGGCGATAAGTACCTTCATCATGGGAATTATGAGAGGAGTGGTGAAAACTATATTTTCTCACATTTTATTCGAAAAAAATCATGTCCCCACAATAAGGGGGGAAATGAGTTCTCGTGGGGTGTTGGGGACAGGGTGATTTTTTTATTCATTCATTCATCTTTATACCCCCCACACATGTGGTTGATGGGGAGGGAACAAACTCATGATTGGATGTAGGAAATTGGCTGTAGAGAGAAAATGATTCATGTAGTCTTAGAGGCATGTATGTGAATAGTTGTAGGGAAGAAGGAATGATTCATTATTAGTCGTTATTGGACTAAGACAAGCAACATAGTCCAATATAATTCTCACCTAAATGACATAATTAATTTTGGTTTTAATGTGAATGGTGGAGGCCATTTCACATTCACATGAATGGTGTGTGACCATTATGAACTCATGCAAATAACATTGAAGAGAGATGCATGGGGCTAGACACAATAGAGAAGGAAAACCAAATGGAAGAGAAGTAGGTTATAAGAGTGAAAGAAATAGAGGGAGAGGTAAATTCATTCTCTCTTGGTTGATGCTAGCATCCATGAAAGTAGTTTTAGAGGTATTGATTCCTACTAGGAGGGTGATCAAGGAATGAGAGTCCATTTTGAATTCATGTGATGAGAACTACAAAAATATGTATAGATTTATGAAAATAGAAAAGGAAGAGATTCAAATGGTTATAAGTTAATTCCTTGTAAAAGAAGCGAATTCGAGAGTGGGAGAACATAGAGAAATTAAAAAATTGGGTTGGAAAAGGATCCAAGAAAGATATCAAGATATGTGATGGAGAAGAAATGGACATAGGCTAATGAGGAAACCATAGTGTGGGTTGAACGACCAAGTGAGGGAGCCTTTAAAACTTGAAAAAGGTCAAGAACTAAGTAAATGTTGTTGGAGTTAATGGATAGTATCTTGATCCTCTATGCACGCATAGAGGGAGAGCTCATAGGATTTTGAGGGACTATTGAGTAGATAAGGAAGGTATTCTCCTTGTGCTATGTAAGGAAAAAAATGTGTCACCAAAATAGTTGTGTTGTTCCAAGAAAAAAATTAGCGGCGAGACAATCAGATAGGTAATTTTTTGTTCTATGATAGAATGATTTCCATAGAAATGTTCTAATTTTCCTTGGCAGTATCATATCCTCAATTGGGGTGGCCTATTATAAAAAGAATAAGAGAAATAAAGTGTATGGTTGGGTGGAACATTGCTCTACCTAAGTTAATGTTGGCCTTGAACTTTCAAATAGATAAGTTTTTCCTTTAGTTTGTTTATGTATTTGATTAATACAATGCACTTTGTTGTAGTATTTTACTATTTGAATGTTGAATATTGCTACATGTTTACTATTTCTTCATAATGGGAAATCAATGTCATATGTGCCAATGTAATTCTTGTAAATAGAATTTTATATTATGTTACAATATTTTTATTAAGTATCATTATCTCTACTTATTTTTGGATGTGAGTGTGCGAGCAAACATTCATAGTGTTATAGCTTGTGATAAACATGTTATGCGGATCGATATTATAGTTATAGGATACCATTAGGGAATAACGAGTTGTGGATGGAACATATGCTTTATTTGCTGATGTTATGCATGAAACTAGAGGTATATATTTTGCCTCGTCTACTTAATCATACTCATTTACCTTGTAATATTTTTTTATTAAAATGAGAAATCACTTGTTATGCACCAAACTAGAGGTCAAACAAATATAGACGATTTCCAATAATTTTTTTGATTAAAATTAATGTAACAAAAGTTTAGATATAAAATATAATTGGGTAAGGGAGAATTCCAAAAGGCATAGTTCCTCTATATCTGGGTTTTGAAAACTAGGCTATCCATGAAGATTTTGCTTTCTCAAAGTGCTTCTTGAGCATTTTAGATAAAAACCCATATGTACAATGCCTTAAATTCTTATTGAGAGTGATCACAATGCTCTTTTTGTTTGCATGTGTGTTTTCATCAGTGAGATATGAGGATCAACTCTTTAATTAGAAACTTAATTGCAGTACTTGGCACTAACAACAAATGTGTACACACATGATCAAATTAGTTTACAGGTACATGTTTGTATTGATTTAGATTGGATTCCAATCTATCAAAGAGAGTATATAGGATTTTTTCAGGGGAGCAAGACAATCTTGTAGCTCCAAAACTTTTAGCTCAAAGGAAAACCACTTTTAATGTGAAAATTTTGACTAAAAAATTTACACAACAACATATATATATATATATATATATATATGCACACACACATTGCATGTACTTTTTCATTGTTTAAATTGTAATTTTGAATGTAAAAAATGGGTTCAATGTCTTCAAAAATTACTTGAGAACTTGGATTATCTAAACTACATAGCTTAAACTTGCAACTCTAAAACATCTTTGCTTGATTTCAAACAAACTTGATGAAAAAATATTCTTAAAAAAGGGTCACAATGAAACTAAAAATGTTTTAGCCATAAACAATTATTTTTTTCAATTTCTTTATATAATGTATATATAGTTTTTTGTTAATCATATATAGTATATACACATTTAAATATTTTTCTTGAAATATTTTATCTAAGGAATATATTGTCCACATTAAAATTATTTTTCTCTTATTAATATATGTTTAAATACATTTCAATATTAATTAACCCTCCATACTAAAATATTTTATTTATGAATCACATTGAATATTTTATTATTAATTATATATTTTTAAAAGCTGTATTTTAATTTGATATTAAGAATGAAATAAATTACATATCTCTTTGAAATTTTTTACTTTTAATTACTCCTCTTACAACATTGAAATAATAAGTCATTTACACTCTCCATATACATATGCATGAAGTTGAGATTGGAATAAATTATTCAAGATGCATATTTAAAAGCATTATTTGAGTCATGTACTAAAATAGTTTTAATTTTTTTTAAGTCAGGTGCTTAAATATTTTTAGAAAATATAAGAATTATACAATTTGTTTTATTCAAAAGTATAACAATTTTTTATTTCTTTTATTTCTTTTGTTTAATTTATTTCTCTATAAAATTGGTATAAGATTATGATAGTTCATGTGGACATTGAAATAATTTATTTATGGTCTAGAGTAAGAGTATAACATGTATATTCATTTTTTTATAACCCACATATTTTATTTACAGTGAAAATTTTGGCTAAAAATTTTTGACTAAAAAATTTGCACACAACAGATTTAATCCCTCTCGAAAACCATGTGTACTTTTTTTTAATTAAGATTGATCTCTCTCTCTCTCTACACACGCACACACACACCACGTGTAATTTTTTAATGCCTTCAATTTTTTTTTTATTTTCTTCAAAATGTTAAATCTCAATTGTGCTCAATCTTGACTTCTTAATTCAAATTCTACAAATTTATGAACAAACTTCGTGCATTAGATATGATTATGACTAAACAAATGCAAACTTGGAAGATAGAAATAACATTATTCTAAGTTTAAATAGACATGACAATAAGACTCTTCAATTTTTAAATAAAGATGAATTATTCTCCAAATTAATCCCAATGCCATGAAATACTGGTGAACGAAAGAAAAAAACTTTTTTACACTGAATGGAGAGAGAAAAATAACTATCATACATACCTATTCTTGCAAATTAGGGTGAATGGAAGGTTGTAACTCCTAATTTCAATGGTTAAATTTACTTTTTTTACCCTCTCCCTCAAAATAAGGTGGGATAACCTCCATACCTAATTTAAAAAAAATAAATTTGAGGCAATTTGTAACAACGTACAATGATAAAAAAAATCGCCCCATAAAAAATTAAAACCCATTAATTTCGCCCAAGGGAGAAAATTTGCCCCTAAATTTTTCCATGATGTTTGATCGTATGCGTGTCAAAGTTATTTCACTTCAGGGAGGACTAGAAGTGAGACTCTAAGAGAGAGGTAGTAGTACCACCCTAGTAGAGAAACACATGAACAATAAGGGTCTATGCAACATCAAGCAAAATAGTCCAGAGAGATGTGATATTCATTGAAATCAATATAACAAGGAAGATATGTCTAATATCCAACGGAATAGTCCACTAGGATGTGACAATGATAATAGCAATTGTAACACATTATCAATATGATAAGTACCAAAATAACCGAAATAGTTCAACTACTTTAGCATAGATGAAAGCAAACATGAAATATAAACATTCATAGAATATTATTACAAATATCCATAATCCATGCACGAAGAACGTGTTGGCCCATAGGAATTTTGATATTAAGTAAAAGTTCCAAGACACATGTATACAATTAACATCACTAGCTCTAGTAGTGGAGCATTCAATCCACTCCTTGCTCCTCAAAAGAATTGATCTATCCCTCTAATGCCTCACGGAAGGAGCCAAGGTGAAAATATCCTTTACTCATACAATGACAAAGTATATATAACCAAAGGATGATGCTTCCCCTTCCTTATGACCTTTTGACTACCCTCATATCTATTTGACTTCCTATGACTTTTAAACTTACATGACTCTTCGTATTCTACACATGTCCTTTGGAATTTCACATTACAATACATATGTTACATCATTGGCCACAAGGTGTGGCATGTGACTACTCGTGACATGACATGACATGCCATTACTGACATGGAATACATGATGATGTGGAAATGTTAAGTCACTTCTACTACTAAGTGTTGAGAGTCTTCTTGAAGATGCTCCTTTTTTCACCTCCATGTGACTTGGTGATAAGGAATCTTCGATGATCTTGAGTCTTGATTTACAATCGCAAACTGATGTCCCTTTTGACTTTATTGATTGATCAACTTGTGTGTTAAAATACAAGTGTTTCCTTTAGCATGTTTCCCTCCTTCATCATTATCTTGCCTTGGTATGATAGAGTACTTGGATCTGCAATTCACTCATGATAAGACGAAATCAGTCTAAAAATCCCCTAGTCTAAGATAGTGCATTATGATCCATTAACTAATTTGAAACCAGGGTATAGTTCGGGAGAGAGGGCTTGGTGACTACATAGTGTGAAATTATAGTAGCTATCAGTGAGGCTTGAGCTTTGAGACTACGCAGTGCGTAGTTCAGGCAGGACTAATGGAAAAAACTGTGCAATTCTAAGAGGTAGTGTGACAGGCCGAGGGGATGAGCACTGGCAGGACACACTGTGCAATTTTGGGAGAAAAGGGAGGCAGGGTTACTGCGAAATTACACATTTTAGAGGTTCAAGGGATGAGCGTTAGGCTTGTGATTACATAGTGTTCAGTGAAGGTCGGGTTGGGAGGAATGATTGCACATTTTTGGAGGTCAAGGCCAGAGCTTGAGCACATAAAATGTGTAGCGTAGTAGTCTTGGGAGGAAGTAACTATGCATTGCATATTGTCAAGCAGAAAGATCTCATCTAGAGGACTAGAACTATGCAGTGCATAGTTTAGGGAGGCTGGGTGATGCTAGGTTTCTTAGTCAGGAAGCCTTCTCAGAAATGACTAAGTGTAAGGCTAGTTAGACTGATGTGAATAGTGATAAGACTTCGAATGTAATGTCACACTTAGAATAGTTGAAGAAACAACAACATAGATAACCCAAGACATGTGAAAAATGTATTGCCCTCTGTGTGACCACTTTACGGCCATTTATGACAAGTGCAACACTTAAGATAGACTTTGGGATGATCATGACGACACTTGTGGTGACAATGCTCATAACTTTGTGAATGAGTGCTACAGATGTTTACATCGTTAGAAAAACTCACATACACAAATATAGATCCTTGAAACCATCAGAACATGCTTCTACACAATGTGCAACAACCAATCATGCGAGAAGATGATAGTTTACCAAACTTGCAAAGGGGAGAAAATTACTTCAAGAAATTACATGAAATGAGTTTCAATGTTTGCGAAAACAATGTGGAATACCAAGGAAGGCTCTGAAATTGAGTGTAAGAAATGTTTTTGTAGGGTGTTGTAGAAGCTACAACACTTGGTGACACATTGGTAGAATTCCAGCTTCTCTACCTCAGTTAAATTCTTTTGTGTAGGGCCTTGGTTCTTTAGGGATTATTAATTCATTGTGGAGATTACTTTGGCATCCCCACTTACCCCATGAATAGACATAGTCCCCTTTATGCACTCTCGGTTGAAAACAACATAAGATTCAACAATATCACAATGTTTCAAGTTGGGAAGGGTAGTGTAACTCACGAGCTTAATATTTTCAGAGTATAGTTTTTCATCTTTGGTGTTGCTCTACTGCTAGAAGGCATAGATAGTACCTCGACGAAGTCACGCAGGAACACAAACAGTACTCCACTACTAGTGAGTCTGGATAGTACCCCATCATAGTTTCTTTTTTCACCTCTCTGCGTAGGAATTGTTTCTCTTCTTTTATCTTTATTTATTTATTTTAAAGAGGATTTTGCATCGACACTTATTCATTTTCAAGTGGAAGAGGGATCCTGACTTATTGAGAGAAAAAGAGGTTGTTTCTTCAGAGAAGCATATAGAGACCTTTGATTTAGGTTTTCTCATTTAGATTCTTCCCCTTCTACTGATTAAATAAGAATGAAAATATTGAAACACAAAACTGACTGTAGGCATAAAGTTTCTTGAGTAGACACAGATTCATGGTTGGACCAAAACTCTCCTTAAGGATGGATCATATTTTCCGTCAGAACTTAATCGGCCAAAAGATATAATCGACACAAGGAATATGAACTGGAGGTTAGCCAAATGTTGAATTGTCACAAGACTTTTATAATTTAGCCACACACATACTAAGAAGCCAAAATAGGTCTACGCACAACACTTATTCATGTGATGAAAACAAAAGGAGACAATCAACAAGAAAGAAAAAAAATGAAACGAAACAAAAGATGAAACACAACAAGGAAACAAAAGCAGAAGCTCAAAAAAAGAAACTAAACCAAAGCATAATGGAAGAGAAAAGTAAGAAAGGTCAAGAGAGACTAAAGGGAACAAGACAGGATGGGTGTAAGACAAGGAAAACTAAGATGCAACTAATCCTACTCCTAGCCTAACAATTAGAAGGTCGGGGCAACCATGTAGCCACCATAGTTGTTCTCGACCTGCATCCAAAAAGATATAAATAGTTAAAACATATATGAAGTAATATGCAACAAGAAAGATAAGAACCTGAATAACTTGCATAAAAATTGAAGGTCTTTCTTGTTAGGAGAAAGATAGGCCATAACCTCTATTTCTATCCAGTTTACATTCTTACCCTTTCGAAAAGAATCGTCATTCAACAAAACTCAGAAATTTCTCCTTGATGTGTCTCCATCTGCACTGAACTCCCTAGCAAGAATGAGGAAAGATCAAAACTTGTTACTTGTGATGGAGCTTTCCAGGTAAGACTTTTTCAACAATTCAATGATTGGATCGTAAAATTCATAATGATCCTCTTCAAAACCTTGAAATATTTGAAAATATGAATTTTCAATTAGAGGTGTTAGAGTCGGTCTGGTCAGCCCTCCATCAGAGATCAAAACTCTTTGTGCATTTCAATTTTAGGTGTCCCGCTCCATTCACCCAGCTTCATTTCGCTAGGGACATGCCATGATCTGACGGAGAAAGTCGTGCTAGTCATTTTCCCTCATGTCTAGCCCCTACTGGCTCAGGTCTTTGTCCATAATCAGCGAAGCTCATGACAGTCAAAGTCTGGTCCTTTATAGGGAAAAGTAATCTTTTATGTTTGGATCTAGGAATTCATCAATTTGGTCCTTGAAAACATGTCCAGAACAAGCTATGCAGGCCAGAGGGAGGCCCTTATACAACTAAGGTCCAGAGAGCTTCATCATCACCTGGAGAGACATCGACTCTTCTTCAAAACTCTATTTTGAAGAAAAGTCAAACAAGGTCAATTATGACAAAATTTTCTAAAAAATCACCAGTTGACTTTTCAAATGCAGTTATGATTTACATGGCCAAATGCTCTGTCATACAGTCCCTGCAAAGAGGTGCTGAAAATTTCATCATTTGAGCCAAAATGTCAAAGGGAAAGTGAAAATCAGTATGTTTGAAGGTCAATGAAAAAGTGCAAAACTCAACATTAGAAAAGGGTTTTTTAAAGAGGAAAAAATCAAACCCATCTCCTCCAAGGCTATAAATACATGTTTTACCCAAATCAAAGTCATTGTGATCTTGCAAGCTTTGGAGAGACATTGCATAAGTGAAAAAGCGAAATTGTGAGCGTTTGAGTGAGTGAGAGTTGGATTTCGAGGGCGCGGCGCATACACCAAGGAGCGCGGCGCACACAGAGGGTGCGGCGAACACGCAGCCAGCCCGCAGTGGGAAATTTACAAGGGCACGACGCACAGCCAGCGCGCGGCGCATTGAGCTTGGCGCGCGATGCACACAGCCAGGGGCATAAAAAATTTCCAAACTGCTTCAAGTCTTGGTGAAGGCTAGAAAAACAAGAGGTAGGCCCTGTGGACACCTCTTCTCCATCAATTTTGTCATTGATATGGTGTTTATGAGATGTTTAAATGTCACCCAAAAGCATAAGGTCAACCATAAAAAAATCACCAAGAAAAACGATGGCTGGGGTTGCAAAAAATATGATGATAGCACCAAGGTTTCACTCCACTCCCCTTGTCCCCTTACCCATCATCTTTCTCATCTCCCCTTGACTATTTAAGAACCCCACCCTAAAACCACTACATAACCCTTTCCCTATCCCTGCGAGCAATTCATGGTGAAATTCTGAGCGCGCGGCGCACACACAAGGAGGCGCGGCGCACTCATTGTGCGCGGCGCACTGGGAGCCGGTTCACAGTGTAAAAATGCCACTGGCGCGACGCACTCAGAGCGCGCGGCGCACTGGGCAGTGCGCGCGGCGCACAGAGATATAAGCCCAAAAAACCACCAATTTGCCTAAACATTTTGTAAATGCCTATCAAACTTGAGAGGTAGACCAACTACCTTCACTCTTGGCATTAAACTTGAGAAGGAGACCATGATTTTGATGAGTATAAATCTAATGCAATTTTTTTTTTTTGTAAACAAAAGAAGACACAAAGAAATCAAGCTCCTAGGGTTTTTGCTACAGTAACAATGTCGTCAAAGTGTGCTCCTACCCTACCCCTATCACCATTTTCCCTGCATCATTTTCCCCTTATCATCACCCTAACACCACTGTAATCATATTCCTTTTCCCCCTCCTCCTATGACTCAAAAAACCCAAACCCTACCAAAATAAATTCAAACCCTACCCCATCAATACTATACCCAAAAACACTCCCAAATCCCTGATAAATCTCTCCCTTTAGCCCCTATTCCCATTTCATCATTCCTCTCCTAATACTCCCTGTTTTATTGTCCCCTTGGTGACAGATTTTCAGAGCATCTACCAGTTCCATTGGATTCAGAGGGAAACATAAAACTCAGGGTACAAATAACAGTAATGGCATCAGAATTTTCATCAGAGTATGAGGAGGGGACTCACAGTGACACATATTCAGGAGAGAGGGCCCATAGGAGACATCACCGGAGTGGCAGACATCTTAGAGATGAGCCAAACACCCTCACTGAACTGCAGGCATGCCCTCTTGCCATGTCTTGTTTCCACCACTTGGCATGCTATGAATTTTGTCAAAGGGTGGCAAATGTCAGAGTCCATCATGAGTTGGCCTGTATTTTTGCACTTCATCTACAGGGAGGTCAATCTGTCCTGGCTGGGGTCACTTTCACATTGACACCGGAAACCATATCAGTGGCAACAGGAATACCAAACATTGGGGAACAGTGGCATAAGAAAAAGAAGGTGGAGAGGCATCATTATGAGCCTTACATCAAGGACAATTGTTTGAGCCAACTCACCAGAGTTTCTCCATTCAGATTTTTGAGGGATGAGTATGCCCCACTCATGAGATTGATCATGAAGTATTTCAGTTGCGGGAGGAGGTTTTCTCACCTTTATGCCTATCACATCAGGTTGTTCATGCACTTCACCAGGGTGTAGATGATGAGCCTCCCATTTTTCATCTGCGGGAACATAGAGAGGATGAAGAATTTCATGCAGCACAAGACCCCTCGACAACAGCTCAACAACGTTTATCACTTTTCTCTTATCCGGATTTTGGTGGAACATCAGTTGGGATTGCAGAGTATTGCTTGGGAGCACTTCATCTCCCGTGACTTCTTCAGCACTCCACAGGTAGTTTCAGAGGAAGAGCATGAGGTAGAGGGCCCATCTCATCAGTATGAGCGACATGAGATTGCCACCATGCCAGTATACATCACCTATCAGAAAGGCAATAGACCCTTATTTGCAGTAGCAAAGCGAGTGTTATCTCCACCCGAGGTGGAAGGGGCCTCGCTTCCGACATTGGCATCACAGGAGCAGGGCATAGGTAAGGAGCCGGTGCATGATGAGGGGCCTTCAAGTGAATGAGAGACAGAATTCGTTCTCCTCCAGGATGATGAGACAGATGTAGAACCTACAAATGCTGAGCTTGGAAAGATCATTCAAGAGCAGCAATCAGTGATTGAGAACTTATCCCTGGACTTGGAGAGGGCCAAGTGGAACATGGAGTATCTGGAGCAGAGGAACAAGCAACTTGAGGATCGGCTAGCTGAGATAGAGTTGCAAATGATCAAGGAAAACTTGCAACACATCATGGCAGCACAAGGCAGACCTATGGAGCAAAGAGATGAGGACCGGGAGTATGTGTTAGAGAAAGTGAATGTTCACTTGGATCAGTGGTTGGATAAGGCTAACAGGGAGAAAGACATGCTGAGGCGCATGACTCACCACTACATGGCCCAAAACATGAGCTCCAAAGTAAGAATCAGGAGCCTGAAGGCAAAATTGAGCAAAGCAACAAAAGAGGCAAAGGAGGAAAAGGAGCAAGATCGTCTTCGAATCTTGGCCGAGGCTTCCTTAGCACATCATAGCACTTCATAGCGAACATTCAGCCCAAATTTCAAAAAATTTGGGCAAATTTTGGTCACTTGGCAAATTTTTGGATAAGAAACAGGAAATTCCTCCCTCTGTGGCGCGACGCTAAAATTCTAGGGCTCCAATGGAGAAACCGCTTGCATATTTGGATTCAACATCGAAAATTACGACTACTGGTGTCCGGGCAAGAGATTTGGGCAAGGTATGGGTCTCCTAAAGGTCAAAAAACACCTAAAAATGGCCTCTCTGCCACTTTTTTGACACACAGAAAGCAGTCTTGGGAGAATGGAGATTTGGAGGGGAAAATGAGCACCAAATTTGAAAATTCTAGTTGGGTTAGAAAGTAGACAGGACAGGCTTTCCAGAAAGCCCACTTGGGCACATTTTTGACACCTGCAAGTGCCCCAAAACAGGTCCCAAAGTAGCGCAACGCACAGAAAAATTGGCGCGATGCACAGAGGAAAAAATTGCCAATTTGCTTCCGTTTCGCGAAATTTCGGGTCGCGACTTTTCCAAGTGGGCCCGCTCATCTACACTTCGGTTTTTTGGCACCAAAGGTGGCATTTAAAGAGTTTTTTCTCCATATGGGATTCCATCCAAGTGGCGAAGGAAGGCAAACGGTCACCCAAAGCCAAATTTCATGTTTGCAACGCTGCACCTGTAGCTGATGGTTGGCTCTCCATCTCCATTTCACAATGATTCGAGTAACTCCCCAACCCTTGCGCGTTCTATCTCTTCCTCACACATTCTATATATTTCCTGCAAGTTATTTGCAAAGGTTTGGTTGGCTTGTAACTTCTGGGAGACTGTGGGAAAGAAACTCTGTTTCTTCACTGTGTATTCTTGACAGAGAATTAATGAAAGGCAGCGGCTCTGTTTCATGAGATTCTTGTGGTTGTGAGTGTAGAAAATGCATTTCTTATGTATTTAGTTAAGTTTCATAATTCATTTCATGCTCATTTCCAGTGAAATTTTCTGAGTGAGATTAGGTAGAATCCAATTTTTATTGCTCTGCCTGTGGGAAAATTTCATGTTCAGTGTTATTCTTCTGTTGAAAAGGATTCATGTCACTATGCCCCTTTCACTTTCTTCAACATTATTTTCATGCCGTGTTACTTCAAACTAAAATTGTTACATTTTCCGCCTACCTTGCCTCACGGAATAATCTGTGACTTTGTATTAAATTCTCTATTCTTTGCTGAGCGCCGGTCCCATAACATCCCAGAAGCTCGGTCATTCATGAATTTTGTTTCCAGAATCCTTATTCACTTACTAGCTTAAGGTAAATATTGCATTGTAATTCATCTCAGACCATTTTCGATCATCTATTCACTGAGCGTGACTCGGAGAGAGCCCTCTCCTGCTCTGGTAAGGCTAGCTACCAGACTGAGCGTGGTTTGTGGTTACCCTAATTTTTACCTTCCTTCAACCTAAGGCAGATTTAGGTGCTAACATAGTGGCGACTCCACTGGGGACTCTAAGTTGAAATCAAATCCCCTTGTTTCATAATAATTCTAAGCTTCCGGATGATGAGCTTAGGGTTGGAAAGGCTGAGTAAGTTGGTCGTGTCTTGTGATTTTTCCCAATAGCACGCTGGCTTCGAGGCGATATACTAGAGAAAATCAGGACCCGAACCCTCCTCATATTTACGAAAACCCCAATTTGATCCCAAGACTCCTTCATCAAGAAAGCACCATAACTCCAGTGTTCAAATCCCATTCATGTCCCGACATTTTTGAGTATCTTGAAGAGCTTGAGTTTGACGAACGATTTGAAATATCTTTGTTTGAGTCTAAATCCGAAAGGGCTGTTGATTATACCGTCCCCAATCCTCAATTTCTTGTAGACCTTGAAACAGAAAGAGCCAATAGATTAATTGATAATTACATTGCAACACAACCCCAAACTCCAATTGCAAGTCCCTTGCAAACTGTGCACACTCCTCCAACACCTCCAAGGCCAAATCCACCGAGAATTATGGCTGCCCGTTTCGCACCCCTTGTTCTGTCCCAGGTCCTAGATGACATGCCAAATGATTATCAAATTAAAATCACGTTTTTTGATGGCACTACTAACAGCATTACTGCTCAGCAACATGTAGACAAAATGGCAGACTTCTATGAACTTCATGAGATTGATGCAAAGAACGTGGCAATGAGGATATTTGTACAAACATTTGTAGGTGATGTGAGGAAATGGTTCAGAGGCTTGACGGCTGCAAGTATCACTACCTTGGCTAAACTACAAAGACAATTTTTGAACCGGTGGGAAGCGAAAAAGAATCCCCTTCAAATTCTGGCCGAATATGAACAAATAAAACGGAATGCAGTCTACAACGAAATTCCAGACCATCTAAAGCCACCTGTGGGACTAGCGATGATGAAGTTTCCAGATGGTTTTGATGCTGACATGGCGTACCAATTAAGAGAGAGAGAACTGGCCACAATGGAAGACATGCAGAAAATTGCAGTCAGCGTTGAGGCAAATCTTCTGTCCAAAAGAGCTAGAGTGAAAGCAGAGAAGAAAACCACTGTGAAAGAAGAATCTTCTTCAATGGATCAGCTTCTCAAAAGGGTAGAGCAGATGCTTGAAAGGGTAAAACTTGACAAGCTAGAGCCACAAGTTAAGAATCCTAACTTTCGTGGCCAACAACAGCCACAATACAGGATAAGACAAAGAGATCAACGAGCTCAAGAGCAGACAACACAACAGCTGGTACAAACTCCTTTGCAGCAGAATTTTGTACATGGACCGAAGTTAGATGAGGACGGGAATGTAATAGGCGAAGAAAACCATCTCTTTACTCCAGATGAGCTGCCTACTTACATTACCGAAGAGGAAGAA
Organism: Pinus tabuliformis; assembly: GCA_031772625.1. Lineage (NCBI taxonomy): Eukaryota > Viridiplantae > Streptophyta > Pinopsida > Pinales > Pinaceae > Pinus > Pinus tabuliformis. The sequence goes on along the minus strand of CM062817.1, from coordinate 840,397,172 downwards.
TGTGCAGTGAATTCAGCTGCACACCAAGACACTGATTTTATTCTAGCTAGTGACACTGTGTTGGAAGAAGAATCAGAAGAATATCAAAGGGGGTATATGAATGCTCTGTCCGCTCAACAGTAGCGATATTCTCTTAGAAACAGAGATGTGCCGGCCAAACCAATTCAGAAAAAGAAGGAGGGTGAAACAACAAAGAATGATCCATCAGCTACACAAATAAAGGGAAAGGAGGCGATTGTTCCGGAGAGCAGCAAATCAAAATCAGCAGAACAATCACAGCAACCAGCCACATCAAAAGAAAAGGAAAGGAAAGAGATCCCAGTCAAAGAGGTAGAAAAAACTCCTGCTTTTAGCCTAGAGAATGAGATTTCTAAGTTAAAGGTATCCATCCCCTTGACTGAAATAATGAAGAACAACAATTATAGAGGACATATTTCTAAAATGTTGAATTTAGACCTAATGTTTGACATGGTAAATGTAGAAGATGATCAGCTTGAAATGATTTTTGGACCAGCAACGAATGGTGAGTCTCCTGATAGCGATGTGCCGCCCTTCTATATCAGTTTACGATTGCATGATTTTGTGTTACACAATGCCATGTTCGATTCCGGAGCTTCTCACAATCTCATGCCCAAGGCTATCATGGATAAGCTTGGTCTGGACATCACCCGACAATATCATGATCTCTATTCATTCGATTCCAGTAGAGTAAGGTGTATAGGGCTCATCAAAGACTTAGTTGTGAGTTTGGATCAACTTCCTATGAAAAATGTTTTGATGGATGTGGTGGTAGCAGATATTCCTCCAAGGTTTGGCATGCTTCTTTCCAGGTCTTGGGTGGCAAAATTGAAAGGGACACTACAGCTAGATTTCTCCTATGCAACAATCCCGGTGTTTGGACAAATGAGGAAGTTATATCGGGAACAAAAAATGAAATATATGATCACAAGCAAGGAGAAACCAATAAATCATCCTATTAACTATGTAAATACATATTTAGAGTCTTTTGTTTTGTTTTCAGATAGTTTAAATGAGATAGATAGTCAGATAGTAGAAGCAGACGACATTCCGGAAATAACAGAAAATTTCAGAGAAATTTTGAAGAAAGAAAGACAAGAAAAGCAGGAAAGTGTTGGGCAATCAGTTGAAAGTACTGGACAACAAGCAGACAAGGCACAACAAATAGATTTCTAGCACTTACAAGAGGAGGAAGAAGGCTTGTGGACCATGGATTTTGATGGAGCAGTAGGGAATGATGGCGTTGGTATTGGAATTTGGGTACGCAGTCCTTTCTCCGCCCCAAACAAAGTGCCTAAGAGCGTGAGAGTTTGCTCTTACAAGCTGGCCTTTGAGTGTTCAAATAATGAAGCTGAGTATGAAGCTCTGATTGCTGGCCTGAAGATTCTTAGAAAGCTGAATGCAAAGAGGATTTCGGTATATGGCAACTCCGAGTTGGTAATAAAATAGGTCAGAGGTGAGTATCAAGCAAAACATCCTAGGATGCGGGCCTATCGTAATGCAATTTTAGACATCTTGAAGCTATTTTTAGAATACACCTTGACATGTGTGCCACGTATACAAAATAGTATTGCTGATGCTCTTGCCAAGGCAGCGAGCAGCTTGAAGATCCCCATGAACTCCAGCAATAAATTTGAAATCCATGTCAAGCATCGTCCAACCATTCCAGACAATCAGCGATATTGGCAAGTGTTTCAAGATGATGAGGAGATTAAGGATTTTCTGCTCAACAAAGGCAAGTTCAAAGAAACCTCAATTGATGTGGAGAACAATGAGGGCAAAGGGAATGGTACAGATGAAGTGCAGATCAATCAAATGGACGTATTACAGCTAAAGAATAACATCATTCCTAAAGGCTTGATACCTCTAGAGGAACTTTTTGATCAGGATGATGTAGCCTGCAAGCCAACATTGCAGCCAACGGAGAAAGGTGTAGAAGAAGTCAACATCGGTACAACTGCCAATCCAAAGTTGGTAAAATTTTCCAAAGCATTACCGCCAAAGATCAAGGACAAATACATCAGTTTGATGGCTTCATTTGTAGATGTGTTTGCTTGGGATTATTCTGATTTAAAGACCTATGATACAAATATTATTCAGCACACAATACCTATCAAGCCCAATCAAAAGCCATTTAGACAAAAGCTGAGGAGGATAAATCCAAAGTTGCTGCCATCTATCGAAAAGGAGGTAAATAAGTTGTACAAGTCAGGTATCATTGTGCCCATCAGATTTTCAGATTGGATATCTAACTTAGTGCCTGTACGCAAGAAGACCGGTGAGATCCGCTTATGCATCGATTTCAGAAATCTAAATAAGGTCTCATTGAAGGACAACTATCCTCTGCCCAAGATGGACCATGTACTTCAGCAAGTAGTGGGGGCATCTCGTATGTCACTACTTGATGGTTATTCCGGATATAACCAAATTTCTGTCCATGAAGATGATAGAGACAAGATAGCATTCACCACTCCATGGGGAACCTTTCACTATGCCAAGATACCCTTCGGTTTAAAGAATGCAGGTGCCACGTTTCAGTGGGCAATGGACTTGGCTTTTTCAAATGAGAAAGATGTGTTTTTGGTGGTGTACTTGGATGATTTGACGGTATTTTCCAAATCTGATGAAGAGAACATGCATCACCTAAAAATTATCTTTCAAAAGTGCAGGAAATATGGTCTATCGCTGAATCCTAAGAAGAGCTTGTTCACCATGGAGGAAGGCAAATTACTTGGGCACATCATTTCAAAGGATGGAATTCGTATAGACCCATCACGTGTGCAAGCAATTCAGCAAATCGATCTACCTAGGAACAAAAAGGAGATACAATCATTCAATGGTAAGATGAATTTTTTGCGTCGCTTTGTGCCTAATCTTGCAGAACACTTGAGAGAAATGACCAACATGCTTAAGAAGGACAGCTAGGTGAAATGGAAAGATGAGGCTGTAAAATCTTTCAACTTGGTGAAATTGGCCCTTTCTTCAGCTCCAGTTCTAGTCAGCCCGGACTACACTCAGGATTTCATATTGTTTTCATTTGCTTCTGAGCACACTATGGCAACGGTATTATTACAGAAGAGAGATGATCATGAAAGACCCATTGCATTCTTCAGTAGGGCTATAAAGGATGCAACTTTGAAGTACAACATCATTGAGAAGCAAGCCCTAGCATTGGTGAAGGCATTGAAGGATTTCCGGGTGTATATCCTACATTCTCACATTTTGGCCTATGTTCCTAATACTGCTGTAAAAGATGTTTTAGTGCAGACCTGTCCGGAAGGGAGAAGAGGCAAATGGATTGCAGCCTTGCTGGAATATGAAGATAAAGCCTACAAAGCTGGTCAAAGGACAGGGGTTGGCGAAGCTAATGGCCGAATCAAACTTGCATGCATTGGACATAAATCTGATCGCTGCCATGTCCGATGAGAATGAGGGAGGAACGCCAATTCAGGTATCCAAAATGTTTTCTTTGTCCCCATGGTATTCAGATATAATATATGTGCTGAAAAATCTATCACCACCGCGCGGTATGACTAGAAACAAAGCGAGAACACTCAAATTGAAGGCTGCCAAGTTTTGTATTTTGAATTCTGATCTGTATTGGAAAGATCCTGGTGGCATTTTGTTAAATTTTTTGGTGGAAGAGGAGGCAAAGAAAGTCATGGAGGATTTCCACGGAGGAGAGTGTGGTGGTCATCTTTTTTGGAAATCAACAACGAACAAAATTTTGAGAGCAGGGTACTACTGGCCTACTTTGTTTGCTGATGTGCATAAGATGGTCAAGCACTGTCATAAATGTTAGATTTTCAAATGAAAACAAAATTACATCCTTCGCCACTTAAGCCTATTGAGTAAGCGCTCCCTTCCAGCAGTGGGGGTTGGATTTCATTGGGGAAATTCACCTCGCCTCTTCCGGACAACATAGGTGGATCGTTACAGCGACGGACTATTTCTCAAAATGGATTTAGGCAGCCCCTACCAGACAAGCGACAAACACGGTAATCATTTCATTTCTCGAAAATAACATCTTGTCTTGCTTTGGTTGTCCAAACAAATTAATCACTAATAATGAAGCAGCTTTCAAATCGAAAAGGATGGTAGAATTTTGTCATAAATATCACATAATTTTGGGTCATTCAACTGCCTATCATCCGCAAGGCAATGGATTGGCAGAATCTTCGAATAAATATTTGGTCAACATCATCAAGAAGCTGCTGGAAATAAATAAGAAGAGCTGGAACAAGAGGTTGGTCCATGCGCTTTGGGCAGATCGGATTAGTCAGAAAAAGTATATTGGTATGTCACCATTTGAGCTTGTTTATGGAGTTGACACAATATTCCCCGCCTCTCTTACTGCCCCGGTGGTCAGACTTCTTCAGGAGGCCGGTAGCGAAGAAGATCCCATGCAGAGAAGGCTGAATCAAATGATCCACTTGTAGCAAACAAGAGAAGAAGTTTTCAAAAACACATCCAAGTTGCAGGAGAAGATAAATAAAATCTATGACAGAAAAGCAAAAGCAAATAAATTTCAGTTGGATGATGTGGTGCTGAAGTGGGATGCAAGGAATGAAGGGAAAGGCAAGCACGGAAATTTCGAAAATCTGTGGAAAGGTCCTTTCAAAATTGCAACATATAGGGGTCAGAATGCCTTCCTTCTGAAGGAAATGAATGGGGAAGATTGTCCTGGAGGGTCGATCAATGGTCGGCTGCTCAAGCAATATCACTGTTGATCTATTGACGCTGCTTCCACTGTCATTGTAAATACCATTTTTATTTCAGTTTGGTTTCAGTCTGTAAAGTTAGTTTTTAAGTTATTTCAATGTCAAGTAGAGCCAATTTCTTGGTCATTTCAGTTTTATAAATAAGTCAGAGTCCTGTGCTGTTTATCAAAATGATGACTCCATAGCCCAATGGACAAAAGGCACTGTCTAGCTCCTCCAGACATCTGCTATTCTTGGCACCTCCAAGGAGCTGCCATCCCCCATTGGAGCCAATGTTAGAGTCGGTCTGGTCAACCCTCCGTCAGAGATCAAAACTCTTTATGCATTTCAATTTTAGGTGTCCCGCTCCATTCACCCAGCTGCATTTCGCTAGGGACATGCCATGATCTGATGGAGAAAGTCATGCTAGTCATTTTCCCTCATGTCTAGCCCCTGCTGGCTCAGGTCTTTGTCCATAATCACCGAAGCTCATGACAGTCAAAGTCTGGTCCTTTACAGGGCAAAGTCATCTTTTATGTTTGGATCTAGGAATTCATCAATTTGGTCCTTGAAAACATGTCCAGAACAAGCCATGTAGGCCAGAGGGAGGCCCTTATACAACTAGGGTTCAGAGAGCTTCATCATCACCTGGAGAGACATCGACTCTTCTTCAAAACTCTGTTTTGAAGAAAAGTCAAACAAGGTCAATTATGACAAAATTTTCCAAAAAATCACCAGTTGACTTTTCAGATGCAGTTATGATTTACATGGCCAAATGCTCCGTCATACAGTCCCTACAAAGAGGTGCCGAAAATTTCATCATTTGAGCCAAAATGTCAAAGGGAAAGTGAAAATCAGTATGTTTGAAGGTCAATGAAAAAGTTCAAAACTCAACATTAGAAAAGGGGGTTTTCAAAAAGGCAAAAATCAAACCCATCTCCTCCAAGGCTATAAATACATGTTTTTCCCAAATCAAAGCCATTGTGCTCTTGCAAGCTTTGGAGAGACATTGCATAAGTGAGAAAGCGAAATTGTGAGCGTTTGAGTGAGTGAGAGTTGGATTTCGAGGGCGCGGCGCATACATCAAGGAGCGTGGCACACACAGAGGGTGAGGCGTGCACGCAGCTAGCCTACAGTGGGAAATTTACAAGGGCATGACGCACACCCAGCGCGCAGTGCACTGGGCTTGGCGCACGACGCACACAGCCAGGGGCATAAAAAATTGCCAAACCGCTTCAAGTCTTGGTGAAGGCTAGCAAAACAAGAGGTAGGCCCTGTGGACACCTCTTCTCCATCAATTTTGTCATTGATATGGTGTTTATGAGATGTTTAAATGTCACCCAAAAGCATAAGGTCAACCATAAAAAAATCACCAAGAAAAACGATGGCTGGGGTTGCAAAAAATATGATGATAGCACCAAGGTTTCACTCCACTCCCCTTGTCCCCTTACCCATCATCTTTCTCATCTCCCCTTGACCATTTTTCCTAAGAACCCTACCCTAAAACCACTACATAACCCTTTCCCTATCCCTGCGAGCAATTCATGGTGAAATTCTGAGTGCGCGGCGCACACACAAGGAGGCGCGTCGCACTCATTGTGCACGGCGCACTGGGAGCCGGTTCACAGTCTAAAAATGCCACTGGCATGACGCACTCAGAGCGCACGGCGCACTGGGCAGTGCGCGCGGCGCACAAAGATATAAGCCCAGAAAACCACCAATTTGCCTAAAAATTTTGTAAATGCCTATCAAACTTGAGAGGTAGACCAACTACCTTCACTCTTGGCATTAAACTTGAGAAGGAGACCATGATTTTGATGAGTATAAATCTAATGCAATTTTTTTTTTGTTTTTTTTTAAACAAAAGAAGACACAAAGAAATAAAGCTCCTAGGGTTTTTGCTACAGTAACAGTGTTGTCAAAGTGTGCTCCTACCCTACCCCTATCACCATTTTCCCTACATCATTTTCCCCTTATCATCACCCTAACACCACTGTAATCATATTCCTTTCCCCCTCCTCCTATGACTCAAAAAACCCAAACCATACCAAAATAAATTCAAACCCTACCCCATCAATACTATACCCAAAAACACTCCCAAATCCCTGATAAATCTCTCCCTTTAGCCCCTATTCCCATTTCATCATTCCTCTCCTAATACTCCCTATTTTATTGTCCCCTTGGTGATAGATTTTCAGAGCATCTACGAGTTCCATTGGATTCAAAGGGTAGCATAAAACTCAGGGTACAAACAACAATAATGGCATCAGAAGTTTCATCAAAGTATGAGGAGGGGACTCACAGTGACACATCTTCAGGAGAGAGGTCCCATAGGAGACATCAATGGAGTGGCAGACATCTTAGAGATGAGCCAAACACCCTCACTGAGCTGCAGACATGCCCTCTTGCCATGTCTTGTTTCCAGCACTTGGCATGTTATGAATTTTTTCAAAGGGTGGCAAATGTAAGAGTCCATCATGAGTTGGCCTGCCTTTTGGCACTTCATCTACAGGGAGGTCAATCTTTCCTGGCTGGGGTCACTTTCACATTGACACCGGAAACCATATCAGTGGCAACAGGAATACCAAACATTGGGGAACAGTGGCATAAGAAAAAGAAGGTGGAGAGGCATCATTATGAGGCTTACATCAAGGACAACTGTTTGAGCCAGCTCACTAGAGTTTTTCCATTCAGATTTTTGAGGGATGAGTATGCCCCACTCATGAGATTGATCATGAAGTATTTCAATTGCGAGGGGAGGTTTTCTCGCCTTTATGCCTATCGCATCAGGTTGCTCTTGCATTTCACCAGGGTGCGGATGATGAGCCTCCCATTTTTCATCTGCGGGAACATAGAGAGGATGAAGAATTTCATGCAGCACAAGACCCCTCAACAGCAGTTCAACAGTGTTTATCACTTTGCTCTTATCCGGATTTTGGTGGACCATCAATTGGGATTGTAGAGTATTTCTTGGGAGAATTTCATCTCCCGTGACTTCTTCAACGCTCCACAGGTAGTTTCAGAGGCAGAGCATGAGGTAGGGGGTCCATCTCATTAGTATGAGTGACATGAGACTGCCACCATGCCAGTATACATCACCTATCAGAAAGGCAGTACACCCTTATTTGCAGCAGCAAAGTGAGTGTTATATCCACCCGGGGTGGAAGGGGCCTCGCTTCCGACATCGGCATCACAGGAGAAGGGCAGAGGTAAGGAGCCAGTGCATGATGAGGGACCTTCAGGTGAGCCATCAGGTGAACGAGAGACATAATTCGTTCTCCTCCAGGATGATGAGACATATGTAGAACCTACAAATGCTGAGCTTAGAGAGATCATTCAGGAGCAAAAATAAGTGATTGAGAACTTATCCCTAGACTTGGAGAGGGCCACGTGGAACGTGAAGTATGTGGAGCAGAGGAACAAGCAACTTGAGGATCGGATAGCTGAGATAGAGTTGCAAATGATCAAGGAAAACCGGCAACACATCATGGCAGCACAAGGCAGACCTATGGAGCAAAGAGATGAGGACCGGGAGTATGTGTTAGAGAAAGTGAACGTTCACTTGGAGCAGCGGTTGGATAAGGCTAACAGGGAGAAAGACATGTTGAGGCGCATGACTCACCACTACATGGCCCGAAACATGAGCTCCAAAGCAAGAATCAGGAGCCTGAAGGCAAAATTGAGCAAAGCAACAAAAGAGGCAAAGGAGGCAAAGGAGAAAGATCGGCTTTGAATCTTGGCTGAGGCTTCCTTGGCACAACATAGCACTTCATAGGGAACATCCAGCCCAAATTTCAAAAAATTTGGGCAAATTTTTATCACTTGGCAAATTTTTGGATAAAAAACAGGAAATTCCTCCTTGTGCGCCACGCCACTGGCGCGACGCTAAAATTCCAGGGCTCCAATGGAGAATCCTCTTGCATATTTGGATTTAGAATCGAAAATTACGACTACTGGTGTCCGGGCAAGAGATTTGGGCAAGGTCTGGGTCTCCTAAAGGTCAAAAAACACCCAAAAAGGGCCTCTCTGCCACTTTTTTGACACACATAAAGAAGTCTTGGGAGAATGGAGATTTGGATGGGCAAATGAGCACCAAATTTGAAAATTCTAGTTGGGTTAGAAAGTAGACAGGACAGGATTTCCAGCAAGCCCACTTGGGCACATTTTTGACACCTGAAAGTGCCCCAAAACAGGTCCCAAAGTAGTGCGATGCACAGAAAAATTGGCGCGGCGCACAGAGTAAAAAATTGCCAATTTGCTTCCGTTTCACGAAATTTTGGGTCGCGACTTCTCCAAGTGGGCCCGTTCATCTACACTTTGGTTTTTTGGCACCAAAGGTGGCATTTAAAGAGTTTTTTCTCCAGATGGGCTTCTATCCAAGTGGCGAAGGAAGGCAAACGGTCACCCAAAGCCAAATGTCGTGTTTGCAACACTTCACCTGTAGCTGATGGTTGGCTCTCCATCTCCATTTCGCAATGATGCGAGTAACTCCCCAACCCTTGGGCATTCTATCTCTTCCTCACACATTCTATATATTGCATGCAAGTTATTTGCAAAGGGTTGGTTGGCTTGTAACTTCTAGGAGACTGTGGGAAAGAAACTTTGTTTCTTCACTGTGTATTTTTGATAGAGAATTAATGAAAGGCAACGACTTTGTTTCATGAGATTCTTGTGGTTGTGAGTGTAGCAAATGTATTTCTTATGTGTTCATATGTATTTAGTTATTTTTCATAATTCATTTCATGCTCATTTCCAGTGAAATTTTCTGAGTGAGATTAGGTAGAATCCAATTTTTATTGCTCTGCCTGTGGGAAAATTTCATGTTCAGTGTTATTCTTCTGTTGAAAAGGATCATGTCACTATGCCCTTTTCACTTTCTTCAACATTATTTTCATGCCACATTACTTCAAACTAAAATTGTTACATTTTCCGCCTACCTTGCCTCACGAAATAATCTATGCCTTTGTATTAAATTCTCTGTTCTTTGTTGAGCGCCGGTACCATAACATCCCAGAAGCTCGGTCATTCATGAATTTTTTTTCCAGAATCCCTATTCACTTACTAGCCTAAGGTAAATATTGCATTGTAAGTCATCTCAGACCGTTTTCGATCATCTATTCACTGAGCGTGACTCGGAGAGAGCCCTCTCCTGCTCTGGTAGGGCTAGCTACCAAACTGAGCGTGGTTTTTGGTTACCCTAGTTTTTGCCTTCCTTCAGCCTAAGGCAGATTTAGGTGCTAACAAGAGGCAGGGGATTATGGTGGGAATGTTGTGAGGGAAAAAATATATAATCATATTCCATAGTCATGTTGAGACAACAAGGACCTGACATAACCATCAGTGAAGACTAAAGTGCCTCAATTGCTCGAAAAGAATCTGAATAGCGATATTTTGAACGATGAAGACCAAAGGATGTAAAACAACTTCCATTGTATATAATAGTGGGAAAATGATAAAATGAATGATAGTCATCAAAGGTAGAATAATGATTGGATGAGTTGATTACAACATCAGATTCCTAGTTTGTAATAAACGAAGATAAATCAATTTGAACAATTCTGCGAATGCTTTGAACAATCGAACCAAATTCCTCTTAAGCCAAATCTGACAAAACATTTTCCTGTAACTAGTGACAAACTATGCAAACATTTTCATCATGAAAATAATTTAAAATGGATGCCAGCACAACAAATACATGAGACCAGTCAAGACATGGTGAATAGAGAAGAACTTGATTCATGCGATAACTCATGCATCCATTATTACTCAAGAGGACTTTAGGTGGGATGAAGGGGAAGATTTGTGATATAAAATTTGCAAGAAAAGTTGGGAGCTGACAATTAAGAGGTGAATTCGATAAGCATTATTCCTTCAACCAAAGATAGTTCTTGGAATGATCAACTTCAAAATTCCATGATTCTATGAGAGATACACATTCCAAATATGAGTTTGATGCAAGAGATTTAAATGAATATGAATGAATTGAAACAAAATATTGAATCCGGCCAGAGGTAAAATCTTGAAAATTTGAAAGATCACATCTGAGATACCAAAAAAATTTCAAGAAGAAATTTTCATCAAGTGAAACCGTGCAAATAGAAGGATTTTATGAGAGAAACCAAATCTAGTTTAGTTCAGGGGGTTTACTATAGTTGTGAGATCCTGACATAACCATCAACGTAAGTTGAAGTGCCTCGACTCCCTGGCAGGTCCCAGAACTTTCAAGGATCGTAGAATCACATTTTGAAGGCTGAACCATATCATGCATGGTGTGATGATAACTTCTACAACTGGTTTCAATAATACCACTGCTCACCAGATGGAAGCCATCTCTGTCACTGAATTTACCGGATTTTTCAACTTCAGCAACCAGATTACTCAAGTCGAAAGATCCCTTTGATCGCAAATTCAAAGATGAATAAATTAGGGATATTTCATGAGAAAGTTGATTTTAAGAGTTGTCTTCATGCAAGAGAAAAGATGCTGAGGGTTGGGAAGAATACTCAAATATTTGATTGTTTTCATTTGCATGATGGATAATCTCACAAACTTGTGTCAATTGAGAGGTTAACTCATCAGATGATGGACTTGAAGAACATGGAGTATCTTCATCTCAAGTAGATGCATCACAAATGATAGATCACAAGGGATAGTGAGATGAAGAAGAAGTTTCAATAAGCACATCTTCTTTGACCTAATCATATTCTGGATCCAAAGTAAAATATTCATGAGAAACCAAAAGATTAGTTGATACACCTAGGCATTCATGATTGCATACATCAATAGGGTCATCATCATTGGAATGATTGTTTCCTAAGGCTATAGATTGATTTAAAGAATGTAGGTTTTAACCCCATATAGAAATTACCTGCATACGAATTATTAAACACAAAAAATTAAACAATGTGAGAGCATAACACATAAAACACATATACACAGAGATTTTCCCACTGGATCCCAAAACCGGGACTACTAGCTTGATTTTTCATTATGTTCCTTTCAATGTTACAATACATATTTATACATGCTGAAGCATCCAATACCATGGACTGAAAACCATCGCGTCCAATACCATGGACCAGAAACCATCGCATCCAAAAAACATGCATGAAAATCATGCACAAAACCATAGGGGAGTCCGCCCAACCTAACATAGGGTCCAAAACCAAAATTTTCCGGGGCGCTACCCCGGACCCCATAAAGTGGGGTTACGGGTGCCATTCAAACCCCCTGTTAACTACATGGAAGAATATAACACAACCCAACATTCTCCCACTTGTTGTTTTCTTTCCACAGGGGGCCACATGATAGCTTAGTCATTTTTCCAGCCCCGAAATGCCCATTGTTTCTCTACACTAGGAGAACTTCTCAGAGCTCACAAATTTTGTCAATGCATCCGCAGTATTCTTCAAAGTGTCCACCTTTACTAGAAACACCTTTTTGTCTTCTATCATATTCCTCACAAAGTGATACTGAACATCAATGTGCTTTGTATTTGAATGATATGCAGGGTTATTTGCCAAGAAAATTGCACTTTGGCTGTCACAGTCTATCCTTATAGCTTCCTGTACTAACCCCATACTTGAACACAATCTCTGCAACCAAACTGCTTCCTTGCTTGCATGAGTGGCTGCCATGTATTATGCCTCTATAGTTGATAGTTCCACTACAAATTGTTTCTTACTCATCCAACTGACTGCACCTCAAAATAGGTTAAACACATACCCACTTGTATATATTTTCTGATCCAGATCTCCAACCCAGTCTGCATCAACAAAGCCATGAATATCCAACACTCTGTCCAATCCTGGTCTTCCTTGGTAGCACAAACCATAATCACTAGTGCCACGCAAATACCTGAAAACCACTTCACTACTGTCCAATGCTCCTTTCCTAGTTTTGACATAAACCTGCTCAATACTCCCACTGCATGTGCAATGTCTGGTCTAGTACAGACCATTGCATACATCAAGCTACCGACTGCACTTGCATATGGAACACGGGACATATCCTCTTCCTCTTCTTGTGTCTTGGGACACTGTTTAGCAGATAAATTTACACCTACAGGAATAGGAACCTTCACCGGTTTACTATCCTGCATATTAAACATCTGCAATATTGTCTCGACATACTTCCTCTGGTTTAACCAGAGCTTCCTCTTTTCCCAATCTGCTTTAATTTCCATGCCCAAAATATAGTTTGCAACACCAATATCTTTCATGTCAAATTTGGAGGACAATTGGATCTTCAAATCCTGGATAATTTCTTTGTCATTTCCAACCAACAACATATCATCCACATACAAGACCAAATAAATAACACGGTCACCAATTAATTTAAAATACACACAATGATCTGCTTTGCTTCTGGTGAAGCCAAGTCCCCGTATAAATGTATCAAATTTCTGATACCACATCATTGGTGACTGTTCTAACCCATACAAAGACTTCTTTAACTTGCATACCAGTTCTTTCTTACCCTTCACCGCAAAGCCTTCAGGTTGTTTCATGTAGATCTTCGCTTCCAGATCCCCGTGAAGAAATGTTGTCTTCACATCCATCTATTCTACCTCAAAATCAAAAGTAGCAACAATAGATAAAACTAATCTAATAGAAGTTACCTTGGCAACAGAAGAAAAAATATCACCGAAATCAATTCCCGACACCTGGGAATAACCTTTTGCCACCAACCGAGCTTTGTATTTCTCCACTTTTCCTTTTGCATTTGTCTTCTTTTTGAACACCCATTTGCTGCCAATGGGTTTCCTTCCAGCTGGCAACTCCACCAGATCCCAAGCCTCATTTTTGTGCAAAGATGCCATTTCATCAACCATGGCCTCTTTCTAGAGTTTTCCATCCTCTGAATCTACTACTTCCTTCACAGTTCTAGGATCATTGTCAGTAATAGATAAAGCAAAATTTGAAAAGAAAGTAGATGGACTATACCTTTCAGGCTACCTTCTTTCTCGAACTAATCTTCTCACAACCGGAGTTTGTGGTTCTTCATCTTCTGATTCCTCCTCTGCTGTAGAGTTTGATTCTTCCTCCTTTAGCTCAAACTCTATCTTCTCAGGTTCCTTTCATTGGACTTCATGTTTAATAACATATTTCACCTCTCTGAACACCATATCTCAGTTGTACACAACCTTCCGCGTGACTAGGTTCCAAAGCTTATAACCATTTAAACCATCCTTATTCCCAATAAAGATGCACTTTTCAAATTTACTATCCAACTTGGTTCATTTCTCCTTTGGAACATGTACATATGCATCACATCCAAATACCCTTAGATGTGAAAGAGAGGGTTTCTTACCAGTCCATACTTCTTGTGGAGTCTTATCCTCCAACGCTGATGAAGGTGACCTGTTGACCAGGTAACATGCAGTATCCACCGCCTCCGCCCAGAATTCCTATCCTAACACGACACCATTGAGCATGCTTCTTGCCCTTTCCATCAACATCTTATTCATTCTTTATGCAACTCCATTTTGCTGAGGTGTATATGGAGTAGTCTTCTGCTGTGCTATACCACACTTCTTACAGAATTATTCAAATTCCTTACTGCAAAAATCTCCACCGTTATCTGTCCTCAGCACCTTTATCTTCTTCTTTGTCTACATTTCCACTAGAGCCTTAAATTCTTTAAACCTTTCAAAGACTTATGATTTCTTCTTAAGGAAATATATCCATGTATTCCTTGAGAAGTCATCTATAAATGATACATAGTACACAGACTTACCCAGTGATGGAACCTTCACAGGTCCAAACACGTCACTGTGCACAAGTTCTAATATTTGTTTCACCCTCTTACTACCAGAGGGGAAACTCACCCGATTCTGCTTCCCATATACACAATTTTCACAGAAATCAAAATCCAGAGAGCTATTACTCATACCTTCTACCATAAGTTTACCATGAAGTATCCGAAGGCCCTTTTCTCCAATATGTCCAAGCCTTTGATGCCACAGCATGGTCTTCTCTCTAGAGACCACTAGATTTTATGCTCCACTTTCAGGAACCGCAGAACTATTGCACCCATCAATAACAGTGCTACCTTGCAACTTGTACAAAGTTCTAATCTGAACTCCCTGCATCAATACCAGTGCTCCCGAACCATCTTGTAGGTATCCTTTTCGAACACTGTTTTTACACCTGCATCATCTAGCTTGCTAACAGAAATCAGATTTCTAGCTAATGCAGGAATATGTAGAACACCTGGAAGCGTTCTAACCCTTCCACCTTGCAACTTCAACTTTACTTTTCCACGACCAACGATTCTAGCCTTCCTGTCATCCCCCAAGAATACATCACCACCATCATATTTCTCATACTTGTAGAACCACTCTCTATGGGGAGTGAAGTTAAAGGATGCACTTGAGTCAATCAACCATGCCTCATGATCTACATGTGTACTTGAAGAATCCAAGTACACATCCCCACCTTCATCTGAGGTGGTTTTTGCCTCTGCAGAAGGAGCCTCATCAGATCCCTTTCCTTTGTCAGGAGCTTTAGATTTACAGTCCCTTTTGTAGTGCCCTTCCTTTCCACATTTCCAGCACACCACCTTTACAGGTTTTCCTGGAGATTTAGATCTCCCTTTAGATTTAGATCTCCCACTTGATGACTTATTTTTGTTTCTGTTTTGGGTCTGCCCTCGTACAGACAAGGCATCACCATTTTGGCTCTCCATATTTTTCCATCTCATCTCCTCCGTCAGCAAGGATGAGACTATTTCATCAAAATTCAAGGCAGTTGCATTGCTACCTATTGCAATAACCAGACTATCCCATGAATCTGGTAGAGAACACAACAAACTGATGCACTTATCATCTGAAATTTTAGTATCAACAGATGCTAACTGACTTACCATAGTATTAAATGCATTTAGATGCTCTATCACCGAGTCTCCATCTTTCATCCTCAGGTTATATAGCTTTTTCCGAAGGAACAGTTTGTTCACCAGAGACTTAGATTGGTACAAAGTCCCTAACTTGTTCCACAAAGCCTTCGCTGTAGCTTCCCTTGATACTTTTAGCAATACTGAATCTGAGACACACAATCATATTGTGCTCTTTACCTTCCGATCCAACTTATTCCATTCTTCATCGGACACTCCCATTGGTTTAGTACCCAGATCTACCTCGATCCACTGGTCTTTATCCACCAACAGATCCTCAATCTTGAGTTTCCACAACTCAAAACTCTGACCATTAAATTTCTCAATCTCTATCTTTCCGCTTCTCGCCATCTTCTTTCACCACCAGAATCGATCTCGTAGATCTCCCATTGAATAGGGTCTGCCACATGCCCGAGCGAAACTCCTAAGCAACAAAGGCATCCCCTTGAAGCCAAAACAACTTTGATACCAAATGTAGGTTTTAACCCCATACAGAAATTACCTGCATACAAATTCTAAAACACAGAAAAATAAATAATGCAAGAGCATAACACATAAAACACATATACACAGAGATTTTCCCACTGGATCCCAAAACCGGGACTACTAGCTTGATTTTTCATTATGTTCCTTTCAATGTTACAATACATATTTATACATGTTGAAGCATCGAATACCATGGACCGAAAACCATCGTGTCCAATACCATGGACCAAAAACTATTGCGTCCAAAAAACATGTGCAAAAATCATGCATAAAACCATAGGTGGGTCCACCCAACCTAACATAGGATCCAAAACCAAAATTTTCTGGGGCGCTGCCCCGGACCCCATAAAGTGGGGTTACAGGTGCCCTTCAAACCCCTTGTTAACTACGTGGAAAGAATATAACACAACCCAACAAAGAATTGATTACATTTGATTCACTACCGAGATTAGTAGATTGAGAATCATCTAAGAATGGAAGCACATCATCTTCACATAGAGGATTTTGGAAAATAGAAGAGGAATTAAAAGCATATTCACCTTTTTTCTCCTCCACTTATGTAATGTGAATACCTTGTATCTTATCGCTATTTGAACCAGCAATGTGAAAATCAAGAGAGTGTGGAAAACTAGCTGGTGGAACAGATTGCTCATGCAGATCATGGTATAAAGATTCATGGCCTATGGATGATAGAGAATAACATAACTATAAATCATATTCAAGACCATAATTATGAACAATAACATCATTTTGAGGAATGGATGAGTTATTCTTAACCATGGAAACCATGAGCCATTATGGGATTTCCTCCATTGGATATGAGTCATTACAAGCGAAAGAGAAATGAGAAATTGGATTAGGAATTTGATTAGCATATTTCCAAATTTTATTATCATTGCATAAAGAAACCCTCATTAGAACTGGAAAATGAGGACAAAGAACAAAAGCAGCAATAAATTCCTCCTCTGAAATTAGAGGCTTCTAACGATTTACAAGAGTTGGGGAAGAAGAAAAAATCAGGTGGTTTGGATTCGCCGTGTAAAGAGTTATGACTAAACACTTTAATTTTTGTTTAAAGAAATCCCAATCCTTATTTTCTTAAAAAAATTCACAGAAAAGGTGAAGGAAATGATTAGAAAAATCCTCAATTAATTCATTAGGCTTCATTCTTATTTGATTAATTCATTTAAGAACATCCCAATAATCATACCTATCAAATGATTTATGAAGATCCTTCGTAAGCTAGTTGAATGAATGGATCGAAGCAACAAGTAATGTATGATACCATCTCTTAACACGACCTTGAAATGTGAGGGTTGGAAATCTAGCCATAATATCCTTGCAATGTATTCTATTAGAAAAGGAAAAACGGACAACTTGAAGCAAATGTTCACGAAGAATTCATTTACCCTCACCATCAAACTTAAATTGGGATAGGTTATGGAAAACTTCCGTAGGGATGGTAAGCTTAAGATCTTTAGAAAAACATCCCAATATTATGATTTGGGGAAGAGACATTTTAGATAGGGTATTCAAAGCATAATCAATGGGCACAACTTGTCATCTGGCCCTCCTTCTAGCACCACTTTTGACGGTAATGGAAATCCATCAACCTAATGGTCTGCCCGATGCGAAGTCCCAATTAGACCTAACACCATTTTTGAGTAGGATCCCCATCCATAATATCAACTTGATTGCCACGTATCTTAGATATATCACTTGGCTCTAATTGTCAGCAAGAGAGAGGAGTGCACATGCACCTTTGAAAAGAAAGGGGGTGTGCCTGGTGAGTGTTTGATCGTAAGTGTGTTAAAGTTATTTCATTGCAGAGGGGAGGAGAAGTGTGCCTCTAAGAAAGAGGTAGTAGTACCACCATGGTAGAGGCACACATGAATAAGAAGGGTCCATGCAACATCAAGTAGAATAGTCCACAGAGATGTGACCGTCATTGAAACCAATATGATGACGAAGATTTGTCTAATATCCAACAGAATATTCCATGATTATGTGACAATAATAATGGAAATTACAACACATTCTCAATATGATAAGTACCAAAATAACCAAAATAGTTCAACTACTCTAGTACAGATGAAATCAAACATGAATTATAAACATTCATAGAATAGTCTTAGAAATATCCATAATCCATGCATGAAGAACATATTGGCCCATAGGGCTTTTGATATTAAGTAAAAGTTCCAAGACACATGTATACAATGAAAATCACTAGCTCCAGTAGTGGAGCATTGGTGCCACTCCTTGCTCCTTAAAAGAATTGATCTATCTCTCTAATGCCTTGTGGGAGGAGCCAAGGTGAAAAAGTCATTTTCTCATACAATGGCGAAGTATATATAACCAAGGGGTGATTTTTCCCCTTCCTTGTGACCTTTTGACTACCCTCCTAACTGTTTGACTTCTACCACTTTTCAACTACATGACTCTTCGTATTTTACACATGTCTTTGGACTTTCACTTTACAATACATATGTTACATCATTGGCCACAAGGTGTGGCATGTGACTTCTCATGACATGACATGACATGACATGACATGCCACTACTGACATGGACTACATGATGATGTGGAAATGTCAAGCCACTTCTGCTGCTGAGTACTGAGTGTCTTCTTGAATATGCTCTTTTTTTCACCTTCGTATGACTTGGTGATAAGAAATCTTCGATGATCTCTAGTCTTGAGTTACGATCGCAAACTTATGTCCCTTTTTATTTTCTTGATTGATCGACTTTGTGTTCAACTAAAAGTGTGTCCTTTAGCATGGCTTCCTCCTTCATCATCTTGCCATGGTATGATAGAGTACCTGCATCTACAATTCACTCATGATGAGACGACATAAGTCTGAAAACCCTCTAGTCTAAGATAGTGCATTATGATCCATTAACTAAGTCGGAACTAGGTGATAGTGTAGAAGGAAGGGCTTAGCGAATAAAAAATGCATAATTCTAGTAACCAAGGGTGAGGTTTGACCTTTGAGACTGCATAGTGCGTAGTTCAAGCAGGATTAAGGGAAAAAAACAACGCAGTTCTGAGAGCTAGTGGCACAAGCTGAGGGGATGAAAACTGGGAGGAAACACTGCGCAATTTTGGGAGACAAAGGAGGTAGAGCTACTGTGTAATTGTGGAGTTCATAGGCCCAGGGGATGTGATTGAGGATTGTGATTGTGCAATGTGTAGTGAAGGTCAGGTTGGGAGGAATGATTGTGAAATTCTGGAGGTCAAGGCCAAAGCTTGAGCACAGAAACTATGTAGTGCAACAATCCTAGGAGGAAGTAACTGTGCATTGCGTAGTGTCAAGGGTCAAGGTCCCATCTAGAGGGTTGGAACTATGCAGTGCATAGTTAAGGGAGGTCAGGTTATGCCAAGTTACTTAGTCAGGAAGCCTTCTTTGAAATGGTTAAGTGTAAGACCGATTAGATTGATGTGAAAAGTGATAAGACTTTGAATGTGATCACACACTTAGAATACTTGATGACACAACAACATAGATCACCTAGGACACATGAAAATTGCATGCCCCTCTATGTGACCACTTTACGACCATTTACAACAAGTGTGACACTTAAGATACACTTTGGGACGACCATGACGACACTTGTGTGACAATGCTCAGAACTTTGTGAATGAGTGCAACATATGTTTACATAGTTAGAACAAATAATATACACAAAAATATGCCCGTGAAACCATCAGAACATGCTTCTACACATTGTGTGACAACCAATCATGTGAAAAGATGATAATTTACCCAACTTGAAAATGGGAGAAAAATACTTCAAGAAAGTACATGAAATGAGTTTTGGTGTTTGTGACAACAATGTACAAGATCGAGGAACACTTCGATATTGAGTGTAAGCCAAAATTTTGGAGGGTGTTGTAGGAGCTACAACATGACTATTTGTAAAGTCCAAGGGAAATGTTGTAAGGTGGTGATTGTTAGTGGTAGCACATACAAATTGGTGCCTACAAAAGTGGTGGATAAGATGAGTTTGAAGAAGATGAAGCATCTAAAAAGCTATAAGGTGTCATGGCTTCAAAAGGGTCATCAATTGTTGGTAAATCAATAGTGTGAGGTAGAATTAAAGATAGGCAACTAGAAGGATAAAATCTTATGTGACATCATTCCCATGGATGCGTGCCACATTCTATTTGGTAGGTTGTGTCAATTTGACAGAGGTTTTATGCATGTTGGGAAGAAATTTTTTACGAATTCCATAAGGATGGTGTAAACCATACTTTATTTCCATTGCAAGAAGAAGGAACATCATAGAGTAATGATTCCAAGGCATTGATGATGAGTGGGAAATAATTGAATTTTTGTAGCAGAAGGAGCATAATGAGGTAAATTTTTCTCTGGTTTATAAACGAAGAGCTATTCTTGCTTATACTATTGTGACTAATTTTCTTTTTGATATTCAAGATATGTTGAATGAGTATATTGACATTGTAGTAGATGACTTGCCTAATGAGTTGCCACCTGTGAGGAGTATAAGTCATCATATTGACTTGATACAACGATAAATCTTACCAAATAAAGCTCCATACAAAATGATCCCTTAAGAGAATGAAGAAACTAGAAAGCATGTGAAAGAGATATCAGATAAAGGATTGATTAGAGAAATCCTTAATCAATGTGTAGTTCCGATAGTGTTGAACCCTAAGAAAGATGGTGGTTGGCGCATGTGTATAGACTCTACAACATTGAACAAAATCACAATCAAGTATTTATTTCTTTTACCCCACATAAATGATTTTTTGTAATGTTTAAGTGGGGATAATTATTTCTCTAAGATTGATCTGAAGAGTGGGTACCACCAAAGCAGGATTAGATAGGAAGATGAGTGGAAGAGAACCTTTAAAATCAATAATGGGTTATATGAATCACTAGTTATGCCATTTGGGTTGTCTAATTCACCTAATACTTTCATGAGATTGATGAATGTGGTGTTAAAGGAATTTATAGGGAAGTTTTTTTATTGTATATCTAGATGACATTTTGATTTACAGCTAGCCCAACGAAGAGCATTTAAGGCACCTGAGGTATGTACTGGAGAAAATGTAGCAATAGAAATTTCTCATCAATTTGAAGAAATGTTCATTCCTGAAGACAAAGCTTGTTTACTTGGGCTCTGTAATATCCAAAGGTGGCTTTAATATGGACCCTAAGAAGGTATAAGCAATTTTTGATTGACCTTCTCCTAATAATATTTTTGAAATTAGAAGTTTCCATGGTTTGGATAGTTTTTGCAAGAAGTTTATCAGAAATTTTAGCAGAACAAGTGCTCCAATTTTGGAGACTATAAAGAAGGAAAAATGAACATTCCAGTGTACTATTGAATTAGATAAGGGTTTCCATTGATTGAAGAATAAGATGACTGAACAACTTGTTATAATGCTCCCAAATTTCAATAATCCTTTCCAAGAGAACTGTGATGCAAGTGTGGAAGCGATTGGTGTCATGTTAATCCAGGAGGATAAGCCCATAGCATATTTTAGTGAGAAAATGAACAAGTCAAGAAGGAAATATATTTCTTATGATAAGGAATATTTCTACGTTGTGGCTCAATCTTTAAAGAAATGGAGACATTATTTAATATCTAAAGAATTTGTTCTGTATCCAGATAATCATGCTCTACAACTTATTATACATAAAAAAAAATAATAAAAAAAATAAAAAATAAAAATAAAAATAAAAATAAAAATAAAAATAAAAATAAAAATAAAAATAAAAATAAAAATAAAAATAAAAATAAAAATAAAAATAAAAATAAAAATTGAGTCAAAAGCATATCAAATGGGTTGAATATCTCCAAAATTTCACTTTTATATTGCAGGGCATTAGTGGCCAAGCTAGTAAAATTGTCGATGCTTTGAGCAAGAGGAGTTTAATTATATAGGAAATTCAAGTACAAATCATGGGGTTTGACTTTATGAAGGACTTGTATGAAGAAGACATAGATTTCAAAGAAGCTTATAAAGCTAGTAAAAATCTATCAATCCAAGATATTAGGTTGTGGCTCGATTAAATGCTTCACGAAGGATTATTGTTAAAAAATAATCAACTTTGTGTTCTAAAGTGCTAAATGAGGGAGAATTTAACAAATGAAAAACATAGTGGATGTATTTCAAGACACTTTGGCCATGATAAGACGTACAAGCAACTGGATTGATTATATTTTTGGCCAAGGATGAGAATTGATGTACAAAATTTCATGAGAAATGTAGAATTTTCCAGCATGTGAAAGGAAAAAGTCAAAATACAGGGCTTTACTTGCCATTTCTAGTTCCAAAAGGCTGTGATATTTAGTGAGTATGGATTTCGTACTAGGTTTTCCAAAAACTCAAAAAGGAAGTGATTCTATTTTTTTTGTAGTGGACATATTTCTTAAAATGGCCCATTTCATCCCCTGCTTCAAAACCAATGATACTACCCATGTTGCTAATTTTTTATTTAGAGAAGTGGTGAGATTTCATTGAGTGCCCAAGTGCATTGTCTCACATGGAGACACTAGATTCTTGGGGCATTTTTGGAGGACTTTATCGAATAAGTTTGGAACAGAGTTGAGTTTTAGTTCATCCTATCACCCTTAGACTAATGGGAAGACTGAGGTAGTTAATAGAATTTTAGGGAATATCTTGATAAGCTTGGTTGGATACCATCCCAAGAAGTGGGATTAAGTGCTTTCCCAAGTTTAGTTTTCCTACAACGATTATCCAAATAGAAGCATGGGGTAGAGTCCATTCCAAATCATGTATGAAATGAAACCAAGAGGAGTCCATGAGCTTATAAATTTGGGAATATTAGAACAAAGAAGTGCAACAGGTGAAGCAAGAATTACAAGAGATTAATATTAAGTACAAAACTAAGGAATTCCTTAAGAGGAGAGAACAAAGTTTTCAAGTGGGAGATGTACTATTGACGCATTTGAGAAAATAAAGATTTCCTAAAAGGGAGCATAATAAATTAAAATTGAAGAAAAATTGTCCTTGTAAGATCCTTAGGAAATTTTAAGCAAATGCATATGAATTGGATTACCACCAAGGAATCGTATTTCTCCCATCTTCAAAGTATCCATTCCAACGATGTCAACTAGTGCACTGGGTAAATAATTATGTTGCAAATGTATTTTTTATTATTAATGAAATACTTCAATGATATTGAATATAAATGAGTGCTTTGAATTATTGGGTAACCTCATCTTTTCTTTATTTAGAAAGGGGATTACAATTAAAAATATTTAATTGCAAATGGTGTATTAATTATAGCCTTTCATTCTTCAATTGTAGCGTGTGTAGAGGATGAGGCTAGAAAAGAAACTACTTTGTTGCCTCCACTATTCAAGTAGGTAAATAATGCTCTAATTCTCTTTTTTATTAATGAAATACTTGTAATAATAATAAGAAATATCAATTTGA
The DNA here is from genome assembly GCA_031772625.1 of Pinus tabuliformis. Taxonomy (NCBI): domain Eukaryota; kingdom Viridiplantae; phylum Streptophyta; class Pinopsida; order Pinales; family Pinaceae; genus Pinus; species Pinus tabuliformis. The sequence goes on along the minus strand of CM062817.1, from coordinate 840,373,637 downwards.
AATTTCTTTCTTGTTCCAGGTGATCATTTGCTCCTCTTGCAATGACCTCCATGTTGTGAGTACATGACTAGGTTGTTAAAAAAAGTTCTAGACGCCATAAAAAATAAAGGGGAAGAAGAAATTGATGTTTTCCTTTCTCAATTCATGTAAAGAAAAAATAAAATGAAAAATAAATATTTGAACTAGTTATATAACTATAAACATCATGTACCATTCTATGAAAACATATTTTTGATGATAAAATTTCTTGAGATTGAGTATTTTGTGTCTATTATTAACGAATAAAAGAATGTATGTTAGATTTTAATTAATTATTTATATATTTTTATTTATATACAAAACCACATATGTTTCTTTATGACCTTTTCATTTTACTAGTGTTTATGCATGAATCTTAATGTGTTGGTTTCAACTATTTTCTAGTAGATAGATTGGGTACTGGAGAATAGAGAGTGATGCGAGAGGGCGGAGGGAGAGGGGCCATAAGAGCTTCCACCTTCACATGGTTGGCCCTATTTAGTAGAGAATTAATTAGGATTAAATCTTGGAGCAAACCTCCCTCAAACCAATAGAGTAATAACAAAGTCAATGTTGACTTCGGTGTTTCTTTGTCAAATCAAGGGGAGGTTTGTTCCAAGACTAGACTACAATAAATTATTCTTGAAACCAAGAGGATATCTTTCAGGTATTCATGCACTTAAGTATTTTTAATTATTATTTTGTCATTAAAATATTTTTTAATTTATTTTATTATTTTTATAATTCTTTAAATGTTGGTTGAATTAGTAGAACAACTACTGGAAGATAATGCAGCAGAAACTTTTGGCATTGATTCTTTTATACAATCCCATATTATATTTCCTACAAACCCTCTACCTTAAAAATGGAATAACATGCCCAAGAAATCGCCACATATTCTTTTTGTTTTCCGCTTCTTGACAAATACGACATTCAACCATTGTAGCATCTCTACAATTAGTAATGGAGAGTGGAGATGCTACAATGGATGAATGCCATATTTTTTAGGAAGAGAAAAAAAAAAGGAGATATGGAGACTCCATGTGTATGCTCTTCCATTTTGAAGGTATAGGGTTTAGGGGAGGGTCCATAAGACCTTCCACCTTCACATGGTTGACCATGTTCAGTAGAGAATAAACTAGGATTCAAATATTCTTGGAGCAAACCTCCCTTGATCCAATAGAGAAACAACAATGTCAATGTTGACTTTACTACTACTATATCAAATTGAGAGGGTTTTTATCCAAGATAAGGCTACTCCAATAAATTATTCTCAAAACCAAGTGGAGCTCATTCAGGTATTCATGCACTCAGTCTTGTTAATTATTATTTAATTATAAAAATGTTTGTTAATTTATTTCATTATCTTGATGATTTAGTAATTTTTGGTTGAATCTTTTGCAAAACTCTTTTGCAAAAACCTTTAGATATCAACAAATTCATCTTTGTGTGAGGGCCAAGGAGGAGTTGGAGTAAGAAGCTAAGAGACCTTGAATTGGAACTCAAGGTAAAACAACTTGGTTAGATCAAAAACTGATGTCTCAAGATGTGGCCTCCATAGGGCTATAGTGGCCCAAACACATGTAAAAAATTGACTTAGAACAAACATAAAATAAGGTCTAGTTTGTGTCTCAAATGTCAACACTGTTCCTTTCTCTTCATACAATGATTTCATACAAAATTCATTCTTGACTTTATAATCACAAAATTATGCTTCATTCTATCCATATAATAGAGATACTTAGACTCATCTAGGCCTACAACCTCCTTCACCAATTTTTTCAACATAGGACTTATGCGATCCTCAATTATTCTTTAATAATTTTATCACAATTGGCTCCAAAAACTAGAACATGTGTTTAGGCACTAAGGGGTTTGCTTCAAATATTAGTGTCTACTAGGAACCAAAGGGTCTCCAAATGTGACCTCAAGACAACCCTAACCAGGGCCAAATTCTTTTCAGAAGCTTACCTTAGGTTGGGCCGAATTAGGCCCAAGGATTTTGTTATAGTATCGAGTTAGGGCTTCAAGACAATCCTTAAATGGTGAGATGATTTGGGTTCATGCCATTGTCCTCAATGTGAATCCATTCAAGTGTCCTCAAGCAAGACATATTAGTCATAGTGGCATATCAAATCTTATATTTTGCTTCTACTATGACTTCAACCCTCGTTGGGTTCCCAAGCCCAACCCTTGAAACCTATTCAATTGCCTCAGTTTGGGTAGTAGAAAAAGGTCATGCCCATTGTTTCTTTGGTAGACAAATTGCAATACAAATATCTTCAAAAGTTATTGTAATTTTGATTTATTTATTTTTTTGTCTTCTAAAATCCTTATACATACATATACATAGAAATTAAATACATATTATACTTATATTTATAGATATAATAAAGTAACCTTATTCCCATAATATTATCAATTAATATATCATTCTACCTTCCTCAACAATGATAATTCAACATTCATTTTCATTTTTCTAGGTTGCAAAGGTCAAAATCCCAGATTAGATTTAGTGGATTAGATTCTCTCTTGCAGCCTAAGGTGAGAGAATAAATTAGATGTATTTTATTTTTTAGTTCCAACAATAAGTGGGAGGCCTACAAACTTCATTCTCACACCGTTATTAATAAGCTAGGTCTAGAGGCTTTTATAGCATTCAATATTTAAACTTTTTACATGAAAACTTGAGGGTGACCATGATATCAATTACATAAGCCCCCTTTGTTCTTAGAAAAAGGAGAAGGTTAGAATTCAAAATTTGTGTCTTGAACATGATAACATTGCCATAGTTTTCCAATAATAGTTTCAACATTAATTGAATCCATCATTCAAGAAATTTCTCATTGGTTATTGAATATCCATAATGGTTAATACATGTTCTGTATCATGCACTTTATAGTTCATCTCATAGATTGATTTTTTTAAAACCAAATTCAAATTTGAAGGTTATATGTGCCCAAGTGACTTATAACATTCTATTTCATCTCTCCAAATTTTCGTGTTCAACAACATAGGTTTATTTGTTTTAGATCGAATGCCAACATTTAACATCAAACTTGATCTTTCTTAGTAGCAAAGTATCAACATTCCTTTTGTATAGTGCATAGGTTATTAGGTTTTGATCCTCTCTTCCTTTTTCATGTTCTTCAAATTTATGTATAAATGACTCTAGGAGTGCTAATTTGAGTTATTATTTAATTATTTTTTGACAATGCTAGAAGCCTCCAATAGTCAGAGGGTCTCCAAGATATGAAGTCCCAATTAAACCTCACATCGTTTGGACTAGGAGCCCTAATAAAAAATTTAGGTCAGTTCCCATAATCTTAAATATTTTCCTTGGCTGTAGTAAATGACACAAGAGAAAAACATGTAATTTCGAGATAATCAAGTAAGTTAGCTCTGTGATGTATTCAATGCTAAGTGTAAAATAACTCTTTCAAGAAAAGGAAGAGAAAGTGAGTCTTTAAGAGAAAAGTGATAGTATTATCCTAATAAAGACACACACACATATATGAAAGGATAGTTAATAATATTATGAAATGGTTCACAATGAAATAACGATCATGAAAGAAAAAGAAACATGATTCAAATATTCATACTAAAGCTAATGAAATAGTTCATTTTCATTAGCATGTTTTAACATAAACATACACCTCAAACAATGAAAGAATAGTCTTACAATCATTGACGACATATGCATGAAAACTGTATTGGCTCCAAGAGATTCGAATTATAAAGTGAAATTCCCAAGGTACACCATTACAATAATATAACACTAGTTCCAATAGTGGAACATTAAGAAACTACTTGCTTCTCAAAATACAAATCTTCTCTCATATGCCTAACTTGATAAGCCAAGGTGAAAAGTACTTTTATTGAGATATGAGGGTGTACATATAACAAATTAGGTGACTCTCCACCTCCCTTGTGACTCCTAATCTTCCCTCATGACTCTTGAGCTCCCATGTGACTTTTCAAATTCCTATGAGACCCTTGAGCTTCTACATGACTCTTCACATTCTATGTGTGACCCTTGGGCTTCCACACATTTTTACATTTCTCATTTTTTGAAAATTACATAATTACATCTACAAATGATGTGGAAAAATACTATGACACATATGACCCTTGAGGTGACACTTGGACAAGCCATGAATTGGCAATGATGACATGGAAATTCATGTAGAGTACCTATGCCAAGCTTCTATCCTTATTGCCATCTTTGTATCTTCATGATATATCTTTCATGTACTTATATTCATCTTTTAAGAGGTTGGGATTATGAGGAGCTTTCCATGTGGGCCTAATCTTCCTTCCTCTATCATGTGTAGAAATTAATGTGTAGATTCAATACTGCTCATGAAATTTACTAAATCACAAGACTTGATGCTACTTTACTGATCTGCGAAAGTTAATTCACCATATAGAACACAAAACATAGAAATGAAAAAGGATACATCACACATGCACATATATTTATCTAGGGGAAAACAACTGCTCAAAACCCCTTACTATCGATATTGCATTAATCAGAGAATAGAGAAGAAATACATATGCTTTCTCAAGCTAGAGCACAACCTGAAAGTGTATAGTCTATCCCTCTACCTAACTGAATGACTCTGGCCAACACTTAGCCAATTTTAAAGCCCTCCAAGATCCTATTTATTTGCATTTTTCCCTTGGGAAATTTCCCTATTTTTTAGGAATTTCAAACTCTAGAATTGTGCAATTTATTTAGGTCTTCCTCTGACCACATGAGCCACTTGTACACATTGGAATATGTTACAACTGATAGTACACTACCTTTGAATCTCCATCTCAACTGGGTAAATCGAATTCTCCACATGCAACAACTAGTTTGGGATGATTGATTAGTTAACTAGTTGATCACTGAGTGTGGTTGAAGTTCCACTTCCACAACTTGACCTCCACTAGTTCTTCTGACAGTTAGAACTAGTTAAACCAAGAATAAATCAATTTAACAGAAATAGATTGCTACCAATTAGAAATCAATCATGTAGAACTAAACTCTAACTCCTCCAACTCGAATTTACTGAGTAAAATGGGTGACACAAGCCATGTCACAAAAGTTAACATCATCGAATTTGTCTTATGATGTGGAAATTCAAAATTTCTCTAGTTTGACCAAGGTAATGTCAAACTGATATTTTCTTGATACATTTTCAACACTCCCTCTTAGCAAGAAAGGGATTATAAACCACCCCTACCATGCACCTATGGAACTCAAACTTCCACCTTGACAAGGAATTTATCAAAATATCCGCATCTTGTTCCTCTGTCAGAATATACTACAACAACATAATTTTTCTCTGCACATAATCCTGTTGATGGTGGTACCATATATAAATATACTTGGATCGATCATGGAAAATAGGATTCTCAGATAGTTTGATACAACTCTGATTATCACAGTAAATCATAGTAGGATGGATCATTTGACCAAACAAGCCAATAAGTATCTTTCTCATCCAGATCGCCTCACAAGCTTCTTGACTTGCAACCATGTATTCTTCTTTTGTTGAGCCGAGTGCCACTAAGCTTTGCTTCCTGCTATACCAATAAATTATTGCAGACCCAACACTAAAAATTCCACCTAATTTACTCTTCTGGTCTGATGGACTTCCCGCCCAATATGCATCAGTTAAGCCACACAAATTCACTCCCTTTGTCCATTTTTACCATAGACCAAACCAGGTAGTGCCTCTAAGATACCGTAGAACATGCTTTTATGCCCTCCAAAATAATTTGGTTGGCCTAACCATAGCTTGACTCAGTTGGTTGACTGGATAGCACATATTTGGTCATGTGTTCACAACATACATGAGTGAACCCACCAACTATTGGTAAACAATTGCATCCACTTCCTCCCTTGAAGTGACATCCTATTTCCTCTGGGTTGTCACTAGAGAAGTCTCCATGGGTCTGCACTTGTCCATGCAGAACCTCTTAAGTATCTCGTTGGGATACTTTCCCTGAGAGACAAATAGTTCCCCATCACCTTGCCATATTTCCAATCCAAGGAAGTAGTGCATGAGGCCCATCTCCTTCATATCAAACTCTCTTGCAAGGTCCTCCTTGCAAGATCTGATCAAATTCTCATCACCAGTTAGGATCAAGTCATCAACATATAAAAAAATAATATAAAATTTACCTTCTGCCAAAATATGATAGAGGTTTGCATTTTCTTCAATTTTGGTGAAGCCTAAACCGGTGAGATAGATATTGATCCCGGTGTACCAAGCACATGGTGCTTGCTTGAGACCATACAATGCTCCCTTGAGTCTACACACATAAGACTCTCAATCAAAATTCCTAAAGCCTTCTGTTTGCTCAATATACACCTCCTCCTCAATAAAACCACTGAGGAATGATGTTTTCACATCCATTTGGTGGATATTCCACCCCATATGTGCAACCAAAGCACGGATTGATATAATGGATGAGTAAATTGCTAAAGGATCAAAGGTATCCTCATAGTCAATCCCCTCCACCTAAGAGTACCCCTTGGCCACAAATCTAACATTATACTTTTCTATGCTTCTATCTTTTGCATGCTTCACCTTGAAGAGTCATCTTGAACCCACAATTTTTTTTTTTTTTTATGGTCTTGGGACCACTTCCCAAACATTATTCTTCATAGTGGATTCGTACTCCTTCACCATTCATCAACCCATATTGGTTTCTCTACTACTTCCTTGAAATAGGATGGCTCAGTCTCTATCATCTTAGTCATTAGAGACATTTAACCAGTGTACCGATCTGGTGACCTTCTCTGCCTGTGTTGATTTGAAGGAGCACCCACATTCTCCCTCGTATCCTACACAAGTCTCTCAACTTCTATGGTTGTCTTCCTTCCTTCTCTGGAAGATTCTTCTTGAGTGGATGTCTCCAATATATTCTCCTCAACATCCTGAGGCTCTTCCTTTGGAGCTAAAAGCTCCCCACTGGTGGGATCTAAAGCTCCCTCTCAAGAGAGCACCACATGAATTTGTCTTCATGAAATTTGACATCTCGTTGCACAATTGTCATTATGAGGGATGGAAAATACACACAATAGTTTTGGGGAGTGTCTTTGTAACCCATAAATACCACCAACTCTACTATTGGCTCTAAATTCTTCCTTGATTATTTGGAGACATGGAAATAGAGAGAGGCACCAAAAATCTTGAAGTGCAATACATTTGGCTTCCTCCTTGAGAAATCCTCCTCTAGTGTGATCATGCCTAGAATCTGATGAGGACTCCCATTCTACAAATAGACTGTTATGTTGCATGCTTCAGACCATAAGTGCATAGGTAGTCTTTGGTCATGCAAAATTTCCCATGCTTCTCTCACAATGCTTCAATTCTTCCTCTCAACTACCCCATTATGCTGTAGGCTATGGGGTGTTGTTAACTCTAGTCAAATGCATCCTTTTTCACATAAATTTTTAAACTCATTTGACATGTACTCACCTCCATTATCGTTCCTAAGACCCTTCACATTCTTGTTCATTTCTTTCTCCACGAGTGCCTTGAACTCTATGAACTTGGAGAAAGTTTCATCCTTCTTCTACATGAAGAATATTCAACACTTATGTGAATAGTCATCAATAAATATGATAAAATGTGCATGCCTAGTAGTGGAGGCTGTCAAGAAAGGTCCACAAACATCAGAGTGGATCCTTTCAAGGACTACATGTGCTCTGCTGTCCTGATCATGGAAAGTGGATTTTGTGTACTTCCCCAAGGTACACCTTTTACATGTGTCCTCCTAATCTAGTGCTACTTTGGGGAGTCATATGGTAATCTGCTGCATGATCTTCAAAGTGCCATGATGCAAATGGCCATGTATTCTATGCCAAATTTCACCGACATTGCGCCTCTACACCCTCTCTGCCTTTGTGCTTTATACAACACAATCCTCCATATGTAGCTTGTAGATTTTCTTCACACAAACCTTGATCTGCTTCACCTGTCCCATGGATATGTGTCTTAGGAATGCCTTTCTTTTGATAAAGATCACATCGTAGCCACGATCTTCCAAAACTACAACGAAGACATGATTCTTCTTCAGACCCGGAACAAACATCTCGTCCTTGAGCTTGAGAGGGGATCTTGACTCCCTCTAAAGTTGATTGTACCAATATCGGTCACGTTGTACCTTCCATTATATCCCATCTCGATGTGCATATGGAGATCATTCTCCTCCAAATCATTGAAAAAAACTCTATTCCTCGTCATATGGAATAAGGCACCAGTGTCAAGATACCACACACTTCCCATCATTGTGCTTGCCATTCATGCAATGAGTGTAAAATCAAGCTTGAACAGTGAAGACAAAGCTTCACCCATTGCTCCTCCCTTGGTATTCTTTCTTTCCTACTTATGTGGACACTTCATGGCATAGTTCCCGAAATGACAATGAAAGCACTTGATTCTGGACAAGTTTTTCTTCTTGCGCCCTTGACTAGATTCTATTTTGGATTGGGATTTATTCCCTTTCCATCCAAGGCATAGTTCTCCTCATCCTCACCTTTGGATGAAGTCCTATCATTGGTATTCCACCTTATCTCCTCCTGTACCAAATTAGACCACAAGAATTCCCGATTTGGTAGTTTCTCCCTCCCATTCATCAAATCTTGTTAACTATGCCATCTCTTGGGAAGGCCTGGAAGGGATAGGTTCACCAAATCATCGTCTACTACAGTAACACAAGCTTGACCAAGTTCATCATGACACTGTGTGAACTTACTCAGGTATTGTGGAATGGTCTCGTTCCTTTGCATCTTGATATTTCAAAGTTTTTCCTTGAGTGCCAATTTCCTGTGGTTACTACTATTCTAGAAAAAATATGCCATTGTTTGCCACAATTCATACATATTCTCTTTCCCATGGATATTAGAGACAATATGGTCTTGTACTCCCTCAAATATGATCCTCCTCGCCTTAGCTACACACATCTTCCATTCTTCTAGATCCTTTGCATCAGATGCTGTTGGTTTTAGAATATCATTATCAATGAATTCCTTTAACCCACTATCCTCCAGTACTGCCTCCATGTGGTCCTTCCATGCAACATAATTCGAGCTTCACTCAAGGTCATACTCAAGCCTTAATCCATTGAAATCCATCTTCTCATTCCTTAAGAAAACTTACAACCATGATCTACAAATTCGAACCTCCTACAATGAAAACTTTGAAATATTTGCATACCATGTAGAAATTAATGCATAGATTCAATACTGCTCATGAAATTTAATAAATCACAAGACTTGAAACTACTCCACTGATTTGCGAAAGTTAATTCACCATATAGAACACAAATCATAAACATGCAAAAGGAAACATCACACATGGGTAGATATTTATCTAGGGGATTTAAACTTCTCAAAACCCCTTACTATCTATATTGCATTAATCAGAGAATATAGAAGAAATACATATGCTTGCTCATGCTTGAGCACAACCTGTAAGTGTATAGTTTATTCCTCAGCCTAACTAACTGACTCTGGCGACTGATTAGCCAAGTTTTAAGACCTCTAAGCTCCTATTTCCTTGCATCATTCCCTTGGGAAATTACGCCTAATTTTTTAGGAATTTCACACTTTGAAATTGTGCAATGGGTTTAGGTCTTCCTCTATCTACATGCACCACCTGTACACATTGGAATATGCTACAACTGATAGTACACTACCTTGGAATCTCCATCTCAATTAGGTAACTCGAATTCTCTACATGCAAAAATTATTTTGGGCTGATTGATTAGTTAACTGGTTGATCACTAAATGTGGTTGAAGTTCCACTTCCACAACTTGACCTCCACTAGTTCTTCTGACAGTTAGAACTAGTTAGACTGAAAACAACTCAACTTAATTGAAATAGATTGCTACAAATAAGCAACCAATCATGCATAAATGAACTCTAACTCCTCCAACTCAAATTTACTGAGAAAAATGGGTCACACAAGCCACCTAACACAAGTTAACATCATCTAAGTTGTCTTCTGATGTGGAAATTTGAATTTTCTCTAGTTTAACCAAGGTAAACTCAAACTGAGATTTTCTTGCTTCATTTTCAACCTCATGGTCTAGAATTCCTTCATCTCCTTGCATGATGATCTCTTTGTGGTTTCATCTTAACAAGTGTCTTCTCCTATGATCTCCTTAGCATCCTCCTTGAGGATCATCCTGTCATGTCAAGATAATAACACCTGCAAATGGAATTCACTCATGACATGATGACATCTGTCCCAAAATATACTAGTCTATATTTTTCTTCATGTAACACCCTGATTGAGATGGGATAAAGTGCATGATTAAGGAGGAGGCTCAAGGATTGCACAGTGTGCAGGATCAGGAAGAATATGTGATGGTCTGAGCTCTAGGACTATGCAGTGTGTAGTGACAGAGGGACAAGAAGGAAAGATTTCGTGGTTGAGGGAGTCAGGGATGCAGTGAGGCAGGCTTGCTCATTGTGATTGTGCAGTGCATAGTTTTAGAAATTAATAGAGAAATTTAAGGACTAAGACCTGGCCTGCCTGACATCTAGAACCTAGAAGTGAACTTGGAATCCCTGTCTGACACAATCTTCTTGGGAACACCATGCAACCTCACTACATATCTGATGAAGACTTGTGCTACATCATTAGCTAAATATGTAGACTACGCTAGAATTAAGTGCGCTACCTTTTTCAACCTGTCCACCACAACCATGATAGAATCATGTTGTCTAGATCTCCTCGAAAAACCAGTAATGAAATCCATGGAAATGACCTCCCATTTCCACTCTAGAATCAGAATCGATTGTAGTAGTCCACCTTGATGTTTATAGTCTGCTTTTGCTTATTGATAACCTAAGCATTTAGCCACAAACTCTGCCACTTCCTTCTTCAAATTCGACTAATAATAAAACTTGTTCACTGTTGTCAACATATTCTAATACCTTGGGTAACCTAAATATGGCTTAGCATGGAATTCCATCAAGATAAGCTTATTGAGCTCATTATTGTCTGGCACATATATCCTGTTCCTAAATTTGACCAAGCCATCTGTTATGAGATGGTAGTCCACATCCTGACCACCTATACCTTGTTGTAACATGTTCATAAACTCCATATACATGTCATCCTATTGTCCAACCTGCAAGATTTGATCTTGCAAATATGTCCCATAAGAACTCATAGCTGCTATGTGATTTACCTATACCCGCTTGCTAAGAGCATATGAAACCTTGTTCTATTTACCTTTAATGTAATTGATCTCAAAGTCAAACTCACTAATCGTGTCCAACATCTAGCTTTCCTCGCATTCAAATCCGATTGGTCAAATAGATACCTCAATCTACCATGATCGCTCATAAATACAAACCTCTTGCCAAGAACATAGTGTCTCCACATCTTCAACGCATGGATGATCGTTGTAAACTCAAGATTGTGTGGCAGATAGTTCTTCTCATGTTCATCCAGTTTCTGTGACTCATAGAATACTACCTATCCTTCCTGCATAAGGAATCCACCAAGTCCTCTCTTGCAAGTGTTTGGTGATATTATTATCGAGAGGTGTATGAAAATAAATCACTTTAGATGGTGGATGAAAAACAACCTCAATAGTAAAAACGGTTGTTAAAAAGTATAGATCTGCAACAAATGATAGAAACAAAACTTGCCAAAGCCCTGATCTATGCAACATAAATAGTTAAACAATAGAATGGAATAAGAAAATAAGTGCAAGTAACTCCAATAATCAAATGAAAACTAGATATATAAATAATATATTTTATTAAACAACACATGTGAAGGGAACAAATAATGTTGCCAGTCCCCCTCTATGGGATGGGTTCTTGGCTATCCTCAATGTCTTCATCTTTTGTAGAGTCTCTCTCCTTTATAATGTGTAAATCCAAACAAAAAAATGTTTGAGCTCAATGAGAACTCAAATAAAAAAGTAGATGGTGTGCGACAATGATAATAATCAGAGCTACAATAATAAATATTAGGTTGTTCTCGAATAATAGGAAATAATAAATATTATTAACCAAATTCTAGAATTAACCATTTGGAATATTTTATTACATTTGGTTAGAGGGAAAAAATATTTAAATTGGTTAAATACTTTTATTTAGAAATAATAAATAAATAAATGATTTATTTATCATCTCAAGAAATATGGTTAAGGAATAATAAACAAATAATGATTTATTTAAGTATTCCTAGGGGATTTAGTCAAACTTGACAAGGAATAATAACTAATTAGTGATTAATTAATTATTCCTAGGGAAAAATAAGATAATTAATGATTTATCTATTTATTTCTCATAAATAGGGTCAAATATGACAAGAAATATTAGTTAAACAATGGTTTAGTTAATTATTCCTACAAGAAAATTAAATAAATAATGATTTATTTAATTATTCTTCATGGGTTTAACTAGAAATAACTTAACAAATGTGGTTTATTACGTAATTTCTTATAGTGAAAGAAATTTTATTATGGTAAAATTGGCCCTATATGGTGTATTTTGACCCATCTAGTAAATGATGGCTAGATGATCAATTTTTGGTGATAACAACAAGCATCTGCACATACCACAAACTCTTTTTCCAGATCTGCAACCTTTAAAACTGGAGCATTGGTCAACAATTACTTCAATTTCTCAAAATTGGTTGCACATTCCTCTGTCCATTCAAATTTCTTACCTTTCCTTTGCAACGATATAACATGATAAAAAATCTGTGAGAAGTTCCTAAAGAACCTCCTCTAATAACCTGATAACCCTATGAATGATCTTACCTCATCCAAATTCTTGGGAGCTGCCCACTCCATGATAGCCCTTATCTTCTTTGGATCTACTGCTATGCCTTCCTTGGAAACCACATGTCCCAAGCAATGTACCTCTGCCTGAAAGAAATTCCATTTTCTAAGCTTGGCATACAAATAATGCTCTCTCAGTAATCTCAATATTGTTGCTAAGTGTTTGGAATGTTCTCCCTGATTTTTAGAATATACCAATATATCATCAATGAATACAATAATAAACTTGTCCAGATAAGGACACAACACATTATTCATCAAGAACATAAAGGTAGTTGGAGCATTAGTCAAACCATATGGAACTACAATAAACTCATAATTCCCATACCTAGTCCAGAAAGCAATCTTGTAGAGGTATTCTTCCTTGATGTGTACCTGATGGCAACCTGATTTTCGATCAATCTTAGAGAACACTACTACTCCCTTCAACTGATCAAACAAGTCATCAATCCTCAACAATGAATACCTATTCTTGATGGTCACCTTATTGAACTGCCTGTAATACAACCTAAGAGTGTCATCCTTCTTCTTCACAAACAACACAGGTGCACCCCAAGGTGACACACTTGGCCTAATGTATACCTTTTTAATCATTTACTTCAATTTCAACTTCAAATCCACCAAATTTGGTGTGCTCATCATGTAAGGTGCCTTAGATGCTGGTGCTACTCCTGATACTAACTCAATAAAAAATTCTACTTCCCTGTGAGGTAACAACTCTGAAATATCTGCCGGAAACACATACTAAAACTACTGTAGAGCTTGGTACCTTTTCCATAAATCCACATCCTCAACTTCCTTACCTTTGTCACTAGAAATATGCACTATAAATAACATGTTGGTGTCTAGGTATGAACAATTTATTCACCCCTTTTCCTACATTAATGTATCGATCGGGTGTGTATTATCTTCAAGGCAACATGCAAGATATATGCAGGGGCAAGGTTACAATCTGTCATCGACCAAGGGTTCGTGATTACCAAATCAAAGCATTGCTGAAACAAAAATAGAAACTCAACTGCAAAACTTAAAAAGGTATTCATAGTGATCTAAAGAATCTACAACAACAATAAAGAAATAAAAACAATAATAAACAATACACACATAACAAGGAAATACGTAGCACCTGATCAGAAGAGTGGGCCAAACTCTCTGATCAAGGCTGTGTTACTCACAACAAAAGATAGATTAGCAAAATTTTTTGTAATTTATTAATTTGAACAGTGTTGTTACAATACAATGCAGGGTCTGGCTAACTCCTGATACAGGAATGACCTGTCTTTTATACAGTACAAAGGGGAATAACATCTCTCCCCAAAACCTGGCAACTATATGCCCAAAGATATACATCAGTTCAATCACAAAACTAGTGTCGAAAGAGAAAGAACATGAATGATCCAAAACGGGTTGAGAACAACTGCAAATCAGTCATGTTGTTTCATCGTGGTCGATCAGCTGCTGTGAATCGCAGAACTGTTGCGATATGCCGTGCAATCAACACCTGTGCTCCATAATATGCGATCATAACATGTTTTAGTGGTTCACATAGGTAAAACCCTCATGACTCTACTTCATTAACTAAATATCCCAAAAGGCGATAAAGGGGAATTACCTCATAGTTTTACATAGTAAATGTATGCGAATGAATACAAAAGGGATGAAAAGACGAGTGGAAATGCAGGGAAAATATATGCCAATTTAGTGCCCAACATCTCCCCCCAATTATCCTTCTGCACGCCCTCATGCAGATCGCTGTCTTTGCAGGTCTGGGTTGGATAGGCTATGTGCTTCATGAAGCCAGGTGAGATAGTATTCCTCGGCCATTTCTGTCCTTGGAACCTTAAACCCCTCTAGGAGAAGAACTTCCTTCCATCAATCATTTGGTACATTATATGCTGGAGTGTAGTGCTCTATTGGAAACCCAAGGACAGGGTACTAAAATCGAATTCCCATCCACTAGACCCATGTGTTTGGATGCATGCCACATTTCTTGGCACTCTACTGAGTGCTCGTGCAAAATTTGGTGCTCCAAACGGTTCTCTGTTCCGAACAGATGTGGGTGACACCATCCACCTTTTTTGACAACTCTCCAGGGCTTCATCTTGAAACGTGACCAATTTTTTGACACAGAGATCGATGCACCACTTTTTTGTCCTCGGCATTCATTCCTTATTTCCCATAATTTTTGAAAATGTAGTGTGCTTATTTTACATAGTCACTGATCTCTCGGGTTCTCCTCTTACCATAAAAGGCTTCGTGGTCTGATTTGACTCGAACGTGTCAGAATCCTTATGCTAGCTTATCTGATTGAAAGTGTAAGAGGTGAGGGCCCTTAAATGAATGTCCCCCACATATGGAACCAGATTAAAGTCTCTCTCAACACGCAAGAGATACCCATGCATGTAAAGCTCACACATCAAATGTTGAGTTGGAACATCATCGGCTCTCAATATCCAGAGGAACTGTACATTGTCCTGAATCTCGTGACTAATTTATTTTTGGATGATTTCCAAACAAAAGAAAATAAAACGTTCATGCAAAAATAAAGAATAACTGGAAGCGGGAGGGCGACATGCCATCACCTCCTGTTCTAAATGAAGCATTTGCTCTTTGTCGGTTTTCAACTCTGCCACTTGCCTTTCCAGCCACTCCACCTTGAGTTGCTGCCTTGCATGCCTCAATTGCATTTTATCAATTCACTCCACATATTCGAAGATAGTCATGGATGCTCGTTCTTGGGCTTTCTTCACTTCGTTATGATATTGTGCCGTGGTGGATTTCCAGGTTTGTACTTCTGCCGTCAAAGAAAACTCACGACCTTCAAACAAATATTCTATAGGGTCTATCTAAGTGGCAACAGAGGTTGTTTCCACTCCATATACCTATGTCCCTGCTTCGGTCATCATGGCTTTGGGCTTCTTAGCCCGCCACTTATATTTCTTCAAATGTTTCTTCAACTGATGAATCTGCCTTATCAACCTCTTTACCTCTGTTTTGAGCCGCATTGTTTCTTTGAATTGTGGCTGATATCTCTGCTTCATAGGTATCCTCCATTGCTCACACAATTCTACTCATTCTTGTTTGACTACCACCTCATCTGGTACTGCAGCCGGTTCAACAGGTGGTGGATTATTCGAGGGAGTATCCACAAGTTTAATTGATGGGGTTGCTTTGATTGGTCTCTCCTCCTAGGGAGAAGTTGCTTCCTTACTGTCTCCTACCTCGTCCTACTATGAAGCTATCTCGATAGGTGGCGGGCTCACTTGATGGATGTCCATTGGTCATTCAGCCAAACTTTCCCCTCTAGGTTCCCTCATTTCAAAAACACCTGCCTCTTCCTCTATTCTGGGTTCCTGGGAAAGGTCTCTGTGGAGGTTTGTGGCCAACAAACCTGTGGCAGTTGGTTCCTTATTCGACCCATCAAACTTCAAAATTGGCAGAACGGCCACATCCTCCTCTATGTGTCGGGCAGAGCAAGACACCCTCGCCCCTTTTGGAATGGAGAAGTAAGAGGAAAATTGAAAGAATTTTCCTACCTGATCTATCTCGGCCCCAGTTGTGGCCTCAGGCTCTTTCCCTCTGTCTGTAGCATCTCTGCTTTGGGTTGAAACCCCTACCTATGTAGTCCCTTGTTCTGAGGTTGATGCTGGTTCTTGTGGAACAACGTCAGTCCCAGCATCTAATTCCTTTGCAATCTCCAGGGTCGGATAGGTTGATGGTGGTTCTTGTGTAACACCACCTTCCGTATCCAGCAGTTCTTGAACAGATGATGTTGGCACTATTTCTTCTAGCACAACATTGATACAAATGGATTCTTGCATCATCACATCAATTCCATCCATTATACCCATAGCCTCTCCTTTTGTTAGCCCCACGGTTCTTTCAGCTTCGGGCCCCTCTCGTCCTGGTTCATCTTCCTCCATTGGTTCTACGGTCAAGGGTGGTTCTTGTGGGACACCCCTGGCCACAATATTAATGAATTCCTCCACCTCAGCCTGATGTGGTCCCTCTTCTCTTATCACAGTGCTACTGATTTGCTCCACTAGCTCCATGGTCAAGGTTGGTTCTTGTGAGACAACCTCGGTCGTGGTGCTGGTGACCCTTTCTATATCGGCCCCTTGCTGCAACACTTCTTCTTCCATCGGTTCTGCAGTCGAGGCTGGTTCTTGTGGAGCAGCCTCAACTATCCTCTCTGGTTCACGCTCCTGGTTTTGTTCTAGCCCCTTGGGTTCCATCTCCATTTCCTCTAGTTCTTCTTGATCTATGTATTCATCCTCTACTCCGGTTCCTTCCTCCATCGCTTCTGGCTCTTCTTCTCTAGTAGCTCTAGTAGCTGCTATCTCTTCCTATGTAGAATCTTGGAAGGTTTCCCATAAGATTTGAAGTCGGTCAATTGCATGCATAACTAACAGCCGAACCAGACCATGGTTGGTAATGACTACCACCACTTGTTGTGAATGCCAAGCAGAGTGTGACATCAGCTAGAGACTCTTTAACGGGAAGAAAGGCATATTCAATGAGAAGGCTTCCGACTGTGGGAACCAGAGGTGAGCCAACATTCTGAAATGATATTTAAACACAGTGGTATACCTCCCCTCGTAGGGTATGTATCTCATTACAAAACCTACTACCTCACCCAATGGGTGTGGTAATGAATTCTGGTCATACCCTTGGCCTTTTGAAACAACATTTTCTCTGGCTTGCAAGAATGCTTTGGGGAATCCTGAGAGGGCAGTTCTTCATGATAACCATTTTTCCCCTGCTGGGGTAGCCCATTGACCTCTGCAATGGTTTCTTCTGTAACAGGGATTTATATCCCCCCGGACCCGAGAGCTCCCTTCCTCTAAATTGAGTGGAAATTCAATCGTAATCGCCTTGTTAAACCCCTGCAACCTATCGAAATAGACGTTCCACCATGCATTTTCAAAAACCTGCCATACTTCCTGATTGTTTCGAACCATTATCGTGTCCTCTAGCTCATGGCGCACATCCAACCCACCCATCGCTGTAGGAACTGAGTCAACATGATGGATATAGTCAGCTAGTAGGGGAGCGTAACAACAACCCAACTAATGATGGTAATAATGTTAGCATAGTGGCTGCAGGGTAAAAGAATGGTAATAATGGCTAGTACACCTCAAAAACCACAAATAATGGCAGGGTATGGTAGTACAGGTGAATGATTATGTGATTGAATACATCGTACTAGGGAAATGACCAGTAAAGTTTTTGGCGTACGACTTCAAATTCCAATGCATACGAATCATGATTACAAAATCACATGATTTTTGGTTTCCGTTCACATTGGATTTGGTAATGATGTGATATAATTACGATTTTAGGTATGCCGCCATTTATTTGTGACAGGACCCCCCCAACTTAAATGCGATCGTCCATGGCACGTACTAGTCTCTTCTTTGGAATATTTTAATTAAATCCATACGAGTCAATGAAGGCGTACCTGGCGACCTACCTAGCGGTGGAGTGTTGTGGGGAAAAGTATCCGACTCGGAATGACCCTATCCCTACTCTAAGGGTGATAGTTCCTTAGCAACAACTGAAAGTAAAGCTTTGATATTTTTCCTTTATGAAAGTACAGAGAAGGAAGAAAAGATTGACCAACCGATGTCTTTCGCTTTTGTCGATCCTGTCTTCTATCTTTGCCTCTTGTTCCCAGCTCCTTGCTCCCTTTGCCGGCCCAGCTACACAAAGATCCTGCAAAAACAAGAGAGGGAAACTACAAGAAACATGTACTCATAACTGATGCATGGATTAGGATGAATCAAATATACAGGTAAAAACAATACATCATTGCAATACAAGTATATGGGAGAACATCAAAGCTTTATTGATAGAAGAAAAAGGTTCTGAGAAGGTTACAACCATAAATGGCTCCAATCCAGCAGCACCTCCCCAGCAGCAAGAAATCTCCTCTTCCCCTCTATAAAAGCAATCACCCAATAGCTCTAACTGTAAACCAACAGCACTTCCTTACTTTACACAAAATTCCAGCCTCCCTAGACCTCATAGAAGAGCTCTATATATAGGATAGAAGAAGAAAGGATGAGTCAGCTTGAGACTGACATAAAGCTGCCTTGTGTCCTTTCCTTCTTCAGTTAATCTTCAGTTCTTAAGTCCACTTGGAGATCCTTGCTTACACATGGAGATCAAGTACCTCTTACTCATCACAGGGCGAATTCCTTGAACCAAGTGTCAGTTTGGAAGCTTCCTGGGCAGTTGACACCTTGCAGAATGACTGTGCCACTTGGCCAATCTCGCCCAGCGTAGGTAGCCTTCATTAGTTTTGACTTTCAGCGCAGGTACAAGGAGGAGCAGTTGACATTCAGCGCAGATGCTCAGTGGAGCAGCTGACATGATCCAAAAATAGCCTGTTTTTGAGTGTTTTCAGGTGGAGAATTGATAGGAAGTGCTGTGGTTTGCTGACCTTGTTCCTCTAGGGGTAAGAACAAAATGTTTAGGGACTTTGGATCCCTGTAATTATCGACATTTCATGCTCCATGCTGCGAGGCACAAAAATGTCTATAACATGGAGTAACAACAAAAATAACTGATAGAGTAACGACAACGGCAGAGTAACAACAACGGCGGAGTAATAGCAACTATGGAGTAACAACACTGATGGAGTAACAACAATGACGGAGTAACAACATTGGCAGAGTAACAGCAACAGCGAAGTAACAACACCGGCGGAGTAACAACAATAGCGGAGTAATAGTAACTGCGGAGTAACAACACCAATGGAGTAACAACAACAGCGAAGTAACAACACTGATGGAGTAACAACAACGACAAAGTAACAGCACTGGCAGAGTAACAGTAACAACAGAGTAACAACAACGACGGAGTAACAATATCGATGGAGTAATAGCAATGGCGGAGTAACAACAACGACGAAGTAACAGCAACGGCGGAGTAACAACATCGATGGAGTAACAGCAACAACGGAGTAACAACACCGACGGAGTAACAGTGACGGCGGAGTAACAGCACTGGCTGAGTAACAACAACGGTGGAGTAACAACACCGATGGAGTAATAGCAATGGTAGAGTAACAGCACCGGTGGAGTAACAACAACGGTGGAGTAACAACATCGATGGAATAACAACAACGACTGTTGAAAATTTTGTGTATTTCTCCTTGTCATAATTCAGTTCTTATTCATGCAAAAAGATAAACAAGTAAGTGGTAACATCATATTATTATTATTATTATTATATCTTTTAACAGAAGGTAGAGGGAGTATTCTTTGCACCAACAACCATCAAACCATATGTATCAAAAAGATGTTTGATGAAGGCATCCTTAGAATTTGGATGGTGGTATAACTTCAGACGGTGTTCGTTCACTAGGAAGGAAGTACGATTTTCATCTACTGTAACCAATCTTACTGTTCCATTGTTGAATATAGCGTCCACTTCATGGGTCCCATCCAATAAGTGTGAAGCTTTCCTTTAAAACATTTGAACCAGGAGTCATAGAGCAATGCTAGTCTTCTGTATGAAACACCTTATTCTTGATAAATTTATCATGCCATTTTGTTCTCTGCTATTGGATAACAGTGGTTCTTGGGACAGCTACTGAATGAATCTTGTCTAACACATTGAGTTGTTCCAGCCGATGTTTCTAGGCCTCTGATAAGTCTAATCCCACTTCCAAAGCTGTTCTGAGCGTACTGATCTCAAAGTCTACTGGAAACAAGGGGGATTTCCCATATACTAGCTCAAATGGTGAAAACCCAATTGCATTCTTCCATGTCAGCCTATACGATCAAAGAGCTTCTAGAAGTTTCTGCGACCAATCCCGACAATGACTTGCTATAGTTTTTATCAAGATATTTTCCAATACCTTGTTTGTGCTTTCTACCTGTCCATTTGCTTAGGGATGGTAAGGAGTTGTCACTCTATGTTTAACCCTGTATTTCTACATAAGGTTCTCTACCATGTGGGATGTGAACTATGCTCCTCCATCTCAAACAATTTCTCTCGGGGTACCATATCGGGCAAAGATCTCTTCAAAGAGGAAATCTGTCACCACCTGTTCTGTTTCTTTAGCAACCGCTCTGGTTTCCACCCACTTAGTCACATAATCAATACAGACAAGGATGTGAACCTTCTGGTGAGAAGGTGGGTTGATGGGTCCAACGAAATCGATGACTCACTTCTCAAAAGGTTCAAGGACTACTGGGGCTATAATGGCATTTCATCTGATTTCCCAGGTTGTCCCATCCATTGATAGTTGTCACATCTTCAGACATAATCTCTAGCATCACGAAAGATAGAAGGCCAGTAGTATCCCATTTGCAGCACCTTGTGGCCTGTTCTTTTATCTGCAAAATGTCCTCCACAAGGTCCACCATGGGCGGCCTTCAATATCTCATAGATATCATCCTCCGATACACAACACCAAATCTTTTGATCAACCCTTGTATGAAAGAGGTATCCTGCCATCCATGAATATCAGGTACTATGATCAATAATTTTCCGTTGATCCTTATATGACAAATGACAAGGTACCTTCCCTATAGCAAGATAGTTAGCAATATCTGCATACCACGGAGTGTTAACGGAAATTGAAAAGAGATATTCATTTGGAAAGTTATCTTCGATAGGTGTACCTTCAACATTATTTTCTAACCTAGATAGAAAAGCGGCCAACCACTTTGTCCTTCCCTGGTTTATCTACTATGGTAATATCAAATTCTGGAAGTAGCAAAAGCCATCTTGTAATATGACCAGGAGTAACGGGTTTATTCATCAAATACTTGATGGCTACATGATCAGTGTGTGCAAAGGTGGGTTAACCAATGATATAGTGCTGGAACTTGTTGATGGCGTAGATTACAACAAGGATTTTTTTCAGTCACTGTGTAGTTTAACTCCGTAGGAGCCAAGTTATTACTAACATGGTAAACTATATATGGTACCTTATCCACTTGCTACCCCAAAACTGCCCCAACTGCTGTCTGGGAAGCATCGGCATGAATATGGAATGGTAACGCCTAGTCTAGTCCTCTAAGGATTGGAGCACTACTAACTAGTTCCTTGATCTTCACAAAGGCTGCATCACAGTCATCTGTCCACACAAAGTCTGCATCTTTTGTCAGTAATTGAAAAAGCGGATGTGCTGTTTTAGAAAATTTTTCTATAATGCGCCTATAATAACCAACACAACCGATAATGCTACGTACCTTAGTGGGAGTTCTGGATATCAGAAAATGCTGTATTACCTTTATCTTGGCTAGATCCATCCAGATTCCTGCAGCCAAAAGCAAGTGTCCCAGGACTATTCCTTCATTCATCATCATATGGAATTTTTCCGTACTTAAAGAGACATGCGCCTGCTTGCATCTTTCAAGAACTTTTTCTAACTTCCCCAATGCTTCTTCGAATGAATCTCCATATGCCGTGAAATTGTCCATATAAATCTCAACACTATCATCCATCAGATCAGAGAAAATCCTTAAAATTTCCCTCTAGAATGTTGTAGGTGCATTACAAAGACCAAATGGGAGGACTCTGTATGCGAACGTTCCCGAAGGGCATGTAAATGTGGTCTTATTTTGATCTTCAGGAGCCATCTGGATCTGGTTGTACCCGCTAAATCCATCCAAGAAGGAGAAAAACTTCTTCCCAGCTAATGTATCCAAGACTTGGTCAATGAATGGTATTGGAAAATGGTCTTTCTGAGTTTCCTTATATAATTCTCTGTAGTCCACACATATTTTCCATTTACCATTTTTCTTAGGGACCAGTACCAATGGAGTAATCCATTGGTTGTCTGAAATGGGGTAGATAAATCCCAGTCCAGCAGCTTTTGGAGCTCTTCCTTAACAATGTTTTTCATATTAGGGTTCATTCTTCTCTGGGGCCGCCTCACAAGACGACAGTGCTCCTTAATGTATATGTGATGGGTGAATAGATTAGGAAGAATCCCCTTCATATTTGAGTAGTCCTAGGCGAAGGCTTCTTTGTGTTTCTGAAGAACATCCAAGAGTTGTTTCTTCTGGGACTCTGACAGATCTGGATTGATATTCAAGACTTTTCCTGGTTCTATTTCCACGGAAATACTATCATGGGGCACAGTTGTAGGTAGCTCATCAAATCCATCTATTGTTCCAATACTTTCCTGAGTCTCACAACTCAAGGTGGACTCCAGGATTTGCTGATTCAAATCTGAAATAGAACAGGGATCATTGACAAAGGTAGTAATTGTGTCATCTTCTGTTTTAGTTTTCAACTGGAGGGCCTGTCCAATAGTAAGAACTGGTCTTAACTCCTCATTTTTTGATTCAAACTCTTTCCTGTATAAATATTTCTTGTGGCCTGTTGATTGTGCTGATGGGTTAGGTTCTCGAGGAGGATATAACACTAGATTCTTAGTATTTTGTCCATTTTAAATAATCATATGTCTAGACTGACACCCAATAGAAGTGTTTGTGGTTTCCAGCCATGGTCTTCCTAGAATCAGGGGATGGCCTCCAACTGGAGACTGCGTTTGGAGTACCAGGAAGTCCACAGGGCATTGCCATGAATCGACTGAAATTGTAATATCTTCTAACTTCCCTACCGGTTTCATTGTAGATCGATCTGCCAGTTCTAACACTGTAGGTGTGTCTTTCAAGTTACGAAGACCTAATGCACATATAGTTTCAGCAGTGACGACATTTATGGAAGCACCCAAATCTACCAGTACATTTGGAATCTCTACCCCATTAATTTGCATGATTAAAATTGGGTTCCTGGGATCCCCATACTTTACAGGCATGGAAATTCCCATCATGAAATTTGATAACTTCCCCATTACATGAATGGTGAATGGGTCTCTTGATTTATTTTTAGGCTTCTTAGCGCAATATTCCCTAAGAGTTTTTGCATATATAGGTACACCCCTCATAGCTTGCAACAAGGGAATCTTGACAAATAAATTATGTAACTCCCCTAACAGGTCAAAATCAGCTTGAGGGGTTGGTTTACTCAAAGCCAACCTTTCTGGATAGGGTGGTTCAACTTGGTGTTTTTGAGTGACTGGCAGCTGAGGAGGTGTATGATTTTTTTTGACTCGGTTTGGTTCCTCTTCAACCATTTCTGGTTCCTTTTCCTCACTGTCAATTTGTTCAATGATAATTAGTGAGGGTTGAGCATCTACTGTCTGCCCAAATCGTAAATTCATCTCATAGAATTCTGCAGTAGAGATGTTGTATGAAGGTAGGTTGAGGGTGTCAGCTTGCTGAGCCCCTTTATTGTTAGGATTCAGATTAGGTTGGATGGGAAGTTGGGACGAACAGGTTGATTACCAGGAGGCACATTAGAGGGTAACTGAAGTTGTTGTTGTGGCATTGATTGAGGAAACTGACTAGGAGGAGAAGGTCCCTGCCAGTTTCCCACGAGGAACTCGAGCTAGCTTGAGGAACCCACTGATGCCAAGGTAGGAACTGATATTGGTGCCACATGGGCGGATAAGGCATGGACTGGGGAACCATATTAAAATTTGTAAAATATTGAGATGGGTTCAAAAACATACTTTGATTTCCCATTGACAGCTGAGGTTGCCATGGCTTTTTAGGTCCCATAAAGTACATTTGCTCCATCTCTTCACCCGTCCCTTGAAAAACCACTTTGAGTCCTGGCAAGGATGGGCATAAACTTGTCACATGATTCAACTCACAGATTGTACACTCCTCTATAGAGCTTAATGGACATTCCCTCTGTGGGTGTTTGGGAAAAATACAACCATAGTTCTTTCCAATTCTAGATGTTTCTGTTTTACCTACAGCGTGTCTATTTGTTCAGACAAGGTACTCAGGATATCAGTCCTCAGGCTGTCCAACAGATTCCCAATTTCTACTTTTGTAACACCTCCACCAGATACTTTTGTTGATCAAATCCCTTGTTTATTCCTTGCAACTCCCCTTGAGAATTGGATGCACAACTCGCAGATCGTTTCAAAGTTCTCCTTTGATATATCTCCCTTTCTGATTATATTTAACAATTCCAAAGAGTTCCCTCGGAAGGCTCAGAGAAGGATAATTTTCAAAATTTCCTTATCCAGGTCAGAGTGACTTGATCTCTGCAATGTGTATTTAAAGCGTTCCACACAGTCTTCCATATTTTCATCCTCTTTTTGTGTAAATTTGAAAATTTCTTCTTTAATATCCCGTGATTTATAGTAGTCCTGGTATTTCTCCAAGAAAGCAGTTCTCATATCCTCCCATGTGGTGATAGAACATCCCCCAAGACCCATAAACCACCACAGGGTTGTCCCTTTTAGCGTGGCAGGGAAGATTTTCAATTTCTGAGCATCCATTATATAATCATACCCTTGACACACAATGTCAAATTCAAACAAAAATTTTTCATGGTCTTCTGAAGTAAGCCAATGGAAACTTGGTAAAGTTGTTAAAGGAATGGGCTTTGTTGGTGTGCTAGTCCCAAGATTCCCAATTGGGAAGTCAATAGTGGAGGTTGTAGGTGCCATGAATATCCTCTAATACTCACTAGGAATTTTAGCAGGCTCTGCCGGAATGGTTTTTCTCACAGGGATTTGAGTTGCCTCAACAACGCTCCCTCTATCCTTTGGTGATAGAAGTGTCTCTACAATTTCTTCCTCCTTGTCACAGTGGCTCGACCCTTCGGATATCCTCTCTGCAACTTCTTCTTCCATGCTGGGATGGAATATTCCCTCAGATGCTTTACTTGCAACTTCTTCTTCTTCTATTATGAGCAACGGTATCCTTCTATCAAGTGTATTGTTGCTTGTCTCTTTGGCTGTTGGAAGGGCCTGTTGTGTTAAATCAGCAAGGGGTGTTGTGGACAACAATGGTTGATCTACATATTGTGCCTCAGATCTTGTCCGCACACCTGGCCTCACGGCTACACGAGAAGACACCTCTAATTCATCTTTTGCAATGATTTTCTGGATATAAGTATTCCTTCCCAAATATTGTCCTCCCTTATTTGGGGCTCTCCCTCTGCCCCTTTTATTTAGCTCTCTGTTCATACAAGTTGGTGAGACAAAATATGTTTCTATCAAACCACAGTGCTCAAGCCCTAGAGTAGGGTGTCAAAAGACCATTCCCTCCCTAGGATGAGAGATCACGTTGAAAAGAGAATAGTTGACAGAAAAAGAAAAGAAAACAAGAACCTAGGTTTCAGGGCCCAGAGCAAGGCATCAAAGAACTCCTCCCTCCTCGGGACAAGAACCCAATCAAGAAAAATAACACACACATGAGAAAACATAACACTTCAAGACCTGAAGTGCTGGCATTTTGGCACAGGTGTGGCCCTATGGTATAGGTGTTGTCCTTGATGGCAACTCACTTTGGTGTTAGATCTCAGTTCAGGCGTTCAGAATGAAGGAAATCTTGTATACGCGGGTTCACCTTGCTGAAGGCGCGTATACAAGCGGGTTATACGTTCAGAAGTCGCGTATGCGTATACACGTACTTTTATGCACAGAAAAGCGCGTACATTGTGGGAAACTTATTTTTGGTCCATGGTTGTTAGTCCTTGGAATTTGAACCTATGGTTTTGGACCATGGTATCTCGTCATATGTGTTGACCCCAGGTATTGGGCCCTTGGTATTGTTTATTATGGTTTTGGACCGTGGTATTGTGGAAGGCCTAAAACTATAAAAGAGGAAGGAGATCATGTGGCAAAAGACAATCTGATTTATTGAATATCTGATATTGTTCTAGATCTGGAATACTAGTGATTGGGTTATGGTGCAGATCTAGATCTGAATGAAGGAGGAACCTGAGCGCAAGAAGGATAAGGACTATTGATGGATCAAAATCTCAAGGCTTGAAAATTGGTATCTCTGTATGATTTTGATCTATTATATGTGGCGCTCTCTTGATCTATAAATCTGATAATCTGGGTTAACTAATGACTGAATGTTTTTTAAAAGAATAAATTATCCTTATAGATCTGTACGTAGGTTCAGTGAAGTGCAGAAGCGTATACACACCTTTTCTGTGAATGAAAGAAGCATATAAGCAGGTTGGTTGTGGTATAGAAGCGTATACACGCAGGTTGCTGAATAGTGAAGTAGCGTACATATCTTGATTTATGTTCTAGTTGCTTCTGTTTTATTGTTGCAGTGTTTTGGGTTCAGAATTGGTGTTTGATTACAGTTACTATGTTCTGAGTACAGCGGTTAGAGAAGTGTTTGTTTGATTCAGTTTTTGATTGGTGAAAAGGAGTTTGGTTGATGCAGAAATACTTGATGTTTGATTGATGCTATTTGTGGATCCAGTCTGAAAATTAATGAAATGAGGTCCCTGAAAGCAAAGAGAAGGTTGCATCCTTCTGCAGGTAGAAGCCTGCATACTAGTATCTCAAGCTAGTACAAGAACTAAGGGGGTTGGAGCTCCCTTCCAGAAGAAGCTGGAAAACGAGAGAGGGTTGTAGCTCTCTGCAGGTTGTAGCCTGCGTACTGGTAAAGGACTGCACTAGTACAATTGTAAAAAGAAGTTTCTAATTAAAGAGAAAGATAGAGACGAATTGCAGCAGGTGGTTTTCACCCACATTGGGTTTCCACCTGATATCTTGTGTTCTTGTGTGCGATTGTCTTTCTGCTCTGTTTTACTGTTTTTGGTTATTAGTTATTTGCTTCTAAATCACAGATTAACAATCAACATCAGAAATATAAAGTAAATTAAAAGTTTGCATACGCGGGTTTCCTTCTGCATAATTGCGTATATACGCGGGTTTAATTAACAGAAGTAGCATATATCATTTGATTTTGAAAAAGGAATACTATATGATCCCAAAGGTAGTAGATTCAAATGTGCTGATGTAGGCATACCATTCAAGTCAAATTCACAAGCTCTTATCGAGTGGTGAACTCTCTTCTTTATACCTATAGCTAACTGCACTAATAAAGATTCTGCATGCACTTATTTATTCAAACGACACTTATCCATCGAGTCAAGATTAACATAACTATAATTAGATCTAGGGTTAATCAAAACATAAAAAAACTTGATCACAAAGCTTATCATCCATCTCGATAAGAAAGCGATCTGCCTTTCTGTTCACCAATGCCGCATAAATTCATGGAATACTCTGTCCAACATATCCCAATGTCTGTACTTCCTGAGCACTGTAAATCTATTGTCTATGAACCTAATGTTGTGGGCAATATCTCTTGTGATTCTCCTCCACAAGTCCAACACTACAAGGGATTCCAACCATCGCCCTTGTTCTGCTCCTCAGACCGAAATACTTGTGCTTTGCCAAATGCATTGAATTTCTTATGTGGGGCTTCTTGTCCTATTTTCCTTTATTCTTTTCATTACCTTTCCAATCTGGCTTAGTCTCAAATATGTGTTTTGATTTCTCAAAATAATTCTCTATCTTTTAGATGGCCTCCTCCAATTATCTAGGCTCATCAAACTCGATCATGTCCTTGAATGCTACTGACAACCAACTAATGAATCTTTGAGTTTTGGAATTTTCTTCCTTGTGATAAGGAACATACCTCAATAACTCCAAGAATCGGCTACTATACTCATCATCAGTCATAGATCCCATCTTCAACTCATAAAATTATTTGGCCCCGTTGTCATTGTATCTCTTCGATAAATACTTCTTCCTAAATAATATCTCGAACTCACACTAAGTCAAATCCTCTTCATGAATACCTCTGACATTCTTTACATCTTCCCACCAGATATCTGCTTTACCTTAAGAATAAATGTAGCTATTATGGCCTTCATGTTTTCTGAGTACTCATGCAATATGAAGAAATTATCCATCCCAAGAAACCATGCTTCTAGATCTTGTGACTTCTTCATTTCCCCATCAAATGTAGGTGGCTTTGATTTCTTGAACTCATCCGAAAAGTATCCTCTGTGACTCCTCCTGTAATGATGATAATGATGATGGCCATGATACCTATTTGAACTAGAACTAGAGTAAATACCATGGCCACTACCTCGTCTAATAGTTTTATCCAAGGATCTGCCATCTTTGACCATGTCATCTCTATCCAACCTATGTCCACCATGTGACCTGCTATGGTATGCCCCATTAGTCTTATCCTCCCGTCCATGGCTGATTCGAAGTGGTCCCTGTATTTGCAAGTCTAAAAATATCTAAAGAATCATTGCATCGACTTCTACTTGTTTCTTCTATGCCCTAGTAAGTCTCTCTTTTGATTGAATGATTCAATCATTATATTCTTTGCAACTCCATATTTTTCCTTCAAAATTCTTGGAGTGTCTGCTATGTCAGGAGAATATCCCTCACCATGTTGCTCATATGATCTATAGGGAGAATCTCGTAAGATGTAGTCTACCATCTTTCTAGTCATCTTTGATCTTCTCTTCCAACGCGATGTATCATGTCAGCTAAAACAAATCATAAACAAACCAATGTACCTCAGTTTAGTTCAGGGGAGGATATTTCGTCTGCAAGAACAACTAGATTAGCACAATACATATATAAACATAATCATATAAAAAATTAATCATCATCACAACCATTATCCAGTCATCAATGCATGACCATTCCAACCACATACCATTACCTCATGCATGAAAAATACAACCATTTCAATGTATGCACAACAATATATAAGCACAGACATGCATGACCAATGCACAACTGACATACACTCATGACAACTGCATCCAACAATAAACACCATCAAATTTTCACATAGCGACACCATTGAACCCATGATCAACATCATGCACACACAACAAGTACATAGACCACAATCATAAGGAACACATATGCAACCAACACACCGCCCATCTAGTATAAGGGGTGAACCATGCTCTAATACCACTCTGAAGCCACCCTCCTCCCACATTTACCCAAGTTAACCAATCCACTGGAGTAAATATGTGACGAGAGGCTATTATGATGTGATTCAACACCCAATGTAAAATTAAGGAAGGGGAATCGACCAAACCAAACCACTTTGATCTTCCACACATGCTATAGAACCTCCAGGAGCCAACCAACCTTTCTAGGTGATCAACCCCTGAGACAAATTGACATTTCACTGACCTAGGCCCCTAACTGCTCCCATGACAAGGCATGCATACGACAGAGGCCTTCCAGTCGCTCCCATAGTAAGGTCATGTTGGTGACTGTGGACTTTTTCAGCTAGTTCTGAGCCAAAGACCCCAGATTCTGTGCCACTTTTTCAGGGGTAAGACGTAGGCCACTTCCCATAACTTCATGAAACTTTAAGAAATGATAAATAAAATCAAAACAAAGGTACTAATGTAAACACTTGATCAATGAATTGACTAGACGCCTACTATTCATGATAGACATTTCATCAAACATGTCACAAAATTACATTCTACAGGTCATAACAACATATATGAGCATATGGGTCTCATACTTATTTGAGAATAGTAAGGAAGCATTGATGCATTATCACGACAACTGCATAACCATCTATTAGGTCATATATTCATTTTTCATTCATTTGAAAATCAAAACATGATGACAGCCATACACCAAGTCTGTCATAAAACATACTCATAACTAACATATAACCAACAGAAATAACAAAGATATAACAACCATAAAAACCACATATGAACAAGTATATCTACCCATAAAATACAAAAGGAAATAATCTCTTATTAACATAAAAAAAAAATGCAACCAGGCCTGGGACTTCCACGTACCACCCGACCATAGATTGGATGAACCAAAAAATTCTTTAAGTCATTCACCCCCTTGCCATATTCCAAGCATGAATAGGGGATCTCACGAAACAAATCAAGAAAAACCAATTTAGGATTTCAATAGGAAAAACCACCTCAACCCTCAACTAATGATTCCACCTCATGGTCGAACCTCACTAACCATCACCCAATTGGTCTCTACCCAAGCTGTCCAAGGCTCTAGAGCATTTGTTCCAACCAAGGATTCCAGGACTATTAAATCAACCCACAACTATTGTCAGGATTCTAAAGTTTTTTTCCAACCAGGGCTACCAATACTAGTAACTCAACTCACAAAGGGTTTCCAGAGCATTTTCCAACCAAGGCTTCAAATACTAGTAACTCAACCCAAAGTGTTATAGGGCTTCTAGAGAATTTGTCCAACCAAGGCTTCCAGGAACTAGTAACTCAACCCACAACCATAAGGAACATGAGAACCAACAAGAAAACAAAAGGAAAGACACCCACAACACCATGGCTATCTAGGAAATGGAAAGGATAGGAAAAACCACTATCAATATAGGAAATCCTCCATGCCAATGATGAATCATAACTAAGAAACCACATGTATGCGCCATGCATGCGAAAACTAGCAAGGAAATAATACATGCAACTTGGTACCTGCAAGAAAGACTTGTTGTAGATGTTGATCCCGATGTCATCTTGCACTTTCCTTATCTTCTTTTTCCTTCTTTCTCCAAATCCAAGTATGCCACACTCCTCCAAGAGTGCTCCAAGATAACTCTACGTGTACAAGAGTATGAGAGAGAGAGAGAGTAGAATAGAGAGCTCCAAGCTAAAACTGACAAAAAGCTCAACTAAAAAAAGCCACACATAGATCCTCAGAAGCCTTTTTATTAATGAGGCCTCTAATTTCTTCAATTTTCCATTATTTTCCTTCATTTTCCTCCTCACGTGAAACTTGTGACCTTTCACCTTCCTTTCCTCCTAATTTCCATTATTTTCATAAATAGAATTCCAATGATTGCCACTTTTCCTTTCCAAAGCTTTTTCCATTTACTCTGCCAATTTCCATAGCCATTAATTAATCACAAGTGATCCCCATCACTTATGTTTTTCCCAACATTCATCTTGCAATACGTGTCAGATGACCATGTTTATTATTCTTCCTTTATTAACTTTATTACATGGATTTTTTACGAGGGCTATTACATCGACTCCAAGAGCTTCAAATTATAAAAGTGAAATTCCCAAGATAAACCATTACAATGATACAATACTAGTTCCAGTAGTGGAATGTTAAGCAACTACTTTCTTCTCAAAAGACTAATCTTGTCTCCTATGCTTAACTTGAGAAGCCTAGCTGAATAGTCCTTTTATTGAGCTATGAGGGTGTATATATAACAAATTAGGTGACTCTCCACCTCCCTTATGACTCTTGATCTCCCCTCATGACTCCTAAGATCCCATGTGACTTTTCGAGTTCCTATAAGACCCTTGAGCTCCTACATGACTCTTCACATTCTATGTGTGACCCTTGAGCTTCCACACATTATTACATTTCTCATTTTTTTTTTAAATTACGCAATTAAATTCGCAAATGATGTGGGAAAATACAATGACACATATGACTCTTGAGGTGACACTTGGACAAGCCATGACTTGGTAATAATGTCATGGAAATTCATGTAGAGTTCCTATGCAAAGCTTCTCTTCCTGCTACCATGTTTTTATCTTCATGATAGATATTACATGTGCTTCATCTTCATCCTCCAAGAGGCTGGGATTATGTCAAGTTTTCCATGTGATCCTGATCTTCCTTATTTTTCCATGGTCTAGTGTTCCTTCATCTCCTTGCTTGATGATCTCTTCATGGTATCAAATTCACAAGTGTCTTCTTCTATGATCTCCTTGGCATCCTCCTTTGGGATCATCCTGTCATGACAAGATAACAACACCTACAAATCGAATTCATTCATGAAAAAATTACATCAGTCCAAAATAATCCTAGTATATCTTGTTCTTTATGCAACACCCCGATTGATTAGGGATAGAGTATAGGATTAAGGAGGAGACTCGAGGATTGAGAAGTGAAGGTGAGCATGAATTAGAAGTGATGGTTTGAGCTATATGACTAAGAAGTGCATAGTGACTTAGGGACATGAAGGCAAGATTGCTTAGTTGAGGGAGTCAGGGATGTAGTGAGGTAGGATTTCTCGCTGTGATAGAGTAGTCCACAGTTCTATAAGGATTAAGATACTTGATTGCATATTTGAGAAAGTCAAGGACTGAGATAGGGCCTGATTTCTTACTAAGAATGCATAGTGTGCAGTGGAGGCTTGACTAGGAAGTGATTGTGCAGTGAGAAAGTGAAAGAGGCAGGGACTAGGCATTGGGATTGCACAATTCTCAATGCTTGGAGGAAGTGATTGTGTAGTGTGTAGTTCTAGGAGTAAAGGATGGTTGACTAAGTATTGGGACTACATAATGTGTAGTTCAAGAAGGAAAGATGAGGAGTGGTTGGTTGGGCAAGTCGCAGTGACAAAAACACTTCAAAAATTGACTAAGTATGGGATCAATGAAATGAAAGATGATATCAAAACATGTAATAGAAAAAATTTGATCATGATCACACATTGATAAATGATCAACCACATTAAAATGAGATACTTAAAAACCAATGAAATGACAACATTCCTTCAGTGTCGACACTTAAGATGCACCACGTATTACTAGTGTTGACTACAACAAGAAAGTGCACAATACTTTTGAAAATGAGTCTAATGCATATCCCTTTGATAGAAAAAATACATTAATATAGGAGAAAGCACCAAAGCTACCTCTTAAAAGTGCACTATAACTCCCTTTCGTAAAGAGCGACACTTCCCTTAACAAAAGATGACACTTGGAATTTCTTCCCAAAGAGACTTGGAAACTTAGAGAACAAGTATGGAATTAATTTAATAACTAGAAATGACAGCTCACATGGTTAAAGGGAGGATCCAAAGTTTGAATATAGGCCAAAATTTTGAGGGTTTTGTAGCAATGACAACAGTAACATGAGGTAAAAGAATGTTTCAGAACTCTTTGGTTTATTGAAAATATGGGAAAATTATGAACAACTACTATGAGATTTTGTAATTATTTTTATATGATCATTATGTGATCCTTTTTGTCTTCTTTCAATTTTATTATGATTACCCATTCACTAAAACACACACACACGCACAGACATATACTTAGTATCTTATCTCTCATACTAATGTCATGCCCTTCCTCATCACCTTTTGGGATCATGCACTCACCACCCTCAATTATCTACCACATTACTTGAAATTCCTTTGCCAACCACACAGTGTTTCTCTAAATATGTAACTCCCGAGCATAAGAGTAGAAAGAGAATCACTTCAAAGAATTGTATTGTCATCAATTCCATTAATAAGAAACTTATTATAGTCAATATTGTTTTTATATTTATAAAATATTTTATTTATTTAAAAATAGACACATGTCAACTCAAATCAAGGTTGAGTATGGAAGGAATTGCACATCTCCTTCATACTACGATTCAAATACACCTATGGATGCAATAATCTCTATCGTACTAGCAAATCAACAACATCCCACCAATTTTAATAACACTCATTCTCTCATTTCATCGACAATTTTGAAAGCCTCTTGCATCTCCAGGTCCTTATAGAGCACATCAAGGATATTATATGTCACAATATCTAGGCCCCATTGTAGTTGGATCATCTCACCATTAAAAATTTGGGGTCCTCCAGTCACATTTTCCAATCGAATAAAAGTATACTGAATGCCTGGGTATTGGTCTTAAATCTAGACTTGAGTTGATGGTAACACACCAATATTTATTGCATAAACTCTTTGTTATGCTTGACACTTCATCAATGAAATTCTTAGATAGTTTGTTTTTTTTTCATCCCTCCAAAGTCTACTTTACAGATCTCATCATTGATCACACATGAGCAACATCCGAGAGAATTTAGGGAAAACATTCTCAACTCTTTTGAGAAAATATTAGAGATTTCCATTGAATTATTTGAGTGGATCAGAAAATAGCATTCATAATATCATGCCTACCATCATTTTGACTTTATTAAGTAAATCATTGTTTGTCCCATCATCATTCTTTGGAGCAGAGACAAACAAACCAAAGTTGGTTAGTAATGTATGACATATAGAAGATTCATTTGACTTAGGAAGAAGGCATTATTTTTGGAAGCCTCCTTAGAAACCATTTTTTTCCAAGCCTTTCTATCTTACATTCAACTTGTGATAAAATAGATGTATTAGGATTGTATTAGAGAAGCCTACATTTCAATCCATATGTTTGCAAGAAACCTCTTAATAAAATCATGAAGCTCAAGAGAATTCAAGATAAAATAGAAATGAATAAATGAGAGGTTGTAATATACAACTCACACAACATTTAAACTTGTTCCTTATGATAGGGGTTAATGGGGAAATTTACAATCATATTTTTTTGTTCAATTAAGCTAAGTATAGATTAAGTCCAACCCTAATTTTGGTGGAAGAACAATCTACCCACCTATGGGATGTTGTCACAAGGATTATGCAAGGCTCAATTGAGCCTAGCACCCCATGGGACAATTTTTATCCCCACGGGTGCCTCTCACCCTCAACCCCTCCCATGAGATTTGAACTAGTAACCTAATGGAGACTAAACTACATAGAAACCAAATAATCTATACTTCATGTATATTAGGATCATCCTTATGTGCTAACAGTTTTGGACATAATTTGTCAATCACTAGAGATAAAGTATAAGATGATCTGAGCTTGAAGTTAACATCCACCTAATTTCTTATTCTTCACTTAATTCATAGGCGGTTTTTAATTTCTTATTCAAAGTTTGGGGTTTTTTGTTATTACTATTTATAGATGGAATTCAAGTAAGTTGTAAGTTGGTTAAATTTCCTATGCTTGGCGCTTAACAAATTGTTGTAGAATATTAGCATTGAGCACATAGTCCAAGGTGTCACTAGGTTTTGAGAGGATGGCACAAGACGAGTAAGCACCAAAATAGGATTGCAAGTAGTCAATGTTTAATTTCTTTAGATAGTTTCTAATATCCTCTATTTTTTTGGAACACTAGTTCCTTGGTGTCCTTCTATATGTGTTCATGAAATAATTATGTGACATCAAATTAACCCAGGACATATTGTCTATAGAAATTCATTAAGCTGAGAATTCTTCACAATAAAATGGTGTTTTTTAGGGTATGTTAGTCTCTCATAACCTCTACCTTCAACATATTTATGTGCACATTGATATCGTCTATTATGAAACAAAGTTACATCATACACCTCATAGTG
Organism: Pinus tabuliformis; assembly: GCA_031772625.1. NCBI lineage: Eukaryota > Viridiplantae > Streptophyta > Pinopsida > Pinales > Pinaceae > Pinus > Pinus tabuliformis. The sequence goes on along the minus strand of CM062817.1, from coordinate 840,337,769 downwards.
AATGTACATTTATTTAAGCTAGGATAAAATAGGTAGGATCTCTTTTCCACGAACACAAATTGAACAAATGAATTTGATCAAATGGAGGTTGACTTTTATACCCTTTGCTTGCAGACATGTGTCACTTTGCGATTGGCCGAGGGATAATATGATTTGGCATGGTGGGCCCTGCCTTGACTGTTATAGACATTTTTGTGCCTTACAGCTATAAGCATGAAATGTCCATAATCCAAGAGATCCAAAGTCCCTAAAGATGTTGTTACAGCTCCTAAAGGAACAAGGTCAACCAATGACAGCTTCTCCCAGAAGTTCTCCACCAAAAACCACTCAGAACTAGTCAAATCAAGATCAATTCAGAAGCTCCACTAGCTGCCTGCGTTGCAAAGCACCCAAATACACTGGCTAGGTGCATTGCAACGCACTTGAATGCACTACCCAGGTGCGTTGAGCGGGAAATGACAAGTGGCAGAGTCATTCAACGAGGTGGAAAGACCATGGAAGCTTCTAGAATCTTCTCCAATGACACTTGCCTCACTGAATTCGACCAAGTGATGAGTAAGAGGCTATCAGTCTCCAAGTGGAAGCAAGAACTGACAGAGAGAAGCCACAAGTCAAAACATAAGCTGACTCATCCTCTCTGCTTACATCTATATATGGATCCCTCATCCTAGAGATCCGAAGGCGGGAATTTTGTACTTTGCAGAGAATTGTTGTTGGTTTGAGATTGAGATTAGTACATTAGGTGATTTATGCTTTGTTGGAGGAGAGGAAGGGATTCCTTTGCTGGGAGGTAGATGCTGGATCGGGACTCACTTGGTTGTATCTCCTCTTGGACTTTCTTATCATATCAATAAAATTATTTGAGTTTCTCCTACATGCTGTGTATCAATGATGTTTTGCTATATTTGCATGTTTAGCTTAATCTGATCCTGAGCTTTTTATGAATGTATATCTATATCTTCGTGTAGTTTCTCTCTCTTGTGATCTTGCAGGAATTCGGTGAAGCTGGGCCAGTAAAGGAGCAGGGAGCTGGGAGCTATTGAAGAGAGGAGCGATTGGATCAACAAACTAGCGAAAGACACAGGTTAGTTACATCCTTTCTCCTCATTTACATTTCATAAAGAAGAATACTCAAGTAGTTTTCCTTTTTTGTTGCTAAGGCACTATCACACCTTAGAGTGGGATAGGGGCATTCTGAATAGATAATTTTCCCAACAACAAATTGGCGACTCCGCTGGGGATCGTATCTAGTTAGTTTATTTGTGTTTCTATTGTTGTTCTTCTCATAAACTTAAGAGTGGCGAATCGAACTGCATTTTCCATTTACAAATGCAAAGTAGAGATATGCTACTCTAGTCCACTCACTGGACCTGTTTATGATCTGAAAAACTGATCCACAAATGCTCTAACTGCCCTTTGTGATAGCTCTTAGTCCTCCTTTAAATCATCCTTCTAATTGTACCTTATTGATAGCTTTTATCCGGCCAAAAACCTCAGATCAAACTGCAAACCGTGACCCAGAACCCGGAGACAATTATCGTTTCTGCTTCAGCGCAGGCTCTGTGAAGAGATTCTAGATTTCAACGCAGGTCCCGAGAGGGCTACCTACACTGCAATTCAGTTTCTCTGTGCAACAGGTGCGCTGATCAGCCTTTGCCCTGTGCAGCTGTGGTTCTTTGCATCCCTGTGTTCAGTTTTATCTCTGTTTTTTGCAGCCTGTTATCAGTGTGTGTACCTATCTGAAAACCCCTTTTCTCTGCCTTAATTCCGCCTCAGTTGTATAAAAGAAACTGTATTTGTTTTTGTGTATTTGTTACATCATTTGCAGTTTCCCATTACAAAAGTAAACTAGTCATACTGTCGCTCCTAGATCTAGACCTGTCGTAAGTGTCGTTTTGATCTTAGGAGTAAATTTGTTTGTTGTTGACAGTTGATTGCGCTTTTACTTTTGTCTTTTGGTTTGAATTTATGAATTTCTAGTGTCGAAACAAGTGTTTACTTCAAAATCATAAAGTGTCGTAATCGTCTTTTTGATTTCAAAAAGAAGCTTGTTTGTGTTTTTCACTTGAAATCGAATTCAAATTTGTACAACAACTTTCTTTTTAGGCATCAATATTAAGAATGTGAAAACAAATACATGCATTTGTGCATTTGCATAATGATAGTTTATATGGTTTGATTTAGGAAAAGTGCATTTACAGTGTGCTCTTTGCTTTTTGAGAAAAGATTGTGTCTTTCTTTTCCCCTTGTAGCTAGGATTTTCATTGTTGAAAAGAGATAAAAGCTTGCTTATCATCTTTAGACTGCATTTAGGAATTGTATCTACATCTCGTGGTGATCCAAAAAGGCAAACTTCTAAAAAATATCAACTTAAAATAAATTGAATGAACTTAACAACGCTTTGTAACTTAACGCACAACATAGAGGTCTAGGCTAGAGACGTGTTCCGGCGTCGTAAAACCTGGTGACTGTCGGCCTCACTGATGGTTGGGTGATTCCTCCTGAGAGACGATAAGTGCCAGTACGGATTGTGCTCCCACGTACCATCGAGTATATATTTGGAGACCCCTATAGGCATAAAACCTTTATCCATAGGAAGCTGTGTCGGCCACCCTACTGATCGCAATGCACTGAACACAGCATTCGGGAAGATTGACCGCCCGTACCTTAAAAAGTATTCTGCGGTTTTGCGATTGGTTTGGCACACCCTCTACCTAGAACTCCAGAGAAGTCCCTTTCGTTCCTTTTCAGACTCCTTAACAGAAAAGGTCCATCTGAGCACTTGTCACTTCAGGCTCATTAAAAATCGAAGGAGACTAGAGTCATCTTTTGCTTTTTCTCGACTCTTTAAAATTGAAAAAGCAAGTTGTGTCCAAGCGTCGTTAAAATTTATTTTAAACGGAATATTCATACCCTTTTTCCTGCGTTGATCTTTAGGTTGAGAAAATGGAGCCTACCAACCAAGGAATTCCCCTTGGTGGAAATCCTAGTCCCTTCTCCTCTTGGGGAGATGTTGGTGCGCCCCATATGGCCACATTATCGCTTCCAGGACTGACAATTGGCTTGCCGGTCTGGCTCTTCTCAACCAATGTCGTTCAGAACACCACTATTCCTGAACAGTCGAATCAGCAGTTAGACCAGTCTAGAGTTACCCACCAACCTTCTACTTCCTCTAATTCTTCCTCTCTCCCTTCCTCTTCGCTTGACGGAACTGGCAAAACTAAAAACCAAGTTCCTAAGGAGAAGAAGGAAAAGAAAAAGAAAGAGAAGAAGAAGAAGGAGCCAAGAGCGACTGGGGGCAAACGAGTGTCATCTAACGAAAATCCACACACTGCACTGACCAGGCCTAAATCGCCATGTGTCATTTGCAAGGGAGACCACTTTCACAGAGATTGTCCCTGCATCCCTCGGATACTAAGGGACTGGTCTCCCCGTTTGCACAATCCGGTGGCGTCAACCTCTGATAGCCATGTTGAAAGCACACCGTCAACTAGCGAAAGTGAAGTCCCAGGACGAAAAGGGAGAGCTAGATCTCCCTGTAAACTGTGCGAAGGCGATCACGCCATCCACCGTTGTCCCTTCTTAGACGAAGCTAAAAGAGTTTTGGATGATCGTCCGGTTTCACCGTTACGACTCCCTCCTGGATATAAGAAACTCTTGCCAAGTCCTTCGTTAGTTGAGAATCCAGCTGGCCCGCTCAAGTGGTCAGCTGAAGCGCCGGTCATTGAAGATGAACCAACTGAATCCATACCCGACGAAAGTCAAAAGGTCGAGGCGGCAGTTGACCCGGTCTTGACTTCAGAGGTTTTATCTTCGAATGATAAAGTCACTGAAGAGGATAAAGATGACACCATCCAAATTCTCTTCATCAACACAGACTCTGATGAGCACGGGGGCAATCCACCCATTCCTTTATCGCAGGAAGGAAGTTCGTCAGAGCGATACCCGACCGTCTACTCGGTCCCACCACCAAGCAACCTAGTTGTCTCCTTCGACTGGAACCAACTAGGCAGACCCCATTTGCCAGCAAGCATACCATTCAGAATTATCGTCCAAATATACAGAATGGTCATGGCTGGCACCATCATTGATGAGGGGGCATCTGTGAGTATCCTTTCCTCTACTACTTGGAAAGCGCTTGGTTCGCCATCGCTTTTGCCTGAAATGAGAAATCTGACAGGCTTTGATAAAGGAACCAGTCGACCTTTAGGGATCCTCCCCAATGTGCCCATAACATTGAAAGGGAAGACCGTTCAAATGAACGTGATGGTCGTTCAAGGACCCTTGGATTATAACCTACTCCTTGGACGAGACTATATATATTGCATGGGAGCCATCGTCTCCTCACTCTTTAGAGTAATGTGTTTTCCGCACGAAGGAAGAGTGGTCAAGCTCGTGGACCAGCTTTCATTTCCCGGATCACGCATCGCAAATAGTCATATACCGTCCCTAAATGGTCTCTTCACGCAAGAAATGTCTCAACCCACAGTCCGTCCTCCTAATGAGCGCGAGTAATTCGGAGGGATATGACTGGAACCCAGGGGGCATGCGTCCTGGTCTGCTTCGGCAGGAAAACTTCAGGTATAGAGTAGGTTTCCGTGGGAGAATATGACTAGTCTATACCCCGTCCGTGATTGGAAGAGGGGTTATTCTAGAACAAGATTCTTTTGTCAAAGTTATGTGAGTTGGCGGGCATCGTCACTCACCTTTGTTTATCTCGGTAGACATCGCCGAAGAAGTGTTTTGTTTGCTGTGTGAATAGAACAATCTTTGGGTAACCTGTAAGAGGTAGTACCCTTCCTGATAAAACAAATGTTTTGTCAGCTCGAATAAAGGGTGACCCTTCCTGATAAAGCAAATGTTTTGTCAGCTCGAATAGAGGGAGACCTCGAAACTCTGTTTTATACCTGGGGGCATGCAAACCTTTTGGAGTGCAAGCAAGGGGCGGCTATTTATTTTTTAAATTTTTAGGTCCTCCCTTTAAACCCGTAGGTCTAACCCTTTAAACTCGTAGGATTAGTCGTTTCTGAACTTGCATAACGAAAGGATGCGGGGCATAGCTTTGTAAGGCGCAAGCTCCATAAAAAATGGCATCTTACGTGAGACCTTCTTATCATATGACTGGATTAATCGAGCAGTTTTAGCACATAGTTCATGCTCGTTAAAAAATAAACATAAGATCGAGCAAGTGTTTCAACCCGCGTTTAAGCTCGTTAAAAAATGAACTATCCTCCGGTAAATAACCACCGTGAATGTAACATTATCAGCCATTAAAGCCTTGGTCGTGTTTGCACCGTCACCTCCACTTTTCCATTGGCCGATCATTCACCTCCATATGATTGTTTACCCATTTTGAGGAACAACTGCGAAGAGTGATTTCACTAGCCATCCTTGTGACATTGCCGTGCTTGGAAAATTCCAACCCTTACCTGGAATCAGCTGCTACACATTTTATCACTCGTTCCTCAAAAGACAAGTCTTCTTTAAGCTCTTTTCATTTGACTCGTAAAATATGAAAAGATTGTCGAGTTTTGGCCTTCCAGCTCGTTAAAGCGACCGGAAGAGCTATCCCTCCTCTAGATTTTGATCTTTTTGGACCTGAGGGATTATTGCACAAAAAGATCGAGCGCTTGTTTTGTTCGGCTCGTTAAAACTATCGAAAATTCATCCCTTCTGTATTGTTTTATACTTTTTCAGACTTAAGGGATTAGATGACGAAAAAGGAATTTCGGATTTAACTTTACGTACCTTTTCAGACTCTCTAAAAATGAAAAGGACCGAGTTATCTTTGTCGTTAGACTCGTTAAAAAGATTAATAGAGACAAACTTGTCTTTAGACGAGAATGAGTTTCACTATCGCTAGGCTCGTTAAAACATAGCGATGGGTTTGCCCGAAGGGCAAATTATAGAGAAAGCATATGTTATCCTCCTCAAGCTTGACAAAAATAAAGAGGTACTGGTCAGCAATGACTGGGGAAAAATTGGGAAGAAACTCAAAGAACCTTTATTGGTAGCAAGTCGCTCTTGAACATGACACTTCCACTCCGTGCCTGAGTCGGGTTGGGTTGTTTCATTCACCGGTCACATCACCATGGTCTCGCCATACCATCCACCTTTGGGGTAAATGCTACCAATCCATCACATAAGTGTCGCCGATATGTTCAAGAGAAGTCATCCAGAGAAGTCAACCGTGTCCCATCCACTACCATACATTATACTTCATTCTTTCATGACCGCCACCCTGAACCATATATCATCAGATCGTTTTCACCTCCATCAAAATCATTTGCTCCATTCCGTGTCATTGATGTAGGATTCATTAAGGCCCTCCTTTGACGGATCGCTTCTTTTCGACATCAGCTCATTATCCAAGAAGTTGATCTAGGAACACCCCCTTCAGTACTTTGAAGCTTGCATGCCTCAATGGAAAGTTTCTCACTTCCGGCGACAGGTATACATCAATGACCTTCGACCGAAAGATTTTGCGTGGTGTTCGACACCAAGTCCTTTATTCACACCACGTGAATTGTACTGCAGTACCTTGAGGGTCATTATCATTATCGGTGATTCCTCTCGCGCTTGTTAAGAGTTTACATCATTGACTGGTAATCAAGCGATGTCTTTCCATGTTCGACTTCAAAACATTTCTCACATGGATCGACTTGTACTTAGAGTGAAGATCGGATGAGATTGAAGACCCCGGATCTAGTTTCATCCATCCGAGCTGCGATATATATTCAGGAAAAATAAAGATATTGACATGTACAACACTGCAGAACAGATAATCATCCTACCAAAAGGATGATGATTTCATCAGAATCATCAGTCTACCATCAGACGATTGTCTGTCATATGTACATAAAAATGAATTTATAAAGCTGAGCATGGGAATGCTCGCCTCAGCTAGATCATGAAAACAGTATGAAAAATAATGTATTGTATTGTATCTTATTACAGGTCTCCTCCCAGCATTGAAAGAACTTCGGATCCTCCTAATAAAGCATTTCACCCGATAAACGGCCTCATACTTTAGGGGGCAACTGTTATAGACATTTTTGTGCCTTACAGCTATAAGCATGAAATCTCCATAATCCAAGAGATCCAAAGTCCCTAAAGATGTTGTTACAGCTCCTAAAGGAACAAGGTCAACCAATGACAGCTTCTCCTAGAAGTTCTCCACCAAAAACCACTCAGAACTAGTCAAATCAGGATCAATTCAGAAGCTCCACTAGCTGCATGCGTTGCAAAGCACCCAAATACACTGGCTAGGTGCGTTGCAACACACTTGAATGCACTACCCAGGTGCGTTGAGCGGGAAATGACAAGTGGCAGAGTCATTCAACTAGGTGGAAAGACCATGGAAGCTTCCAGAATCTTCTCCAATGACACTTGCCTCACTGAATTCGACCAAGTGATGAGTAAGAGGCTATCAGTCTCCAAGTGGAAGCAAGAACTGACAGAGAGAAGCCACAAGTCAAAACATAAGCTGACTCATCCTCTCTGCTTACATCTATATATGGATCCCTCATCCCAGAGATCCGAAGGCGGGAATTTCATACTTTGCAGAGAATTGCTGTTGGTTTGAGATTGAGATTAGTACATTGGGTGATTTATGCTTTGTTGGAGGAGAGGAAGGGATTCCTTTGCTGGGAGGTAGATGCTGGATCGGGACTCACTTGGTTGTATCTCCTCTTGGACTTTCTTATCATATCAATAAAATTATTTGAGTTTCTCCTACATGCTGTGTATCAATGATGTTTTGCTATATTTGCATGTTTAGCTTAATCTGATCCTGAGCTTTTTATGAATGTATATCTATATCTTCGTGTAGTTTCTCTCTCTTGTGATCTTGCAGGAATTCGGTGAAGCTGGGCCGGTAAAGGAGCAGGGAGCTGGGAGCTATTGAAGAGAGGAGCGATTGGATCAACAAACTAGCGAAAGACACAGGTTAGTTACATCCTTTCTCCTCATTTACATTTCATAAAGAAGAATACTCAAGTAGTTTTCCTTGTTTGTTGCTAAGGCACTATCACACCTTAGAGTGGGATAGGGGCGTTCTGAATAGATACTTTTCCCAACAACATTGACAAAAAATGTTGATGTGACCCAAAACCAATGATGGTACAATGAGGACAAATAGGTTGTATTGGAAACCAACACTTTGACATCTATTATTAATATTAGCATTACATGTATACAAAATGATTTTTCACTATTGGACAAATAACGGATGAAAGTGTTGAATGATGGTTTGTGCACGTTGGTCTGCACTATTCAATTTTGGCCATTTGATCGATATCTTGACAATATCCCTCATCAAAGCTACACACTTCTTAAATAAAGGTCGTGCGTTATTAAATTTTGTCCATTTGACCAATATCTCGACAATCTCCACCATCCAAGCTCCTCACTTTTTATTGTTTGTATTTAATTTTCTTGAATTTGTACATTGGGAAGATAATGTGAACCCTATCAATTATTTCATATCGTATTGCTAGTAATTAGATAAATATATTGTTGTACTTTCAATCGGATATGGAAAACACTCTTTTTCTTCTACCAAATCAACTATGTTTAAGGGAGATGACACTGTAGAGAAGAGTCTTTGTGCTATTATACTATAGCAAAAAAGAAAAATTGTAGGAATGGTATCTGTGTCATGCAAATATAAAAGGCACATAAATTTTAATGGTGTAATAATAAAATTATGTAAAAATAAATGCTACTAACGTGAGTTATATGTTTTTATAAATGGTGAAAAAAATATCACATATACTTTGCATATAGTTCGAGATAATTTAAAAAATAAAATAATAAATTTTTAATATTAGATAATAAGACCTTTTGAATATAAAACTTGTTCAATTACCTAATGCACATTGCATGTGGATTGGGTTTCACTACTTTCTTTCAACAAGTATTGGGAGTCATTCTTACGTAAGTCAAACTTTGCAAGAAAAAATAAACAATTGTAACACTTCTCAATGACAAGGACTTGTTGTTGTGCACATTGCCATTTTCTTAATTTGAAACCTTATTATTGAACTTATAAGAATCCATTTCATAATGATATGATAGTAAAAGTTTCTTTGAATATCTCTCTTGATGTGTTGGCATCAAGTTAGGAGCTTGAAAAAAGTTTTATTATAATGATTTTGGAAACATGGATTGAATTAACATTGTACTTAAATGAAATCCACGTGATCATATTATATTGAATTCTAGTTGTTATCACTCCGTAATTTTTGAGATTGCAGAGTAAATCACAAGGGTAACCTTATAACCACTTTGGAAACCAGGAATCCAACCTTTCTAGTTTTAGACAGGGGTCTCTCTTTATGATTTGGCTTTGTTTTGCTGATGATATTAGGCTAGTTATCATCTTCAAGTTTGGGTTTTTTGTGTTGTTGGGTTGAGATAGTGGAATTAGGCCATTGGGAAATGGAGTCACAGGTTTAGGTTGATCAAATGTAGAGTTTACAGGCTAAACTTATAGGGAAGGGTAGGCAAGTTCACTGGATCCTTTAAGATCTATGGTATGGAGGAGAAGAAAAAGATTCAGCAATCCAATTAAAAGCAGAGCAATTAAGAATTATGTTTTTAATTTTCAGTAGAAAACATAGAAATTATTCATAAGTCAGATATAGAGTGTACTTTTAAACAAATTATGTTCGTACTCTTCTTAGAATAATTTAGATTTCAGAAACATATATGAAAAAAAATGAAAAACATTTAACAAAGAAAGATGCACTTCACCAATGAAATTGACACAAGAATCATGTAATGCTTGCGTTGTATTACTAAAATATGATCAATGATAGCTCTGTGAGATTCTTTACAACATAAGTCCTTTCTTCAAAACTAATCCCAACACTAATACTTCGATTTTTGAAGTATTTATACAAAAATATTTACAAAATATATTGATTCAAAAGATCAAGATGGAATCCTATTAATGTTTAAATTGATTACAAAATTAGAACAAAATAATAGGAATCTTCAAACTGTTGTATGTTGGCCCTAATTTTGAGGAAGACTATTGGTGACTGGGCCTCAAAATCTGTTGCATTGTTTTGCGTTGTTGTCCAATTACGAATTAATCCAGTAATTCACACAATTTCTCCCACCTATATTCACTTGGGATTGAAAACTTGATCAATTTCCTATAGATTTCATCCACATATTTGTCTTTATGAAAGGTTGGCTTGATGACAAATAGGTTCTTGACCTCATGACTAATAAATAAATTGAAATATAGGGCCTCCATGAATTCCTTCCCTATGATATGCCCTTTGATCCTTGCAAACTTTGATTTGTCTTGGGCCCTCCTGATTAATCTGTCCTGGTACTTTGTTAGGCTCATGAGCTTATTCTCTGTATTAATAAACTTTGGTAGACCTTTCCTGTTCAACACCTGCAACTTCTTGTGGAATCTGTCTATGTTGGTTTCTAAGTTTTGGCATTTTTGATCTAGCTAATTCATAAGATTCCTTTTGGTCTACATCCTTTTCACCTCTAGGATGGTCTCTGTTCTATCCTAAATTCCCAGCTCCTGTAGTTCTTCTCTATTCTTGGAATTCAGAAATTTGATGATGGTTGTAGCTTCCCCAGGTTTCTGCCCCAAGTCTATTTTAATCTGCCTGATTACCTCTTGGGATTTCTGCACTAACTCCTATTGTTAAAAAATGATCTGTATAGAAGGCCATATCTTTGTGATGGCTTCACCGATTTCTATCCATATATGTTCTCTCGCTTGGGCCAGACTATGACCCATAACTGATTCACTATGCAACTTCTCAATTTTTAGATTTAATTGATGGGTTTTCTGCAACTCTGCCACATAAGAATTATCAATTTTTAACTTATGTTCTGACAATGTCTTAAGTTGAGATTTTAGCTTAGCAATTTCCTGCTCCTGGATAGTTAGAATATCCATGGCTCTGACCAATTCACTTGCTGAATCATTTGTAGTTGTTGATGTAGATTCCCCTGTAACTATGGCCACTACAATTGGAACTGCAGTAAGAGGAACTATGGCCAACTGTTGCACCTACTCTTTTTCTTTAAGCAGTTTCTCTAACTCTATCTCCATGTCTCTGATTTGGCTATTTAGCTCGATGACTATCCTAAACATATCCTCTTTCTTCTTCTTACTCTTTCCTAGCTCCTTGGCCTGTGGATCCTCTATAGTAGGTAGCTTTAATTGTTTTCTCAAGGCTACTATGTCAGCATCCTTTTTCTTCAGAAGTTCTTCAGTTGCCTTGATATCTTTGGGATTATATCCCAATTTGATCACCAAGTAATCTAGTGACTTGATTCTAGTATCCTTGGCTAAGGTTGAAATCTTCTCTAACTTGAGTTGGGACTATACATTATTTAGTGATACCTGCAATTTAGAGGCAGACATGGTAGTGTTAGTGAGTGGAGTAAATCATCTCACTTGTTTGTTTTTGCAGGTCCATCTGGTCTATGGGATGAATGTGTTGTGCATCAAAAGTGAACATAGATTCCGTGTAATCTGTAGGTGACCTAGGAGCTGGTACTATGGCTTTGAGAAATGCTATGTGCATTCTACCCTTCTCTGAGTCGAATGTTGATAGTAATCTGTCCTGAGATCCAATTGTTTGTTTCTAGAGCTGCGTATAAGTGGATGGTTTTAGCATTTCATTCTTTTTCCAAATTGCCTTGTATTTGGAAAAAATGTTGGGCTCATCAGTGTCTTGAGCCAAATCGACTGTATTTTGTGTATCTAGAGAATCTCTGGAAGTAGATGAAGACAGTGATCATATGGAGATATCCTTCTCTCTACTAGACACATGAGGAGATATCTTTACAATAGTTTGTTGTTCTTCTGCGTCTTGGTGAAAAACATATGTAGAGTTTTTTTTTCACTTCTTTGTGTAAACTAAGAAATCCTTTGCTTCTATTTCTATCAATGGGGAATATTGATTATTCTTCTCTTCCTCTCTTTTCTTGCTTCTCTTTAGGTATGGGTGTTTGAGTGGTTGTAGTAGAGAGAACCTGCTCCTCTTCCTCTTGTAGAGTTTTTTCCACCCATTGAGTCTGGTTCATGTATTGCTCGATTTCTGGTCGAGGAGTAAGTGAATAAGGTGTGGTATTTTTCTCCACCTTTAGCTTTGAGATCAAGCCAAAAGGGTCATAAGACCAAGTGAAACTCAATTTAAATTTCATTTGCTTCAATAACAAATCAGCTTCCTTCCTATATGATCTGGTGTTGCAAACAAAAGGTCCTACTTTGGATTTAATCTTGAACTATGCCTTCTTCTTGGCTGCCATAAAATGTAGATCATCTGTGTGAATCATTTTCCGAATGTAATCTAATGAGAAAAGTCTCATAGGCACAATTTTGGGTAGTTTGTAGGGTGGCATCTCACACTCATATATCTGAATTTCTATGTAGGTTTGGTAAATATACTAGTCCCTTGTCTTTACTTGATCATTGATATGTAGAATCTTCTGAATGTCTTCACCTATCCTGGGCTCCACATCACTATGTAAGAGACATACCACTGGATATAAGAACTGGTCCACAAATTTTGTGAAAGAGAATTCTGTGGAATTCCTTCTCACCAAGGATGTCCATTATATGACTAACTGAGCATTACCCTTCTTATCCATCTTCTACAAGGTGAAAGGGAATATGTCTGCTTGTTGATGAATAAACATGTACACTAAAACGTAGGAGTATTTGAAAGCTCCCTCTGTAGAAAATTTGAAAATTTGATCATGCATAGCCTCTACAATAAATTGACTGTAATTAAAGATGACTGGTTGCTCACCAATTGTGAAAATTGACAGAAGCCAACAGTGGCCTCGTCAACCCACTGGTCAGAATGATAACTACAAATGTATGAGATGATGGAAATAATATGCTTGGTTCCCTCAGGGAATATGGAAGATGAATATGGAGGATCGGTTTTGGGTAATTGGGCATCTTCAGGCAGAAAAACTTCAAAGATATTGGCTCTCTGGGGAAATATTAAATTCTTGTAGAGCTTTGTGAGAGAGTCTACTAATAGTGGATTATTTGACCCTGGGATTGTTACCTAGAGAATTTGGGAAATTGCTTCAGGTATGATATTTATCAAAACTTTACCATTGTGACTTACGATAGCTCTCTGAGAGGGGACATAACTAATTGACACTAGAAAACTAACTCAAGGAAAAGATGGGTTTGTGGGAACATGAACTAAGGTAGGGTAGACTCCCACATATTAATTTCATTTCTTTGGTCTTGGAATTTCTGTTTTAACCAGCTATGAAGTTCGAACAAGTCAAATTCATGGTTGGTTTAAGAAATTTATAATGCAGGTCCAATAAGGGTACATGATCTAAATCTACAGGTGGGGGAAACATGGGGTTTTGTTCTGGTTTCTTTCCCTTGTCTTTGGGGAGATTCAATTTAGGCGGCATGATGAATTTCCTGAGCTGAGGAAATGTCATGGGTTACATGGAGTAGGAAAAAAACAGAGGAATGTCGAATTAGGTCCCTGATGATAGTTGAAACTGCAATGACTGGGCAATTTAATCGGTCGTTTTTGTGGCTTAAGAATATGTAATAGGATGTTGATCATACAACATGGTGAAGAAAATCAATTTTACGGTTTCAGATCATATATATAAAATTATTTTCCCAATTAACTATGAATCCTTTATCGTTAATGGGGATCCAGTCCATTTCACAAGGCGTGGAAGGGAGTTAATGTAGTAACAATTTGCTGACAAGGTGAGAGGGGAGCCAGATGGCAACATAGGATTGGGAGGAAGTGAGTCATTAGGTTAAGTTTAACGGTCACGATTAGTTGCGGGAGTGGGGTTCACGAGGGCGAGGTGGCAGAGAGCACGTGGAGGTAAGGTGTACTGAGGTGGTTAGTATGGTGGGGTTAGAGATATGTCGTGGTTAGTAGGGTTGATGGAAGGTGGGGAAAAGAGGTCCATGTGGAGGGCGATGAGTGGAAGTGGAAGCAGCAGGAGTCAACAACGGAGGAGTTTTCGGGGGGGGGGGGGGGGGGGGGTTTCGATGAGAGGAAAGTGAGGAGGGGTAAAAAATTCTGAGAGGGTTCCACATAGCAAGAGATTCGAACTCCCCATCCCCCCCATGGAAAAAGTGGAGTTGGGGGGAGGGGGGGGCGAAAAAATTCCCCCAACGTTGTTTCGGGCAGGAGGCAATCCGAGCCATTGATTTTATTCTAAAGTGAAAACTTAGGCTAAAACATATTCCCAAACATTATTACAAGTTCATTAAAGTGCAATTAACCTTTAATTTAAGGTAAAGTTAATCAAAACTATTTTTTTCCTAAAAATTATTTAGAAACAATTGAATGCTCCATTTGAACTAGCAGAGCACATTTTTATTGATCTTTTCCTATCGATTAATCATGATTAAACCAAGTTATTAATGTATTCCCTAATCAAACTATTGTATTCCTAGCCTAATCATGATTAAACAATGTGATTAGCCCAAATTATTTTTGATTTTCCTATTTAGCAAGTGGAATTTAAACAAGATGCATACTCTATTCAAAATTTCTAAATGTAAACTAATGCAATACAGATTTTTCTTGGTGGCATTAGATTTTCTCACCTAGGGGGACATTTTCACACATATTTTTTCTATTTTTTGTTTGTTTTTTTTCTTTTTTTTTGTTCTATTTTTTTATCCCCCACACTTTCTTTTTGTTTTTTTTCCTTTCTATATATATATATATATATATATATATTCTTTTGGAAATAAATTTCAAACATGAAACATTATATACATTTCTCAAATATAAAATCATCAGGTAAAAACAACTCCTCCTATGAAATATAGTATCCTAACAGTGGCTCCAGCGGGGATGGCATCCTCCTTGTGAGGTGCCAAGAACACTGTATATTCAGTAGCCTTGATCCATTAGGCATGCTACAAAGATCTTCCATCTAAATTGTTTCACCTGTCTCTTATTCATATCTATGGTAACACATCAAATAGAAGCTCAGGGCCTTCACTGCAAGCTTCAACTTCTTTTGATAGTCACCTGCACTCTTTCAATATAAAAGTAAAATGGTACTTCGCAACGGTGATGAATGAACTAACTTACTCTCATGGGAAATAATTCTTAAGATGCCTTCCATTCACTGGTCCACCTGGTAGCTCTTATCCATTCAAATTGATTAACATGAATGCATTTTTTCTCCCGAAAGCTTCAATCTTGAAAGGCCCTTTCCATAAGTTGTCAAATTTTCCATTTTTTCCTTTATCCTGATTTCTAGAATCCTATTTCAAAACAAGATCATTGAGTTCAAGATCATTTGCCTTAGTCCTTATATCATAAATCCTTTTGATATTTTCTTGGGTAACTTGGGTTTTATGATAGACTTCTTCCCTTGACTATTGTAACTGAATAGTCTGGTTTATCCTTCTTTGCATGTCATTGGTCTCCACCTGAGCTTCTTGCAGAAGTTTTAACACTGGAATTCCCAAATAAGTTGGGAAAACAACATCAGTCCATACATTATCTGGAATGGTGACATTCCAATGGATTTCTTGGAAGTAACTATGTCCACCCATAGTGCATTGATTATTTTTTTGTGCCATGACTTTTTGTTCTCCAATAATAATTTCTTAATAATGTTAACCAAAATCATGTTTGAGGATTCAACTAACCCATTCCCCTAAGGGTAATAAGCCGTAGAGTGCCCTAATTTGATCTAATATTTGTTAAAGAAGCCTATCATCTTTTTGGAATTGAAAGCAACATCATTGTCAGTTATCATTTTATGGCAGCCAAACCTAGACAATATATTTCCTTCTAGAAACCAGATGATAACAGAGCCAGTGGCTTCTCTAGTGTTGGGTTGTGTTATATTCTTTACACGACTAGCCCACGTAGTTAACCAGGGGGTTAGAAGGGGGGCGGAGCCCCCCCTTCGTTGCACCGATTGCATAGCAGGGGGAGTCACAGGGGGTTTGAGGGGTGTAGGTAACCCCACTCTATGGGTTTCGGGGCAGCGCCCCAGAAAATTTTGTTTTTGACCCTATATTAGGTTGGATTGACCTACCTATGGTTTTGTGCATGATTTTTGCACATGGTTTTGGAAGCGATGGTTTTCGGTCCATGGTATTGGATGCTTCGATATGTATAAATATTTATTGTAACATTGAAAGGAACATAATGAAAAATCAGGCTAGTAGTCCCGGTTTTGGGATCCAGGGGAAAATCTCTAAGTATATGTGTTTTATGTGTTATGCTCTCACATTGTTTATTTTCTGTGTTTTAGATTCATATGCAGGTAATTTTTGTACGGGGTTAAAACCTACATTTGGTATCAAAGTTGTTTTGGCTTCAAGGGGATGCCTTTGTTGCTGAGGGGTTTTGCTCAGCCCTGTGGTAGACCATGTCAAATGGGAGATTTGGGGGATCGATTCTGGTAGTGAAAGAATATGGCAAGCAGTGGAAAGATAGAGATCGAGAAATTTAATGGTTAGAGTTTTGAGTTGTGGAAACTCAAGATGGAGGATCTGTTGGTGGATAAATATCAGTGGATCGTGGTAGATCCAGGTACTAAACCAACGGGAGTGTCTGATGAAGAATGGAAGAAGTTGGATCGGAAGGAAAAGAGCACAATATGATTATGTTCCTCAAATTTAGTATTGTTGAATGTATCAGGGGAAGCTACGGCGAAGGCTTTGTGGGACAAGTTAGGGACTTTGTACCAATCTAAGTCTTTGGTGAATAAATTGTTCCTATAGAAAAAATTGTATAACTTGAGGATGAAATATGGAGACTCAGTGACAAAGCATCTGAATGTGTTTAATAGTGTGGTACACAAGTTATCGTCTATTGATATCAAAATTTCAGATGAAGATAAGTGCATTAGTTTGTTGTCTTCTCTACCAGATTCGTGGGATAGTCTGGTTATTGCAATAGGTAGTAATGAAACTGCCTTGTAGTTTGATGAAATAGTCTCATCCTTGCTGACAGAGGTGATGAGATGGAAAAATATGGAGACTCAGAATGGTGATGCCTTGTCTATATGAGGACGTTCCCAAAACAGAAACAAAAATATGTCATCGAGTGGGAGATCTAAATCTAGAGGGAGATCTAAATCTCCAGGAAAACCTGTAAAGGTGGTGTGCTGGAAATGCGGAAAGGAAGGGCACTACAAAAGGGACTATAAATAAAAGCTCCTGAAAAAGGAAAGGGATCTGATGATGCTCCCTCTGCAGAGGCGAAAACCACCTTAGATGAATGTGGGGATGTGTACTTGGCTTCTTCAAGTACACATGCAGATCATGAGGCATGGTTGATTGACTCAGGTGCATCATTTCACTTCACTCCCCATAGAGAGTGGTTCTGCAAGTATGAGAAATATGATGGTGGTGATGTCTTCTTAGGGCATGATAGGAAGGATAGAATTTTTGGTTGCAGAAAAGTAAATTTGAAGTTGCAAGGTGGAAGGTTAGAAAACTTCCGGGTGTTCTACATATTCCTGCATTGGCCAGAAATCTGATTTCTGTAAGCAAGTTGGATGATGCAGGTGTAAAAATAGTGTTTGATAAGGATACCTGCAAGATGGTTCAGGGAGAACTGGTATTGATGCGGGGAGTTCGGATTGGAACTCTGTACAAGTTGCAAGGTAGCACTGTTGTTGATGGGTGCAACAGTTTTGTGGTTCTTGAAAGTGGAGCAGAAAATCTAGTGGTCTCTGGCGAAAAGACCATGCTGTGGCATCAAACGCTTGGACATATTGGAGAGAAGGGCCTTCAGATACTTCATGGTAAAGGTATGGTAGAAGGTATGAGTAATAGCTCTCTGGATTTTGATTTCTGTGAAAATTTTGTAAATGGGAAGTAGAATCGGGTGAGTTTCCCCTCTGGTGGTAAGAGGGCGAAACAGATAGTAGAGCTTGTGCATAGTGATGTGTTTGGACCTGTGAAGGTTCCATCACTGGGTAAGTCTTTGTACTATGTATCATTTATACATGACTGCTCAAGGAATACATGGATATATTTCCTTAAGAAGAAATCTGAAGTCTTTGACAAGTTTAAAGAAGCTAAGGCTCTGGTGGAAAACCAAACAGAGAAGAAGATAAAGGTGCTGAGGATAGATAACGGTGGAGAGTTTTGTAGTAAGGAATTTGAATAATTTTGTAAGAAGTTTGATATAGCATGGCAGAAGACTACTCCATATACACCTTAGGAAAATGGAGTTGTAGAAAGAATGAACAAGACGTTGATGGAAATGGAAAGAAGCATGCTCAGTGGTGTCGAGTTAGGATAGGAATTCTGGGCAGAGGCGGTGGAGACAACATGTTAACTGGTCAATAGATCACCTTCATCAGCATTGGAGGATAATACTCCACAAGTGGTATGGACTGGTAAGAAACCCTCTCTTTCACATCTGAGGGTATTTGGATGTGATGCATATGTACATGTTCCAAAGGAGAAACAAACCAAGTTGGATAGTAAATCTGAAAAATGCATCTTTATTGGGTATAAGGATGGTTTAAAGGGTTATAAGCTTTGGAACCCAGTAGCAAGGAAGGTTGTGTACAACCTAGATGTGGTGTTCAGAGAGGTGAAAGATGTTATTAAACATGAATTCCAACCAAAGAAACCTGAGAAGATAGAGTTTGAGCTAAAGGAGGAAGAACCAGACTCTATAGCAGAGGAGGAATCAGAAGATGAAGAGCCACAAACTCCGGGTGTTAGAAGATCAGTTCGAGAAAGCAGGCAACTAGAAAGGTATAGTCCATCTACTTTTTGTTCAAATTTTGATTTATCTATTACTGATGATGATCCCAAAACTATGAAGGAAGCAGTAGATTCAAAGGATGGAAAACTCTGGAAAGAGGCCATGGTTGATGAAATGGCATCTTTGTACAAAAATGAGGCTTTGGATCTGGTGGAGTTGCCGGCTGGAAGGAAACCCATTGGCAGCAAATGGGTGTTCAAGAAGAAGACAAATGTAGAAGGAAAGGTGGAGAAATACAAAGCTCGGTTGGTAGCAAAAGGATATTCCCAGGTGTCGAGAATTGATTCTCCTATTGCCAAGGTAACTTCTATTAGATTAATTTTATCTGTTACTGCTACTTTTGATTTTGAGGTAGAACAGATGGATGTGAAGACAACATTTCTTCACTGGGATCTGGAAGAGGAGATCAACATGAAGCAACCTGAAGGATTTGCGGTGAAGGGCAAGAAAGAACTGGTATGCAAGTTAAAGAAGTCTTTATATGGGTTAAAATAGTCACCAAGGATGTGGTATAAGAAATTTGATACATTTATACAGGGACTTGGCTTCATCAGAAGTAAAGCAGATCACTGTGTGTATTTTAAATTAATTGGTGACCGTGTTATTTATCTGGTCTTGTATATGGATGATATGTTTCTGGTTGGAAATGACAAACAAATTATCCAGGATTTGAAGACCCAATTGTCCTCCAAATTTGACATGAAAGATCTTGGTGCTACAAACTATATTTTAGGCATGGAAATTAAAAGAGATAAGACAAAGAGGAAGCTCTGGTTAAACCAGAGGAAGTATGTCGAGACAATATTGTAGAGGTTTAATATGCAGGATAGTAAACCGGTGAAGGTTCCTATTCCTATAGGTGTAAATTTATCTGCTGAACAGTGTCTCAAGACACAAGAAGAGGAAGAGGACATGTACCATGTTCCATATGCAAGTGTAGTCGGTAGCCTGATGTATGTGATGGTCTGAACTAGACCAGACACTGCACATGTAGTGGGACTATTGAGTAGGTTTTGTCAAAACCAGGGAAGGAGCACTGGACAGTAGTGAAGTGGGTTTTCAGGTATT
Source organism: Pinus tabuliformis (assembly GCA_031772625.1). NCBI lineage: Eukaryota > Viridiplantae > Streptophyta > Pinopsida > Pinales > Pinaceae > Pinus > Pinus tabuliformis. The sequence goes on along the minus strand of CM062817.1, from coordinate 840,317,943 downwards.
TGCGTGGCACTAGTGATTATGGTTTGTGCTACCAAGGAAGACCAGGATTGGACAGAGTGTTGGATAGTCATGGCTTTGTTGATGCAGACTGGGCTGGAGATCTGGATCAAAGAATATCTACAAGTGGGTATGTGTTTAACCTATTTGGAGGTGCAATCAGTTGGATGAATAAGAAACAATCTATAGTGGCATTATCAACTACAGAGGCAGAATACATGGAAGCCACTCATGCAAGCAAGGAAGCAGTTTGGTTGCAAAGATTGTGTTCAAGTATGGGGTTAGCATAGGAAGCTATAAAGATAGACTATGATAGCTAAATTGTAATTTTCTTGGCAAAGAACCCTGCATATCATTCAAGACAAAGCACATTAATGTTCAATATCACTTTGTGAAGGATATGATAGAATACAAAAAGGTGTTGCTAGTAAAGGTGGACACTTTGAAGAATACTGCAGATGCATTGACAAAATCTGTGAGCTCTGAGAAGTTCTCTTGGTGTAGAGAAACAATGGGCATTCCAGGGCTGGATAAATGACTAAGCTCTCTTGTGGCCCTCTGTGGAAAGAAAACAACAAGTGGGAGAATGTTGGGTTGTGTTATATTCTTTCCACGACTAGCCCACGTAGTTAACCGGGGGGTTGGAAGGGGAGTGGAGCCCCCCCTTCGTTGCTCTGATTGCGTAGCGGGTGGAGTCACTAGGGGTTTGAGGGGTGCAAGTAACCCCACTCTATGGGGTCCGGGGCAATGCCCCAGAAAATTTTGTTTTTGGACCCTATATTAAGTTGGGCAGACCTACCTATTGTTTTGTGCATGATTTTCGCACATGGTTTTTGACGCGATAGTTTTCGGTCCATGGTATTGGATGCTTCGACATGCATAAATATGTATTGTAACATTAAAAGGAACATAATGAAAAATCAAGCTGGTAGTCCTAGTTTTAGGATCCAGGGGAAAATATATGTATATATGTGTTTTATGTGTTATGCTCTCGCATTTTTATTTTTTTGTTTTAGAATTCGTATGCAGGTAATTTCTGTACGAGGTTAAAACCTACATCTAGTAGGAATGGCTTCTATCCATTTAGTAAAATAGTCTGTTTCTATCAAAATCCACTTGTGTTGGCCTGAGGAACCACTATGAATCTCTCGAATGAAGTCTAAACCCCATTGTTGAAAAGGGAATTCTACTGAAATTAGTTTCCAGGGTAGAGGTAGCAACTTTCTTTTACCTTCAAATATTTGGCATTGATGACAGGAGGTGACCTTTTTATGTACATCAAAGAACATGGTTGGCTAGTAAAAACCAGCTCTAAGTATTTTATTGGCTATAGATTTCCAATATAGATGGCCACCACAGTCTACCTGATGAAATTAGTATAAGAACCTTTCGATTCATCTTTCAACATAAACTTTAGTAACATTCCTCCAGCATCTTTCCAATATAAATTCTCATCAATAATGCAGAATTTCAAAGATTTTATTTTAAGGAACCTTGCTTTGGTTTGTGTTAAACTAGGAGGAGCATATAAGTTCTGTAAGACAAAAATTATGTCTACATACCATGGTGATGCACTGAAAACTTCTGAGATCGGTGGAGTTGTGTTCTCTTCCTGTTCATCTAATTCTGCAATAAAAATTGTGTCTAATACATTACAATTGGACTCTGCCATGATTTTTGCTAACCCTTGACCCTTGATAAGATTTGTTGGTCTAATTTCAATATCGTATTCCAGAATGGTGGAAATCCATTTTCCCCTTCTGCCATCTGGATTTGTTTGTGTGAGTATGTCCTTGACAACTGCACTAGGGACAAAAGCAATAATATGTGAGTGAAAAATATAAACCCTGAAATCTTTAATTGCCTTTACCAATGAAAATTCATGTTTTTCCATGATGTTGTATTTCAGCGATGCATCTCTCAATGCTCTGTTGAAAAAGGCAATTGGTTGTTCATGTCCTTCAGCATTCTTTTGCAACAACACAACTGCTATTGTATGATCAGATGCAAAAGAGAATATCATGAAATCTTTTGTAAAATCAGGACTTATTAAAATGGGTGTAGTTGTTAAAGCTTTCTTGACCTTAGTGAAAGAATCCTTTGCATCATTATGCCATTTAATTTTAGTATCCTTCTTTAACATGTTTGTTATTGCTTTTAAGATTTCAGCCAAATTTGATATAAATCTCTGAAGGAAGTTTATTTTTCCAATAAAGGATTAGACCTCTTTCTTGTTCCTAGGGTGATCTATCTTCAATATTTCTTCTACTCTGCTAGGGTCAATTTTTATATCATCCTTTGAGATGATATGTCCTAGCAATTTTCCCTCTTCTAAGCCACATAACATTTTCTTAGGATTAAGAGAGATACAAATTTTATACATTTTTTGAGAAGTCTCCTTAAATGGATTAAATGTTCCTCATTTGTCTTTGAGAAGACAATGATATCATCTAAATAAATGACTATAAAGTTACCCAATTCATCTGCAAAGGAAAAATTCATTGCTCTTTGGAATGTAGCCCCACCATTCATCAAACCGAAAGGAATTTTCACATACATGAAAGTGCCCCAGTGTGTTGTAAATTTTGTTTTCTCTTGGTCATCGGGATGTACTATAACCTGGTTATAACCATAAAATCCATATAATAAAGAAATTCTTGCTGATCCAACTACCTTTTGTAGGATTTGGTCCAAGTTTGGGCAAACGATAATTGTCTTTCATAGAAGCTTTATTGAGATTTCTAAAATCAATACATAGTCTAATCTCCCCAGTATTTTTCCTAGTAGGAACTAAGTTTGATACCCATTTTGAAAGCCGAGGGTACAATGATTTTGGCATTATACAATTTCTTAACTTCTTTCTCAACTAGGGGCAAAAGCATTGGGTTGATCCTTCTGAGTTTCTGTTTGAAAGGTTTATGGTCCTCTTTTATAGAAATTTTATGTTGTAAAATTTTGGTGTCATAGGACTTTAAATCCTCATAAGTCTAGGAAAATACATCTATGAATTCTTTGAAAAGCTCTATATACTTCGGCTTTACAGTTGAAGGCAAAGATTTGGACAATTTAACTATTCTAGGCTTTTCTTTGGTTCCTATGTTACATTCTTCTACACCGGCTCCATTAGGCTCTATTTTAGGTTTTTTAGCCACATCATTAAAATCAAATAATTCTTCTAAGGGAATTAACTCTCTAGGAAAATAATTATCCTTCAATTGCAAAATTTCTAACTCTTCTTGATCTTTATCTAATTTATTCAATTATACTTTATTGATTATTTTATGTACATTATTATCTGCATCACAATCTATGTCTATATTGGCACACTCGAATACATCCTTTGACTACAAATTTTTTTCAATTTGTTCATTATTACCAAAAACTTGCCAATACCTGCTATTATCTGGGATATCTACCCTATTTTTGACTTCAATTGTGTACTGGTAACTTGGGTGATAAGGCATTTTACACGTACTAGCTGAAGTATCCAGACCCTCAGCTATGATATTTTGATCTCTTGGAACTACGGATAACTCATACTCAACAAAACGTTCAAGGAAATCTAGAACCACATTCCTATAAGCCCTCAACCTTGGATGTTTAGCTGAATATTCCCCTTTGATTTATTTAATTATGAGTTCAAAATCTCCATGAAATGAAATTCTTTTAGCACCTAATTTTTTAAAAAGTTGCGATCCTAGGATTAAGGCTTCATGCTCAGCTATATTAATTCTACATTTAAATTTCAGTTTATATGAATTTCCTTCGATTTTTCTAGTTTGTGAATTGAAAACCCACACACATGCTCCTGATCCTTCCTTGCTTACAGCCCCATCAAAATCCATGTTCCATAAAGGCTCATTTTATTCATCTAGTTTTACAATGTCTATTTTGTTTTCTTTCATCTAACACAAATCAGTTTCTATTTTAGGGAGTTTTCCTTCTATATCTCCATCATTATACAAGATAAAAGAGTCTAGGTTTGAATGGATGAATACAAGGGATGGTTTTTCGGTTTATCTTGACTGCTAACCATGCATTTCATTAGGGTTTCTCTGTAAAGTCTCATAGGCTGACCAAAAATATGTATGGTAGCATAACTCATATCCATTTGCAGTGTTCCTTGTAGTTTCCCCCTCATGATCTAGAAAGTAGAATTCTATACTTTGGGGGTATGTCTTCCACTATGATATCCATGACTATGCTTCTGGCAGGAATTTGAGCTAGGGTGACACAAAGGTCTTTGATGAGACCAAGGCACCTCACCTTGCTGGAATCAAAAGAATACAAGTCTTTATATGGCCTAGTAATGTCAAGATTCAATTTCTCCATTATGGCTTGGGGCATTAAATTGTGCAAGGCACCAGAGTCAAGCATGGAATTGCGAAGAATTTTATCAAGCATATTGAGACTAACATAGAACATTTCCATCTCGGGGTTTACCTTCTACACCTGGACCAAACAACAGTTCAAGCTTGTCATCAGTGAGATTTATTATATATGTTCCTTCTCCTACCTTTAAGGCTTTCATTACTTGTGTCATGTATGCATTCTTATTCATCAGATCAGTGAGGGGGGTTGAAATCTTAACTTTAGCCAATTCATTTTCTATGCTAAAAGAGGTTAGTGGCTTCTCTATTTCCTTGATGTTTTGATATTATTTTTTAAGGTTTTCTCTTTGAGTATCTTATTTGGATTGACTAGAGGAAGGCACATATTTAGTTTGACTAGAAGAAGGGATATCAATCTAAGTTTTCTTTGGTTGATTATCAACAATATTTTTGGAAGGAGTATCAGATATTTTCTTAGGAGGAGCATCAACAGTTTTTATACTCTTGAGGTTATATTGCATATGCACTTCCATTATGGAATTCTGATATCCTTGCTTGTATTCTTCAAACTCTAATGGAATTGTTTCTGGTTGTGAAAGTAGAAATTGGTCTTGCACTTTTTTAGTCAAAAGGATATAATAAATTTATGTCTCCCTAAACAAATTAATTTGGTTTTCCTCTGTATATTCTTCTAGTTCAACTTCTTCTTCGAAATAGTTTTCTTGAAAAAGTGGGCCCCTATGTTCACTTTGTTTTGTCAGAGGTGCATTTCTTCTGAGATTCTAATTTCTATTTTGAGAGTTTTCTTGGTTATCCCTATGAGTGGTTCTATCAACCACTATCATCCTCTCCATCATTATTTCCATGGTTTTGACTAGGTTGTCTATTTTTAAGTCTGATGAATAGGAGGAAGGTTCCTCCTTGATGGTAACCCTTATTTCAGTTTTAATATTGGTTTTTTTGACTAATAAATTAGCCTCTACTTTGACAGCATTACATTGCATTTCTTCAAGTGTGGTAGGGTCTCTTTCTCTTAATTGGTAGGCCATGTCAACATCAAATCCTTTAGGGAAATGAATGAGGGCTAACCATGGTGGGGGATTTATAGCAGCTGGAATGGCATTGTAGACTCAGTTAAACCTATCACAATATTCTTCAATAGTTTCATTAGGCCCTCTTTTTAGATTTTTATATTAATTTAAAAACTGGAGGAGATTCTTTTTAGTTTCCCATCTGTTGAGGAAAGAATGATGAAAGGAAACAAGATCGTTAATGGTATCCGTTGGTAAAGATTTAAACCATTTTATTGCCTCTCCATTAAGGATTTGGGAAAAAAGCCTCATATTCACATCATCTTCATCAACCTCCTAAAGGTCAAAGTAGTCATTAATTTTATCTACATTTTGTTGTGCAGTGAGGGCCCCAGTGCCATCAAACTAAGGAATCCTACTTTGATAGTCTTGAGGCATGTTATGTAATTGGGCAGGTAAAACTAGGGGAGAATATCAAGTTTCCATGACTGGTATATGGGGATGAAAAACAGATGAACCTGTGTGAGGTGTAGATGTGGAAGGGATTAAGACAGTTTGTATTACACTTTGTGATATTAATGGAGAGGTAGTGGAAATTGTTGAGGAGGTGGAACTAGTGGAAACGGGATGTAAATATTGTGTGATGGGAGAAGAAATAGAGAATGATAGGGATGAAATTTCAACTGATTGCTGGATGTAGGCTTTGTGGATAGCTTGATCTAGGTATTTCACTAGGTCTTCTAATTTTTCAAACTGTTGGAGAGCTTGTTTGTCAAAATCCTGGTCTACAGATTGATGTTCAAATATGTATGGCCTTAACATTGACTCATCAATGCCAATTTTAGTTGCACGACTTTCAAGCTTGGTTCTAAACAGACTAAGTTCAAAGGGTAGATCAAATTGAATATTTTATATGGTAACAAAATTCTCTGGAAAAGAATTGGCTATTGGCAGAGGATTATTACTCCCTTGAATTTTAATCAAGCTTTCATTCCTTATCAATTACTCAGGATTATATAGGATATTAGGAGGATTCAGATCTAGATGAGCTCTGGTATGAATTATTTTAGGAGCCAAATCTATATAGTATTTAATGCACAATTTCAAATATGTACAAATATTACAACCTAAAAAACATTTATTTTTTGGAAAATAAATCTTAAATGTGCTTAAATAAATGTTCTGAACCAGGGAAATGAATTTTCATGGTAGATATGCTCGTTCCCCAGTATAGTCACCAAGATGTTATAACTCCATAATTTTTGAGGTTGCAGAGTAAATCACAGAGGTAACCTTAGAACTACTTTGGAAACTGGGAATCTAGCCCTTCCAGATTCAGAGAGGGATCTCTCTTTATGATTTAGCTTTGTTTTACTAATGATATTAGGCTAGTTATAATGTTCGAGTTTGGATTTTTTGTGTTGTTGGGTTGAGATAATGGAATTAGGCCATTGGGAAATGGAGTCACATGTTTAGGTTGATCAAATGCAGGGTTTATAGGCTAAACATATAGGGAATGGTATGCAAGTTCATTTGATCCTTTAAGATCTATGGTATGGTGGACAAGAAAAAGATTCAATAATCTAACTAAAAGAAGAGAAATTAAGAATTTTGTTTTTAATTTTCATTAGAAAACATAGAAGTCAGATACAGAGTGTACTTTTAAACAAATTTTGTTCATACTCTTCTTAGAATAATTTAGATTTCAGAAACCCATATGTAAAAAAATGAAAAACATTTAACAAAGAAAGATGCACTTCACTAATGAAATTGACACAAGAATCTTGTAATGCTTTCGTTGTATTACTGAAATATGATCAATGATAGCTCTATGAGCTTGTTTACAACATAAGTCCTTTCTTCAAAACTAATCCCAACACTAATGCTTCGATTTTTGAAGTATTTATACAAAAATATTTACAAAATATCTTGATTCAAAAGATCATGATGGAATCATATTAATGTCTAAACTGATTACAAAATTAGAAAAAAATAATAGGAACCTTGAAACTGCTGAACGTTGGCCCTATTTTTGAGGAAGACTTTTTGTGCTTGGGCCTCAAAATCTACCATGCTTTTTTGCTGTGTTATCCAGTTACGGATTACTATAGTAATTCACACAATTTCTCCAACATATATTCACTTGGGATTGAAAACTTAATCAATTTCTTGTAGCTTTCATCCACATCTGTGTATTTATGAAAGGTTGGCTTGATGAAAAATAGGTGCCTAACCTCATGACTGATAAATAAATCAAAATCTAAGACCTCCATGAATGACTTCCCTGTGATATGCCCTTTGATCCTTACAAACTTTGATTTGTATTGGGGCCTCCTGATTAATCTGCCTTGGTACTCTTTTAGGCTCATGAGCTTATTCTCTGTATTAATCAACTTTGGCAGACCTTTCCTATTCAACGCCTACAACTTCTTGTGGAGTCTGTTTATGTTGGTTTTTAAGTTCTGACATTTTTGATCTAATTGATTCATAAGAGTCCTTTTAGTCTGAATCCTTTTCACCTCCAGGATGGAATCTGTTCTATCCTGAATTCCCAGCTCATGTAGTTCTTCTCTGTTCTTGGAGTTTAGAAATTTTATGATGGTTGTAGCATCCCCAAGTTTTTTCCCCAAGTCTATTTTAGTCTGCCTGATTACCTCTTGGGATTTTTTCACTAACTCCTGCTGTTCGAAAATGATATTTATAGAAGGCCATATCTCTATGATGGCTTCACTGATTTATGTCCCAATATGTTCTCTGGCTTGGGCTAGACTATGACCCATAACTGATTCACTATGCAACTTCTCAATTTTTAGATTTGACTGATGGGCTTTCTGCAACTTTGCCACATAAGAATTATCAATTTTTAACTTCTATTTTGACATTGTCTTAAGATGACCTTTTAGCTTAGCAATTTCATTCTCATTGATAGTTAGACTATCCATGGAACTAACCAATTCAATTGTTGAATTTGCTGTAGTCGTTGATGTAGATGCAGATGCCCTTGTAGTTGTGGCCATTGCAATTGGAAATGTTGTAAGAGGAACTATGGCCAATTGTTGCACCTGCTCTTTTTCTTTGAGAAGTTTCTCTAACTCTATCTCCATGCCTCTGATTTGGCTATTTAGCTCGATGACTATCCTAAATATATCCTCTTTCTTCTTCTCATTCTCTCCTCACTCCTTGGCATGTGGATCCTCTATAGTAGGCAACTTTAATTTTTTTCTCAAGGTTGCTACGTCAGCATCCTTTTGCTTCATAATTTCTTTAGTTCCCTTGATATCTTTGGGATTATATCCCAACTTGATCACCATTCATCTAGTGACTTGATTCTATTATCCTTGGCTAAGGATGAAACCTTCTCTAACTTGAGTTGGGACTTTACATTATTTAGTAACACCTGTAATTTATAGGTAGACATGGAAGTGTTAGTGAGTGTGGAATACATCATCTCACTTGTTTGTTTATGTAGGTCCATTTGGTCTATGGGATGAATATGTTGTGCATAAAAAGTGAACACAAATTCCTTGTATTCTGTAGGTGACTTTGGAGCTGGTACTTTGGCTTTGATAAATGTTATCTTCATTTTCCCCTTCTCTGAGTTGAATTTTGATAGTAATCTGTCTTGAGATATAACTGTTTGTTTCCAGAACTGCTTATAAGTGGAGGCTTTTAGCATTGCATTCCTTTGCTTACTTTCCTTGTATTTGGCAAAAATGTTGGGCTCAACAATGTCTAGAGCCAAATCGAATGTCTTTGGTGTCTCTGAAGGACCTCTGGAAGTAGATGAAGAGGGTGATCCTATGAAAATATCCTCCTCTGTGTTAGACACATGAGGACCTATCTTTACAATAGTATGTTGTTCTTCTGTGTCCTGAAAACCATTTGAAGAGTTGGTTTTTTTCTTCTTTGTATAAACTAGGAAATCCTTTGCTCCTATTTCTATCACCAAGGAAGATTCTTCTTCTCTTCCTCTCTTTTCCTTCTTTTATTTAGATATGAGCGTTTGAGTGGTTGTAGTAGAGAGAACCTGCTCCGCTGCCTCCTATAGTGTGTTTTCCACCCATTGAGTTTGGTTCATGTATTGCTCAATTTCTGGTCGAGTATGTGAATAAGGTGTGGTCTTTTGCTCCACCCTTAGATTTTAGATCAAGCCAAAAGGGTCATAAGACGAGGTGAAACTCAATTTAAAGTTCATGTGCTTCAGCAAAAAATTGACTTCCTTCCTAGATGATCTGGTATTGCAGACAAAAGGTCCTACTTTGGCTTTAATCTTGAATTGGGCCTTCTTCTTGGCTTCCACGAAATGTAGATCATCCATGTGAATCATCTACCAAATTTACTATAATGAGAAAACTCTCATAGGCATAATTTTGGATAGTTTGTAGGGTCTAGTAAGATACCAGTGCCTTGTCTTTACTTTAACACTGAGATGTAGAATCTTTTGAATGTCTTCACATATCCTAGGATCCACATCACTATGTAAAATACATACTACTGTGTCTAAGAACTGGTTCACAAAGTCTGTGAAAAATAATTCTGTGGAATTCCTTCTCACCAAGGATGTCCATTGTATGACTAATTGAGCATTTCCCTACTCATCCATCTTCACCAAGGTTAAAGGGAATCTGTCTGCTTGTTGATAAATAAACATGTACACTAAAACATAAGATTATTTGAAGCTCCCTCTATACTAAATTTGACAAACTGATCATGCATAGCCTTTGCAATAAACTAGCTATAATTAAACATGATTAGTTTCTCACCAGTGGTGAAAATTGACAAGAATCCAACAATGGCCTCATCAACCCACTGGTCAAAATGATAACTAAGAATGTAAGAGATGATGGAAATAATCTGCTTGGTTCCCTCAGGGAACATGGAAGATGAATATGGAGGATTGGTTTTTGGTAATTGGGCATCTTCAGGCAGAAAAACTTCAAATATCTTGGCTCTTTGGGGAAAAGTTAAATTCTTGTAGAGCTCTGTGAGAGAGTCTACTGACAGTGGCTTAGATGACTCTGGGATTGTTACCAAGAGAATTTGGGCAATGGCTTCAGCTGTGATATTTATCAAAACTTCACCATTGCAACTTACGATAGCTCTCTGAGAGGGGACATAACTCAATTGACACCAGGAAACTAACTCAGGGAAAAAATGGGTCTGTGGGAACATGAACTGAGGTAGGGTAGACTCCCACAGATTAATTTCATCACTTTGGTCTAGGAATTTATATTTTAACCAACTATGAAGTTTGAACAAGTCAAATTCACATTTGGTTCAAAAAAATTTATAATGTAGGTCCAATAAGGGTACATGATCTAAGTCTACAAGTGGGGGCAGCATGGTGTTCTCTTCTGGTTTCTTTTCCTTGTCTTTGGGGAGCTTCATTTTAGGTCACATGATGAATTTTTTGAGATGAGGAAAGGTCATGGGTTACTTGGAGTAGGAAAATGACAGAGGAATGTCGAACTGGATCCCTGATGACAGTTTGAAACCGTAATGGCTAGGAAATTTAACTAGTCGTTGTTGTGGCTGAAGAATCTGTAATAGGATGTTGATAATATGACATGATGAAGGAAAGAAATTTTATGGTTTCAAATTGTTTATATAGAATGATTTTCCCAATTAATCATTAATACTTTACCATTAACGGGGAGAAATTCCATTTAACAGGGAGCGGAAGGGAGTTAATGCAGTAATGACTTATTGACATGGCAAGAGAGGCACCAAATTGCAGCATAGGATTGGGAGGAAGTGAGTCACCGAGTTAAGTTTAACGGTAGGGAATAGTCATGGGAGTGGGGTTTGCGAGGGTGAGGTGGAAGAGAGCGCGTGGAGGGAAGGTGTGCTGAGGTGGTAAGTATGGTGGGGTCAGATATATGTCGTGCTATGTAGGGCTGATGGAAGGTGGGTATTGGAGGTCCACGTGGAGGGTGTTGAGTGGAAGTGGAAGCGGTGGGAGTCAACACCGGAAGAATTTTCCGGGGGGAGGTGCGATGAGAGGAAAGTGAGGGGGGATGCGAAAATCCGAAAGGGCAGCATGCAGTAGGAGATTCGAATCCCCCCTCCCCCCCCCATGGAAAAAGAAAAGTTGAGCTTGAGGGGGTCTGAAAACATTCCCCCACTGTTGATTCGGGCGGGAGGCAATTTGAGCCATCAATTTTATTCTAAAGTGGAAACTTAGGCTAAATACATATTCCCAAACATTATTGCAAGCACATTAAAGCACAATTAACCTTTACTTAAGGTAAAGTTAATCAAAAACTAATTTTTTCCTAAAAAATATTTAGAAACAATTCAATGTTGCATTTGAACTAGCATAGCACATTTTTTCTGATTTTTTCCTATCGATTAATCATGATTAAACAAAGTGATTAATTTATTCACTAATCTAACCTATTGTATTCCTATTCTACTCACGATTAAACAATGTGATTAGCCCAAATTATTTTTGATTTTCCTATTTACCAAGTGGCATTTAAACAAGCTACACACTTTATTCAAAATTTCTAAATGTAAACTGATGCAATACTGATTTTTCTTGGTGGCATTTAGATTTTCTCATCTAGGGGGACATTTTCACACATTTTTTTTGTTTTGTTTTTCTTTTCTTTTCTTTCATTTCTTTCTTTATTCTATTTTTCCGTCCCCTACAATTTTTTTTCTTTATATATATATATATATATATATATATATATATATATATATATATTCTTTTGGAAATAAATTTCAAACATGAAACATTATTTACATTTTTCAAATATAAAATTGTCAAGTAAAAATAACTCCTCCTACGAAATATAGGATACTAATACTAGTTATGACAATGTGCTTGAGTTTCTTTTTTTTCCTTTATTTTTTTTTAAGTAAAGGGTATTTGCATTACATAAATATTACAAAAAGTACAGCCTTCGGATCCATAGAGCGCAACATATACTGGCTATGAACATGGGCTAAAGAGTAAAAAACATATAATACAGACATATGTGGGGAGGTTCCTTCTCCAGAGGGAGAAACCATAAAGCCTCCCTGTGAATACAATCCAACAAAATTTGCAAAATCATGATAGACATGCCAACAAAACCTTGATAGACTAGAAAATGAAGAGAAGAAGCTGGAGAAGTAGTCAGGCTAACGTGAATGACTAGCAATGAAAACATAATGCAAAACAATTAGCCAAGGTACATTGAGAGAACACATGATGCAGTCAAAATGTTCATCATTGTGCCTATGCCAAGGAGGGTGAGGAGGTTGGCCTTGCCCACTCCCTCCTCTCCTAGGCATTCCTTGCTCTCAGACCATATTCACAAAGAAACATAATACAAAGGTATGAAACGGAGTAGAGAAACCACCTTCACTCAACTAATGGAATTTATGTATAGGTTTAGAATTTCCATTGACTTAATGAGGGATGAAGAGCTGCAGATGCCAAGTGGAGAAGACATGCCCTTAATGTGCTTTAATTTCTAAAGGGGGGTGTACTTGACACCACCCACTCTCTCACTTCTTGAGACATTGCGGGAAGTGGGCCTAATGCATCACCAAAATCCCACACAAGGATTATGTACCATCTTTATTAAGTTGCATGGAGGTCTGGATCATCCAAAATTCCACTTGGATCCAGGGGGATGAAGTGTTTGAGTTTATGTTGGTTAAATTCATTAATTTTCAAATCATTTTAGTAAGCATGATTTCATGATCAAGAGACAATGTTTATGATGTAACTTATAATTGCATCTTCCATTTCTTTTAAACATATCTTTGGAATATTTAGAACTTGTTAGTCTTGTGTGCATCAATGTAGGCTTTCTTTAAAAGAAATAACACTTTTCTTAGTTTGATGTTGGAGTAGTGAGGATACTACACTCCATGGAAGTTTGACCTATGTTTTTTGTGGGGAATGGGGAGATTGATATACCATAGGAAATTATATGGCAGTGGTTATGAAATCATGTAACTTAAGTTTATGGTTATCCCCACAATAATTTTGATGTACATATTTCATTTAGTGACTTCATCTTATATATGTGGTATATTTAACTTGGCATTAATCTTAATAAAGCATATTTTCTTTAAAAATAAAGAAAATTATATGGTTGTATATTGATATCTATTAATCAATGCCTCCCTTTTCCTTTCTAAAAAGTCTATTGTCACTCTTTTTAGGGTAATAATGGGGATATGAAGGACCCACTAGAGTAATAATGTAGTTACAATGACCATTCAATGTAAACTAGACTAAGCCCACTATGTTTATTATTATACACTAGTTAGTTAGGATTAAATAAAAATATTATGGCCTAATTGAGGAAGACCCACTAGATAGTTAGTTGACTATATCTCTAGGTCTCCGAGTGCCTTATGGAGTAGAGAAGAGTTATTCTTACGATGACTATGACCACTAGCATCGCAAAACAACACATTTTGTTAGTCTTACGATGATTACGACTTGTCTCCATTATGATGAATTCTAACAATGATCACATATAAATGACCCATTGTTTGTCTACCGACACGCACTTTTCCATCGCTCTTTCGACATTTATGCCTGGGAGTGTCACTAGAGCTACATGGATTTCCATCGGTCTTCCAACAAACTATTTTGTCTAAGTAGCCTTTCATAAATAAACTAATTACATTTATCACCAATCGTATGACACCATAAGAGTCCATTTTTAATAGTGTATAGATATTGTTCCCTTAAGTTATGGGGTGTGAGTCGACTTCAACGGTTCCCAAGTCAACATTGTACATTTTGTACTTATTTTTAAAAAGTGACACCCTATTTGATTAGGGGTAATTATTTCCAATAAGATTTCGTATTAGCTGGTCAAATTACAAAAAACCAAAAATTATACATGATGGCCTACCTAGTGATGGAAATAGTCTCATGCAACATATTCCACCGATTCACCTACAAGAATAACATGACCTAGATATAGAACCAACTCAGTCTTGGTATATTATCTTGTGGAATCACAAATTTCCATTTCATTTTTATCAAGTCTAGGATTATTTTATCCACAAGTTCAACTATATGGTAACAAGGCAAGAGCCAAAAATAATTTCTATTGAAGCAGTGAGGTTTCCTATAGGAAAAAGGATATATAAGGAGTGAGAGGATAATACTCTCATCAAGATATATGGATATCAATGGAAATGCTTACTACTCCTTATTTTTTCTTGACATATACTTTGATGTTGAACTATGCAGACAATATCACTCTTGGTTTATTCTATTCAATAGAAAAAAGAAAACACAATTTATTACACTTCCTTTTATTGTAAGAGAGACTAGAATAACAAGTTATTACCATTTTTATTTTTTTTCTAAATTATTGAAATCCTTTAATTTAATTAAAGCTAAATCCATCCAAGGATTCGACCCGAAAAGCACTTTTTCTAGTCACTTGGCATCCATGAGGTATGCCAATTTATTCATAAGGATCTCAGAAGGAAGTGGAGAGAACCAATTTGGAACTTCTAAAACACCTACTTTGGTTGATAATTTTGAACAAAATCAAGTCCCAATTCCAAAGGAAGGATGGAGCAAAGGGGGAAAAGGTCCTCAAGCTCTCATCCTACTCAGGAACCACAAACTGGTTGAAGTTCATCTTTTGCATTGAGGAGAAAAGCAACAATTTCTATAAAAGGAGACAACAACGACCAACACTATGGTGATGATTATAGAGAAGATCCACCCCCTTGTGATTCTCTTGAAAAATCACATGTGGTTTCATCACTCGAAAGTAAAATCTCAAGTAAAAAGGGCTAGAGAATGTAGAAGGACCTGTGGACATGGAAGTAGATAGTATTGCAATACTAAAATTGGTAATGAAATGAATGGTTGAAGCCCAAAAACTTGTTCAAGAACTGGCTACTAAAGATCCTATCTTATTTGAATACCAATCTTTAACCATGCAAGATACCCATTATGATAAATCTACAAATAATTTATGGTCTGAAAATTTGCAAATAAGAATGAAGAAGATAGTGAGTCAAATGAAGACTAAAATAGATGCTTTAGGAGTTAGACCTTTCGGACTCTTAAAACTACATGAAACTATAGGGGATCCTCTCTCTCATTCAGTAATAAAGAAACAAGTTTAGAATTTGACATTCAAGAAAATGATACATGAGCTTGAAGAAGCTCTTAGTCCTACAAACTTATTCATGACTCCATTGTCTATTCAAGCACTTGAAGTAGAAATTACACCTGACACACCCCAAAAATATTATAAAGGAAGCACAATTGTTAACAAGAATCAAAACTTATGTCGCTAAGAAGTGACTTGAAATTATAGAAGAAGCATGGAGAAATTTATCTCCATTTGAGAGATTTATCTCAAAGAATTAAATCATTTTTTGAATATTTATGAAGAGCCTTGAAAATGATTAACAATTTCCTAAAAATGATTTGTATACATTACTAGGCTTTCCTACTCCGAAGAGGATTAAGAAAATCAAAACAAGTTGATTTACTAAAATTAATATGCTCAAGGATGCTCTTGCTAAATGCTCAAGCATCAATGACAAAAAAAGCAACAATTTATTCAAAGTCGTTAAGATTGTTGATTATTTCAAATACTTCCAAATGATTATGGACTCCATGGTGGTCCCTAAACTTTGTGTTAAAATAAGAATTAGATGATATCAAAGTATCATTAAGGGTTTACTTTGACAATTTGGCCAATTTTTCAGAAGCCTTGATCAAGAAATGGTTGGTCATGTTTGTTAAAAACAACGACCAATTGGTGAATATCATGCAACTATTGTCAAATGCTAAAGACAGAGAATATTATATATTTAGTTAGAGAGTGAGTTGGGACATAACTATCCCACCTATGAAGGACTAGATCGAAAAATAGCTATGAATTGTTTGAATGAAGTCACTAACCCATAATAACTTTCTGAGAAATTAGGATAATGAATAATCAAGGAGCCAACTATATAAATTTCTTCTACAACAACCACAAAGAGAGAGAGGATTCATTCCACTTATGATCCTTCGACTGTTTTTATTTGAAGCCATTCCTTATTCTCTTCTTGACCTTTGATTATCCAACTTTATTGAACTATTATACTTTTTCTGAAGTCAATCTTTGATTGCATTTTCTGTATTTCTTCCAAGTACCTTTATTATTACTATTTGGTCTACAGGAGCCCCATCCTATTCCCTTAGGTATGAATACATTCTATATTATGTTTAAGTAACAAGAATTTTGTAATAATCCTTTTAATTATCTTTTAAATTTTTTGATAAATCTCCTCTTCATAATTCTTTATAAAATTTACACTGATAATTTTTCCATAAATTTAAATAACATCATGGCACTTTTGAAAAAACTTATTAAGAAAAACACAAAAAATATTTATCAACCTTATTTTATTAAATATAATATGATATTACATGTCAAATAGGGATCATAACTTGTTAAAATACCCACAAGGTATTTGTACGGTTGACAATAGGTCTTCCAATGTTATGTACCTATAAGAGATCTAATTTACTTATCCTCACAATATTCATGTTAAGGCTAGTGAGAAGATATGATTTGATCTGTCTTCTTTGAGTGGATATTTACTTATCCTCCCGATATTCATGGTAAGGCCAGTGAGAAGATATGATTTGATCCCTCCTCTTTGAGTGGCTATTGCATATGTCTAAATACCAAAACCCATCCTCATTGGATCAGCTAGGGTGGACCATTGACCACTGAAACTAACCCTCTACATAGTGTGGGTTCTCACCCAAACAAGGTCCAAGAGCTCAACTTAACAAAAACAAAACAATAATCCAAATGCATGCCTAAGGAGCAATCTCTCATCTCCTATAGTATTCATGGATTATTGAAATACCATGGGTGTTTTTCTTCTTTTATTAGAGTGACTTACAATATTCTTTTTCTTTATTCAAATTTTAATTAATTAATTCCCAACTACTGCATCATTATTTTTTAATTTGTAGCCTATGGGAATGACTTGGCTACTAAGCTAGACTTTGTTCCTAATACTTGTAAAATGAGACATTATAGTCCTCCCTTCCTGAAATTACTTGGCCCTAAGAAATTCTAACCTCAATAGTAGGATCCCAAATGAATCAAAAGAATCCTTGTTGCATCACTGAAATGGAATCTAGAATCTTCATGCTAGGACCAATTCCTAGTTCCTAAATTAATTTGAAGAAGGATCCTCTAAACTCATGTTGCATCAAGAGGACACTATCATCTATCGATTCTCATGCATCCTTCCTTCTAGTTGTGCTACCCTACTTGGTCAAGCCTTTCCATACGAGGGAATAATCCATGTGGATCCCATTGCCAAATAAGGAATTTATCATCCTCAATGCCTGAACACTTCAGCTACATTATACCCTTGGTTAGGAGTAATCTCTCATAAGTTTCCATTTGATAGGGTACTGAGTCATAATCTCCCTCCAGTCTAATTGCTAGGGGTCTCTATCATAATAGATTTCAAATGTTACCATAACACCTCTAGAGTGAATGACTTCCTAGAGAGTGTCTCTCAAACCAATCATTAACAATCACTGAGACATGCCACCATATTGACGTTATGATCTTCTGATTATAATTGGGATGTCAATATGCCAAAGTGCTATCTTCTGATTCTGCATCTTGATATACTTTCCATCTTTCTTGAACAACCTGCAAGCTTGGATTCCTACTTTACTATACCATCCATCCATCCCATGTGTCATCACCTTCTCTCTATGTGGGTTGAGCAATAATATGCAAGGTTGCTTATTACCCGCATTTCTACTCCAATGCAATTTTGAACTCAAAGAGCAACATGCCTTTCTTATTTACTTTTGAATATGCTTGATGTACATCTCATATCTTTCTCTTGCTGAAAATAACTCAAGATAATGTTCTTATCAGGAGTTTTAATTTCCGCTCAATATTAGGAAGCTTGAAATTTGTCTTGGCACTCCTGACCCTCCATTCTTCAAACTCATTGTCCTTCTTCAATATTGTGCCTTTTAGCCTCCTGAGTTTTTCCTTTATTTCTAAGAGGCCTTCTGCAAGACTATTAACCACTTCTTGAATGTGCTCCCATTGACTATCATGTGGAATCTCTTTAGGAACTATGGATGTCTTAATCTTTGTTTGCACTTCATTGATGGTGGGTCCATAAGGTGAATGCTCAATCATTTCACCAAATACTATCTTGTGAGCCATTGATGAGTCCCCTGGAAGAGATGATTCATGATCCTTCTGTTGCAAAATATATTTCCCCTTTTTCTAAAAACTATATCTCTCCTCAAGCCCCTAAAAAACTATAGATTTTTTGTACCTATTCAACTTACTCATCAGACCTTAAGTGTTAATGTTATTGTGATGTTCTTATTCTATGACATCTATAAATTATGAGGAATGTGCTTCACCAACTCTTTCTTCATTAATTGACATGTTTTCTTCTTGAGGTATGGTAGTCACTCCTTGCATCATAGTTCCATTTGATCCTTTTTCTTTAGCACCATTTGAATGCAAAAATTCATTTCCTTTACCAATTCTACCCAAGTGACCAGCTTCCCACCTTCCTTGTTGTGATGGAAAATTTTACTTCCTTCCCTTTTGGTTCTTAGCCCTATTGGAATAATGTGTAACTTGAAACCCAATTGAATTTAGATCTATTTCAATTAGTTTCCTTTTGAACCATTTAAGATTAAGATCAATCAATCTTTCTAAGATTTTATGAGCAACAGGTGAAACAACCTGCTCTTTTCTCCAAATATCCAACACCTTTGATTGCGGCTACTTGTAAATGGCATCATCATCACCTAAAATAAATGATAAAATATTTTGCATGCTATTTTTTACAATTCTCGGATGATATTCCCTAATGTTGGTGAGGAAATAGTGGAATATCTAGAAAAAAAATCACTATAATCTATATTGAGCATAATGGCACACATTTTGGTTTTGGCCACCATATCCAAGGCCTTGAGTTTCTTACCAAAGGTAGGGTCCTCAATATCATGTAATCCTTGGAAGATATTCACAGTAAACTATATTTCCCGTCTTAGAATGTCATCATTGTAGGGGGGAATAGGATAAATTATCCTGATGATCTCATAGAGGTAAGAAATAATTGTAAGTATTACCTCCATACAAGGATGTTCTATAAAATTGTGATAAACCAAGGAAAGTATTTATGGATTCACTACCCAACTTAATATCCTCCAATCAGACTGGGCTACTTTGGACAATCATGCATCTAACTTCTCCAATTTACAGAGGACATACCCTCTCTTCATAAAATTCAAATCTGACCCCAATCTGAACAACCAATTTCCTACTCACTTTATTTCTATATATCCCTCAACTACTTGTGTTGTAGAGTAATGCAAGCCCCTTTGGAGAAGGGTTTTTTGAATTTTCTTTCTCTTTGCTCCATAAGAGCATCACTGTCCAAAGAATCAGTTAATGTACTATTGAAATATTGTTGCATTCTTGTCAAGTTATTGATGGCATTGGTGATGCCTTCTAAGGCATTTTCATTCTATCATTCATGAAAAAAATTTCAAATTCCGCCTTTACAAATAGTCAACATGCCAATCCTTTTAATTTAATTCACATTTTTTAAATCAAATTTCTTCAAAAAATATCCAGACCTAATTTTGTCGAAAAAATTAAAAATTCTAACGATAATTGGACAACTGGTAAATCACAATGTTTTCATTGAAAAATGCCACTGTAGAAAACTCAATCTCTCCACCAATAAATTTAGTTATTGCAATAATTCAGCCTCTTGACAAATAAATTCAACCCAACAAGAGAAATTTGGTTGGGCAAGAGAAATTCGACACAAGAAGATAAATTTGATCCAACATAATAATTTCAACCCAATAAGCTAAATTTGGCACAACAAGACAAATTCAGCACAACAAGACAAATTCAACCCAACAAGAGAAATTTGGCACAAAAATATAAATTTGGGCCAACAAAATAATTTCAGCCCAACAAAATAAATTTGGCACGACAAGATAAATTTTATCCAAGAAGAGAAATCCTTCTTGGCAAGAGAAATTCAACACCAGAAGATAAATTCAACCCAATAAAATAAATTACTTCAGTGCAACCCTTTGTAATTCTATGCCATGGACCAAACATAACTTCTAGATAAAAATTGGTTAGGGTGTCAACTTGCATCAAAATTTCATGCTCCTATAACAAATGATAAACCTTCCACTACTAGTTCCCTTAGGGTGACATGAAAACCACCTCTAATACCACTTTAATAATCATTTTCATTATTTTTTTAAAAACTTTCGATAAATATTCTCTTCATAGTTATTTTAGAAAAATTACATAGATAAATTTTCCATAAATTCAAATAACACTGTGGTACTTTTGCAAAAACTTAGCAAGGAAAACACAAACAATATTTATCAACCTTATTTTATTAAATGAAATATAATATTACATGCCAAATATGGATCAAAACTTGTTAAAACACCTGTAAGATATATGTATGGTTAACAATATCTTCTCCATGCACTTGCAAGAGATCTAATTGACCTCTCCTCATGATATCCACATTAAGCCCAATGAGTGGATATGGTTTGATCCCTCATCTTTGAGTTGCTAGGGTATATGTCTCAATATTGAAACCCCTCCTCACTAGCTCAATTAGGGTGGACCACTAACCATTGAAACTAACCCTGTATATAATGTGGGATCCCGTCAAAACAAGCTCCATGAGCTCAACCCAACGACATCAAAAAAATAATCCAAATGCATGCCTAAGAAGTGAGCTCTCTTCTCCTTTAATAGTCATGGAATATAAAAATACGATGGGTGAATATTATGGGTCATCCGAATACAATGGGTATTTTTCTTCTTCATATTAGAGTGACTTATACTATTCTTTTACCTTAGTCAATTTTTAATTAATTAATCCTTGGTATTACATCATTAGTTTTTAATATGTAGTCTAAGGGAATGACTATGTTACTGAGCTAGATTCTGTTCCCAATGCTTGGAAAAAGGGACATTACAGATTTGTGGTTATGCTTTAAGTACTTGACTTTATTCTAAAACTTAAAGTCTATAAATTATATTTTTGACTCTCGTAGAGTGCTTGTTTCAGGAAGGCATGTCATTTTTTATTCTAAAAAATTAATTTTCAAATAAGAAGTAAGAGCCTCATGAATGTTTTCCTACACTCTTATGATTTTATATGTTTGAAATCATTTTATGGTTCTCTAAGTATTGGGACCAATACTTTCTGTTTTTGTCTATTTTAATTTTCTTCAAATATGTTTCCCCATGTATGTTTATGGATGACAATGTGGAATGAATTTGTTAGTACACAATTTATTTTGCTATCATTTCATTTTTACTTTGAAAAACACCTAGTCCACTTATAGGTGCATCTGTTGAATGCCTAATATTTAATATTTCAAGTTATATGCATACCATAGCATGATCAATAGAGGTGTACCAACTCTATAAAAACATATATGGAACCTAGAAATAAGGCCTAGGAGGTTGAATTTTCTCCCTATCAAGAAAAAATATCAATAGGTCTCTCGCAACTCATGACTCAAAATGATTTTGAATCGATTTTCCAATCTCATCACATCCATCCTAATGATCATACCCATTCATGTTCATATCATAGGAAAAAAATAGTAGAAAAGCTAGATAATGAAGGCTGACAACTCAAGCTACTCTGATTTGTATGCCCTCACATTCCTTTCCAAAAAATCCATTGAAGCATGAGTGATAAAACTTGGCCCATTCAATCATAACCCGTGGAGGAAATTTATAGACACCCTTGACCTGCTCTCTCATTCACATGACAACATGCCTTGTTAGAGATCAAAGGCTCAATAAGGCATGACTTATTACCAAGAATGTGGTCATTCAAGGGTGCAATGGTGGGTTGAGATTTTGGCTTAAGGGGGCCTGACCTAGGTTCAGAGTTATTCACGACAACCAACAAAACCCTAAATAATAGCCTTTTTCGGCAACAAACTGTGTAGTGCAGGCTGCAATCTCACCCAAAGCTGTATTGGGGGATGCTAGAACCATGTTTCTGCATCCAGAGACCTTGTGATGTGTATTCTGAAACCCTTGTAGCTTAGATCTGCCTTCACGTAGATTTATACCTTCCTATGGTCCATTATTGCAACTATATCCAATTGACCTCTAGATCTTCGTGAAGGGATAAGATTGTGCTTATCAAACATAAAAGAGGCAAATTCACGACTTTCGCTCAGTAAATAGCAACCCTAGATCTACCTTCGAGCAAATCTACCCATTTTGAATAGCTATAATAACATATCTATCTAATATTTTCGTGGAAACAGTTCAGTACACTTTTCATGCATAAGTATTAAATATCCAACAAATTTGTGCAGAGAATATACTTCAATTCATAGAAAATAACTTATAGAAAGAAGATAGATTAACTTAAGCATAATTAAATAACAATGCTCATATGCATTCAATTCAAGAAACACTCAACTGTGGACTTGCCAAGGTCTTCGTGGACTCAGCTGCAGGAGCCTTCCCCTTTCCTTTGAGTACAAACCAAACTTTCCTGTCTTAGTACCTTTCCATTTCAATTGATCTTCATCTAAAGTTATGTTCTCATAGGCTCACTATGACTCAAATATTTATAGCCTTTATATTACAATACCATGGCCTATGGCCTATGGGTGAGTCTCAAAACCATCCTATCACCTACCAATACAAGGGGCTAAAGTCGCTTTGAATCTTACTTAATTTCATGCACCACTTCCACATTTTGCAGAGACTTTACATTATTTACAAATTATAACCCAAAAATTACTTAAAGTGTCAAAAATTGACCCTAGGGACCCTATCCCAACATGAGAGCTTGGCATTGAGATACAATTAGCTTACCCCCCAACCAGTTCAAGAGGAAATTTCTCAATCAAAATGTGAGATATCTAAATAAAGGCACACGTAAAGTAATATAGAGGTTTTGGATGAGGTGATAGAATAGGTTATGGATGCAAGCCACACTAGGGGACACTACAACCAATTCATGTACATTGTGGATATATATTTCCATTTGAAATTTCTTCTTAGAAGAGTTTTAGTTCATAGCAATTAAATCAAAGAGGACATCCTCCTAACCCTAAATGAGATGAAAAGCCACATGATATCAATGGATTAAAGGCTTAAATGTTTAGAGAAGCAATTGAGAATCCCTATTGATCCTGACTACTCCCCAGGCAACATCAAGGATCCCATTCTAGTCGAAGACAACGATTTTGATAATTCAGGTTGAACGTCTTGTGGAAATTTTTTCTTTTCTATTTTTATGTTTAAGTTCTATAACTTTTTGATAAAAAATGGCCCTAGGGGCCTGACAAACAATCATAGTATTTTTTTTCTATGACTCTAATCAAAATCTTTCTTTTGAGATAATGAAACAATTGAAGTTCTATATTTGGTATGATGTCCCCAATAGAAAATCAGAACAAACTTCTAAAGGCATGCATATACATCTCTGACTTGGAGGAATAATTTTTTTTCTTAAAAAAAACTATAAAAATAAAAAAGATAAATTTGATAGTTCCCCACATTTAATCCTTTAAAACATTTACCTTTTCTCTCTCTCTCTCTCTCTCTCTCTCTCTCTCTATATATATATATATATATATATATAATTTATCATTTTCTAATAAAATTATTTAAAAATAATAATGTTCAATTTTGAAAAAAATAATAATAATTTTATTGTTAATAAAGGACAATATTTTAAGTTAATATATTTAAGTACTCTAGATGGAGTGATTATTGGGGGGTTGCAGTTTCCATCGCCCCACCTAGAAAATGGGTTGAGGCACGTGGAAACATGCCCTTAAGGAAGTTTATGCGACATGCATAAGTGTATTATTACCCACCATCTATGATGGTAAGACAACATCACTATTGAGGGAGACGAATTGACAAGGCTCATGTGAAGAGTGAGTGAAGAAAGTTAAAAACCATGCAGGCTCATCAATGAACATTTGTATGGAAGAAGGAGGTAAAGGATGGTATGTAGGCCCTAGCGGAACAATGGAATGGTAGAGTGAATTGGAACAAGAGTTGCTTGAAGGAGGTGTGAAATTTTGTATGGGTGGACATAACCATGGAGTCCAAGATACATTTGACTCTACAAGAGGTTATCTCCTAGGCTGAAATTCAGTATGCCTAGAGTATCTGGTAAAAGGGTAACATTGTCTTCCATTCCTGTTTTGGTAATTTTCCATTAACTTGTTTCAATGGTGTAAGTCTTGGTAGTGAATTGGGTATGATCTATTATTAGAAGTATACACATCATATTCTTTGGTTAGCTCATTTGGATTTTTCCTTTTATATCCTTGGGGATTGGCTCTCCGCGCTTGAACCCAGGGTCTTTTCCACTGATGGCACTTTCGTGCCAACAAATGGTTTCGTTACCAGGACCTAAAGTTACAAGAACTGGTTTGGAACATGGTGTCGAGGATATTCAAGAAAGAGATTAGGGATTGGTGGAATCACAAAATAGATATGTTTATAACAGAGCAAGATATCCACAAGAATCAACCAATCGACAAGGTGAGTGAAGGGATTGTATATGTTGATGGTACCAATGACCAATATGAAATATTCTGGTGCAAGTTCCCAGAAGACTTGTACAATTGGTTAAGAATGCTGAAAGGGTAGAATCAGTCAAGGGGGTTGACGTCAGTTCACCACATTTGGACTTCCTCAGATCTCATATTTCTTCAGCAGTTAGACAATGATCTAACCAGAGCAGTCGATTTTTGGGTAAAGACTACGGTGGAAGGATATATAGTCGAGTTTTCCGCCGAAAGTTATCAATCCTTCTCAAAGGCAGAAGCAATATTTGGGTCTGGATTAAGAGGAAGGTTGATGAGGGAAGTGTCGTTGTGGATTAAGATGTTTATGGTAGAAGAAGGACTACTACCCTCACCCACCACGGAAATGGTAGCGTAAAACCCCAGTACTGGGGGAGGGACCTAAGGGGAGAATGCTATTGGTTGGGGAATAGAGATGTTGTTTAAGGGATGGATGTAGAAGGTTTGAAGAAAGATAGAGATGTTAGAGAATAGAGGAGAGCACTGCTAGCTAATAAGTGGCAGGAAAGAATGGTTTAGACTTTGAAGAAAAGAAAGATGGGACCCCACCAAGTAGGAGCGGTGCCGGGAAAATCCCAAGAGGAAGGGGGAGAGAAAGAAGATGCAAATCAGAGCAAGAC
Source organism: Pinus tabuliformis (assembly GCA_031772625.1). Lineage (NCBI taxonomy): Eukaryota > Viridiplantae > Streptophyta > Pinopsida > Pinales > Pinaceae > Pinus > Pinus tabuliformis. Next base: position 840,292,334 of record CM062817.1, on the reverse strand, counting down.
TGGAAACAAGAGGTATAAGAGCCAGGAGGATGAAAAATATCCTTCCTTACAGGTTGCAGGAGGGATAGTGCAGGAGAAAATGTCAAGTGGGTATGAAGAGGAAGAGGAGAGAGAAGAAGACATGGGCAACATCATGGGAGGATTATTTTCTGAAGGAGAAGCATCCATTAGGAGTCAGCAGCAACACCCCCAAGATACAGGTAGCATCCCTCCAGACCTTCCCCTGGTACCTTACTACAATCCGGAGAATTTTTTTATTAAATTAGCCAAGGAAATACGGGTACATAGTGTGCGCGAGAAATATAATGCCAATTTTAATATTGGAAGTAACAAGGGAACCAATAGTATTAGTAACTTGGGACTGCAAGGATCCCAACAACCAGGGAACAAAGTGTTTGTGTTACTATCTCATACCCAAGTAAACATGGCAGAATCTTTTACTAGATATCCAGAGTTTCTGGGGAGGGGAAACGAAGATGTGGAACAACACTGATATCTTTGTGAGGCTATTTGGAGAGCATGTCAAACTCCAGACAATGTTAGGACAATGGAGTTCTAGACCATGCTGAGGGAGAGAGATCTGCATTGGTTTATAGAATGGGCGAGACAAAACCAAAACCCCACGATAGATGATATCAAGAGAGGATTCGTGCTGGAATTCAAAGTACCTCAGACCGACCAGCAAGGGCTATCAGAAATATGGGAGATCAAGCAGAAGGAAGGCAAAATTGCTTGGCAAATCATGCAAAGGTTTAAGGATGCCACTGATAAGTTGAGTTACACTCTAGACCAGAATCACTAGTGGGACTTGTTCATCAAGGCGCTCCTGCCCCTCACTAGAATGCCACTAACACAACAGAAAATTAGAACTCTCTAAGATGCTTTGGAGAAAGCATCATGCATAGAGGCCATGGTTAGATATCCTCATCAATATCGAGGAGCGACGAGTTTGGAGGATCCGTCAATCATGGGCCTTTAGAATCAAATCGCAACTTTAATGGAGAAACTGAATGATCTTCAACTAGTGCGACCAGCCAGATCCAACGTATGGTGCACACACTGCATGGTGGAAGGACATGTCACGAAAGAGTGCCTAAGGTTGTGAGGAATTAACCATCCGGGGGGGTTTCAGGATCATTAGGGACCCCACCAACTATGGGAGTTGTGTAGTAGGAGCGCCAGGAGTTTTTCTCGGACGAAATTACCAAGACTATTGCAAGATCTATAGATTGTATGGACATATGTCGTGGATGTACCCGATACTGCAGAAGTAATCCAACGTCCCTAATAAAAACTACTGTGAGTTTTATGCATCCACAACACATCATGCTGACCAGTGTCGAGCACTGGATGCTCTAGCAGAATGATTGGACAGGTCGACGTTCAGGATTAATGAGTCAAACCAGGGAGGACAAGGAGGAAATGGGAGAGGAGGAAGAACGGGAGGGAGAGGCCCTGTAAGGTGTTACAACTATGATCAGGAAGGCCATGTCACTAGGGAATGCTCACTCCCTAGGAGACCATGGTGCTCACAATGCAGGATTAATACTCATGCCACAGAGGATTGCCCAGAACTCATTGCAAAGTGGGAGGAAAGGACAAGACAGAGGGGGGCTAACCTAGTTAATGCAGAACCTCATACCAATGACAATCTTCCCACAACCAATATTAGTATAGTTACAAGAGGAGGAAAGAAAACGTGGGAGGATCGTAATACGACATACCTACCCTTGATTGTTAGAGCAACATCTCGAAATAAAGCATATTAGCCTGAGCACCAAAAGCAGTATTATCACAAAGCAGCTAAGTTGTTCGAGGGGATGACCAAGATGAAGGAAGACAAAAGACAGAATGGCCATGTGCTTGATCACAACTAGCCGATTGAAGAATGGTTTAAATTATTCCTGCAGATTGTCGAAGATGAATACATGTTAAAGGAGTTACAGAAAAGTTTAAAGGCTGCATTATCAGTGGAGGAATGTGAGGCAGAACGATCACCCGTCAACCTACCAGAAAATCATTCCAAAAGAGTGAGATGAAACAAGAAGAGAAGCAGAAAGGAATTCTGAATTAATGCTTAAGTTGCAGGATTCCAGATCAGGGACATGATGCTAGACCTGGGATCGGATGTAAACATCCTGCCTAGGAAAACATGGGAGGAAATGGGGAAGCCACAACTAAAATACTCACCGATTCAACTAAGAATGGTGAACCAGTATTGTATACTACCCATTGGAAGGATAGAAAATGTAGAAGTATATGTGGCAGGGGTGAAGATGCACACTGAATTCGAGGTGATCGATATAATGGGAGATAAGGACCCATACCCAACGCTCCTTGGGATCGACTGGGCCTATGAAAACTATGTTTTCATCAACCTAAAGAAAGAGATGATGATTTTCAAAGCAGAAGGAATGACGGTGATCCAACCGTTGGACCCTTATCAAGGACCCAAGTTCACAGAACCTGTAGATGACATGGATGAACTAGGAATGCTAGACCAACTATACACATTAACAGTGGGAAAAATGGAAGATTACATAAATCCTACTATAGGAGGATCCATCAGCTAGAGAATTATTCAAAGCTCAGAGACTAGTTCAGAAGTTGCATGGGATGCATCGCAGCAAGGAGGATATGAACTAAACACTAGACGTTGCGCAACGATAAGCCGAGTAAATTGGATAGGAATAGAGATAAGAGACTATCCCAAGTACTACGACATTGAATTGGTGGACATCTTCTTGAGCAAGGTAGATGGAGAAATGAAGGAAGATCAAAAGATTCCTTTTCTTGATATCGCTCTCATGGCAACACCGGCAAGATGGTGGAGAACACACCGCAACGCACTGCGAAACTAGGAAACCATAAGCAAACCATGAGAGAAATATTTGCCTAGGATGAAGATCAGCCATAGGATAATATGAAGTACAAAGGGAATTCAAGCCTTGAGAAGCACATCGAGGCCTGCATAAAAGACTGGAAAACCCAGGGAATACCAAAGGATTTGTGGCTACATATATTCATACATACCCTATGAACTATTCTCTGAGCTTGGTACATATAGGAGGAACTTTTGTTAGCATCTTTTCATTCAGAGGTAACAATGAATGCATGACCGAGACACTCCATGCGATAAAAAGGGTTTTGTTTGCCCCAGGACAATTAGTTGAAGGTTGTCCTGACGAAAGCTCTCTACAATGTCTGTATGACATGGATTCTCCAAAATATGTGACCTGCAACAAGGTGGATGCAGAACCAGAAGAGGATGGGTTAGATAGATTAAGACACCTGACCTTCGAGGAAATAGAAGGAGAGACATTTGGGAGAGTCCTTCAAGAGAAGGTTCTCACCTTCTACCGATGAAGCTTAGCAAACAAAATGTTGGGATAGAAGATAAACCAAAAATATCGTCTGTAAGAGATTACTTGGATGAACAGACCACAAAAGAAATTTTTGACCTATTACAAGAGTACCATGACTTGTTTCCAGCTTCAGTAGTAGAGTTGAAGGGGATAAAAGGAGACATATGGGAGATGAAGATTGTTCTAAGGTCGGATGCTCATCCAGTAAAGCATAGAATATAGACTGAACCCAAGCGTGAAGGAGAAGGTTAAGAAGAAAATCGACAAAATGTTGGAAGTAGGGATTATATTTCCGGTAGATGAAGCTGAGTGGATAAGTCTGATAGTCATACAAAACAAGAAGGATGCAACAAAAATCAGAGTATGCACCGATTACAGAAGTCTCAACAATGCATGTTTACATGACCCATTCCCGACACCTTTCAGTGATGAGGTCCTGGACAATGTAGCGGGTAATGAAGCATATTTGTTTACAAATGGATTCTCGGGCTACCATCAAGTTCAAATATCCGAGGAGGATAAAAGGAAAACAACATTCACTACCGAATGGGGGTCATATGCATACAACGTAATGCCCTTCAGATTGAAGAATGCACCAACGGTCTTCTCAAGGATTGTCATTGCTGCATTCCGAGACTACATTCACAGGTTTCTAGAGGTGTACATGGATGGATGGACAGTATATAGCCTACTAAAGAATCACAACATCTTACTAAGGGTTATGTTTGAAAGGTGCTGACGACTATAAATTTCCTTAAACTTCAAGAAGTGTATTTTCATGGCCCCGTTTGGAACACTATTAGGCCATACCAACTGCAAGGATGGAGTATGTGTAGACCCAACGAAGTTTGCGGCAATTGTCAACATGGAACCGTCGCACAACATGAAACAACTAAGGTCCACCCTAGGCCATATGGGGTATTACCAACGCTTCATCAGGAATTATGCGTTAATCACAACCCTGACAGAAAAATTACTAAAAAGGACGGAAGAGTTCATTTGGACTGACGACTGTCAAATAGCATTGAATATATTGAAAGAAAAATTGGTAAGTGCCTTGATACTTGTCTATCTAGATTGGAACAAAATGTTTTATGTACACATTGATGCGTCAGGGATAGTGCTAGGAGTAGTCTTAGCACAACTAGGGGAGAGAAATATGAACCACCCGATGTATTACACCAACAGAAAGCTGTCAACTGCGGAGAGGAATTATACGACAACTAAGAGGGAGGCCTTGGCCATGGTTTATTCTCTCCAAAATTTCAGGCATTACTTACTAGGGGCACCATTCAAATTCTTCATAGACCATTCCACACTAAAATAGTTAGTAAACAAACCAGTACTAGAAGGTAGAATATGCCGATGGTTATTTTTGTTCCAGCAATTTACTTTCGAGTTGGTCATAAAACCTGACAGACTGAATGTGGGGCCAAACCACTTGTCACGACTAGAGACAGGAGAGAATGAGGGAGCATTGGATGATCGACTGCCCGATGTCGGCTTATTCAGAATAGAGGTAGTCCCAAATCACCTAAAGGAGATTGCCACATTATTAACAATAGGCCATTTCCCAGAAGGATATAAAAAAGCACAGAAGCGACACTTAATAGTGAGAACAGTAGACTACCAACTGATCGTGGGACACCTCTACAAAATGGGCTTAGACCAAATATTGAGGCGGTGCATCCTTCAGCATGAAAGAGAAGATGTATTATGGGAATATCATGTGGGAGTTGCAGAGGCCATGTGGAGGTAAAACCATCGCAAGGAAGATACTGCAAGCAGGACTATGGTGGCCAACCATTCAGAAATATTCTAAAGAATATGCAAAGAGTTGCGATGTCTATCAGAGTGTTGGAAATCCTTCCCGACGAGATGAGCTGCCTTTAAATCCCATTCACACAATGAAAATCTTTGAGAAATGGGCAATGGATTTCATTCGACCTATTACACTATTGGCAAGGCATTCATGTGCAAGATACATAATAGCCGCAACGGAATACCTCACCAAATGGGCAGAAGTAGCATCTGAAAGGGCCTATACAACAGACACAGCTGCAAGGTTTATTTTCGAGAACATAATCTCGAGGTTTGGATGCCCGAAGAGTCTCACAAGCGACCAAGGAATGAATTGTATAAATGAAACTATTGAGGCTCTTCTAAAGAATTTCATGATTCAACATAATAAAAATAGTTTGTATCATCCACAAGCCAACGACACTGTTGAAGAATTCAACAAAATCTTGGAGAAAGGCCTAATAAGGATTATATCAGCCAACAGGGATGACTGGGATGAAAGAATACCAACAACTCTATGGGCATACAGAACAACAATGAAGAGACTTCATAAACAAACTCTTTTTCAACTAGTATATGGAAGAGACGCAGTGGTGCCAACAAAGTTCATAATACCAAGCATGTTCATATCTGAAGCAACGAGAATGACAGACAGTGTGGCATTGAGAGAAATAATGATTCAGCTAATTGAACTTGAAAAATCCTGGAAATCTTGGCATGATAGGCATATCAGGAAGAAGACATTCAAAGTTGGGGATCAAGTACTGCTATCTGATAGCAAGTTCTAGAAATTCCCACGGAAACTGCAAATGCACTGGTTGGGCCCGTTTATAGTTACAGAAATCAGAGATTCTAGAGCAGTAATATTGGCACAACTAGATGGAATCATGCTACACGAATGGGTAAATGGCACATGCCTAAATCCCTTCCACAAGTCATCAACAAAAAATTCAAGATAAAGAGGGTCTCAGAAAGGAGCCCGTAAGGAGGTAGGAGGTAATAAGAGTTAATCAATCATTTGAAGCACCTAGTTAGAGTCATGGTTTTTTTTATCATAGAAATAAGCGAAATTTCAATAGGGTTGCGGCAACAATATCATCACGCTACAACCGATTTATGTGGTCAGGGGGGGAGAAGTAGAATTAGCAGTCATAATGCAGTCATAGTCCGCAAGTTACATGTAGGCATACACTTTTTCTAGTCTTTATGATCACATGTTGTACCCGTCCTTTCTGCCATACTAGTAGTCATTTCCATAATAAGTAACCAATAATGCAACTCTCAAAGTAGGAGCCACAAAATATTTTCCTGTTAAGCACAAGTTTAGTTAATAAATAACCCAATCATGGAAAATTAATACACCATGCAACCCACTCTATCCTTTCTTAGTCCACATCATGGTTTTTAGGCCCAGGTCAGCCGACGGTGGAAGTGTATGGCTAGAACACATGGGAAATTTGTTGTAGTAATTAGTTTCTAAGGTCTAGTCAGGAAACATTGTGTCAATCCCAGCTACTTAACTCGCAAGATAATGAAGGAAATTATAGAGTTTCAATTGCAGATAGCAGAAGAATTCCATGCCCGCTCTGAAGAACAATTGCAGAAACGCAGAAGCAAGAAACCTTAGGTGATAATTGTGTACCAGAGATGAAGGGATATGACAAAGGGAATTTTCTTAGTTCCAAAAGATCCATTAGATGAATGAATTGAGCTGGTAGAAAGTTTGTATGGGAAATATGATAAGGCAATTCTAGTCGACAGAGACCTTATGGATTACTTCCAGTTCCCAACCCTGAAGAGGGAGGTTTATAGAGAAGACATCCAGAGGTATGGTAACACAAAGAATTCCAGAGTCAAGGAGTATTTCAAAGGATTACAGAAGTCGACCTTAATCAATTTGAGAAGCCTACCTTTTTTCGGCACTCATTTCGCCACAATGCAATGTACTAAACTCCTAGTAAGAAAAATGCGTGGGGGTTCTCTGTGGCTTGACAAAGAGTACCCAATTCATGTAGGTGATATTCATTGTCTAATAAGGTTGTCAGCATTAGGGAACATAGTTAGCACAACATTCCAGGCAGGTGCTAAAAGAGCTAAGAAGCAGAGCAAAGATAACTACTATGCAAGATATGGGACCGAATGGGGTGGAAGAGGAGCAAAGCTTGATATGATAAACAAAGATGACATCAGATTTTTATACTACATCATAGCAGGCAAAACCATGAGACACTTCTTGAGGAATGAATGCACACTAGACACAATTTTAGTTGCGGAACATTTCTGCCAAGGGGAGATACTTAACTAGTCTTCTTTTGTTCTTAATGAACTTTTTGAAGAATGCGAAGATGTGTATAGGCAGAGTACCAATTTTATGTTTGGATACATTCTAATGTCTTTAGAAATGTGGAAATGGAGGCTACCGAGAGAGAGGGAAATGATGCCCATTGTCGAAGGACAATTGATAGCACATGGTTATGAACCATGTAGAGCATTGGGGGGATCCCAACACGAAAGTGATAAATGAAACGAATTTCACGGATTGGTATGAACTGATGCTAATGACAGTAAGGTAGAAGTAGAGGATACCTAAGACTCTGCTGGATGAATTTTCAGAAGAAGTCTGGTTCAGATCCTCACACGAGCACACCTATCTTAGACCAAGGTGTGTCTACCCAGAGACATTTAATATGAAGCCACAGAGATTCATTTTGATTGTAGTGGCACTACAAATTGAGGTGGGATCATGGTTGTGGTTGGTTTGTGAAATTATTGATGGTAAATACAACTATATGTTCAAGGCCTTAAAGAAATAGATGTAAGGGGGGGATTTAGCAGAAAGAGACCAGCCAAAAATATTCTCCACTCGATGGTGTTCAAATGGAAGAGAAAATGTTCGTGCTGAGGCAAAAAATTACAAGTTTTGAAGGCCAATCAAGTGAGAATAACCAACCCTTTCAATTTCAAGGTTCCACTATGTTTTCACCCATCATCACAACTCCGCTAGCCATGAAACTCCCCATTAGAGTAGCCCACACTCCATCTCAGCCAACAGTCCCCAAGCCAAAGAAGAAAAGAGTTGTTCGCAGTTTGGCTATTAAAAATCCGAAAATGGCTCCACCACCTCCAATTGTTGACCTTAATGATGAGGTTGAGCACTCAATTTCCACATCCCCCATAGTCTAAGAAATTCCTCCAACACCTCCACCACATGACATCAGTTGTGGGAATCCTCCCTGCACACCGCCTCCACCTCCATGACCCTGTCAGAAACCCTCATGCCCGACTGACGACGAATAACTACAGAAACGAAAGTTGAGTCAGTAGGACAGCATAAGGGTACCACTTCTTCCAGTGGTACACAGCCAGCATCACTAGCATCACTACTTCTTGGGTCGGACCCACCACAAGGGGAAAGCCCAGACACTGTTCCACAGGGAAAAAGGGTTGAACTGTACCGTCCACTTTTCCCTATAAATCTCACAATGGTCCTGAACCCTAGCATTGTTCCACCAACTCCATAGTCACAACAAGTTCATTCGCTTGCCTCCCACTCTCAAAAATCCATAGCCAGTGGCCTACCCATACAGTAGCATTTCCCAGAGCCCAACACAATGCAAGCCAACACACTACAACACTGGTCGTTGGCACAACTATTTACATTCATACAACAAGAAGCACACAGGGCTGAAAAGATCCATGAGGATCTGGCCAAGGAGCATGAGCAGCAGACAAAGCAACTGCAAGAGGTGACGGAAGAGTGAGATTACCTAAGACAGGAAAATACAGATTTACAAGCCCAGGTTGACCAGGTCACGAAGAGATTCTGATCGTTATGGCCAACGATCATGGATGCAAACACGGAGGCACCAACGGAAATCACAACCTACACATTGGTAAGTTGTTGTGACCATATCCAAGTGGAATGCTTGAATCTAGTAGCCACTAATGCTAACATGAAAAGGAAACTGGAGATGGTAATATCAGCACTACCAGATCGAGTTGAGATATACGCGAGGACTATTGAGGGAAAAATCACCGAAGTAGAAGGAAAGAGGCAATCACTAGTCGAAGCCTTCACGGATGGCTACGCCCTAATGAATAGAGTCCACCATTGGCCTCGAAGCTTGGTGTTGAAAAATCACTTAGTATACCCTATGAGAGAGTGGATACAAACATTATTCACCAGCATAAAGGACTACACAGACTCCACCCACCTACAATAGATCAATGACTAGATCGATGCAATCCAGGCCCAAGTCAATCAAATTGAGGAAGAGTCAACAAAAATGAAGAAGGTGATCTGTTCCCACCGATCTGTACACAGGTTCTAACTCTACTGGAGGTTTGCGACACAAACATAAAACAATGGGACAACCTACAAAGCCAACGACTAATGGAGTTAACGTCTAATATAGTTGAGGACTTCATTCAACGCGCTAACACAATACTCATCGAATGGGAAGTTGTCATTCAGAGGTATAGAGAATTTATGCAACAAACCACGGCAATGGTTTTGTTGTTGGAGCCTTTGTTTGAAATAGGGGAGCCTCAGAAGGAGGAAAATGCAGTAGGAGCAGATGCCACCCTATAAGCGTTGGCCGAAGTAAAAGAAGCACCAGCCCAGTAGTTAGTAGAACCAGCACAACTTATAGTGCAGCCACCAACTGAAGAACCCATGGAGATACTAGCAGGGCCGGCCAAGATTGAAATTCTTTGACTCGGGGACGAGTCAAAGAATTGTGATCGGGGCTATTGGGACCTTCATTTTGATTTTGCAAAGGTTTTGATTATTTTGGTGGGCCAGAGAACGAGGAGGAAACAGATAGCAACAACAGTTATCTTAGGAAGAGGAAAGTTGGACAATAAAGTAGGAATAGGTAGTTGTAGAAGGGTTGCGGTAAGGTGGCAACAAAAGACAAAGGCATTCGAGTAGACAGGAAGGAGGAGGGGCAGTCGAGGGAAAGAATAGTTGAGTGAGAACTAGCAGCCTAGGCGACAGGGGGAAATATAAAAGGAGAAGGCTCGTAAGGAATAGAGGTTGGTTGGTTAGGATGTTGAGGTTGGTGTTACATAGAAGATAGCTAGTTGCGACAGGTTGGTACTAGAGTATAGAGACTTAGCTGAGCAGGACCTTTGAGCTAAAGAACGAGCCCGTGAGTCTGTAAACGGGTACTCCTTGTAATTACTTGCGGAGAATGTTGAGATGTCTTGTAATGTTTTACTGTTGAATCAATATAAAGGAAAGCTTAGACTGGTTGCTTAGCATAATGTGTGTGAGTGTTTATGATGTGGTGACCCACTTAAAATTTTAAAATGTCATGTAATATTCACGCATGTAGTAGTTTCTGCGTATTGGATGGTATGATTTTACCTTGATTATGTATGAGATGTTGTATCTCTCCTATCGGTTGGTGCTTCCTTGACTCCATGACGGACCCTTCTTAGTTTTGGTTGCGGCATGCCTCGGGTGAGACTCCTTACCCCTTGGGTAAGGTGAAAATGTCGGTGTTGTCCTAGACTACAACAAACCATTTTTGGCTCTCCACGCTTGAGCCCAAGGTCTTTTCCCTTGATGACTCTTTTGTGCCAACAAGGCATCATAATATTGTGGAGTTGAGTTCATTTAGCCAACCTAGGAATGTTATTGAGGTGGTTGGATGGTTGAAGTGGGGTTCATGTTCATCTATTGGTGGGAAAAGGGTGTGGCTTTGGGAGATATAGGAACCTAATTTTGTTGGGTCATTCTTCAACTTAGGGTTGTTGAAGTTGGTTCAGTTTCATTTTAAGTTTGAGAATTAAGTGCTTGGAAGAGAGCTAACCTTTAGGTGGGACAAACAAATGCTTTGACATTTGACAACAAGAGGTCTCAAACACTTCTATGAATAAGGTATATTTCTATTGCAATCATGGTCAGGTTATTGTTTTATGTGGTGAATTTGTTAACTCTGATAAACATAAGGGTGGAGCTAATTATAAGCCTAAGAAGTTGGTACAAGAATAGAGGCTAGCATTTGGGCACTTTTGTATCCCCCCTACTGTGGTGGTTGGTTGTTTTATTCTTAGAAGTGATCAATGCCTATGACAATTACCTAGGTGTGTTTGTATCTTTGTCTTTTTTTTTCTACTAGACCGAGGCTTGTATTTTTTTAGCTATTCAATCTAAGTTATTGGCTCAAAGTGCATATTTAGTGATTGAGTTAGTCACACTGTGTCAGTGGGCCAGAGTGAGGTCAGGGATTGTGTATTATTAGGAGTGGGCTCAATGAGGGCACACTGATATGCACCATTTAATCAAGGATTTTTCCTATTGATACCGGGATATCACCCTTGGCCATATTCAGGAAGGGATCTCTAAAGAAGAGGGGGAAGCATCCAATTAGAGAAACTATTAGGATACAAAATTTTGAACAAGCTAGGTGGGATGGATCTCAGACATTGGGAATACGTAGGGTAGATTCAATCAATATATGCAGAAGGGGGATTTATATTGGAAAATAAAGTTTCTATTGGGGAGGATTACCTTGGACAAGTATGAGTCAAGTAAATATATTTACATTTCCTTGAGCACTTGAATAAGCATTTATAGAACTTAGATGGGCAGATGGAGAGAATTGAGAAGCATATTGACATCCCACCGGATTTAGGCATTGCTCCCGAGGACCCTATGGCACCCATACTCGTGGAAGGCTTGGATTCTGAGCCATCAACTTGATTATGTCTTGATCATAGGCTTTGTTATCTTATTTCCAACTTTCTTGGTTTTAGCTTATTTTGGACAACATTTTTGTTATAATTTGGCTCAGGTTGTTTATTTTAGCTTCCAGTTAACCCTATCTTGCTTAAAGAGGTTTGACTTTTGGGTAAGGTTCGATTTCCTCAGTGAGATATCAATTGACATTTTGTACCTCATGATGTAATCCTGTGTACTATACAAGATCATATATCTTTAAGTATTATATATTACTCAATATTATAATATCACATCCATATATATATATATGTGTAATTGTATTTCCTTAAAAAAATAGATTATATCAATGATGAAAAAAATACAGTAGCCTCATTCTACCACATAAAAAACCAAATTTATTGGCTAGCATATGAAAATGAAATATATCTACAAATAGCAAATAAGTTCACTATAATTAACAATTAAAGGAACTATGATAAAAAATGTGTTATATTCTTAAAGTCAAAACATAAGATCTTATCCAAATATTTAAATATTTTCAAATTTCACTAAGCGATTTTTTTTTAATAAACAATTAAAGTAAATGGGACAAAAAATGTGTTAAGTGTAAAAGCTGAGAGTATATATTGAAATTAGAAAATAATTTAAATTTTATTTTATATATAATTAAATATGGATTTTTAATCAAAATTGGTAAATACATATTTTATTTATGTATTTATTTACTACTATTATATTATAATTTTGTTTATAATGATGAAACAAATTCTCTATAAATTATTTAATATGTATAAGAAAACATTTGCATCTTCATCTTCATTATTTATATATATGTATATGAAACACTTATGATTTTTCTATTGTTATTAGTTTGGTTTCGAGGACAAAATATTTTACATCTTCAGTAAGAGCTTTATCTAATGAGTTCAACTACAAACAAAAAAAGGACTATCTTGCTTTTTAGCATGTCTCCTTATTACACTATTAATATGGCATAACCTATATATTTTCTCCAAAATACTCTTAATATAGCTACATACTTGCTTTACAAAAAAAAAAAAAAGAGTTAAACTAACCTACACCATTTACTCCAGATTCAAGGTTCGGTTCTTTTTGTTTCTCTTATGACTATCTCAGATGAAGGGGAATGGCTTCATAAACTTCTTCAACCACCTCATCTTGCTTTTTTACTAATCTTCACCTGTGTCTAGAGGAGCCATCAATTGCTCTAAATTCCACAACTTCATCCCCTCTCAAAGCTTCCAAATTAGGCAGATGATGCTCCATGGATTCAACATTTATCTACAACCTTTCTACCTTAGTTTGTAGAAGACTGATTTTTTGGTTCATAAGTGCTAATTGAACCTGCACCTTAGAGGACCCCATTTCCCCTTGTCTGGCAAGTAAAGTCCATATATATTCTATGGATGGCACGAGATAATCCAAATGTTTTGCAAATTTTCCTTTCTTGGAAATGGGCGATTAAGCAATGAGGAATTTAATTCCACAATATACCTTACCTGCAGACTTTAAATATCTGACATAGATTGGTAATGACATATTGATGAATAAATGTTTCTTATAGCCCAAGCCTACTACCTCCAATTCTTTTTTGTGGTCTCCAAATTTGATGGCATTAACTGCATTGCATAGGCGTAAGACCAAAAATTTGAGCTTTGAATTTAATTCCCTGCACATTCCCACCCTCGCCATTACAAATCTATACCTTAGGTGTGCAATATTCTCCTTGAAATCACAATTAAAAACCGTTCACATCCTTTTATATCTAATGACGAATTAGGAAGGCATCCATCTATCTCTTCAAATGCATGGACACACATGGGAAAGCCAAGTGGGTGCATTGACTTGGATCTCATCGAAGAGATAAAGGGCATAAGGATTCGGGAAGTGAAGACTATGGGAGACAAGAAAATATCATTATGATAGCCATTTATTAACACCCTTGTCACTATTTAAGAAGATCAATTTTTTTTTACTCCAATATATACTTTGACTTTTCATGGCAATGCTTTGCATATCCCATTTAAGTTATCTTGGACCAATATGCCTTGTTCTAGGGAGGCTCCCTTGTTATCCATCACATAACCTTTTACATTGAGATGATGCTTAACATGGAAGAACTTGACCTTCTCAAATTTTGATAGTTGAAGGCTTATTCTCTACGGGATAGAGGAAGGATCTTGCTTCATGTTCTCTTGAATATTTCTCACCTGCTAGATGACAATCATAAAATCTCCATAAACCAATAACTACCAGATTCTCTTTGAGATAGCTAGATCTAACCCTTACCACAAGGCTAAAAATTCAACTTGAATTTTTGTAACTTTTCCCAATTCCCATGCATATTGGATCTGTATTTCTTCATTGGGGCATAAGATAGCCCCTCCCTATTAGGTCCCAATAATACTAGTGTATTCCCTTATTATTATTGTCATTGTAGCCCCTTATTGTTATCGTTGTGCTCATGTTGTCCCCATATTGTTATTATTGTGCCCCATAGAAGCCCACTATTGTTATTGTTGTGCCCTTACATTATTATTGTTATGTTAACTTTGATTATATTGTGACCCCTTAGACTCCTATATATAGAAAGGAGGCCTTGTCATTTGTATCATCCAATAATTGTTCATTCATGTAATTTAAAGAAGGTTTCCCCCTCGAAGAGGCTTTTGAAGTCATTGATCTCTCTTTTCTTCTATTTTGTGAGTTAGTTGTATAACAATTGGTATCAGAGCTTTGGATTCTAGGGTTTCCCTTCTTCAAATAGGACATTGTAGAATTTTCACTATAACGTTTTTTTCTACGATGTTTCAAAAGTTGAAATTAAAATCCATTTGAGAAGAAATTGTGATGAACCTTGATTATGAATGGAAGATCTTTTCTCGATATATTTCTAGAGATATGATCCAAGGAAATTAGCATTTTTGTAGGATCCCGAATTATATCTCAAACAAGTGACTTGGGGAAAATCATCATAACTTTCTCTCTGAGCATCAGATTGAAATTTCATAAAAAGTTATAGAAAGAGGATAGACTATAGTTTTCTATGCATCGTTTTTAGATCTGAAGGTCGAAATAGTGACATGTGGTACTTCGTACAAGTTCGCTCTACAAAACTAGTCTATAATCAGGTCATCGTGGGAGATTTGAAATAACTCTTTCTTGGAGAATCCAATCTTGATCTAACATGTGGAGTTGGAACGAGGAAGCAAAGGACTACGACATGACTCAATTTCATACATTGTAGATCCAAAATTATAGAGATAAAATAGATTCAATATCGAGTTCCTACAAAGCAAAAAAAGGTGTGCAGTCTTCCTAAAATTTTGCATAAGTTTGGTTTGAAAAATTAGTTTGAAGGAATTCAAAGGACATAGTAAAGAATAATTATCATTAATTGATGCCCCAAAGAAATAAAATAAAAACACCTAGTAAGCAACCTGAAATCTCTACCATGACTCATGGAGAAGAGGAAGAAATGCAACATGATATATCAAAATTACGAAACCAAATGTGGCAATTTTCGCTCTCACAAAAAGTAATAGAAGCTAAGATGGATGGTTTAAAAAAAGGCATGGAAGCTAAGATGACTGGAGTGGAAGCTAAGATGGATGGCATGGAAGCTAAGATGGATTGTATAGAAGAAAAACTTAAAGGCGACATGAAAGATTTGAAGATAGATTTGACAAAGTTGCTACAAGAAATTCTTACTAATGGCGAAAGGGTAGTAAAGGAAACTCATGATGATAAAAAAATAAATGTTAGTCATGATTTCATAGACTCTAAAGTTGAATTGAAGACCCACCATGTTCCAAATACTGATATGAGGAATTTTGATGGAAAATATCCATATGGGGCAATATTTCAATCTCCATAATGTGCAAAACACACAAAAGGCACACATTGCAACTTTATATTTGGAACCCAAACAGTTGTATGGTATCGATGGATTTTCTCTCGTAAACAAATTTTCACTTGGGAAGTTTTTACGGAATAAATGATAGCACATTATGAGGATACAAAAATCAATACTTTTTTTAGATAATTGATAAATCTAAAACAAAAGGGTTCAATGGTGGAGCACATTGAGGACTTTCAAAAATTGAATATAGGGGTAAAATATATTTCAGAGGAGCATAGGATTGGTTTGTTCATAGGGACATTAAAGGATAACATCCAACATGAGGTTTGCCTTTGGGAACCTGATTCATTGGAGAAGGCATTCAGGTTGGCAAGAAAAATTGAAAGAAAAATTATGGAAACAAGGAAGCCTACTACTCACAACTATAAAGATGGAAGTGTTGTTTCCCCTGGCCTTCCACAAAATACAAGGTTGACACCACAAAAATTGGAAGAAAAAATAGAAAAAGGGCTTTGTTACGATTGCGATATCAAATACACTAAAGGTCATAAGTGTGATGAGAAGAAATTATTTTACATAGATTGTGAAAAGGAGGAGGAAAAGGAACAAGCCCCTAGATAAAGAAGAAATGAATCTGACCATATCTTGTAATGCATTGGCCAGAATTATGACTCCTCAAACTCTCAAGATAGAAGGACATATCAAGAAGAAAAAGGTAATAGTGTTGCTTGATTTAGGTAGAACCCATAATTTTATTCATTCTAAGATAGCTAAGGAATTGAATTGCTTCCTATATCTAGCACCAGAGTGTCAAGTGATGGTTGCAAATGAAGGAACCATAATTTCTCTGTTAAGTACCATAATATCAAGCTATCGATAGGATAATATTTATTGAATAGTCCAATTCTTTCCATTCCTATGGGTGGTGTTGATGTTGTACTAGGAGTCCAATGGCTACAATCTTTGGGTACGATAGCTTTTAATTTTCAAGAGCTTTTTCTTGAATTTTTCTTCGAAAGGAAAGGAAGTTGAATTAAGGGGTATCACAGGGAAATTGGGAAAGATAATAAGCTCTAACGACATGAAAAATATTCTAAAGAAATAGCAATGAGGTGTAATTGCACAATTATGTTTTCTAGAGGTTCCCACATCGAAATCATCTATTTCTCCATATCTCAAAAAAGTCTTGGACAATCATTCCAAGATATTTGAGACTCCCAAAGGCCACCCACCTATTCATGATCGTGATCATGCTATTCTTTTGATTCCAGGAAGTGTTCCTCCAAACATTAGGCCTTATAGATATCCTTATGCCCAAAAGAGTGAAATTGAATGTATGGTTGCAGAAGTGCTAGAGGCTAGTATATATTCAACCTAGTCAAAGTTCTTTCTCTGCTCCAGTAGTATTGGTGCATAAGAAGGATGGATCGTGATGCATGTGTCCAGATTATAGGGAGCTCAACAAACTCACTATCAAAGATAAATTTCCCATTCCTATCATTGATGAATTATTGGATGAATTGCATGGATCAATTTACTTCACCAAATTGGATCTTCGTTCAGGATATCATCAAATTAGAGTGAAGACTGAAGACATTCTGAAAAAAATATTTAGAACTCATGAGGGTCATTATGAATTTTTGGTCATGCCTTTTGGCCTCACTAATGCACCTTACACATTTCAAGTTTTCATGAATTCCATTTTCAAACCCTTCCTTAGAAAATTTGTGTTAGTATTTTTTGAGGATATACTAATCTACAAAAATTCTCTGAAGGATCATGGTCAACATGTTGACAAGGTGCTCAAACTATTGTAGGAGAAACAATTATATACAAAAACCTCCAAATGTTTCTTTGGAGTGAAAGAGTTGGAATATCTAGGTCATATTGTATCTCATGAAGGTGTTAAGGTAGACCGTAACAAAATTAAAGCCATTAAGGAATGGAAAATCCCCACATCCATAAACCATCTGTGAGGATTTCTTGGGTTGACAAGATATTATCGCAAGTTTGTTAAAAGCTATGGGTGAATAACAGCACCTCTAACAACATTATTGAAGAAATATGCATTTTTTGGACTCCAAAAGCAACGAAGGCATTTGAACATCTTAAAGAGGCAATGTGCCAAGCACCGGTCTTAGTTATGCCAGGATTCACAAAAACCTTTATTGTGGAATGTGATGCCTCAAGAAATGGAATTGGTGTTGTTTTAATGCAAAAAGAAAGACTCGTTGCTTTCAAAAGTTGTCCAATAAAAGGAAAGTATTTACACAAAGCCATTTATGAGAAGGAAATGTTGGCAATACTACATGCACTTAAGCAATGGAAACCTTACCTAATGGGAAGACACTTCAAGGTAAAAATGGATCATGATAGTCTTAAATACTTTTTAGAACAAATATTATCTTCAAAAGAGCATCAAAAATGGGTCACAAAGATGTTGGGTTACGACTTTGAAATCATCTACAAAAAAGGGAAGCAAAATGTTGTTGTAGATGCACTCTCAAGAAAGGATGAGGATGTGAAAGCATTTCTTTGCACCATTTCTATTATCCAACCAGATTGGATAAATGAAGCAAGGGATGAATGGAAGAATGACGAAGAAGCGTGGGCACTCATTCAAAAGTTACAACAAGATCCCAATACATCTGATGCATTTAGCTAGAAAAATGATTCATTATGGTACAAATATCTCTTATACCTTTGTAAGAATTCCCAACTCAAACAAAAGATTCTTATGGAATTGCACACCTCTCCCTTAGGAGGGCACTCAAGATTTTTAAAAACTTACTATAGGGTTAAGAAGGATTTTTTTTTGCGATGGCCTTAAATCTGATATTCAAAAGTTTGTGGTGGAATGTTTGGTTTGGCAACAAAATCAAGTTGAAGCAATTAAGACCCCAGATCTATTACAACCTTTATCCATTCGAAGTCAACATTGGGAGGAGGTTTCAATGGATTTTATCATAGGTTTACCCAAGTCGAAAGGAAATAGTGTCATCATGATGGTAGTTGATAGACTTACCAAGTATGCACACTTTTGTGCATTATCTCATCCCATTAAAGCCAGTTCAATTGCTACTGAATTTATGGAAACAATTCAAAAGCTACAAGGAAACCCAAAGATTATTGTTAGCGACAGAGATCCCATTTTCATTGGAAATTTTTGGATAGAATTATTTTCTTATCTGGGTACTCAGTTAGCTCATAGCTCATCTTATCATCCTCAATCTTATGGGAAAACTGAGATAGTGAACAAGTGTTGGAAGGATATCTTCGTTTTTTTGTATTTGATAAATAGACACAATGGGTCAAATAGTTGCCTCTGGCTAAATGATGGTATAACACTTCCTTCCATACTGAAGCAAAAATGACCCCATTTATGGCACTTTATGGATATCATCCACCATCCATCACATCATATTTAAGAGAAAATTCTAAGGTTCAAATAGTGGAAGATCACATCGAGCATCAACAACAAATTCTCCAACTGTTAAAGGATAACCTCACTTTGGCGTGGAATAGAATGAAGCAATAGGGAGATCTACAGCGCAGGGAAATAAGTTTTGATGTCGGTGACTGGGTATTTATACGGCTACAACCATACAAACAAATTTCCCTCAAGAAAGCTAAGAAGAATACAAATTATCACCAAAGTATTATGGTTCGTACAAGGTGTTACAAAAGATTGGTACTATGGCATACATATTGGATCTTCCTGCAGCTTCCCGAGTGCACCCAGTTTTCCATGTTTCATGATTAAAGAAGGTTATAGGTGACAAGCTCCCAGTTCAAACAATATTGCCAAAACTTGACAAGGAAGGAAAAATCATATTGGAACCTGAAGCAATCATAGAAACAAGAACTCGACAGCTATGTCGATCAATTTCAGAATATCTCATCAAGTGGAAGAACTTACCTGTTGAAGATTCCACATGGGAAGATGATAATTTTATACCGAAGTGTCCAGAACTACTGAAGCATTGAGGACAAAACTTTTCTAAAGGAGAGGGGCATGTTAGGTCCCTATAATACTAGTGTATTCCCTTATTATTATTGTCATTGTAGCCCCTTATTGTTATTGTTGTGCCCATGTGGTTCCAATATTGTTATTCTTGTGCCCCAGAGAAGCCCAATATTGTTATTGTTGTGCCCTTACATTATTATTGTTATGTCAACTCTAATTATATTGTGACCCCTTAGACTCCTATACATAGAAAGGAGGTCTTGTCATTTGTATCATCTAGGAATTCTTCATTTTTAATATGTAAAGGAGGTTCCCCTCTCGAAGAGGTTGATTTTGAAGTCGTCGATCTATATTTTGTTATATTTTGTGAGTTGGTTGCATAACACTCCCACTCTTGCCTCCCTTATAAAAAATAAATATTTTAACAAATGAAAAAATATGAATATTTTAATATTATTATATTTATTTTTAAAAATTAATTATATTTTTGTTTTCTCTTGATAATATTTTCCCCTTATCTAATTTTATATTTTCTTCCTATTTAATTTCAATTTTAGGAGTTCGCATGGGGATTAGGCCATAGGTCAAACAATCTTGTCCAGATGTATGAACTATTTCTTGGCCTTGAATTAACCAAAGCGAAATACATTCCCTCTATTGTCATTTTGGGGGACTCTCTAATCATCATCCAATATCCCCAATAAGTTTCCTTCCCTAAGAACAATCAGCTTTCTCTCCTCCTTCGAAGAATTTATGGCATCATTGAGACATTCTCACAAATCCTATTTTCATATCTTGTACAGTCAAATTAAGGAAGCAGATCTTCAAACCCACATTGCATGTCAGTAGAGAGAAGAAAATATGAGGTCAATGGCTCTATTAATTGGATGGTTATTCCACGATGAGTATAAACCAGAGTCTTAGTTCCCCCAAGCACATAGAATCATAGAATGGGTTAGGACTAAGCGCTATTTATTTAAAAAGGATCCTTCAGAGGTTTTTTACTAAGGAAAAGTTTTGTTTATAAGTTTCAAAGTGAAAGGGTTCATGGCTTAAGGCATGATTCTGATTCTCTAACATAAGGCTATTGTTCTTACCACACATCGAAAAATCAAGCACATCAGCTAAAATACTTAATGCACTCTAGGTTGAATACTTCACCAATATCATTGCAAAAAGTGGGAGTCTCAATATTATAAGGCTTGAGATATAGTTATTCAAGGTTTGTGTCACTTATCACATCCAGTCCTTCATCTCATTCACTCCTGGATTTTGTGTCATTATGGATGGGTATCACCGAGTGTAAATATGTTGAAACAACATTAAGAATAGCTCTAAAAGCATGAGAATGGAAATAAGTATAGCAAGCATTCATGAATGATGAGATTAGGTGACATAAGCAACATGGGATCTCTATCTATTTGCATGATTTCTCTGGTAGGCGGGGCATCAAAGAGAGTCTATCTCTATAAGGAGTAGCAATTCTCCAATATTTTAATTGGTTTCCTCCTGGGACATGTCCCCAGAAATCCAGGACTACAACTCTTTGGAGACTATCTAGCTTAAGCCTATTGCGCAATTGCAAAATCTATAGAATCACATGGTTCAAGAATATAGAGCATTCTATCATCCAGAAATCAATAGTCACATTCTTTGAAATTTCCAAATCCAACTTAAAGTGGTTCAATGGAACTAAGGGAAGCACTAAAAAAAATCCAGCTGAGAAGAAAGGTTATTTGGACAACTCATAATTCTGTTCTCTTGGACTTTCTCCCCAGGGGCGAACGAGTTGCCCTTCATGCTTGTGGACAATGCATTGTGAAACTCAAAAAATAAATGCTCTAAGCACGATGCCTCTTCAACATATATTCTTTTGGGTCAATCATCAACCATTAGATCACCACTTAAAAATGATCTTCATTGTCAACAATCCCCACATCCTCCTCTAGAATAGTATGCAAAATTCATATACCTTCGACAACATATCATTTCCTTATCACAGCAAGCGCAAAGACAACTAGATAGAATCTTGTAATTGGAGGATGAAATGGATTGGGATCCAAATGACAAATCTCCAGGCTCAAAGAGACAATGGGGTCAACAAAAGTACTTCCAGCAGTGCCATTGACAAAATGTCCATTGACCCCCATAGTAAAGATATGACAGTCCCTTGTAAATGCATCTTGTTGAACAACCAATACTATAGTATCTATGGGAATATATATTTTAGTTTTTCTTTTCAGAAAGCATGTAATAACAATCAGAAATACTTCACCAAATTCATTAGAAGGCATGTAATGACAATTAGAAATAGAATTTGATGCTATTTCCTCCTATACTTCTTGAAGATATATATTTGCATTAGGGGAATTTTGAGGTCTAAAATGGGCCTCCTAAAAAAATGTACAACCAAAATAAACTTTATCATAACCAATAGGATTGAAGATGATGATGTCAACCATGGGGGATGATTCTCCATTTTTGGAGTAAAAAAGTAAAAAGATTAAAGAATAATAAAATAATAAAAATAATTTTTCAACTCATATTTTCAACTTATCTTCCTAAGGTTTTACTCAAATTTAGAACGGAAGTACTCGTTGAATGCAAAATTTGATTACTCATTCAAGGAGTACCTATGTTACATACTTTTGATGGACCCTGCTACACGAAAAATGAGAAATACATGAAAAAATGTGATTGCAATCATGTTTTTCATGTATTTCTTATTTTTCATGTAGCAGGGTCCATCGAAAGTATGGATCATGGGTATTCCTTGGATTATGAACCAAATTTTTCATCTAATGAGTGTTTCTGCTCGAAATTTGAGTAAACCCATAGGGAGATAAGTTGAAAATATGAGTTGAAAAAATAGTTTTTTCCCTTTTCCCTCTAAAATTTGATTATGTAATTTAATCTTATTTTATTATTTCCACTATTATTTTATAATTTCCTTAAGAGGCCCATTTTAGACCTAAAAATTCTCCTAATAAATAATATGTAAATCTCGTGAGTACTTTATTATGACTGAACAAAATTAATAAAAAATTCTTTTATTTTTGTAAAAAAAATAAAAAATAATAAAATAAATAAAATAAAAAAAATTGTGTCAAATCTTGTTATTATTATTAACGATGTTTTATTCAGAAATATCGCAAAACTAGTTGAAATGTTATATATATATATATATATATATATATATATATATATATATATATATATATATATATATATATATATATATAATTCCTCTTTTCGTTTTCATGTTATGTAAATTAATTGCTAACATGCAGTTTTATTCTCCTTCCCACTATGATGTGATGTATAACTAAAGTCTTAGCAACCTCTATTGTAACAAATTTAAAAAACCACTATTTACAAATTAAATTTCAATGCTTCGTATTATAATCAATTATATTTATCTTAGGAATGAATTAATGAAGACATTGAAAATTGTATTATTTTGAAGATTGAATAAATGTTAAAAAATCCTTAAAACTGTACATGAATGTATAAAACTAAATAACTAAATTTTCCTTGTGAAAAATTAAAAAACTCAAAGAAAATCATTTTGTCACCTATTTAATAAATTTACTTTAAAAATTTATTGTTTAGAAAACAGACAAGTACATCTCCTATGAACCTTGAAATCTTTCATCCTTATCCTTAAGGACATTTTGGATATGGCTATGGAGTAAACCACAATGAGTTTCCCCATCCCCTTTAGCATTTAAGATCAATTTAAGGAGATAATTACAAGTCCAAGCAAGAATAGGTATAAAATATTTCCACAAGAAGAACATAACCTAATATTGCGTCCTTAACCATACCAGAAATTTGAAGTTGGAATCTCATTGGAAATAACAATGTTAGAATAAAATCTCGAAATCATCCCTTCACTAGGAGCTAAAAGTAACATATATAGTCACGAGAATGAAATTGACCACTCCCAATCAAAACCTTTATATACTATTGGAGTAATTAGATGATAGACAACTCAACAACATTGTAAGGAAGTGGAGAGAGAAGAGCAGAAAGTAGAGGGCGTAACAGAAGAAAATAAAACAAAAAAGCTTGAATTGAATTTAGCAAAGAAATAAGGGATGAGATAATAGATAGTGAGAAGGATAAACAAATAAAAACAGAAGAATCATTTGGAAAAGGAGTAGGAAACACTATGATTAACGAGACATGATCCAGTCTATTGATCAAACTAATCAATATTATATCTTGGAATTATATGGGCATGGGTATCAAGTTTAAGGTATAATCTGTAAAATATTTGATCAAAATAGAAACTATTTTTCTCCTTCTACTCCAAGAGACAAATTAGAGGTTTAGAAAGGCATTAATCCATGCAAGAAAAAATGGAACAATAGTGAAGGGGAAGAAGTAACTTCTATATTTTATTTTGAATACCTTTATACAATTTAGAACCATTCCCTTTTGCAATGAAATAGCTATTACACCCAACACATATTGTTGAGTGTCTTTATTATTTGCACAATCATGAAGAGAAATTCAATATTTTGAAAGCTTATATGCCTATAGTTTATAATGAATAAATGGAATGTTGGGATGCATTTTTAGATAAAATAGGATCAAATTATTTGGAAAATAATATAATGACTAGAGACTTCAAGATGAATCAAAAGGAAAAGAGCGGAGGGAACAATTTTAAGGATGCTCTTTGAAAGAGGATGGAAGATTTGATCTCCATTTAGGATCTTGTATATGTGAAACCAAGTAAGTAAAGGAATAGTTGTGTGAACAACGAAATTATTTTATGACAGATAATGACATAACTAGATTGATTCCTAGTGAAAAATACTTTGCTTCACAACAACTTATGAATTTGTTCAAAATTATCTCATGGACTAGTTTTGATCATAGACCTATTTCCTCTTTCATCAAGGAAATGATTGAATATGGCCTTCTTCTCTATAGTGTAATCCTTTATGATTATAGGATTAAGTCCATTTTTGATATAATCTTCAAGATTGGAGCAAATGGGCAGTTAGCTTCCTTGTCTACATATAGGAGAAAAAACTTAAAGAAACCAATTTTCTCTTAAAGAGTGGGACAAACACACCTAATCTTGATCAAAGAGAGAATTGAGGGTATACAATGAGAAGCTATGTTCAATTCAAGATATACTATAACAAATAAAATAACCAAAGAGAAAGTAGATGAGGAAAATGAATCCTTCCAATATCATCACAAGGATCTAAGATTGGAAGAGGAGAAGTAATGCTTAAATTTGTGTAGTTTATGATTAAAAGTAGGTTAAAAAAATACCACTACATGTAAAAAAAGGTTTGGTACATGTGATTTATAAAATATTATTGTTCCTAACTTTAAAGTTTTTGTCTCTTTTAGATATCTTGAAATGTCTATTTGCATTCCTTCCTCTTATTAAAAAGTTTGGCAATCTGTTATGAGCAAAATCAAATCTGTAGAAATTTGATAGAAATGCAACTACTCAAGATTTCAAACTGAAAAACGAGAGACACAATTCTACTCTACTATTCTGCAGAATGGAAATCACAATTTAGAATAACATGCATAGACATTAAATAAGCAAAACCACAAATACACGGTGATTTCTAGGGGAACCCAACTAGGAAAAACCCCTCAAGCCTCTTTGCATTAATCAAATGAACATAGAAACTATTACAATTTTTTGCTCTAGCTCAGAGCACAACCTACCAAAGAATAATTTTTTTCACTACTGATTGAGGATCTCTGGCCAACACTTAGCCACTTTATGCCTCCATCAACCTCCTATTTCCTTGTGTAATCCTTGAGCAAATTAGCTCCTAAAAGATAATAATTTCCTCCTATTTTCTTGTGCAATTCCCAAGGAATTGATCTCTGGATTGCAGCACCAACTGTACAGTTGAATAGTAAACAACTCATGTTAAACTAGCCTTGTCTCCTCCACCTCAGCTGAGCAATTAAAATTCCATGCATGCATGAACTATTTTGGGATAATTTCTCAGTTAACTAAAAGATCTTTGAGTTAGAATTTTGTCCCACCACACAATTGACCTTCAACTGACACTATCAATAGTTAGAAGTCAGTTAATTGAATACAACTAAAAATAACTGAATTATATTGCTAAAAGTTAGCAATCACACATGTATAACTGAACTCCATGCTCTCTAACTTGAATTTACTGAGTTAACTGAGTGAAAAGAGCCATGTCACACTATTTAATTGCCTCCAAGTTGTCCTTCTGATGTGGAAATTCAATTTTCTCAATTTGACTAATGCTAAAGTCAAATTGAACCTTTCTTTCTACATTTTTTAACTCTCCCTCTTAGCAAGAAATGGATTTTTCACCACCCCTATCCTGCACCTGTGGAATGTACTGTAACACTACCTCTCATTGTTGTTGTTTCTACTATAACAACTGCAACTAAGAAGCATAAAAAACACTGAATCAATTGTGTCTTTGAAATTGTCTACTGGGAAGACTATGTTGTTGTTGACTCTGCTACTAAGCCTCCTACTCTATTTTCGACATTGATCTACACTCCTCAGTATCTGATTGATACTGATTCTCCTACTATTGAATATTATGGGCCCCTGTAATAATGGACCCTGCCCAAATTCTATGCAACTCTAGGACTAGGGTTCTACATCACCCCACCTCACTCCTGGAGGTATAGCTACATGCATGACAAAATATACCTCTAGCTTGTAGAGGTTTATCACTTGAACTCCAATCAACTTCAATTTCTCGATAGCTACATGTTTCATAAATTCTTTCTCCTTACTGAAAATAACATCACAGCCTCTATCCTCCAATACCACTACAGAGATCAAGTTCTTCCTCAGCCCAAGTACAAACATAACATATTTGAGGTGAATATGAGAGATAGACTCCCTCTTAAAGGTTACCGTACTAATTTTTGTAGAATTGTACCTCTCGTCATCCCTAAATTCAACATGCATAAGAATACCCTTCTCCTCCAGGGTACTGAAAAAAATAAAATAAAAATAATAATAATAATAAATAAATAAAAATTAAAAAAAAATAAAAAAAATTAAAAGAAAGTTAATAAATAAATAAATTAAATAAATAAATAAATCTTTTTTTCTTGTTATATGGTAAGAGGTATGGTAAGAGGCACCTGAATCTAGGTACTAATCACTCCCTCTTACTATGATAGACAAGCAAGAAATAAGGGTGAAATCTATATCAAATTGAGAAGCCAAGGCATCTCCTGTTGCAGGCCCCTTGCTAGATTTCCTTTGTGGATACTTTGTTGCATAGTGTTTGAATTCATGGAAGTGAAAACATTTTATCTTACTTATCTCATTCTTCTTGCCATTGTTCTGGATATAATCAGCCTCACCTTGGGACTTCTTTCCCTTAAACTTCATTCCTTTTCCAACTAGAGAAAAGTCCTCTTCCTCTTCTTTGAATGTTACTCCATCTATGGTATTTCACCCGAATTCTTCCTGAACCAAATCAGACCATAAAATTTCCCAATTTGGTAATTTTTCCCTTCCATTGATAGTCCTAGTAGCTATGCCAGGATTTTGGAAGGCTTGGAAGAGTTAGGCTCTCTAGGTCATCTTCTGTAGCATTCACCCCAACCCCTCCAAGCTCATCTTGAACTTGTGTAAATCTGGAGAGATACTGAGGAATAATATCATTCTTCTGCATCCTAATGTTCAAATTTTGTATTTCATGGCCATTTTTCTATGGCCACTACTATTTTCGAATAGCTCAGTTAGTGCCTTTCGCATAGAAAATGGTGTCTCTTTGCCATGGAGATTTGAGACCACATGGTCTCTCACACCTTCTAGCATGATCCTCTAGGATCTAGCGGCACCCTTCTTCCATTGGGCTAATTGATGTGCATCAGACTATTGGGGTTTTACAATGTCAATTTTAACATATTCTAACACACGGTTATCATCAAGCACTGCTTTCATGTAGTTCTTCCAGGCTATGAAATTTGAGCTACCCTCGAGGGCATACTCCAATCTCAATCTGTTGAAAGCCATTCTCCCAGCTCTGAAGAAAAACTACTACACTTAAGCTACAATTAGAAATTCTTGAATAAAAAAATCAAAACACTAGTTGTAATGTGATTTTGGGGCTTTTACACCATGTAGAAATTTGATAGAAATTGCAACTGCTCGAGATTTCAAATTGAAAAAAAAAAAGACACATTTCTACTCTACTATTCTGCGAAATGGAAATCACAATTTAGAACAACATGCATAGACATTAAATAATCAAAACCACAAATACACATTGATTTAGAGGGGAACCCAACTAGGAAAAACCCCTCAATCCTCTTTGCATTACTCAGATGAATAGAGAAACTATTACAATTGCATGCTCCACCTCAGAGCACAACCTGCAAAAGAATGATTATTATCACTATTGATTGAGGACCTCTAGCCAACACTTAGCCCCATTATGCCTCAATCAACCTCCTATTTCCTTGCAAAATCCTTGAGGAAATTATCTCCTAAAATATAGGAATTTCCTCCTATTTTCTTTTACAATTCCATCTCCTAACTACATGCAACAAGTGTACACTCGACTAGTATACAACTCATGTTACAATGGCCTTGTCTCCTTCGTGTTTGGTTGCATTATTTTTTTTAATCATTACCATGTAGCTTTGTATGTTTTTTCTCGTAGTAGTTCTATTGACCTATGATGCCCTCCAAATCGCCTTATTCAAAAGGATCTAGAAAAGCCACTTGAAATGAGAGGTGAATGGTGCCTAAGAAGAGGATGAGCACTCCCTGTTGGCTAATTACGTATCTATGTGCATATACACACACATAAATACACTTGAACTGAGAGGTGAGTGGTCATCTCATCAATTTTCTTCTATGCGCACTAAATACTTGGTGGGAAAATGAGAAGAATATGGATGAGTTGGGTGGCAGTCAAGGACAATTGTGTTTACATTTGAGAAAGGTTCTAGAAAAGAAAACTACTACTGTAACCAATAGTGGCGAGGTTCGACCTTCAGGGTCTGAGGTTAATTTGTTATCTTTAAAAAAATAACAAACTTTCTCAAGAATCCATTTGAAACAGTAGCCACATACAACATATTCAATTACTTCAATTGTAGTTGCTTGGAATGGAATTATTTTCACAAAGCTCCATCCTCTATAAAATGTTTTAGCACCTTTGTATTGGCTCTCCACAATGGCTACCCACCAAGCAGTAATATAGATGTTGTAAGCAAGCCCATCAAACAAGTAATCCAAGGTAACAACAAGTAACAAATGATCCTATCCTTGATGACATCCCCATGTCTATGGCATAGTCATCTTTCCAAGTAGCCCTAAATGAAAACGACATGATTGAAAACCAACACAAAAACCTATCCATTTGTTCTAACTCCAACACTTTCCCAAAGAGTGATTTCATTAAAATCAATCATTGCAGTGCTCGGAAAGTTCCATGCAAAACAACTAGTCATATTAGTCTCTAGATGCCATTTCTAAGGCCTGATCATAATGGATGGAGACTCTCTTGTTCATGTGTACTCACAATAGTGTATGTAAGAACACCAAAGATGATAGAATGTTCTAAGGATTCCACCACAAGAAGTGTTTCCAACTTTCAAAAAATTAGAAATAGTATAAAAAACATGTAGCACCAGTTCCTTGAGCCATTGCCCCTTGATGATCAAAGTCTCTTCTACCAAATAATCTCCCTGCAAATATTCCAACTTCTTTCAATTCTTTAATATCACCAAAAATCTCACATTGTGTGTTGTTCCTCAAGAGAAATGTGTGTTGTTTCATGTTGGAATATTGTGAAAAGAGGTTCCATAAGCTAGTAGACTCTCTCCATCCTTAATAAAAAAAATATGGACAAAAGAGAAATGGGGTCCAAAATCCCATCAACAAAAAAAAACAACCAAACAAACACAAAAACAAACATAAAGTGAAAATTTCAAAAACCAAATGTTTGTTATAAGGCTGAAGCTTGATGATAATAATGTGGCTTATTAAATATGATATGTGTCATGTTTAAATTTAATATTAAAATGTATATATTAAATTAAATTAAATATTAAAGTGATATGTTAAATGTAAGGTCTAGATGTTGGCTATGTTAAATCGATATGTTAAATTGATATGGAATCAACTAGATCATACGAATAAGATTTAGGTGGTGTCATCTGAACCACAAAACTATGTTATGAATAAATCAAATTTATGTGGTATCATCTAGAGCTCAGAGCTTTGTACTGAGAGCATGGGAAAGGGCCAAAATATATTTAATTGGATGTGAATAGCTTAAGGCTTTTGCAGAACCTGTAGATAATACAGATGGAGATGACTTGTAGGTGCAACTAATTTTCAATTTTCAATGGTACTTAGATTCATCATCCTTGTCAGGAGGAAGAGTATCCTTTTATCTATCACTCATTTGTAAATAGAGCTCTTTGTAACCACAAATATTCACATATTCCAAATCCATCTATCATTTTCATGGTCAATCTCTTCTTGGTGCCAAAATAACTTAGCAAAGTTATATCAGTCTATCTTTAATGGTTGTCTTCGGCATGAGACACAAAATGCAACTGCAATAGTGCACCAAACTAGTGTTTTTATATTGGGAAAATCAGGATAATCACATTCAAGTTGTTGGTGTTGTTGTTCTTTTCTTGATTTTGGAAGGGTACTTCTTACCCGCTTCTGCTATACGTAGTATAGGTGTTGTTTTAGTTGCATACGGTGTTGGTATGCTAGATTTATCAATATTCAATCAAGAAAGAAATGAATAAAATACGAAACTGAATCACACACAAAGTCACACAAAGAATTATGTTGTAAAACCCTGACAATGTGTCAAGGAAACCTCAATGGGGTAAAGGATTGGAAGTATTATTTACCAATAATGATTCTCCAAGTTACAAGAAGCCTCTTGGGAAATAATCAATTTAATATGGGCTATTTCATTACATAACTTCCTTTCGTTATAGAAAATTGACTAAACGGTAACATAGATTTACCTAGATAATTACATCATTTACATTAATTGATGTCATTTTTTAACAATATCCACCTTGAAAACAATTGTCCTAATCCCTTTCCCATGCCCATTCATCATCTCTTTTGCAATCGAAGAGAAGCCAAATACCATTGCAGCTTCTCTACTGAAACTGGCTTGATGAATATGTTTGCACGATTCTCCTATGTATGGACCTTCTTGAGAGCTACTTTGCCACCATCAATCACATGTCTCAAAAAATGGTACCTTACATCAATGTGCTTGGTCTTGTTGTGATAAGATGGATTTATAGCCAAATTAATAACACTCTAACTGTCATATAAAAAATTCACTTTCTCCTGCGTCCTTCCAATCTTATCAAGTAGACCTTTCAACCAGATTGCCTCTTTACATGCATCTGAAGCAGTTATATACTCTGCTTCAATAGTGAAAAAAAGAAAAAAATTCTTGAAGCTTTGAGATCCAATTAATTGCTCCACCTACAAGAGTAAAAACATATCATATAGTAGATCTCCTCTTGTCCAAATCACTTGCATAATCAACATTCACATATCTGCATACTGAACTTTCACTACCATTAAATATTAGGCAATGAGCACTTGTGCCTCTCAAATACCAAAGCACCCATTTCACAGCTTGTTACACAATATTTTGTCACACCTCCTATTCACTTCCTGTTCCATATCCCGAAGTGCCAAAATGTTGAAGAATGTGAAGTATATCCATCATGATACACAGACAAAAACATCCCTGAAAAACAAAAGGAAAACTGCCCTAAGTCAATTTTGAAGAAGGTTAGCTAAAACCTTAATTTTTAGGTCCATTGCCTTTTTCTCCACTACCTGCCCGTGATGATGGCAGGTTGCACTTCTTTACCCTAGTGCTTCTAGTTTTGATATGAAAACCTGCGCAAAACCTCTTCTATTAGGTTTTTTGATGCAGGAGCATCTGACCACCCTTAATCAAAAGTCAAAGTCAGAGCTATGGAGGAGGAGACGTGGAAAATCATGTAAACCGGGAGCAAATTTCTGTTAAAAACAAGATAATTTGATGGAATTGATAAGTCTGGAGAAGACTTAATTTAATGTAATTATCTGCTATGTATGTGTGTTGAAATATTTTGGGATTGTTTGAACGATTTTAGGAGAAGATCATGGATCTAGAATGATCCATGATTCTATAGTTATTTCTATATATTATGAATCTGCGTGTTCTGATAGAAAGAGAATAGACAAAGAGTGAGAATACAATGTAATCGATAGAGAAATTGTGACTAAGGATGAAATTCCTTATACTGTAATTGATTTTGTATAATATAAATATGTTTTTTATGTGGATTTTGTGTGTCTGGTTACCAATAGTTAGATGTTTGTGTTGAATAAGTGAAATTCCATGTTGCAGGATTGTTGATTGACCATTGATCTCTATAAGGATCGATGATGATCCAACGATGTTAATGAGTTAACTGTTGTATGAGTGTCGTGAGTGTGTAGACAGAGTATGGTAGAGCAGAGCTGTGTGGAAATGTGAATTCCATCATAAGAGAACAAGCGCGGAGGGAGTCGTCGGATCGTTTAGATCGAAGAATATTATTGGCGGAAGAAGAATGACAGAGGAATAGATCTGGATCATTAGATCGACAGATCTGTTAGATCTACGGTGATTAGCAACTGCGGGGGTAGGAGAGTACAGATTTTCTTGATCGTGATTGAAGTCCCACACTCACTTCTAGCCGTCGATCTCATTTTCAACCTCTTACATCGCAATGAACTGCAGGGGTTGAGCTATTTTTAATCCGTGCGCTAGTTGAAGTCTCGTAGACCATAGACTTTATGGCCTCTTATATCCAACAGATATTGGATCATAAAGTGATCGGGCTTTGATTCTAAAAACGGACCTGAACATTTAGATATCAAGGAATTATAATCCTTATCGGCTCCGTAAGGGTGGGTAAACGTCGTGACGGATTCCCGTGCAATACCATTGTTGACCGTTGGATAAAGTGTGCCTTGATCAAATGATGGAGGATAGGCGATTAGTTTCGTTGATCGAAGTGTACCATCAACCATCAGATTGAAGGGTAAGACCAATGACGGAGATTGAAGCCAATAAGGCTTGGGCCTGAGTGGACCCGAGAAGTTTATGGACGTGGGTTTATTTTATTTGGGGTCCGGTCTTATGCGTTCGAAGTGGGACTGACGTTCATTGTTTGATTATGTGTTAAAGAGTTGTGTGGTGATTGGTCGGGTTTTTGTTTAAAACCACCAATATAAATGCTTCTGATGTAAGTGTGGGCCATAACCCACAGGTTCGCATATTAATTTTATAGATATGGAGCTAAACTACCTTTAGGCAGATTTCCTTGTCATCAAGTGGTATCAGCGCAGGGAAAGGTTTCCTGCGAGTGGAAAGAATACATTGCGTGAAAAAAGAGGAGGTACAATTATGTTTAAGATTGGTGAGTTTGCGGTTTTTACACTGTCATACAGATAGTGGCAACAGAAGGTGAGAAGAATGCAGCAGCCTAGAGCATGGAGTGCTCAAATGGTTCACAGAAGAGAGAACTAGAGAGATGCCGAAAGACTAAGCTCGAGGAGAGAAGCTTGGTGAGGTATCCTGTAGCACAAAAGACTATTACTCTAGAGGTTTTGTTGCAGCTCACAAAAAGATCATGAAGGCAGTTCCTGTAGGAATTTACAGGGTAAGTTCCTCAGAAAGAACACCAAAAGGACACCGCTCACAACCAGATCACAGATCAATACACCAGTATTTTTGACATGGTTAAAACCCTCAAAGAGGGAAACAGTCCACGGCCTGCGCCAACGTGGCTACTACAGGCAATTTATTAATCAAAGAATGAAAATTTACATAAGCTTCTCTCATGCACGGATTACCCGAACAATGACCCTCCATGCGCTTTAAATAGAACGCATGGACCAATCGGGTGTCA
The DNA here is from genome assembly GCA_031772625.1 of Pinus tabuliformis. Classification (NCBI taxonomy): domain Eukaryota; kingdom Viridiplantae; phylum Streptophyta; class Pinopsida; order Pinales; family Pinaceae; genus Pinus; species Pinus tabuliformis. The sequence continues at coordinate 840,258,669 of CM062817.1, read as the reverse complement.
AGCCACGGATCAAGTGTCGGTAATACCGAGGAGAGAGTGAACCGTCGAATCACTACATATCGTGATCGTCGGATTGTAAGTTACAAAATGTACGATGGTAAAGAAACAAACTTTACCTAACTCTATACCTAACTCTACACTAGACCAAGTTGAACTTAACTATATCCTATGTGTCAGAATATCCTAACATCCCCCCTTAAGAACAACTTGGGATAGGATTGAAGGATTTACAAATATGACACAATAGGAGAAGGAAGGAGGCACTAGAGCCTATCCCCCCTTAGTGACAACTTCCTGAACCCCAAGCATATATCGAAGTTTAGTGAACTTCGCCTCTGTGAGAGCCTTTGTGAAGATGTCTGCAACCTGATCATCTGTTGGACAATATTGCACTTCAAGAACATGGTCATGAATGAGCTTTCTGATGAAGTGCATGTGTAGTTCAATGTTTTTGCTGCGCTGATGCTGGACTGGATCTTTGCATAGCTGAATGGCACTTTGATTATCACACCAAAGTGTGGTTGGATGCTGCTGCTCAAAGCCAAACTCTGATAGGATCTGACGAAGCCACAAGGCTTCCTTACTAGCTTCCACGGCACCACGATACTCTGCTTCTGCTGACGAAAGAGAAATGGCAGCCTGTTTCTTACAAGCCCATGTAATAGGTCCTGAACCAAGAGTGAAGACATAACCGGCAGTAGACTTCCGATCATCAGGGTCACCAGCCCAATCAGAATCAGTGAAACCAACTAATAGAGGAGCTGCTTTGGCACTGTAATGAATCCCAAACTGTACTGTACCTCGAACATAACGAAGTATTCTTTTAGCTGCTTTCCAATGACTTTCACGGGGGTTTTGCATAAAACGAGCAACAAGGCCAACAACAAAGGAAAGGTTAGGACGAGTATGGGTTAAATACAAGAGTTTTCCTACAAGTTGACGGTATAAGGTAGCATCAACTTCAGGAGAAGTACAAGAGACTGAAAGTTTGACTCCAGACTGAAAGGGAGAAGGGGCTGGCTTACAGTCTTCCATGTGAAAATGACGAAGAATATCACAAGCATACTTGGACTGGGAAAGGGAAATACCCTCCTTGGATTGCAAGACTTGAAGACCGAGAAAATAGTGTAAGTGTCCTAAGTCTGTCATTTCAAATTTCTTTTTAAGGTTGGACTTCACATGGTTTATAAGGTTGGGATCACTACCAGTAAGAATAAGATCATCAACATAAAGAACAAGGATGATAAGAGAGTTGCCCACTTTATTGGTGTAGACAGTATTGTCAGAATAACACCTAGAAAAGCCAGATTCTAAAAGAAAGCTATCCATTTTGGCATACCAAGCATGAGGAGCTTGCTTGAGACCATAAAGGGATTTCTTAAGTCGACATACAAGGCTGGAGTCTATTTGGATGAAGCCAATGGGTTGTTCCATATAGATTTCTTCATGCAAGTCCCCATGCAAGAAGGCAGATTTAACATCCATCTGATGGACTTCCCATTTTAAAGAGGCAGCAAGGGAAAGAACAAGGCGGATAGAGTTCATTTTGGCAACAGGGGAGAAGGTTTCAATGTAGTCAATGCCTTCAACCTGTGAAAAGCCCTTAGCAACAAGACGAGCTTTATGTTTATCTACTTTCCCATCTGGTCCATACTTGGTTCTGTAAACCCATTTACATCTAACAAGTTTTCGTCCCTTTGGTAGAGGAACAAGATCCCATGTATCATTTGTCAACAATGAATGATATTCTTCATTCATAGCTGCTTCCCAATGTGGATGGCCTGAAGCGTCTGAAAAAGTGTCAGGATCATGATTTACTGGAGCTTGAGCCAGTAAAGAAGAGGCTCTTTCAAACTGAGAACGTGTACGTCGCTGATCTGTAGGATCACCGGCAAGATCACCTGTTGCATCCCGAGTAGCACGGACCCATCTTGGAAGTTGAGGATCCTGAGAAGGTGGGGGAGGATTATCATCCTCACTTTCATCATCTGAAGAAGAAATGTTTTCAAAAGTAGAAGAGATAGGAAGAGGTGGCACATCCGCCGGACTAGGCTCGCAGGCCGATTTATTTTCATCAAATTTTACATCTCTTCTAATGATAACATTTTTGGACTTAAATGGAATAAGTCTATAACCTTTTACATCTTCAGAATATCCAACAAAAGTACATTTCTCACTCTTAGGTTCTAAAGCTTTATGCTTTTCATCTGGAATATGGGCCCATGCTTCACTTCCAAAAACACGAAAGTGACTTACATCTGGTTTAATGGAACTCCAAGCTTCTTCTGGAGTGATATTCTTTAGAACCTTAGTAGGAGTGCGATTGATTATATAATTTTTACAATTAATTGCTTCGGCCCAAAAACTAAGACTGAGTCCTTTAGATTGCAGCATACAATTAGCCATTTCCTTTAAGGTGCGATTTTTCCTTTCAGCTACACCATTTTGTTGTGGAGTGTATGGAACAGTATGTTGCATTTGAATTCCATTTTCGGTGCAAAAGTTGATGAATGTGTTTTTAACATATTCTCCACCATTATCAGTTCTTAGCTTAAGAATTTGATGTCCAGATTGTTTTTCAACAAAGGCTTTGAAGGCCAAAAATGTGTTAAATACTTCGCTCTTGAGTTTTAAGAAGTATACCCAAGTGCGTCTGTAGAAATCATCAATGAAAGTTAAGAAATACTTGCAGCCAGAGAATGAAGCAGTAGGAAGTGGACCACATAAATCACTGTGCACAAGCTGTAAAGGGGCTGAGGCGTGCCAAGAGGCACGTTTTTCAAAACTGTCCTGATGATGTTTTCCGAGTACACATCCGGAACAAACACCATCTCTGCAAGATACCATAGGAAGACCTGTCACCATATTTTCTTTACATAGATGCTGAAGGGAGCGATAGTTTAAGTGACCAAATCGCTCATGCCAAAGTTTGATCACTTCATCATTATGAGCAACAAATACTGAGGGAAGATTTGATGACCCAAAGTTGTGAAACTTATACAACCTTGTGGAATCATCAGCAATACCAGTAGCTAGAATCTGTTTAGGATCTCTTAGATCCTTGATTACAACATCATGAGGTGAAAATTCAACAATTTTACCTTCACCTGAATGAGTTATCTGATATACAGATAGAAGGTTGCAGGATAAGGTTGGAACACATAATACATCATTAAACTGACCATTGTCTAGATGAACAGTTCCAGTCCCTACAACATTAAGAGATCTATCATCGCCAACATATATATTTTTGGTGTTACAATCATTTAAAGAAGAAAACATGGCTTGGTTTTTGGCCATGTGATAAGAGGCTCCAGAATCAATGAGCCACTCATGAGAATGAGAAGAAGAAGATACATTTAATGCATAACCAGACTGAGATGATTGACAACGACATGCAGAAAGTGCCATTCCTGAAGATGAAGTTGAAGTTGAAGTTGAAGAATGCTCCACATGGATGTTATGTTTCTTCATTGCGGCTTCCAAGGCTTCCATCTTCTTAAAGCATTTAGATTCTAAGTGGCCATCTCGATTACAAAAGTTACAATGTCTATCAGTCTTCTTCCATTTGTTTTTATTGGTCCTATCATTTTGCTGAAATGATCTTTCATTTTGAGGCTGAGTTTGCTTAGGACCCTTGTTTGGTTTAGGACCATTCTTTTTAGGATATGAATTCTTAGGATTCTTTGAATTTGGTTGCTGCTGGGCGGCTAATGCTTTCTTGGAAGAGTTTCCAAGATTAAGAAGACCAAGGTGTAAGAGTTTTTCTTGTTCTATTATTAAAGAATCACAAAAAGAGTCAAAGGAAGGGGCCTTGTAGTCTTTTCCCTGACAAATGAAAGCTTCCCTTGTAGAATGGAAGGTGGAAACAAATACAGAGTAGGCTGGTCCCAACTTAGTAAGGATGGAATAAATAAAGTTACTATCTTCTTTCCTAACCTTAACACCTTCCAAGAGATATCTAAGGGTCTTGAATTTGGACAAGAAATCTTCAATGCAAGAAAAATTATTAGGATCCAATGTAAGCAACTCATTTTCAAGTTGATGGGCTCTAATTTCATTTTTAATCCCAAAAACTTTAGTGAGTTGTTCCAATGCTTCATGAGGAGTCTCAAATTCTGCAATATGGAATCTAAGATAGGGAGAAATAGACATCCCTATCAAACCACGTGCTTGATCTTGTCTATTTTCCCATTTTGCAGCCTTGTCTTCATCTTTTGGTTTCTTCTCTTGGTCTGTGGCTATTCTGTAGAGACCTTTACTTCTAAGTAAATCTTCGATGTAGGATATCCATTGGAAGTAGTTAGTGCTGTCAAGAATGACTTGGCATGGACTTTCCATTTAAAAAAAAACTGAAGTTGAAGATGCTGAAAGTAAGTGTTCCAATGGATAGATCTCGAAAAATTAGGCTGTTTTAAAAAAAACGGCTCTGAAAAAGGCTTCCGGATGAAGAAGTTATGGCTTTTTTGAAAAAAAATTGTTGAAGTTGCCGGCAAAGTGCGCGAATGTGCGGGAATGAAAAAATCTGCCCCCACAAAATGGAGACTTGAACCCAAGACCTCTACTCTCTTAAAATAGCTTTGAACCAATTGATCTATACAAAAAATTTGAGAGAGAGAGAGAGAGAGAGAGAGGGGGGGGCCTTGGTTTGCGTGCTTGCCTTGAGAAAGCTCTTTTTCCCTACAAAACACAAAACACAAAACCCAACACGGACATGCAAAGAAAACGAACCTTACGGCTCGAGGTTAGCTTTAGCCAAAAAACTAGATATTTTCAAAAATGAAAAGTTAGCTTTGGCCGGAAACTAAATATTTTTCTCAATGTTTCTGATTTTCCGAGATCACACTAAGGTGCAGGGAAAAGAGCATACGCATGAGAAAAATCCTTCCTTTCTGTTTCTGATTTGCCCAGATCGCATAGAGTCGCAGGGCAAAGAGCATACGCAGAAATGAAAGGTATAGATCCGGTTAGAAAAAAAGCTAAATAAACCGAAACCGAAATAAGCAGAGAGAAAATAACAGTAAACTGCAAATAAAGACTGTATACCTCCAGATCTTAAAAATAACGCAGCTAGGGCTACCGGAAACCTTTTCGCGTGAAACGAAAGGGGTTCCTCACTGGAACAGATGCTCCGAACACAACATAGCAGTCCTCTCGGCCCGAAAGCAGTCAGAAACAGCAGATCTAGGAAACGACAGTCAGATGCAGTTCTACCGGCTTCAGATTTGGATCACCAACGGACGCGGCCCTCAAATAGCTCTGATACCATGTAGGAATTTACAGGGTAAGTTCCTCAGAAAGAGCACCAAAAGGACACTGCTCACAACCAGATCACATATCAATACACCAGTATTTTTGACGTGGTTAAAACCCTCAAAGAGGGAAACAGTCCACGACCTGCGCCAACGTGGCTACTACAGGAAATTTATTAATCAAAGAATGAAAATTTACATAAGCTTCTCTCATGCACGGATTACCCGAACAATGACCCTCCATGCGCTTTAAATAGAACTCATGGACCAATCGGGTGTCAAGCCACGGATCAAGTGTCGGTAATACCGAGGAGAGAGTGAACCGTCGGATCACTACATATCGTGACCATCGGATTGTAAGTTACAAAATGTACAATGGTAAAGAAACACACTTTACCTAACTCTATACCTAACTCTACACTAGACCAAGTTGAACTTAACTATATCCTATCTGTCGGAATATCCTAACAGTTCCACTAAGGATGTGGGTAGAATTGTTATGGGATTATGGAGAAGCATATGACTAGGAGGTCATAAAATTTTGTGCCTCAGGATTCTGATGCAGGAGCATCTGACTACCCTTAATCAAAATTCAAAGTCAGAGCTATGGAGGAGGAGATGTGGACAATCATGTAAACCGAGAGAAAATTTATGTTAAAAACGAGCTAATTTGATGGAATTGATAAGTCTCGAGAAGACTTAATTTAATGTAATTATCTGCCATGTATGTGTGTTGAAATATTTGGGGATTGTTGTCATAGAACAACAAGCTAGATATTGGTTGTCGTAGATATGGTCAATCTCTCTCATTTGGAGCTTTTTATATTATCATTATGGGCCTTCCCCTTGAGATTTTGACCTTCCTCCCCCTTTTGTGGATCCCTAACTCCCTATCCCTTCCTTTAAATCAACTCCCTTCCATCCCCAAATGGTTGGTCATCAATTGTTTGCATTCCTATACTGATATTATACCCAAATGCTGCCCATTCTAACTCGGAGAAGGAGTGCTTGAAGAGTATTTTCTTGGACTTGGACATCTACCAAAAGGAGGTGTCCAACATCAAGGCATAGGTTGTATGCTTCCATTTTTATCTCATTAATATATATATATATATATATATATATATATATATATATATATATATAACTCATGTTCAATTTGCATAATTGTGTCAATGTTTATGCTTTTAGCTTAAAACTCCTTGATCTGTTAAGTAGTTTATGTTTAATGTATTCCATACATGCTCTTGTATCTTGCATTTATCTTTGATCTTTCTTATAGGTATTCAGACATGAATAACAAGTAAGGAGCAATCCTGGAAGCGAAGGAATCAAAGTCATCTCCAAAGGATAGAGATATTAGCATCCGAGTGAGGTAGGCCACTCTCTCTCTGCATTTGTTAAACATAAGCTAGGAAAGGGGATGTTAGTTCATTGCTAGACCCACTCATTGGGCTAGAGAGATCACCTCTTTCTACAGAGGGGATTTAACTTCAGAACAAAATGGCGACTCCACTAGGGAAGTTATATCCTCTTAAATCTATTTTTTGATCTGATCTCTTGATCAATTTGACCAACCATTGAGTTCTCAGTTAGTTTGAGCCTATATAGGTCTGCATAGTCACTTATTAATACCTTAGAGTTGTTAAGTCCCAAACCTGCATATTCCCTATATACCTTTTCAGCCTTCTTTTCCATTTACTTGATCCACCAAGCTGTCAAATCATTGCATATTAGTCTAAAAAGAGCTTATGAAATGGTTTCCTAACTATGTTTATGACTGTTGTTTGATTTAGATTTTTGTTCAAGAAGCTGCAAAAACTTGTCACTTTCCACAGCCAGCTCAAGTTTCCGCAGCCGTTTTGTTAAAGACTATGTTACAGGTGTCCAATGGAGAATTCGGCCACATGGGCAAGCTGCAAGTGACATGTACATGGAGCGTGTCCCCTCAGTTCAACCGAATCACTCACAAACAGCCATGGTCAAAGACGGTCAAAGGAGGGGTCAAACCAAGAGTTTTGCGGTGGCACAACTCTGTTTTGCCCACGTGAAGGTTTGCGTGGCACGATCCTCAATTTCCGGAGGTGTTGGCACACCTGTGGATCAACCCGTGAACTGAATCGAGCAGCCACCACTCCATGGATTTAACTGTCATAATTACCATACCGCTAGATCTCAGGCCGTGGAGATTTACATGTCTGTTTGGCAGTGTAGAATCTAGGAATTAGTTGCAGCATTTTCACTTATAAATAACGCATTGGTATACGCTGGATAGCTTAGCTTTTCAGATGTAATTTTGACTGTTGTTATAAGCCCATTGTACCGTGCTTTACTTTTGTCTTATTACTGCACTTTAATATATGAGAAGACAACATTCTTGAATTCGATTTGTGACTGAGTATTGACTGGCTGAGGTTGCAGAGGGCCCCTGTACACCAAGGCTCTGTATCTATTGTATAGTTTCTTACTTGCTTTCATTTACTGCTTTTATAATCATTAGCTTGTATATATTACACTGTTCTGATAATCATGTTAACTGCTGTCCATATTTCCTTTTATGTTTTCTCATAACTGTTAGTTGATCAGTGCTTTTCTTTCAGGTTCTTGTAGGCAGCCCGGGCAAAATTACATAGTTTTAATGACTACTAACATGAGATCATCTTGTCCTTTCTGCTGATTCATTTACTGAGTTTTAATTCCAGAATTGTCATTTCTTTCAGTTTTGCTTTGCTTATTTACTTTTCTTCCACTTAGACATCATATTACTCATATGTTTATGATTTCCTTCCTATAGCCAAGCGACTCAATTAGTGAGGAATCAGAATATTATTTGAATGTAGTATGATTTAGTTTGATTTCGTGCAAGTTAGAGATTAAATTACTTATGTCATTTTCAAGAATTGAAATATGAATGAGTAGTTAAATCTTAGTTTCCTTTTTATGCAATTTGATTTCCTGCAATTTAGATATCATATTACTCAGCTTGTTTATGATTACTTCCTATATCCGGAGCGAGTCGAAAGGTGAAGGGTCAGAATGTGGGTTGAAGTAGTGTGATTTAGTTTGCTTTTCTTTTAGTCTTTGAGTTGCTTTGAGTTCAGTTTTTATTTTCTTTTCATACAGCAGTAAGGATACTGGGCCATTTTCACTAGTTCACTGTTTTGGTACATTTATTTCCTTTTGAAGAATTGATTTCATCACAGTCAGTTTGAAACCTTCTTTTTTAGAACTTTAAAGTTTGGAAAATCATTATAGAAATCACCATTACCATCCATACTTGAATCATTGTAGAAATCACCATTACCATCCATACTTGACTTTCAATTTCGCCATCTCACACTAGGGAATCCACAGAAGATAAACCCAAAAACAAACTAAAAAACTCAAAAACTACAAAAGACTAAGAAATCAGTGATCTTGCATATACAGTGCACTTCACTTCAGCAGTTTACGACTCCCGAATTGACATTTTAAATAGAAATTTAGGACACACTAAATTGACCAAACATTTTGGCGTCGTTTCCGGGGAAGTGAAACTAGGTAGCCAATTTCTTAAAAAAAAAACAAGAAAATTTCAAGGAAGGTAAAAATTGATAACTTCTCAAAGTATGCTCTCCTCTTGCACCTAGTGTGATATGGAGGATCAGAAAAGAGAGTTATTGGTTTAATAATTTCTTGAGTATGCTCTCTTCTTGCACCTAGAGTGACCTAGAAGATCAGAAAGAGAATTATTAGTCCGACTTGAAGAAAAATAAAAAATGACATGCATAGAGCAAGAGATTCTAGGGGAAGGTTTTTAGCTAGGGCCAAGAGTTACAACTCCATCTACTTCAAGGAATAGACAAGAGACACCTCCATCATCTCCAACTCACACTCCTAGCCTTAGGATTCCTGGAATTCAAGAGGCAGTTGTTGAATTAGGAGACTCTCCCACACCATCCATCGAATCTGAATTAGGAAAAGATCCTTTCTTTCCTTCTACAGGGAGACACATTGTAATTGAAGAAGTAGAATCACCTGAGGAAGAAGAGGGAGAAATTCCTCCTCGTTCACCATTAGTAGAGGAACTAGAGGACTCTGAAGTCTATGAGGAAACTATCATGACAGAGGAAGTAGTAAACGGATTTGGTAGAGGTAGAGGTAGAGGAGGAGGAGGAGGAAACAATGGAGGAGGTAGAGGTAACAATGGGGGAAATAGGGATGGAGATAACTCATTTGGATTTCCTATAGTCGATGAGGATTCTCGAGCAACAACGAAAAACATCTCACCATCTGTCCTCCCAAAATTTCATGGGTTAAGAAATGAGGATCCTGAAACATTTCTACTTGAGTTTGAAGTCGTGTGTCGAACTTATGATTATCTGGAAGACTCTCAAAAACTCAAACTGTTTCCTTCAACATTGAAAGGAGCTGCTTTGAAATGGTTCATGGGATTACTCACTCAATCCATTAGGACTTGGAATGATATGAAACAAACATTTTTGGATAGGTATCTAGACTATTGTATGCCCACCAATCACAAGGATGAAGTATTCAAAATGGTGCAAAGAGAAGATGAAAAATTGGAGGATTTACTTGAAAGATTCCAATACAACCTGAAAAGAGCAAAAATGAGTAACTTAGATGAGGAAACCTTGAAAACCCTTCTATTAAAAGCCATTAGAGATGAATGGATAGATATTTTGAACATGATGGGAAAAGGAGATATATCTCAACTTCCACTTCATGATATAGCAGAGCTGTGTGTCCATCTCTCAAGGGGAAAATCTAAAACTGGAAAAGGGCCTAGAGATCCTTCTCTCATTAGAGCAAACAAATCTGCAACTGGATCAGTAAGTAGGGCTGAGATTGGCAACATTCTTGATGAATTCAAAACTGATATCTTAGGGAGTCTTAGTGAGCAACTAGACACCCTTAGGATACAAAATAAGCAGAAAGCAGAAGTTAAAGCTTTGGCCATCTTTTTCCCAAAATGTAGAAAGAAACATGCTCTAAGGGAATGTCCCTTGGATGCAAAAGTTGTAGAAACATGTGTGATTTGTTCAGAAAACCATGAGACCAAGGATTGTCCTTCAATTCCTGGGCTCAAAGCTGTCTTTCAAGAAGATCCAAATACAATTGAGTCTCTCTGTTTTGTTGCAAGGAGACCTTGGCAGGGGCAACAAAACCAAGGGTTTAATAACTCTATGAACCTTCAACCCCCACCAAATTGGAATCCTTGGCAACAACCTTGGTCCCAACCTCAAAATCCTTTTCAATCATGGGTACAAGGCATGCAAAATCCTTATGGGAGATTTGCTCAATTTTATCAATATCCTCCATCTTTTCAAAACCAACAAGCTCCACAACTTCCAAATCAAAATCCACAACTATCATTGCCATTTCAACAACAACAACAACCTTCTCAACAGAATCCAAATTCTCAACTCTTGCTTCCATTCCAACAGAAGACCAATCAATTACCTTCCCAGCCATTGCCGAAACCCAACAATAAAAACCCTCAAAATTCTTACATGGTAGAAGGACAACAATTTCCTACCTATATGATTGTTCCTCTCAAAAATGTACAACTCAGATCTGGTAGAGTTTTAGATAAGCCTTCTATAGATGCTCAAAAGCAAAGCATTTCTGAGGAAGATTCTCTTGAAGCCAATAAAGGTTCTGAAGCATCTCTTCAAAACCCAAGCATTCAAAAAGAAAAAGAAAAAGAGTCAACCCCCACAACTCCTATAGTTGAGAAACCTACATCTTCATCTACACCTCCTTTTCCTGAAAGATTACAAATTGACAAAGGGGTGGAAAAACAAATCATGTTGCCTGACTATGATTTTCTAGATGAATTAAAGAACGTCGGTATCAAGATTCCCTTGTTACAAGCCATTAGAGAGATTCCTATTCTAGCAAAAACAATAAAGGAGTTGAGTCTTAAAAGACCAGGAAGGAAACCAAGAGATACAAGAAGAATCCACCTGGTAGGAAAAATTGCAGATATCATGATGGGAAAAATTACTATGCAGAAGTATGTAGATCCTGGCAGTCCAATTGTCAAAACACATATCAATGGGGTAGAAATTCCAAATACTTTGATTGATTTAGGGGCTGCTATCAACATTATGAGTAGACAGACTATGGAACAGCTAAAACTTCATAATCTTCTTTTTACACCTACTTTACTGCAACTTGCAGATCGATCAATTATCAAACCAAATGGTGTATTAGAAGACATTTCAGTCTCCTTAGACTCTTGGGAATATCCAGTAGATTTCATGATTTTAACTCCCAAGAGTAATTTAGGAGGACACCCTCTCATCTTAGGAAGACCTTGGCTAGCCACAGCTGATGCTTTTATCAGTTGTAGGTCTGGGGATATGTATATTTCTGATGGTAATTCGACAAAGAAATTCAATCTGTATCCTCCAGCAAAAGCAATTACAGAAATAGGAGATAATGAGTGGGTTGATGATGAGGATACTATACAACTTGTCTTTACCATTTCTGAAATCAGTGAAGATAGTCAAATTCTGAACACATTAGAAAACTTTGAAACATCTTCAGAATATGACCACACACAATTTCAGTTAGATTCTGACATTGAATATCTATCATCTAGACAAATGTCTCTTTTCTCTATGGAAGAGTTTGGGAGTTCTGCCATTGAAATCTTTCCAGGTAAAACATTGAATATCAACAAAAACTTGGAAAAATCTCAACAGGGAGAGCGAACCAAAATCTTGCAAAAACATTCTACTGCATTTGCATGGGAGTATACCGATATGAAAGGTATTGACCCTAAGACTTGCATTCATCACATCTATATCGAGGAAAATAGTAGACCAATCAGACAACCTCAGAGAAGGATGAATCCAAACCTTAAGGAGATAGTGAAAGAAGAGCTCCAAAAACTACTCAATGTAAACTTCATTTACCCAATTTCAGATAGCCGATGGGTTTCTCCTTTGGTTATAGTACCTAAAAAGAATGGTAAATGGAGGGTATGCATTGATTACAGGGAATTGAACAAAGCAACTTTGAAGGATCACTTTTCTTTACCCTTTATCGATCAGGTATTAGATACTTTAGCAGGCAAAAAGTATTTTTCATTTTTGGATGGTTTTAATGGCTATAATCAGATTCAGGTAGCACCTGAAGATCAAGATAAGACCACATTTACCTGTCCATGGGAAACTTTTTCTTACCGAGTACTTCCTTTTGGATTATGTAATGCATCCGCAACATTTCAAAGGGCAGTACTAGGAATCTTTTCTGATCTAATCCATGATTGTGTAGAGGTTTATATGGATGATTTTACAGTTTATGGTAATTCATTTGAAGAGGCATTAAAGAATTTGGAAAAAGTCCTTATAAGGTGTAAAGAAACAAACCTTTCATTGAGTCATGAAAAATGCTTTATGATGTTTACTGAAGGTATTGTTTTAGGACATCATATTTCAAGGGATGGGATTAAAGTTGATAGATCAAAAGTTGAAGTCATCTCCAAGTTGCCTATTCCAAATTGTCAAAAATATGTTAGAAGTTTTCTTGGATTTAATGGATACTATAGCAGATTTATTGAAAAATTCACCAAGATAGCATCTCCACTCTTCAAATTACTTACAAAACACTGTGAATTCAAATGGGATCCTGATTGTCAATCTGCATTTGAAACTTTGAAAACAAGAATATCTGAAGCACCCATTTTGAGAGGGCCAAATTGGAAACTTCCTTTCCATATTTCTACAGATGCTTCAGATACAGCTCTAGGAGTTGTGTTGGGTCAAAAGGATTTAGTTCCTTATGTCATTTACTACACCAGTAAAAAATTGACTCCCACCGAGTTAAACTATACTGTGACTGAAAAAGAGTTCTTAGCTATTGTTCATGCAATCAATAAGTTTAGACATTATATAACAGGCTATGAAACTTTTGTCCATACTGATCATTCTGCAATTAGATATCTAATGAATAAACCTGTTACTAATGGCAGAGTTACAAGATGGCTCTTACTTTTACAAGAATTCAATATTACTGTGTTGGATAGACCAGGGAAACAAAATACAGTAGCTGATTTCTTGTCTAGAATCCAAAATACTAACGAAGATTCTCCTGTAGAGGATAAGTTTCCAGATGAATACTTATTTGCAGTAACTACTAAGACTCCTTGGTATGCAGATATTGCTAACTATTTGGTTACAGGGAAGCTACCTCCACATTTATTTGCTAGTGAAAAAAGAAGAATTATTCATGCGAGTTCGAATTATTCATGGATTTCTAAGGAATTGTTTAAAACAAGGCTAGATTGTGTGATCAGAAGATGTGTTCGAGAAGATGAAATGCCTGACATCCTCAAGGCATGTCACGATGAACCATGCGGTGGACACTTTGCTGACAAAAGGACGGCCTATAAAATCCTTTCTTTAGGATATTATTGGCCTTCCCTCTTCAAAGATGCAAAACAATATGTCAGAAGGTGTGACAGCTGCCAAAGAGTTGGGAGACCGACTCTTTCAAATGAAATGCCATTACAACCACAGGTACTCATCGAACCCTTTGAAAAATGGGCTTTAGATTTCATTAGACCCATTAATCCACCATCTAAACAGAAGAAGTATATATTGGTATGCATTGATTATGTCACTAAATGGGTAGAAGCCAAAGCATTGCCTTCTGCCACTGAAAATTTAGTTGTTCATTTTCTTTATGAGGATATTTTTACTCGTTTTGGTGTCCCAAGAGAAATTGTGACAAATCAGGGAAGTCAATTTACATTTAACTTGATGGAGAAGCTGATGGAAGAATACAAAATCAAGCACAGAAAATCTACTCCTTACCATCCGCAAGCAAATGGCCAAGTGGAGTCTACAAACAAAGTTCTTGAGAGCATCATCACCAAAACTGTTCATCTACACAGAAGAGATTGGGCAGAGAGGCTTCCTGAAGCCTTGTGGGCCTACAGAACTACATGGAGGAATACAACAGGGCATTCTCCCTATGAACTTGTTTATGGGAGAGAATTCCTGCTCCCCATTGAGTTTCAAGTCAAGACTTTCAAGATGGCAATTCAGTTGGGGATGAATCTATCAGAAGCCCAAAAGCACATAATGGAGCAGCTGAATGAGCTAGACGAGATCGGACAAGAAGCAATTTTAAGCACTGATCTAGTTCAACATCAAAGAGCTAAGTGGCATGACAGATATATCAAAGAGAAAAAGTTTCAAGAGGGAGATTGGGCGCTATTGTTTGATTCCAAGTTTAAAGACTTCAAAGGTAAATTTCAGACCCATTGGCTTGGGCCATATGAGATTGACAAAGTCTTTAACAATGGAGCAGTAAGAATCAAGACCATTGATGAATTTCAAACTCCTCTCATTGTGAATGGCCACCGATTGAAAATTTATCATAGGCCACTCTCAAAAGAGGAATTTGTCAAAATGTTTCAAGAGAATTCTGCAATAAGGCTGGTGGAGAAGAATCCTTCTTCCCCTCCAGCCTAGCCTTTGTTTCTTTCAGTTAAAAATAAAATAAAATTGTATAAGCCTGAAAACCAATCACAGATTGGCGGTCTTATGCAGAAAATGTAGAGTGAAAATCAGGGACACCTGACACTCTATATTTTCCAAAAAAAATCTTCTCTCTTTCTTTTTCCATCTTCATTCCACCTCATTTGCCATTCCACTCCATCTCATTCTCATTTTCATTTCACTTCACTCCGCTTCACTTTCACTCCATTCCATTCATTTCATTTTCATTTCATCAATAAAAGTCCCTTTCAGGACTATTTTCACTCAGTTAGTTATTATCTAACTATCTTTGTTCAACTAAGAGGGTGTTGTGCAGTTTCCGCAGCTGGAAGCAGTTTCCGCAGCCGAAAGTAGTTTCCGCAGCCAGAAGCAGTTTCCGCAGCCAGAAATGATTTCCGCAGCCACCACCACTCCGTTTTTCAAATTCACAGTCAAAATGTTAGTGCAATAATCATGAAAATGCAGGTGTGATTGAGAATATGCTATGAAGACATGGAACATCTCCAAGACATCAAGGAAGAGCAGTTGGTTAAAAGCTATGAGCAAGAAATGACAAGGTTTCCAAAGGTATGAGCAATTTTTTTTATCAAATAGCAATTAAAGTCATGATTATGCATAGTTATCAAACCATAAAAGCTCTACTATGTGCAATGATTCGGTACGATAGCTCCATTACCCACTCCCATTCCACGAGATTATTCCGCACACCATGCATTCATTTCTTAACGGTCTCATGATTTATTTTCGGGTTTGAACTCATAGTCGACTGCACTTTCATTTACCACTTGTACTCATGAGATGTGACCTATCCCATTACGGCTCCTCTCCACCGCATTTCCCGCAGCCATCCATTAAAACGTGTAATATTTCGTATGCAGCCGTTAATTCAAAAAAATCTCGACTTCACTCCGTTCACTTACCATTCTATTAAGATCATCCTCTTCACATACATCCGCATTTCAACTTGTGAACTCATTTGTGGCTGCTCATCCTCTGTTCTGCCTGTAATCCTGAAGCATTCCCGTTACCTACTACCGATTGCAGCCACTGCATTTTACTATAAACCCTGCAACCGAGCCACCTTCCCTCTGCTAAACCCTCACATGCAATTGAATTTTCAGCTGAAATTCAAAACAAAGGAAGGAATGGGAAAATTACTAAGGGCAGAACCAGAAGGACCGAAATATTTAGAAGGTTACCCTCAAGCAAAAGATTTGCTGAAGAAAGCCAAATGGTTACGCTTCATCCAAAAGTTTAAGGGCTATAATAAAGAGGTAACCAAAGCTTTTGCACGGTCTTTCGATGGCCAAATGGTGGAGATTGGAGACTTGAAGCTCACAGTGACTGAAACAACAATAGCAGCTGCCACAGGTTTACCCTAGGAAGGTGAGCGATGGTTCAAAAACAAAAGCGTGGATGAACAGGCATGGAGAATTATGCTAAGAAACCCAGGTATGGACACCACTGTGTTTACTAAAGGAATTCTTGTTCATGCATTGAAAGAAGAATGGGCCAGTCTGTTGTTAGTTATCCAAAAATTTATCACTTGCGAAGGACGCTTTGTTTCAATGTACATGTACCATGCTAGACTATTGATGAATTTCTTAGAAATTCAAACTCTTAATTTGCCTTATTTCTTACTGTTGAGTTTGAAAAAGATGAGTATTACAGTCAAAAAACACATAGGAAATATAGAACCTCATCTATATCATCATGGACTTATAAAGATTCTCATTGAGGACCAACTAAAGAAAAACAAAGATACCTGGGAACAATTCTTGATAAGAAACTACTTTCAAGATCCATCTGAGGCATCTGAAAGTAGTACACCAAAGACACCAAGAAAAAGTAGGAGAAAAGAAAAGAGTGCCATAGTCCAAGACTCTCCTACTACAGAAACTCAAGAAGTTGGTCAAAAAGAAAAAGAGAACAGAACTAAAGACAAGAAACAAAGAAAAGTGAAAGGAAAAAGAACCATACAAGAAGTCTACCAATCACCTGAGCCATCTATAGAGGAAGATTATCAACCACTGTCGGAGAGCTTAGTGCATCTTTAAGAATAGGCTGCTATAGCAAAGAAAAAGGAAAAAGGGAAACATAGCATACAAGAAGGGAGTACTAGTCCACCATACTTAAGGAGAAGCACCAGGCTAAGAGGAAAGGGGAGTAAAACACAAGTAAAACGACCCCACTTCATTGACTTGGGTGGAGAAACACCCGAGAAACCTCCAGCTGGCCGTAGTCCACCTCATCCTCAGCCAAGTATTGAAACTAGTCCTCCACATGATGAAAGCCCTTCTCGGCCAGAGCTAGAGAGCAGTCCTCCTCCTCCACAAGATTTTGAACTCAGTCCAAGAAAGACACCTGAAATAGATCCCAGTCAACAGGAGGTATATGACTACCTTGAATCTTTAGAAAAATCAGCTGCAGGACCGAGTACCACTCTGCCCCACATGACACCTGATGCACAAGTTCAATCCTTAAAATAGGAGGTATTTGAATTAGAGGTTCTAAACAGGCATATCAAGCAAGAAAATGAAGCACTCAAGGAGCAGAGCAAAGTAGATAAAATTATTCATGATAACACTATGCTTCATTTGGGACTATGGCAAAAGAAAAACAAGAAACTAAAGAAAAAGTGCAGAAAATTGTGCAGAGAATTGATCAATCTCAAATTCAGATGTCTAATAAGGAAACCCAGGATGGTGGTAGCACCAAAGAAGAAGAAAAGAGGGCTAGATGTCCTAGCAGAGGCTTCAGAACATATGGATTAGAGGGGAATGACTGAATTTTGGTTGCATGAGGACATGCGACACCTTCACAGTGGGGGTATGTTGAGTCCCAAACCGGCATCTTCCCTATATACCTTTTTAGCCTTCTTTTCCATTTACTTGATCCACCAAGCTGTCAAATCATTGCATATTAGTCTAAAAATAGCTTATGAAATGGTTTTCTAACTATGTTTATGACTGCTGTTTGATTTATATTTTTGTTCAAGCAGCTGCGAAAACTTGTCGCTTTCCGCAGCGAGCTCAAGTTTCCACAACCATTTTGTTAAAGACTATGTTACAGGTGTCCAATGGAGAATCCGGCCACATGGGCAAGCTGCAAGTGACATGTACATGGAGTGTGTCCCCTCAGTTCAGCTGAATCACTCACAAACAGCCATGGTCAAAGATGGTCAAAGGAGGGATCAAACCAAGAGTTTTGCGGTGGCACGTCTCTGTTTTGCCCATGTGAAGGTTTGCGTGGCACGATCCTCAATTTTCGAAGGTGTTGTCACACCTGTGGATCAACCCGTGAACTGAATCGAGCAGCCACCACTCCATGGATTTAACTGTCATAATTACCATACCGCTAGATCTCAGGCCGTGGAGATTTATGTGTCTGTTTGGCGGCGTAGAATCTAGGAATTAGTTGCAGCATTTTCACTTATAAATAACGCGTTGGTATACGCTGGATAGATTAGCTTTTCAGATGTAATTTTGATTGTTGTTATAAGCCCACTGTACCGTGCTTTACTTTTGTCTTATTACTGCACTTTAATATATGAGAAGACAACATTCTTGAATTCGATTTGTGACTGAGCGTTGACTGGCTGAGGTTGCAGAGGGCGCCTGAACACCAAGGCTCTGTATCTATTGTATAGTTTCTTACTTACTTTCATTTACTGCTTTTATAATCATTAGCTTGTATATATTACACTGTTCTGATAATCATGTTAACTGCTGTCCATATTTCCTTTTATGTTTTCTCATAACTGTTAGCTGATCAGTGCTTTTCTTTCAGGTTCTTGTAGGCAGCCCGGGCAAAATTACATAGTTTTAATGACTACTAACATGAGATCATCTTGTCCTTTCTGCTGATTCATTTACTGAGTTTTAATTCCAGCATTGTCATTTCTTTCAGTTTTGCTTTGCTTATTTACTTTTCTGCCACTTAGATATCATATTACTCATCTGTTTATGATTTCCTTCCTATAGCTGAGCGACTCAATTAGTGAGGAATCAGAATATTATTTGAATGTAGTATGATTTAGTTTGATTTCCTGCAAGTTAGAGATTAAATTACTTATGTCATTTTCAAGAATTGAAATATGAATGAGTAGTTAAATCTTAGTTTCCTTTTTATGCAATTTGATTTCCTGCAATTTAGATATCATATTACTCAGCTTGTTTATGATTACTTCCTATAGCCGGAGCGAGTCGAAAGGTGAAGGGTCAGAATGTGGGTTGAAGTAGTGTGATTTAATTTGATTTTCTTTCAGTCTTTGAGTTGCTTTGAGTTCAGTTTTTATTTTCTTTTCATACATCAGTAAGGATACTGGGCCATTGTCACTAGTTCATTGTTTTGGTACATTTATTTCCTTTTGAGAATTGATTTCATCACAGTCAGTTTGAAACCTTCTTTTTGAGAACTTTAAAGTTTGGAAAATCATTGTAGAAATCACCATTACCATCCATACTTGAATCATTGTAGAAATCACCATTACCATCCATACTTGACTTTCAATTTTGCCATCTCACACTAGGGAATCCACAGAAGATAAACCCAAAAACAAACTAAAAAACTCAAAAACGACAAAAGACTAAGAAATCGGTTATCTTGCATATACAGTGCACTTCACTTCAGCAGTTTACGACTCCCGGATTGACATTTTAAATAGCAATTTAGGACACACTAAATTGACCAAACAAGAGTGTTGAGTCTGGAGTCTTTGTTGAAATCTTTTTTGTCTTTTTCCATATTCCTTGACTAGCATGTTTTATACTCAGATAGTCATGCTACCAGTGTGCTTTCTTTCAAAACAGTCTCATTGAACCCTTTTTCAGCACACGTTTGGCCATTACAGGCACATTGATCTTAGAGATTGGTGAAAATTAGGTTTTCTCTACCCAAATCCAGTGTGTCTCAGCCCCTTAGGTCCTTTTTCTTTTCAATTGTGATTGGATTTATTGGTGTTTTGTCTGATTATCTTATTTGATTAGCCAATTCTTGTATCTTGAGATTTCAAGTGTTTGGAGTGAAAGTGGATTGATTCTATGGTTTTTAGGTCATTTGATTGCCACTTGTCGCTTGTAATTGTCACTGAACTTTTTGTTTAATGATTGATTGTATCTGGTTATTTGTTAAAATCATTCAAAACGTCAATTTTCATTAGTTTTGGCTTGTCTTTTGCAAAGTTGTTTTTCGATTTCATTAGGTCATCTTGCACTTGAAAAATCATATATTTTATTTATCAAACATTGATTACATTGTTTGGTTTAGAAGCTGAAAAGGGTGCATTGTTTATTCATTCAAAAGAGAAGAGTGAAAAACGTTTTCATTTAAGTGCTTTTGGATTTGAGTTAGTGTTGCTTTGATTGGTGCATCGGTTGCATTACAAGCATTTGAATCAAAATCTGATTATTGCTTTAATTGAAGCTTTGATTGAATTAGAGAATTCAAAAATCAAAGAGAACATCATTTTATAAAGTGCATCATAGTGAGATAAACATGATTTTGTTTTCGATAGATTGCATATAATATAATGAAGATTGTTGTTGCTTTTTCATATTACATTTGGAAAGAAAAGTTAGTGGAGGCATGTTCTTTGATGCATTCTCTTGTTTGATGCATTAATTGATTGAATTCTCTTCCCTTGTTAGTTTAGCTTTCATTGAAGTGACATCGTTTGAGCCAAAAAATTGAAACATTATTCAAGAACAACATTAAAATTTACTGAATTAACCTAAGGAGCATTTGGAACTTAATACAAACATTTAGAGGTCTAGGCTAGAGACGTGTTTCAGCGTTTATAAACCTAGCAGCTGTCATTATCTACCGGCTTTGTATCCTGGGGGTGAAATCTTGTTCCATGTATGGAAGTATATAGGATCATTCTCCAATACTCTTGGGTATATTAGAAGCGCTCCACATATGGAAAGTATATGGGAGATCTCTCATCGAATGGTTATGCATTAGACAATGCTAACATGGACTTGTGCTCCCTGTATCATCGTGTATATATTGGGAGACCCCACTAGGTTTCTATCCTTTAGCCATAGGTAACCGAGTGAGACATCTTGTAAACGTGATACACCAAACACAACATTCGTGGAGATCAGCTGTTGTAAATTAAGTCCTTGGTTTTGGCTAAGGTGTATATAGCAGTTCACAGATACTTGGTAAACCCACTTGCCTAGTACACCCTTTTTTATTTATTTCTTGTTTTTAAGTTCTAAAATTTAACTGCCCATGATAACGTGACTTACCTATGCATTTATCCTTGGCCTCACATTTCTTGATTAATTGTAAGCTCAAATCAACCACCTCCTTGTTTTTGAGAGAGAAGGTCATCGTGGCTGAACCATTGGGTTCACTTTACTTATCCCCTTCATCATTTGACACGTAAGGGTCATCACAAGGAGTCCATCCAAAGATTTCATAGTCACTTGAAGTCCAAGGTTTTGAACTTGGAACTCTGCCGAGTATTCAACCCCTTACTTCTTGTCCTCCACCTCGAGACTCATCATCTCAGGAATCTGACCTAGAAACTTTTGAGGTTCCATAGAGGTATTTATTATTCCCTCTAAATTTTATTTTTGATCCATTGGTCATATCTTCTCAATGACCATATAGTGTGTTTGATAATCCCGATGTACCTTTGGAGCCTTCTCCTCGATCATCGTGGATTCCCCCTCACCAACTGTTTCCACCCATGGCATCAGAAGGTGAGTTTCCAACCTCTCCTCAAGATCCTCCTCCAAAAGTCTCATCCACTCACACTCCTCGTCTCGGTGATGAATCTAAATATAACTTTCCACCTAAAGGGTTTCTCTATGTGGGAATTATTCCACCTCCGCCACCGCCTGAAGGAAGTGAACATTTGTTTCCACCAGGTTACACCTCTTTGGATCAATTGGTTTCAGGTACTCCAAGTACGTCTTCACTTTATCATAATACCATTTGGTCATCAAGCGCCATGCCTACTTCTGGTCCGTTTGATTCAAGCATGGCCTCTCAAATTCCTATACAAAATTCATTTTATTCAGTTCATGTACAACCGAAAGTTAAGATTGGGACGGTTAATGTCCCTATAGGTTCCTCAAGTCCTTCATTAAGTGGACAATATGTGCCACCACCTATCCCACTGCATAAGGGGCAAAAACCACCTCCTCCATATGTACCTCCTGTTTCAGGTGGAACTTATGTGAGTGGATCTCAAACTCACGTTGCCAGAGTTAATTGAAATGGTGGCAGTGTACCTTATCCTGGTGGATCATCCATTCCATCTGTATTAGGCCAAAGCTCATATCAATAGCCTCTTTCGTCCTAGATACTCTACCAACAACCATCCCCTCTGTATGGCTCACAACAACCTCAAAATCCACCTTTTAATCAATAAGCAGGACCCCAAATGTAGTATGGTTCAAATCCCTCATTTGGGACATCTATTCAATTTCAAACTGGAACTTATTAGTACCAACCTATAACCTTCCACAAGGAATTTTCCAACAATAGTAGCCTTATGTACAACAAGGACCTTATGTGCAACAAGGGCCTTATCAACATCCATTGCAGCAACAAGGTCATCCCTTGCAGCAAAAAAACCAACCCTTGTACCAATAAGACCAACCCTTACAGCAACAAGGTCAAACCCTGCAACAAAAGGGTCAAAAATTTTACCACTAGGGTGAACAATTGCAACAACAACCTTATACTCCATACTCTTCGCAAGCTATCTAGCCACCTTATGGTTCTTAACAGCCTATGATAGGTCAGTTTCAATCTTACCCTGGTCAAAACCCACCTTTGTGGGGACAAAATCCACCTTTGTATGGTCAGAATACCTCTTAGTGGGGGAAATATCAAACTGCTTATGGTCAAAATCCACCACTTTGCAGGGGGAAACATCAATACCAACAAGATTGGAAGCCAAAATTTGGGCATTATCAAAGGCCCCCATGTCTTTCAATCCACAATTTCAATTTCTAGCAATGTTAGAACTATCATATGTGTCAAGGCTCACAAATGACCCAATACTCCATTCATTGTATTGGCCTTTAGTTCCTACTAAGATTCTTGGTGATTGTCTGAAATTCGAAGGAAAGTTTGGAGAAGACCCCCAGGGCCACGTTATGACTTACCATTTATGGTGTTCATCCAATTCTTGGGTTGATGATTCCATTTGTCCAAGTATTTTCCAACGAACCTTGACGAGTGTTGTCACGAAATGGTACATCAAGTTACCTCAAGGTGCCTTCCAAGACTTCAACACTTTGGAACCAACCTTCCTTACTCACTTCTAGCTACCAGTTTGATATGCAACTAGTATCCACCTACTAACATCCTTGAAATCGAATACTGCTACCCACATCTTCGATCATATTCATGAATGGAGACGTCGGTGTCGCCTTATCAAGTTCGATATACCTAATGAGATTTTAACTGAATGGTTTACGAAATCATTTGTTAATAAAATTGCCAAGGAAATAGCTATGGGTGGCTGTGTGACTGAATATCAAGCCATTTCTCATTCCCAAGATCTAAATTTGGTGTATTCCCAATCCGAAACGTTGTATGATCTCTTGGCTAATGCTCCAAGACTGTTGTCTAATCTGGCATCTTCCAAACCTCCAGAGGCACCACCCGTCGATGGTATTATTGGGTTAATGACTCAAACTTCTAGTAAATCTTCTTCTGCTTCTATGAAGCATAAATCCATTTCAACTACTGCATCCAATCCTTCTTCGATGCCCTCCCAAAATCGTGGTAAAACCTCTAAGGTTAATTGCATTCAATCTACCGCACTAGACAAAACCTCAAAAGGTAAGAATAAGGGTAAAGGAAAAGCCAAATCTACTACCCCGAAACAAGATCCTCCGAAATCATCTGTTGATGATGCATCTAAACAAAAGCCCAAATATCCTTGTCTCATTTGTGATGAAGATCATTATACCAAGGATTGTCCCCATCATGCTAAAATCAGTAATTTGTTAAAAGGAACCCAAGGGACACCTGCTGTATTAAAAGAACCTTTTCCATCACAAAAAACCCAATTGGTAGAACAACCATAATATTCTACATCTTCGGGCTCTCAGGTTTATATGAGTGTAACAACACCTATTTTATTGTCACTCGGGTAAAAGACTATCTAACTCCTCCCGAACAGGTGGTGGAGAAAGAAGTTACTGATACACCTTCCACTTCTAGTCCACCCAATTTTGGTCCTCTTCATATTTAGAGACCTAGTAATAATTCTATTATCTGACCACTTCCTAAGGGTGTCCTTCGGAAATCATCATACAATCTAAACGCGTGAGTGATTCAACATTATAATATTGTCGAAGATTTAGCTCAAGCGCCCTTGATGATGTCTACCTTGGAAGTTCTCCATAGTTTTCCATTGTAGTGGAAAGCATTACTATCCTCTATAGGAGGAATTGACCCTACTGATTCGAGTCTGATTACCTTTGACCTGGAAAATCATGTTCCATGTCTTCCACATCAACTTGCATTTTTAATCCAAGTCATTATCAAAGGAAAGACGATTCATCAGATTGTTGTTGATGAGGGTGCTTCCACCTGCATCATGTTTGTCTCATGTTGGAAAGTTATTATCTCTCTACCTCTCAACCAGTCTCCTAACACCTTAGAAGCCTTCAATGGTAGAGGATCTCGTCCATACGATATTCTCACAAAATTTCCCATAATGTTGGAAGGGAAAACCATTAATTTAGAAGTAGAAGTCATTGATGCTAATTTGAATTATAACCTTATACTTGGTCAGAGTTGGACCCATGCTATGTTTTGTGTGGTTTCTACATTGTTCCATGTGCTTCGTTTTCCTCATGAGGGGAAAATAGTCACCGTTGATCAGTTGACTTTTTTCTCTTCTAGCTCTTTGAATGGAAATGTGCCATATGTGGGAAATACTGACATCCCTTATGAGAGCATTAGGGTGGGTCTTTCTAAAGACTCTGCTCTTGTGGGAACTTTTTCCCTCCCACCTCCAAGCATCACTTCCGTTAACATGATCTCCACTTCACACGATCCTTTGATCGTTCCTCATATTGATCAAGTTGATTCTTTTCACAATGTCATGCCACTCAACCCAACAGAAAACGCCTATCAAGATGTTGTTTTGGCTTCAATGGCCACTTCTAAAAGTCATGTTAATCTTAGTATGAATCTAGATGCATATTCACAATCCCCTTGTCTTGGTTCTTGGAATTCTCTGGATCCCTTGAACGAGAAATTTACAACCGACGAGAGTATCACCAAGGTTATGTCTCTTGAATAAAATCCCTAGAATGATGCCCATCATTGTTCCTCGTTTCTCCTGAGCCTTGGAGAGATTTCATCATTTTTAGATACTTTTTGTTTACCGTGCACCTAATCATCCACTTCAAATGCCTATTTTGGTGCATGGAGTTTTGTTTGAAGGAAACATGGGGAACATTATTGCTACCTTGCCCATTGACATTTCAGTCCAACCTAATATTGTCAAAGTATTTCAACTAGAAGTATCTTTTCCTTGCAATGAGATTAAGATTTTCTTTCCTTCTTTCATGATATTTTCTCACCGAGTTTTTACCATTTGCCCATTATCGCAATGGGGCATTCATCCTATGACTCATAATCCTCACTCGTTCGGGGGGCATGGGGGCATTGTCATTTATATGTGTCATTCCACTATTTGGCCTAGTTGATGCTTACATGTCATGCCAATGGTGAAACTCTGATTTTACTCTGTTGATCGATTACTCGAGTCCACAAATGGGATCCATTTGAAAATTTTTACACATTTTTTGTGTAAACAGTTTTGTACATTAGTGTATTTCATTAGTGTGTAGTGTGGTTTTGGTGCGTTAGTTTTCTTTTACAAATGGGTTTTCCTCTGCTTACCTCGTGCTCTACTTGGTTTGTAGATGTCATCCAACCGTTACGTCGGTTTTTTCGATGGTGGTTGTCGTAGTACATAGAATCTATCTTTTGTTGCATGGGAAATCTATGACCCTAATGGTGAGTTATTGAATTTACAAGGTATATATTTAGGTCGTATGACTAATAACATTGTCGAATATAGTGTGGTCATCGAGCTTTTATCAGAAGCTATTTCTCTTTTCATTAGAGAGTTAATCGTGAAACTTGATTCACAGCTCATTGTACTACAACTTAATGGAAAATATTCAGTTAGAAACCCTCAAATTTTGAGAATGTATTTGGGAGTTTGTCTCTTCGAACAAAATCTTGATTTTATTCCTTATCATCACATTTCGAGACCCATGAACACTTTAATAGATGCATTGGCTAACTATGTGTTCGATAGACATTTGTGAAACATGTAAATCATAAAACATTACATAATAGACATGGTGAACATAAAAACATGTATATATGTATATATAGAGTGCTTGCAAAAGAGTTTGCTACATAAAAATGAGAAAATATGTGTTTTGAGACACATGGCTTCATAAGCCTACATTGGTGCAGAAAGTAAACTAGAGCAAGCTATTCTCCCACATGGTGCTCATGATAACACAAAATAGCCCTGATAACTTGGCCCAACAACCGACGCAGTCTGGCGAAAACCCCTATAGTGTGTCTCTGGTACCGCAATGGCACCTCATCTATGGAGGCATACTTTGGAATGCCCCTGGTTAAAGATTCCAGGTTATGCTCTACCTCGACAATCAAATATTCTCCCTCCTCATAAGGAGCCTCCTCAATCTGACATGCCACTCTTTTGGCTATCAAAGAAACCCTTGGAGGTCTCTTTGGTCCCACATCTACAAAACATCATAAGTTAAATCTCAGTACACATACAAAAAAAATCAGAAACTTCAAAAACTTTGAAAAATAGCTTTTACCTGCATCAATCCATTGTGCGCCTGGTGGACGTGGGAGATCTGGATCTCCTCGAAAATTCAAACCTTCATATGCCCAATCATCAACCATGATTAGCTTTTGATGCAACCATCCAAAAAATGCTAGAGGGATTGACATTTACTGGCCGCCTTCATGTTGAGGCGTCAACTCACCCCATCTAAGTAATCGTGGATCTCTCGACGCTAGTGCATCCACTTCTATCTATTGATAAAGAAACATTGGCACATGTTCTAAGAAGAATGCCACCAAAATGGATCTGAAATTGAATTGTTTCAAACTTCTTGAATTGCACTTCGTAAGTTGGCACTTCATGCAGACCAAAAAAATGTTACACCTGTTGAAGACAATGGGATTTAGGCACTTGATTGCGTACTGGAAATGAGATTTGTTTGCTTCATTCAATGCCTGAGCCCCAGCTATTCGGACCATAGTAAGCAAGATTGTTTGTAGTGGGAGATTTGTGATGGTATTTATATCTATCTTCCCACTTTGGGTCTTTTTACTCCTTGGACAATGCCTTGCAATCAACATATATGTTCTCTCTCCTCTAGTACGCAAACCAGACAACTAAATCCAATGTCCCTTTCTAGATAATCTAGTAATGAAATAAATGTTTGTGACATCTATTTCAAGTTCTTGGTTCTCGATCATGAATAGTTGGTGTTCCACATCCCACCAATTAATCAAATGTTGTAATAACTTAGGTTGGGATCTAATCCCATGAATCATGAATAGCTTGAGAAACCTGCATGCTCGTAGGGCATCAATACAATTTGGATCCTGAGTTGCTTGATGATATTAAGCTTCGTGTCCCCTTTCTTTCCATTCAACCATCATTTTGGACTAATTATCCTATGGAAAATCAATAAAACAACATTTCATGAGATTCCATGGAAAAAAAATTGAAGAAAAACCATTCAACATGGAGGATTTCACAAAAAGAATCTACCTCTGTGACAGTGCAACTATGTGTGAATTTTCACACATTTCCAACGTGATAGCCTAGTTGACCATAGGGTGAGTAGCGCAGGTCTGATAGGTAAAACCAACATTAATCACCCTCGACATGATTTTTTTGCAAATCCTCTTTGCAACCTAATCTATGGATGAAAATGCATGAAATGAGAACCAAGATGAAGGGAAGGGACATATATCTTACCTACATCAATCGGCGCGGCAAATGGTGTTTGGGATTGATCGTACTCCTTGCCTGAAAATCAAGGTAAAATGCTCTCAGATTTGAAAATTGGTGAAATGGTAAAAATGATTTACTTTTTGGGCTTTTTATAAGTTTTAAATAATATTTCTTACCAAATGAGGGCATATTTCACTCGTTTTTTTAATATTTTTCCTCGAAATTGGTAATGTGTCTTTCCTTATGTAGTGATACGTCATGCATGCTTGGTGACAGTGATTTATTTTGACTGATTCAACAAGTTTTACTTTATCACTTTTTTCAGACTCGTAAAAGATAAATGAAAAAGTGACCCCCTGGAGTCATCTTTAAGCTCTTTTTTGACTCTCGAAAAATGAAAAGTTTGCCAAGTACTTGTCGTTTTGAACTCGTCAAAGTAAATGAAATGTGGTCTACTCCATATAAATTTAACCCTTTTCTGGACTGAGATAGACTATTGTACGAAAAAGGAATACCTTATTTGAACATGGATAAGAGGTTCTCTTGGATATTGTTTTCTACCTTTTCAGGTTCAAGAGACAATTTACAAAATTAGACCTTTGGAGTTTTCTTTTCCGCTTCTTTTTCAAACTCTCTAAACATGAAAAGGATGTTGATTTTCCCCTTTGTTGCACTTGTGAAACTTAAACGACGCAAGAATTGTCACCATGAAAAGATCGAGTTTCTCCTTCCTAGGGCTCGTAAAACTTACTAGGATGGATTCATCCGAAGTATGAACTTATATGGCAAGAATATGTTATCCCCTTCAAGCTTGCGATAAAAAATAATGAGGTACTCACTAGAAATAGTGGGGGAAAAGTGAGAAATCATCTCTTGTATTTTGCAAAGGCAGCATGTCTCCCTTGAACATGAAACTTATCTATTTCTCGTATCGAGTTTTGGTACATCCTCACTTAGTCACTTGCTTTCCTGGGGTTGGGAAACTCATTTTTCATCTCATCTGATTATACCACTTCGTCATTAAGACCTCTAATCTTATGTTGAGTCAAATGTTGCCAAACTCTAGAGTCGTGTCGCCGATATGTCCAAGAGAAGTCCTATCGGTAGTTCTTTACCCCTTATACATTATCTGACTTTCTGGCACAGTCCTGGATCACACTTATCTACTATACTACATCCTTTTGTTTCGTGTCGATGATGTGGGATTCATTATGGCCCTCCTTCGACGGATCACTTCCTATCGATGTAAGCTCATTATCCGGGAAGATGATCTAGAAACTCACTTCTAGTACCTTAGAGCTTGCATGCCTCAATGGCAAGTTCTTCGCATTTGATGACAGGTTTACATCATTGGCCTTTGATCGGATGATTCCACAAGTGTTCGACTTCAACTTCATTATTCACATTCATGGATTGTGTTGATTGTACCTTGAGAGACATTTCCATTATTGGTGGTTCCTCTCATGCCTGTTAACGATTTACATCATTGATCGGTAATCAGGTGGTTTTCTTTCATGTTCGACTTCGACACATCTATTCACATGTTAGAATTTGTACATTGATCAGGTCAAGACGGAGTGCAAGACCTTGGATTCTGTCTGATAAAATCCAGGTTGGATGGAGTTATGAGTTATTCATGATTGTACACATGTTTTCCTCTGTATGGATGGCTACGACCATACTGTGGGTCCATATATATGATCCTCTTTATTTGGATGGCTACAACCATACCGTGGATCCATACACATGATCCCTTCTATTCGGATGGTTGTGTCCATACCGTGGATTCATGTATCATTAGATGCATATTCATGTATCACTAGGTATGTTTATCAGAGATGTCAGATATGTATATGCATATGCTTGATTTGCAAGTCTCCTAACGGTGTTGTTCTAGTCCTTTCCTTAGCTCATAAAGCATCTCAACGATCACTCCCTGTTCTGCCTTCATGCTCTACGGGGCATCTGTTACACAATATTTTGTCACACCTCCTGTTCACTTCTTGTTCCATATCCTGAAGTGCCAAAATGTTGATGAATGTGAAGTATATCCATCATGATACACAGACAAAAACATCCCTGAAAAGCCAAAGGAAAACTGCTTTGAGTCAATTCTAAAGAAGGTTAGCTAAAACCTTAATTTTTAGGGCCAACACATTTTTCTCCATTGCTTTCCTGTGCTAATGACAAGTTGCACTGCTTTACCCTAGCATTGTCAGCACAAGTTTTAATATGAAAACCCACATTGAACCTCTTCTGGTAGGTTTTCTCAAAATTGGGGAGAAGCTTCGTATGCTAGAAACTTCGAGAACAATGAATTGGATATTGGTTGTTGTAGATTTGATCAGGCTCTCTCATTTGGAGCTCTTTATATTATCATTATGGGCCTTCCCCTTGAGATTTGGACCTTCCTCCCTCTTTTTTGGATCCCTAAATCCATCTCCCTTCCTATAAATCAACTCCCTTCCATCCCCAAAAGGTTGGTCATTGATTGCCTGCATTCCTATACTGAGATTATGCCCAAATTTTGCCCATTCTAACTTGGATAAGGAGTGCTTGAAGATCCTTTGCTTGGACTTGGACATCTACCAAAATGAGATCTCCAACATCAAGGCATAGGCTGTATGCATCCCTTTTTAGCTCATTAATATATACATCTGATGTTCACTTTCCATATTTGTGTAAATGTTTACACTTTTAGCTTAATACTCCTTAATCTATCAATTATTTTATGTTTGATGTATGCCATATATGATCTTCTATCTTGCATTTCTCTTTGACCTTTCTTACAGGTATTCGGACATGAAGAACAAGTAAGGAGTGAGACTGGAAGCAAAGGAATCAAATTCATCTCCAAAGGATTGAACGATTAGCATCAAAGCGAGGTAGGCCACTCTCTCTTTGCATTTGTTAAACATAAGCTAGGAAAGGGTATGTTATTTAGTTTAGTTTGTTTCTAGACCCACTCATTGTGCAAGAGAGATTGCCTCTATCCGCAGAGGGGATTTACTTTCACAACACAACTCGGCATTGTTCTTCTCCTAGATTTTCCATGAACCTATTGACAACTCCAAATGTGTGTGAAATGCCAGGTCTTGTAGATACCATCACATACATTAAGTTTCCTACCACATTTGAATATGGTACATAAGACATATACTTCTTTTCTTCATCAATTCTAGGACTCAAAACTGAAGAAAGCTTAAAATGGGAAGCTAATGGAACATTAACAGGTTTCGCATTGTTCATACCGAATTTTTAAAGTACTTTCTCCACATACCTTTTTTTTGATAACCAGAGCTTTCCATTTTTCTGTCCTCCATGCCCAAGATATGTTTTGCCGCTCCAAGATCATTCACTTCAAATTTCCTAGAAAGCTAAGCCTTTAGCCTATTGATCTCTTCCATGCTTTTTCTCACAATAAGCATATCATCAACATACAAGACCAAGATAATGAATATGCCATTGAAACTTTTAAAGTACACACAATTATCATACTCACTTCTAGTAAAGTTCTCGCTCACCATGAAGGAGTCAAACTTCTTGTACCACTGTATGGGAGACTGCCTCAGGCCATAAAATGATTTCCTGGGCTTGCAAACTAATCTTTTGTTGCAACCTTGTACAAAACCTTCTGGTTGTTCCATATAAATCTCTTCATCCAAATCACCATGAAGAAAAGTTTTTTTAACATCTATCTATTCTAACTCAAGGCCAAGTAATGCAGTTAATGTTAACACAGTACGAATAGAAACAAGTTTTACGACTGGTGAAAATTTCTAATGAAAATCAATACGTTCAACCTGAGAATACCCTTTTGCAACTAGCCTCGCCTTATACCTTTTGATACTTCCATCAACATTTTGGTTGATTTTGAAGACCCATTTGCATTCAACAACACTTCTCCCTTCGGGAAGTTTTACAAGATCCCAGATTTTGTTCTCTGCTAAGAAATCCATTTCTTTGTCCATAGCCTTTTTCCATTTTTCACTATCCACATCATCCATTGCTTCCTAATAAAAAGAAGGTTCCCCATCTTCAGAAATCAATGCAATGGATGAAGCAAAATCTTCATACCTTTTGGGTGTTCTTCTTTCCCTTGTAGACCTTCTTCGAGTGACTGGTTGTTGAACTAGCTTTGGGACTTCTACATTTTCCTTTGCATCTTCTTCACCTTTTTCTTCAGAAGTCTCTCATTCCTTTCGACTTTCTGGAAAAGGCTTAGGCTCTAACTGAATTTTTTGATACATGGATACCTATTCCTGTTCAACTTTTACAACATCTAATTTTAGAAGAGAAGATTCATCAAATGTTACATCTCTACTAATGACTATCTTACGTGAAGAAGTATCCCATAACCTGTATCATTTTACTACATAATCATACCCAACAAAGACATAACATTTTGCTTTTGGGTTTAATTTTAACATTGGCTCTTTGGAATAAGAGCATAGGCATCACAACCAAAAATCCTTAAATGTGAATAATCAAAAGACTGACTTGACCAAACTTCTTCAAAAATTTTACAATTAATGGTAACTGAAGGTGATCTATTTACCAAATAACAAGCAATAGATACTTCTTCTACCCACAACTCCCTTTGTAGGTTAGCATTGTTGATCATGCTTCTGGCTCTTTCCATAAGAGTCTGATTCATATGTCTAGAAATTCGATTTTTGCTGAGGAGTATAAACATCAGTTTTATGTCTAACAATCCCTTCATCCTTACAATATTGTTCAAATTCTAAGGAAGTAAATTCACTGTCATTGTCAGTTCTTAAACATTTAATTAATTTGCTTGTTTTCTTTTCCACCATATCTTTAAATTGTTCAAAAAAATTAAATGCATAATCTTTTCTTTTTAACATATAGACCCAGACTTTCCTGGATAAATCAGCAATAAACGTTAAGAAATATAATGCACCTCCATAAGATACAGTAGGAGATGGTCCCCAAAGATCATAATGAATATAGTCCAATTTTTTTTTACTATTATGACTTCCAGTTTTTAATTTTTATTTATATTGTTTTCCATATATACAACATTTACAAAAATCCAACCTCAAGGATTTCAAATTAGGAAGCAACTTGTGATTCATCAGTACTTGAAGACCCTTCTCGCTCATGTGACCTAGCTGCTGATGCCATAGGCGAGTATATTCTTCTGCTTCTCAAATACAGTCATTACCTCACTGACTTGAGTACTTCCTTTGATTCTGTAAAGGTTTCCGATCTTCTCTGCCTTCATGAACTAGAGCGCCTTTTAAAACTTTCAACAATCCATTTTGACCTTTAAAATTGTAACCTTCCGAGTCCAATACTCCCAAAGAAATAAAAAATTTCCTCAACTCAGGTACATGTTTAACATCATTTAATGTTATAAATGTATCATAATACATTTTAATTTAGACATATCCTATCCCAATAGTCTGACAAGATATATTATTACCCATAAACACAAAACTACCATTGAAAACTTCATATAAAGTGAACTGATTTCTGTACGAACTCATGTGATGAGAAGCACTAGAATCTAACAACCAATTTTCATAATTTTGAGAGACATTGAAAACTGGTAAAGCTTCATCTACCATACCTAATTCAGTAGATAAAACTTCATCAATCATACCTAAGTCAACTTGATTTTCTTCTCTCCTTGGGTTTTCAACAAACTTCTTTCATTTCCAACAATATTTCTTGAGGTGTCCTATTTTGTTGTAGTACCAACATTTGGCTTTACACTTCTTGCCCTTTGGTTTTGATCTAGAAGAACTTCTTGCTTGTTCCCCTCTTTCCATGGACCGACCTCTTGCTACCATGGCTTATGGTGTTGAAGTTTCAATGTTTGACTTCTTCCGTACTTTTTCAGATAACAAAGCTCCCACAACATAATCAAATTCCAAATATTCGGTTGTTCTCAAACTGATAGAAGTCACAAAGTGATCCCAAGACTTGAGTAAGGAACACAACAAGGTAATAATTTTGTCTTCTTCCTGAAATTTAACTCTAATATCTGACAATTAGTAAATAAGTCTATTAAAAACATGTAAGTGTTATGCAATTTTAGTACCTTCCTTCATCTGAAGGCTATATAGTTGCCTCTTCAAATAAATTTTTTTGGTTAAATATTTGGTCATATACAATGTTTCCAATTTCCCCCACAAACCTATTGCTAAGATTTTTTCAACAATATTGAAGAGAACTTCATCTGCCAGGCACAACCTGATGGTACTGAGAACTCGGGCATTGATCCAGGTTGATGTTGGTGGCCACCCACCTATCCCATTTGGACCCCCACGACTATCTCTTTCACTTTTTCAGTTTCCGTAATTGTAGCACAATTTACTACTTTTAGCAATTTTTTCGGGTCCTGAACTTCCGAAGCTGTTTTGAGGCCCTAAATGATGTCTTTTGGGAAATCTGGGAGCAACGTGGGTCCATGGACTAATGTTTCTCTTCCCAAAGTTA
The DNA here is from genome assembly GCA_031772625.1 of Pinus tabuliformis. Lineage (NCBI taxonomy): Eukaryota > Viridiplantae > Streptophyta > Pinopsida > Pinales > Pinaceae > Pinus > Pinus tabuliformis. The sequence goes on along the minus strand of CM062817.1, from coordinate 840,224,422 downwards.
TAGTTCTCAGACATATATTTCTAATGAGCTATTGTATGCATCAAACGAAGATTGGGTTCCAAAGTTACGACCTTGGGAAATTGATGTACCAATTTACCCAAATGAGGCCCACAATTTGGCATTTCATCTTCTAGGTTTAGGTTTTGGAATGTTAAGGGTTTTCCATTGTTTCTCAACAATAAATAGGCCTTTGAGCCTCATTGTAACACAGTTCAGAGGCATGTAGCTGCCACATCTCTTCTCATAGATAAGTTATCATTTCCCTAGCTGGTTTATTTCCATTTCTTCTTGTAAGCATATTTCAGTATTTTACATTAATGAAATGAAGTATTATTTCTGCTGCATCTTTGTTTATATGGTTATCTCTGTATTTTGTTGCATTCCTGTTTAAATCCGGATTAGTGGTATCAGAGCGGTCTGCTTTTTCTCTTTTTTTCTTTTCATGTCCCCAACAAGGTCGGGATATAAGGAGTTAGGGCTTGAACTGGTCGAACCTTTGCAAGACCAGCCTCGCAAATCCCGACGGCCTCCCATGGCAGATGAGAAGAAAGACGAGGGGGCAGGATATCTTATCAAAATCTTGATCGAAGAAGCCCTCGAGTAGCAAAGGAATGCGATGATAGATAGCATTGCGCAGATCCTTCACCGACTACCCAAAGGCGATGCATTAGCTTCCAACAGCTGCTCTAGAAACGCCACACCCTTCAAGGTAAAAGTTAATTTTGAAATCCCCAAATGGTTAAATTTGCTAGAAGGGTATTTTTCTGTTCATGAATTTTCAGGTCGGGAAAAGATTGTTTTCGCTCTTCTCAGAGTAGCCCCCCACGTCAAGGACTGGTGGGAAACCTACTGCGAGCAGAAGAATGAAAGTACGGGCTCACTATTTTCAGCTGCACCCACTTGGGATTCATTCTGGGATGCCATCAAGGAGCAGTACTACCCTGTCAAAAGCTATGAGGACAAATACATAAAGCGAACCACGCTGTAGCAGGGACAGGACCAAGATGTGCCAAAGTTCACAAACATTTTTCATACCCTTCGCACACAGTTGGGTATCAAAGATTCTAAGTTGCATCTGGTACTCAAATACCATGGCTACCTACACAGATACATCCAGGAAGAGATGGAGTTCTTGAACATCTCCTCGCTCAGCACGGCGTACCGATACACTATCAAAATTGAGCAAAAGTTCAAACAGAAGAAGCGAGACTTTGGATCTGCAAATCTGAAGACCAAAGGACAAAGCCAAGCCGGGTGACCTAAGACAACCCGTCGAAGCCGCAAGAAAAGAACAACACCACAAAATCGAAGAAGAACACAAGAAAGTGGTGTGAGTTCCACAGGAGTCCCAGTAATACCACAAGTGAATGTCGGACCAAGCAGTCATTGGTGGCCAAGTTGAAGGCTTCAGAATCAGATGCGTTTTCCGACCCTGAGTCAGAACCCGACAAGGGGAATGGCAGAGGGAAGCATATCATTGATGCGGAGCCTAGCGCCACTGTTGCCTCTACAAAGATCCAGAAGAATGAGCCCAAAGATCTAGAGGAGTGGGAACGTCTTTTCCACTCACAGATGTGGGTGAAGGGTTCGTCGCTACGATTCGTTGTCGACAGTGGCAGCCAAAATAACCTCATTTCATCAGAGGTCATGAAGCGGTTGGGCCTACTAACCACACCACACCCATAGCTGTATAGTATCGCGTGGCTTCATGAAGGACGAGATCTTAAAGTTCGCCAGTAGTGCCACATTCCCTACAACATCAAGCCCTTCACAGATAAGGTATTGTGTGATGTTACACCTCTGGATATTTGTGATGTATTATTAGGCAGCCATACTTGTGGACGCAACTTGATGTGTATGAGTCAAGGCCTCGCAATGTCATTATTTCTTTGGATAATTCATTATATAGGATACTGGAGGTAGCCCCACCTACCACCACCTCTTTGATCTCTACTAAGAAAGGCAGCAAGCTCATCTCCCAGACTAGGAAATTCATTTTCTGTCTAATTCGTTCCCAAAGTAAGGGGAAGATCGTCACCACATCCATGACCCCTGTGAAGGGTTCCTCCACGCAGCAGCAATAACAAAGGAATACGGCCATGACAAAACACAGGAACAACTTCTCCTCACCCACAAGGGTACCACACAAGCTTGAGGTGGGCAACAAAGTCTAGTTGCATCTACAGAAAGAACGCCTTACAAGAGCCCATCAGAAGCTCCGACCACACTGACATGGTCCTTACAAAATTAGTAAGGTTGTGGGAAATAATGCTTTGGAGCACAACATTCCTCCATTCCTTCGCTTACACCAAGTGTTAAATGTTTACCACCCTCAACCATGCTTCCCACCATTACTGGACATATTCGAGATTGCAAAACAACTCACCAGGGACTAAGTTCAGTAGATGGAGGTACTCAATGCAACGGGGACCATTGCTTCCTAAGGGGGGAGGAAGGATCCAAGTAGATGTTGGTCGCCACCCACCTATCCCATTTGGACCCCCATGACTATCTCTTTCAGTTTTTCAGTTTCCATAATTGTAGCACATTTTACTATTTTTAGCAATTTTTCGGGTCCTGAACTTCCGGAGCTGTTTTGAGGCCCTAAACGACGTTTTTTGGGAAATCTGGGAGACCCATTGTTGCCCTTCCGAAAGTTATATTCCTCGAATAGATCTTTCTAACGAGCTATTGTACACGTCAAACGAAGATTGGGTGCCAAAGTTACGACCTCGATAAATTGATGTACCAATTTACCCAAACGGGGCCCACAATTTGGCATTTCATCTTCTAGGTTTAGAATTTATGATGTTAAGGGTTTTTCATTGTTTCTCAACAATAAATAGGCCTTCGAGCCTCATTGTAACATAGTTCAAAGGCATGTAGCTGCCACATCTCTTCTCAGAGATAAGCTACCATCGCCCTAGCTGATTTATCTCCATTTCTGTTTGTAAGCATATTTCAGTATTTTACATTAATGAAATGAAGTATCATTTCCATTGCATCTTTGTGTATATGGTTATCTTTGTATTTTGTTGTGTTCCTATTTAAATTCGGATCAGTGGTATCAAAGCGGTCTTCCTTTTCTTTGTTTTTCTTTGCATGTCCCCAACGAGGTCGGGATATAAGGAGTTAGGGCTTGAACTGGTCGAACCTTTGCAATACCAGCCTCACAAATCCCGACGGCCTCCCATGGCAGATGAGAAGAAAGACGAGGGTGCAGGATATCTTATCAAAATCTTGCTCAAAGAAGCCCTCAAGTGGCAAAGCAACGCGATGATGGATAGCTTTGTGCAGAACCTTCAGCGGCTACCTAGAGGTGACACATCAGTTCCAACAGCTGCTCTAGAAACGCCACACCCTTTAAGGTACAAGTTAATTTTTAAATCCCCTCTTCGAGGGTCAGATAGATGCAGATGTCGTAGATAAATGGTTAAGTCTGCTAGAAGGGCATTTTTTTGTTCATGAATTTTCGGTTCAGGAAAAGATTGTTTTCGCTCTTCTCAAAGTAGCCCCCCATGTCAAGGACTGGTGGGAAACCTACTGCAAGCAGACGAATGAAAGTACGGGCTAACTATTTTCAGCCTGCACCCACTTGGGATTCATTCCAGGATGCCATCAAGGAGCAGTACTACCCTGTCAAAAGCTATGAGGACAAATACATAAAGTTGACCACGTTGTAGCAGGGACGGGACCAAGATGTGCCAGAGTTCACAAACATTTTTCAGACCCTTTGCACACAATTGGGTATCAAAGATTATGAGATGCATCTGGTACTAAAATACCGTGGTTACCTACACAGATACATCTAGGAAGAGATGGAGTTCTTGAACATCTCCTCGCTCGGCACGACGTACCGATACACTGTCAAAATCGAGCAAAAGTTCAAACAGAAGAAGCGAGACTTTGGAATTGCAAATCTGAAGACCAAAGGACAAAGCCAAGGCGGGGTGACCCAAGACAACCCATCAAAGCTGCAAGAAAAGAACAAAACCACGAAGTTGAAGAATGATATAGGAAAGTGGTGTGAGTTCCACAAGAGTCCCACTCATAACACGAGTGTCGGACCAAGCAGTCACTCGTGGCCGAGTTGAAGGCTTCAGAATCAAATGCATGTTCCGACACTAAGTAAGAACACGACAACGAGAATGGCAAAAGGAAGCAGATCATTGATGCGGAGCTCGACGTCACTGCTACCAGTTCCAAGATCTAGAAGAATGAGCCCAAAGATCCAGGGGAGGGGGAACGTCTTTTCCACTCACAGATGTGGGTGAAGGGTTCGCCATTGCAATTCATTGTCGAAGTGGTAGCCAAAAGAACCTCATTTCAATAGAGGTCGTGAAGCGTTTCGGCCTACTGACTACACCACACCCGCAGTCTTACAGTATCGGGTGGCTTCATGAAGGATGAGATCTCAAAGTTTTCCAGCAGTGCCGCCTTACCTATAGCATCAAGCCCTTCACAAATGACGTATTGTGTGATGTTACACCTCTGGATGTTTTTGATGCCATCCCTATAGCTTCCACCAGCTGCTCTAGAAATGCCATACCCTTTAAGGTACAAGTTATTTTTTAAATCCTCATCTTTGAGGGTCAGATAGACGTAGATGTCGTAGATAAATGGTTAAATATGCTAGAAGGGTATTTTTCTGTTCATGAATTTTCGAGTTAGGAAAATATTGTTTTCTCTCTTCTCAAAGCAGCCCCCTACATCAAGGACTAGTGGGAAACCTACTGCGAGCAGAAGAATGAAAGTAAGGGCTCATTATTTTTAGCCACACCCACTTGGGATTCATTCCAAGATGCCATCAAGGAGCAGTACTACCCTGTCAAAAGCTATGAGGACAAATACATAAAGTGGACCACGCTGCGGCAGGGACGGGACCAAGATGTGCCAAAGTTCACAAACATTTTTCATACCCTTCACACATAGTTGGGTATCAAAGATTATGAGCTGCATCTGGTACTCAAATACCACGGCTGCCTATACAGATACATCCAGTAAGATATGGAGTTCTTGAACATCTCCTCGCTCGGCACGGCGTACCAATACGCCATCAAAATTGAGCAAAAATTCAAACAGAAGAAGCGAGACTTTGGATCTGCAAATCCGAAGACCAAAGGACAAAGCCAAGGCGGGGTGACCCAAGACAACCCGTCGAAGCCGCAAGAAAAGAACAACACCACGAAGTCAAAGAAGGACACAGGAAAGTGGTGTGAGTTCCACAAGAGTCCCACTCATAACACAAGTGAGTGTCGGACCAAGCAGTCGTTGGTGGCCGAGTTGAAGGCTTCAGAATCAGATGCATGTTCTGACCCTGAGTCAGAACCCGACAAGGGGAATGGCAAAGGGAAGCATATCATTGATGCAGAGCCCAGCATCACTGTTGCCACCGCCAAGATCTAGAAGAATGAGCCCGAAGATCTAGAGGAGGGGGAACGTCTTTTCCACTCATAGATGTGGGTGAAGGGTTTTCCGATGCAATTCATTGTCAATAATGGTAGCCAAAAGAACCTCATTTTAGCAAAGGTCGTGAAGCGGTTGGGCCTACCAACTACACCATACCCACAGCCATACAGTATCGGGGGGCTTCATGAAGGACGAGATATCAAAGTTGGCCAGCAGTGCTGCCTTCCTACAGCATCAAGCCCTTCACAGATGAGGTATTGTGTGATGTTACACCTCTGGATATTTGTGATGTATTATTAGGCCAGCCATACTTGTGGACGCAACTTGATGTGTATGAGTCAAGGCCTCGCAATGTCATTATTTCTTTGGATAATTCATTATACAGGATACGGAGGTAGCCCCACCTACCACCACCTCTTTGATCTCTACTAAGAAAGGCAGCAAGCTCATCTCCCAGACTAGGAAATTCATTTTCTGCCTGATTCATTCCCAAAGTAAGGGGAAGATCGTCACCACATCCATGATCCCTGCAAAGGGTTCCTCCACACAGCAACAGTAGCAAAGGAATACGGTCATGACAGAACACATGAACAAATTCTCTTCACCCACAGGGGTACCACACAAGCTTCAGGAAGGGAAAAAAATTCTAGTTGCATCTGCAGAAAGAATGCCTTACAAGAGCCCATAAGAAGCTCCGACCACGCCGACATGGTCCTTACACCATTAGTAAGGTTGTGGGAAATAATGCTTTTGGAGCACAACATTCCTCCATTCCTTTGCCTGCACCAAGTGTTCAATGTGTACCGCCCTTGACCATGCTTCCCACCATTACTGGACACATCCAAGATTGCAGAACAACTCACCAGGGACCAAGTTTAGAAGATGGAGGAACTCAACGCAATGGGGACCATTGCTTCCTAAGGGGGGAGGAATGATGCAGGTGGATGTTGGTGGCCACCCACCTATCCCAATTGGACCCCCACAACTGTCTCTTTCAGTTTTTCAGATTCTGTAATTGTAACAGAATTTACTATTTTTAGCAATTTTTTCGGATCCTGAACTTCCAGAGCCATTTTGAGGCCCTAAATGACGTTTTTTGGAAAATATGAGAGCAACATGGGTCCATGATCTGATGTTTCTCTTCCCAGTATTATAGTTCTCGGATAGATATTTCTAACAAGCTATTGTACGAATCAAACGAAGATCGGGTGCCAAAGTTACGCCCCGAAGAAATTGATGTACCAATTTACCCAAACGGGGCCCACAATTTGGCGTTTCGTCTTTTAGGTTTGGGTTTTGGGATGTTAAGGGTTTTCCATTGTTTCTCAACAATAAATAGGCCTTCGAGCCTCATTGTAACACAGTTTAGAGGCATGTAGCCACCACATCTCTTCTCATAGATAAGCTACCATCGCCCTAGCCGGTTTATTTTCATTTCTATTTGTAAGCATATTTCAGTATTTTACATTAATGAAATGAAGTATTATTTCCGCTGCATCTTTGTGTATATGGTTATCTCTGTATTTTGTTGTGTCACTGTTTAAATCCGGATCAATGGTATCAGAGTGGTCTTCTTTTTCTCTTTTTTTCTTTGCATGTCCCCAATGAGGTCAGGATATAAGGAGTTAGGGCTTGAACTAGTCGAACCTTTGCAAGACCAGCCTCGCAAATCCCGACAGCCTCCCATAGCAGATGAGAAGAAAGACGAGGGGGCAAGAGATCTTATCAAAATATTGGTCGAAGAAGCCCTCGAGCGGCAAAGGAACGCGAAGATGGATAGCTTTGCGTAGATCCTTCGGCGGCTACCCAGAGGCGACGCATCAGCTTCCAACAATTGCTCTGGAATAGCCACACCCTTTAAGTACAAGTTAATTTTGAAATCCCCATCTTCGAGGGTGAGATAGACACAGATGTCATAGATAAATGGTTAAATCTACTAGAAGGGTATTTTTCTATTCATGAATTTTCGAGTCAGGAAAAGATTGTTTTCGCTCTTCTCAAAGCAGCCCCCCACGTCAAGGACTGGTGGGAAACCTACTGCAAGCATAGGAATGAAAGTACGGGCTCACTATTTTCAGCCGCACCCACTTGGGATTCATTCGGGATGCCATCAAGGAGCAGTACTACCCTGTCAAAAGCTATGAGGACAAATACATAAAGTGGACCACGCTGCAGCAAGGACGGGACCAAGATGTGCCAGAGTTCACAAACATTTTTCATACCCTTCGCACACAGTTGGGTATCAAAGATTCTGAGCTGCATCTGGTACTCAAATACCGCGACTGCCTACAAAGATACATCCAGGAAGAGATGGAGTTCTTGAACATCTCCTCGGTCGGCACGGCATACCGATACGCTATCAAAATCGAGCAAAAGTTCAATTAGAAGAAGCGAGACTTTGGATCTCCAAATTCAAAGACCATTGGATAAAGCCAAGGCAGGGTGACCCATGACAACTCGTCGAAGCCACAAGAAAAGAATAATACCACGAAGTCGAAGAAGGACACAGGAAAGTGGTGTGAAGACCATAAGAGTCCCACTCATAACACAAGTGAGTGTCGGATCAAGCAGTCGTTGGTGGCCGAGTTGAAGGCTTCAGAATCAGATGCATGTTCCGACCCTGAGTCAAACCCGACAAGGGGAATGGAAAATGGAAGCAGATCATTGATACGGAGCCCAACATCACTATTGCCACTGCAAAGATCTAGAAGAATGAGCCCGAAGATCTAGAGGAGGGGGAACATCTTTTCCACTCACAGATGTGGGTGAAGGGTTTGTCGCTGCAATTTAGTGTCAACAGTTGCAGCCAAAAGAACCTAATTTCAGCAGGGGTCGTGAAGCTGTTGGGCCTACCGACTACACCACACCTGCAGCCGTACTGTATCGGAAGGCTTCATGAAGGACAAGATCTCAAAGTTCGCCAACAGTGTCGCCTTCCCTACAGCATCAAGCCCTTCACAGACGAGGTATTGTGTGATGTTACACCTCTGGATGTTTGTGATGTATTATTAGGCCAGCCATTCTTTTGGAGGCGACATGATGTGTATGAGTCAAGGCCTCATGCTGTCATTATTTCTTTCGATAATTCATTATACAAGATACTGGAGGTAGCCCCACCTACTGCCACCTCTTTTATCTCTACTAAGAAAGGCAACAAGCTCATCTCCCAGACTAGGAAATTCATTTTTTGTCTGATTCGTTCCCAAAGTAAGGGGAAGCTCATCACCACATCCATGACCCCCACGAAGGATTCCTCCACGCAGTAGCAACAAAAAAAGAATACGGTCATGACAGAACACAGGAACAACTTCTCCTCACCCACAGGGGTACCACACAAGCTTGAGGTGGGTAACAAAGTCTGATTGCATCTGCAGAAAGAACACCTTACAAGAGCCCATCAGAAGCTCCGACCACGCCGATATGGTCCATACACCATTAGTAAGGCTGTGGGAAATAATGCTTTGGAGCATAGCTTTCCTCCATTCCTTCGCCTGCACCAAGTGTTCAATGTGTACCGCCCTTGACCATGCTTCCCACCATTACTAGACACATCCGAGATTGCAGAACAGCTCACCAGGGACCTAGTTCAGCAGATGGAGGAACTCAATGAAATGGGGACCATTACTTCCTAAGGGGGAGGAATGATCCAAGTGAATGTTGGTGGCCACCCACCTATCCCATTTGGACCCCAGCCTCTTTCAATTTTTTAGTTTCCGTAATTGTAGCACAATTTACTATTTTTAGCAGTTTTTTCGGCTCCTGAAATTCCGGAGCCATTTTGAGGCCCTAAACAACGTTTTTTAGGAAATCTGGGAGCAACATGGGGCCATGGGCCAATGTTTCTCTTCCCAAAGTTATAGTTCTCGGATAGATATTTCTAATGAGCTATTGTACACGTCAAACAAAGATCGGGTGCCAAAGTTACGACCCCGATAAATTGATGTACCAATTTACCCAAACAAGGCCCGCAATTTGGCGTTTCATCTTCTAGGTTTAGGTTTTGGGATGTTAAGGGTTTTCCATTGTTTTCAACAATAAATAGGCCTTCAAGCCTCATTGTAACACAGTTCAAAGGCATGTAGCCACCACATCTCTTCTCATAGATAAGCTACCATCGCCCTAGCTGGTTTATTTCTATTTCCTTGTAAGCATATTTCAGTGTTTTACATTAATGAAATGAAGTATTATTTCCTCTGCACCTTTGTGTATATGGTTATCTCTGTATTTTGTTGCATTCCTATTTAAATCTGGATCAGTGGTATCAGAGCGGTCTACTTTTTCTCTGTTTTTTCTTTGCATGTCCCCAACGAGGTCGAGATATAAGGAGTTAGGGCTTGAACTGGTTGAACCTTTGCAAGACCAGCCTTGCAAATCCCGAAGGCCTCCCATGGCGAATGAGAAGAAATACGAGGGGCAGGATATCTTATCAAAATCTTTCTCAAAGAAGCCCTCGAGCGGCAATGGAACATGATGATGGATAGCTTTGCGCAAATCCTTCAGCGGCTACCCAAAGGCGACACATCAACTTCCAACAGCTGCTCTAGAAACACCACACCCTTTAAGGTACAAGTTAATTTTGAAATCTCCATCTTCAAGGGTCAGATAGACGCAGATGTCGTAGATAAATGGTTAAATCTGCTAGAAGGGTATTTTTCTGTTCATGAATTTTCGAGTTGGGAAAAGATTGTTTTTGCTCTTCTCAAAGCAGCCCCCCACATCTAAGACTGGTGGGAAACCTACTGCGAGTAGAAGAATGAAAGTACGGGCTCACTATTTTCAGCCGCACCCACTTGGGATTCATCCTGAGATGCCATCAAGGAGCAGTACTACCCTGTCAAACTATGAGGACAAATACATGAAGTGGACCATGCTGCGGCAGGGACGAGACCAAGATGTGGCAGAGTTCACAAACATTTTTCATACCCTTCACACACAGTTGGGTATCAAAGATTCTGAGCTGCATCTGGTACTCAAATACCACAATTGCCTACACATACATCCAGGAGGACATGGAGTTCTTGAACATCTCCTCGCTCGGCACGGCGTACCGATACGCTGTCAAAGTTGAGCAAAAGTTTAAACAGAAGAAGTGAGACTTTGGATCTGCAAATCCGAAGACCAAAGGACAAAGCCAAGGCAGTGTGACCCAAGACAACCCGTCAAAGCCGCAAGAAAATAACAACACCACGAAGTCGAAGAAGGACACAAGAAAGTGGTGTGAGTTCCACAAGAGTCCCACTCATAACACGAGTGTCGGACCAAGTAGTCGCTGGTGGCCGAGTTGAAGGCTTTAGAATCAGATGCATGTTCCGAACCTGAGTCAAAACTTGACAAGGGTAATGGCAAAGGGAAGCAGATCATTGATGCGAGGCCCATCGTCACTGTTGCCACCGCCAAGATCTAGAAAAATGAGCCTGAAGATCCAGAGGAGGGGTGACGTCTTTTCCACTCACAAATGTGGGTGAAGGGTTCACCACTGCAATTCGATGTCGACAGTGGCAGCAAAAAGAGCCTAATTTCAGCAGAGGTCGTGAAGCGGTTGGGCCTATCAACTACACCACACTCGCAGTCATACAATATCAGGTGGCTTCATGAAGGATGAGATCTCAAAGTTCGCCAGCAGTGCCGCCTTCCCTACAGCATCAAGCCTTCACAGAGGAGGTATTGTGTGATGTTATACCTCTGGATGTTTGTGATGTATTATTAGGCCAGCCATACATGTGGAGGCGACATGATGTGTATGATTCAAGGCCTCGCGCTATCATAATTTCTTTGGATAATTCATTATACATGATACTAGAGGTAGCCCCACCTACCGCCACCTCTTTGATATCTACTAAGAAAGGTAGCAAGCTCATCTCCCAGACTAGGAAATTCATTTTGTCTGATTCATTCCCAAAGTAAGGGGAAGATCGTCACCACAACCGTGACCCCCGCGAAAGGTTCCTTCATGTAGTAGCAGCAGCAAAGGAATATGGTCATGACAGAACACAGGAACAACTTCTCCTCACCCATAGGGGTACCACACAAGCTTCAGGTGGGCAACAAAGTCTGGTTGCATCTGCAGAAAGTACGCCTTACAAGAGCCCATCAGAAGCTCTAACCATGCCAAGATGGTCCTTACACCATTAGTAAGGCTATGGGAAATAATGCTTTGTAGCACAGCATTCCTCCATTCCTTCGCCTGCACAAAGTGTTCAATGTGTACCGCCCTCGACCATGCTTCCCACCATTATTGGACACATCTGGATTGCAGAACAGCTCGCCAGGGACCAAGTTCAGCAAATGGTGGAACTCAACGCAATGGGGACATTGCTTCCTAAGGGGAGAGGAATGATCTAGGTGGACGTTGGTGGCCACCCACCTATCCCATTTGGACCCCCACGATTGTCTCTTTAAGTTTTCCAATTTCCGTAATTGTAGCACAATTTACTATTTTTGGCAGTTTTTTTTAGTCCTGAACTTCCAAAGCCGTTTTGAGGCCCTAAACAACGTTTTTTGGGAAATTTAGGAACAACATGTGTCCATGGACCAATGTTGCTCTTACCAAAGTTATAGTTCTCGGATAGATCTTTCTAACGAGCTATTGTACGCATCAAACGGAGATCGGGTGCCAAAGTTACAACCCCGGGAAATTGATGTACCAATTTACCCAAACAGGGCCCACAATTTGGTGTTTCATCATCTAGGTTTAGGTTTTGGGATGTTAAGGGTTTTCCATTGTTTCTCAACAATAAATAGGCCTTCGAGCCTTATTGTAACACAGTTCAGAGGCATGTAGCTTCCACATCTCTTCTCAGAGATAAGCTACCATCACACTAGCTGGTTTATTTCCATTTCTGTTTGTAAGCATATTTTAGTAGTTTACATTAATGAAATGAAGTATTATTTCCGCTGCATCTTTGTGTATATGGTTATCTTTGTATTTTGTTGCGTTCCTGTTTAAATCCGGAACAGTGGTATCAAAGCGGTTTGTTTTTTCTCTATTTTCCTTTGCATGTCCCCAACGAGGTCTGGATATAAGGAGTTAGGGCTTGAACTGGTCGAACCTTTGCAATACCAGCCTCGCAAATCCTGACGACCTCCCATGGCGAATGAGAAGAAAGACGAGGGGGCAGGAGATCTTATCAAAATATTTCTCGAAGAAGCCCTCGAGTGGCAAAGGAACGTGATGATGGATAGCTTTGCGCATATCCTTCGGCAACTACCCAGAGGCAACGCATCAGCTTCCAACAACTGCTATGGAAACGCCACACCCTTTAAGGTAAAAATTAATTTTGAAAACCCCATCTTCGAGGGTCAGATAGACGCAGATAGTATAGATAAATGGTTAAATCTACTAGAAGGGTATTTTTCTGTTCATGAATTTCGAGTCAGGAAAAGATTGTTTTTGCTCTTCTCAAAGCAGCCCCCCACGTCAAGGACTGGTGGGAAACCTACTGTGAGCAGAGGAATGAAAGTACGGGCTCACTATTTTTAGCTGCACCCACTTGGGATTCATTCTGGGATGCCATCAAGGAGTAGTGCTACCCTGTCAAAAGCTATGAAGACAAATACATAAAGTGGACCACGCTGCGGTAGGGATGGGACCAAGATGTGCCAGAGTTCACAAACATTTTTCATACCCTTAGCACATAGTTGGGTATCAAAGATTCTGAGCTGCATCTGGTACTCAAATACCGCAGCTACCTACAAAGATACATCCAGGAAGAGATGGAGTTCTTGAACATCTTCTCGCTCGGCACAGCATACCGATACACTGTCAAAATCGAGCAAAAGTTCAAATAGAAGAAGCGAGTCTTTGGATCTGCAAATCCGAAGACCAAAGGACAAAACCAAGGTGGGGTGACCCAAGATGACCCGTCGAAGCCGCAAGAAAAGAACAACACCATGAAGTCGAAGAAAGACACAGGAAAGTGGTGTGAGTTCCACAAGAGTCTCACTCATAACACAAGTGAGTGTCGGACCAAGAAGTCAATGGTGGCCAAGTTGAAGGCTTTAGAATCAGATGCATGTTCTGACCATGAGTCAGAACCCGACAAGGGGAATGGCAAAAGGAAGAAGATCATTGATGCAGAGCCCAGCGTCACTGTTGCCACTACCAAGATCCAGAAGAATGAGCCCGAAGATCTAGAGGAGGAGGAACGTCTTTTCCACTCACAGATGTGGGTGAAGGGTTCACCGCTGCAATTCATTGTCGACAGTGGCAGCCAAAATAACCTTATTTCAATAGAGGTCGTGAAGCGGTTAGGCCTACAGACTACACCACACCAGCAGCCATATAGTATCCGGTGGCTTCATGAAGGACAAGATCTCAAAGTTCGCCAGCAATGTCACCTTCCCTACAGCATCAAGCCCTTCATAGACAAGGTATTGTGTGATGTTACACCTCTGGATGTTTGTGATGTATTATTAGGCCAGCAATACTTGTGGAGGCGACATGATGTGTATGAGTCAAGGCCTCGCATCGTCATTATTTCTTTGGATAATTCGTTATAAAGGATACCAAAGGTAGCCCCACCTACCGCCACCTCTTTGATCTCTACTAAGAAAGGCAGCAAGCTCATCTCCTAGACTAGGAAATTCATTTTATGTCTGATTCGTTTGCAAAGGGGAAGATCGTCACCACATCCATGACCTCCGCGAAGGGTTCCTCCACGCAGCAGCGGCAACAAAGGAATACGGTCATGACAGAACACAGGAACAACTTCTCCTCACCCACAGGGGTACCACACAAGCTTCAGGTGGGCAACAAAGTCTGGTTGCATCTGCAGAAAGAACGCCTTATAAGAGCCCATTAGAAGCTCCAACCACGCCGACATGGTCCTTAAACCATTAGTAAGGTTGTGGGAAATAATGCTTTGGAGCACAGTATTCCTCCATTCCTTCGCCTGCACCAAGTGTTCAATGTGTACCGCCCTCGACCATGCTTCCCACCATTACTAGACACATCCGAGATTGCAGAATAACTCACCAGGGACCAAGTTCAACAAATGGAAGAACTCAACGCAATGGGGACCATTGCTTCCTAAGGGGGGAGGAATGACCCAGGTGGATGTTGGTAGCCACCCACCTATTCCATTTGGATCCCAAGACTGTCTCTTTCAGCTTTTCAGTTTTCGTAATTGTAGCACAATTTACTATTTTTAGCAGTTTTTTTAGGTCCTGAACTTCCAAAGCCATTTTGAGGCCCTAAACGACGTTTTTTGGGAAATCTAGGAACAACATGGGTCCATGGACTGATGTTTCTCTTCCCAAAGTTATAGTTCTCGGATAGATATTTCTAACGAGCTATTGTATGTGTCAAATAGAGATCGGGTGCCAAAGTAACGACCCCGGGAAATTGATGTACCAATTTACCCAAACAGGGCCCACAATTTGGCATTTCATCTTCTAGGTTTAGGTTTTGGGATGTCAAGGGTTTTCCATTGTTTCTCAACAATAAATAGGCCTTCGAGCTTCATTGTAACACAGTTCGGAGGCATGTAGCCACCACATCTCTTCTCAGAGATAAGCTACCATCGCCTTAGCTGGTTTATTTCCATTTCTGTTTGTAAGCATATTTCAGTATTTTACATTAATGAAATAAAGTATTATTTCCGTTGCATTTTTGTGTATATGGTTATCTCTATATTTTGTTTCGATCCTATTTAAATCCGGATCAATGGTATCAAAGCGGTCTGCTTTTTCTCTATTTTTCTTTGCATGTCCCCAACGAGGTCGACATATAAGGAGTTAGGGATTGAACTGGTCGAACCTTTGCAAGACCAGCCTCGCAAATCCCAATGGCCTCCCATGGCAGATGAGAAGAAAGATGAGGAGACAGGAGATCTTATCAAAATCTTGCTTGAAGAAGCCTTCAAGTGGCAAAGGAACGCGATAATGGATAGTTTTGCGTAGATCCTTCAGCGGCTACCCAGAGGCAACGCATCAGCTTCCAATAGCTACTCTAGAAATGTCACACCCTTTAAGCTACAAGTTAATTTTGAAATCCCCATATTCGAGGGTGAGATAGACACAGATTCCATAGATAAATAGTTAAATATGCTTGAAGGATATTTTTTTGTTCATGAATTTTCGAGTTGGGAAAAGATTGTTTTCGCTCTTCTCAAAGTAGCCCCCCACGTCAAGGACTGGTGGGAAACCTACTGCGAGCAGAAGAATGAAAGTACGGGCTCACTATTTTCAGTTGCACCCACTTGAGATTCATTCCAAGATGCCATTAGGGAGCAGTACTACCCTATTAAAAGCTATGATGACAAATGCATAAAGTGGACCACACTGTGGCAGGGATGGGACCAAGATGTGCTAGAGTTCACAAACATTTTTCATACACTTCGCACACAGTTGGGTATCAAAGATTTTAAGCTGCATCTGCTACTCAAATACTGCGACTGCCTACATAGATACATCTAGGAAGAGATGGAGTTCTTGAACATCTCCTCACTTTGCACGGCATACCGATACGCTGTCAAAATCGAGCAAAAGTTCAAATAGAAGAAGCGAGACTTTGGATCTACAAATCCGAAGACCAAAGGACAAAGCCAAGGCGAGGTGAGCCAAGACAACCAGTTGAAGTCGCAAAAAAAGAACAACACCACGAAGTCGAAGAAGGACACATGAAAGTGGTGTGAGTTCCACAAGAGTCCCACTTATAACAAAAGTGGGTGTTGGACCAAGCGGTCGCTGGTGGTTGAGTTGAAGGCTTCAGAATCAGATGCATGTTTGAACCCTGAGTCAGAACCCGATAAGAGGAATGGCAAAGCGAAGCAGATCATTGATGCGGAGCCCAGTGTCAATGTTGCCACCGCCAAGATCCACAAGAATGAGCCCGAAGATCCAGAGGAGGGGGAATGTCTTTTCCACTCACAGATGTGGGTGAAGGGTTCCCCGCTGCAATTCGTTGTCGACAGTGGCAACCAAAAGAACCTCATTTCAGCAGAGGTCGTGAAGCGGTTGGGCCTACCAACTACACCACACCCGCGGCCATACAGTGTCGGGTGGCTTCATAAAGGACGAGATCTCAAAGTTCGCCAGCAGTGTCGCCTTCCCTACAGCATCAAGCCCTTCACAAACAAGGTATTGTGTGATGTTACACCTCTGGATGTTTGTGATGTATTATTAGGCCAGCCATACTTGTAGAGGCGACATGATGTGTATGAGTCAAGACCTCGCGCTGTCATTATTTCTTTGAATAATTCATTATACAAGATACCGAAGGTAGCTCCACCTAGCGCCACCTCTTTGATCTCCACTAAGAAAGGCAACAAGCTCATCTCCCATACTAGGAAATTCATTTTTTGTCTGATTTGTTCCCAAAGTAAGGGGAAGATCGTCACCACATCCATGACCCCCACAAAGGGTTCCTCCACACAGCAGCAGTAGCAAAGGAATACGGTCATGATAGAACACAGGAACAACTTCTCCTCACCCACAAGGGTACCACACAAGCTTCAGGAGGGCAACAAATTCTGGGTGCATCTTCAGAAAGAACGCCTTACAAGAGCCCATTAGAAGCTCCGACGATGCCGACATGGTCCTTACATCATTAGTAAGGCTGTGGGAAATAATGTTTTGGAGCACAACATTCCTCCATTCCTTTGCATGCACCAAGTGTTCAATGTGTACTACCCTCGACCATGCGTCCCGCCATTACTAGACACATCCGAGATTGCAGAACAGCTCACCAGGGACCAAGTTCAGTAGATGGAGGAATACAACGCAATGGGGACTATTGCTTCCTAAGGGGGGAGAAATGATCCAAGTGGATGTTGGTGGCCACCCACCTATCCCACTTGGACCCCCACGACTATCTCTTTCATTTTTTCAGTTTCCGTAATTGTAGCACAGTTTACTATTTTTAGCAGTTTTTTCGAATCTTGAACTTTCGGAGCCGTTTTGAGGCCCTAAACAGCATTTTTTGGGAAATCTGTGAGCAACATGGGGCCATGAACTGATGTTTCTCTTTCCAAAGTTATAATTCTCGAATAGATCTTTCTAACGAGCTATTGTACGCGTCATACGGAGATTGGGTGCCAAAGTTACGACCCCGGGAAATTGATGTACCAATTTACCCAAATGGGGCCCACAATTTGGCGTTTCATCTTCTAGGTTTAGGTTTTGGGATGTTAAGGGTTTTCCATTGTTTTTCAACAATAAATAGGCCTTCGAGCCTCATTGTAACACAGTTCAGAGGCATGTAACCGCCACATCTCTTTTCAAAGATAAGCTACCATCGCCCTAACAGGTTTATTTCCGTTTCTATTTGTAAGCATATTTCAGTATTTTACATTAATGAAATGAAGTATTATTTCCGCTGCATCTTTGTGTATATGGTTATCTCTGTATTTTGTTGCGTTCCTGTTCAAATCCTGATCAGGCATCCAAGTCTTTCCAATCCAAATATGTCATGTCAACAAGCTTCTTCCTAACCTCATCTAAAACTTTGTGCAACCCTTGTTGCACTAGCAAATTGCTTACTTTTAGTTTCTACAATGCAAAATTATTAATGTCGGTGAATTTCTCCACCTCAAACTTAGCATAAGTCATTATTTTTTCATTTTTCCCTTTTTGAAAAGAAAAATTTTCCACTAATTTTTCTTTTCTCCTTTCTAATTTTTCTTTTAACCTTTTTCAAACAATTATGTTTCTTTAAAAAAAATTCAAAATAACCCTCGTTTAATGACAATTTCTACAAGGGTTTCTCCCTTTAAAAAAAAATAGCAGATCAATCCCAATAATGAGGAATATCACTACATAATTCTTTTTCTAAACAATTTTTACAAAGAATTTTGTTTTCAGAAAAATATTCTTTAAATTTATGCTAAGCAAAAATTACTTGGTGTCCGAAATGAGAAATGCTCCAGGAATGTGGCCTTCGACCTACAGATTCTCCTACGGTTGTGTCTTTCTTAGAGGTGGGTAGAGTCGACTGGTTAAGCAGCGAAAAAAAAAACAATTGACTGCACAAGCATAATTTTGTATGCCGAGGGCTCTTCTTTGCGTCTCGGCTTACTCCGGTTGGGCTGTTGTCCGCAACACAGAGGTGACACCTTTATAAATTTCGGGTGTTCGACTAACAACCGATGGATCCTCCAGACAGATTCCATGATTCTCCTTTTCAATTTTTCTTACACTACTGTAGATAGTGGCCTGCTCGAATGCACGGCGTCAGGGCTCCTTTCTCTTCGGCAGATCTGCTCGTCCTCTTCACACATGCAAAGCTTCTCTCCAGCGGCGGCAACAAAACTGCTTAACCAACAATGACAACAAACAGGAATGAAGGTTTTTCGGCAACGTCTCTAACCCTTCTTCAAACAATCGATGACTCTTCAGTTAGAGGCAACTTTCTTCAACGAGTGACCCAATGTTAATATGTAGACTAGTGACTGCAGCTTTCTTTGGCATCTTCAGACGGATAATTCTTTGGGCAGTGACTCGTTCCATCTCATTGACCCCACAACAAACCTCACAACCAAGCTCTTCCCATAGCACTAATACCACTTGTTGGTATTCTAGAGTTATCAACATTCAATTAAGAAAAAAATGAATAAAATAGGAAACTGAATCGCACACAAAGTTACACAAAGAATTATGTGGTAAAACCCTGGCATTGTGTGAAGTAAACCTCCATCATACAGGGGATTAAAAGTTTTATTGCTCGAGCAATCACCAATTTAATATGAGCTATTTGGTTACATAACTTCCATTCCTTATAGAAAACTAACTAAACCGTAAAATAAATTTACCCATATAATTACATCATTTACATTAATTGATGCCATTTTTCAACATATGGAATTTAATTGGATTGGATGTGAATGGTTTAAGGCTTTTGCAGAACCTGTAGATAATAGGGATGGAGATGATGTGTAGGTGCGACAAATTTTCAATTTTCAGTGGTACTTAGATTCGTCATCCTTGTAAGGAGTAAGAGTATGCTTTTATCTATCACTCATTTGTAAATAGAGCTCTTTGTAACCACAAATATTCACATATTCCAAATCCATCTGTCATTTTCATGGTCAATCTCTTTTTGGTGCCAAAAGAACTTAACAAAGCTATATCAGTCTATCTCTCATGGTTCTCTTCTTCAAAACTATATCAGTATATCTCTCATGGTTATCTTCTTCGCGAGACACCAAATACAACTGCAACAGTGCACCAAACTAGTGTTTTTAGATTGATAAAATTGGGATAATCACTTTCTGGTTGTTGGTGTTGTTGCTCTTTTCTTGATTTCGAAAGGGTACTTCTTACCCGCTTCTGCTATATGTAGTATAGGTGTTGTTTTAGTTGCATATGGGAAACTTTGTGATCGAACATGGAGGTGCCCAAGTCACTTACTGAGATCTTCTCACTACCTTCATTGTTCTTATGTCATTATTCATGTATCAACCATAGAAATAGGTTCTACTCGTTGACAAATGGGGTTCATGGGGTTCATATACTAGAAATCACCGCTAGTGGGTTTAGCAAACAGTCAAATTCCATCCATCAATAGATGCATGTGCTTATCTCCCTTAGCTATTTGTTGATCTTCAGGTTGAACGAGCAACCTCATATTCACCATCTACCATCAGAATTGGTAAGAAATTAGATGCCTGAGTTAGTTAGATTCCTGAAACTCACCTGTTCTCATTTTTTCCTACATCTATATCTATGGGTTTTTTCCTGAACAATACCATGCCTTTGCCACACAGATTAATCATCACAGTTGATCCTCTCTTTGTTCTGAACTCATCTTTTCTTAGCGAGAATTAAATGGGTTTCTCATCATCTTCATGAAGTTCATATGAACTTCAACCTCTCTTCACGATCTTGTTCTCCCAACGAGATTGGCTTACTCTCATCCAGCCTATTAATCAAGATTTCCTTTGACTCACCATCAAAGTAAAGGAGATAAAGACCCTATCTGTCGGACGAAGTTTCAGGTCGTTCTGCTTCTTGTGCAGGGCCACCTTCTGGACTCTTCAATGATGAGAAACTTTTATACAGAAAACCACGGTAACCATGAACCTGACCCTTGCAGTCATTTCAGTTATCGGATATGCCTATGGATCTTCCCTCGCCCACAGCTATCCAAATTCGGTTTATTGAAATCATATAAAAATACAAATCGATCCACATGATGCCCCAGAACCTGCGATCTCAGCTCCTCTTTGCTCAACTACAGTGATCTAACTCGGTTGAAATGAATGGTTGTGGAGGTTTGCCATTACACCAAAACTCGCAGGTGTTGGTAAACATTACAAGCCAGTAACTAGGATCCCCAGGTGGAAATTACGGATTCTATAGAGGTGAGGTGATTCTTCCAACACCCTCCTCAAATGCAATTTGGGGAATCTGGGTCCAAGTTCTGATACCATGTGGAGGTTTGCCTTTACATCAAAACCCGTAGGTGTTGGTAAACATTACAAGCCAGTGACTAGGATCCCCAGAGTGGAAATTACGGATTCTTTAGAGAATTTCCAATAATAGTCCCTTCAAACATTTCTTCGTCCTCTTATCCCTTCAATATTAATTTTGGTCATTGCAAACGCTGAGAAAGAGACCTGGAACTTGAATTCGTCTACTAGGTATACACACAAAGGTAAGGCGAGGAAAATCACTTTTGATCCTCAGTGACAGATAGATCTGAAACCTCATAGGATTGTTTAGGTGACTTGTTATGGCCAACAAAATTCAGTGAATAAATAAGTTAATCATTGTATCAAAATCTAAATAACAAAGAACTTAAAATGTAAATGGGAGAAATTAGTGGACAGATTGTTTTGAAGAGGACGCAGGACGGCAGTGCTTCTGAGAACTATGCATTTAAATTACTTGCTGAGCTGAAGTCTCTTTGTCAGAGGAAAGATTTAAAGAAGTCAAAGATTATATTTTGGAAGCAGTATCTACATAAATGCAATGTGGCATAAGTGAACGATATAATAAGACATCTGAGCAATGGGTTTACAAAGTCTTTCTATAAGTTTTTGTCCATTCATTTTGTATTCCATTCCTTTTAAAGGAAAGAACTTAAGCGAAACAAACAAGTGGAAAGGGAAGAACTTAAGCCAAACAAACAAGTGTATTTTTTGACCTGAGTAGGATATGTAGTATGGTGTCTAATTTCATTTTTATTTTTGTTATTGGATTTTGAGATTGAGAAGTGTTTCGTTGAGTATAGATTATTTCTAATTAGGTTCACAAATGATGTTAATCTTGAAAACATATTTGGCAAAACATCTCTAGAAGTTTGAATAAGTTTTAGTTTGGAGTAATAACACAAATAAATTGTAACGTTAAATTTATTTATTATTTTTTGTTAGACGAAGTAATTTATGTTGCAAAGTAAATAGCTTCAGAGTAGCCAACATATAGATCACATAACATGTTTTTTTGTTGAGAAAAGTAGAGATTTCTCTAGTTCTTTCACGGTGGAAAAACCTATCATAATTAAGTTGTCAAACTAGCAGCGAGGACAACCATCTCTAGCTTCTAACCGCCAATGCACGCTGACTCATCATCGTAATTCAAGGAAAACCACGCCACCCGGAATAACCCGCTGGTGGTCCGTAACGGGCCAAGCTATTCAAGGAAAACCACGCTACCTGGAATAACCTGCTGGTGATCCGTAAGGGGGCAGGCTTCACTCCTGCGAGATGCCTCTGGGCCTTGGGCTGTTAAATTGTTTCCTTATGTCCGAGGAAGACGAGCTCTTAGCCAAGCAGAAGCAGTTTTAGGCATACTCCAGGGCCTATTTCTCTATTTAAATTAAACTTGTTGTAAAGTCAAATTAATTTATTACCTGTTGTTAGAGACAATAAATTATGTTGCAAAGGAAATAGTTACAAACTAAACAACCTCTAGATCACATAACATATCACATCTCTCTTCATCTATATTTTTTTTCCATATGCCACTTTAGAGTTTTTCCTTTGCAACATCAGATACAATTGCTAATATTTTGACTAATATAATATGTTGAAACTTTATTTATTTATTTATTAAAAAAAACATTAATATTTATATTGAAACAAAAAAACCTCTCTAAATCTGATTCATCCTATGCATCTATAGCGTAAATATGCCCAACTATAAACTTGAAACATAAACCATTGTTCCATTTTATATATATATATATATATATATATATATATATTTGTTTATTTATTTATTTATTGTACAAATAATAAAATTCCACGAATCAAGTCAAATATATCTATACGGTTCCCAAAAAGGAAAACTTTTGCATATTACGTAGCCTTTGAAGACATACATAAACTGATAATACATTATATACCACTAGCAGATATTCTTATCCTAAAAATGGTAAGAAAAACTTTATCTATATGAAATTTTATTCGTCATTTGTATTATTATTTTTTTTTCAGAATGAAAAAGCTGAATATTATTATATGAGGGATATAAAGTTTAAAAATTACATCATATATAATCCCATTTGAAAGAGATCCAGATGAAATCATCATGGGAGAATTTCAGCTAATAGATAAGGAAAATAAGCTGTAACAAAATGTTCTGGGGGATCTCCAAAACAAACATGTGTTCATAGAGAAACAGGGAACATAAGGATGTTCAGAAGCATCATATACACCATCCATAAACAGAAGATAAAAGAAAACAGCCACATAAAGATCAGAAACGCGTCCATGGAAACCTGTGAAGAAAACAGAAATGAACCTAGAAATCCAGCATAATAAACTCTTGGATATGATAGCTTACTCCCTCAGTTAGAACCTGCAAAAACCAAAAACCTGTAGACCTGTTTTAGACAGTGAGTCTGCCAGATAATTTTTGTCTCTGCGGATATGGTGAATAGAACCTCCAACCATGGAATCCCAGAAGAACTGATCCTCCCCATCCAGCCAATCAAATGTGTTACTGTAATATGGTTCTTACTAGAGATGTAGTCAACCATAACCTTCGAATCCCCAAAAATCGAAACATGCTGAAGATTAAGGAAGAGGCAAAATTTAATAACCCTACGAGAGCCATGGCCTCCGCTTTACTATTAGAACCTCTCCCCCCGTATATTACCCATGCAGTAGACAACATAATTGATCTGTTAGTTTGACAACGAATTAGTAACTTTGGGTAAAATGTAACTAGACAGTTTTATACCGAAATATTAGTTATGTAACGATGGTCTATGATATAAAACTAACCAATGCCCATGAAATGTAATGAGGAATCATTGTTGAATAACAAATTCCAATCCATTCAGTTTCTTGTCTTGGTTATTCTTGTCGAGCTTTCTTGTTTTCTTCATTATTTCAGTTATTCATACAACAAGTGGTATCAGAGCTCCGAGGGCGGTGAGCATGGGCGTTGAAGAAAAGGTGGTTGTGCGTTGAAGAAAAGGCGTGGTGGCTGTATCAGCGTGAGTCGAGGTTGAAGCGTCCAGAGCCGGCATTGAAGAAGAGGCAATCCAGCCTGCGTGAGGGTCCAGGCAATCCAGCCTGCGTGAGAGTCCAGAAAATCCAGCCTGCGTGAATCCAGAACCGGCGGCTGTGTGAGGACCTGATCTGCGTGCGGTGAGAACCGGCGGCTGTGTGAGGACCTGATCTGCGTGAGGTGAAGACCAGAGCGCTGTGGAATGCTGTCCAGAATCTGCGTGCAAAGAAAACCCTGCGTGTTTGCACAAAGGTTCGTGAAGAGCGTGTGCTGTCTGTGTTCCGAGAGTCTGGTGGCTGCGTGTTTGCACAAAGGTGCGTGAAGGGCGGTGTGTTGTCCGCGTTCCGAGAGTCTGCTGCATGTGAAGACCAGAATGTGACTGTCTCCCCTGTGTGTGAAGACCAGAGCGTGTTTTGTCTGCAAAGATCGCAGAATTCTGTGCTGATCAAAGTTGCGTGAAAGACCGGGTATCATTTTTCCTTTCAGCCATTGCTAAATAAATTCTGGGCTTGTTATAGTTTTTTCTTTGAATAAAAAAAAAACAAAGAAAAAAACATTTAGCAATTGTTTCAAAATTTTTTAAATAAAGGAATGTGTGCGTGAAATAGAAGAAAAAGAAGACAGATTTCTTTTTTATTGAAGGAAAGGAGAAAAAAAAAAAAATTAAGGGTTCTTTCTATTTGGAGAAATAAGAAGATATACACCTTAGCTGAAGGAAATTAAAAAAAAAAAAAAAAGGAAATATAAACCTCTGAAAAGACTGAAACCCTAGGAGAAGAATAAAATGGCCAAGATGTCGAATGCGAAATTCGAGGTGGAGAAATTCACCGGAAAGAGCAATTTTGCTCTTTGGAAACTGAAGGTTAGGGATTTGCTTGTGCAACAAGGGTTGCACAAGGCATTGGATGGGGCAACTAAGAAACCTGCAACCATGACTACTTCAGACTGGGAGGACTTGGATGCCCGAGCTCTCAGTACCATCCGGTTATGCCTAGCGGATGAAGTTCTCTTCAATATTGTTGAAGAGACTATGGCGTCAGGATTGTGGGAAAAACTTGAAAATCTCTATATGACAAAGTCATTAACCAACAGAATTTATCTGAAAAGGCAGTTATACAGTCTTCGAATGAAAGAAGGTTCAAACATTGCAGAACATTTGAATGTTTTTAATACACTAATATGTCAATTAACAGATATGGAAGTCAAAATACAGAAAGAAGATAAAGCCATAACCTTGTTGTGTTCTCTGCCTGAATCATGGGATCACTTCGTAACTTCGATCAGCTTCAACACTGCTGATTCTTTGAAGTTTAAATCAGTCGTGGGAGCTCTCCTGTCTGAAGAAGTACGAAGGGAATCCAGCACTCAAACAACTGCATCAGAAGCCATGGTTGCTAGAGGACGCTCAAAGGAAAGAGGAGAAAAACCAAGGGGGTCTTCCAGATCGAAATCGAAGGGAAAGAAGTGTAAGGCAAAATGTTAGAACTGCGGTAAAGTTGGACACTTGAAGAAGGACTGTTGGAAACGAAAGGAATCTGAAAACCCGAAGCGAATCAGGTCGATTCAGGTATGATAGACGAAGTTTATCTGCTGAAGAATTATGTATGATGGATGAAACTTCACCTGAATGTAATGTCTCTCGGGGTTTTGATAGCTGGCTCTTAGACTCTGGTGCTTCACATCACATGTGCCCACATAGAAATTGGTTTACTTCATATAAAAATGTAAACGGTAGTTCTGTGTTTATGGGTAACAATGTGTCATGTCAGACTGTTGGGATGGGAGATATCAGGATTAAGATGTATGATAACACAGTTAGGACATTAACTAGTGTTAGACATGTACCTGATTTGAAGAAAAATTTGATTTCTTTGGGAGTGTTGGATTCAGATGGTTATAAGTTTACAGGTCAGGATGACGTCTTGAAAGTCTTTAAAGGAGCCCTTGTGGTTATGAAGGCAGAAAAGGTCGGAAATTTTTACAAGTTAAAAAGAAGTACTCAGGTCAGTGAAGCAGCGGTTGCGTCAGAAAAGGAAGAAGCAGGTACTCGTCTGTGGCATCAGCGATTGGGTCATATGAGCGAGAAAGGTCTTCAGATACTGATGAAACGTAAATCTCTTCCCGATCTGAAATCCTTGAATTTAGATTTCTGTAAACATTGTGTGTATGGAAAACAGTGTAAACAGAGATTTAAAGTTGGAAATCATAATAGTAAAGATGTTTTAGACTATATTCACTCTGATCTGTGGGGTCCATCCCCTGTTGTGTCATATGGAGGTGCATTGTATTTTTTAACGTTTATTGATGATTACTCTCGTAAAGTTTGGGTCTATATGCTAAAAAGGAAAGCTGATGTATTAAATGTCTTTAAACAATTTAAAGTAATGGTAGAGAAAAGAACAGGCAAATCTATTAAATGTCTAAGAACTGACAATGGTGGTGAGTTCACTTTAGTTGAATTTGAACAATATTGTAAGGATGAGGGAATTGTTAGACACAAAACTGCTGTTTATACTCCTCAGCAAAATGGTGTTGCTGAGCGTATGAATCAGACTCTTATGGAAAGAGCCAGAAGCATGATCAGCAATGCTAACTTGCAAAAGGAGTTGTGGGCAGAAGCAGTATCTACTGCTTGTTATTTAGTTAACAGATCACCTTCAGTAGCAATTGATTGTAAAATTCCTGAAGAAGTTTGGACAGGTCAATCTTGTGACTATTCACATTTGAGGATATTTGGCTGTGATGCTTATTCTCTCATTCCGAAAAATCAGCGTTCAAAATTAGATCCAAAGTCAAAATGTTATGTCTTTGTTGGGTATGACTATGCAGTGAAAGGATATAGGTTGTGGGATCCTACATTGCGGAAGATAGTCATTAGTAGAGATGTAACATTTGATGAATCCTCTCTGTTAAAATCAAATGTTGAAAGAATTGAACAGGAACAGGTATCGCCGAATCAACGAGTTCAGTTGGAGGCTAGACCTTTCGGTGACAGTTGAAAGGAAGGAGAGACTTCTGGAGAAAAAGGTGTTGACGACACAAAGGAAGCCGTTGAAGCTTCTGACCAGTGCAAGTTTCTGAACCAGTTCAGCAACCAATAGCTCTGAGAAGGTCTACAAGGGAACGGAAAACTCCCAAAAGGTATGAAGATTCTGCTTCATCTTTTGCTTTGATTACTGAAGATGGGGAACCTTCTTGTTATCAGGAAGCAGTAGATGATACAGATAGCGAGAAATGGAAAATGGCTATGGAAGAAGAAATGGACTCCTTAGCCTAGAACAATACCTGGGATCTTGTAGAGCTTCCTGAAGGGAGAAGTGTTGTTGGATGTAAATGGGTCTTCAAGCTGAAACGGAAAGTTGATGGAAGTATCGAAAGGTATAAGGCGCGACTAGTAACAAAAGGGTATTCTCAGGTTGAAGGTATAGACTTTCATGAGATTTTTTTTCCAGTTGTAAAACTTGTTTCTATACGTACTGTGTTGGCACTAACTGCGTTGCTTAATCTTGAGTTAGAACAGTTAGATATTAAAACAACTTTTCTACATGGTGATTTGAACGAAGAGATATATATGGAACAACCAGAAGGTTTTGTACGAGGTCGCGGCAGAAGATTAGTTTGCAAGCTCAGGAAATCATCGTATGGTCTGAGGCAGTCTCCCAGACAATGGTACAAGAAGTTTGATTCCTTCATGGTGAGCCAGAACTTTATAAGAAGTGAGTATGATCATTGTGTGTACTTCAAAAGTTTCAATGGAATATTCATTATCTTAGCTTTGTATGTTGACGATATGCTTATTGCAAGCAAAAGCATGGAAGAGATCAACAGGTTAAAGGCTCAACTCTCTAGGACGTTTGATATGAAGGATCTTGGAGCAGCAAAACATATCTTGGGCATGGAGATACACAGAGATAGGAAAAATGGTAAGCTTTGTTTATCACAGCAGAAGTATGTGGAGAAGATACTTGAAAAGTTCTCTATGAATAATGTGAAACCTGTTAATGTTCCACTAGCTTCCCATTTTAAGCTTTCTTCGGTTTTGAGTCTTAGAGCTGATGAAGAAAAGCAGTATATGTCTCATGTACCATATGCAAACGCTGTAGGCAACTTAATGTATGCGATGGTATCTACAAGCCCTGACATTTTACATGCAGTTGGAGTTGTCAGCAGGTTCATGGCAAATCCAGGTAAAGAACATTGGCAAGCAGTGAAATGGGTGCTTCGATATCTAAGAGGCACAAGTGACCATTGCATCGTCTTTAATGGTAGTGAAGGATCAGTCTGCGGATATGTAGATGCTGACTATGCAGTTGATTTGGACAAAAGAAGATCTACTACAGGTTATGTCTTTACTCTTGCAAGTGGAGCAATTAGTTGGATGTCAAAGCTTCAAGAAACAGTTGCGTTGTCCACTACCGAAGCTAAATATATAGCTGCTTCAGATGCCAGTAAATAAGCAATTTGGTTAAAGGGTCTGCTCGATGAGATTGGAAGGACGCAAGAGAAAGTGAATGTACTTTGTGATAGTCAAAGCGCTATTCACTTGGCTACAAATCCTGCTTGTCACAGCAGAACCAAGCACATTGATGTAAGGTATCATTTTCTGAGACATGTGATCGATGGTGGAAAAATAGCTCTTCAAAAAGTCCATACGCGAGAGAATTGTGCAGACATGTTCACAAAGCCAGTTACAATAGAGAAGTTGCGGTGGTGTTTAGCTTCTCTTGGCTTGCAGAAAAGATGATGAATGGCCATGGGCAAGAGATTAGGAAAATTGTTGTCAAGGTGGAGTTTGTTAGTTTGACAACGAATTAGTAACTTTGGGTAAAATGTAACTAGACAGTTTTATACTGAAATATTAGTTATGTAACGACGGTTTATGATATAAAACTAACAAATGCCCATGAAATGTAATGAGCGGAGAACCATTGTTGAATAACAAATTCCAATCCATTCAGTTTCTTGTCTTGGTTATTCTTGTTGAGCTTTCTTGTTTTCTTCATTATTTCAGTTATTCATACAACAAGATCTTCCCCAATGGATAAATGTGTCCCTGTTTTGAACCGTATAATTTTGTTCTTGTAAACATGAGAGAAACACACCGGTTGAAATAGTTTTTTGGTTCTCCCAATGCTGTGCATCTAATTTATCAGTGGAAGATCAAATGTAGTCAATCCATGTAGTGAGTCCATTTAGAGGATGTCCAATAGGGCAATAATTTCTGCATGGGTGTTAAATTCATATCCACTATTCCAATTACAACAGAAAGGTAGGTTGGGCCTAATATATTTCTGCAAATTCAAACTTTTTATCAAACTTCTCAGTATATATATATATATATATATATATATATATATCAAATTCGGACTGCGTGTTATCAGATGCATTGGCTCTCAAGCCTCCTTTCTTGGCTAATTTTAGCTCTCTGAGCTCTGCCCAGGGCCTCGAACTGAATTTAGACTAACACGTTGGTTTCCAAGGCAACTGCCTTCTTGCTATCTGGCAGGGGATTCGCTAGATCAACACTATTCCCGTGAGTCATGTACAAAATCTGACTACGAAGAAAAAGAAAATCAGGCACAATACATACACGACTGGAATTCAAAGAAAACCATATTAATTTCATAACAGGCCATATTTACAAAATTTCACGAGCTCTCTGTCCAAACCTTGTAGATTTCATCAGCTCCTAGGACTCTGTCTTTCTCTGAATATCATTTCTTAACAGGCCATATTTACAAAATTTAACGAGTTCTCTGTCCAAACCTTCTAGACTTCGCTAGCGCCTAGGACTCTGGCTTTCCCAGAAAACTACTTTAAGACTGACCTTGCTATACGTATATAAGGTTAAAGACTGTCTAAAATATCTGATAACGGAAAGAAAATTATTTGGGCTACTAAACACCTCAGCTGGACATTTGTCGTTTTTCACAAAGGCCCTACTAAGCCCAAAACATCAGTTCACCCAAATATCCTAACAAGTTAACATCCAGATTCTTTCCAGGATCAGGACACTTGTATTCACAATAAAATTGCTGCTGTTTCTCAGCAGGAGATCCATCTTAGATCTGTTTTTAGGAGATAGACTAGGTCCTCCAGACCTTAGTAGCACACAAACTCCCCTAGGCAGTAATTTAGTGGACAGTCCGCACTTTCCACCTGCTCTTCATTGGGCCAACAGACTTTGTTGAATTTCTTCGGCGTTCTTCATTCAGCCTCGGATGTTAGGAGAGATGGGGCTGATCCTCAGACCTATTAGCTCCCAGATCTTCTTCGTCAAGCCAGAT
This sequence comes from Pinus tabuliformis, assembly GCA_031772625.1. Taxonomy (NCBI): domain Eukaryota; kingdom Viridiplantae; phylum Streptophyta; class Pinopsida; order Pinales; family Pinaceae; genus Pinus; species Pinus tabuliformis. The sequence goes on along the minus strand of CM062817.1, from coordinate 840,194,327 downwards.
GTTGATTTACTTCATGCATTGTATCTTTTTTTTTTAGGAGACCATTTGCTTTGTATGGACATCATTGTACTCAACAGTCACTTTGACCTACTTTGTGGTCATTAGTTGGACATAAATATAATTATCTTAGTATCTTCATCTTCTACTTACTTCGAGGGGTTTGAACTTCCAACTTCTTGGTACATAACACTTCATTTTCATACATTATCTATGTTTAGCTTTGCAACAAAATATGATTCTAAGAAGTGATAACCTTATATTAATGCATAATACATGGTAAATAAAACATTTTCTCTTCAAAAGAATAAGCCGTAGTCTATTCGTTATACATTTTGGAACGTTTTCGGCATATTTTCAGTGTAATTTGCCCTGAATCCTACAGAAATTTGTTGGAATCACAAGTTTGAGTTGTTAACTCTCCACAATCAGAGTGCCCCAAAAATTTTCAGGGTGTTGAATCCATATATGCAGCCAAAAACTCATTTTAAACAACAAAGATCTAAATTTAACCAAAAATATTTCACCTAATTCTGACCAAAAACCCCAAAATATATAATAATTAGATAATACTATAAAATAAATTTTCTTTCAAATTCCATTTAGGTGAATGAAAAAGGAGGTATTGGTTTTAGTCAATATCGAAGTGTATTGCTTTATTTGTGAAAAGAATAAAAATAAGAGGAGATGAATATAGTACATTAATAAAAGGACATTGAAAGTGAGAGACACAGTCCAAAAACAATCTATAACTTCTTTTAAAAGATGACGAGAAGATACTATTACATCATTCAAGGAAATTGCATCTCATAACTAGTTTGAGGATTGGCAAAAACTTATTCTGTCTTTTAATAATGCACCAACCTTTTATTAAAAATGGCAAAATGTTTTTCCAAATTCAAAAACATGTTTCTTCTTGCTTGGTGGCACTCACAGTCCAAAAACAATCTGTAACTTCAATAAAAATTGATGAGTAGATACTACTACATCACCTAAGGGAATTGCAGCTCATAGCTAGTTTGGAGATGACGGAAAAAATTATGTTGTCCTTCAACAGTGCTCCATCTTATTGTTAAGAAAGGCGAGATGCTTCTTCAATTCCAAAAACTTCTTTTTCCTTGCTTTAGCATTTTCATATGCTTGTGATCCTTTATTCACAAATAATATCTTCTGTGACGTTAATTCAGTGTTCCTTGATGCCATTGTGTTCAAACTTCCAAAAATGTCTTCATATACTCCATCCTCATCGTCCGGAAGAAGCACAACCCAAGGTCTTCCATTTGAAGACACTGTTAAAAAATTATCATTTTCCAAGAAAGCATATGCCTTTAGCAAACTCTGATGGTCTTTGAACCATACAAGCCCATTTGTCCACTTTTTAGGTTCCAAACCTGGTAAAATAACAACCTTAACAATGCCCAGAGTCACATTAGATAGGACACTTACTATATCATCAGGAGATATATCATTTTCTAGATTATCCAAAACAATTAGTTTTGAAGAAGAAAATTGCCCCTCATCCTCAGACTCAGACTCAAGCCACCCACTACAATTCTTTACATTTTTTGTGGCCTCAAGCCACCCACTAACACTCTTCACATTTTCAACAATTGGTACATCATCCTCATCCTCATCCTCGGACTCAAGCCACCCACTACAATTCTTTACATTTTCAACAATTGCTAGACTATCACTGCACTGAAATTCTGAAGAAAAAAGTTGTTTTCCCTCCTGTGCTTCAAGCCACCCACTACCACTCTTAACATTTTCAACAATTGCTACATCATCCTCGTCCTCGGACTCGAGCCACCCACTACAATTCTTTACATTTTCAACAATTGCTACATTATCACTGCACTGAAATTCTGAAGACAAAAGTTGCTTTCTCTCCTGTGCTTCAAGCCACCCATTATCCCTATTTCCATTTGCAAGAACTGCTACAGTATGATCCCATTCAATTGGCAAAGAGATATTCAGCACACTGTCATTCAACTGAATTGGTAAGGAAGTTGAATTGAAAAGATTAGGATTTCCCTCTCTTCTTTCCAGACCAATATTTGTTTCCTGAAGATTACACTCTGTCATTAACTTTTCTGCATCACAGAGATCTTCATTTCTGTTATTCTCAGGTGTGACTTCAGGTTTAGCATCCAACTGAATTGGCAAGGAAGTTGTATTGGAAAGTTTATGATTTCCGTCTTTTCTGGAACTTGTATTGCCTGAGCATGGGGTTAAAGATATTGCTTCAGTGCCAGGTTTCAACTTTTTATGTATTAAACTCGGTGAATCGGAGACTTCTTTAGTTCTTTTTCTCCTCGAATGATACTGATTTCCGTATTTTTTGGAACTTGTATTGCCTGAGTACAGGGATAAAGAATTTGCTTGAGAGCAGTGGTTCAACTTTTTATGTCTTAAACTCGGTGAATGGGAGCCTTCTTTAGTACTTTTTCTGCTCAAATGATACTTCCTCTGAACATGTGTCCTGGAGTCCATTTTCTCTTCCACTGTCATAATCTTTTCTGCAATAGCTGGAGCTTCCTTGCCATTATCCTCTGGTATAACTCTAGCCTTGGAACTTGTATTGCCTGAGTATGGGGATAAAGCTATTGCTTCAGTGCCGAGCTTTAGGTTTTTATGTATGACCTTAGCTGAATCTGTTTTCCTGTCAACATGTACGGATGCACCAGAGTGCAAATTTTCAGCTTCCACTAGGTTTAAAAATGATTGAAGTGCAGGGTGAATTTCAATATTACTTTCTGAGTTCAGCAAGCAGATGTTTTCTATGCTAACATATTTCTTCTTCTTTGCATATGGGCCACCTAACCATAAAACCCAAAATTTACATGTACACCATTGCTCACCATCTACAATAATGTGCCTGGATAATATAATGTGCTTAACAACAGCATTGAAAAATTTATTATCACGGCCGTCACTTGAGCAGGAGGCGCATATGCGCATCCCCACTTTCACTTGAATGCAATCCTTATCCTGAAGCTGCTGAGACGACAGTCGAAACTTGGATCTCACCTCCTCTCCACTCTTAAACTCCTCAGATTTCAATATCTCGTCGTAGTCATTGGAAAATCCTTTGTAGTGAACATGAAGGCAGGAATCTAGAAGTCTAAGAGAGACGTCGTACCATGCCCCATCCTGCCATTGAAACTCCACATCTGGATACTTTTCTGTGTTCATTTTTTATGTTTTCAACAGCCTCAGAATTTCTTGACTTCCACTTCTATCTGAAAAACAGGAAACTATATCAATAGAGAAAATATGAAAGCAGTGTAAATACGTTCTAAAATCTATGTACGTGTCAGAGTTGAGGGGGAAGGCTCCCCCACCTTCGCTCCAGCTCCCAATCCGCGCTCCGGGCGGGAGCAGGTCAGGAGCGCTCCCGATAAAAAAAATTTCGCTCCCTGCCAAAATCGGGAGCATCGCTTCCAGAGCAAAAATTACAGCTTGGGAGCGATCAGGGAAAGTTGCGGGGGAGCGCTCTTTCACTTTCGCTCCCGCTCCCAATCCGCGCTCCAGGCGGGAGCGGGTCGGGAGCGCTCCCGATAAAAAAATTTCCGCTCCCTGTCAAAATTGGGAGCGATATCGGGAGCGTCGCTCCCAGAGCGAAAATTACAGCTCGGGAGCGATCGCTCCCAAACTTTTAGTTTTTGCTCTGAGAGCGATTCGGCCGACGACGGGGGCGATCCGGCGGAAAAATAAAAACAAAAATAAAAATAAATAATCGCAGACACAAAAAAAAATCAAATTTAAAAAAAAAAAAAAAAAAAAAAAAACACAATGGAGCCAAAAATATTTCATTATCACTTGAATGAGAGCAAGAGCAAAGGAGCGAGGAGAAGCGAGGAGCAAGGGCTGAGGAGCAAGGAGCAAGCGTGCAAAGAGGTAAGTAACTTAGTAATTTAGTTAGTTTAGTTAGTTTAATTTAGTTTATTAACTATATTTAGTAAAAAAATCATAAATCTAAATTAAATTAATTAATCTAAATAAATTAAATTAATTTGCAGATTCAAAAGCCTACAAATGTCAAATATCATAGACCTAGCTATATTTCTTGGCATTTTCCTCTTCTTGGTCCCTTTTATGGTTATTATGGTGCTAGAGAGTAGGAAACGGAGGGGCCAAAATGAAGAGGGGGATGAAGACGCTGGAGAAAGTGGATTTGATGAAAACCTCGGTGAAAAGGAGCTGGAGGAGGGTGAACATGACTCTCAAAAAACTAAACAAGACCAAACCCCGTTGTGGAAATATGTTAACAGGCCTGAAGCAGGGAGAGGGGATGGAAGCACTAAATTTCATTGCCCCCATTGCAACAATGATTACACGGGTTTATACACCCGTGCTAGAAAACACCTCTGCAGAAAAAGGCCATGGGATGGAGATAAACAAATAGGGATCAAAACTTGTTCAGCGGTGTCAGCAACGAATAGAGCCAAATACATAACGGAAGAGGAGGAAGCCCAATACAAATCAAAAAAATCAAGGGGTTTTTTTGAACCAACCTCACAATCACAAGCACAAAGAACTCCTTCAGCATCCTCCCAAGGCAGTGGATATGGAGACAAGGGTCATCAGCTTTAAGGCGTAGAACCATATCAGATTTCCTTGATGAGGGGTGTAGGAATGATGTGGATTCAAAGGTTTACAGGTTTCTCTATGCATGTGTGATACCATTCAATGTTCTTCGCTTACCTTATTGACACGAAATGGTTTCTGCCATAAATGATGCCCCTAAAGGATACAAGAGCCCTGGGTATGACAAGGTAAGAACCGTTGGACTTGGTCATGAAAAAGCAAAAATATCACATTCTTTGAATAGAATGACAAGTTCTTGGATTGACCATGGGGTGTCCATTGTATTTGATAGATGGACAAATGTAAAAGGCAAGCCATTGATAAATGTTTTTGCTGTGTCTGTTAGTGGTGACATCTTTCTAACTGCACATGATTACTCAGACAAGTTCAGGACCGCCATCAACATTGCAGAAGCATTACTTGAAACAATTGACCATATTAGGCCATACAATGTCATCCAAGTCATCACTGATAATGCTCCTAATTGTAAGGCATCGGGAGCAATTATTGAGGATAAATACCCCAACATATTTTGGTCTGAATGTTTGGTTCACACATTGAACCTTCTGATGCATGATGTTGTCAAGAACAAAAATGCACAATACAAATGGATTGGTGATTTGTACAAGAAAGGCAAACAAATGATAAAATTTATTACAAATCATAGCAATACCCATGGCCTTTTCCGCAGTCACTCGAGATTGGAGTTGTTGAAGATTGCGAAGACTAGATTTGGTAGCTATTACCTCACCTTCAGGCGCCTTTTGAAGGTAAGAGAGTCACTGGCCAGCATGGTATCAAGTCCACATTGGCAAGTATTAAAGGAAAGGGCTACAAATGCAGCTGACAGGCGAGGTTTTGAACTGGTGGAGGAGGCCACTCTTGATGGTCAGTTTTGGACAAGTGTGAGGCAAGTATTGGATTTCACCAAGCCCATTTATCACATGATTCGGTTTGCAGATACAGACAAACCAGTGATTGGCGAGGTGTATGAGCAGATGGATACCATGTTGGGGCAAATAAAAGATATTGTTCATAACAGAGATCCTGACTTATACAAACTGATTCATGATTGTGTGTGTGAATGGTGGAATAGACCTAATCTTCCACTACACTGCTTGGCGTATATCCTTACGCCAAAATACTACTCTACATCTTGGTTGGGCCAACCTGCACCAGGGGGTGGGATTAGGACCAAACCCCATTTAGATGCAGAGGTAACTAGTGGATATTTGCAAGCATTAGAAAAGTTGATACCTGACAGGGAGGAATGTGCAGTTGTGCGCCTTGAAATAGGCAAATACTTCAGTGGCACTGGTTTGTTTGGTACCTTCCATGCAATGGAAGACAGAGACAGATTTGATGCTCTCACATGGTGGGAAACATATGGCGTCCATGGACTTTTGCCAAAATTGGCAAAAAAAATTCTATCACAGGTTGTGAATACTTCTTCTACAGAGAGGTGTTGGAGCACCCACAGCTTCATACACAATGTGAAAAGAAACAGACTCAATGAAAACCAAGCAGAAAGCTTGGTTTATGTGCACTACAACTAGAGATTGTTGAGTCATTACTGTGATCGGACTTATGAGGATCCCACATATAAATTTGGGACAATCACCCAGAGGATGACAATTTGGAAGATGGTATAGTGCATCTTGAAGAACTGGAAGAGGAACTTATAAGGGATGAAGATGAAGCAGTTGCAGCTGCAGCAGCCATGCCAACTCCACCTCCACCATCCAGTGGCAGTGCTCGAGGTCCGAGTCTTGTTTCTTCGCTGTCGCCACCTCCATCTACACCCTCACGTGGAGGGCATGTGCCTTCTAGTTCTGGTCGTCGGTCTGTGCGGGAGACTCCTAGAAGACCACCACGACCTGCTTATACTCCTGGAGACTCTTGTGGCAAGGGCCACATGTAGATTTACAATTTACTTGTTTTTTCTAGTTTCTATTAGTTTTCATAACTGTTGAGTCTTGAGTCCTTGACTCTTGACTCTTGACTCTTTCATATCATAATGATATTTTTTGTAAACAATATATGACAGTGACAATGAAAATTTGAAGTTTGAAGTTGGCAATTATAACTCATTGGTAATGATTGTGAATTATGAATATGATGCTTCGTGAAAGACTAAAATTGTTTCATTTCATTTCATTATTCATTATTCATGTTTCATTTTATAACATTTCATTTCATGTTAACAGTTAGAAGTTAGGACTTAGAAATATCTAAGATATTACTTCTTGTAATGGTTAAACTTAGCTTACAAGTACAACTTTGGTGATCAATGATGATAAATGTTATATATTGAATTTTCAATTTTGAAAGCTTGAAGTTGAAACTTTAAGATTGAATTTGATGAATCATGATTCTCAAGACTCAATATGTTGCAGTTGTAATATGTATTTTACTAACTTGTGGACATGGTTGATGAAGATTATGATTGATGTGATATGGTTCAATGATCAATCTATGTTTTTTTATGTTTTTTATATCTAATTCATCATTCTACATGTTTTTGTTGACATATATGTATCATAAATATATATATATATATATATATATATATAATCGCTCCAGGATTCGCTCCCAAACCGGGAACTTCTGAAAATAGTCGCTCCCACTCCCAAGTAACATTGGTATGTGTGAAAGCTCTAAAACTGGCATATTCCCTAAAGGGAGAAGGAATACTAAAGCAGGTATTAATGAAGTAATTTGAGTAGGCAGAAGGAATACTAAAGTAGGTATCAATGAAGTAATCTGAGTAAGGTTTTCATAATATTGAAATTATCAAAAAATTGAAAACTTGAAAACACAGGTGGGATTACTGCAAATTGATTCTAAACGCTAAAACTCCAGAATAATCTGAAATTAGTAATAAGGAAAAAAAGGTTAAAGATCATATACCCGACAATATTTCTCGCAACAACAACAATCTGCCCTCTGATAACAAAGACAACATTTTATCAGACAACATTAGAGAGCTAACTTTATCTGCATATCCAGTAATTTCAATCCTCACAACACCAACAACCTGCAATCTGATAACAAAGACATTTCAATGCTCAGAACACCAACAATCTGCAATCTGATAACAAAGACGACATTAGAGAGCTAACTTTGTCTGCATATTGAAGTGGCCACTGGTTGAGATAATCTCCCTTGGGATTATCTCAAAGCCTCTGACATCTACAACTATTAAATCGTAGTGTAGTAAATCGTAGTGTAGGATAAAATGGAAGCTGTGGACATAATGTTCATTTGCATTAGCAAGCATTACCCTTTTTTTACTGTGTAATTATTGTGTAATGACAGCAGTTGATTATGAAAGGTCAAAACTATTCTGAAATTCAAAACATATCCATGTAATGACAGTAGTTGATTATGAAAAATAAAAACTATTTTGAAATTCAAACATATCCATGTTTCATTCAACTACCTGCATTTACAATTGGTGCATTTTCTGTTTCTGAATAGCTATATGTTTCATTGAACTACCTCTGTTTCAGAGTAGGTTTAGTAGTTCTTCTAGGATCTGTAAAAAAAATCAAAATAAACACTCTCTCTTTTTAGAAACATAAGACTAATAAAAAAATGCACTCTTCTTTGAGTCAGATAGCAAATAGAATGTAATAAAAGAGGGAGAAATTAACTAATTAGTAAATAGTTAAAAGGTAGAAATAGAAACAGGATCAAGTTTACATTTATTTTCTATGTGGTATATAAAATAAAATGCAGTGGTAAAAAATTCTAATAACAATGGTAAAAGTATCAATATCTGTATTCTATTAATTACTATAGTAAAATCATATAATCTTATTATCAGACAAAATGCTAATGAGAAATATTAATTACTATAGTAAAATTATATACTCGTATTATCACACAAAACGCTTACTAAAAATCACAAGGATAAACTTTTTTTTTTTAACCAAAAATACACAAGACAATTTAAAAACTTCACATTCAATGGATTAATTCCAAAAACTAAAATGATCATTGAGTAAAACATAAATCCCTATGGTAAAATCAAAGACTACAACAATGAGAAATAATACTTAAAGGCATCCAAATAATATAGTGGATTCATGAGGGACTACTACATTGGCGTGGATTCGTTTTTTTGTTATCTATCATGTCATCAAATGTGAAGTATAAGAATTTTTTGAAATTTGAAAATTATATTTGGTGTATGGATTAGAATATAAGTATTTAAAATTTCATGTATAATTAATTATATTTGAATTGTTTTTTAAAACATATATGATAGAGAAATTGGGGAAATGTTCAATAGTAATAGTAAGAAGCATATAATTAAGATAGAAGTTGTAATTTAAGATAAATTAAATGGTGCATCCAGTTATGTCAAAAAAACAGATAAAAAATCCAACATCTTATTATTATTATTTTGCTATTAGTTATAATTTAGAAAACATAGTAATTTTGCATTTATGAGTGAACTATGTAGAGAGGTAGTTATAATTTAGAAAACATAGTAATTTTGCATTTATGAGTGAACTATGTAGAGAGGTAGTGAGGTAATGAGGGTGAATTATAAGTATCATAATAAGTTATAAGTATATCTGAAAAAAAAAAACATACTTATATATAATAAAAATACTTATTAAAGTTAATTGAAATAAAAATTTATCTAAATCTTTTTTTTAAAACAGAAGTTAACTTTTTAATGCTTTTTCCACAAACATTAGATTTTAGAACTTACAAATTTTTTATAAAAAAAAACCTTTGAGAAACACACCTAAACTATTCTTTAGCTACATTTTTAAAATAAAATATTTATCAAAAATAGACATTTTACAGCAAAAATATTCCACTCAAAAATTCCCAATTTCCCAAACCTATACTCCCAATGGAATTCCTAGCTTAACTTGATTCTTGTCTCGGTAACAAAACATAAAGTTATTAGAAACATAGATCAAATTGTAATGAAAGGAACATATCATAACTTCAAATATGAGGATTTCTTAATATTCCGATGAAATATTATTTAGGTTTACTTTATCACAAAAATCATTTTCATGAAAACTTAATTAAGAAGAAAACTTAAACTAAAAACCCTAATGCAGGGGGAGCTCACTTGGCAAGCTAGTGAAAATGTAAGTAAATGTGAGTACAATGTCTCATGTTCAAGATTTGACAAGCCTGTGTGTGAAAATGTAGAGTAAACTTTACAAAAGTAAATGAGAATACAAGATCTCCTGTTCAAATCCCTCTGACAAGCGTGAAAATGTAAAGTTGACAAGCGTGAAAATGTAAAGTAAATGAGAGTATATGTCTTTTGTTCAAATCCCTTTGACAAGCCCACGCGTGAAAATGTAAAGTAAATTAGAGTACAAGGTCTTTTGTTCAAATCCCTTTGACAAGGGTGAAAATGTAAAGTAAATGAGAGTACACATCTTTTGTTCAAATCCCTTTGACAAGCCCGCGCGTGAAAATGTAAAGTAAATTAGAGTACAATGTCTTTTGTTCAAATCCCTTTGACAAGCGTGAAAATGTAAAGTAAATGAGAGTACACAGTCTTTTGTTCAAATCCCTTTGACAAGCCAGCGCATGAAAATGTAAAGTAAATGAGAATACAAGGTCTTTTGTTCAAATCCCTTTGACAAGCGTGAAAATGTAAAGTAAATGAGAGTGCATGGTCTTTTGTTGAAATCCCTTTGACAAAGCGTGAAAATGTAAAGTAAATGAGAGTACAGGGTCTTTTGTTCAAATCCCTTTGACAAGCCTGCGGGTGAAAATGTAAAGTAAATGAGTACAAGGTCTTGTGTTCAAATCCCTAGATTGTTTAACTCAAGGGCCGTGAGATCCACTTAAAAGCTAAAATTGTAGCAATTTGATCTAGCATAGAAATCCTCCTTGAAAGGAAGAATTCTAACCCAAAAAAGAAGAATTCTAACCCAAGATGGAAGACAAGATATAGGGTTATAACTGTAGCCGTTTCATCTAGCATAGAAATCCTCCTTGAAATGAAGAATTCTAACCCAAGATGGAAGAGAAGATATAGGGTTATAATTGTAGCAGCTTTATCTAGCATAGAAATCCTCCTTGGAAGGAAGAATTCTAACCCAAAAAGGAGAAATTTTAACCCAAAATGGAAGAGAAGATATACGCCTACAGTTGGTGATGATAAAATAAATGGTTTAAAGAAAACCCACTCTAATGATCCATTACGAGATAGTAAATTTCATAACTTTTAGACCACTAACAAACAAAATAAAATCAAGACTACATTTTCAGAATTTATGAATGGAAAGATACAAAAGCTTGAAGCTTTACCTTTCTATGCTTCTAGTTGAGCTCCTTCATGATGGAAGTCTTGTTGTTTGCCACTATTTTTAGTGCATAATGGGAGAACGAAAGAAAGAAAGAAATTATTTTAAAGTTCAGAAGGCTAAAGATAGCCTATGGGAGAGATTGCTTCTTCATCTGCTTGATGTATAGCTACCAGCGTATCTACAAAATTGTCTTTGAAGGCCTCACATTCTAAAATGAAATGTTTTTCTGTTTCCACTTTTCGTAAAGAACAAAAAATGCATACTCTTTCCTATTGGAGAGATTGCTTCTTCATCCGCTTGATGTATAGCTACCAGCATATCTACATAATTGTCTTTGAAGCCTCACATTCTAAAATGAAATGTTTTTCTGTTTCCACTTTTCGTAAAAAACAAAAAATGCATACTCTTTCCTCCCACACTTCCTTTAACCTTTTCCAGTGCCCTGTTTCACAAAGGAGAGAAGAATATATTATTTACATGACAAACATGAGCAGAGAAAGAGAGATTATGGAGTAGAGGATTGAGTAGAGGAAGAGGGATTATGGAGTCGAGGAAGAGAGAATATTTATATTTGGACAGAAGAATGTGAAGTGTGATAGGTGGTTTTCCCAATATTAGATTGGTTGATTCATTTTGTTTAATAGGTATTTGGTAAAAGTTGACCATAAAAAATGCTTTTGACTCGAATATATATTAAAAAAATAAAAATAAAATTGATTAAATTATAGAAAATGACACATATATGTGAAATGTATAGTTTTCTAAATTTGACACGTATTTGGCAACGAAAAAAATGCCCTTAATAAATGCATGCCACAAATCCCTTGTAAGATGATAAATTCCATAATTTTCAATTCATTAACCAATAAAATAAAATTGACACTATATTTTCATAACTATTCAAAGAAAAAGCTTAAAGCTTTACCTTTGTGCTTCTAGTTGAGTTCCTTCATGATGGAAGCTTTCTTGTTTGCCACCATTTTCAGTGCATAATGGGAACCCAAGATCTATTATTTACATGACAAATTGAAGTAGAGGAAGAGAGAATATGGAGCAGACGAAGAGGGAATATTGGTATTCGGAAGGAATGATGTTTATGTGCGATCAATAGTTTTGTAAATATTTGATTGATTGATCCATTTTGGTTGAGAAGTATTTGGTAAAAGCTACATTTAAAAAATGTTTTTGCTATGAATATAAATTAAAAGAATCAAAATTAAGATTGGCTAAATTATGGAAAATGAAAAATTTATGCTAGATCGATGGTTTTCTAAATTTGACATATATTTGGAAAATACTATATCTACTAAATGTCATTAACTTTCAACATGATATATGAAAGGAATTTAACTTAAAATTTATTTAAAAATAAAGAAATTAAACTTAAAATGTATTAAAAATTAAAATTAAAATTTATTTCATAAAAAAATTTAAGACATTAAATCTATTTATGCATCCAAAATACATAAAAGGAAAAAACAAAAGCAATACTCAAACACAAAAGTTTGAAATTGTAACTTTATATTACTAATATATTATTAAAAAAATGAGTTTTAAAATATATTGGAAAAAAACAAAAAAACAAAAATTCAAATAATATTTAAAGGTTTTGTCTATTGACAGTTGGTTATTTCTTATTGAATTTAGTCAATATTTTTTAGAGTGGAGTGTTTGAATATTCTTTTATGGTGTAAATAGATTTTACCCCAGAAACTCTTGGGGTGCCCAAAATACTGAACTTTAATCGCTGTAATCCAGATTTCAAAAAATTAGGAATTTTTTTGGTCAAAATCGTACGAATATTTCCATTATTTTTTTTGGAAAAAGTCTAACCTCCTTAAACTACACAATAATAAAAATGTATCTAATAAAAAAATTAATTTTATGATTAAACTAGGAATTTTAACCATTTATTTTTTTAACAAAGAATTTATAAAAACTAAAAATTTACTCTTTTCAGAATTCAAATTCTAATTCTTTGAATCGGGTCAAATTTATTTAACTAATTTTATGTTTAATTATTTTAATTTAATATACAAATTTAATATTTGAAATATGTTAAAAATTAATATATAAAATAAATTAAAAATTGTTGAATAAAATTATATTTATTTAAACATGGTATATTTAATTATATTTATTTTTTCGAAGTAGTTTAATTCATAGCGTTGGAAATAAAATGTCAATTTTTTTTTTTTACCTCTTACATTACATTTAACCAATTTACTTATCACTGATAATGAATATTGATGATAAAGAAATTTGAGATTTCACTTTTTCTAAATATATTCAACTTTTTTTATAAAATGGGGTGGCTAGTCCCCTGTAGAAGCATTTATTAGGCCATTATGTACAATATATTACAAGTATCCAAGCTGATAAACATCACATCCATCATCCATCATACATCATTGACCATATAACAACTGCGATCATACAAATCGCTGCAGAGCAGCTCACGAAAGGGAATCGAAACCGGGCGGGGCGCATAAGCCGGCAGCCCCGCCGTTCAACCATGCACCAATTGTTAACTAGTTTCTGATTTCTCTAGTTCAAAAAAAATATATATATATATATATATATATATATATATATATATATATAGTTTATTCTGATTCTTCTAGTTCAAAAAAGATATATATATAATTAGATTTTAAGTTTTTGTGATCCATAATGTAATAAGCTTATTTTTCGGATTACTCATAATCAAAAATGACTAACATAATTAATTCATAAAACAAACTTAATATATTTAATTATTTTTATTAATACTTATTTTAAATAGTTATTTATTTTCTAAATTTTCTAATTTCCCCACCACTCACATCACACTAATGGATATTTACTGTGAATGGATTTGAGTTTCCACTTTTTCCCATATGACTAAGTTGGTCAGAGTTCGAACATTCGCTTTTTCCTCCCATAGAATATGAAATGTTGAAAATCTTGTGAGAGATAGTGTTTAAGAAATTTAAAATGCATACACCCTAATGGAAAGGAAAGCTTCAGAATTTTCTTTACAAATGTATTTTATTGTGTTTGTTTTTCTTTATATTTTCTATAGCTGATAAAATTACATATTTTAAATTTCATGCCATGTTCGAATGGATGGATTTAGAATTACAGTGTAGTTTAAGTTACACTAACGAAATGCACATTCACCAGTACTGTGCACTAAGACTCTTTAGCTGCACTCCATTTATATTTATATATATGGATAATTGTAAAATTAATTAATATTAATTTAATTTTTAATGTAAAATTTGTATGGCTTTAATTAAATAATAAATAATAAATAATAAAAAAATAAAAATAAAACATTATTATTATTATTTTTTATTTTAAGGTTATGATTAAGTTAGACACTAAATTGGTGTATGAGATTTTTTCTTTTGTGAGACAAACACAAGGATTTGACTATTAAGTTTATGAAGGCATACATATTCTATCTCTTTTGGCTTTGAATCTGTGAATCTCTTAGGATGAAACACTTGTTCTTAACCATTAGGCCCACTCAAACTATATTCACAATTTATAATTAAATAATGTTATTTTATTTATTAAGTATTATTAATCGATATGAAAATTTATTAAAAAGTCTAATTAATATAAATGTATCTTTCAAATTTTATAAATATTTTATTTCAATCATTTAAATATCAAAGATATGTTTGTTACAATTACATCAAAATAAGCTAAATGCTTTACAAAGAGTATGGGGAGATGTCACACAATCTAACACAAAATTATGTTAAAAAATAATAAGAAACATTTACATTAATGATTAAATGGGATATATTTAGATCGATGGAGTCTAGATTTTAACCCAAAAAGTGAAGAGATGTTCCATATGCATTCCCAAATTGGGTGAAACTCACCTTTTTTCCATTGCATTGTTGGAATTATAACATTTTCAGAAGTATTCGCAATGCCCATCATGAGTATCTCGATCGTGCTGAGCCAGAGGAGGGGTTTTTCTCCTGTGCTAGGATTTGTGCGAAAGTGGATCTAGATAAGAGACTCCAAATAGCCATAAATATCAATCTGGACAATTGGCCCCATATCCAAGATGTAGATTATGATCAACTTCCATCCAAATGCAAAATATGCCATGGATATGGCCACTTTGCAAGAAGTTGCAAAAAGAAACAAGAGGGGCAACAAAAACAAGGGGGAGGAAGGAGAATAATGGAAACAACAAAAAAAGGAGAAGAGGCCTAATAAAACAACAACAAAATCAACCAAGGAAGGCATACCAGATTAGGAATAAATGGAAAGGACCAACCTCCCCCCAAAATACCAATCCTAGAAATGGAGAAGGAAGCAAAAAAGTGAAGAAAGAGAATAGTAATAATTACGGGGTGTTAAATATGGTGAATGAAGAAGGGGAAATTTCACAAAATAAAGCCTCCTTGATAAAGATAAAAAATCGATATTAGATCCAGATCTAGGAAGGAGTGATGAAAATATACCGCCATTAGAAGATTTGGCACTATCACAACAGATAATGGGGTCTTCTACAAAGGAGGAAGAATTCTTGTCCCATAAAAACACTAGGATGGGGTTATCTTTTATGAGTTTGATAGATGAGAAATCAGAGGCTAAGAAGGAGAAAGAACTAGATAGGCTCTAATAAAAGGCACGTTGAAATACTAACAAAGAGGTAAGATTGGAGAAAACATAAAAAGATAAGGTAATGGGCACTTAGTCAATTCTAGATCCAAAAATCAAATGATATAGAAACACTAGAAATGGAGGAAACTATGCCCCTTAGCAAGGGGAAACTCATACAAGCAGTAAGTAATGAAGGTTTGTTCACAAAATTGTAAGGGATTAGGGTTAAAAAAAAGAATGGAGGAGATGAATTCATTAGTCAAGAAAGAATGACCTTCAATTCTCCTAGTCCACAAGACAAAAATGGGGGATCAAGAGATCCTTCAAAAACAATATAATATTTGGAATCATTGTGGGATTCTTTTTTTTAGTTCGAGAGGACCCTTAGGTAGTGTGTTCACCCTATGGGCTCAATCATCACAAGGGTTTCTTGATCATTGGTCGTCTACCCACTAGTTGGATACCAAATTTCTTCATATCCCCTCAAATCAAGTATGCTCTTTTGTTAATATCTATAAGCTAGTACAATTGT
This sequence comes from Pinus tabuliformis, assembly GCA_031772625.1. Lineage (NCBI taxonomy): Eukaryota > Viridiplantae > Streptophyta > Pinopsida > Pinales > Pinaceae > Pinus > Pinus tabuliformis. The sequence goes on along the minus strand of CM062817.1, from coordinate 840,178,295 downwards.
AAGAAAAACAAGAATGTTGGGATTCTTGCTCTTGGGGATTCCTTTTTGGCTTTGATTGCATCTTTGAAGGAGATTTTAATACAACTATGCATCAATGGGAAAAGAAAGGGGGATATCGGGTTAAAGATCAGTTTCATAAATTTTGGAAGATCTCTTCTACAAATTAAATTTGTCAACAAATGATTTGGAGAAGGTCATATTGCTACTAATTTAGATCGATTCTTAATAGCATACTCATTCTTGTCTCAAAATATATTGGTATATTCTCGAATCCTTCATTCGAGTCGTTCAAATCACAAACCAATTGTTCTTGAAATCACTCAAAATATTGATTTTGGGACCCTTCCCTTCCATTATTGTCCAAGCTAGGGAGGAGCAATGAGTATTAGCAATTTGGTAAAGGAATTCTAGAGTGAATGGGTCATGGGTATCCCAATGGCGATTTGGGAACAAAGGATTAGGTGATTTAAAAGATCATTAAAAGAGTGGACCTAAGATCAACAAATAAATAGACAATCAATGATTTAGGCACATGAAAAGAGAATGGAAATTATACAATCAAAAATAGATAATTGTGACAATCCCTGTGCTAAAATCTCTTGTATATATTATTATGAATTGTAAATTCATGTAAATAATACTCAATTATAAATGATGACTAGATTGAGAGTGGATAAGGATTCAGGGTTTGAAGGAGGGGGGATTGTTTGTAAACTTAAGCCTGCATTCATTTTGTCACCTAATTCTTGTTTGTGCTATGGTACAAATATTTAATGGGGTGATATACAACTATTAAGCCTGGGCCTACATTTAATCGACCTTCATCTCCCTAATGCAATCAATAGAGTATTGAGGGGATATGCATTCAAGCCATCTTAAGGGGAGCCACGGTGGATGAGGAACAATGTGTGCAGTCAAATTTAAGAAAACATATGGAAAATAAGGAATGAGGACAAACCATCCACTATGGTGGTAGGAATGATATCCATCAACATGCAAAGGAAATCGAGGAAGAAAGGTCCAATGAGGAGTCTTGCATGTAGGGGGGTAGATAGTTGCACGGGGGTCTACCTAAAAGACTTGATTACCCACCAACCTATGTTTTGGTGTTGGGGAATGAACCCTTATGTAGGAACTGAGGATGTGCTTGTGTGAAGCTTATTGAGGCCTGGGTGCACCTGAGCATGAAATGCCTGAGATAGTTCAGTGGAGTTGTGATGCTCTGGTTATAGTTGAGTTAATAAACTTATAGGGCTTACTTGTTGATAATCACTTAAGTAATGTCTTCTCCCAGGGATGATAAACTACTCGGAAACTAGCTGGGTTGAGAAACTATTGGTTAGGTTGGGGCACCTCGATACTAGTGGATTGATATACACCTATGGTAGCCTTAGGGATAAGAGCACATGTGTTAGTACCATTGATAAGCTACTGGATAAGTGTGCTATTAATCCTAAATAGATAACACCACTGATAAACCTTCCTTTAATATACATGTGTTTCCCTCTCCAGAACTGAACTAAGACTCTTCGTGATCTGCTTAATCCCTTGTGTTGTTTTGTTGTTGGTTTAGAGCCAATATGGTGTTATAGTTGGGAGTTTTTAAGAGTCACCTGAGAAATGGGCTTTGTACCTTGTAAGTGAGTGACTGATTGAGAAATCCTTATCAATTTACCTCCTCAAACTATGAATTTGGCTCGGGGGTGGTTGGATGTAAGAAATAAAAATAGTGCAATAAGTCTATAGTTGGGTGGAGAGTTGAAGTCCCTCTCTCAGTTTCTAATCATCTAATTACAAGATAACTATTTTCTTTCATTACCATGTTACTTATGTTGTTATATTGTATAGGTTGGATGGTTTCCAAAGATATGTTGTATATCTCTAGGCGCTGCAATGCAAGGCATTGTAAGTCGTTGTAGGTTTTAACCCCATACAGAAATTACCTGCATACGAATTCTAAATCACAGAAAAATAAACAATGCGAGAGCATAACACATAAAACACATATACACAGAGATTTTCCCCTGGATCCCAAAACCGGGACTACCAGCTTGATTTTTCATTATATTCCTTTCAATGTTACAATACATATTTATACATGTTGAAGCATCCAATACCATGGACCAAAAACCATCGCGTCCAAAACCATAGACCAAAAAACCATAGGTAGGTTTGCCCAACCTAATATAGGGTCTAAAAAAAAATTTCCCGGGGCACTGCCTCGGACCCCGTAGAGGGGGGCTACTCACCCCCCTCAAACCCCCCTGCTGTGAAATCAGCGCAACGAAGGGGGGGCTCCGCCCCCCCTCTAACCCCCCGATTCACTACGTGGGTTAGTCGTGGAAAGAATATAACACAACCCAACAATCTCCCACTTGTTGTTTTCTTTCCACAGGGGGCCACAGGAGAGCTTAGTCATTTTCTCCAGCCCATTATTTCTCTACACCAAGAGAACTTCTCAGAGCTCACATATTTTGTCAATGCATCTGCAGTATTCTTCAAAGTGACCACCTTTACCAGCAACACCTTTTTGTCTTCTATCATATCCCTCACAAAGTGATACTGAACATCAACGTGCTTTGTCTTTGAATGATAAGCAGGGTTCTTTGCCAATAAAATTGCACTTTGGCTATCACAGTCTATTCTTATAGCTCCCTGTACTAACCCCATACTTGAACACAATCTCTGCAACCAAACTGCTTCCTTGCTTGCATGAGTGGCTGCCATGTATTCTGCCTCTGTAGTTGATAGTGCCACTACAGATTGTTTCTTACTCATCCAACTGACTGCACCTCCAAATAGGTTAAACACATACCCACTTGTATATCTTCTCTGATCCAGATCTCCAGCTCAGTCTGCATCGACAAAGCCATGAATATCCAACACTCTGTCCAATCCTGGTCTTCCTTGGTAGCATAAACCATAATCACTAGTGCCACGCAAATACCTGAAAACCCGCTTCACTGCTGTCCAGTGCTCCTTCCCTAGTTTTGACATAAACCTTCTCAATACTCCCACTGCATGTGCAATGTCTGGTCTAGTACAGACCATTGCATACATCAGGCTACCAACTGCACTCGCATATGGAACACGGGAAATGTCCTCTTCCTCTTCTTTTGTCTTGGGACACTATTCAGCAGATAACCTCACACCTACAGGAATAGGAACCTTCACCGGTTTACTATCCTTCATATTAAACCTCTACAATATTGTCTCGACATACTTCCTCTAGTTTAACTAGAGCTTCCTCTTTGCCCAATCTCTTTTAATTTCCATGCCCAAAATATAGTTTGCAGCACCAAGATCTTTCATGTCGAATTTGGAGGACAATTGAGTCTTCAAATCCTGGATAATTTCTTTGTCATTTCCAACCAACAACATATCATCCACATACAAGACCAGATAAATAACATGGTCACCAATTAATTTAAAATACACACAGTGATCTGCTTTGCTTCTGGTGAAGCCAAGTCCCTGTATAAATGTATCAAATTTCTGATACCACATCCTTGGTGACTGTTTTAACCCATACATAGACTTCTTTAACTTGCATACCAATTCTTTCTTACCCTTCATCACAAAGCCTTCAGGTTGCTTCATGTAGATTTCCTCTTCCAAATCCCCGTGAAAAGATGTTGTCTTCACATCCATCTGTTCTACCTCAAAATCAAAAGCAGCAGCAACAGATAAAAGTAATCTAATAGAAGTTACCTTGGCAACAGGAGAAAAAATATCACCAAAATCAATTCCCGGCACTTGGGAATATCCTTTTGCTACCAACCGAGCTTTGTATTTCTCCACCTTCCCTTCTGCATTTGTCTTCCTTTTGAACACCCATTTGCTGCCAATGGGTTTCCTTCCAGCTGGCAACTCCACCAGATCCCAAGCCTCATTTTTGTGCAAAGATGCCATTTCATCAACCATGGCCTCTTTCCAGAGTTTTCCATCCTCTAAATCCACTGCTTCCTTCATAGTTCTGGGATCATCATCAGTAACAGACAAAGCAAAATTTGAACAGAAAGTAGAAGGACTATACCTTTCTGGCTGCCTTCTTTCTCGAACTGATCTTCTCACAGCCGGAGTTTGTGGCTCTTCATCTTTTGATTCCTCCTCTGCTGTAGAGTCTAATTCTTCCTCCTTTAGCTCAAACTCTATCTTCTCAGGTTCCTTTGGTTGGACTTCATGTTTAATAACATCTTTTACCTCTCTAAACACCACATCTCGGTTGTACACAACCTTCCGTGTGATTGGGTTCCAAAGCTTATAACCCTTGTTACAGGGAAAAGTGTCTACTCAGAACTGCTTATCCCACTAAGGTGTGATAGCTGCCTTAGAAACAAACAAAGTAAAGCTACTTTCATTTTTCCTTTATGAAGTATAGATAGAGAAGAACAAAGAAGACCAACCTCTGTCTTGCGCTAATCTCCTGGTTCGATTTCTCTCTTCCTTGATAGTCTTTCGCTACTTGTTCCCTTGCATGCCCAGCGTCACAGAGTACCTGTAAGATCACAGTAGCATAGCACTATACAAGAACATGGATCTATAATCATAAACAATCTAGGATCAGATGTAAATTGACCATACAAATGCAGCAAGTATAAATTACACAAGAGTATGGAGGAAAACTTGAATAGCTTTTATTGATAAACAAGAAAGAGCCAAGGGGAGTTACAACCAGTTGTTCTGGCCCAGCACCATCCTCTTAGCAAGGAAGCCCCTCTTCACCTCATACAAATCTTAGATCACCCAACAATCTGATGTTTGTCTCAAGAAACCAACAACAATTCCTTACAATATGCAAAATTCCAGCCTCTGGATCTCTGGGATGAGGGATCCATATATAGATATCTATAAGGGAGATGAGTCAGCTTGTGATTTGATTAGTTTCTTCCCTCTGATAGTTCTTGCTTCCACTTGGAGATTAATGATCTCTTACTCATCCTTGGTCGTATTCAGAGAGGCAAGTGTCACAGGAGAAGTTTCTGGAAGATTCCATGCCTCTCCACCTCGCGGAATGATACTGCCATTTGTCATTTCTCACCCATCGCACCCCATAGAAGGGATTTTTGAAATGCAACGCACCCACACAGTGTGTTTAGGTGAGATGCAACGCACTTAGCCTATGGAGCAGCTGAAATGATCCCATTTTGACCAATTATGAGCAGTTTTTCATGGATAACTTCTGGGAGAAGCTGTAATCAGTTGACCTTGTTCCTTTAGGGGTTAGAACAACACTTTTAGGGACTTAGGAGCCCTTGGTTTATGGACATTTCATGCTTGGGGTTGTAGTTCCCAAAAATGTCTATAACAGTTGCCCCCTAAAGCATGAGGTCGTTAATCTTTTTGATGTCGGGTGAAATGCTTTATCATGAGGATCCGAAGTTCTTTCAAGCTGGGAGGAGACCTGTAATAAGATACAATGCAATACATTATCTTCATAATATTTTCATGATCTAGCTGAGGCGGGCATTCCCATGCTCAGCTTTATAAATTCATTTTCATGTACATAGGACAGACAATCGTCTAAGTGTAGACTGATGATTATGGTAGAGCCATCATCCCTTTGATTGGATGATTATCTGTGCAGCAACAATGTACATTTAATGTCTTTATTTCCCTGAATATATATCGCAGCCCGGATGGATGAAACTAGATCCGGGGTCTTCAATCTCGTTCGATCTTCACTCGAAGTACAAGTCGATCCATGTGAGAGATGTTCTGGAGTCGAACATGGAAAGACATCGCCTGATTACCAGCCAATGATGTAAGCTGTTAACAGGCGCGAGAGGAATCACCGATAATGATAATTACCCTCAAGGTACTGCAGTACAATCCACGTGGTGTGAATAAAGGACTTGATGTCGAACACCACGCAAAATCTTTCGGTCGAAGGCCATTGATGTAAACCTGTCGCCGAAAGTGAGAAACTTGCCATTGAGGCATGCAAGCTTCAAAGTACTGAATGGGGTGTTCCTAGATCGACTTCTTGGATAATGAGCTGATGTCGACAAGAAGCGATCCGTCACAGGAGGGCCTTAATCAATCCCACATCAATGACACGGAACGGAGCAAATGATTTTAATGGAGGTGAAAACGATCTGGTGATGTAAGGTTCAGGGTGGCGATCATGAAAGAATGCAGTGTAAATGTATTGTAGCGGGTGAGACACAGGTGGATTCTCTGAATGACTTCTCTTGAACATATCGACGACACTGACGTGATGGATTGGTAGCATTAACCCCAAATGTGGATGGTATTATGGGACCATGGTGATGTGACCGGTGAATGAAACAACCCAACCCGACTTGGATGCGGAGTGAAAGTGTCATGTTCAAGAGCGACTTGCTACCAACAAAGTTTCTTCAAGTTTTCTTCCCAATTTTTCCCCAGTCATTGCTGATTAGTACCTCTTTATTTTTGTCAAGCTTGAGGAGGATAACATATGCTTGTTCTATAATTTTCCCTTCGGGCAAACCCATCGCTATGTTTTAACGAGCCTAGCGATAGTGAAACTCATTCTCGTCTATAGACAAGTTTGTCTCTATTAAAATTTTAACGAGTTTAACGACAAAGATAACTCGGTCCTTTTCAATTTTAGAGAGTCTGAAAAGGAACGTAAAGGAAACTCCAAAATTCCTTTTTCGTCATCTAATCCCTTAAGTCCGAAAAAGTATAAAACAATACAGAAGGGATGAATTTTCAATACTTTTAACGAGCCGAACAAAACAAGCGCTCGATCTTTTTGTGTAATAATCCCTCAGGTCCAAAAAGATTAAAATTTAGAGGAGGGATAGCACTTCCGGTCCCTTTAACGAGCTGGAGAGGCCAATGGCTCGACAATATTTTCATATTTTACGAGTCAATTGAAAAGAGCTTAAAGGAGACTCGTCTTTTGAGGAACGAGTGATAAAATTGGGTAGCAACTGATTCTAGGTAAGGTTTGGAATTTTCCAATCACGGCAGTGTTACAAGGATGGCTAGTGAGATCACTCTTCGCAGCTGTTCCTCAAAAGGGGTAAACAATCAAATGGAGGTGAATGATCGGCCAATACAGAGTGGAGGTGATGATGGGAACACGACCAAGGCTTTAAAGGCTGAAGTACTACATTCAAGATGATTATTTACCGGGAATTCGTTCATTTTTTATTGAGCTTAAACGCTGGGGGAAACATTTGCTCATTGCTTATGTTTATTTTTTAACGAGCATGAAGTCCGCGTTAAAATTGCTCGATGTGGTTTTATTTTTTAACGAGCTTGAACCCTGCAGTAACACTGCTCGTGGCGGGTTTATTTTTTAACGAGCTTGAACCCTGCAGTAACACTGCTCGTTGCGGGTTTATTTTTTAACGAGCTTGAACCCTTGCAGTAACATTGCTCGTGATAAGTTTGCATGCCCCCAGCATAATAACGCAAATCGAGGTGCATGCCCCCCAAGCTTCATTGCATTCAACTCGGTGGTTGGAATGAAGGTTTACCTTTGAAATTTGGAAAGGGGATTTGTTTCATTTTTTAATGAGGTTGACACAGTAAAAGAACTATCCTCATGACTCCTTGTTTCATTTTTTAACGAGGTCAACACGAGATAAGAACCATCCTCGAAATCCACTGTATTTACAGTATTTGATAGAAAATAAAAAACTGAAGGGTGATTAAGGTTGCTAGAATAATCTTCATGGTAATTCGGAAGATGGGAACGATGGTGGTAATATTCCCATGGTGCCCCGTCAATCATCATTGACTGAACAATTCCTTCATCTGTGTAATGTACATGTGACCAAGGATCTGAAGAGGTGCCATATTCCTTAGACCTATCTATCCAAACACTCGATGAGCGTTGATTTGGGTTTGCCCCCCAAGCCAAGAAAATTGATTACTACAATATTTCTAAAATGGCGATGATCCATGCTGACAAAATGTTTAGGAATCTTCCGAATCCATTAGATATAAAAGATTTCATATTGTAGGTTTCCACTGTGGCCACTTCCGCCAGATTTAAAGGCGGTAGGGAAAAAGTACCCATTAAGGCAGGGTCTTTTAGGAGACCTACTCCGATATTTTGAAGCGAATGATTACTTCCACGGATCATTTGAATGCTTCCCGTAACTTGTGAACTGTTGGGGAGAAATGTTTGTTGGTCGACGATTGTAATTCCTCCTTGAAAGGGAAATGCAATCTTCCTGAAGTAGGTCGACACAACTGCGGCCATGGCATATATCCAGGGCCTTCCCAGTAGGATGTTGTAATCGAGGTTTCCGTCGATTACTTCAACATCAATTTCTATTGTTTTGCCCCCCGGTTCAACTTGCAAGTTACTTAAAATCCCGTATGGAGTGTATGATCGTCCATCAAATGCTTTTAACGTTGTTAACGATCTCGACAAGGGTGGTGAGCCTAAATTTTTCCAGCAACTCATCGACATAATACATGTAGATGCCCCCTCATCAATAATTGTTTGATGAACAGTTTTGTTGAGGGTTTTCACTTGAATCAGGAAAGCTAGTTGAGCTGGTAACTGAGGGTCATATCCTTTGTGATTAAAGGATACAAGATTGGAATCCGTTGGGTCAATCCCACCTATTACTGATAACAGATCCTGCTTTTGGGAGAGGCGATTTTGCGGCACCTCAAGTGTCGACATAGCGGATGGCGATTGGGCCAGGTCCTCTACTATATTATAATTCTGTGCTACTTTTGCACGAGGATTAAATGTCGATTTGTGTACTACTCCCTTTGGCAGCTTTATCATTGGTTCAGGAATGATGGGTGGCACAATTTCGGTCAAAGTTGTTGTCGAACTACTAGGTTGTTCATTAGCCTTGTTATTCGACAGCTGTGGATTCCTGTAATCTTTATTCCTTGTCAAAGCATCATTTTGCTGCTTTGAGATAGACAACATAAGCACTTGGGATCGGGAAGCATTTTGATTAGCAACCAATTTGGTTCCCGGGTTTGGAAACGGATCAGTCAATACTGCTGAGGTTTTTGAACTCTTAAAGAGTTTCTTAACTTCAGCTTTATGTGGACAATCTCTCGTCCGATGATCCTCATCGCATATATGACATCTTGCAGGGGGTTTCCTTTGCCCAGAAGGGTTTGCAAAAGCTTTCTTAGGAGATGACTCATCCTGCTTCTTTTTTCTCCCTTTCTTTTTCTTCTTGCCTCCTAGTTGCTTCAGTTGTTTGCCCTTGTCAGTCGACACGGAATTTACTTCCGAGGCAAGAAGTTCCTCGTTTGCATTTTGACTAGAAATCTTACGGGCCTTTTTAGATGTAGCCTTTGTCGATTTCGTGTCTGTCATGCCAATCACGCCATCGCCAGCATGAGAGTCATTGTTTGATTTAGGAGGAGGAGGGACAGAAAATTCTGATCTAGGAGCGTCAGGTATTTTATCGTAGAGCGTGCCAGACTGAGTATAGATCAAGTCTAGATATTGTGCACGAGCAATAACTTGCTCTTCAGTGACGACTCCTCCCTTTGCCACATCTTCTGTGAAAGAAGGTAATAATGACTTAATAAACCATTCAGCTAGCAGCTGATTAGGAACATATGTTTTTACCATTCTACGACGACGTCGCCACTCATGAATATGATCAGATATGTGAGTGGCCGTTGTCTGCTTGAAATTGGTAAGAAGTTCTGTTCCCGTTTTGTACCTTATCGGTAACTGAAAATGGGTTAAAAAGGTTGTGGCTAGGGTACTGAAGTTGTCAAATGAAGCTCTAGGTAACTCGATATACCATTTTGTTGTTGGACCAGTTAACGTCCTCTGGAAAAGGCGAAGCCTAATTGAATCATCATTTAGGGTGTTTGATGAACACCATAGATGAAATGTCATCACATGATTCGACGGGTCTTCACCCGGATTTCCATTAAATTTAGGAATATCTGACGGAAGTTTATGCGGAATCGCCGGCCACCAAGGGGCATAAGCAATTGGATCATTCGTCAGCCGGTTTAGATCTGGTAATTCTAGAGTTGCTACAAAGGGCAACTGTTGATTCAGGTTAGGCGAAGCATACCCAGGATAATATGGAATCGCCTGAGCAGTGGGTCTTTGCATACCAGCATAATGTATTTGATGCTGGTAACTTTGATAAGGTTGATGGGCATAACCATTATAACATGGTTGTTGATAACCGCTTTGGAAATGCAGTTGCCCATTACTTACAAAGACTTGTTGCTCAGGTCCTTGATATGATTACTGGAATGGCGGTTGTTGAGATTGAATCAACCATGGTTGTTGGAAAATTTGTTATTGCCCAATACTGGATGATTGACCAAGATGAGGAGTCATAGTACTTGTTTGAGCCTGAGTCGCTCCAGATAAGGAGGCACTAACCTGAGGTCATGATTGAGTCGTTGAGACAAGAGGCTGTTGTATTGCAACCTGAGAAACTTGGGGTTGACATACAACAGGTAGCGCTTGTACTTGCGACGCAGTCACCATAGCAGGTATAGTGGGAATATTCAACACAGGGTGGACTGGTTGCATTGAATATACAACCCTTGGTTGCTGAGGCAGTATTGGCACCCAACCGTTGGATGTAATTCCAATTTGACCTGAACTTTGTTGTAAACTCCCATATGGTTGTTCTTTGGGAGGGAACAATGAAAAGGCATACTGCCCTCCATATGGTGGAAATCCAGTACTTAAAGGGTAGATTGGCCTTTGAAGACACATTGGATCAATTTGTTGAGTTTCAACATAAGAAATACCATATGATAATCCGGATGAAGAAATAGGAACTGACCACGTCGTCGAAACAGTCCCTGATTGGACTCCGGCTTGTTGTTGATAACTTGCTGGGATAGATGGTATACCATCGAACATCGTTGGAGTAGCAGCAGGAGGCTCTGCCGCTGCTGCATCAGATGACACAGTCCTGGATGTCGACGGTTGTTCAAACATATCTAGTCTATCCAAAAGATTTCCTAGCGATTCTACAAGAACTTGCGATGAAGGGAGGCTAACTTCTAAGACCAACGAGGGAACAATGATGTTATTCCGATTAAAATAAATTTTAGACGCTTTGACACAACTTGTTTTTTCAATTTTTAAGAGTCGAGAAAAAACAAAAGATGACTCTAGTCGCCTTCAATTTTTAATGAGCCTGAAGTGACAAGTGCTTAGATGGACCTTTTCCGTTAAGGAGTCTAAAAAGGAACGAAAGGGACTGCTCTAGAAATCTAGACAGAGGGATTACCAAACCAATCGCAAAACTGCAGAATACTTTTTACGGTACGGCAGTCAATCTTCCCGAATGCTGTGTTCAGTGCATTGCGATCGATAGGGCGGCAGACACGGCTTCCTATGGATAAAGGATTAAGCCTATTGGGGTCTCCAAAAATATACTCAACGGTACGTGGGAGCACAAGTCCGTACTGGCACTTATCGTCTCAAAGTGGAGGAATCACCCAACCATCAGTGAGAACAACAGTTACCAGGCTTTACGATGCCGGAATATGTCTCTAGCCTAGACTTCTAAATGTTGTGCGTTAGGTTCCAAAGCGTTGTTAGATTCATTGAATTTATTTTATAGTTGATCTTGTTTATGAAGTTTGCCTTTCAGGTTCACCGCAAGATGTAGATGTGTAATTCCTAAAATGCAATCTAAGATGATAAACAGTCTTTTATCTTCTTTGTGCAATGAAAATCCTAGCTACTAAGGAAAGAGTGACAGTATTCTTTCAGAAAGAGAAAAGAGCACACTCTAAATGCACTTTCCTAAATCAAACCAATCAAATAGTCTAAATGCAAATGCACATGCATGTATTTGTTTTCGACTTTCTTAGTATGTAAATGGTAAAAAGAAAGTTGATGCACATATCTGAATTACTTTTCAAGCGACAGCTATCAACAAGTTTCTTTTCGAAATAAAAAATGGAGGCAATCACAACACCTTACGATTTGGAAATGAATACTTGTTTTCGACACTAGAAAAATTACAAATTCAGACCAAAAACAATAGTAACAGGATAATAGACTATCTACAGCAATCAAACTCTTTCCCATGCCTGAAAACGACACTTTCGATGCTTTCAAATGAAAGGACAACAGTACGATTACGTTACTTTTGCAAAGGAGAACTGAAAATGACTCAACAAACACACAAAAACATTTACAGTTCTTTTGTACAAAGGAGGCGGAATAACAACAAAGAAAAGGAGTTTCAAACAGAGCTATACTGATCACAGGTAGCAAAATTCATGAATAGAACTAGAAAGAATGAACTACATAAATCAAAACTGAACAATGCCTAGTCTGATCAGCGCACCTGTAACACAGGGAATTTGAAATGCAGCGCACCTACTACACTAGGGAAGTGCGCTGAATTTCAGATTCTCAGAACAGTACCTGCGCTGGGCTAGAGACGAGACTTTGCTTGGGTTCCGGGTCACAGTTTATAGTTCAGTTCATGGGTTTTGGCCGAGCAAATGGTAACCAGTAATGCAACAATGAGGGGTAGATCTAAGGAGGATCTAAGAGCTACCACAAGGGGCAATCAGAGAGTTTGTGAATCAGTTGTTTAAATCATAAATAGATCCCGGAGATTGACTGAAGCGACATTTATCTACTTTGCATTTGCACAACAAATGCAGTTCGAAAGCTACTTGGCACGACTTCAGACTCCGTCTGTAAGTTTATGAAATAGACAACAAGGAAGATAAACAAACAAACTAATTCGTCCCCAGCGGAGTCGCCATTTTGTTACAGGGAAAAGTGTCTACTCAGAACTGCTTATCCCACTAAGGTGTGATAGCTGCCTTAGAAACAAACAAAGTAAAGCTACTTTCGTTTTTCCTTTATGAAGTATAGATAGAGAAGAACAAAGAAGACCAACCTCTGTCTTGCGCTAATCTCCTGGTTCAATTTCTCTCTTCCTTGATAGTCTTTCTCTACTTGTTCCCTTGCACGCCCAGCTTCACAGAGTACCTGTAAGATCACAGTAGCATATCACTATACAAGAACATGGATCTATAATCGTAAACAATCTAGGATCAGATGTAAATTGACCATACAAATGCAACAAATATAAATGACACAAGAGTATGGAGGAAAACTTGAGTAGCTTTTATTGATAAACAAGAAAGAGCCAAGGGGAGTTACAACCAGTTGTTCTGACCCAGCATCATCCTCTCAGAAAGGAAGCCCCTCTTCACCTCATACAAAGCTTAGATCACCCAACAATCTGATGTTTGTCTCAAGAAACCAACAACAATTCCTTACAATATGCAAAATTCCAGCCTCTGGATCTCTGGGATGAGGGATCCATATATAGATATCTATAAGGGAGATGAGTCAGCTTGTGATTTGATTAGTGTCTTCCCTCTGATATTTCTTGCTTCCACTTGGAGATTAATGATCTCTTACTCATCCTTGGTCGTATTCAGAGAGGCAAGTGTCACAGGAGAAGTTTCTGGAAGATTCCATGTCTCTCCACCTCACGGAATGATACTGCCATTTGTCATTTCTCACCCATCGCACCCCATAGAAGGGCTTTTTGAAATGCAACGCACCCACACAATGTGTTTAGGTGAGATGCAAAGCACTTAGCCTATGGAGCAGCTGAAATGATCCTGTTTTGACCAATTCTGAGCAGTTTTTCATGGATAACTTCTGGGAGAAGCTATAATCAGTTGACCTTGTTCCTTTAGGGGTTAGAACAACACTTTTAGGGACTTAGGAGCCATTGGTTTATGGACATTTCATGCTTGGGGTTGTAGTGCCCAAAAATGTCTATAACAACCCTTTAAACCATCCTTATACCCAATAAAGATGCACTTTTCAGATTTACTATCCAACTTGGTTCGTTTCTCCTTTGGAACATGTACATATGCATCACATCCAAATACCCTCAGATGTGAAAGAGAGGGTTTCTTACCAGTCCATACTTCTTGTGGAGTCTTATCCTCCAACGCCGATGAAGGTGACCTGTTGACCAAGTAACATGCAGTATCCACCGCCTCTGCCCAAAATTCCTATCCTAACCGGGCACCACTGAGCATGCTTCTTGCCCTTTCCATCAACGTCTTGTTCATTCTTTCTGCAACTCCATTTTGGTGGGGTGTATATGGAGTAGTCTTCTACCGTGCTATACCACACTTCTTACAGAATTCTTCAAATTCCTTGCTGCAAAACTCTCCACCATTATCTGTCCTCAGCACCTTTATCTTCTTCTCTGTTTGATTTTCCACCAGAGCCTTAAATTCTTTAAACCTGTCAAAGATTTCAAATTTCTTCTTAAGGAAATATATCCATGTATTCTTTGAGAAGTCATATATAAATGATACATAGTACACAGACTTACCCAGTGATGGAACTTTCACAGGTCCAAACACATCACTGTTCCCAGGTTCCATGCTTCAACACCAACAGCAGGGGCTTCATCTTCATCAGTTCCACTGCCATAACTTCCAGAGCCACCATCGTCTTCATTGCCACCACATGGAGTTTCATGTCCTGTTCATTGTGGAAGGAGCAGAGATTAGTAGATATATTCACATTTTACTACTTTTTTCATAGATTATACTTGTAGCCTTGTAGTGAATTTGAGCCTTTTTTGTCTTACTCTTCGTAGTTCAGTGTGTACTTGAGTCTTGGTGGTTGCCAAGTGGCCTATTTTGTAAACATTATTATTTAAATTTTGGACATGACTCATATTGGCAGTTGCTCACTTGCTAGATAAGTTACTTGAATGTTTGATGATTTTATCTTCTAAATGTTTTGCACAAGCTCTAATATCTGTTTTGCCCTCTTAGCACCAGAGAGGAAACTCACCCGATTCTGCTTCCCATATACACAATTTTCACAGAAATCAAAATCCAGAGAGCTATTACTCATACCTTCTACCATACCTTTACCATGAAGTATCCGAAGGCCCTTCTCTCCAATATGTCCAAGCCTTTGATGCCAAAGCATGGTCTTCTCTCCAGAGACCACTAGATTTTCAGCTCCATGTTCAGGAACCACAAAACTGTTGCACCCATCAACAACAATGCTACCTTACAGCTTGTACAGAGTTCCAATCCGAACTCCCCGCATCAATACCAGTGCTCCCCAAACCACTTTGCAGGTAGCCTTCTCGAACACTGTTTTTACACCTGCATCATCCAACTTGCTTACAGAAATCAGATTTCTGGCCAATGCAGGAATATGCAGAACACCCGGAAGTGTTCTAACCCTTCCACCTTGCAACTTCAACTTTACTTTTCCACGACCAATGATTCTAGCTTTCCTATCATCTCCTAAGAAGACATCACCACCATCGTATTTCTCATACTCGCAGAACCACTCTCTATGGGGAGTGAAGTGAAAGGATGCACCTGAGTCAATCAACCATGCCTCATGATCTACATATGTACTTGAAGAAGCCAAGTACACATCCCCACCTTCGTCTGAGGTGGTTTTCGCCTCTGCAGAAGGAGCATCATCAAATCCCCTTCCTTTATCAGGAGCTTTAGATTTACAGTCCCTTTTGAAGTGCCCTTCCTTTCCGCATTTCCAGCACACCACCTTTACAGGTTTTCCTGGAGATTTAGATCTCCCTCTAGATTTAGATCTCCCACTCGATGACTTATTTTTGTTTCTATTCTGGGACCATCCTCGTACAGACAAGGCATGACCATTCTGGCTCTCCATATTTTTCCGTCTCATCTCCTCCGCCAGCAAGGCTGAGACTATTTCATCAAACTGCAAAGAAGTCTCATTGCCACCTATTGCAATAACCAGACTATCCCACGAATCTGGTAGAGAACACAACAAACTGATGCAATTATCTTCATCTGAAATTTTAATATCAACAGACGCTAACTGACTTACCACAGTATTAAATGCGTTCAGATGCTCTGTCACTGAGTCTCCATCTTTCATCCTCAGGTTATACAGCTTTTTCCGCAGGAACAGTTTATTCACCAGAGACTTAGATTGGTACAAAGTCCCTAACTTGTCCCACAAAACCTTCGCCGTAGCTTCCCCTGATACATTCAAAAATACTGAATCTGAGACACACAATCGTATTGTGCTCTTTGCCTTCCGGTCCAACTTCTTCCATTCTTCATCGGTCACTCCCGTTGGTTTAGTACCTGGATCTACTGCGATCCACTGATCTTTATCCACCAACAGATCCTCCATCTTGAGTTTCCACTACTGAAAACTTTGACCATTGAACTTCTCGATCTTTATCTTTCCACTGCTCGCCATCTTCTTTCACCACCAGAATCGATCTCACAGATCTCCCAGTGAACAGGGTCTACCACAGGCCCGAGAGAAACCCCTCAGCAACAAAGGCGTCCCCTTGAAGCCAAAAGAACTCTGATACCAAATGTAGGTTTTAACCCCGTACAAAAATTACCTGCATACGAATTCTAAATCACAGAAAAATAAACAATGCGAGAGCATAACACATAAAACACATATACACAGAGATTTTCCCCTGGATCCCAAAACCGGGACTACCAGCGTGATTTTTCATTATATTCCTTTCAATGTTACAATACATATTTATACATGCCGAAGCATCCAATACCATGGACCGAAAACCATCGCGTCCAAAACCATGGACCGAAAACCATCGCGTCCAAAACCATGGACCGAAAAACCATAGGTAGGTTCGCCCAAACTAATATAGGGTCCAAAAAAAAATTTCTCGGGGCGCTGCCCCGAACCCCGTAGAGGGGGGCTACACGCCCCCCTCAAATCCCCCTGTGACCCCCCCGTTGTGTAATTGGCGCAATGAAGGGGGGGCTCCACGCCCCCTCTAACCCCCTAGTTCACTACGTGGGTTAGTCGTGGAAAGAATATAACACAACCCAACAATCGTTTATCTTACTTGCAAGGAAAATATTGGCTCTCATGATGTTGAAATGTGCCTATATGGGCTATTTGTTATACTCATGAATACAAAATGTAGTAACAGGTTCATGTTCACGATTGACTGTGCAATGGAGAGTCTGGGTGTTTATTTTCCTTTACTATGAGCCTGCATCACCTGTTTACCTATATTCATACCTAATTTTGTAATATTAGGCTTATGTTATCGATGAATAACCCAGTGGAGTTGGCTGTATCTACAATTTCCTTTATGAGTTTGCATGTATGCATGATCACCCAAGTGAAGGCTGAGAAGACTTGTGAATAACGCGAGGAAAATTTTACTGTCCCTGAGGACTAATTAAATGCAAATCCTATGAGTAGGGGGTCATGAAGTCATCATCGTGTTTGAGAGAAATAGGCTTCTCTATTGATTATTGTAGCTCAGGAGAGATACTCGCAAAACTATCTAAATGTCGAAAGGGTGTTGACAGAGGGGTGATTCTTTTCATATAATAAAGGGATTCATATTATTGCACTAGGAAGTTGAAAGTGTTTTTGATTTTGATGTGGTCCCAAGAGACAAGAGCCATGAGACAAAGTGTTTTCAGTTTGTAAGCAGGAATATGCATGTTGTGCAATGAGCCCTTAGGGCCCTTATCCTTATATGTTTCAGGTGAGAGGGCGCATGGTGCAAGACAAAGAAACGATTAGTAAAGTGGAGTGAAATTTTTTCATCATGGTCATGGCCTAGTGGGGTTTTCTCTTTTTATGATGTTACCATAGGAGAAGGTCAGGGCACGATCAGGTGGAGGCCCGAAGGCCAGGGTACACAATAATGTCAATTTTTTTATAATGGGGAGTTAGTAATTTACAAAATGAGTCAATATCCCAGGGCGACCCATGCCAAGGATGATGTGGCATGTGGGAGGGGTGACATGTGGTGATCCAGGGGATCAAAAATATGTTCAAAAATGAAAGTGCTCGAAATCTCTAGAAACCATCGCCAAATCATAGATCTCATTGTTTTGATTCCAACGACACTTGAATCACCTCAATCTAACACCGTATGAGGAAGTTATCGTGTTCTGAAGTTTTTGACAAACAATGAAAAAGTAAACTTGCAGGGTTGATTGGGAAGTGTACGGATGTCACGTGCTAGCTTGTACGCTGACTTGGTGCTGACATCAGTAGGATGACTGAAAAGTATGGATCCAATCAAGACATGACACGTGGCCCAACCATACATAGGCAAATGACGCATTTTTATTGGTTGGAGGTGATTTGGTTCGGGCCAATCACAGAGTGAAACGTGGCCCAATCATAGGGCACCACCTAACACTCCAGATAAGGAAAAAATTTGGTTTATGTGCGAATTGAGCCTCCATGGGGTTTGACCCCATGACCTCCATGTTACAAACCGACCACTCTACCAATTCGCCATGTTGGTTCTTGTTATAACTATGTGGTGGAATTGTATTTGAATTCTAACAAAAATGGCATTGGGGGGAGGGTTGAGCTAACGAGCACACTCGACCAGCTCAACCCCAGGTCTTATTCTTATAACATGACCGTGGTATAATGCTAAAAGGGTGGGGCACGTGGCCCCCTACTGACGCCCCAACCCTTGGTTTCATTGTGTTCGCGTGACCACCCACAAAAGTTCAAGCATCCCATGGTTACATTAAATGACAAGTGACCAAGAAAAGGTCTGGGAGGCACATGGCCTATGGCCCACACCCCATAACCATATATGTGCCATGTGACCAATCGAAGGGAGGAAAAATAGGGGTGTGGCCCAATTTGTTCGATTAATGGTTCTACAAATCACACCTGATGCAGCGGGAATCAAGGACCGAACCTGCCATTTGCGGTGGCTAAATTTTCTCCTTCCTAGTCTGCGAAAGAGAAATTTTGTTGCCAATTTTGATAGGAGGATGAATTTCCAGAACAATTAACAGGGAAATGAAGGAGGCCTAACTTGGCCTTTTTTAAGCCTTTTTGAGCACGAGAAGAGCCTACATAGAGATTTTTGGGTGTTTTGGACACAATGGAAGTGTTATTTTTGCAATTTTAGCAATGTATGTGGATGTAATTTCAAATTTAATCATATAATATAAAGGGCCAACATTGTAAGCTAGACCCAGAAATGTAGCCCAGGAGGGGTGAACTCCGTCATCAAATTGTTGTGTTATGATGTTGTTTATGGTATATTTTATCTATTTAAAACAAAATTTAACTTAGTTGATGTGCTTTTGCAATATTGATCCATTTCCCATAAGACATAAGCTAGCTTGCAAGACTTTACAGGAAACCTTCAATTTTTATTTTAGACCAGTTTGGTATCAAAGCATGGTTTTTGTGAAGGTTTGACAGTTTTTGCAAGTGTTTTTCTTTAATGATTACAAGGTCTAAATTGAAAAGAGGAGAAGGAGTGCTTAAAGAACCAAACCCTCATATTAATTCAAGGAGGCCGCAAACTCCACAAGTCATGACACGTGAAGAAGGATAAGGACCATAATTGATGTCTGAGGATGAGAGAGATTTTAGAATGGATTTATATGATATGATTGAGATGGTGAAAGTATTGTATAATGAGAGGACAACAAGCTTGCAAGGAGAAAGTTCTAATCAACCAAAAGGTAATGGTGGTGATGGGAGCAAGCCTCCACCTCCACCTCCTCCTTCAGCTCCATCTACATCTCCATATTCACCTCCTTCATCTCATAGACCTACTCCTCCTCCATCTCCAAAAGGACATGTTAAGTCTCCTTTGATTAAGCTTAATGTCAAGTTTGAATTTCCTATGTACGATGGGGCAGCAAATGCTGAGAAGTTGGATAGTTGGGTTCTTAAGGTTGAATTGTATTTTAGGATTCAAAAGATTGATGATGATATCACAAAGATCCAACTTGCTTCTCTTTGCTTGGAAAGTGCAACCATCATTTGGTGGGAGGCCAAAACTCAAGAAGATTTGAAGAAAAGTGGTAAAATTATCTCTTCTTGGAATGATTTTATAGTTGCATTAACAAGGAAATTTTATCCATTATCTTACATGAAAAACGAAATTATGGATTGGAAAATTTTTAGACAAGCTAAAGGTCAGAGTGCCCAAAGTTATACACAAGAATTTAGAAGAAGAGCTTTAAGCTTGGGTGTTTATTTGAGTTCACAAGATACTCTCCTTAAATACATAGGTGGATTACGTAGTTATTTGAGACATACTATACTTATGTTTAATCCCACCAATCTAGATGAAGTATGTGTTTAGGAAACTCATTTAGAATCAAGAGGCAAGAATGTTTCTCAAGGGACTAGAAAAAAACCTTTTAAAACTAGAGACAAAGGAAAGGGGAAGTTTAAAGACAAAGGAAAAAATAATGCTACTGTCAAGAAAGAGGGAGAGAAACTTACCTGTAAACATTGTTCAAAAGATGGCCATGATGAAGACCATTGTTGGAAATTACATCTAGAAATGAGACCAAAGAAGTTCAATGATAAGGGGAAACAAAAGACTTGTACTACAACTCAACAAGATCTAGGATATGATTCAGGTGATGAAACCAAAATCACAACTATGGGAATGAAACATATAGCTTCTAATGCAAGTACTAGTTCTTCTAGTAAGCCTATTTAAACTCAAAATGATAAAGAAAGAAGTGAGATTTTCCATATCAGGGTCATTAAAAAACATGCAACGGTTGATACATAGTTTATTAGTGGATCCCAATTCAATCTTATCTCTGAAGCAATTGTCAAGAAACTTAATTTAGAAACTAAACCTCATACTAAACCTTAACCTTTGGGTTCGGTATGTGATGATGCCAAATTACAAGTCACAATAAAATGTAAACTCAAATTCGCCATCACTGCTAATTTTATAGATAAGGTAGAGCTTTCTGTTGTACCACTTGATATTTGTGAGATTGTTTTAGAGAGTCCATACTTGTATGATTGAAAAGCCATATTTTATTGTCGTGAGAAAAAATATCATATTTTCAAAGACGAAGTTGAGTATATTGTTAGAGCACATCACAAGAACATGAACTTATCTCTTGTTAGTAATAATTTTGTGTTGTTGATGATTAAAGCTAAAGATATTGTTGAATCTGGAGCTTTCACAGGATGCGATTCTAAACTCAAACATGAATTGGTCGAAGTTCTTAACACTTATGACAAGATGTTTTAGGAACCTAAAGGGTTACCTCCAAAAATAAGAAACCAACATGAGATTCACTTGCAGCAATATGCACCACTTCCAAATATTGGCATGTATAGAATGTCATTTTTGGAGAATGCAAAGATCAAGAAGCAAATTCAAGATCTTCTTGACAAAGGAGTCATCAAGATTAGCGTATCTCCTTGTGGGTGATGAGCCCCAATTTTTGGTACAATTTGGGCTCATTTGGCCTACTTGCTCTGCTCAAACCATTCATTTTTTATTGCTTATGCATTCATTTCTTGGTTTATTCGTGTTGTTTGTAGGAAGAAGGGTAGGCATTCTATCTACGTGACTAATACATGATGATTTCAGGTTTTTGGCATTAAAAGGGAGCAAAGACCACGAGAAAGGAGACAAGGAGACAGTAAGGTGGCACTGTTGGTTTTTAGGAGAGGATGTCCATAGTCTTGGGGACCTTCCTCGTGATTCCCACCATAGCTCCGAGCTCCAACCAATCTCCCCACCGAGTTTAGAGGCAGCCAACTGTTCTACAGGAACAACAGTTACAACTGTTCTACAGGATCAGCAGTTTAACCTTCAGTTGGACAGCCGAGCTCCACAAATCAAGGAAACCTGTTGGACTATCATTTTTCATAAATACTGAGGCCGTAGCCTTTGATAGAAGCTTTTTTGAACTTTTGCATTACTCTTGTAATTTGGAAGTACGAGCTACAGCTCGGTGTTGGTTCTTTTTGTAAGCCAGTTTTGGCATGACATTAGATTTTTGGTTATGAATAAAGGCAGGCAGATTTTGATCTCATTCTGAGTTTCTAAGGGAGCTATAGCTCTCAGGTTAGGGCCCAACCTGAGAGCAATAGATCTCCTCGGTGTTGTAATGTTATTTGCCTTTCGTTCCAGCACTTTGATTTTTTACTTTGACATGCAATTCGAATTTACAGTCTGCTGATTTAGTTTTTGTGTGATTGAGTAGGATTAGCTTATGGTTACTTTGCTTTCAGTTGCTTAGATTCGATAGGAGGTTTGTAATACACAGGAGCTCCAGAAAAAGGTTGTTAGAGATCACTTCCATCTCTGCTTAGGGATCGGGGTGCAGTCCATATCAACCACCAAAAAGAAACGCAGTTCTTCTCACGTTCATGCAAGCTGCAACAGTTACTTTAGTCGTAGATCCATCCATGCACTTTGGTCTTGATAATTACTTCTCCATTCCACTTCCATGCACGAGTTTCTTTCACAAATTGCACTGCTGTTCATTGGTTCAAAATAGCACAGTTAACATAGGTTAAAGAGTTCTCGTTTTTGGTGACATTCATAGACAATTTGTTTCATCTACACTGCTCCACACCATTCCATTACCTTCCTCGTCTTTTCAACCACACCTGAAGCCACTCAACCGACCTCTGCTCAGCTCGTTTACCTTCCAGCTCTCCCATTACTCACATAGCTCCATTTACTTAACCTTTCGTTGATCCCATCCTTCCAGCCATCAACCCACTGCATGCACTCTTCCTCCATCTGACTTCTCTGCTCCTGAGCCATCACCAGTTCCATCTCCATCTCACCTATCCTCCCATACCACTCCAACACTTCACCATCTCCCAAAACTCCCACGGTCGAACATCCTGTAGAATTGCACAGACTTCCTGTAGAATCCCTGAGTTTCTTGTAGGATCCCCTGCAGACTTCCTGTAGAAGCCTGCAAACTCGGTTGTTGAGCATCCGAATGTGGTAGACTTCTGTGGACTGATGCTAGAGACCCTCTGGGACCTCCCCTAGCCATCCTGACCTTGCCCATGCTTTCCTTCCATTCAAACCGCTCCTGCACAACCAAACCCTAATCAAAAGCATCATCACAATAAATCCAACCACTTAATGAAAAAATACAAAAACATGTCTTTTCAGATGCAAGTAGCTTAGATGCATGTATTTCAGCTCACTACAAGTAATGGCATTATTGGTAATAGTTTCATTCACAGTTTTGCATTGTAAGGGCCTAGCTAGTCAAATTAGGGTTTACTAGGGTTTTCATGCTTTGTTGGCTTTCAGTTTCTTTCTGCAAATAGATTAGCCTCCTTTGAGTTAGCTTTCGTCCATCACTCATAAAGCTTCTTCTGTGAGCATATAGAAGTTGGCTTGAGCCCTAGCGGACTTGTGCCAGCTGACCAAGTGACAGCTGCGACAAGAGCTACTACTTGTGCATACAACACCGTCGCTTCCAAGTTTGTACGAACTACTGGGTTGATAAAATTAGGGATAGGAAGCTCTAGGAGTTGTAGCATTATTGCTACAATACTGGAGCCCACCATCTTTTTGGCGCCGTTGCTGGGGAAGCGTCAGAGTATTAGTAATTGTTTCTTTTCTTCTACTTTCTTACTCTTGCCTTCTGCTAAGTAATTTACTTCATTTCCATTCTGCAAAAGTAGCATAGACATTTCCTGCTTTCATAGATTAGCATTTCCTACTTTCATAGATTAGCATTTCCTGCTTTCATAGATTAGCATTTCCTTTCTGCAAGCGTAGACTAGCATTTCCATTCTTGCAATTTCATTTGAGCAAAAGTAGATTAGTTTTTTCCTGCTTTCAGTTTAATTCTGCATCTTTTATAGTTAGTTGTAGATCAATATGTTTCAGTTTTGCAGGTACCAAAAGAAAAGCAAAGCAAAAACAATCAAAAGAAAAAGAAAGTCTTTTCCATTTCATGCCTCGTAGGAACCGAGATAGATCAGGCAAATTCCTACCAAACACCCCCACCACATCACTGAGTCACCCTTCTCTCTTCTTTCGTGACAGTGACCCAGAGGAACCTATAGGTGAACATCCTGAGATAACAAAGATCCTATAGTAGAAGAAGAGTTAGAGACCACTCCATCTGAAGCTATGGCTGACAATAGAAGAGAAGATGAGAGAATAGAGGGTGCCTTCCCCATCCGAGAGACCAATGGAGAGATGAAAATGAAGAACATTAGCCCCTCCGCCTTACCTCACTTCCATGGGCTGACTACTGAAGATCCGAATACCTTCCTGTTTGAGTTTGCTGTCCTTTGTAGAACCTATGGCTACACTGAAGATGAGCAAAAGCTGAAACTTTTCCCTTCCACTCTTAAGGATGCAGCATTACGCTGGTTCATGGGCTTACCTGGGAATAGTATCACCACTTGGGCTCAGATGCAGCAAGCTTTCAATACCAAGTACCGGGATTACTGTAGGTCCAAGGAAACAAAGGGGGAAATCTTTCGGATGACCATGGGAAATGATGAGTCCTTAGAGGATTATGAGGAGAGGTTCCAACTAAGCTATAAGCGGGCCACGTGCACACTTGACCCTGAATCCCTCAAGTTGGTCCTGCTCCGAGGAGTCCCTGAAGACCTCTTAGATACCCTTCACATGTTAGCTGGGGGGGACATTTACCAACTGCCTTATGAGGACATCAAGACTGTGTTTAGAAACCACTCTAGGGCAGCTCGGAAACGAGGTAGAGGAAACCACCTCTCAACTAGTGTCCCTTTCTCCAAACATGAGCTTGCAAATCAATTAGAAGATATTAAGAGTGAGGTGAGACAGACCATTGCCATGCAACTTGACACATTCAGGATTCAGCAAAAGAAAGAAGAAGCTGAGAGAGCCTTGGCTGTCTTCTGCCCTAGGTGCACAAGGAGACACCCTAAGAACGAATGTCCATTGCATTCGGTTGAAGTGTGTTTCGTTTGTGAGGAGGACCATCCCACAAATCAGTGTCCAACCCTACCTGGGTTTAAAGCCATGTACCAAGGGACAGAAGCTCCCACGGAACCTCTCTATTACCTCAACCAAAGGAGGCCGCAAGGATCTAGACCTTATCAGCAGGGGATGCAAGGGGCATCTCAAGCTTATTACAGCCCCAACCAATCGACTCCTATGCCTTCCTGGGGTCCCCCTGCTCATCCTTCATGGTCCATGCCTCCTCCATGGTCTTATCCACCTCAGTACCCCACTCAACCTACTTCTCATTCATATCACTCACATGCCCAGCCACAGCCTCAATGGAATGCACCTTAGTCAGGGTGGAGGCCCCAATACAACACTCCTCCTGCCATCTTGCCTCCACCACCAGTTCAACCTCAGCCATTACCTCCTGCTCCTCCAAGGCAACCTCAAATGCCTGCTCAACCGAACCCGAACCCCAACAATAGACAGGCCCAGCAGGTATACACTGGGGAAACCTCATGCCCTACCTATGCTGTGGAGATCCAGGAGATCAATCTTCGATCTGGAAAGACTCTACCAGATCGCCAACCTCCTCCCCCAGAGGATGAGGAAGATAAACAGGAAAGTGAACCGAAGGTTATTCCACCCTTTCTTGAGAGACTAACAGCCACCACACAACCCAACCCAGAGGAGGATGAGCTTCTGGGTGAGCTCAAGCAGTTGTGTGTAAAAATACCACTTCTCCAAGCCATCAAGGATGTGCCAATATACAACAAACTGGTTAAGGAGAAGTGTTTCAAACACCCAGGCAGACGGAAGAAATATGCTTCAACTATCAATGTCATAGGACAACTGTCTGACCTTATGTTAGGACAAGTCATCTGCCCAAAGTACCTAGATCCTGGAAGTCCTGTAGTAGATGTTCACATCAATGGCACCATTATACCTCACACCTTGATTGATCTGGGGGCTGCCATTAATGTGATGACCAGGGATACCATGCTTAAACTTAATCTTCAGGGTTCCTTGAGGAAGACCTCGACAGTACTGCAATTAGCAGATCGCTCCACCGTGACTCCCGAAGGGATTATGGAGGATGTCTTGGTCTCTATTGACTCTTGGGAATACCCTGCAGACTTCCTGGTTCTGCAACCAAAGGCAAAGCTTACTGGATATCCTCTCATTTTGGGAAGGCCTTGGTTAGCTACTGCAGATGCTTACATAAGTTGTCATGCAGGAAACATGACCATCAAAAATGGTCCCATGTCCAAGCAGCTAGTCCTATACCCTCCTGCCCAACCCTCCTTAGAGCATGACTTACCACTCTAGTTGAAAGAAGGAGAAGAAGACGAGGTGTAATCAGCACCTCTGTGCACCTTAGATACCACTAGAAGATATCCCCCAACCGAGGATGACTTGATCGAGACCTTGATCCAGAATCCACCTTCCAGTGCACTACCCTTAGAGAAATTGGTGGAGGATGCCCAAGCCAGCACCTTAGTGGATCTTTGTACAACCAACCCTGTTACTCCCAGAGTCAAGAATGTGGAGTTCGGCCCTGAGAAAGCATTGAAGATCAGCTCCTCCCTATCTCCTTCCCAGGAAAAGGAGCTGTGTAGTCTGTTGGCCAACCACCTAGATGCTTTTGCTTGGAGCTATAAGGAAATGAAAGGAGTCCATCCTTCGGTCTGTACCCATCATATATACATCAAAGAGAATTGTAAACCAGTTAGGCAACCTCAGAGGAGAATGAATCCAGCCCTTAAGGACATTGTCAAGGAAGAATTGCAAAAACTGTTGGATGCCGGGTTCATCTACCCCATCTCAGATAGTGAATGGGTGTCCCCTCTAGTGTTGGTTCCCAAGAAAAATGGGAAATGGAGAATCTGTGTGGACTACCAAGAACTGAACAAAGCTACCAAGAAGGACCATTTCCCTCTACCTTTCATAGATCAAGTGTTGGATGGACTGGCAGGAAAGAAGTTCTTCTCTTTCCTGGATGGGTTTAGCGGGTACAACCAAATCCAAATCAGCCCAGAAGACCAAGATAAGACCACCTTCACTTGTCCTTGGGGTACCTTTGCCTACCGAGTCCTTCCCTTTGGGCTATGCAATGCTCCTGCTACCTTCCAGAGAGCTGTCTTGAGCATCTTCTCGGAGCTGGTCCATGATGCGGTAGAAATCTATATGGATGACTTTACTCCTTATGGGGCCAACTTCCAGGAAGCATTGTCCAACCTGGGAAAATTCCTAACCAAATGCATCGAGATGAACTTGTCCCTTAGTCCTGAAAAATGTGAATTCCTAATGACTGAAGGGACCGTGCTAGGCCATACCATTTCTTGCCAAGGGTCGCAGGTGGATCCTAACAAAATTGCTCTCATCAAGAGGGTTCCACCTCCTCAAAAGGTAAGGGATGTCCGAAGTTTCTTGGGATTAGCAGGATACTACCGGAGATTCATTAAAGATTTCAGCAAGCTAGCCTCGCCATTGTTTGGCCTGTTGGCAAAAGATGTGGAGTTTAATTGGACTGACGATTGTCAGAGGGCTTTAAATGAATTGAAGGACAAGTTGGTGTCAGCCCCAATCCTGAGAGGTCCAAACTGGGCCCTACCTTTCCACATCCACACTGATGCCTCGAACAAAGCCATAGGTGCAGCTTTAGGACAAGTTGAGCAAAAACTTCCATATGCCATTTACTTTGTTAGCAAAAACTTGTCCAAAGCTGAGCTGAATTACACTGTAACCGAGAAAGAATTCTTGGCTGTGGTCCATGCACTGAACAAGTTCCGACATTATATTACTGGTTACCAGACCTTTGTACATACTGACCATGCTGCTATTAGATATTTAATGAATAAACCAGATGTGAATGCTCGTATTATTAGATGGTTACTTTTATTGCAGCAGTTTGATTTGACCATTGTTGACAAACCAGGTAGAGAAAATGTTGTTGCTGACTTTTTATCTAGGTTGGATTTGTCTGCAGATGAGGATGGAACAGTGGATGACCAGATGCCCGATGAACATCTGTTTGCTATTTCAGTACTCTCTCCATGGTTTGCTGATATAGCAAACTATCTTGTTTCAGCACAGTTCCCTCCACACCTATCTTCCAGAGAGAAGAGCAGAATCATCAGAAAAAGTGCCTCATTTACTTGGATCGGGGGCAATCTGTTCATGCTTGGCCCCGATCGGATCTTAAGGCGTTGTGTAAGGGAGGAGGAAGTCTTTGATATCCTCCTCACTTGTCATGATGGGCCTTGTGGAGGACATTTTGCAGCAAAGAGAACTGCCTTCAAAATCCTGTAGGCAGGCTACTATTGGCCCACACTTCATCAAGATGTCAGAAGATATGTCAGTCAGTGTGACCAATGCCAAAGAATGGGGAAACCGACCCAAAGGGATGAGATGCCTCTCCAACCTCAAGTGACTCTTGAGCCATTTGAGAAGTGGGGCATGGACTTTGTGGGCCCAATCAACCCCTCTTCGAGGCAAAGGACTTACATCATTGTGTGTACTGACTATTTGACAAAGTGGGCAGAGACCAAAGCAATCAAAGCAGCAACAGAAGAAAAGGTGGCCAAGTTCCTAAGAGAAAACATCTTCTATAAGTTTGGCTATCCAAGAGAGCTGGTCACCGATCAAGGGAGCCAGTTCACCTCCAACCTGGTTGAAGATCTACTAGCCCATCACAAGATCAAGCATAGGACTTCCACCCCTTATCACCCTCAAGCAAATGGGCAGGTGGAAGTCACCAATAGAGCATTAGAAGGGATCTTGACTAAGGTGGTGAGCAGCAGTAGAAAGGACTGGGCAGATCGCCTGGTTGAAGCCACATGGGCTTACAACACCACTTGGAAGACCACCACCAGCTTCACACCGTATGAGCTGGTCTATGGGAAGAAAGCTTTGCTGTCCATTGAGTTTGAATACAACACTTTGAGGATGGCAGCTCAGCTGGACCTAGATCTCAGCCATGCACAACAAGAAAGGCTACTACAACTGAATGGCCTGGATGAGCACCGAATGAAGGCCCTCCTTCACTCAGAAGTGGTTCAACTTCAGAGAAAGGTGTGGCATGACCAACATCTCCATGACAAGCAATTTCAGCTGGGAGATTGGGCTTTGTTGTATGACTCCAGATACAAAGATTTCAAGGGGAAGCTGAGAACCAGATGGCTAGGACCATATGCAGTGGAAAAATGCCATGACAATGGATCTGTCCTCATTCGAACCATTGATGAGGAAGCCATTCCCATGCTTGTCAATGGGCATCGATTGAAGATCTACAAGAGACCTCTCTCAAGACAAGAGTTCATCAAAACTATGGAGAAATCTGTATTGGTCCTAGAGAGGGGTTCTGCCTCTGCTTCTGGCATACCCTGAGGTATATATATATATAAAGAAAAAATAAAAAATAATAATAATAAAGATCCTTGGGTGAAAACCTCTCTGAGGCGCCCAAGGCAGGTGGTAGGGGTGAAAACCTCATTGAGGCGCCCCTATTGTCTTTCAAAAAAAAAAAAAAAAAAAGGTTTGAAAAAGATCCTTGAGTGAAAACCTCTCTGAGGCGCTCAGGGCAGATGGCACGGGTGAAAACCTCCTTGAGGCGCCCCTGTTATCTTTCAAAAACAAAAAGAAAAGAAAAAAGAAAAAAGAAAAAAAACAATAAGCAAAATATGGTAAAATTGCATGCAGGTTGCAGATGTTCTATGGAGGAGAGGAAGCCCTTCAACTCAAAGCCAAGGGTCCTTATCATGCTGTCAAGAGACCTCACCAGCACCTCCTCCAAGGGTACCCATGTTTTTTCAAGGTATGTGCAATTTTATCATGGTTTGAGTCCTCTACAGGAAGATGCAGTCTTTCTACAGGAAGACGCGGATTTTCTACAGGAAAGTGCAGACTTTCTACAGGAAGGCCGAACTTTCTACAGGAAGCTCTGTGTTCTACAGGAAACTTCCTGTAGAAGTTTGGGACGGCCCAGAATTCATCTTAAAAGGAGATTTAGCGACTACGGATTGGTTTGGATGCATGCAAGCCTTTGTTGGCACCCTTGCACATTGCTGTCACCTTGCTCCACCATCCTTGTCGACATGCAGCCAAGTTCCCTGCACCAACAAAGCAGATCGATGAGTTCTCGCGGGAAAAGCCATTTTCAAAGATAAACAAGTGCTGAGATCTCATACCACAGGAATCAGAAGCTTCGGGAACGGGATCGAAAGGCCAGATCCTCCGTCGTGCAGCATGCACCCAAGGAGGAAGAACTGTTACGAGACACCCCGCGGGGATCCTGTAACAGTTAAACCTGCTAGAGTGGATACCATTCACAGCACCGCCATCTGCAATGAACCGCGGGCGCATGCAACCCAAGCATCCACTCCATCGTCGGCAGCCTGTAACCACGAGCCTACGGGTCTGTGTAAGTTCGCATGCAGCAGGTAGATCCACTCACCATCGTCCAAAAACTGAAAAAATCGTGTGCAGCCACGCAGGTAAGTGTCTCGACCCTTCCTTCCATCAAATCGCATGAATTTTACCTTGAATTGTTTGCACAGCGTAAAAGTGAATGGTTGAGCGACCGTATGGCCAGTCGGCTGGCCACGTCGGCTAGTTATGGTGTAATTGGATGATTGGGTGGCGGCCACGACAAAGAGAATGAGCAGCACGCACGTGAGAACACTCTCGTCGGAAGCAATGAGTTTAACAGAAAAAGGCGGCGGCAGATCTGTGGGAATGGATGCGGCAGCAAGTGAATACGCAGGCGAATGATGGATGACGTCGCCCAACGATCCGGCGGGGACAGCTCACCCCCGCGCCACGGATTGCGCCGATTCAAAATCTAATCGGTTAGATTATGCGCATGCATTTATCAACCACCACTTCAAACTCGAGTGGCTATTCTGATCTCCTCTGCACTTTGATACGCCGAGCTTTTGGCTACCAGAACGCCGGTGAAGCACACCTCGAGCGCAGGGCAACTACAGTCCTCCCCGAAAATTGCGCACTGCTCCTACAGGAACACAGTTTCTACAGGAACGCAGTCTCTACAGGAACACAGTCTCTACAGGAACGCAGTCTTTTACAGGGAAGCGGGTGCCTCACGAAAAAAGGTGGCCAATTAAAGAGGTAACCCTGAACTCTTCATGCAACGGGTTAGTGAGAGTGGCAAGATCCTCGTCCACAGTCTGGTCATAAAGATATCGGTGAAATTGTTGTTTGCTGTGCCTGTACTGTCGTTCTACAGGATGTCAGTATAAGTAGACTGTGTTGAATTTTGTGGATTATGTGCATGCTCCGTCTCAATAGACCAAATCTCTTTCGCATTTGCCACCTTTAGTTAAAACAACCGTGTTCATCATGCCGGGTGGGTTTATAAGACGGGAACCCACTGATTCAACCAAATTAAGGGAAAACCAGGCAGTGGTAGAGCTCTTCACACGAGCACAATGGATGTCTTTTTGTGATAAGCTGCAGGGTTACGATGATGAAGTGGCCGAAGAATTCTTGCAGGCTCTGAAGCCGAAATCCCAGACACTGGCCATAGTGAACTTCAGAGGCCTAAGCCTCAAGCTCACCCCGCAACATATCAGTCGGATCACAGAACTTCCTATGCGTTTGCCGTGGGATAAGGAAGAAAGAAAGCTGAGCCAGCAGGCAAAGAAAGAATTCTTTCCACCTGAGGAAGAATTCTCGGAGGACAAAAATGGGGTGCGAAGAACGAGCCTGTTGCCACCATGGAATGAAGTCAGTTTGCAAATCATGAAATATATCACTTGTGAAGGACGTTTTAGCATCGTGTATGCATATCACTTTCGGCTGCTCACTGAATTGAGGCACCAAATTGATCTTCCTGTAGAACAAAAACTGAGCATCCCTTATTTCCTATTGCAGTCTCTAATGGAGTGTGCCACAAAGCTAAAAGAGGGCATACCAGATCAGATAGCCCACCATGGGTTGATCAAGCTTCTTGTGGAGGATGCGCTGCATTCATATAAGGTTCCCCTCTCATGGGAATCCTTCTGGAATTTGACAAAAGATGGAGACATTAAAATGTTGATCAAAGAAACGGGTTCCTCCAGCAGTGAGGAACAAGAAGCAGTGGCCGAGGGACAGAGAGAAGAAGGCCAGAAGACCCCGACCACAGTGCAGAAGAAAGAACAAAGGAAGAAGCATGAGGAAAAGGAGGACAAAGAAAAAGGTGGCACGCCTATCTTGTCAGCAAGAGAAAAGAGGATGAAGAGCAGAATGGACAAAGCTGAGGTGGTCCACGTCAGCCCAAGTACCTCAGCAGCACCTGCAACCAAAGCAAAAAGCAAAACTCAGGCAGGTAAGCAAGCAAAGGTGGAGACACCTGTGTCTACAGGAAACCAGAAACAGGCTTCTACAGGAAGCCCGAAAACAAAAACAAAGGCTTCTACAGGAAGCCCGAAAATCATTGAGAAACAGGCTTCTACAGGAAGCCCAAAAACAGAGACAAAGGCTTCTACAGGAAGCCCGAAATTGCAGAAATAGGCTTCTACAGGAAGCCCGAAGATAGAGACAAGGGCTTCTATAGGAAGCCCGAAATTGGAAAAAGGGGCTTCTACAGGAAGCCCGAAAGTCATTGAGAAACAGGCTCCTACAGGAAGCCTGAAGACAGAGAAAGGGTCTTCTACAGGAAGCCCGAAGATTACCAAAGTAGGGGCTTCTACAGGAAGCCCGAGAGTGGCTAAAACCGGGTCTTCTACAGGAAGCCCAAAATCGGGAAAGAAAGAATCTTCTACAGGAGGCCCGGAAGTGGGCAAAGCAGGGTCTTCTACAGGAAGCCCGAAATCTGAAAAGGAGGGGCCCTCTACAAGGAGCTCTGAGAGAGAAAAACGCAAGAAAGAGAAGGCTGGTATTCTCGAAAAGGAGGCAGCAGCGGCGCTGGCCGCCCTCAGTACACCTCCAAAGCCGAAGGAGAAGAGAGAGAGGGAGACCCCTCTACCATCTGAAGCCAGGAGAAGCAAGAGGATAACCACGGACAAGCCACAGCCTCCACCCAGCAGCCAAACCATTTTAGGGGATGTCCCTACTTCACCCAGTGCAAGAACCCCCTCTAAAACATCAGCCACCCCCGAGAAGGGAAGCCCAAAAATAACTTCCTGGACACGAAAAATAGGCCAATCGCCTTCCGAAGCCCGGCTCAAGGAAATAGAAAAGGGGGAAGAAGCACCAACTTCATCACCACCAGGGGCAGCAAAGGCAGGGCCGCCAAAAACAGGAAAGGAAAAGCATGCTCCAGGCTCTAGTTCTCGGCCAAAGACGAGGAGCCAGAGCAAAGTTGCTCAAGGATGAGCAAATAGTTTAGCTGGGGGGTGATGATGAGCCCCAATTTTTGGTACAATTTGGGCTCATTTGGCCTACTTGCTCTGCTCAAACCATTCATTTTTTATTGCTTATGCATTCATTTCTTGGTTTATTCGTGTTGTTTGTAGGAAGAAGGGTAGGCATTCTATCTACGTGACTAATACATGATGATTTCAGGTTCTTGGCATTAAAAGGGAGCAAAGACCACGAGAAAGGAGACAAGGAGACAGTAAGGTGGCACTGCTGGTTTTTAGGAGAGGATGTCCACAGTATTGGGGACCTTCCTCGTGATTCCCACCATAGCTCCGAGCTCCAACCAATCTCCCCACCGAGTTTAGAGGCAGCCAACTGTTCTACAGGAACAACAGTTACAACTGTTCTACAGGATCAACAGTTTAACCTTCAGTTGGACAGCCGAGCTCCACAAATCAAGGAAACCTGTTGGACTATCATTTTGCATAAATACTGAGGTCGTAGCCTTTGATAGAAGCTTTTTTGAACTTTTGCATTACTCTTGTAATTTGGAAGTACGAGCTACAGCTCGGTGTTGGTTCTTTTTGTAAGCCAGTTTTGGCATGACATCAGATTTTTGGTTATGAATAAAGGCAGGAAGATTTTGATTTCATTCTGAGTTTCTAAGGGAGCTATAGCTCTCAGGTTAGGGCCCAACCTGAGAGCAATAGATCTCCTCGGTGTTGTAATGTTATTTGCCTTTCGTTCCAGCACTTTGATTTTTTACTTTGACATGCAATTCGAATTTACAGTCTGCTGATTTAGTTTTTGTGTGATTGAGTAGGATTAGCTTATGGTTACTTTGCTTTCAGTTGCTTAGATTCGATAGGAGGTTTGTAATACACAGGAGCTCCAGAAAAAGGTTGTTAGAGATCACTGCCATCTCTGCTTAGGGATTGGGGTGCAGTCCATATCAACCACCAAAAAGAAACGCAGTTCTTCTCACGTTCATGCAAGCTGCAACAGTTACTTTAGTCGTAGATCCATCCATGCACTTTGGTCTTGATCATTACTTCTCCATTCCACTTCCATGCACGAGTTTCTTTCACAAATTGCACTGCTGTTCATTGGTTCAAAATAGCACAGTTAACATAGGTTAAAGAGTTCTCGTTTTTGGTGACATTCATAGACAATTTGTTTCATCTACACTGCTCCACACCATTCCATTACCTTCCTCGTCTTTTCAACCACACCTGAAGCCACTCAACCGACCTCTGCTCAGCTCGTTTATCTTCCAACTCTCCCATTACTCACATAGCTCCATTTACTTAACCTTTCGTTGATCCCATCCTTCCAGCCATCAACCCACTGCATGCACTCTTCCTCCATCTGACTTCTCTGCTCCTGAGCCATCACCAGTTCCATCTCCATCTCACCTATCCTCCCACACCACTCCAACACTTCACCATCTCCCAAAACTCCCACGGTCGAACATCCTGTAGAATTGCACAGACTTCCTGTAGAATCCCTGAGTTTCCTGTAGGATCCCCTGCAGACTTCCTGTAGAAGCCTGCAAACTCGGTTGCTGAGCATCCGAACGTGGTAGAATTCTGTGGACTGATGCTAGAGACCCTCTGTGACCTCCCCTAGCCATCCTGACCTTGCCCATGCTTTCCTTCCATTCAAACGCTCCTGCACAACCAAACCCTAATCAAAAGCATCATCACAATAAATCCAACCACTTAATGAAAAAATACAAAAACATGTCTTTTCAGATGCAAGTAGCTTAGATGCATGTATTTCAGCTCACTACAAGTAATGGCATTATTGGTAATAGTTTCATTCACAGTTTTGCATTGTAAGGGCCTAGCTAGTCAAATTAGGGTTTACTAGGGTTTTCATGCTTTGTTGGCTTTCAGTTTCTTTCTGCAAATAGATTAGCCTCCTTTGAGTTAGCTTTCGTCCATCACTCATAAAGCTTCTTCTGTGAGCATATAGAAGTTGGCTTGAGCCCTAGCGGACTTGTGCCAGCTGACCAAGTGACAGCTGCGACAAGAGCTAGTACTTGTGCATACAGCACCGTCACTTCCAAGTTTGTACGAACTACCGGGTTGATAAAATTAGAGATAGGAAGCTCCAGGAGTTGTAGCATTATTGCTACAATACTGGAGCCCACCAGTGGGTTTCCTATTGTTTTGGTTCCAAAGAAAGACGGTACATGGTGCATGTGTGTGGATTTCTAAGCTTTGAAAAAGATCACGATAAAGAATCATTATCCTCTTCCTCGCATTGGTGATTTTCTAGATTAGTTAAAGGAAATTGTTTACTTTACTAAGTTAGATTTGAGAAGCGGTTATCATCAGATAAGGATTGTTGAAGATGATATTTGGAAAACTTTTTTCAAGGAAAAACAAGGTTTGTTTGAATGGTTAGTTATGTTGTTTGGGCTTTGCAATGTACTTGCCACATTCATGAGAGTTATGAATAATGTGTTGCGACCATTCCTTGATGATTTTGTCATAGTCTACTTAGATGGTAACTCCTAATTTTCAGTAAGACTCATGAAGAGCATGTCAAGCATGTGAAAGAAGTTCTAGATGTATTGAAAAAGGAAAAGTTGTATTTGAAGATGTCTAAATGTGAATTTGGGAAAACCTATTTCATTTATTTGGGTCATATTGTAGGAGGAGGTGAATTGAAGATCGATCCCTCAAAAGTTGATGTCATTGTGAATTGGCCCAAACCCAACATTATAAAAGAAGTTAGGAGTTTCTTAGGAGCAACCCAATATTGGAGAAAATATATCGCTAAATTCTCATTCATTGCAACACCATTACATGCTTTAACGAGTGTGAAATAGGTCTTTCAGTGGCGAGGCAAGCAACATAATGCTTTTGACATTTGAAAGATAAATAAGTAAAACACCAATTCTAGCACTTCCAGATCATAAGCAGCCATTTGAAATTCAAACTAATGCAAGCGAATATGATATGGGAGCAATTTTGATGCAACATGGTAAGCTGATATGTTATCATTATAAAACCTTTACCAATGTAGTAATTAACTATCCAACTTATGATAAAGAATTGTATGTTTTAGTACAAAGCGTGAAGAAATGGAAGCATAATTTGATGGGTGAAGAAACGCTTATTCATACTGACCATCAACCTTTGCAATATTTACAATCATAAACCAAGGTACAACAAGCTAGACATTTCAGGTGGGTGGGATTCCTACAACAATTTCATTTGGTAATTAGGTATAAGAAAGGTATATACAAAAAAGTTGAATATATGCTATCAAATCCTATTGTTAATGCATATATTATTCTTAAGTATCACTCAATCATGCATGAAATTTATATTGAATAATATACTCAAGATGAATATTTTAAAGATTTTTATGCAACTTTGAGTCAAGGCAATCATGTTGAAGAGTTGTATTATCATGTTCATAAAATGTTAATGTATCATCTTGCCAAGTTATGTGTTCCACATGGTGAAAGAGTCAATGACATAAGGGAAGCCCACACTTCTCTCATTGTTGGCCACTTTAGTGTAGGAAAACCAATTGTTCAAATTTAGAGGTATTGTTATTGGCCTCACATGAATGAAATTGTTGCAATATATGTGAAAGGATGTTCCATGTGTGCTACTAGCAAGCAAATTAATAGGAAATTAGGTTTGTATACTCCACTTCCTATCCCTTCTCGTCATTGGGAAGGTATTTCTATGGATTTTATTGGGGGAATACAAATGTCTAGGAAAGGTCATGATTATCTATAGTTTGTTGTGGATCGTTTCATCAAAATGTGTGTTTGTTGATGCCATGTAAGAAAAAAGTTATAGATGAGAAAACTGCAAATATGTTATTCCAAAATGTATGGGTTGACTTTGGCTTACCCACTGCTATTATTTTTTATTGAGATTCTCGATTTATCAGGAAGTTTTGGTCAAGTTTATGGAAACTCATGGACACAAAGTTGAAGAAGAGCACCACATTTCACCCACAAACTGACGACCAGACAAAATTCATGAACTAAACAATAATGTATCTCCTTCGAGGATGTTGTGGTAAGCATCCTAAACTTTGGGATGAGAATTTTCATTACATCTATTATGCCTACAATCGTGTCAAGAATTTTTCTACACAAGTATCTCCATTTGAAGCTTGTTTGGGTTATTTGCCAAAGTCTCTTTTAGATTCCATCTTTGGTAAAGGTATTGCAGTAGATAGACACAGTGATGTGGACAAAGGCAAGCATTTCATTGAACAAATTCAACTAGTGCATCAAAGGTTACAAGAACAATAAGAGAAAAGCAAAGCCAAGTACAAAGTAAGGCATGGCAAGCTTATGGTTGATCATGATTTCCAAGTTGGAGGTCAAGTTTGGTTGTACATTAGCAAGGAAATACTATAAGGTGACGGTAAAAAGCTCAAGCCAATTAGATATTTTCCTTTCAAAATCTTGGAGAAGATTTGTAAAAACACTTTCTGGTTAGATTTGCAGCCTTACATGAAAATTTATTTTGTTATGAATCTGGAAAACATGAGATTATATGAGCCTCCAATGATTGATGATCAAGAAGAGAACGTTCAGATTCCATCTATAAAGTATTTTTCTCCTAAATATTTAAATGAGTTGTTGTAAGATTCAATTCTTGATAGGAGGATAAGAACTTCATGTAGAGGAAATGTGGAGTATCTTCGAGTGGAGCTCAAAGGTACCAATCCAAGTAAATTAACGTGGATTGAGATTTGGAAAGTGAGGGATTTGTACCCTCACTTGTTTAGTAAAAATAGTGTTTTGGTGGTCCAAAAGCTTCCAGTGGGAGGGTTGATCTAGGGGATAAAGAATATGCTCAAAATTAAATTGCTCAAAATATATTGAAACCAACGCCAACTCGTATTCGTCATTCTGATTCCAACGATGCTTGAATCACCTCAATCCGATACCGTATAAGGAAGTTATCGCGTTATGGAGTTTCTGGAAAACAATAAAAGTCAACTTGCAGGGTTGACTAGGCAGTGTACGAATGACACGTGGTAGTCCATACGATGACGTGGTGTTGACATCGATGAATGAGCAGTATAGAGCCAATCAAGACATGACATGTGGCCCAATCATACAGAGGCAAATGACACATTCTTATTGGTTGGAGGTGATTTGGTTCAAGCCAATCACAGAGTGACATGTGGCCCAATCATAAGGGGCCACGTGGTACTCTGGATAAGGCCAAAATTTTCTTTATGCACCAGGTGAGCCTCGACAGGGTTCGACCCAATGACCTCCTTGTTACAAACCGACTTCCCTAACAATATGCCACATTAGTTCTTGTTATAACTATGTCGCGAAATTATATTTGAATTCAAATAGAAATTTCGTTGGGGGGAGGGTCAGGTCGGCAAGCGTGCATGACCGACCCAACCCCAGGTCTTATTATTATACGTGACCATTGTATAGTTCCAAAAGGGTGGGGCATGTGGCACCCTGCTTATGCTCCAACCCACTGTTACATTAAATGAAAAGTGATGAGGAGCAGGACTGGGAGGCACGTTGCCTATGTCCCATGCCCCATGGTCATATATGTGCCATGTGACTGACCAAAGGGAAGAAAAATAGGGGCACGACCCAATTTGTTCGGTTAACGATTCTACAAATCACACTTCATGCGACAGGAATCTGGGCCAAACCCACCACTCTCGATGGCTAAAATTTCGCCTTCCTAGTCTGCCAAAGACAATTTTGTTGCCAATTTTAACAGGAGGATGAATTTGCATAATAGTTAGGAGGGAAATGGAGAAAGAGACCTAACTTGGCCATTTTGTAGCCTTTTTTAGCACAAGAAGAGTCTATATAAGGGTTTTTGGGTGTTCTGGACAGAATGGTAGTGTTATTTTTGCAATTTTAGCTTTTTATGTTGATGTAATTTTAAATTTAAGCATATAATATAAAGGGCCATCATTGGAAGATGAACCCGGAGATGTAGCCCTAAAGGGGTGAAATTAGTCATCAAATTGTTGTGTTGTGATGTTATTTATGGTCCATTTTTAAATATTTAATTCTACAAAATTTAACTTAGTTTGTGTTATTTTGAAATATCGATCCATTGCCCATACGACATAAACTAGCTTGCAAAACTTTACATGAGACCTTCAATTTTAATTTCAGATCACGTGGCAGTCATTGGAGGCCTTTTGAAGGGAAAAGTGGCCCATAGTTGAGTGACACATAGTGTCCTATGGAAAGGTCACTTATCATCATGACATCATCGCAGGCTCATGAACCCCTGGAAGCCCAAAGTGCATGTTAACAAGCCAAGCCACGATTGACAGGGTTCATAAAATATAAATGATTTTGGCACTATACAAGAGGATTTAACATCATGTCGTTAGCTTGACGTCACCGTGGGATGACTTTAGTGTGATTCCAACATGATGTCATTGTATTCCTTTGGAGGATTAATAGGTGCATTAAAAAGCAGAGCCACAAATGACGAAGCAAGGGGATGAGAAATATCCCTGGCACTTAGCAGGAATATTGCCATCGCAGGTCTTAGACCTGATAGGGATTAAGGCACACATTTTTTATGGAGGTCGTAGTTAAAGGATCTAGAGCACGGGAATACCTGTCATAAGAAGATGTAAAATAATTATATCATCCCCTAGTGATGACGAGGTAACTCCAAGGAAATAACACGAAGGCACATATGATGGGTTCCACTGACATATCACATCCTAAGACGAGGGTTGTGATCCATGTGGAGACCACTATTGAAGAGGCAAGCCACTTGGGGCCACAGGATGAGCACGAGGTGACATTCTTGATAACATGGTAGATTTTTTGGGTGTAAAACTTTAAATGAACACAACTTTTGAGCCAATTGTGATGGTGGTATTAGTTTTTTAGTTTTGAGAAAGTTGAAATTCGAGGAATTTTGTAACCCCATTTCCATAATGAGACCATGGAGCTCGGGTTAGGACTAAGTAACCCTTCTCATTTAGCTTGGAAGCTCCAAGGATGTGGGAGGGAGTGTTATAGAGTGGTATCAGAGTTGAAGGTTCAAAACTAGACCTATGGAGATGAGTTGGGGCTCTAACACATAATGATAGTGTGCTAGGACCTATCAAATAGTATAGTCATCATGTTGATCGATGTTGTGTGATGCACTTGATTGTGATTTGTATTTAATATGAATATTGATTTTGATATGATTAATGCCTCTAATAAACATGCTAACTTGAGATGTGATGTTTCAGATAACTTAGCACCATTAGACTTATATTAGCAAGCCAAGGTGATGATTGATATTTTTCTTATGTTTTGATTGGCTACTAGTGGTATGTGTATGGCAATATATATGAACATACCAAGGGACAAGGGATGAACAACATAATGGTGCAGTATCACACTAATAAATCTCAACATGGGCTATGAAGAGGAGTCAGTGGAAAAGGGAAGAAAATAAGGTTCCTCGCAATTGGATGGATACTCTTAGAAGTCTGAGAGTTGAATTTAGAAGCTAAAATGATGACAATGAGAAGCTTGTCAGATACTAAGAAAGGCAGAAAAAAGTGAATGTGATCACATTGCAAAGCCTATTAGATTTACATATACAAAACCAACAGGAATTAGGAACCAACTACAAGTTTAAGCAATGTTCATCTAGACTTGGAAGACATAAGTTGAAGATTAATGGTGCAGAAGGAATCATGTCTAAAAAGAGACATAAACAAGGAAGTGAAGACATCGTGAGGGGTGGAACTCCTCTGAGTACTAGATTATTTTCTATTTAATGGTTCAAGACTATGTTATTTCATGGGATCCCTCCCATAATTCCCACACTTACTAAATTAGGAAAAGGAATGAGATTTTGCTATGATAGTAGGTATGTTATTTGTTGTTCTTGTATGTATAGGTTCACAAATCATCTACCCTTAGACCTAGTATTTCCTCTACTCCATATTGGTTTGGGAAGTTCTCTCTATGATTGTTTTAAACTAATCCTATTCTCACCTTTGGTTTAAAGAGACATATTATTTAAAGTATGTCTCCATACTTTATGCAATTTTGAATATATCTACAAATTTGTTTACCACACTTTTCTACCAGATTATAGAAAAATTCAAGAGATAAGGCATGCTTTGAGGAGATACAAGGAGTAAATTTAGACGAATTTCCATTTTAGTCTCTGCAGAAGCGTAATGAATGCTACAGGAGAATTGACAATCACAGGTGGTGTATTAGGCACAAACAAAAATCAGCTATATTAGTTGCAACCACAAATTTTGTAGTAGGAATGTAGACGCATGAATCACTTGGCTGATTGCTGAAAATGTTGAATATATTTGAAATTGGTTGAACATAAATGTTCACAGATCATTCACTGGCTTTAAGACAACAGGGTTTTGGAATGGAACACATCAAATGATATCTATGTTTTGACATCTGATATGCAGACTTTTCAGGAATTTTTGGGCTGAATTGGTATGGAAGTTGAATTGAAAAGATAAGGATTTCACTCTCCTCTCCAGACCAATAGAGATTACACTTTGTCATAATATTTTCTGCATCATAGAGATCTTCATCTCTGTTATTCTCAGGTGTAACTTCAGGTTTAACATCCAACTGAATTAGCAAGGAAGTCGAATTGGAAAGATTATGATTGCCGTCTTTTTTGGAACTTGTATTGCCTGAGCACAAGGTTAAAGATATTACTTCAGTGCTAGGTTTCAACTTTTTATGTATTAAACTCGGTGAATCAGAGCCTTCTCTAGTACTTTTTCTCCTCAAATGACACCGATTTCCGTCTTTTTGGAACTTGTATTGGCTAATTATGGGGGTAAAGATATTGCTTCAGTGCCAGGTTTCAAAATTTTATATATTAAACTTAGTGAATTGGAGCCTTCTTTTGTACTTATTGTTATCCTCACATGATAGTGATTTCCATTTTTTTTGGAACTTATATTGCCTGATTTCTACCCCACTGGAACAGACAAGGAAGCCCTTGAACATATGGAATTATCGGTCACTAAAGAGGAAGTCATCTTGGTTCTGAAAGAATTGGGATGAGAAAAAGGTCCCTGCCCAGATGGATGGACCTCAGAACTATTATTCACTTCCAAGACATTATGATCATTGAGCTTACTGATATGGTGGAAGAATCCAAAATCCATGGTTGGGTTTCTGGGGCCACCAATGCCACCTTCATCTCACTGATCCTAAAGCATGATAAGACTGAATCTTTCTCAGATTTCTACCCTATTTCTTTGTGTATCTCCACCTACAAATTCATATCCAAAACCTTATCCAATCAGCTCAAACCCTTCCTATCCATGTATATTAGAACAGAGCAATTTGGTTTCTTAAAACAACGCCAGATACATGACACTGTCTCTATTGCCCAAGAATGTCTCCATT
Source organism: Pinus tabuliformis (assembly GCA_031772625.1). Classification (NCBI taxonomy): domain Eukaryota; kingdom Viridiplantae; phylum Streptophyta; class Pinopsida; order Pinales; family Pinaceae; genus Pinus; species Pinus tabuliformis. The sequence goes on along the minus strand of CM062817.1, from coordinate 840,135,914 downwards.
CCATCAAATCTTGAGATTTGGATGTTTGCCTCATGAAAATCGATTTGCTCAAAGCCTTCGACTAAATTGAATGGGAACTCCTTTGGATGACACTGTGAAAATTTGGCTTCAACTCCATTACGATTGGATGGAAAAAATCCTGCATCAAATCAGCCTCCTTTGCCATTATTATCAATGACCTTCCCACTGGATTTTTTTATGGCATCCCGTGGTCTTCGACAGGGTTGTGCCTTATCTCCTCTTTTATTTATCACCATCATGGATGACCTTAGAAGAAGATTCAAGGCTGCCTGCAATAGTGGGCTCATCTCCGGGTGTTTGATTTCCAATTCGGTCCCAATCACCCACCTTCTCTTTGTGGATGATCTTCTGACCATGGGGAAATCAGATCCACAGGAATGGCTCCACATTGCTGTGATTTTACAAGATTTCAGGATCACATATGGGATTCTCATGAATAAGTCCAAATCCCGACTCATATCTAGCGATTCGGAGGCAGGGTCGATTCTAGACATTGCAAATCAGTTTGGTGTTGTTGTCGATCACTTGGATAGGGGATTCACATATCTTGGTTTCAAGTTGAATTCGTTGGGTTATAATATCAAAGTTTGAGACTGGATTCTTAACAAAATTGAAAAAAAAACTTATCCAATGGGCACAAAAGTGGATAACATTGGGTGGACGCTTGATCCTCATCAAATCTATCCTCATCAGCATACCGATTTACTGGATGCACATCTACAAATTTCCAAAAGGAGTTATTAGGAAAATCAACTCCATTCTGACCAAGTTTCTTTGGGGAGGTCTGAAATCTACTAGAAAATTCCACTTGGCCAAACTGGATTTGATTTCACCCCTTGTCAAACTCGGTGGCTGGAATATTAAAGACCCTGCCTCTTTCAACTCAGCTTTGTTGCTTAAGACTTTTTGGAGGGTTGTGCGACATGAGGGACTTTGGAAACGCATCATCATTGCAAAATATCTACAAAATTTATGCTTCTATGACTAGCTTCGAAATGGTGCTTCGATTCCCTCACAAATATTTGTTTCTTGGTGTAGCCTGCTCACTTCTAAACATTGGTATTTTTCTTACCTTCACTGGTCCGTTGGCTCGGGATCTTCCCCAAGATCGGACTAGAATCACTAGTTGGAATGACTAGTACACATCTTTTATCCCTGGACCTAATCACATATTTACATCATTTTGGTTATCATGTGCTCAAAGATATCTCAGCTCTTGAACTCTCCTCACCTTACTACACTCACTGGAAAGACGCTGCAGAAATATCTTTGCCTGTTGTTGGCTTTGTGGGCCCTGAACTAGGTTCAACATTAGTTAGCCAAACAAATCCCTACACTACTGGCCCTTTCGATATCAGCCCGTGGAATACGGACCAAAGTCTCACCAAAAGTTGTATGGGGGGATGCTGGAACCAAGTTTCTGCACCCTGAGATGGTCATGATGTCGGTTTATACCCTTTGTTCCTACTTTCACGCTGGTCACTAAGCTTTAGGGCTTTGTCAGTCTACCCCTTTATTCTGTCCTTTAGTACCTCCGTGAAGGTGTACAATTGACCTTCGCTCAGCCTTAACCCACGATCCAGGTACTTTCGCGCTGCTATGACAACGTCTTATATAGGTTCCCAAGTTATCGTAAGATTTATACTTATCTTACTAAACCATCAGAGTTATTGTTGTGTAAACTAATATTCTTACTTGTGTTCAATTAACCAATATAATCACATATATTCGCGCATCACATAAACGTTGTAAATTAAACCCAAAACACAATATAACCAAATGCAGTAACAGGATATAAATACACAAAATTAGTAGAATGCTTCTCTTTATTGATATCTTTAGTTTAATATAGACTCTATTAGCCCTGCGCACATAGCTGGAGGGGTCCGTGCACTCAGTTTCGAACTTCCACCCTAGGCCTTTGCGCACTCAACTACAGAACCTCTACCTATGCTAAGACCCAAAACACTTAGACTTCACTACCAAGACTCCAAAACTTGTCTCCTGACTTCTTAACTAACTAGAGCTTGCTTACTTAGCTCCTTTTCATACAATCCCATGGTCCGTAGACCATGGGTGGATATTTATAGTCGACTTTACACTTTACAAAATAAGGGTGGACAACCCTTTATGACTCTTGACACCTTCGCGCTCCACGACCACAAAATGCAGAGACTTTACAACTTTATTACAAAATTTGTCACAAAACATGGGCTTTTAGCTCCAAAACTGTCCTTGGGGGAACCCATTCCTAACAGGCGCCCAACACAAACATGGTGAATCACCCTCGAGTCACTCTGCAGGCACGGAGATCTTGGCGCGAAGACCTTCCAGCTCGACCTGTATGAATGCAACCTCGACAGTGCATTGTACAGTGGCCTGCATCGCTTCTTCAACCAACTGCATTGTCGATGGTCCTGAACTGTCAGCCTGAAGCTTCTGCTAAGTTGCTTGCAAATTAGCAAGCTTGACTTTAATAAAGGTCGTGACTGAATAAGCCTCATCTAACCAGGGCTTCAAGCGCACCTTTAGCACTGCATCCTTGTGTTGCATTGTATCTACCTGTTCTTTCAATTGCTTGGCCTCCTGCAGCTTTGCTAGTCTCTATGTGAGAGCGACGGTTCATGCTGTACATTTTACTTTATCATAGCACTATTGTAGTTCTCACGCTTCTGTCTCTAGCCACTGCACGTTAGGGTCCTCTTGTAGGCTTTTCAGGACCTCGAACGATTGTTCAAAAAGTTGTGTGTAGTCTTCTATTGCACTGTCTGTCACGCGGAAAGAGTCGTTAGTGTGGACACAACCGACCTTCCTAGAAAGCCTAAGACTCTCTAATGACAAACAAGACAAATAAGAGCAATCCTTCCCTAAATATGCTTTTACAATATGAGAAATCAAGTGTTTAGATCCTACCTGTAATCCAACGCTGTTGTAGTAGTCCAGCTTCGTTGATCCGGATGAGCTCCTCCTTCCATTCGAAACCTGCATTCACCAACAATCAAACGATTAAATAGCACTTGAATATCACATAAAATAAAACATATTTAACATATAGACCAAGGAGTATATGAAACAACTCATTAATAACAAATTGTTGAGAAGAATGGACTAATTTGTATTAAAAGGTAACAAAAGGAACCATTACAACCTGAGCCTTGGTGTTGTGCAAGCTCCTCCCAGGGTCCACAAGAGTTCTCCCTTACTCTGATCAGCTCACCCACCTCCCAATGGAAACAAGTAAAGATGGTAATCTCTCTTCACAAGCTTCTACAAGGAAGTCCTAATTCCAACAGCATCTACCCTTAGGAATGTTCAGCTTTCAACCTCCTCTCCCTTTGGCCCAATTCCTGTATTTATAGTGCTCTAGAGGAAGTTATTCAGGTCCACCATCAATGGGATAAGCCCCTCTTTGGATGGGATAGCTCCCCTATTGATGGGATAAGTTCCTCTTAGGTAGGGATACATGAACCATCTGGAGGCGCTTCATACACGTCAAACATACTTCTAGAAGACTCTAGAAATGACCACAAGTAACTTTTTTGGAGTGAAACTTGCGCCTTTTGACCTTTACAGGAGTACGCACCCATCCCTTTACATACAGAGCGTACAAGTACGCAGGTATTGTGAACTTGGGTTGCGTACCCGCAGGTAAGGCTAAGAGAAACTGCGTACCAGAGATAATTGACTTTTCTCTCTTTCTTGAAGTTTGACATGGAAAGTAGAGGTATGAGACTTGCCAAGGAGGATAGTATGACAGTGGATGGAGCCATACTAACTGCAAATAGTCATGGTGACATTTTTTAGTGTAACAGATTGCCCCCTAAAGTGCGAAGCCTGTAGTAGATTAGGGTTTTTATGATCTAGGAAGGGTGAAGTACTTTATCATTTCAAGGAGTATCTTGTGGAGGACCCGGTCAGAACCTGCAAATATTCAACACAAAATACATATATAAGATGATATCATCACTGAGGTAGGCATTCCCATACTCAGATTGAAAACTTTAACTAACAATCTAACTACTGCTCTGATACAAGAATGATTTTGCAGTACATCTCAATCATAGACTTTTGTAGACACAGTATGGATGCAGCCATCTGTTTATGATTAGTCTACTGTTTAATGAATACAAAACTCCTCGCAGCCTGGATGGTGGAAACTAGATCCAGGGTCTTCATTTCTACCTCCCGAATTGGTACGATTCTATCCATGCGAATAAATGAGTTGATGTCGAGCATGGTAGAAACCACTTGATTACCAGTCAATGATGTAAACCGTTAACAAGTGTGAGAGAGACCACCAGTGATGTCAATGGTTCTCAAAGTACCTAGTACAATCCATGAAATGTGAATGAATGAGTTGATGTCGAACATGTCACGGAATCCTTTGATCGAAAGTCAATGATGTAAACTGTCGTCAAAGGCGAGAAACCTGCCATTGATGCATGCAGCCTTCAAGGTACTGACGATTTCTAAGTCATATTTCTAGATAATGTGCTGATGTCGATAGAAAGCGACTCGTTGCAGGCAAGCCCACAACACGAAATCATTGTTCAAGTTGAAGAAATATTGCTGTAAGAACTGACTCAGGGATGGTCAAATGGATGACAAGTATTTTGCATATGAATGGTTTATTTGCAGAGACCTCTCGAACACATAACGACACGACAAATGGTTTGGTGACGATTGACCCAAAGTTAATACCCGGAAACGGTTGAAGACTTTCAAAGTGGTTTGACCAACTTTTAAGGCAAAGGATTTCCCAACCCAGGTGAACGGAAAGTGTCGTGTTCAAGAGCGGTGATAAGGTTCTTCTGTAACAAAGGATAACAAATCGGTTCATTCTTCTCTCTTTTCCCCCACCATTTCTGGCAAGTACCTCTTTATTTTTTACAAGCTTGAGGAGGATAACATATGCTTGATTATAAGCTCATCCTTCGGATGAGTCCAACTTAGTTTAGATTCGGACCCTAAGAAGGAGTGGTCCGTTCCTGTTTGTAATCGAATAGGTCCTTTACTGTGAAATTTTAACGAGTCCAGTATAGGAGAAACTCGGCGTTTTTCATTTTTAGAGAGTCTGAAAAAACTAAAGAAGACTCCAAAGAGAACTTTTTCGTAAATTTGTGTCTCCCAAGCCCGAAAAAGTATAAAATAATACCTGAGAGAACCGCTTGATCTTGCGACCAAGCAGTACTTTCATGTTTAGTGCCGTTGACCTGAAAAGTAAAAAGTGATCAAGGACACGTCGTTTTATTTCCAATATCGAGTTTGAAACGACAAAACCTGGCAATCTTTTCGTGTTTTTACGGTCAGAAAAGGGCTATAAGAGGACCGTCTTTTAATTCCATTTTAACGAGTGTAAAAGAAACGATCGGCAATCTTTTCATGTTTTAGGAGTCAGAAAAGGGCTTAAAAGATGACTCTGACGTGAAAAATGATAATTTACCCTAAAGTCCCTTTGTCCTGCACAAAAACAACACATTACTCATACCTGTTTAAGATGGGCAAAAATACATTGAAAAATATCATTTCATGGTGAAAAATAAACAAACTTAGTATTCATTCATCCAAAAAACCTATAAAAAGACCTTTTACCATGTCATTTTTACCATTTCACTGTTGAGGTTGAGAAAAGGGCTTTTGACAAGAAACTTCCTGTGGATATTGCGGAGAATCCGACCGCCAGAACCGAACGCTGTCTCATCAGGTATTATACAACATCATTCTCTTGCTTTCCATCCGTTTAAAATTCATTTTTAGGTTTTTATTTGATTTTTTGGAGGTCTTGGGGTTTCAAGATGCGCCCTTCGGGGTACGCAGGTCATGCACTACTGACTTGCGTACCCCGATATTTTCTCAATGGGGAAAATACCGGGCGTACGCACCTGGCCTTAAGGGAAGCTGCGTCCAGACGCTCTGTTCCTAAAAGTCGGGGTGCGTACCCCGCAAAACGCATTTTGAAACCCTCATTTCTCCAAAATGGACCAAAATTTTAAAATTTTATGGGCTCTAACAGATGTTTTATGATGTGCAGGGTGCACACCATGCTTGATTGGCATGAAAGAGAACACGAGGACGTTGATTTGGCCGCAATAGGTCATCAACCTTCTATTGATGCGTTAAAGGCATGCGGTCTCTTCAAGTACTGGGCCATACCTGGCATGAGGGCCCAGGTGCCATTCTTAGAGTGGCTGGTTGAAAGGTGGAACATTCAGGATCAATGTTTCTACATCGGAGAGCACCAGCTCGAGATAGAGCCCTCCGACATATATTTTCTCACTGGCTTGCCTAACAGGGGCGAGCAACTCTCTCTATTCGGGACTAGGCCGGGTGGCCAATCCCTTACTAGTCTCCGGCTAGAGTGGTGCAACAATCAAAACCAGGAGAAGGGGATAGAAATCAAATACATATCCCTACCTGAACTTATGGTGATAGCCTTTACTGTTACCAGACTTTGCGGCGCGGCCGCTTTGCACCATGCCACCGGGTCCCAAATGCAGATGGCTATAGATTGCTTCCAAGGCACCATTTTCAACTGGTGCGATGCTGTGTTGGCTAATATGAAGGGCCAACTAACCAGGGAAAAGAGAGGACAACTGAAGACCTTTGGATATGGGCCTTTAGTTGTGAGCTTTGCCCTAGAGAGAGTTCCAATGCTGATCCCCCAGCATCTTACAGTTCCAGCTGGGCCTCCTCGGGAGCCTAAGTTAACGAGATGGGTTGCGGTAATGGCCCGGCATCCTGATGAGGGAGCAGCAGTTGTTCGATTTCCTGATGGTTACTTTCACTAGCTAGAGGGCCAGGTCTTTGCGATTCAGGATTTTCCGTATGCCGGAATGGATTTTCGCAATGATCCGGACATGGTTCTTCCACAGGGAGAACAATGGGACGATAGAGGTATTTCATTTTTCACAAGTTTTTAAATTATGTATTTTTATTTTTTTTTGTTTTTTATATATATCGTCTCAAAAATGACAGCACAAATTTTCAAAATGCAAATGTAGGTCCACGGTGTCCGGCCAACCTCCGGGCTTTTGAGAGGAGAGTACCAGCTGCACCAGCACCAGCCCCACAGGATGCGGCCGCAGAGACCTTAGCCGAGCTGGAACAGGATCTAGAGCGTCTGACGGCGGATATACCAGAGACCACTATAGATGACATTCCTATCCGACTTCAGCGCTATGTGGTCGCAGTCCCAGGACCTTTCAGGCGGTTCCTGTGTAGGGTAGCGCGGGCAGTGGTCTCGTATAGAGAGCACCACCAGTGATTGGCTAGTCGCTTTTGTAGACACATATGACATTTTTGGTTTTTTGTACTTATCATTTTTGCCGATCATAAGGTGTTTTTCAACCTATGATCGAAGACGATGTATATTTTTGACACACTCCTATCTATATATATATCATTATTACCGGCTTATTTTGTTAAACATGTGTGATGAAATGTTTATAAATTTACATTTATGATTGTTACAAATGTCTATTTAACATTCGAGACGCCATTGCATCTGCTAATGTATTTAAAGACCTTGGAATATGCTGATATTCAATGTAATCAAATTCACGTTCCAAGAGACGCACCCTCAAAAACAATCTTAATAACACTGGATTTCTAATGGCATAGACTCTATTAAGCTGTAATACAACGAGTTCAGAATCTAACTTCACTATCAAACTCCGAATCCCAAATGAAATAGATGCAGATAATAATTCAATCACTGCACTGTATTCTGCAATGTTGTTTGTTGTTTGACCGAGGCTCACCCCATGCATAGAAACTAACTCGTCAGAGGGCGAATAGATAACCCAAGCTGCGGAAGAGATATTCCGTGTACTACGACAAGCACCATCAGCAAATCCAATGTACGTTTGGAGAGGCGTCGACATCTGCAATATCAAGAGTAAAACCAAGATAAGCTAGAATAACAACAAAAACACACTCGTTAAACTAAGCACACAGCCTAAATTAAGCAAACATACCAGTTAAAAAGAAAATTAACCTAACTAGGACTAACTAAATCTCCATACCCACCATTTAAGCATAATACCTCTTTAAGTAAAGTCCATTTCTGGGCTTACCCAAAGAGTCCCCATCAAAATCTACCAGCTCATAGGCCCCTTTTGCCAGCCTTCGCTTGACAATGTAGGGCCCATGCCACATGGGAACGAATTTTCCAGCACCTAATTTATCGTTAGCTTGATCATATAATAGCACTAGGTCTCCTTCCGAAAAATTACAAGGGGTCACGTTACGGTCATACTGAGCTTTCATCCTTTTTGCGTGAGTCTCGATTGCCAAAGCAGCGTCACATCGAGTCTCATCTAATTTAGCTAAGTATAACGGACGCTTCTCCTCTTCGGAAGTAGCTGGGAGTAATTCGATAGCCATTTGAAGTGATGGGATTTCACATTCAATGGGTAACACTGCTTCCAAACCATAAACTAGCTGGAAAGGAGTGAACCCTGTTGATGTTTTTACTGAGGTTCGATACGCCCAAAGCGCTGAGAATAACATGTTATGCCAATTCGACCGATGAATACCAATGATTCGTCGGATCATGATAACGAGAACTTTGTTGATGGATTCAACCAAACCATTTGCTTGAGGATAATAAGGAGTAGAACTATCATGGCGTAAACCAAGCTGGCTTGTAAGTTCTGTCATCATAATGTTTCGAAAATGGCGCCCATGGTCAGTGATTATCGCTTGTGGGACACCAAACCTAGCAATAATATGATTGAATACGAAAATCGGCGTAAACCAAGCTGGCTTGTAAGTTCTATCATCATAATGTTTCGAAAAATGGTCAGTGATTATCACTTGTGGGACACCAAACCTAGCAATAATATGATTGAATACGAAAATCGCTGCTGTTTTGCCGCTTGCCTCGAATGTAGGCATCGCCTCGGCCCATTTAGTAAAATAATCAACCCCAAGGATGATATACGCATGCCCCGACCGAGTGAGGGTTACAAGTAATAAAATCGATACCCCATTTAGCAAAAGGACCAACGACAATTATAGGGTGGAGAGGAGCAGGTGGTGCGCGCATCTTGCGATCAAACACTTGGCAGTTGTGGAATTTTCGGACCGCAATGATACAATCTTTAAACATGGACAGCCAGAAATAGCCAGCATGCAACACCTTCTAAGCTGTGGCATACCCAGACATATGACCGCCACATGCTCCAGAATGACAGTCATTCAAAACCCTTTCTGCCTCTTCATGAGTTAAGCAACGACGAAAAACCAAGTCTGCCCCACGACGATAAAGAGTATCTCCAATAATTCTGTATTGTTGGGATTGGAATCGAATTTTCCGGCGTTCCGACTTTGAAGCTTCGGGCCGAAAGGATTGGGTTTGGAGATAGACGATTATATCCCCATACCACGGATCTAAAGTGCTGATAAGAAACAAAGATTCGTCCGCAAAGGGTTCCTCTGCCACAGTTTCCGTGTGAGCACGCGGGAAGTCACACATCAATTCCGCAAAAACTAAGGATTTCTTAGACTTGGACTTCTCAAACTCCAAATCGAACTCCTGCAGGATAACAATCCATTTGGAGTACTTGCCCTCGAGCAATTGTTTTGTTAAAATATAGATCATAGGGTTGCAATCCGAAATCACTGTAGTTTTACGGAGAAGAATGTAATGACGAAAACGCTGGACAGCTTGCACAGCTGCCAGGGCCAATTTCTCCACATGCGAGTATTTTAGCTCAGTGGGATTTAACGTCCTGCTAAGATAATATATTACATGTTCCGTTCCGAATTCATCTTCCTGAACTAAGACCATTCCAATGGTGGAGTGGGAGGCGGCGAGGTACAAAAAGTAATCCTCATTGTAGTTGGGAGGATGCAGCAACGGTGCATGGGTCAACGCGTGCTTAAGTGCATCAAAAGATTTCGGAGCTATCTCATCCCAAGAAAATTGAGCGTTTTGTTTCAACAACCGGGTGAAACCCTTTGTAACCTCGGCGTAGTTAGGAATGAATCGACGTAAAAAGTTTGCTTTCCCTTGCAAACTTTGGAGTTGGCGCAAACTCGAAGGAGGAGGCAATTTGATGATAGCTTCGACCTTCGAGGGATCAACGTGGATACCGGCTTTTGAAACGACAAATCCTAGCAATCGTCCCACTTCTATGCAGAAGACACATTTGTGTGGGTTCAAACGAATTCGATAATGCCGACACCTCATAAAAATAGCGCGTAAGTGGACAAGGTGATCAACTCGATGTAAAGAATGAGCAGGCAAATCATCGAGATACAGTTGCACAATGTGCTTGATGTCGTGAAACGCGTAAGACATTGCCCGTTGGAAAGTGGCTCCGGCATTCTTAAGTCTGAAAGGTAATTTGCAATAAGCAAACGTCCCCCAAGGACAAATGAAAGCCGTTCTTGGTTGATCGGCAGGTAGAATATTGATTTGGTTGTAACCGGAAAAACCGTCCATAAAGGAAAATATTTCATTGCCGGCACAATCATCAATTATTTGATCGATATAGGGTGTAGGATAGTTGTCTTTGGGACAAGCACGATTTAAATCCCTATAGTCGATACATATTCTTATTGTTCCTTGTTTCTTGTTAGCCGGAACAATATTCGATACCCAATCCGTTAACGGGATCGGATAAATGAAACCTGCTTTCAACAGCTTCTCGACTTCTGCTTTAATCGCAGCCGCTTTCCTAGGGTGTATCTGACGCAGACGTTGCCGAACGGGTTTAGCGTCCGGGTAGGTCTTGATTTCATGAACAACAATGGAGGGATCAATTCCTGGCATTTCCTCATAGGACCAGGCAAACACGTCGCAGAATTCTTGAAAAAGGACCTTGTATGTTTGAATTTCGGTATCTGTACACGAGGCACCTATATGAATGTTTTCAATAACTCTGGTTTTGACTGAAATGTCGATGGCAATAGTTTGGGAAATGTTTCCCAATTTCAACTTTGAATCAGGATGTTTCGTGGGATTCTGAGCGTCCTTGACATATTCAGCTGTAAAAATTGATGAAAAATCATTTCCAAAGTCATCAGCCTCAGGTAAAAACGAAGATCTATGATGAAGATCTTCCCATGGTAGATCGTCTACACTTAGGATTTCGCGAAGTTGTTCGTCAGATGACACAACTTCGGGAAACGTTATCCGTTCCGAGGATGACGTGAAAAATGATTCCTCACGGACCACATTCATTTGGTCGAATTGGGTTGAACTAGAGTCGGAAAAAGACTGCACGGCCTCATAAGTAATTTCATATGGACTCAAAGGCATTGTATCACCGAATGAGTCTATCTCAGATTCAGATGGGACAATCCAAGGATCATCATAAAGAATAGTGTCTGAAGTAATCATATGAATAGATGCGAATGAAGGGTCTGCATTGATGGAAGGAAAGGGAAAAGTTCCCAGTAAACCAGAATCTTTAACCAATCCTACACCAACATCCCTGTAAGGGATAATCATTTTACCGACATGCTAGATACTCTCTGAAGAGGCTGGGTCGGATGAAAAGAAAGCCAGCTGGTCTATTGTCACGATCTTGCCATTATGTGGGAACTTTATAACTCTGAAGACCGATGACACAACTACTGTCATAGCGTAAGACCAACTGCGACCCAAAAGAAGGTTCTAGTCTAGAGGGGCATCAACCACCTCCACATCCAGACTAACGGTTTTTCCTTCAACCCCTATAGGCAAATCCTGTAGAATGCCAAACGGATGGAACCCACGGCCATCAAAGGCCTTAAGAATCGTCGGGGATTGGTTTAGTGAAGGAGAACCAAGCGATCTCCAACACTGAATCGACATAATACACGTAGAAGCTCCTTCATCAATTACAGTCCGATGAATAGGCCTGTTTTTGACTATCACTGGAATCTGGAAAGCCATTTGATGAGGGAGACGCGGTGTACTATTTTCTAGATCAAAGATTATCAGGTTCGGGTCCTGAATATCAACAGCTCCTATAGCCGACAAGAGTAATTTTCGTTGTGCTGGGCATGATTGCAGCACTTCCAAAGCCGACATTGCTGAGGGTGAAACAGCTAAATCCTCAACAATGTTATAATTCTGAGCTGCTCTCGCATGTGGATTGAAAGTAGACTTTCAAAGTATACCCTTGGCAGGCGGTTTAATTATCAAGTCCGGGTTAGGTTTCTCGATCTGTAGTGGATCAGAACCGGGAGCTGAGGTTGATGGATTAGAATGAGAAGATTCTGCTTCTTTGCCATCAACAGGATTCTTACTACCATAATCTTGCGATCGAGTCGCAATCCGTACATGAGACATCATCAATATGGGTTCTTCACTGGCGCTCGAGGAAGAACCTATCATTTTACTCTCCTGCTTTGGAAATGGATCTTTCAAAACAGCAGGAGTTGGGGAACCCTTAACGATTTTCACAACCTCTGCCCAATGAGGGTAATCTCTTGTGAAATGATCTTCTTCACAAATTAAGCAAGGATAGCGAGGTTTGCGCTTTTCGTCGTTAGATTCCGACTTCTCTTTTTTCTCCTTTGGAGCCTTGTCTGCCTTATCTTTCTTCTTGCCTTTCTTCTTACCACCGTTTTTTGATTTAGCCGTAGATGACTCTACAGCATGAATGTCGGCAGTAATTTCAGGAGAAGATTCTCCTGTCGGGGAGTCCGGTAAGGTTATTATTGGAGAAGAATTCTTTGAGGATTTCTTCTTACTTTTCATATTCACCGTACCAATCATGCCATTGGCAGCATGAGACCCCGAAGGAGCAGCAGCAATTTGATTCAACTTAGGAAGATCTGGGATCTTCTCGTGCAACGTACCCGACTGAGTGTAAACTAAATCAAGGTACTGGGCTTGAGCAATGACTTGCTCCTCAGTAACTACTCCGGCCTTAGCTACATCTTCAGTAATCTTCGGTAATAATGATTTTACAAACCATTCAGCTAAGATTTGGTCCGGGATAAAAACTTTCACTAAACGTCTTCAACGTCTCCATTCATGAATATGATTGGAAATATAAGTGGAGGTCGACTGTTTTAATGAAGTTAATAGCTCCGTGCCATTATCGTATCTGACCGGCAACTGAAAATGAGTTAGGAACGAGGTAGCTAACTGGCTAAAATTGTAAAAAGAGGCCCGTGGTAACTCAATGTACCACTTGGCCGCGAGACCAATGAGCGTACGCTGAAAAAGACGTAAGCGGATCGAATCATCCGAGATAGAATTTGAAGCACACCAGAGGTGGTAAGTCATCATGTGATTGGACGGTTCCTCTCCAGACTTACCTTCGAACTTGGGTATATCACTGGGCAACTTATTTGGCATTGGCGGCCAGAACGGAAGATATTGAATTGGATCGTTCGTTAGGCGCGTCAAGTCTGGTAAATCCAAAGTTGCGATAAACGGTAACTGCCGGTTAGGATCTCTAAAAATCTAGGTCACAAGACCAGTCCCAGGAGGAGGATATCCAGGATAACTAGGAACAGGAATCGCATTAGGGATATTATATCCTCCTGGAAAACCAGGATTAACCGGACCGTACTGGGGTTGTTGAGGTTGTTGATAAGTGTACCCAGGATACGGTTGATACTGGTAAACCGGTTGTTGGACAGCCGGACCGAATTGGTACTGTCCCTGGTACTGTTGGTGGGTAAATTGAGGTTGAGTTGTTACAACAGTACTTAAACCAGGCTGCCCTACAGGCATCTGGACCGTGGTTTGAATCGTAGATCCGGACAACGCTAAAGATGTCTGAGGAGTGGTTGCAGAGACAGTAGAAACCGGAGCTGTTGATACTCCAGAAGTAAGTGCGGTAGATGTTGCGGTAGTTGCAGCAGCCGTTTGAGATGGAGTACTAGGTACAATTGGCAGCTGAGTAACTACCGAAGTTACAGAAGTTTGAACATTTGACTGGACAGGTTGCGGTTGCTGGGGTGGACCAGAAACTACAGGTTGTCCAGTTTGAGGTACCAACTGTATACTTGGCTGCAACACCTGTTGACCTTGTGATGGATCCAACACTATCATTCCGGGGTATTGACCCGTAACAGGTTGAGGATACTGAGATCCATAACCGGATTGAGGATAGGATTGATAACTGAAAGGCATAGTTCCCATACCTTGAACATATGACTAACCTTGAGGTGGTTGATAACTTTGACTCAAGTATTGACCTTGAGGTTGATAACCTTGGGGTAAATACTGATACTAGGGTTGACCTTGACCTTGAGGTTGATACCCTTGAGGTTGATACCCTTGGGGTTGATACCCTTGAGGTAAATATTGATACTAAGGTTGACCCTGGGGTACATATTGAGGCTGGGGTTGACCTTGAGGCATGTATTGTACCACGGGTACATACTGACCTTGAAGCTGCCCCCCAGACACAATTTGTGTACCTTGAGGTTGCCCCCCAGGCGGTAATTGACCACCTTGAGGCTGAGAAACGGGAACTGAACCTGACATCATGTAAATGTCTCCTACACCCAATGGTTTGTTACCATTGTTTCCAGCTAATAACCCATGATCAATGGGTTGAGGAGATGCCCCCGGAAAGGTACCAGAAAGTGATTGATACCCGGTGGGAACAGAAGGACCGCCGTGCAAAAAAGATTCAGGAGATTGAGTAAACACGGACGACTGACCAGACATATTTACAGGAGTATAAATACCTCCAAGTGGAAAAGGAGTACGAGGTGGAGAAAAACCTACCCTTGAGTTGTCTAAATAATTGGTTAACGAAAGGTACCAAGTAGTACTTCTAGGATGACTGTAAAAGATAGATTCACGCTCCCTGAGATCAATAGTAGGTTGATCTTCAAGGGTAGATATGCCTAATTCTTCCTCTGGAGCAAGTTCTTCAATAGCTATCAAACCAGTAGGAAGATTTTCGGTGATGACTCTTTCTACCCTAGGTGAATCTGGTACACTAGAAGTTGGAGTAACAGGTTCAGATATTTCAGGTTCTTCGCCTATATCACTAGTAGATGAAAAACTACCAGCAAGCTCAGAAACTTCAACTGCTTCAGGATTATAACCTGTCTCTAGACTTTGGTAATCTTGATGGACTACCAACGAAGACTCTCCTTCTTCTGGCGAACCTACTCTACTGCCGCTAGGAGGAGTTACAAGGACCTTTAAACCTTCGTAATGACTTGGGACCTCTTGAGGAGATTCACCCCGAAGTCTACGGGATCTTCTCAACAATTCGGCCACAGAAAAAACCTCAGGAGACTTGCCCCGAAGTCTACGGGACTGTCTCGGTAATTCCGCCACAGTTAAAAGCTTTTAACTACTGCACACGCAAACAAAGTAAAATCTCAAAACAAACCACCTAAAGTCTCTAAAGAACCAAACAAGTTTGAATCATACGCCTAAAGAATCTAGGGCGTCAAACCAAGCACAAACAGTAGCCTTCTAGACCGAAAACGCTAGTTGGAGATGAAACCCAACATCGTTGGATTCAGTACAGAAGTGGCGGGTGGAACAGTTACCCCGGCAACCTGCTTAATGAATAGACCGGCAAAAGTTCCTCCACTTTAACCGTCTCGAGTGAAGTGAAACCCCCGGAAAATCCAAGTGAGTCTAGCCGACGTCTATTCCAGGTACAGTGGGATCTTCCCTCCACCGTCACCTCGGTAGAATCCTAAAGATAATGGTCACTAAGGTTACCAACCGCAACAAATGCACCTGGGGGAACAGTCTACACTCCGACAGCACGCAAGGGCAGAGTATCAAGCTCAATCCCCTTGCCGGTTCCTTGACAATAATCCAAGGTTTACCGACAAGTGACCCCTGGCTCCTCGACAATGGTTAATCCGAGGTTTACCGTTTGTAATACGTGCGTGTCTGGCGTCGTTCCCAACGAGGGAGGATTGATCCCCTCACTGGTTCGGACATGAGATCGTGCTTCTCCTTTAAGAGGAGCTTTCCCAGAGTACAAATGAGACAATTGGATTTATTCTATCACAAGATAAGCTACTTGTTTGGTTTTGTTGTCTTGGAGAGTTAATTACTCTCCTACTCCAAGACACCAGCCTGATCTAAATTGGTGTTTCAAAGCCCTAGTAAATAAAAGTTACTACGTTGATTTTACTTTAAGCGTTAATTTTATGGTTTTTCTTAAAGACAAAAGGTGATGGAGATGAAACTGGTGGTGTGTAGACTCGACTCGCAACCACTACAAAGATGCACCTAAGATGATTTACACTACTTTTCCTTTTCAATGAATCTCCTAACTAAGAGAGTTGGAAAATGCAAATTTTATAGAAAACAACTTTCTTAGTAAAGACAATCAAAGAAACAATTCTCTTTATCTTTTCAAAACACACAACTCATGACCACTGATTACTCTACGAAATTTCCTTTTTCTCCCAAAAGTCTACAAATGCTACCAAAGCAAACTTTTTCCAAAAGAATTTTTGTATTTTTTCTATGTTAATAAAGCATATAAAACTATTTTATCAAATCGAATTTAACAAATCTAAGGCAATCAAATCAAATTCATTCAAAAGCAAATCAAAAGCAAATTTACCTAAAAGTAAAAATAACGAGGACAAAAGCCTACAAGGATGATTCCCGGATGTTTTACTTAGTCAAAATGCAACTAAGGATCATTTCATGCAGAATCATAAACTAACCAAAAAACAAAATCGAAATATTTTTGTTCTTTTTTTTTAAGAATGGAATTCAAGGCTTTAACAAACAAACTTTTCGAGATTCGCAAAGAGAAGACACAAAGGTAGGTCTCTCACTAGGGTGACTTCTATGACAGGCCCGACTCCTAAGAGGACTGGACAAAACCAGGGAGATCCAAAGTTTGACAACCTCTAACGCCAAAGTCACTACAGGACCAGTTAAAAATCAAACCCTAAGGCAAAATCTCTATGAATTCCACCAAAAACCCTCGACACTAACGGAACAAGTCCAGGTGAAGATCTCTGACAGTAAACTAATGGATCTGGGCAGTAAAAACAAATTAAAAACAAAATCTAAAGAGCTAAAAAGCAAAAATTGAAATTTTCTCAAATTTGACAGGGGTACGCAGGTGACCTGTTTACACAGGTGCGGGTACGCTCTGTGCACACAGTCGCAGTGCGTACAAGTACGCACTGTGCTGAACTCAAAACCTGCGTACTACTGGCAAAGTTAAGAAAAATGAAAATCTAATATAACTCTAAGCTAACCCACCCAAACACATAGTCAGACAGCCAAAAATCAGAAAACAAGCAATTTTTCTCAGATCAAAATATCAAATCAAAAAGAACTCAAACACATTCATGGAGTCCCCAGCGGAGTCGCCATTTTGTCACGCGGAAAGAGTCATTAGTGCGGACACAACCGACCTTCCTAGAAAGCCTAAGACTCTCTAATGACAAACAAGACAAATAAGAGCAATCCTTCCCTAAATATGCTTTTACAATATGAGAAATCAAGTGTTTAGATCCTACCTGTAATCCAACGCTGTTGTAGTAGTCCAGCTTCGTTGATCCAGATGAGCTCCTCCTTCCCTTCGAAACCTGCATTCACCAACAATCAAACGATTAAATAGCACCTGAATATCACATAAAATAAAACATATTTAACATATAGACCAAGTAGCATATGAAACAACTCATTAATAACAAATTGTTGAGAAGAATGGACTAATTTGTATTAAAAGGTAACAAAAGGAACCATTACAACCTGAGCCTTGGTGTTGTGCAAGCTCCTCCGAGGATCCACAAGAGTTCTCCCTTACTCTGATCAGCTCACCCACCTCCCAATGGAAACAAGTAAAGATGGTAATCTCTCTTCACAAGCTTCTACAAGGAAGTCCTAATTCCAGCAACATCTACCCTTAGGAATGTTCAGCTTTCAACCTCCTCTCCCTTTGGCCCAATGCATGTATTTATAGTGCTCTAGAGGAAGTTATTTAGGTCCACCATCAATGGGATAAGCCCCTCTTTGGATGGGATAGCTCCCCTATTGATGGGATAAGTTCCTCTTAGGTAGGGATACATGAACCATCTGGAGGCGCTTCATACACGTTAAACATACTTCTAGAAGACTCTAGAAATGACCACAAGTAACTTTTTTGGAGTGAAACTTGCGCCTTTTGACCTTTACAGGAGTACGCACCCATCCCTTTACATACAGAGCGTACAAGTACGCAGGTATTGTGAACTTGGGTTGCGTACCCGCAGGTAAGGCTAAGAGAAACTGCGTACCAGAGATAATTGACTTTTAAATGACTTTTCTCTCTTTCTTGAAGTTTGACATGGAAAGCAGAGGTATGAGACTTGCCAAGGAGGATAGTATGACAGTGGATGGAGCCATACTAACTGCAAATAGTCATGGTGACATTTTTTAGTGTAACACTGTCTACTACCGCTATCACCTCTGTGACAGTGGTTTCACGCTGCTCCTTTACTTCTGGCGGAGTTGAAGGCTGGGTCTTCAACTGTAAATCTACAATCTATAGGTTTAGCTCGAGCTGAACCCTAGCCAACTCTATGCGAGCGTCATGCACCCCTGTAGAAAGATTGCGGACACGCACCTCGACTGGTTCTTCCTCAAGAATGGCCAACTCCGGGACCATTCGACATGCCTCCTCCATGACCTGAATGATATGCTTGTTTTGATCGGTTACCTCAGTCACAACGGTTATGGCAGAGTCTCTCTGTAGGGCCATATTTTCATTATTATGGCAGAGTCTCTCTGTAGGGCCCTCATCTCCACGATCACTCCATTCTACAATAGGTGGAGCAACTCGCCAGGGAGCCCTGCCAAGTTCAACCCCACTCCCTTGAGGGCGCTGACAGTCGGCCTGTCAGCTTCACTATCTGTGGTCAGTGCTCCATCTGGCACCACTATCACTTGGGAGACCATCACTTGCAGCATCTCAGCAACTTCTGAAGTACCGATAGCAAGGCTAGCGGACACCGTACTAGCCTGTGATGCGCGGGTCTGCAGCTCCTCTAGAATTGTATAGAGGGCCCCTAATAGTAGCTGTTGCTACTGCTCGAATTTTTGTAGCGCCTCTGCGGTGACATCCCTCACTGTGTCTCCAATGTCATGCAAATTTCCCTCTATGAGGGTGATTCGGTCCATCAACGCCTTACTAGCGTTGGATTTCTTCCTCAACCCCCCTTTCTCTTGTTCCCTTGGATGCTTGATACGGTCCAACATACTTTGTGGGTCCGTGCCATGTTGATATGTTTTCTCGTCCGTTTCTTCCTCTGTGTCGAGCGAAGGTGACCTCGTGCCTTTGTCAAAGTCATGCTTTGTTCCACCTGTCTGTTGGGCGGCATCGCGCTCCGCCTGGGCCTTGTCAGCGGCCTCCTTCTTCCTCTTCTCAGCTAGGTGCGCCATCTTGATCTTGGCCTCCTCCTTTTTGTGCTGTGCGGCGGACTTTCTCGACCCCACCGCCAAGTCTGAGGTAGTGCGCCACTCTGTAGGCCAGTGATCAAGCACTACATCAATCATGTTTTCCATTTCCAAGTAAGGCAAGTCATACCATGTCTGCGCAGGGTCCTTCCGTGCCCTGATCGATACCCAGTGAAAGTCTGCCTTGAAATCTGCATACCCCTGTAGTTTGTTAAACAAAGTAGGCGACAATCATGGTTTATGATTGATAGCCATGCGTATATTCATCTCCATCAAGATCCAAAAGATCTTGATATCTTTGATGCGCTGAGAATCCTTGGTTTCCCACAACGAAGTGTACTTCGTTGCTTTTGGCAGGTCCAGTGCGACCGAGGGGAATTGACTATCTTCCGACAGCTCCCAGGCTACCAGTACAATAGACAGCAAGAGCCACGCATAGTGCAAGGTCTTGTTGAGCTCCTGTGCCTCACGAAAATTCACAAGGAACTCACTGCAGAGATAGTGCGCCCAATTAAATTGGAATCCTTCAGCGCATTAAGCTGCAAGAGCAACGATTGGCGTCGACACTTCATCTGCGTGACACTTCCTCATAACCTTTCCTTCCAAAATTTGTGTGGCCACCTTGATTGTAGGGTTGCAGATACTCGAGATGGCATAGCCTCGCGGCTCCTTCACAAACTTGAATTTCTCCTTCATGGCCTCTGTGAGGGCCTGCTCGCCACCTTTTCCTCCAAACATCATTGCCAGATTTTCCCCTATGTAGGGCAGCTGTGTTATCCTATGGATCAATCTGTCGGTGATGGGTATTAGCTCCTCCAGCCACAGAAACCCATCGTGCACCAAGCATAACAACTGCTTGATGACAAATATTGTAATGGGGGTATGATTGTAGTTCGACACCCATAGCAGGTTGAGCAGATTTGCCTTGTCTACTCCCTTGAGCCACTTCTGCAATTCCAATGCAGTCATCCTGGTGTCAACAATGCGGCGAATTAGTTGCTCGGTCGCCAAGTGCGGGAAATTCTCATGGCCAGCTAATTCCAAATCTTCCAGTTTTAATAAAGGAACCCTCCCCAAGCACAGTCCTCCAAAGACAATCTCATCTAGCAGTAGAGGGGTTTGCAAGGGGACCTTGCTCTCATCAATGTCCTACGGCACCTTGGTCTTTCCCTTGCACGAAGGGACGTACTCGGGCAACTTAGTGAGAGGGTTAGTACCCTGGACTTCAACTTCCTCCACTTCTACCCCCAAGTCCTCATCATCCATCGGGATGTCCTCAATTTCTTCTTCCTTCGGCTCTAGGTTAATGGCTTTACCCTTTTCCTATGCGGTGGGCTTGTCCTTTGGTGGGTTTCTTCTCTGCGACATGCGCACCGGTATCACAGCTTGTTTGCCCCTTTTGTCCTTCACACTCTCCTTGGTTGGGTCCGGCTTCGGTCTAGGTGTCTGTGGTGATTTGGGAACTTCAACTAATACCTCGGCAACATTTGGAGTAGCTCCCTCTGCCTCCCTAACAACTTCCGGCACAACCCCCTCAATTGTCGCTGCTTCAAAGTCCATAGCTTCTACGGGCATCGAAAGGATGCTCTACAATAACTCTTGTGTCTCTTTTGGCAACGTCTCAAATACTGAACTGGCTAGAAAAGCTTCGAAGTTTTCGTGGTTCATGTGCACCTGAGAGCTCAACAACTCAATTCTCAAAAAGCCAAGTGTTTTTATTTGGGCCTCCACCAGTAATTTATAGGGCATTTTGAATTCAAATTCGACCGTTCCCCCATATTCGATTCATTAATGCTGGATTAGCGGCAAATTTCCAAGGATCTTACCCATAAAGTTTGTCTTAAATTTTGGTTGCCCACTCCATTTGGCCACATTTCTACTGTCAAATCATGAACAGTGACTTTAACAGTCACTTTTTGGCCGACCTACGCAATTTATTCCTGGGTAGTGCAGCTCCCTTCATGTTGTCGTGAACCCTGTGACATTTCGTCGTTCTGTACAATCCTCTAATCACGCAGTTCCCCAACCAGGGCAGTGTAGTTTATAGTCCTGTGCCTCCTTTCAACTTCTTGGAGTGCTAAGACTATGCTACCCTCATATAGTCACCCGGTCGGATCATCGGTGTATGGCTTCAATCAGCTACCATTCACCTTCCCTAGGAAGGGATCTCCATTCAATTTAACTAACTGAACTGCTCCACCGTCGATAATCTCCTTAATGACATAGGGCCCTAACCAGTGCATTCTAATTTTCCCTAGAAATTTATCAAACTTGGTGTCATATAACAAAACCAGATCATTTACCTTAAAGGTGCGTAGCTTAATGTGCCAATCATGCCATGCTTTTTCGTGCTACTTTTGGACCTTTTGGTGAAATCTAGCTAGAAATCTCTCTTCCTCAAGCTTAGCAAGCTGCGCGAGCCTCTCTTCCAGGCCTCCGAGATCCATCATACCCGTGAGTGCTGCTATGCACAGATTAGACATAATGTATTCCGTGAGCATCACTGCTTCAACACCATATATCAGCCTAAAGGGTGTCTGTCCAGTCAACTTTTTGCATATCATCCGATAGGTATGCATAGGTCCCAATCACTTCGTTGAGCATTGCAAACCTTGGTCAGTGTGTTTTCCAACACCTTATTGAATGCTTCCACCATCCCATTAGCCTGTGGGTGATGAGGCATGCTTTTTTGGTGATATACCTGAAATTCCTTCGTCAACACACTAATTGTTTCCTTCAGAAAGTGCGTACCGCAATCACTCATCAAAATCTTTGGACACCCAAATCACGTCAGTACATACTCAAAGAGAAACTTTGCAACAGTCACACCTGTGTAGTCCTTCACAAGCTGTGGCTCAGCCCAACGAGTCAAATACTCAGTCGTCGTGATAATGTATTGTGCTCTCGTCTTCTTCCCTTGGGGCTGAATGGGTCCCACAAAATCTATCGCCCATTTCTCAAAGGGTTGTAACGTCATCTATGGGTTCAGAGGTAGCTCATCCCTCCGTGATGGCCTGCCAGTCCTTTGACACACATCACACACCTTATAGTAAGCTTTTGAATCCTAATGGAGGGTTGGCCACCACAACCTTACAAGTAGAATCTTCTCTGTGGTTTCTCTTCTTGCATAATGGCCTCCCCCGACGCCTCCATGAGCGCCCGCGAGGATATTGCTCCTTTCAAAATCTGATACATATCATCGTAATACTTCATTAGACCCCATTTTGTACCGATGCCCGTCAATGACAGAAAAGTCTGCTGCGCGCACCACTAACTCCTTTTTCTACTGGATGGTGTAACCTTCCGGGGTGGTTCTTATTGTTAGGAAGTGTATGATGTCTTCAAAGTGACCATCCACGACACGCACTACAAATAGTTGCGCATTAGGCAATCCATCCTCCAAATTAGTGGGCTCTTCCCCCGATTTGATGCGTGATAGATGGTCTGGTTTTGCGTTAAGTCGTCTAGGATTCACAATAACCTCAAAATCATACTCCTCGAACAATAACAACCACCTACAGATTCTCCCCCCAACACAAGTTTATTGACTAGGTATTTCAACACGGAATGATCCATATACATCTTAAAATGCCCACCCTAAAAATAGTGCCTAAACTTCTGGAGCGCGTATACCATGGCTAATCCTTCGCACTCGGTGGTGGAATAGTTCTTCTTATCCTTGGATAACCTCTTGCTTGCGAATGTTATGGGATGGTCCAATTCTCCTCCTCCAGCCTATGTCAGTACTGCTCCTAGTGCTATACACGGCGTGTCTACATGTACATGAAACTCCTTCTTCCAATCTAGGAAGACTAAAATCGGCGCGGTGACCATTTTTCATTTCAATACATCCAAGCTCTTTTGACAGTCCTCGTTCCAACAGAACGTGACATCATTTTTCAACAACTTCTCCATAGGTGCGGTGATCTAGGCATAACCCTTGATAAAATTCCTGTAATACCCAGTATGTCCTAGGGTTGTGTGCAACTATTTTACACTCCTCAGTGCCTCCAAGTTAAGTATCACTATGATCTTCGCGGGATCTACCATCAGTCCTTGTCTACAAACCACATGACCCAGCAGAGTCCCAAAAGGAACACAAAACAGGCATTTCTTCAAATTGAGCGCAATCTGGTACCTTCGACAAGTATCTAGCATCAAGCGCAAAATTACGACATGGCGTTTTACCAACCCAAACACAGTCGAGTGATCAAACTACACCTCCAGAAACTTATGAATGAATTCTTTGAATGCAACAATGACTACGCGCGAAAAAATTGCAGGTGCATTCTTCAATCCGAAAAGCATCACAGTGTATTGAAAACATCCCACTCAGTCGCAAAGGTCGTCTTGCTTCTATCCTCATGCATGATTTTAATCTGATGGTACCCAGATAACCCATCAATGAAGGAGTACACTTCTTGGCCACCTACATTATCCAATACCTCATCAGTGAACAGAGTGGGGAAAGGATCATGTACGCAAGTGTCATTCAACTTCCTGAGATCAATGCATATTCTTATTTCATCCTTCTGCTTCTTTTCCTATACCACCATTGGGCTTACCCAATTAGATTCTTCTACGGGCTCAATGATGCCTGCCGCGAGCATCTTGTCTAGCTCTAAGCAAACCTTCTCTTTATACTTCGGATTGAGATGGTAAGGTCTTTGCTTAACCGGATTTGCATTGGGTTTTAACGTGATCTTCATAATGCCCAGGTCTCCTATTATCCTCTTTAGCTTTGTAAACTTGGTAGGGAACAAATCCTTGTATTTGCAGAGCAATTTGGCGACCTTATCTACCATCGCGTCATCTTAGTAATCTCCAATATTTGCGAATTTGGGCTTCGCCTCTGTACCAATATTTACCAGTTTCGGTTTTAGTGGCGCAGTTATATCAGGATCCTCAATCTGTGGACCCTTGACCTCACGGTGACCCTCAGTTTTAGGGATATTAATCTTTTGCGGATCCTCGTCTTCTTCTTCAATAGTCACGTTATAGCATTCTAGTGTGTGTCTCAGCTGAGTAGTCCAATCAGGTTGGATCAGATCCAAAGGATCCTGCGGTATCCTAAAGATTGCTGCTTTAACTTCTTGAAGCGCTTCGTCAATACAGTCAAACCCGTCTTCGAAGTTGAACCTCATTATGAATCCTTCGCGCAGAATATCCCATTCACCTGTACCATGATGGAGCTTTCTTTCCAAGTACCAGCTCATTGGGATGACATCCAGGGTGTGACAAAACAAGTGCACCCATTCAGGTTGGAGCTTCGCTCCATAAGCCTTAGCCCATTTGGCCAAGTGTGCACGCAGATCATCCTTCCCATCATATTTCTCTGTCATTTGTACCTTAGGCTTCCTAAAGTGTGTTCTCATCATCCTCCTACACTCGCGTCAATCATCAAAGTTACCCTTGTGCAGACCCCACCATCTTGCGAACGTAGCGAGCAGTGCCTAATCCAAAGCCTAGAAGCGTTGCTTTTCTGGTACCTCCCTCTCAAATGCATTCAAAAATACATCTACATCATTCAGGCCATCGTAAGTGGGTAGATCTCTTACCTCTGACGATACACAACACAGTGATCGAGTCATCATGTTACAACTCAACGTGGTTACTTCATGTAGCCAATTCTACTAGCAGTCTAATTCTTCATCAGAGTCTGAGGTGCATGAACTTTTGCGATCCCATGTAGTTCATCCGTCCACTATCAGATTCACCCAATCTTAGTCTTGTGCTATTATCTTATATATGTAGTCCAAATTGTCACCGCTTTCATAATCGCGTACTGGTTCAGTATAGCAAGATCCTTTAGCAGGATCTAGGGGTACTATTACACGAAGCGACTTCTTTTCAAATATCATCTTTTGCTTCTTTAGGTTGATTACCCCATTCATGTTAGTAGCCTAATCAATGCCAAGGAGCGTAGGGTAGGGGTTGTTGTCATCCACAATTTCTATCACCTCGAAAGTAGCCAATGCGTTCGCGCCTTCATTGTCTACAACTACTCCTTGCAACCGTCCCATGGGGATGATATTCTTTTGATTTTCCATCCTTAACTGAATCGGAGACCACTGTAGTGCAGGTCTCCCCATCCGCTCCCAAGTCTGATTTGGTAAAACGTTCGTGTCTAACCCCAGATCCAAAATAACCTGATCCATTTCATATTCTTCTATATGCGCGGTCAGTCTCATCTCATGCCCTATTCTTTCTTTATGCTTACCAATATTTCATACCATGCGTGGTTCACCTGGAGTGTTTCTGGCGCATCTATTTATAAGTTCTTGCAACCCTTTCATAGCCTTGCTATAACACAGTAGCTTCATGCAAGTTTCTAGAAAGGTCGTAAGCATAGAAGGGTCCATTTCTTGATCAAGCTTATCCCTGCTCCCTAAGGTATAGGCCTCAGTGAAGCTCTTCTTTGCTTCCATGAACGTTTCATGTGCATGCTCCAAATCAAATTCAGCCTCCTTCATCGAGCTTTGCGAACCCATGCACTGTCTTTGGGCTGTTTCCCCTTATCATCGCCCGTTGCAATTCCACTTTGGAGCACTATATTCACATTCAGATTCTCCTCGTAAGGCTCAGACCTCGTCATCTGCAGGTTCTAAGTCAGCTGAGGTGGTAGCACCCCTTTGTCGCATATCCTTGCTACCAGTGTAGGACAGTGCTCCATTTCATGATCAAACTAAGTACAATATTTACACGACGGACGTGTCGGGTTAATATGTTCATGGGCATAGTGCCTTGGTCCTCCACAATTGTAACAGATTAGCTGTCTCCGACCTCTGCCATGTCCTCCTATGCCTTGGCCTCGTTGACGCCCCTGAAAGCCTATTCATGCCATCCCAGCGCTTTGGTCAGGAGGCCAAGTTTTTGCCTGAACTCTATAGGTGGATGTTCTATCCATCATAAATTCATAACTTCGGCAGTTATGCTCATCATGCCCTACCGACCTGCAGAAGTTGCAGAATAGTTGTTGCGGTGTTTGCACAAACTTCTGCAACAAATGACGGTTATTAGTCGTATGTTTCCATGCTAACTGACATATAGTGCACCACAACGCAGGCCCCGCGCTCAATCTTGCTTGGGCCTCCGACCTCAAAGGCATCGGTCCTCCTCCAACAATATAGTTTTCAAAGACTGGGTAGTGGTTTTTGTCATGCCCCTAACCCTTACATTTCAGGCACCATATCTCTTCGTGCACCTCTAGTCGAACTGTTCTGTCCTACTTCAAACTTTGCATTTCAAGGAAAATATTTTTCAACTGCGCATGGATTTGCTGAACCCCTAAATTCGGATCTTGCATCATTGTTTCATGTAGTCTTATGGAAATCTCCAAGGCCTCTGCCTGAGTCGTAATCTTTTGTTGTGACAACACAACCCTTAGGTGAGGCAGGAGTGAAGCCACGAACCACTCGCGGTGTTTTCCATTTGTTAAGTTCATATTAGCTTTGCAAATTTTACACTTTAATCTCTGATCCAATTCCCAAGGTGTCTCGCCTGGTTTCATCGTAATTTCCTTGCACCCCACAATCGACTGTGCCTCAGATTTGGGCCTACTGAACTCTTTATTCAGCATGGTCTGGATCTCTGTCAACCCAGTGTTTGGGTTATCATTAGAGTACTTGATGTGCCAAGTTAGCGCGCAATCCTGCAAAGTGCTAACCAATGTTGCCTTCTTCATGTGATCATTTGTGACGCCTTGAGCTTCCCATACATCTTTCACGACGAACCAAAACTAGTTCGGGTCCTCATTTCCTAAGCCTTTAAACAAAGGAAACTTCACTGAATTTGCCATGTTGAACTGCGGTGGAGGTGGTGGTGGTATGGGTGAAGTCGTAGGTGACGGTGGTGAAGTTGGAGGTGGAAATCGCGGGAATCCCTGTCTTATTAACTGAACTGCACTTCACGGAGAAGCCTGAGCTACTCCCTCTTCGTCACCCAATGGAGGTGAAATCAATGGATTATATTCAGGACCCTTTCTTCCTTCATTCTTGTAAGCCTTTCCACTTCACGTAGCTCCGAAAATCATCGTAGTTGCATAACCCATTTTTCTCACAATAACATCTTAATCCAGGTATTTAAAGACTTCAAGTACTTACCTCATGGACCTTTGAAAAAGCGCCGCTCTGCCTTGTTGTAACTAACTGAGGTATCGACCGCGAATTCAGTCACGAACGAATCCTCCTATGATGCGATCAAGCCAATGATCGACAGTGTGGGCGATATTATCCTTAGAGGCTTCTAGTCTCTATACTAACTCCGGGGTCCAGACAATAGGACCGTCAAGTCTCCACCTTCCTAGGCTATCTTCTAGCTTCGCGATCTACTCGTATAACTCAACTGGAAAGGAATAGAAAAAAATCTTGTGGATTTTTGTATACAAGTACCTGTCTAGCCACTTTTCCTTTGCCAGCCGTGGATTTTTGTTCTCCTATGCCGCGAATTCGTGGATCTTCCTATCCAACCATTCTTCAATCTCTTTTTTAGTTGGATTCCAGTGACATGACATCACATATCTCTCTTGCATATTCTGATCCCAACAATGGAACCATTTGTTGGATTTGTGGGACTTGACCCAAGTTTAACGTTAGTTAGCCAAACAAATCCCTATACTATTGGCCCTTTTGGCATCAGCTCGTGGAGCGCGGACCAAAGTCTCACCTGAAGTAGTATGGAGGGATGCTGGAACCAAGTTTCTGCACCTTGATATGGTCGTGATATCGGTTTATACCCTTTGTTCTTACTTTCGTGCAGGTCGCTAAGATTTAGGGCTTTGTTAGTCTACCCCTTTATTTCATCCTTCAGTACCTCTGCGAAGGTGTACGATTGACCTTCGTGCAACCTTAACCCACGATCTCGGTACTTTCATGCTACTATGACATCGTCTTGTATAGGTTCCCAAGTTATCTTAAGAGTTTTACTTATCTTACTAAACTATCACAGTTAGTGCCGCGTAAACTAATATTCTTACTTGCATTCAATTAACCAATATAATCACATATATTCGCGCATCACATAAACATTGTAAATTAAACCCAAAACACAATATAACCAGATGCAGTAACAGGAAATAAATACACAGAATTCGCAAAATACTTCGTTTTATTGATATCCTCAGTTTAATACAGACTCTATCTACCCTGCACACATAGTTGCAGGGGTCCACGCACTCAGCTGCAGACTTCCACTGTAGGCCTCTGCACACTCAACTACAGAACCTCTATCTACACTAAGACCTGAAACACTTAGAATTCGCTACAAGGACTCCAAAACTTGTCTCCTGACTTCTTAACTAACTAGAGCGAGCTTACTTAGCTCATTTTTATACAATCCCATGGTTCGCAGACCATGGGTGGATTTTTACAGCCGACTTTACACTTTACAAAATAAGGGCAGACAACCCTCTATGACCCTTGACACCTTCGCGCTCCATGACCACAAAATGCAGAGACTTTACAACTTTATTACAAAATTTGTTCCAAAGCATGGGCTTTTAGCTCCAAAACTGTCCTTGGGGGAACCCGTTCCCAACACCTACCCATCTTTGTCTGGAATGGACAAATTACATTAATAATTTGAAATCTTCGGGGATCATTCTTTCTAATGCTGAAGACAAACTTGTTTGGGCCAGTGGAACTCAATTAGACAAGATCATTGTAAAAGAAGCCTACAGCCTCATCACTTTGCCTCCTTGCCCAAATTTGATTCACCCTTGGCTCGTTAGGGTCTGGAAATGGAATTTCCCCCTCAAGCTGAAATGTTTTTTTGGTTGGTAGTTCACAACTATATGCTTACTTTGGAAAATCTCGTCAAGAAGGGTTTCCGGGGTCCGAGACAGTGCTACCTTTGCAACTCACATGTAGAGGACATTAACCACCTTTTCATCCACTGTTCATTTGCTTCTTCAGTTTGGATCGAGATTCTACACTCGTTAGAAGATCCACCTCCTTGGGAACACTCTGACATAGTCTCTTGTCTCCAGAGTTGGACAGTGGGCTCATTTTCCCACAAAACACTGGTCTTCTTCATCATCTGGGGCATTTGGCGGTCTTGGAACACTCTTACCTTCGAGAATGAGTAGCCTAATATCTAGCTTACCTGCTGCAAGATTATTAACTACCACCATGAGTTTTGTGCTTCCCCATCTCACAACACCCCGCTTATCCCTCCACCTTGTAACATTTGGGAGTCTTTCTCGGTTGGCTTCTTTGATGGGGCCTCTTCCTTCAACATGTGCAGATGCGGAATGGCTATATACATCAATTTTGAACACTCATACCGATTTCACTAGCATGGTGGGTCTGGTACCAATACACGAGCTAAGCTCCTTGCTCTATGTGGCATTCAACACTGTGGTAACTGGTTCAAACTTCGAGAGATCACTATGTTTGGCAATTCCAAATCTGTCACTGATTGGGCTAATGGAATTGTCTTGCTGCCAACATTAAAGCATTGATACTAGGTTTTAGTTCAATCTCCATTGCCCACATCTACCGACAGCAAAATGGGATTGCTAATCAACTTTATAAGACTGATTGTTTATCAGATCCCAATAGAATATTCTACCAATCTTTCATAAATAACTGTTTGCAATAGTTGGGACATATCACCATCTATTCTGCTCCTCAAATTATCTAGAAGACTCTTCGGCTTCATTAGAACATAGACACTGTTTTCGTTGTTAAGGATGCAAACTTTCACCAAGACAGGGCCCAAATCTACCATCTTCCTACAAGAGGGTGGTGTATTGACTCAAACAATACCCCACAGTTCTGGAACACCAAGGAACAACAAATAATTCTACAAAAAGATACAAAACCTTCAGTTCATGGGCAAAGAGGTCCCTGGTTTAGTTACAAACTGAAACATAAAACTTCAAATCATGGGACAGTCTATATTATGAATCTCCCTTCAAGAGGAAGTATCTAAGCACTGCAAATTTATTTATTGATTCCTTTAGTGCATCTTTTAAAAATTGTATGCCACAATGGATTAATCCTGGATCCTCTTGATCCAATGACAATGATCCAACAACAATGTATTTCTTTTACCTCTAGTAATAGAAAAGTTTTTCTGTTTGAAAAAAAGTATTGCCTCAGTACGGGGATAAAGAAATTGCTTGAGTGCAATGCTTCAACTTTTTAGGTCTTAAACTCGGTGAATCAGAGCCTTCCTTCGTAGTTCTTTTTCTCCTCAAATGATACTGATTTCCATTTTTTTTGGAACTTGTATTACCTGAATATGGGGTAAATATATTGCTTCAGTGTCAGGTTTCAGATTTTTATATATTAAACTCGGTGAATTGGAGGCTTCTTTAGTACTTGTTTTTCTCGTCAAATGATACTGATTTCCGTCTTGTGTATTAAACTCGGTGAATCGGAGCCTCATTTTGTACTTCTTTTTCTCCTCAAATGATACTGATTTCCGTCTTTTTTTGGAACTTGTATTTCCTGAGTATGGGGATAAAGATATTGCTTCAGTGCCAGGTTTGAACTTTTTATACCTTAAACTCGGTGAATCGGAGCCTTCTTTAGTACTTCTTTTTCTCCTCAAATGATACAGATTTTCGTCTTTTCTGGAACTTGTATTGCCTGAGTTCGGGGATAAAGAAATTGCTCGAGGATAAAGAAATTGCTTCAGTGCAATGCTTCAACTTTTTATGTCTTAAACTCGGTGAATCGGAGCCGCCTTTAGTGCTTTTTTTCTCCTCAAATGATACTTATTTCTGTCTTTTCTGGAATTTTTATTGCCTGAGTATGGGGATAAAGATATCGCTTCAGTGCCAGGTTTGAACTTTTTATGTATTGAACTCGGTGAATCGGAGCCTTCTTTAGTACTTCTTGGCACTTTTTATGTATTGAACTCGGTGAATCGGAGCCTTCTTTAGTACTTCTTTTTCTCCTCCAATGATACTGATTTTCGTCTTTTCTGGAACTTGTATTGCCTGAGTAGAGGGATAAAGATATTGCTTCAGTGACAGGTTTCAACTTTTTATGTATTAAGTTCGGTGAATCAGAGCCTTCTTTAGTACTTCTTTTTCTCCTCAAATGATATCTTTTCTCAACATATGTCATGGAGTCCATTTTCTCTTCCACTGTCATAATCTTTTCTACATCGGCTTGAGCTTCCTTGTCATTATTCTCTGGTATAACTCCAGGTTTGGAACTTGTATTGCCTGAGCATGGCAGTAAAGATATTGCTTCAGTCTCAGCTTTCAAGTTTTTATGTATTAAACTCGGTGAATTGGAGCCCTCTTTAGTACTTCTTTCAAGTTTTTATGTATTAAACTCGGTGAATCGGAGCCCTATTTAGTACTTCCTTTTCTCCTGAAAGGATACTTCCTCTGAACATATGTCCTGGAGTCCATTTTCTCTTCCATTGCCATAATCTTTTCTGCAACAGCTGGAGCTTCCTTACCATTATCCTCTGGTATAACTCCAGCCTTGGAACTTGTATAGCCTGAGTATGGGGATAAAGCTATTGCTTCAGTGCCGAGCTTTAGGTTTTCCTTAGCTGAATCAGAGCCGTCTTTTGCATTTCTTTTTCTCCTCCCTGTAAGATATTTCCTGTCAACATGTAAGAATGTCCCACAGTGCAAGTTTTCAGCTTCCACTAGGTTTAAAAATGATTGAAGTGCAGGGTGAATTTCAATATTACTTTCTGAGTTCAGCAAGCTTAAGCTTATGTTTTCTGTGCTAACATATTTCTTCTTCTTTGCATATGGACAAGCTAACCATAAAACTCAAATTTTATAGGTACACCGTTGTTCACTATCTACTCTACAATAGTGTGTCTAGATAAGATAATGTGCTTAACAACAGCATCGAAAAATTTATTATCACAGTTGTTATCACAAAATCATGTACTAAGGGCTGCTACTTAGCAAGATCTCATGCAACTATTTCAAACCAGGCTTTAGACTAAGGTTAGCCTCCTTAGTCAGAGAGGGCTCTCTCACAGATTTTTGATAAGAATTATTAACAAGAAAAGATGGCTAACTCTTCAAACAGTTTATGAAAACAAGCTGGTTGGAACAACAAAATAACATCTCTTCCATTGGGCTCATGGAGGCAAACACTTCTGCAGTAAACTATTAACTACTTAATCATGGAAGCCAAGGCATATAATGTTTAACACTCAGAACATTTCTCAAAAGGAACCTCAACTCATAAATATACACAGGAAGTCTGAGCACTAGGTGAATTCAGAGTGATTGCATATTTAGTGAGCTGTAAAACATAAAAGGATAAAGACAAAGTCACACATATCCTAAGCACTTGAACACATGATGAATCTTGGGAAGAAAAAGTCATCTTTATATTACTGTCACAAGTCTTTTACATAAGCTGATAAAAACTCTGTTTTTTCATAAATCTCCAACCCTTATTACATCCTAATCTAATCCATTTATAGGAATACATTCTTCCCTCTCTAGAGCGAGCTCAAAGGCTCTATTAACTACTCCTATATGCTATTTAACTAATTCATTAATTACAAAAGTGCTGAGCTGTAATTACACAAAATCCTAATCAAACTAAAACACTAATTTCATTCTCCTCGTAACATGATTCTTCTTGGATCCTTGACAGCTGTCCTCCTTCAGTTAGGCTGAGATGGCTGAGCTAAAGATGCAATAAACCAGCTAACCTTGGATGCTTGAAAGCGCCGATGGCTCATTAATTGACCAAAAGATGTGCTCTGTTTTTACGGTCTCTGTCTCCCAACATTCTCCGAAAATGTAGCAGCATGTTCCCAAATCTTTAATAACTCAAAGTATTGAACGCTGCTACCAAATACCATGTCTCCAGATGAGCTGTAGGCTGTATTGATGTACAGGTGTCTCTCTTCTAATATTCCCGGTCAAACTGTTTATTCTGCATTGAAAACATCACCTACAGCAGTTTCGTAGCTGTGTGATTTTTAAAAAACACAGTCTTCCTCTAAACTCCTCACAAAATTGAATAGTTGCCGTTGCCATTCTTCAGTTTCACCTCAAAATCTGAAAGAAGAAATGTATGCCAATCATTGGCCATGAAAACAAAACCCTCCCCATAAGGTCCACTAAAGTGTTCACTGCTTGAGAGATTAAGAATCCTTGGAGTTTCAATAGCTGCCTGACATAAGAGGTTAAAACAAAGTTCATTGTCATCCTTCAATTTCTGCTGTAATAACAAATAGCTCTGCATTTCTTGTTGTAACCTTTGCTTGTGTACTGATCGGTTTACCATTACCGCAGGTAGTGACAATTTTACCAGAATCTAGTGGACCAACAGGAAATTCATTAGTAGAAGCAGAACCTTCTAACATTGCACCCTGTGTATTTTCCAGACATCCATTCTGCTCATTTTGACATGTATCACTGTGTTCTTTTAAGTGCTGGTGTTCAAATGACCTTAATTCTGATGTGGAATTTGCAAGACCCTCCACCATGCCATCCTCAATAGGGAATTCCTCTGCATCTTTAGTTGATTCACATGACATTACATCATTATCTGTTGCTAATGCCAAATTAAATTGGGAGTCAACAAAGTCTTTATTATTACCACATGTATATATCTTTTGTTCTAGTTCAAGAAACCAGCACCATCATGGCGCACCACCTCCATAAAGAAAGTGACTCCCAAGAGACTCTGCTTTCACAAGCTTTCAAGATACTAGCCTATCATTTGTTGATTATAAATCTGCTTCTCTCAAACTTGAAGACCTGAGTTATTTAATGAACAGTAGTAAAGTGGGAATGCCGTTTTCAATTAAACTTTCTATAGACAACCATTAGCATAGGATCTAAACTCCTCTGTCAATTCTTTTGTTTCAAATGTCTTGAAGGAAACTGTAGCATTCATTTTACCAATAACCGATGGAACCCTGGACAATGGTAGATGATCCAGGGTTAATATGTTTTGATATCTTCAA
This sequence comes from Pinus tabuliformis, assembly GCA_031772625.1. Classification (NCBI taxonomy): domain Eukaryota; kingdom Viridiplantae; phylum Streptophyta; class Pinopsida; order Pinales; family Pinaceae; genus Pinus; species Pinus tabuliformis. Next base: position 840,101,632 of record CM062817.1, on the reverse strand, counting down.
TAATCAGCTCAACGCTCGAAGAGCAAAAAATTAATGGAAAGCAGGTAAAACCTTAATGCCACTCTTTTCTCCTCAAGCTATCCTTTGTAAAAAGCCTGTTAAAGGTCTTCCTCTAACACCAACAACAACAATGTCTGCCTCTAGTTACCGCCATCCTTCCATTTGTTTTTATTCAATGCACACTCATCTTTTAACGGCACCAGTTAACATAATTATAGCCCTTGCTTTGAAACTGTGTTAGGCCTTGACTGCATCGAACTATATGAATCATGTTTATAAGTTGTAGGCATAGGTAAAGTAATTAGTGCATTTGAATGGAACATCTCTTTGGCACTATTTTCAGATGAGGAGTCCAAAATGTGATTATTTTCATGTTTGGCAGACAGATTAGGGATGTATGCACTTGCTGCACGGTCTGTCATTTGTGAGATTCCCTTCTGTCTACTTCTGTTCCCTCGTGACTTCTGCCCCAGTGGAGGAAACCTCTCAAACTCTGTTTCCTGGATGAAATTATCTGCAATATTCCTAGGCTGACTGTGCAAATCAGAGCGCTGCAATCTCTGCCTTTCTGGATTAATCCCATTGCTTAACATGTTTTCAGGGACCATAGTCTCTACCACTCTTTTGTTATGCTTCCCTGCCAATTATCGGTTTCACCCACATCGGAAAGAAATCTCCACCGGCCATGATATGAAAGCGGTGCTCTCATATAAACCCGCGTATTAACACATATCTGAACGAAGCACTAAAATATCCACATTACACTTGTTTATACTCTCGATAACCATCTGGGGAAGCCCGCGAAGTGAATGCCCTGTCCATCTTGGAATTCATAAGATTGTTGTTGGAATGTTAGAATAAGAAGATTCATCAAAGACTGTGTCTGATACACGGCAGACAGCTTCTTTGAAATCATTTACAATAAACCTCTGTGCGTTTGCAGTAGAACAAATGATAACCACAGCACCAAGCATACCAGTCCCCATATATCAAGGATCGACCTTGTCCACATAGATCACACACTATACCAGAATCTCACAGCCGAGGTTTGAAATTTGCTAGTTCAATTAAAGCTTCAAAACGTGATCGGTCAACACATCATCATTATAAGGAGCCTCTGGCGTTGTGATTCTGGTGATTTCACTACTGCAGGTGGCCATCAGAAGTGCCACATCTCTATCCCGGTGTCACTAATAATGGCGGCCTTATGGCAATCAAATCCTTATAAAGACCACTTGAAACATGGCATTTAATCGTTACATTCCGTAAGAGAAAATTCTAATGCTGATATTGTCAAACAGTTTACGTGCATTCTCCATGCTTGAACAAAGATGCCGAAATCTCTTCCCAGATTACCTTTTCCTTCTCTGTTTTAAACCTATTTTCCATATTCCCACGGATTTCAATCAACTTCAGAGTCTCATGTTGTTTGTATTTGCCACACTTCTTAGTTGGAGATATAACTGACAAGTCTACCTTCAATGTTTCAGTGGGAACCTGAGAAACTTCAACAGCAGATTTCGCACTTGAAACTTTTGATGTGTCAGACAATGTTATAGAAGGCACTGACGGAGATAAATGATCGATTATTTGTTGGCTATTAGAATTTTGTTTAGAAGTTGTTGATGCTTCCATTGATGATTTTTTCACACCTTGCAAAGATGTAATTTTTGGCACACTATCATCAAAGCTCCCAAGAACTTTGTGGTCTTTTCTGGATCTTTCTAATTTTAACTCTTTAGTACAGACGCCAGAAATGTTTTCCATAGCCATTACAATAACTTCTGACCGTTTGCTACTGTACTTCCTTCACTGCTCCATAGGATGAGAAGCATTATTCAACTTCACACAGATGATTTGTATCTTGTATGCGCATCATTATAAACCAAGACACAGAAAATAAGTACATTGAGGTTAATATTCTTTGTCCATGATGGTTCCATAGGTACAAAATTATGCCTCTGCATGCTGGGGTGAGTTTAAGTGTCTTTGTATGATATGAAGAACCAACAGATCCATTAGCATCATTGTAATAGCTGTCCACATATCTGTTAAACAAAGATTGCTGCCCAAATGGATGTATGATAGGCATTGGTCATGCATCCATCAATGAACCCATTATTGCACCCTTTCTAAGAAACTCACACTGACCAAACTTAATGACAAGCATTGATGATGACTTCTTGAGAACATGCCACCTGTAAAATGTATCCGCCCCAGAGCTATTTTGCATGACAGCTACTATGGATTCGAACAAATCCCCCATTTCGTAGCATGCTACGAAATCACTAAAACAGGCTGCGCTGCGAAACTGCTAAAGGATTCATGCGCTGCGAAAACACTTGGTCTTTAAGCTAATCTGAGCAAATTTTTGGAAACAGAATTTTCAATGATAACAGTGGCTCCACTTGGGATAGTGTGCCCTTGTGGTGCACTAAGAACCTGCAGTTCCAGTGCCTTATAAAACTTATTTGACAAACAGAAATTTGCTTGACCAGCATGACTGTAGGAGAAAGAAAGCTACATCTACTGAAAAAAGAAATGCTCAGTTAACCTTGAGCTTATTTGCATTTACCTCTACCTACCTACCCTAACCATTTCAACTTCTTTCTGTTCAATCAATATGAAATTTCCAATGTAACCAATCCTCTATTTTATCTGCTATTTGATTTCTTTGACTGCATCGGAATTCAGAGCCAATATGATGGGGTGATGACCGCTGCCACTGAAACTGCCTCTGATCTTTATAGGAAAACTGAAACACTGGAGAGTAAAACTCTTCCATGTAATCAGCTATAGGATCCCAGAACACATAATCAGCTTGACTTTTCTTGTAACTTTCCGGCTGTGCAAACTGATCTTCAACAACAGTGTTCAGTTCCTCAATTGTGAAAGAGAAAGGGACCAGCATTCTCTCCTTGCGTTCTGCCATAGAAAGCTTCTGAAAATAATGATCATGATTATGGAAACTATATGCCTGTATTTGACCTTCTAAACCTTCAATTTCTTTCTCAATGTCCTCAGCAAATTCATCCAAAAAGCTCATCTTATCCTCTGCCTTGCAGTCAAAGGATTTTAGATATGAGGACAAGGACAAAGAAAAATATTCATTTGTTTCTTCTTTGCTATAATCATTATTCCATTGCTTAAAATCTTCAACTGAGGGAGAGTCTTCCACCAACTCTGACCTATCTATCCATTCCTCCAAAAACATGAGCCAAAGGTCTTGAAATGACTTAATGGATTTGGCAGGAAAGCATTCAACCCACTATTTGCATTTCCCTTGAAGTGAATCATAGAATAACCTTATGCAAACATCCTCATGTTTAACTCTAAGAAGCTCTAAAAATTCACAAAAATCTGATATATGCTTCAAGGTTAAACTCAAATCTTCTCCGTTGAATTTCGGACCATTCCTTAGAAAATATGCATCCTTGGGAAAATGATTTGGGAAACCATGAATTCCTGAGAAATCTATGCATGCATACCTGGAACTAAGAATGGCAGCTTCTGGGTCCTTCATAACTCCAGTGGAATCACCATGAATGTATGAACTTTGAATTCTTCAACAATGGAGTCGCCAAGGTAGGTTTGCAGCCTCGAAAACCACTTTGAACTCCTGCTACCTTCAGAAATTCAATCTTAAAACTTCGGGAATGAGTAATCATCAGGCTCCCGGCAGACGCACCAAAATGTTATCACAGAATCATGTACTAAGGGCTGCTACTTAGCAAGATCTCATGCAACTATTTCAAACCAGGCTTTAGACTAAGGTTAGCCTCCTTAGTCAGAGAGGGCTCTCTCACAGATTTTTGATAAGAATTATTAACAAGAAAAGATGGCTAACTCTTCAAACAGTTTATGAAAACAAGCTGGTTGGAACAACAAAATAACATCTCTTCCATTGGGCTCATGGAGTCAAACACTTCTGCAGTAAACTATTAACTACTTAATCATGGAAGCCAAGGCATATAATGTTTAACACTCAGAACATTTCTCAAAAGGAACCTCAACTCATAAATATACACAGGAAGTCTGAGCACTAGGTGAATTCAGAGTGATTGCATATTTAGTGAGCTGTAAAACATAAAAGGATAAAGACAAAGTCACACATATCCTGAGCACTTGAACACATGATGAATCTTGGGAAGAAAAAGTCATCTTTATATTACTGTCACAAGTCTTTTACATAAGCTGATAAAAACTCTGTTTTTTCATAAATCTCCAACCCTTATTACATCCTAATCTAATCCATTTATAGGAATACATTCTTCCCTCTCTAGAGCGAGCTCAAAGGCTCTATTAACTACTCCTATATGCTATTTAACTAATTCATTAATTACAAAAGTGCTGAGCTGTAATTACACAAAATCCTAATCAAACTAAAACACTAATTTCATTCTCCTCGTAACATGATTCTTCTTGGATCCTTGACAGCTGTCCTCCTTCAGTTAGGCTGAGATGGCTGAGCTAAAGATGCAATAAACCAACTAACCTTGGATGCTTGAAAGCGCTGATGGCTCATTAATTGACCAAAAGATGTGCTCTGTTTTTACGGTCTCTGTCTCCCAACATTCTCCGAAAATGTAGCAGCATGTTCCCAAATCTTAAATAACTCAAAGTATTGAACACTGCTACCAAATACCATGTCTCCAGATGAGCTGTAGGTTGTATTGATGTACAGGTGTCTCTCTTCTAATATTCCCGGTCAAACTGTTTATTCTGCATTGAAAACATCACCTACAGCAGTTTCGTAGCTGTGTGATTTTTAAAAAACACAGTCTTCCTCTAAACTCCTCACAAAATTGAATAGTTGCCATTGCCATTCTTCAGTTTCACCTCAAAATCTGAAAGAAGAAATGTATGCCAATCATTGGCCATGAAAACAAAACCCTCCCCATAAGGTCCACTAAAGTGTTCACTGCTTGAGAGATTAAGAATCCTTGGAGTTTCAATAGCTGCCTGACATAAGAGGTTAAAACAAAGTTCATTGTCATCCTTCAATTTCTGCTGTAATAACAAATAGCTCTGCATTTCTTGCTGTAACCTTTGCTTGTGTACTGATCAGTTTACCATTACCGCAGGTAGTGACAATTTTACCAGAATCTAGTGGACCAACAGGAAATTCATTAGTAGAAGCAGAACCTTCTAACATTGCACCCTGTGTATTTTCCAGACATCCATTCTGCTCATTTTGACATGTATCACTGTGTTCTTTTAAGTGCTGGTGTTCAAATGACCTTAATTCTGATGTGGAATTTGCAAGACCCTCCACCATGCCATCCTCAATAGGGAATTCCTCTGCATCTTTAGTTGATTCACATGACATTACATCATTATCTGTTGCTAATGCCAAATTAAATTGGGAGTCAACAAAGTCTTTATTATTACCACATGTATATATCTTTTGTTCTAGTTCAAGAAACCAGCACCATCATGGCGCACCACCTCCATAAAGAAAGTGACTCCCAAGAGACTCTGCTTTCACAAGCTTTCAAGATACTAGCCTATCATTTGTTGATTATAAATCTGCTTCTCTCAAACTTGAAGACCTGAGTTATTTAATGAACAGTAGTAAAGTGGGAATGCCGTTTTCAATTAAACTTTCTATAGACAACCATTAGCATAGGATCTAAACTCCTCTGTCAATTCTTTTGTTTCAAATGTCTTGAAGGAAATTGTAGCATTCATTTTACCAATAACCGATGGAACCCTGGACAATGGTAGATGATCCAGGGTTAATATGTTTTGATATCTTCAATAATCAGATCAACGCTCGAAGAGCAAAAAATTAATGGAAAGCAGGTAAAACCTTAATGCCACTCTTTTCTCCTCAAGCTTTCCTTTGTAAAAAGCCTGTTAAAGGTCTTCCTCTAACACCAACAACAACAATGTCTGCCTCTAGTTACCGCCATCCTTCCATTTGTTTTTATTCAATGCACACTCATCTTTTAACGACACCAGTTAACATAATTCCAGCCCTTGCTTTGAAACTGTGTTAGGCCTTGACTGCATCGAACTATATGAATCATGTTTATAAGTTGCAGGCATAGGTAAAGTAATTAGTGCATTTGAATGGAACATCTCTTTGGCACTATTTTCAGATGAGGAGTCCACAATGTGATTATTTTCATGTTTGGCAGACAGATTAGGGATGTATGCACTTGCTGCACGGTCTGTCATTTGTGAGATGCCCTTCTGTCTACTTCTGTTCCCTCGTGACTTCTGCCCCAGTGGAGGAAACCTCTCAAACTCTGTTTCCTGGATGAAATTATCTGCAATATTCCTAGGCTGACTGTGCAAATCAGAGCGCTGCAATCTCTGCCTTTCTGGATTAATCCCATTGCTTAACATGTTTTCAGGGACCATAGTCTCTACCACTCTTTTGTTATGCTTCCCTGCCAATTATCGGTTTCACCCACATCGGAAAGAAATCTCCACCGGCCATGATATGAAAGCGGTGCTCATATAAACCCGCGTATTAACACATATCTGAACGAAGCACTAAAATATCCACATTACACTTGTTTATACTCTCGATAACCATCTGGGGAAGCCCGCGAAGTGAATGCCCTGTCCATCTTGGAATTCATAAGATTGTTGTTAAAATGTTAGAATAAGAAGATTCATCAAAGACTGTGTCTGATACATGGCAGACAGCTTCTTTGAAATCATTTACAATAAACCTCTGTGCGTTTGCAGTAGAACAAATGATAACCACAGCACCAAGCATACCAGTCCCCATATATCAAGGATCGACCTTGTCCACATAGATCACACACTATACCAGAATCCCACAGCCGAGGTTTGAAATTTTCTAGTTCAATTAAAGCTTCAAAACGTGATCGGTCAACACATCATCATTATAAGGAGCCTCTGGCGTTGTGATTCTGGTGATTTCACTACTGCAGGTGGCCATCAGAAGTGCCACATCTCTATCCCGGTGTCACTAATAATGGCGGCCTTGTGGCAATCAAATCCTTATAAAGACCACTTGACACATGGCATTTAATCGTTACATTCCGTAAGAGAAAATTCTAATGCTGATATTGTCAAACAGTTTACGTGCATTCTCCATGCTCGAACAAAGATGCCGAAATCTCTTCCCAGATTACCTTTTCCTTCTCTGTTTTAAACCTATTTTCCATATTCCCACGCATTTCAATCAACTTCAGAGTCTCATGTTGTTTCTATTTGCCACGCTTCTTAGTTGGAGATATAACTGACAAGTCTACCTTCAATGTTTCAGTGGGAACCTGAGAAACTTCAACAGCAGATTTCACACTTGAAACTTTTGATGTGTCAGACAATGTTATAGAAGGCACTGACGGAGATAAATGATCGATTATTTGTTGGCTATTAGAATTTTGTTTAGAAGTTGTTGATGCTTCCATTGATGATTTTTTCACACCTTGCAAAGATGTAATTTTTGGCACACTATCATCAAAGCTCCCAAGAACTTTGTGGTCTTTTCTGGATCTTTCTAATTTTAACTCTTTAGTAGAGACGCCAGAAATGTTTTCCATAGCCATTACAATAACTTCTGACCGTTTGCTATTGTACTTCCTTCACTGCTCCATAGGATGAGAAGCATTATTCAACTTCACACAGATGATTTGTATCTTGTATGCGCATCATTATAAACCAAGACACAGAAAATAAGTACATTGAGGTTAATATTCTTTGTCCATGATGGTTCCATAGGTACAAAATTATGCCTCTGCATGCTGGGGTGAGTTTAAGTGTCTTTGTATGATATGAAGAACCAACAGATCCATTAGCATCATTGTAATAGCTGTCCACATATCTGTTAAACAAAGATTGCTGCCCAAATGGTTGTATGATAGGCATTGGTCATGCATCCATCAATGAACCCATTATTGCACCCTTTCTAAGAAACTCACACTGACCAAACTTAATGACAAGCATTGATGATGACTTCTTGAGAACATGCCACCTGTAAAATGTATCCGCCCCAGAGCTATTTTGCATGATAGCTACTATGGATTCGAACAAATCCCCCATTTCGTAGCATGCTACGAAATCACTAAAACAGGCTGCGCTGCAAAACTGCTAAAGGATTCATGCGCTGCGAAAACACTTGGTCTTTAAGCTAATCTGAGAAAATTTTTGGAAACAGAATTTTCAATGATAACAGTGGCTCCACTTGGGATAGTGTTCCCTTGTGGTGCACTAAGAACCTGCAGTTCCAGTGCCTTATAAAACTTATTTGACAAACAGAAATTTGCTTGACCAGCATGACTGTAGGAGAAAGAAAGCTACATCTACTGAAAAAAGAAATGCTCAGTTAACCTTGAGCTTATTTGCATTTACCTCTACCTACCTACCCTAACCATTTCAACTTCTTTCTGTTCAATCAATATGAAATTTCCAATGTAACCAATCCTCTATTTTATCTGCTATTTGATTTCTTTGACTGCATCGGAATTCAGAGCCAATATGATGGGGTGATGACCGCTGCCACTGAAACTGCCTCTGATCTTTATAGGAAAACTGAAACACTGGAGAGTAAAACTCTTCCATGTAATCAGCTATAGGATCCCAGAACACATAATCAGCTTGACTTTTCTTGTAACTTTCCGGCTGTGCAAACTGATCTTCAACAACAGTGTTCAGTTCCTCAATTGTGAAAGAGAAAGGGACCAGCATTCTCTCCTTGCGTTCTGCCATAGAAAGCTTCTGAAAATAATGATCATGATTATGGAAACTATATGCCTGTATTTGACCTTCTAAACCTTCAATTTCTTTCTCAATGTCCTCAGCAAATTCATCCAAAAAGCTCATCTTATCCTCTGCCTTGCAGTCAAAGGATTTTAGATATGAGGACAAGGACAAAGAAAAATATTCATTTGTTTCTTCTTTGCTATAATCATTATTCCATTGCTTAAAATCTTCAACTGAGGGAGAGTCTTCCACCATCTCTGACCTATCTATCCATTCCTCCAAAAACATGAGCCAAAGGTCTTGAAATGACTTAATGGATTTGGCAGGAAAGCATTCAACCCACTGTTTGCATTTCCCTTGAAGTGAATCATAGAATAACCTTATGCAAACATCCTCATGTTTAACTCTAAGAAGCTCTAAAAATTCACAAAAATCTGATATATGCTTCAAGGTTAAACTCAAATCTTCTCCGTTGAATTTCGGACCATTCCTTAGAAAATATGCATCCTTGGGAAAATGATTTGGGAAACCATGAATTCCTGAGAAATCTATGCATGCATACCTGGAACTAAGAATGGCAGCTTCTGGGTCCTTCATAACTCCAGTGGAATCACCATGAATGTATGAACTTTGAATTCTTCAACAATGGAGTCGCCAAGGTAGGTTTGCAGCCTCGAAAACCACTTTGAACTCCTGCTACCTTCAGAAATTCAATCTTAAAACTTCGGGAATGAGTAATCATCAGGCTCCCGGCAGACGCACCAAAATGTTATCACAAAATCATGTACTAAGGGCTGCTACTTAGCAAGATCTCATGCAACTATTTCAAACCAGGCTTTAGACTAAGGTTAGCCTCCTTAGTCAGAGAGGGCTCTCTCACAGATTTTTGATAAGAATTATTAACAAGAAAAGATGGCTAACTCTTCAAACAGTTTATGAAAACAAGCTGGTTGGAACAACAAAATAACATCTCTTCCATTGGGCTCATGGAGTCAAACACTTCTGCAATAAACTATTAACTACTTAATCATGGAAGCCAAGGCATATAATGTTTAACACTCAGAACATTTCTCAAAAGGAACCTCAACTCATAAATATACACAGGAAGTCTGAGCAGTAGGTGAATTCAGAGTGATTGCATATTTAGTGAGCTGTAAACCATAAAAGGATAAAGACAAAGTCACACATATCCTGAGCACTTGAACACATGATGAATCTTGGGAAGAAAAAGTCATCTTTATATTACTGTCACAAGTCTTTTACATAAGCTGATAAAAACTCTGTTTTTTCATAAATCTCCAACCCTTATTACATCCTAATCTAATCCATTTATAGGAATACATTCTTCCCTCTCTAGAGCGAGCTCAAAGGCTCTATTAACTACTCCTATATGCTATTTAACTAATTCATTAATTACAAAAGTGTTGAGCTGTAATTACACAAAATCCTAATCAAACTAAAACACTAATTTCATTCTCCTCGTAACATGATTCTTCTTGGATCCTTGACAGCTGTCCTCCTTCAGTTAGGCTGAGATGGCTGAGCTAAAGATGCAATAAACCAGCTAACCTTGGATGCTTGAAAGCGCTGATGGCTCATTAATTGACCAAAATATGTGCTCTGTTTTTACGGTCTCTGTCTCCCAACATTCTCCGAAAATGTAGCAGCATGTTCCCAAATCTTTAATAACTCAAAGTATTGAACGCTGCTACCAAATACCATGTCTCCAGATGAGCTGTAGGCTGTATTGATGTACATGTGTCTCTCTTCTAATATTCCCGGTCAAACTGTTTATTCTGCATTGAAAACATCACCTACAGCAGTTTCGTAGCTGTGTGATTTTTAAAAAACACAGTCTTCCTCTAAACTCCTCACAAAATTGAATAGTTGTCGTTGCCATTCTTTAGTTTCACCTCAAAATCTGAAAGAAGAAATGTATGCCAATCATTGGCCATGAAAACAAAACCCTCCCCATAAGGTCCACTAAAGTGTTCACTGCTTGAGAGATTAAGAATCCTTGGAGTTTCAATAGCTGCCTGACATAAGAGGTTAAAACAAAGTTCATTGTCATCCTTCAATTTCTGCTGTAATGACAAATAGCTCTGCATTTCTTGCTGTAACCTTTGCTTGTGTACTGATCGGTTTACCATTACCGCAGGTAGTGACAATTTTACCAGAATCTAGTGGACCAACAGGAAATTCATTAGTAGAAGCAGAACCTTCTAACATTGCACCCTGTGTATTTTCCAGACATCCATTCTGCTCATTTTGACATGTATCACTGTGTTCTTTTAAGTGCTGGTGTTCAAATGACCTTAATTCTAATGTGGAATTTGCAAGACCCTCCACCATGCCATCCTCAATAGGGAATTCCTCTGCATCTTTAGTTGATTCACATGACATTACATCATTATCTGTTGCTAATGCCAAATTAAATTGGGAGTCAACAAAGTCTTTATTATTACCACATGTATATATCTTTTATTCTAGTCCAAGAAACTAGCACCATCATGGCGCACCACCTCCATAAAGAAAGTGACTCCCAAGAGACTCTGCTTTCACAAGCTTTCAAGATACTAGCCTATCATTTGTTGATTATAAATCTGCTTCTCTCAAACTTGAAGACCTGAGTTATTTAATGAACAGTAGTAAAGTGGGAATGCCGTTTTCAATTAAACTTTCTATAGACAACCATTAGCATAGGATCTAAACTCCTCTGTCAATTCTTTTGTTTCAAATGTCTTGAAGGAAACTGTAGCATTCATTTTACCAATAACCGATGGAACCCTGGACAATGGTAGATGATCCAGGGTTAATATGTTTTGATATCTTCAATAATCAGCTCAACGCTCGAAGAGCAAACAATTAATGGAAAGCAGGTAAAACCTTAATGCCACTCTTTTCTCCTCAAGCTGTCCTTTGTAAAAAGCCTGTTAAAGGTCTTCCTCTAACACCAACAACAACAATGTCTGCCTCTAGTTACCACCATCCTTCCATTTGTTTTTATTCAATGCACACTCATCTTTTAACGACACCAGTTAACATAATTCCAACCCTTGCTTTGAAACTGTGTTAGGCCTTGACTGCATCGAACTATATGAATCATGTTTATAAGTTGCAGGCATAGGTAAAGTAATTAGTGCATTTGAATGGAACATCTCTTTGGCACTATTTTTAGATGAGGAGTCCACAATGTGATTATTTTCATGTTTGGCAGACAGATTAGGGATGTATGCACTTGCTGCACGGTCTGTCATTTGTGAGATGCCCTTCTGTCTACTTCTGTTCCCTCGTGACTTCTGCCCCAGTGGAGGAAACCTCTCAAACTCTGTTTCCTGGATGAAATTATCTGCAATATTCCTAGGCTGACTGTGCAAATCAGAGCGCTGCAATCTCTGCCTTTCTGGATTAATCCCATTGCTTAACATGTTTTCAGGGACCATAGTCTCTACCACTCTTTTGTTATGCTTCCCTGCCAATTATCGGTTTCACCCACATCGGAAAGAAATCTCCACCGGCCATGATATGAAAGCGGTGCTCTCATATAAACCCGCGTATTAACACATATCTGAACGAAGCACTAAAATATCCACATTACACTTGTTTATACTCTCGATAACCATCTGGGGAAGCCCGCGAAGTGAATGCCCTGTCCATCTTGGAATTCATAAGATTGTTGTTGGAATGTTAGAATAAGAAGATTCATCAAAGACTGTGTCTGATACACGGCAGACAGCTTCTTTGAAATCATTTACAATAAACCTCTGTGCGTTTGCAGTAGAACAAATGATAACCGCAGCACCAAGCATACCAGTCCCCATATATCAAGGATCGACCTTGTCCACATAGATCACACACTATACCAGAATCCCACAGCCGAGGTTTGAAATTTGCTAGTTCAATTAAAGCTTCAAAACGTGATCGGTCAACACATCATCATTATAAGGAGCCTCTGGCGTTGTGATTCTGGTGATTTCACTACTGCAGGTGGCCATCAGAAGTGCCACATCTCTATCCCGGTGTCACTAATAATGGCGGCCTTGTGGCAATCAAATCCTTATAAAGACCACTTGACACATGGCATTTAATCGTTACATTCCGTAAGAGAAAATTCTAATGCTGATATTGTCAAACAGTTTACGTGCATTCTCCATGCTCGAACAAAGATGCCGAAATCTCTTCCCAGATTACCTTTTCCTTCTCTGTTTTAAACCTATTTTCCATATTCCCACGCATTTCAATCAACTTCAGAGTCTCATGTTGTTTGTATTTGCCACGCTTCTTAGTTGGAGATATAACTGACAAGTCTACCTTCAATGTTTCAGTGGGAACCTGAGAAACTTCAACAGCAGATTTCGCACTTGAAACTTTTGATGTGTCAGACAATGTTATAGAAGGCACTGACGGAGATAAATGATCGATTATTTGTTGGCTATTAGAATTTTGTTTAGAAGTTGTTGATGCTTCCATTGATGATTTTTTCACACCTTGCAAAGATGTAATTTTTGGCACACTATCATCAAAGCTCCCAAGAACTTTGTGGTCTTTTCTGGATCTTTCTAATTTTAACTCTTTAGTAGAGACGCCAGAAATGTTTTCCATAGCCATTACAATAACTTCTGACCGTTTGCTACTGTACTTCCTTCACTGCTCCATAGGATGAGAAGCATTATTCAACTTCACACAGATGATTTGTATCTTGTATGCGCATCATTATAAACCAAGACACAGAAAATAAGTACATTGAGGTTAATATTCTTTGTCCATGATGGTTCCATAGGTACAAAATTATGCCTCTGCATGCTGGGGTGAGTTTAAGTGTCTTTGTATGATATGAAGAACCAACAGATCCATTAGCATCATTGTAATAACTGTCCACATATCTGTTAAACAAAGATTGCTGCCCAAATGGCTGTATGATAGGCATTGGTCATGCATCCATCAATGAACCCATTATTGCACCCTTTCTAAGAAACTCACACTGACCAAACTTAATGACAAGCATTGATGATGACTTCTTGAGAACATGCCACCTGTAAAATGTATCCGCCCCAGAGCTATTTTGCATGACAGCTACTATGGATTCGAACAAATCCCCCATTTCATAGCATGCTACGAAATCACTAAAACAGGCTGCGCTGCGAAAACACTTGGTCTTTAAGCTAATCTGAGCAAATTTTTGGAAACAGAATTTTCAATGATAACAACAGTCATCACTTGAGCAGGAGGCACATATGCGCATTCCCATTTTCACTTGAATGCAATTCTTATCATGAAGCTGCTCAGACCTCAGTCGAAACTTGGATCTCACCTCCTTTACACTCTTAAACTCCTCAGGTTTCAATATCTCGTCTTAGTCATTGAAAAATCCTCTGTAGTGCACATGAAGGCAGGAATCTAGAAGTCTAACAGAGACGTGGTAATAGAATGTAATTTAACGATATAGTTGAAAGGCAGAAGTAGAAACAAGATCAAGTTCACATTTATTTTTACTACATATATAAAATAAAATGCTCTTCTAAAATTTTTAATGGCAATGGTTAAAAAAAACATACCATTAGTTTCACCTAAAATTAGTTACCAAAACTTTATTTTGTCCCTAATTATATGAAATAATATTTTTATTTTAGAAATTTTGGTTTAGTTTAAAATTTTCAAATGAACTACAGATTTGAAACCAGTCAACAAATGAATTTTGATGTGATTATGGCCAAAAACAAATCTCAACAAAAATAAAGAAAACATATTTTTAATAAAATATTCAAATTTATGTAAAAGTTTTTAAACCATTAAAACAACAATAGAATTAGCTAAATTGTATTTTTATATTAGTAATATATTATTATAAGAAATGAATTCAAAAATACATTTAAAAAACACAGAAAGGTTAATATTTGATTTAAGACTTTTGTGATCCATAATAATTTTTGAAGAAACTTTCAGATAATTCACAAAAACATTGATTGAGAGTCAACATTTGAAACTTTTGAATGAGGTTCATCAATCAACATTTTGAACTTACCAATAAAATTCATCAATCAATCTCTATATGCTATAGTTAAATTGTATCTTTACATTATTAATATCTTATTCTATAAAAAAGTTGATTTCCCAGTTAAACAAGGAATTTTAACAATTTACTTTTTAACCCAGGATTTATAAGAATTCCTTTAAAATTCTTATAATTCTAATACTTAGAAGTAGGTCAAATTTATTTATTTAATTTTATATTTAATTATTTTAATTTAATATATAAATTCAATATTTGAAAAACAATTTAGAATTAATATATAAAAATAAATTAAAATTTCTTAAATAAAATATATTTATTTAAATCTTTTATATTTAATTATGTTTAGCTAAGAAAATATATTTATTTAAACATTTTATATTTAATTGTATTTATTTTTTTGATAATTTAATTAGTCATGGCAGTGAAAATGAAAATAAAGTGTTATGTTGAGAGATTCAAGGATCAAATACCATGAACATGTGCTTGGCACGGTCATTTACATAGGGATTATAATGATAGCTATGAGAATTTACCCAGTTTAATACTTATTTTAAATATTTATTTATTTATTTGTCAACATATCATATTTCTCTAATACACGTTATATTTAACCAACTTACTTACAATTAGCAATACTTATTTAAACTGGTTTTTTGACTGTATATATGGATTCAACAACCAAAAAACTCCTTAGGACACTTCTATCGTGTAGGGGTTACCCATCAAGTTTGTGATTTCAATAAATTCCTGTCCCCTTTTAGAGAAATTAGACAAGAAAAACTCACCGGAAAAACTTCCAAAAAGTCTCACTAAAAACAACTCGTATATTGACTATAAAGAAACTTGAGTTCCACTCTTTCCTATAACTAGGTTTGTCAAGTTTGAACATAGTTGACCCATATCACACAACTACCAACCAATTATCAATTCCCATATATATATATATATAATCATTTTTGATATAAAAAAATTAATGCTTATTTTAAATAATTATTTATTTGGTTGCCAAATTTTCTAATTTCCCCACATCACATTTAACTAACTCACTAATTTTCGAATTATCTACCAATCAAGTTCTCACTTTTTTTTCGTAAAAAAATATTTTTGAAGATGGAAATGGATTCAGCACCATCAAAAATCCCAAGGGCACCCAAAATCTTGAAGCTTGACAACTATAAAGATTTCCAAAAAAATTGCCAGATTTTCTAAACCAATTTACTTCATTATTTAAACTACGCTCTAATTTTCTAAATTTTCCCACTATTCGCATCACATTTAACTAACTCATTACTTGCCATGGATATTGACTATAAATTAATTTGAGTTTTCACTATTTCCCACATGACTAAGTTTGTCAGAGTTTGAGCATTTGCTTTTTTCTACCATTTATAAGAGGAGTTCTCAGTGGAAAAATTGCCCGCAAGGAAAAAAGTGATAGGAATCCAGAAAACAAATTTCACAAAAATAATAACAGTGTTTGAATCATGTTTTTGACGGTGGAAATAGATTCAGCGTCATCAAAAACTTTTGGGGCACTTAAAATCCTGAAATTTGAGAACTATAACTTGGATTTACAAAAATCCCTGCCCAATTTTATCAAATTATTAAAATATAACCAAAATTTCTATAATTTTCAATAAAATAAAACAATTAGACTACGGCTCTATGGTTCTATGAATTGTTGAAAATAAATAGTTTTTAAGAAGATTAAAATGCATACACCATAATGGAAAGAAAGCATGACGCGCCCACAGAAAATTATTTTTAGAATTTTCTTTATAAGTGTGTTTTATTTTCGTTATATTTTGCATGGCTGATAGAATTACATATTTTAAATTTCATGCGATGTTTGAATGGATGGATTTAGAATTGAAGTGTTGTTTAAGTGAAACCAACGACAAGGACATTAACCATTAGCTGCAGTCCACATTAACCATCACTCTGCACTAAGAGTCTTTAGCTGCAGTCCACACTGCATATCACAGTCACTAAAATTAGTTTATTTTTTAAATGTAAAATTTGGATTGTTTTTAATTAGATAATAGATAAAAATTAAATAAGGTTAGTTTAGGGATTATAATTTATAATTAATATTTTATTTATTAAACTTAATTTTTAAGTATTATTAATTGATATGAAAATTTATAATTAATATAAATATGTGTTAGATTTTAGATTTTTGTAATCTATATTGATAATAGTATTGTCTTTTGAATTAATCATTTTTTTGATTAAATCTCAAAAATGTGATTGATGTGAAAGACAATACTCTTATCAATATAAATATATATTTAAAATTTTATAAATATTTTATTTCAACTATTTAAATATTAGAGATATGTTGGTTATAATTATATTAAAATTAGTTAGATTGGAGCATGGGGAGATGTTGTCACACAACTTAACACATAATTATATTAGAAAATAACAAGAAACATTTACATTAATGGTTTTAAATGGGTTATATTTGGATTGGCGGAGTCTAGATTTTAACTCAGAAAGTGATGTTTCATTTGTAGTCCTAATATGGGTGAAACTTCTCTTTTTGTCATTGCATCGCTGGAATGATACCACTTTCAGAAGTATTGGCAATGCCCATGGCGAGTATATGGATCATGTCAAGTCACAAGAGGGGTTTTTCTCCTATGCTAAGATTTGCTTGGAAGTGGATCAAGATAAAGGACTCCCAATAGCCATAAATTTGAATCTGGATTGTTGGAATATGATGAACTTCCATTCAAATGCAAAGTATGCCATGAATATGACCACTTTTCAAGACGTTGCAAAAGGAAACAAGAGGAGCAACAAAAACAAGTGGAGGAAGGAGAATATTGGCCAAAAAAACGGAGAAGAGGCTTGATAAAACAACAAAAAAATCAGCTAAGGAAACTAGATCTGATTGGGAATAAAAGGAAAGGAGCAACCTCCCCAAAAAAACCTAATCCTGGGAGTGGATAAGGAACTAACAAAGTAAAGAAAGAAAATAGTAAGAGTGATGGGGCATTAAATATAGTGAATGAAGAAGAGGAAATTAAAAAAAAACCGCTCCTTGAAAGAGAAAGATAAAGAATCAGTATTAGATATAGATTCAAAAAGGAGTGATTAAAATATGTTGTCGTTAGAAGAAGATACGACACCTACACAACATAATATGGAGTCTCCTATGGAGGAGGAAGAATTCTTGTCCCATTAAAACACTAGGATGGGGTTGCCTTTTCTGAGTTCAACATCTAAGAAATCAGAGGCTGAGAAGGAAAAAGAACTAGAGGCTCCAATGAAAGGAATGTCGAAAGACTAACAGAGAGGTGATATTGGAGAAAACATAAAAAGCTAAGGGAATGGGCACTTAGTCAATTGTAGATCCAAAACCCAAAGGATATATAAACACTAGGAAATGAGGAAATTTTGCACCCGAGCAAGGAGAAAGTCATACAAGCAGTAAGTAATGAAGGTTTGTCCTATAATTGTAGGGGATTAGGGTAAAAAAAAATAATAGAGGAGGTGAGTTCATTAATTAAGAAAGAATGACCCTTAGTTCTCTTGGTCCATAAGAAAAAAATAGGAGATCAAGAGAACCTTAAAAAAACATAAGATTTGGAATGGCAGTGGGATTATTTTTGTTAGTTCAAGAGGAGCCTCAAAATGGTGTGTCACCCTATGGGCTCAATCATGACAAAGGTTGCTTGATCATCGGTCGTCCACCCACTGGTTGGCTACCAAATTTCTTCATATCCCCTCAAATCAAGTATGGTCTTTTGTTAATATCTATAATCTAGTACAATTTTGAGATAAACAAGAATGTTGGGATTCTTTGTTGGCTCTTAGGGATTCCATTTTTGGCTTTGATTGCATCCTTGAAGGAGATTGTAATACAACTCTCCATCAATGGGAAAAGAAAGGGGGATCCCAGGTTAAAGATCAATTTCAGAAAGAAAGAAAAGAAAAAAAAATGTAAGATCTCATCTATAATGTAATTTGTTGGACATAAAACCTTCCTCCAACAAATTTACTTCAAGCAACAAATGATCTAGAGAAGGCCATATTGCTAGTAATTTATATAGATTTTTTATTTTTTATTTTTTATTTTTTTCTTTTCTAAATTGGACTAATTTTATTAAGCAAAAATATGGTACAAGATGATATAAACAAGAGAGACAGAGAACCGGCAACTGGAAATGATAGGACTATCAACCTCGGTTCCAGAGAAGGAAAGAAACAAGCAAGAAGCTACAACATGTGACTGGAAGCAACAAGACTGACTTCTACCCAGAATGGGCAGAAGCCTCAACATGAAGCTTTTTCCCTTTCCGATTTTTAACTTTGACCCAACCATCCTGGGGTGAATGAGCAATAACAACTTGAAGATTGGGGTACTCCACAGGGGGGCCCTCCTTTTCGGAATCAGAGGAGGAGGTCATATGGACGCGTTTCTGGGCGGTCGCTGAATCGGAGGACTGCGCCGGACCATCGGTGGGAGGGACCACTGAATGAGGGGCAGGATCCATTTCTGCATCGCTACCTTCATCTTCAGAGCTGGAGGAATCAGAATCCACGACTGGAGGTGGAGAGCAAGGAGCCCATCATTTGGACTTGGGCTTGGAGAGGTTATCCTTATTCTTTTTTGCCGGGAGAGATGGGTAGGTGTTCTACAAATGCCCCAATTGGTGGCAGTGGCGGCAACGGAATGCAGTGTTTTCGTAATCCA
This sequence comes from Pinus tabuliformis, assembly GCA_031772625.1. NCBI lineage: Eukaryota > Viridiplantae > Streptophyta > Pinopsida > Pinales > Pinaceae > Pinus > Pinus tabuliformis. Next base: position 840,082,229 of record CM062817.1, on the reverse strand, counting down.
GTGTCTGGGTCCAGACAAAGTCGTTTATCTTGAGATTGATTTGGTCTGGAAGTCCTTTGCTCAAATCTAACTCTGCACATATTCTGGCATATGTGTAGAGACCTTTAATATCCCGCCAGTAATCTCCCATAATGAAACTGCCCAAGGTGTTGCCTATAGCTTTATAGACTGCATCATGCCATAAGTGGGCCGGTAAGTTTGGAAGCCTGATCCATACAGGTGTCCTGGTAATGACTGCAGTTGCTGGATCGAAATCTGGGAACCAAGGAGTCAAGAAGAGCCCTGCAGTTCCCATGAACCAAGGGCCTTCTTTTAAAGCCTTTTCATAATGCTTACTGTCCTCAAAAAGAACAATGAAGTATCCTTTTGAACAGAAACTGACCTTACAATGATGAGTCCAGTTTGCATGGATCCATGCATAGAGATCCTGAGAATGCGGCCACAGTCCGTTGAATCTGCAAATGATGGCTCTTTCTGCAAAATCTTGAAGTTGGATTGCAGGACCATCATGGGTGATTTCAATAGAGGGAACTTCCTCTATCTTGTCAACCAAAAAAGGCTTAGGTTTAAGGGCTGCCTGGGGTGAGGGGTTCTCAGAGTGTACTGCATCTTTGTAGGAGAAAGGAGGAGCTGAGGATGACTGTCCCGCTGCACCTCCTCTCAAACGAAGGGTTAACACCAGAGAGTTGTTACTGGTAATGCTGTAAGAAGAGAGGGGAAGAAGGTCTTCGAGTTGTTTACCTTGAAAGAGAAGTCTCTGAAGGCCTGAAGGGATCCCAATCCGCCGTTCTAAATCCAGTTTGAGATCCAGCACCAGATCTGAAGAACTGACCCATTGCAGGATGGTTCTGCCTGTAGGTTGAGAAATTTGGATCTGAAAGGAGTCAAAGAAGTGCCTAGACATAGTACCAGGGCCTCTTGTGCGTCCGAGGGGCCGAGGAAACGTCCAAGAGTTTTTCCCCACTTCGAATGATTCTTCGACTGGATCTGGTAAAGTTGCCGCCGCGGAACCAGGCCTCACCAGATCTACGATGGTTGTCCCTTTATCCCATAGTAGATGCTTCTCAGTCATTTCCGCATCTTTCCCCTCGGCCAAATCCGAGTAGGACAAAACAACCGTAGATCTGCAGAATAGGCCTTGGGTCCAGATCCCTTCCATCCTGGGCTCAGTTTTATTTTTCGCCGCCCATTTCCCAATCTTTGGGCATTTGTACTGGGTTATGGCCGTCTTTGGCCCTCCCTCGAACCCTGCTCTATTGCAAACAGGTTCTATTCTGTTCACAGTTTTGAGATCTTGGAATGGCCAAAAACTGAGAACCCTGACCACGCTGATCCTGTGGAAAAAAAGGTCCGCGTTAAAGATGCCATTTCTTATACCAAGTCTGGACCGTAGCTCTAGCCGTGGGTTGAGATCGGCTCGCCCTCCTGTGTGAAGACCTCATTCTGGATCCAAGAACCTCCCCTCCTTGGATTGCAGAGCATCGGTGGCAAAGAAACCATTTCCTGAAACCCTTTGCTTTATCGCCATCGCCATCCTCCCATGTATCATTCTGTCAAATTCAGCCTAGCAAAGGTTGACTTCATCTACAATTTATAGAGATTCTTAATAGTAAAATCATTCTTAAATATATTGGTTTGTTCTTGAATTCTTCCTTAAATAGTTTAGATCTAGACCAATTATTCTTGAAATCACTCAAAATATTGATTTTGGGCCCCTCCCCTTCCATTATTATCCAAGCTAGGAAAGAATGACGTGTTTTAGCTATTTGGTAAAGGAAGTCTAGAGTGAATGGGTCATGTGTAGCCTAGTGATGATTTGGGAACAAAATATTAGGTGATTCAAAAGAACATTAAAAATGTGGGCATAAGAACAACATAAAGAGAGACAATTGGTGATATAGGCACATGAAAAGACAATGGAAATTATGAAATTCAAAATAGACAACTGTGACAACCTTTGTGATAAATCATCTTGTAAATATTATTATGAATTGTAAATTCATGCAAATAATACTTAATTATAAATGATGTATGGAATGAGAGTGGACATTGATTCACAGTCTGAAGGAAGGGAGATTGTCTGTAAACCCAATCCTGCACTCATTTTGTCACTTGATTGATGATTGCAATGTGGTACAAATATTTAATGGGGTGATGGAAAAATGTTAATCATGAGGTTGCATTTAATTGGCCTTCATCTCCCTGATACAATCAACAATGTAGTGAGGGGACAGACATTCAAGCCTTGCTTATGGGGAGCCATGGTGGATGAGGGACAATGTGTGTAGTCAAATTTAAGGTAATGTGTGGGCAATAATGGAGGAGGAAAATCTGCACACTACAGTGGAAGGAATAGCATTGGTCAACACACAAAGGAATTTGGGGAAGAAAGGTCTGATGAGGAGTCTTGCACGCGGGGGAAAGGGGGGTGGGGGGGCAAATAATTGCATGGGGGTCTACCTGGAAGAATTGATTACCCATCAACCTATGTTTTGTTGTCAAGGAATTAACCCATGTGTGGGCATCGTGGTCATGCTTGTGCCTGTGTGAAGCTTACTGAGGCCTGGGTGTGCATGAGTGTGGAATTCTTGACATAGTTAAATGGAGTTGCAATGCTATGGAAATAACCGAGTTGATAAACCCATGGGGCTTGCTTGTTGATAATCACTTAAGCAATGGCTTGTCCCATGGCTAATAAACCACTGGGAAACTAGTTGGGTTAAGTAACTACTGGTTAGATTGAGGCACCCCAATTCTAGTTGAATGATATACACCTGGTGTAGCCTCGAGACTGAGAGAACATGTGTTAGAACCACTGATAAGCTATTGGATAAGTGTGTTTTTACTCATACAATATCTAACACAATTGATAAATATTCATTTATACATGCACATCCTTCTCTAGAACTGAATTAAGACACTTTGTGATCTTCTTAATCCCTTGTGTTATTTTGTTGTTGGTTGAGAGCCACTATGGTGTTATAGCCAAGAGATGTTGAGAGTTATACGAGAAATGGGATCTATACCTTGTAAGTGAGTGACTAATTGAGAATACGTGAGCAATTTGCCTCCTCAAACTCTGAATCCGGCTCAAGGGTGGTTGGCTACAAGAAAGAATAGTAGTTAAAATAGTCTATGGTTGGGTGGAGATTTGAAGTCCCTCTCTCAATTTCCAATCATCAACTATTTACTTGCATTGCGATGTTACTTATGTTGTTATATTGTACATGTTGATTGGTTTCCAAAGATATGTTGTATATCTCTAAGCACTACAATGCAAGGTGTTGTAAGTAGTTTATATTACTTAAAAGGACAAGATTGAGTCCCATGATGTTGAAATGTGTTTGTATGGACTATTTTCAATACTCATGAATGTAGTAATAGGTTCATGTTCATGATTGCCTGCCCAATGAATAGGCTGTGTGTTTATTTTCCTTTGTTATGAGCTTGTATGATTTTTTTACATGTATTCATGCCTGGTTTTGTAATAATAGGTTTATGTTATCAGTGAATAGCCCAATGGGTCAGGTCCTTTATGAGTTTGCATGTATGCATGATCACCCATGTGATGGTTGAAAAGACTTGTAAATAATGCGAGGAAAATTTTGTTTGTGTACTTAAAGACTGATTGAATGCAAATCTTGTGAGTAGCAGGACATGCAACCATTATCTCTATGTATGGGAGCAACAAGCTTCTCTACTAATTATTGCAAAGTGGGAGAGATAGTCACAAAATTATCTAAGTGTTAAAAGGGTGTTGAGAAAGGGGCACTTCCCAACATATAATAGAGGGATTCTTGTTCTCATGCCATGAAGTTCAGAGTGCTTACCATTTCGACGTGGCCCCAGGAAATGAGAGTCGTGAGATAGAGTGTTTTCCAACTATAGGCAGGAATATGTATGTCGCATCATGAACTCTTGGGGGCCTTAACCATTTATGTGTTTAGGTGAGAGGGGGTGGGGCACATGAAACAAAATCCATTAGTCAAGTGGCATGAAATGTTTCCATCGTGTTCATGGCATAGTGGGAGTTGATGTTACCATGGAAGAAGGCCAGGTCATGATCACATGGAGGCCCGAGGTCAGGCTCCATAATAAGGGCAAAAATTTTATAATGCGGAGTTAATGAATTGAACAAGGAGCTGAGACCTCAGTGGGACCCATGCCAAGGATGACATGGCATGTGGGAGGCATGACATGTGGCAACCATTGGAGGCCTTTATGGAGGTCCATATGGCCTATAACTAAGTGACACTTGGTGCCCTCAAGAAGGGCCATGTAGTAGTATGATGTCATCGTAGGCTCGTAGACACTAGGAGGTTCAAAGTATGCATTCATAGGACAAGACACGATTGATTGGGTTAGGGAAATAGGAATGTTTTCAACACGATTGATTGGGTTAGGGAAATAGGAATGTTTTGAGCACTATATAGGAGGATTTTCTGTCATGACTTCAACTTGACATCATTGGGGATGACTTCGATGTGATGTAGACATTATGTCATTGTAGTCCTTACAAGGATTAAGAGGTGCATTGTAAAGTGAAGCCACATATGATGGAGCGGGGGGACAAGAAATATCCCTAGAACTTAGTAGGAATATTTTCATTGTGGGTATCAAATCTCAGAGGGATTATGACACACGTTTTGTACGGAGGCAATAGTTAACAAAGTTGAGGGACAAGAAAGCCTTCCAACAAAAGATGTAAAATAGATTTGTTGTTCCGTGGAGGCTTGACATTGTAAAGCTAAGGAAATAATGCACACGCATGGAGGGTGGCACACGGTGAGGTAAATAATCCAAAGATGAATCACTGTACTAAAACCATGTAATCATGCTACCGCACAAAATTCTTATTAGAAACCATAAACCATAATTGCAAACTTTTCATAAAATATGAAAATTCCTTTTTTACCCCCCAAAAGAAGGTAAGACATAAAAAACTTAAAATTCAATGGATTAATTCCAAAAACTAAAATTCTTAAAAACATAAATGCCCAACCAATATATTAAAGGTAAATAATACTTAAAAAGAATACAAATAATATAGTGGAATCAGAGGGATGATTGCATTGTACTGCAAATATTATTATTATTCGTGTGGATTCAAGAGGGATGATTGCATTGAACTCCAAATATTATTGGACTGCAAGTATATTCTAGAAAGATGATGATAGAAAACGGACATCCATGATTTTTGTTGTAACTTGTATCTTTAGTTGAGATTTAAAATTAGAGAATTTCATCTAGTTGTTGGTAATTATATGAAATGATATTTTTATTTTAGAAAATTTAAAAATTTTGGTTTAGTTTAAGATTTTCAAATGAACTACATTCGGTGGTTCTAAACCTGTGGACAAATGAATTTTAATGTGATTATCCCAAAAAAACAGTGGTCAATAAAAATAAAGAAAACATATTTTTAATAAATATTCAAATTTATTTAAAAGTTTTTAAAACATTAAATCTATTTATGCATTAAAAAATAAAAAAGAAAAGAAAAAGAAACAACACAAAATTAGTTAAATTGTATTATTATATTAATGATATATTATTATAAGAAATGAATTCAAAAATACATTTAAAAAAACATACACAATGATTAATATTTGATTTAAGACTGTTGTGATCCATAATAATTTTTAAAAAAACTTTTAGATAAATCACATAAAGTTCATCAATCAATGCCTATGTAATTTATTCAAAACCTTCTTCTTAAAAAAACACAATAATTAAATTATACCTTTACATTATTAATGTCTTTTATTATATAAAAAATTGATTTCCCTATTAAACGAGAAACATTAACAATTTATTTTTAACCCAGAATTTATAAAAATTCTCCCAGTTTACCTTTTTAGAATTCTAATGCTTAGAGGTAGGTCAAATTTATTTATTTAATTTTATATTTAATTATTTTGATTTAATATATAAATCTGAATAACAATTTACAATTTACTTTTTAACCAAGAATTTATAAAAATTCTCCAAGTTTACTTTTTTAGAATTCTAATGCTTAAAAGTAGGTCAAATTTATTTAATTTTATATTTATTTATTTTGATTTAATATATAAATCTAGTATTTGAAAAACAATTTAGAATTAATATATACAAATAAATTAAAATATCTTAAATAAAAATATATTTATTTAAACATTTTATATTTAATTATATTTAGCTTTTTGGATAATTTAATTAGTCATTGCAGTGAAAATAAAGGGTTATGTTTTGAGAGGATCAAATACCATGAATATGAACATGTGCTTGACAACCTGGTTCACATAGGGATTATAATGATAGCAGTGGGAATCTACCTAATTTGACACAACTACAAAACTGAACCAGGTTGTCAAAGCTATTATAATGATAGCTATATACACACACATATACACTTTAAACAATTATTTATTTATTTGTCAACACATCACATTTTCTCAATACAGGTTACATTTAACCAATTCACTTATTACTAGCCATAGTTATTTAAACTGGTTTTTTGACTGTGTATATACAGCAACCCATATCACACAAGTACCAACCAATTATCAATTCATATATATATATATATATATGATATAAAAAAATTAATGCTTATTTTAAATAATTATTTGTTTGGTTGCCAAATTTTCTAATTTCCTCACAATTCACATCACATTTAACTAACTCACTAATTTTTGAATTATCTACCAACGAAATAAATTGAGCAGAGACCCAAATCCTACTTTTTTTCTTAAAAAATCATTTTTGATAATGGAAATGGATTCAACACCATAAAAAATCCAAAGGGCTCCCAAAAGTTTGAAGCTTGACAACTATACGGATTTCCAAAAAATTTTGCTAGATTTTCTAAACCAATTTACTTCATTTTTTAAACTTCCCTCTAATTTTCTAAAATTTCCTACTAGTAGCATCACATTTAACTAACTCATCACTCGCAATGGATATTGGCTATAAATAAATTTGAATTTCCACTATTTCCCAATGACTAAGTTTGTCAGAGTTAGCATTCACTTTTTCCTACCATCTATGAAAGGAGTCTTCAGCGTAGGAATTGACCAGAAGGCCAAAAGTGGTAGGAATCCAGAAAACAAATTTCAAAAAAATAGTAACGGTGTTTGAATCATGTTTTTGATGGCGGAAATGGATTCATATAAAACTTTTGGAGCACCTAAAATCTTAAAGTTTTTGACAACTCTGACTTGGATTTACAAAAATCCATGCCTAATTTTATCAAATTATCAAAATATGACCATAATTTCCATGATTTTCAATAAAAAAAGGTGGTATTCTAACAATTATGTTTTTTTGCCAAAAGTTATGGAAATTCCTGTTATATTTTGAAAAAAATAGTCATTGATTTTTGTAAATCCAAGTAAATACTGTCAAAATTCATAATTTTAGGTGTCCTAGAAGTTTTTGATGATGCTGAATCCATTTCCACCATCAAAAACATGATTAAACACTCCCTCTACTATTTTTTGAATTTTTTTGAATGGACTCAAACCACTTTTCGTCTTGAAAATTCCTCAACCTCAATAAACAACTCCCAAAAAAAACCTCTAATTAGGCTACGACTCTATGAAATGTTGAAAATAAATAATTTTAAAAATTAAAATGCATACACATTACGGAAAGTAATCATGACGCCCAAGGAAAATTATTTTTAGAATTTTCTTTATAAATGCGTTTTATTTTCTTTATATTTTGTCTGAAATTACATATTTTAAATTTCATGCGATGTTTGAATGGATGGATTTAGAATTCAAGGGTTGCTTAAGTGACACCAACGACAAGGACATTAACCAGTACTGTGCACTAAGAGTCTTTAGCTGCAGTCCACACTGCATATATGTGTGGGGTTATTTTAAAATTATTTTATTTTTTAAATGTAAAATTTGGATTGTTTTTAATTAGATAATAAATAAAAATTAAATAAGGTTTGTTTAGGGATTAGAATTTATAATTAAATATTGTGTTTCTATTGATTAAAACGTTTTTAAATATTATTAATTGATATAAAAATTCATTAAGAAATTTAATTAATATAAATATATATTTAAAATTTTATAAATATTTTATTTCAATTATTTAAATATTAGAGATATGTTGGTTATAATTGGTTGTCACACAATTTAACACATAATTATATTAAAAAATAATTAAGAAACATTTACATTAATGGTTTTAAATGGGTTATATTTGGATTGGCGGAGTCTAGAATTTAACCTAGAAAGTGATGTTTCATTTGTAGTTCTAATATGGGTGAAATTTCTCTTTTGGTCATTGCATTGCTGGAATGATACCACATTCATAAGTATTGGCAATGCCCATGGTGAGTATATGGATCATGCCAAGCCACAAGAGGGGTTTTTCTCCTATGCTAGGATTTGCATGGAAGTGGATCTAGATAAAGGACTCCCAATAGCCATAACTCTGAATTTGGACTCTTGGACTATGATCAACTTCCATTCAAATGCAAAGTATGCCATGAATATGGCCACTTTTCAAGAAGTTGCAAAAGGAAACAAGAGAAGCAACAAAAACAAGTGGAGGAAGGAGAATATTGGCAAAAAAAGGAGAAGAGGCTCGATAAAACAACAGAAAAGTCAGCTAAGGAAACTAGATCTGATTGGGAATAAAAAGAAAGGAGCAACCTCCCCAAGAAAACCTAATCCTGGGAGTGGAGAAGGAACTAACAAAGTAAAGAAAGAAAATAGTAAGAGTGATGGGGCATTAAATATAGTGAATGAAGAAGAGGAAATTTCAGAAAATACTACTCCTTAGAAGAGAAAGATAAAGAATCAATATCAAATCCAGATTCAGAAAGGAGTGATGAAAATATGTTTCCGTTACAAGAAGATACGCCACCTACACAACATAATATGGAGTCTCCTATGGAGGAGGAAGAATTCTTGTCCCCTTAAGACATTAGGATGGGGCTACCCTTTTTGAGTTCAACATACAAGAAATCAGAGGTTGAGAAGGAAAAAGAACTAGAGAGGTTCCAATGAAAGACATGTTGAAAGACTAACAAAGAGGTGAGATTGGAGAAAACATAAAAATCTAAGGGAATGAGAACCTAGTTAATTATAGATCCAAAACCCAAAGGATATAGAAACGCCAGAAAAGGAGGAAATTTTTCCCCCGAGCAAGGAGAAAGTCATACAAGCAATAAGTAATGAATGTTTGTTCCTAGAATTGTAGGGGATTAAGGTTACTTAATCATCGGTTGTCTAACCACTGGTTGGCTACTGAATTTCTTCATATCCCCTCAAATCAAGTATGCTCTTTTGTTTTTTTTTTCTAGGTTAAGACTAAACTAAGTACCCACGGGGAATTGAACCAGTGACCTATCGCAAGGAGTGCCTTAACAGCGCACCCATTCACCGTCAATCCAAAGCCCCGTGGGCAAGTATGCTCTTTTGTTAATATCTATAATCCAGTACAATTTTGAGATAAACAAGAATGTTGGGATTCTTTGTTGGCTCTTAGGGATTCCATTTTTGGCTCTGATTGCATCCTTGAAGGAGATTTTAATACAACTCTCCATCAATGGGAAAAGAAAGGGGGATCTCAGGTTAAAGATCAATTTCAGAAAAAAAAAATTAAGATCTCATCTACAATGTAATTTGTTGGACATAAAGCCTTCCTCCAACAAATTTACTTCAAGAAACAAACGATCTAGAGAAGGCCATATTGCTAGTAATTTATATAGATTCTTAATAGTAAACTCATTCTTTCCTTAAAAAATATTGGCCTTTTCGTGAATCCTTCCTTAGAACAGTTCAGATCTAGACCAATTATTATTGAAATCACTGAAAATATTGCTTTTGGGCCCCTTCCCTTCCATTATTGTCCAAGCTAGGCAAGGATTACGTGTTTTAGCAATTTGGTAAAGGAAGCCTAGAGTGAATGGGTCATGTGTAGCCCAATAAGGCCCTGGGAATAAAATATTAGGCGATTCAAAAGAACATTAAAAAAGTGGGCCCAAGAACAATAGACAGAGAGACAATTTGTGATATAGGCACATGAAAAGAGAAGGGAAATTATGCAATCCAAAATAGATAATTTGTGATAAACCATCTTGTAAATATTATTATGAATTGTAAATTCATGCAAATAATACTTAATTATAAATGATGCCTGGAATGAGAGTGGACATTGATTCACAGTCTGAAGGAGGGGAGAATTCTTGTAAACCCAATCCTGCACTCATTTTTTCACCTGATTCATGATTGCAATGTGGTACAAATATTTAATGGGGTGATGGACAAATGTTAATAATGAGGCTACATTTAATTGACCTTCATCTCCTTGATACAATCAACAAAGTAGTGAGGGGACATGCATTCAAACTTGCTTATGGGGAGCCTTGGTGGATGAGGGACAATGTGTGTAGTAAAATTTAAGACAATGTGTGGGAAATAAGGAAGGAGGAAAATCAACACACTATGGTGGAAGGAATGGCATTGGTCAACACACAAAGGGATTCAGGGAAGAAAGGCCCGATTAGGAGTCTTGCACCCGGGGGGAAAGGGGGGGGGGGGGGAATAGTTGCATAGGGGTCTACCTAGAAGAATCGATTACCCATCAAGCTATGTTTTGGTGCCGAGGAATTAACCTTTGTGTGGGCGTCATGGTCGTGCTTGTGCTTGTGTGAAGCTTACTAATTCTAGAGTGCACATGAGCGTGGAATTCTTGAGAGAGTTAAATGGAGTTGCAATGCTATGGTGATAAATGAGTGGATAAACCCATGGGGTTTTCTTGTTGATAATCACTTGAGCAGTGGCTTGTCCCATGGCTAATAAACAATTGGGAAACTAGTTGGGTTAAATAACTACTGGTTAGATTAAGGCACCCCAATACTAGTTGAATGATATACACCTAGTGTAGCCTCGAGGCTGAGAGAACAGGTGCTAGAAACACTGATAAGCTACTGGATAAGTGCATTCTTACTCATACAGTATCTAATACCACTGATAAATCTTCATTTATAGATGCATATCCTTCTCTAGAATTGAATTAAGACACTTTGTGATTTGCTTAATCCCTTGTGTTATTTTGTTGTTGGTTGAGAGCCACTATGGTGTTAAAGCTAAGAGCTGTTGAGAGTTATCTGAGAAATGGGATCTATACCTTGTGAGTGACTGATTGAGAAATCCTTAGCAATTTACCTCCTCAAACTTTGAATCCGGCTCAGGGGCGGTTGGCTACAAGAAAGAATAGTTGTGCAAATAGTCTATGGTTGGGTGGAGATTTGAAGTCCCCCTCTCAGTTTCCAATCATCTAACTGTAAGATAACTATTTACTTGCTTTGCGATGTTACTTATGTTTTTATATTGTATATGTTGATTGGTTTCCAAAGATATGTTGTATATCTCTAGGCACTACAATGCGAGGTGTTGTAAGTAGTTTATCTTACTTATAAGAACAAGATTGAGTACCATGATGTTGAAATATGTATGTATGGACTATTTTAATCACTCATGAATACAAAATGTAGTAATAGGTTCAAGTTCATGATTGGCTGCCCAATGGATAGGATGTGTGTTTATTTTCCTTTATTATGAGCTCAAATGATTTTTTTACATGTATTCATGCTTGGTTTTGTAATAATAGGCTTATGGTATCAGTGAATAGCCCAATGGGGCAGGTCCTTTATGAGTTTTCATGTATGCATGATCACCCATGTGATGGTTGAGAAGACTTGTAAATAATGTGAGGAAACTTTTGTTTGTGCCTTTAAAGACTGATTGAATGCAAATCTTTTGAGCAGGACGACATGCTGTCATTATCTCTGTGTATGAGAGCAACAAGCTTCTCTACTAATTATTGCAGAGCTAGAGAGATAGTCACAAAATTATCTAAGTGTTAAAAGGGTGTTGAGAAAGGGGCACTTCCCATCATATAATAGAGGGATTCTCATTCTCATGCCATGAACTTGAGAGCACTTACCATTTTGATGTGGTCCCATGAAATGAGAGTTGGGAGATAGAGTATTTTCCAACTATAAGTAGGAATATGTATGTTGCATCGTGAGCCCTTGGGGGCCTTAACCCTTTATGTGTTTAGGTGAGAGGGGGCGAGGCACACGAAACAAAATATATTAGTTAAGTGGCATGAAATGTTTTCATCGTGTTCATGGCACAATTTGGGTTTATGTTACCATGGAAGAAGGCTAGGTCATGATAACATGGAGGCTCGAAGGTCAGGCTCCATAATAAGACTGAAATTTTTATAATGTGGAGTTAATGAGTTGAACAAGGAGCTGAGACCTTAGTGGGACCCATGCCAAGGATGACATGGCATGTGGGAGGCATGACACATGGTAATCATTGGAGGCCTTTATGGAGTTCCAAGTGGCCTATAATTGAGTGACACTTGGTGCCCTCAAGAAGGGCCATGTAGTAGCATGATGTCATCGTGGGCTCGTAGACACTAGGAGGCTGAAAGTGTGCGTTCATAGGGCAAGCCATGATTGATGGGGTTAGGGAAATAGCAATGTTTTCAACACTATATAGGAGGGTTTTCTGTCATGATTTCAACTTGATGTCACTGGGGATGAATTCGATGTGATGCAAACATTATGTCATTGCAGTCCCCATGAGGATTAAGAGGTGCATTGTAAATTCAAGCCGTAGATGATGGAGTTGGGGGATAGGAAATATCCCTGGCACTTAGTAGCAATATTGTCATTGTGGGTATCAAATATCAGAGGGATTATGACATACATTTTTTCTGGAGGCCATAGTTAACGAAGTTGGGGGAAAACAAAGCCTTCCAACAAAAAGATGTAGAATAAGTTTGTTGTTCCCTGGAGGCTTGGCATGGTAAAGCTAAGGAAATAACGTTAAGGCATGGAGGGTGGCACACGGTGAGGTAAATAATCCAAAGATAAGGGTGGAGATCACTACTAACAAGGAAAGCCGCTTGGGGCCACAAGATGAGTGCCATGTGGCAAGGGTTTGAGGGTAAAAATTTAAATGGCCATAACTTTTGATTCGAGCATCAAATTGAGATAAAATTTATCTTGTTGGAAAGATCTCAATGAGCCAATCGTGATGGTGGCATTATTTTTTAGTTTTAAGGAAGTTGAAATTTGAGGAATTTTGTAACCCCATTTCCATAATGAGCCTATGGAGGTAGGGTCAGGACTATGTAACCCCTATCATTCATTTTGGAAGCTCCAAGGGTGTGGGAGGGAGTGTTATAAAGTTTTATTAGAGCTAAAGGTTCAACAATGGACCTTTGGAGACGAGTTGGGGTTTTAACATAATGTGATAACATGTTAGGACTTATCATAAAGTATAGTCGTCATGTTGATTGATGTTGTGTGATGCACTTGATTGTGATTTTTATGTAATATTAATATTGATTTTGATATAATTAATGCCTCTGACAGACATGCTAACTTTAGGTGTGATGTTTCAGATATCTTTGCACCAATAGATTTATAGTAGCAAGCCAAGGTGATGATTGATATTTTTCTTATGCTTTGATTGGTTAATAGTGGTATGTGTATGACATCACTTAAAAAGACACCAAGGGACAAGGGATGATCATCAAATGGTGCAGTATATCATTGATAGATCTTGGAATGGACATGAGGAGGAGTTAGTGGAAAAAGGAAGAGAAGAAGGTTCCTCTAATTGGATGGATACTCTTACAAGTCTAAAATTTGAAGTGAGAAGATACAAGGTTTAGAATGAGAATCTTGTTAGGGCCCAAGAAAGGAAGGTAGAAAGGAATACAAACATACTACAAATCCTATCCAATTTATAGAGACAAATGTGGTAGTATTAGGAGCCAACTACAAGTTTAAGCAAGGTTCATTTGGACTTGGAAGACAGAAGTTGAAGACTAATGGTGTAGAAGGAAACATATCTAGAAAGAGACATAGAAAAGGAATTGAAGACACCATAAGGTGTGGAACCGCTTTGAGTACCCTAGAGAAAAGGACAGGAAGCCCTGAACAGTTTCCTAGTGCTATAGAAAAAAGGAACTATCAGTAAACAAGGAAAGGGGAGGACTTCATGCCATAGGAATGCAAGAAGGAAAAGTCCCCTATATTTTATGGAGAGGTGAAGAAGGTTGTAGAAGTAGAAGCATGGCTACTAAGAATGAAGATTTTTTTTAGAATTCATAAATACTTTGAAAATATGAAAGCAAGGGTAACCACTTTCATCCTAAAAGGAAAAACTGATATCTAGTGGGAAGACCTGAAGAGTGTCAAGAAAATTCAAGAAGAATAGTTGTCTTGGAGGATATTTGAAAAATATTTTCAAGAGAAGTACCTATTGTAGAAATTTTGAATAATTTAACACATATTCAATGGAGATTATCCTGATCACGTACTATTGCGGAAAACATACACAATACATAAGCTCCTCTATGTTGATCATCAATATAGCAGCATCAATAACAATAAAACATCAAGAGCATTCACACATTAACACAGTATGTATCCCGGGGAAAGCATCTTGCTAAAAACCACAACTATCTGTATATTAATGATTGAGTCATGTAACATTACACAGCATAATACTTCTCACAAGTATCTCCACCTCTGTTACACACAATACAGCTCATATCTGATCTCCAAATCTCTTCCACTGCTTGCCTGCCTCCACTGCTCAATACCTGCTCAAGAACTGATGAAAATGGCTCACCAAACTCGTTTTTCACCTGCAAAATAGTCACTCACTCTTTTTTGGACGTGAGCACAAGCTATAATGTGGGCAAATACGTGAGCAAACTCATTGGCATACTCAATCCCTTGATTGTGCAAGATCTGGTGTACAACTATATGTTAGGATATTCCGACACATAGGATATAGTTAAGTTCAACTTGGTCTAGTGTAGAGTTAGGTATAGAGTTAGGTAAAGTGTGTTTCTTTACCGTTGTACATTTTGTAACTTACAATCCGATGGTCACGATATGTAGTGATCCGACGGTTCACTCTCTCCTCGGTATTACCGACACTTGATCCGTGGCTTGACACCCGATTGGTCCATGAGTTCTATTTAAAGCGCATGGAGGGTCATTGTTCAGGTAATCTGTGCATGAGAGAAGCTTATGTAAATTTTCATTCTTTGATTAATAAATTGCCTGTAGTAGCCA
This sequence comes from Pinus tabuliformis, assembly GCA_031772625.1. Taxonomy (NCBI): domain Eukaryota; kingdom Viridiplantae; phylum Streptophyta; class Pinopsida; order Pinales; family Pinaceae; genus Pinus; species Pinus tabuliformis. Next base: position 840,067,108 of record CM062817.1, on the reverse strand, counting down.
CGTTGGCGCAGGCCGTGGACTGTTTCCCTCTTTGAGGGTTTTAACCACGTCAAAAATACTGGTGTATTGATCTGTGATCTGGTTGTGAGCGGTGTCCTTTTGGTGTTCTTTCTGAGGAACTTACCCTGTAAATTGGCATACTCAATCCCTTGATTGTGCAAGATCTGGTGCACAACTATAGTCACAACTGATAGCAATCTGATTCTCTACCACCTGTCCCTGTTGAACTGAACATGCACTAACATGCAACTGAGTTAACTGATGTATTCATTAGTTGTATTATGAGTTAATAACTTGTGAATTAATTAATAACTAATTCACCCAACTCATCTCTAGTCTATTTGCCAGTTAGACTAAATACAACCAGTTTAACAAAGCTAAACTGAACACAACTCCATCAACTCCACAATCAACTCCACCAAACTCAACTGATTGAGTTCTAACTGAAGTCATGCATGCAACAACTCAACTGACTCATAAGAAAAGCGTATTTCCTTCTGACAGCTGCATGTGCCGCCTCTGTAGCTCAAACTGAAGTGCTCCAAGAGAATAAGATTAAGTTTATAGTCCAAATATTATTGTGAGATAATAATATTTGACTTTTCTATTTTTGACAGACAGTCTAAAAATAGACTTTGATCACTCACACTGTGATCACTCACACTTTCATCAAAAATAGAAGTCCATCTATTTTTTCCCAACTTGATCAATCATTCATAAACAACAACCTGCAATCCATAGACATGATCCATATGTCTAAAAATAGACATAGTCTAAAAATAGACTTGCGCCAAAAATAGCTTGCGGGCCCACTTAGTGAAGGCGACTCTTTTCACTAAGCTCCATCATCTTGTTGCAATCTCAACACCTATTTTAACGATACTATGAAAACAAGGTTAAGGCGTTTTATGAACTTAATATGGGGTAGTTGTCATTCAATGAATATAAAAACAAAGTTTTGGAACTAATAAGATAAGTGCCCCACCTCAATGATGAAAATGAGAAAATACAAAGGTTTCTCAATGGAATTACACACAAATTTAGGGACAATATTGATTTAGATGAACCAAAAAATCTTGAGGACACTATCTAGAAGTTGAAGTATTGCTATAAGAAATCCAAGCACAAATTTGAGTATAAGGCTAATTGGAAAGCCAAGGGAAAATCCAGCTATAAAATAAAGGGGGAAAGGCTCTGATATGCCAATAATATGGAAGTGCAAGGCTCATCACTATCATTAGACATACCCAATCCTCCAAACCTGATAGAGAAGAAATCAATGGGTCTTGGAGGAAATCCTTACTATGCTGGGAATGTGAGAAAGATGACTTATGAAGGGATTTTCCATAGATATAGAGGAATAGCCCAACACTACATAATGTATAGACAACCAAGACAATCAATGAAATAGCTCATAATATTCCATGTATATATGCAACATTAGACATCAGGAAGGCCAACAATCAAGCTATATGATCTAAATGGAAGGTATGATTAATAACCAGAATATCTCACTTTTAATAGATCGAGGTTCAAATTTTAGTTATGTAAGTCCCCAAATTTATGAGAAGTATGCTTTACCAAGAAAAGTGCACACAAAATCATGGCTAGTTCATTTCGACACAGGGATGAAGGAAATAGTAAAACTAGTGGTAAGATCACGCCCAATTAGATTGAGTGGCATGCCCATTATTGTGGATTTAAATTTATTTCCTTTAGATGCATACAATACCCTCATCGGGATGGACTAGTAAGAAAATCATAGGACAAAGGTCAACTGCTACAAAAAGTTGATCGAGTGCCCCAACGATAGTGGAGAAAAAGTGATGCTCCAAGGAAAAGTAAAACCAATGTTAGTTAGATTGGTAACAACATTGCAATTAAAATGTTGTGGTCGAAAAGGGTGTGAGTTATTCGTCGTCCAATTAACTAGCAACACTGAAATTAATAGTGATAGTTTTGAAGTAGAACCCATTTTAAAATAATTTAAAGATGTGTTTCTGAAGGAAATCCCTATACTACCATGACAAAGGGAAATTGGCATCTCCGTAAAAATTCTACTAGGAAAAAAGTTGACATCCAAAACTCCTTACTAAATGAGTATACCAGAATTAATAAAGCTAAAGCTACGATTGAAGGAAATGTCAGAAAAACGTTATGTTAGGACAAGTGCATCACCTTGGTAAGCTTTAGTTTTATTTGTGAATAAGAAATATAGCACACTAAGGTTGTGCAAAAATTAAATACAACTTAATAAAGAAACCATTAAAAATAGATAAACCTTGCCACATATCTATGATTGTTCAATCAGCTGCGTGGAACAATAATATTTTCAAAAATTGATCTGAGATCTGGATGTCACCAAGTGTGCATTAAATATGAGGATATTCACAAAACAACATTTAGGACTAGGTGTAGGAACTATGAGTATGTGGTTGTGCCCTTGGGGCTTACAAATGCCCCAATAACCTTTAGATGCTTGATGAAGAACTTGCTTTGTCCATATCTGGACAAATTTGTATTAGTCTTTGTTGATGATATATTGGTTTCTTAAAAAACCAAAGAGGAGCACAAAGAGCATTTAGTATCATTACTATAACTGCTAAGAGAACATAATATTTATGCAAAGTTCAACAAGTGTTAATTCTTTAAGTCTTAGATTTAGTAGTTGAGACATATAGTCTCAAAGGAAGGCATGGAAATTGACCCATAAAAGGTTCGAGCAACTGTGGAATGGCCAAATCCATAAAATGTAGCCAAAATCAAATCATTCATGGGATTGGAAGGATAATGTAGAAGGTTCATTAATAATTTTTCTAAGATTGGGTATCCAATCACTGCATTGCAAAGAAAGGGGATTAAGTTCTAGTGGACACTGGAATGTCAAGAAATATTCGGGCATTCAAAACACTTACTAACACATGCGCCAATGCCAAGGATTGCTAACACAAACAAGGACTTTGTGTTGTGCATGCATGCTTTCAAAGAAGGGTTGGCCAGAGTCCTTATTCAAGAGGGACAAGTAGTCTACTAAAAATATAGAAAGTTGAATGAGCATGAGCAAAACTATGTATCTCATGATTTAGAGTTGGCAGAAATAGTTCATGCCCTAAAGATGTGGAGGCATTACCTCCATGGGAGAAAATTTATATTGATGACTTATAACAGAGGACTAAAGTACTTATTTGATCAACCTAAGGTAAATTCTATGTAGGCTATGTGGTTAGCGTTAATTAGTGAATTTGAATTTGAAATCAAATATATCAAAGGAAAGGAGAATAAGGTTGTTGATTCACTTAGCAAAAGGATACAATTGTCTCATGTAGTTGTCGTGAGTTATTTTGAATTTAGTATTCAAGAAAATATTAAAGAGGTAGAGCAGCAAGATGAACATTATCGCACATAAAGGAGTGCTTACAACAAGAAATTGTAGGGGAATTGAGCAAGGTCTACTCCATTTGCACAATGTAGACTGTTAAAATTTAAAGGAATATGGTATATACCTAACATGTGTTGTGCAACCAACTCACAAAACATAATAAAATATGGGTCAATGACTTGAGAAATAGCCTCTTAGAGGGGGAAACCTACTTTACATCACATAAATGAATAATTATTAGATGATACAATTGATAATATATCCTTGGTATATATAGGAGCCAAAGGGTCACAATATAATCAGAGCTTACATAACAATAATAATGTAAGGGCACAAAAATAACAACAGTGGAATTCTATGGGGGAAAACAATAACAATATGGGGGCTACACTGACATTAACAATAAGGAGGCTACACTAGTATTATAGGGACCTAACATGCCCCTCTCCATAAAAAAAGTGTTGTCCTCAATGCTTGAGTAGTTACAGATGCTTCCGTATAAAATTCTCATCCTCCCATTTGGAATCTTTATCAGGTAAGTTCTTCCACTTAATGAGATACTCTGAAGTTAATCAATTATGTAGTTTTCGGGTTCTTGTTGCCATGACTACTTCAGGCTCAAATATGATTTTTCCTTCTTTGTCAATGTTAAACAATGTAAACTTTGAAACGGGAACTCATACTGTTACCCGTTTTGTAGAGATAGCAAAAAAGTGACCCGATTTTGAAAAGGGGTGATGCAGAACACACATGTGTTTTTTAGATTATAGTTTTTGGCACTATAATTATTATTATTTTTTTTTAATGTACATTGCGTTTTAGAATGGAAGTGTTTTTTATGTTGATTTAAAAACGTGGTAATTCTACACCAGGCCCTTTTTTTAAAAGGCCTTTTTTTAAAATTTAATTTAATTTAATTTTTTTATTTTCTATTGTATGAAATGTAAATAATTATTTTGTAAATTTAATAATTTTTGAAGTGGTCTTTTTCTTCATATTTTCTTGTTTTTATTTTAATTTTAAATTTTTTGTGGTGAGGTTTTTATTGTTTTGCATATTTAAAGAAGAAGGTCGATATTTTGAATTTTTGATATTCTACATATTTATACATCATTAATTAATTTTTCAATCCACAAGAAATAATTGTTTCTAAAAAACAATATTTTTCAACAATGCACATAAAAATAGCCATTTTTAACATAAATATAACTAAAAAAATACATGTTTTGATAATTTTTGCTACTATTGACATGCGAAAATCACAATTTTTATATAGAAATTTTAACTAAAAATGGTTAAATAATCGTTTTTTTTATAAATTTCATGTCAAAAAAATAATAATAATCATTTTTTTTTTTCAAAAAATAATGATTAACTTAAAAATTAATGCGAAAATCACATATTACAAATATTGAACGCATAACAACCTTAATTGAGTGTATATTCTTTTCGTAAAATGTCAAAGTCAAAACATTACAAGTATAACTACTTAATAGTTACAAAAAATGAACTTGATTTCCAAGCATAACTTAAATTTAATCAACAATGTCACGTAATCCAAACTCTTCGTCCTCTAGAGTTTCATAATTGTCTTCTTCCACAATATTTTCTGCTTCCTTTTGCTCATTTTCGTCTTCTAATGGATCTTTGATGTCTGCGAATCTCCCAATGTATGTCTTTCCAAACATCCCATGTAATGGTGGTTGGGGTTCCTTTGCCTTTTTTGCCACACGTGATTCACTAAAGTCCCCTTTCTTCAACCCAATTTCTTGCATTGCATCTGGAAGAAATTGAAGAGCATTAATTCTTTGCTGAATGAAATTGCACTGTAATAGATCTTTTTCAATTGCAACACAATTTCTTCCTTTTTGAAGGCAGCATGCTAGTGTTGTACCTAATTATCAAGCACAAAAAGAAATAATGAAGTAAATTAGTACAATGACATATTAATTAAAAAATAACATATTGAAATTCAATTCCATATAATAAAACTTACCTGAGCCAAAAAATAAATCCAGAACCCAATCTCCTTCATTTGAACATATGTCTATAAGATAGTTAATCAATAATTGTGGTTTTTGATAAATGTTAACTATCTCTCCTTTTGCTTCTTTGTCTTCATATGTTAGTTTTCTCACAACAACATCATAAGTCAGTATTTGGCTATGACTCTTTCCGTCTACCCGATTAAAAATCATATACATATAGCTATCATCTTTTGCCCAACTATCAATACGAATGAACTCACAATCATTTATAAAGTTGATCTTCACGGTTAAGAAGATTTGACTTTTGCTTGTAACATGAAATAGTAAAAGTTCAATCAACTTGTACATAAATGAATTTTTCAACATTAATCAAATATATATTTTAAATGTCTTACCATGTAAGCTGCATCCTTGAATTTGCTATCCCCTTGAAGCTTGACAATATCATTGCCAATTGTGTGTCTGAATGAAATGTCACAAATCTCCATAATGGTGATGACGTGACTTCTACAAATCCTGCAACCACTTTACTAAGAGCTTGATAATTATAAGGGTCACTATCATAGTCAATGTTTGGAATATTGAAACCATGGGGAATATCTGCAATAACTAGGGCATAATCCCTTTTAGGTATGAGTTTACCAATGTCTTCATAGTTGCCTTGTATTACTTTATATTGAATAGTGTCTAGCCCATTCCAAATGAAATCGGTAAGAGTTGGATTAAGTTCAACATTCTTAATATGTTGCTTCCTCAGTCTTTCGATCTTTATTTTTTTAATAAAGGTTCTGAAGCTATCTAGTGCTCCATTATCATCCTTCTTCATCTTTTATAAAAATAAACAAATATATGTGTAAGTTATAAATTAAAAATAATACATAGATGAATAAAAATGAATGTGTAAATCAAGATACCTTTTTAAATGTAAGATAAAAAGCTTTTAATGTTGTTGTAGAACTTGAATCTGGATAGTTGCGTACAACATCATCCCAACTATATTCATTCAACAATTTAACCATTTGTTCCTGAATTTTCATGTAAACTTGGTGACTGCATAGATAAAGTAACAAAAAGTTAATATGATGATATGTATAACAAATACTACCAAGAACAACATGTTTTATTCAAAAGAAAATTATAATCTAGAAATAAATAAATAGTTCAACAAGCTTACTTTTGAAATTCCTCAGACATTTCCTCCAATGATAATTCCCCTGACCTCACACAAGATAATATTGTTTTGACAATTTTTTCATCTTTTACTCCTTGCATTGCTCTCCAAGGTGTGATAGTCATATCTTCTGGAAGCTGCTTCATTTCAGGAGCTGATTTACTGCTGCTACATATTAATGGCTTAGAATTTTTGACCTTCTGATTTTTAATGCCAATGTTTTCCCATATGCTAAAAATCTCATCAATCAACTTCCAAACATCTCTAATTCTAAATGCCAATTGGAAAATGCTATCAACATCTCTGAATAAATCACTAACAATTTTTCTTTTTCCACCTTTTGAATTGCTTTCTCTTCAATTTGATAGCCTATTTCCATACAACATTCCCTTCGGAAATCTGCGGTAACATTTATCCTATCCCCACCACATTTTCTTGAAATTCACTATGAATAAATCTAACCCTTTGGATGAAAGTCATAGAAATCTTATATTCATTATCTGAATTATGATCCCATGCCACTAAATTTGCTTCTGTATCTGATAAACCAGCATAAATGATACATTTCATTGTTTCAAAATGTAGGTTATTGGGATATTCCTCCATCAATTGTCTTTGAGCTTCTACAAAATGGTTCCCCCCAAGCACATAATAATTTTATTCAAAACATTTTGACTTATCAAATTCTTCTTTGTTGGGAACTTGAACTGGATCAACAAGAAGCACATAATTAACCACATGAGCATATGGATTGTACCTCATCAATGTCTTCAAGTTGTGAATATGCAGATGGTGTGGTTTTCTGACTTGATATTGACATTGTTCTTCACTTGCCTTATAGGTTTGTCTGACATTAAGCTGAAATGTATGACCACCATCAATTAAGTTTCTCTTTGTCAAATTCTGTCAAATGGCATTTTGTTTTGTTTTGATAATGCCATCCTTTAAATTAGCTCCTGGTGTAATGATTTCTCTGCTTTCTTTTGAAGTTTCACTAGGTTCTTGACTGCTGGTAATGACTACTTCAAAATCTTCAACTTTATTTTTCTTCGTCATAACATTCTCAACAAATTTATTCTTGGGCATTGTTACTTTTGGTCTTTTACGACTCTTCTCAGTTCCAATGTCATCTTCCGTAACGGCAACATGTGCTTCACTGTCAGTTTCAACTTCATCATCCTCAAAACTAACTTGTCTACCCTTGCTAGATTTATCCACTAGAGGCCTTTTTTTTGATCCTTTGGATGTAGTTTTGTAGCATCATCAATTACTACATTTTGCTTGTTTTCCATATCTTCTTCTGACACTGAGTAAAAATTGCTGACAAATTTCATGATATCATGCTCTATGAAATGAATGCCTCCTAACCTAATTGAACAACTTTCAACAAAATTCTGCCAAACAAAATATCATATTTCAATAAAAACAAAGTTAAAAAAATATAGCGAAACACTTTCAAGAACGAAAAATACAAATATAAATAACAATAATTACGATGTTTTGTTTTATCTCATTTACGATTTGTTTACACAACTTTGTAGATACCTCTCTCGTGTCATACAATGAATATGATAGTCGATATTTAATCCTTTCATGTGACTTGGGAGCTTTTGTAAGTATGTAAACAACTTCAGTGTCTAGTACCGAACACATATCTATGACTCTTCCCATCACCTCATAAATTCCATTATCATTCGGTATATCAATATATAGATATATATTCACATTTTGGCTTTCTCTTTCTTTCACATACCAGATTCTTGATGGAAATTTCACCTCTTTTGAATTCTTCTAGTATGAAATCATCTTCTTATCATTTGAGGCACTTGAAAGATTTGTAGCCATGAGCTTAGGTGGAGTTCATTCACCAATGTTTTTTGAAGATGCACCTTTAAGAGTCTTTGGTCCAGAAAGATTCACAGAAATCTTCTTTGATGCCATTTTCCTGAAAAATAGAAACACATAAATCAGTGAATAACGAAAACATATTAACTTAAATCCACAATGAAAATATATCATAAATTTTTAATTTGTATAATTAGATAATTGAAATTAAAAAAATATTAACACTAAGAAATGGTAGAAGCCCACCGACACCACCTCGTCCATCCATAGAGTGGCGGGCGATTCCGAGAATCGCGCAACCTCCGCCCGGGGACAGGTAGACCGCCATGGTGGCACAGGATGGGGTTCCGACAGCTCCTCACCACACCACCCAAGCAGCCTGCCCGCGCCTTCCGCCCCCACACCCCCTCCCGGCCTACCCGCCAACCCACCCCCACACAACGCCTCCACCCCCAGCCCCACCCCTCCCCCAACCCGCCACCTCCCCCCTCCTGGCCCGTCCCCTCCCCCGTCTCCCCACCCCAGCTTCCCCTTCTCCACCCCGTCACGTCCCCCGCTCCTCCTCCCACTCCCCCCCTCCCCACCCCCTCATGCCCCTGCCACCCAGCCTTGCCCCCACCCGCCTCCTCACCCCACCCCCGACCCCTCCCCCCACACTCCCCTCCCCACCCCCTCACGCCCCTCCCACCCGGCCTTACTCCCCCTTCCCCCATCCCCCACCCCAACCACCCCCTCCACCCACACTGCCCTCTCCACCCCCTCACACCCCTCCCCACCCCTTCACGCCCCTCCCACTCACCCCTTCCTCCCATTCCCTCGCTCCCTCACCCCACCACCCACCCGCTTCCCCCACACTCCCCTCCCCACGACCTCACACCCCTCCCACCCGCACCTTCGCCCCCTGTGATGCAGGAAAGTGTTCCCTCTGCGAATAGAGGCAATCCCTCTAGCCCTAGAGTGGGTCTAGTCACAAACAAGGAAAAATCAACAATAACTTTCCTTAAATAGTTCAAGTTGGAGGCCTACCTCAATCGGTGGTCAATGGAGTTCAATTGCGCTGCTCCATCTTCCGCTTCCTTCTCCTAATGAGTAATCAACCAGAAACAATGCAAAGGAAATACAACAAAGCACGTAACTAGAACAACAATGATCTATTTACCCACAAAGTCAAGAAGTCATGAGCTATCTAGTACATTGCATACAAGACATAGGAAAACATCATTGATTGCAATAATTATGAAATAGAGTAAGCTTATAACCAAAGTCTTGACGTCACAAGCCTTCTCAAGAGGGCCCAGCTAGCATGTTTCTCAAGCATTCACTCTTGAAGATGGATCTCCCAATACACAAGTCTCTCTCACTCACAAGTTTTGCACAAGATCAAAGGCACTTCACAACCTTCCTCAAGCCCTCAAAAATCCCACACTTGCCACACTCACACCAGCTATCTAACAAGCTCACAAGTACTAGCAGCAACACTCCAAAGACTAAGAATTCCAAACTAGCAGCCCATAGCAATGGTGAGAGTTTAAATAGGAGAAGGAGTCTCCATGAATGGTGGGAGGATGAGCTTATCTCCAAGGAAGGTAGCACAAATGACGGAACAACCACGCCAGAGAAAGGAGGGCAACATAAACAAGGCCAACAACCAGGTCTGGAGTCATTTGGAAGGCCGACTGTTGGAACAAACTCGCCCAAACTGGATCATCGCAGGGAATAATTGGTCTGCCACGTTGACATCACTATTACATAACGGAGATAGTCATGTCATCGCAGGAAACTACAAGAAATAGTTGTGCTGGCACATGAAATTCGACCATCGTGGGAATCACGTGTACTTCCGTGATGGTAGCGCTTCTGGACTGTTTTGGAGCACTGATCAACGCATTTATTTGGCCAACAGACGCGATGAGGCAGAAACTTTGGCAAAGTGGGTCATTTGGCAACATCAGAGAGCATGAGCATGAATGATTTTGGACTCATGACACAGTAGGAAGACTGGGATGAAGGTAGTGACAAATTACTGTGTAACAGATGCCCCCTAAAGTATGAAGCCCAAGAGAGAGGGAGGGGTGAAATGCTTTAGGAAACTGACTGAGCTGGAACACCATCCGAAAGAACCTGCACGCAAGTACAACTGATATCTCTGATAATGAAGTACATGTAGTCTAGGCATGGGCGCAGCCATCCAAAAGACATACGAAATAGGTCTATGGTATGGACGCAACCATCCGTGAAGACTCAGGTATGGTTGCAGCCATCCATCAATGAGTCATGTAATCATAAAACCAATCCACGGAGCCCGAACATGTGTAATCTGAGTTCGGGGTCTTAAACCCATTCGATCATAATACAAATCCTAACATGCAAATAGATGTGCCGAGGTAGAGCATGATAGAACATCGCTTGATTACTGGCCAATGATGAAAACCGTTAACAAGCGCGAGAGAAACCACCAATAATGCTAATGGTTCTCGAGGTACTGTCTAGCACAATCCACGAAGCGTGAAAAAGGAGTTGAAGTCGAACACTCGTGGAATCACTTAATCGACGACCAATGATGAAAGTTGACCGTCAGGTGCGAAGAACTTGCCATTGAGGCATGCAAGCTCTAAGGTACCAAAGGGGATCTTTAGATCAATCTCCTGGATAATGAGCTGAAGTCGATAGGAGACGACCCATCGCAGGAGGGCCATAATGTTTCCCCCATCAATGACACGAGATAATGAACAAGAGGTAGATGGCGAAACAGAGTATCAGAGGAGAAGACAAGGGTGTAAACTGCAGAAGGATTATACTCTTGAACACGTTGGCGACACGACTTTGGAGGGGGGGGTGGCAGCATTCAGTCACCAAGGGATCAGAGGCTCGATGGAGATGGCATGAATCGAATGGAATGAGGCTAGAATGATAACCCAAACCTGCAGAAGGCCAAATGACGATGTATGGATGTCCCAACCCGAAAAGAAGCAAAGTGTTGATGTTCAAGAGTGATCGGTTGCCATAGACAATCAATGATAAACCTGTTGTTGAGTCCAACCTAGTAATAGTTTAACAAGCCCTAGGAAGGAGAAGCTCGAGTCTCGTCATGGTGATGAATCCAATGTCGTCAAGGTTTAACGAGTCTGACATAGGCAAAACTTGGAGTCTTTTTCATGTTTAGAGAGTTTGAAAAAGACACAGAAAAGAAAACTCCAGGGGGGTCCTTTTTCGTAGAGTTGTGTCTCTCGAGCCCGAAAAAGTATAAAACAATACTTGAAAGAACCGCCTGACCATTACGATCGAGGAGTACTTTTCGTAAGTAGTAACTTCGACCCGAAAAAGTAAAAAAGCGGTCGAAAACACGTCGTTTCGTAACCAATAACGAGCCTGAAATGACAAAAGCCCGACGATATTTTTTGTGTTTAAACGGTCGAAAAAAGAGCTTAAAGGCGACCGCCTCTCGTTTCTTTTAACAAGTCGAGGAGAAAACTCGGACATCTTTTCATTTTTTAAGTCGGAAAAGAGCTTAAAGATGACTTTCCGAGATCAAGTGTACATTAAACTGTCATAATTCCACCACCTGAAGCTCTACACAAAAACACGTCACAATATTCATAAAAACATAGTTAAAAAACATATTTTGACTCTGCATATGGTAAAACTATGAGAAAAAACCCACTTTTATAAAATGTAACTTTTAAATCTGCAAAAATCACTATAAAAAGGAATTAACCCATTCATTTTTACCATAGCACTGTTCAATTCACCGTGGAGCAACTTGGAGTACTGAAGTTGGCGAGCAAAATTCGGTCCCGTCCATGCATCATTCGTCCTGAAACTGGTTCCAGGTAAACACAAGTTGCCCTGCGCTTCATTTTAATGCTTTCTTCATGCATTTTGGACGTTCCAAGTGTGAGTTTAGGTGGGTTTTTAAACCAGGTTCCACCGCTCGGTCATTGCGGGTTTACCCTATCGGGTCTGCGATGGCCAAATTTTTTTACACAAGGCGTGCCCCGATCATCACGGAAAAGTGATGTAATTCCACGATGACCGCGGAAAAAATGAACTAGAGACTTCGCGTCATCATGTCTGTTTTTAAAACAGACGCGATGACGACGCAAACTCATGTTTTTTGCAAATTACACGTTAAAATTTTCAAACGAAGTACTAATTCAATTTTCCTTATCCTGCAGGGTATAATGGCATTCATCTGGAAAGAACGCACACATGATAACAATGATATAGAAGCTTTCGCCGATGTGGGGTGCCGAAACGCATTACGGGCATGCAGATTGCTCAAATTCTTCCTAACTCCACTCTTGCGGTCACAACCTGACTTGTTGGAGCTACTGATCAGGGCCTGGAATCCCACAGATGGGAAATTTATCATCCGAGGCTAGGACATCGAGTTTCACTCTACAGACATCTATTTTTTGATCGGGCTGTCTCGTAGAGGTGAGAGGCCCATTCTGGAGGGGTAGCGACCCGGGGGTGACTCCCTAGATATGCTGATGGCTCAAGTGTGCCCAGGGGCACGCAAGACAAGGAGTGGGAAGGTGGCAATCCCAACAGTGGGCGACGTAATTCTTTGTGCTATGCTTTTCATGGTGACATGGGCAGCGGGCTCCCTAGCCCAACATGAGGCTTCAAAGACTCAGCGTCGGCTGGCTCTCGAGTGTCTCAATCCCACCATGTTTAACTGGGCATAGATGGTGACGGCAAACATAAAGAGGCAACTCACCAACTACCATCGAGGAGAGACGAAGCAGTTTGGTTATGGATCCATCTTAGTCCCGCTCATGCTGGAGCGAGTGCCAGCACTGCAGTTGCAAGACATGGATTTGGATTTACCCAGGCCACTTGAGACGAGGGCCACGCGATGGGCTCACGTCATGCCATGAGGAGGTGGCGGAAGACCAGTGGCGTGGGGGACATTTTTCCGAGAGTGACTGGAGCGACAGATGATCTTCGTGGAGGATTGGCCATATGCCAGCATGGACTTCTGCAGAGATCCTAACATGTAGCTGCCTGCTGGAGAGTAGTGGGATGACGGTGGTAAGACACTTGATCTCATTTTTGATTTTTATTTTTATGATGTTTTTTTACTTTTTCATGTACATGTCCTAATGACGAATGCTATGGTATGCAAATGTAGGACCGGTTAGACCCCTCGGACTGGATCCAGAGGCGCGGAGGGACGTGCAGGGCATTGGAGCACTAGCCCTGGCTCCTCCGGAAGATGATATGATGGAGACAGTGATCCAGAACCTTGAGGGCCTGCTAGCAGGGATTCCAGATTACATGGGGATTGAGGAGGTCCCTAGAGCGTCCCAGATCCACACAGTAGGAGTGGAACCCAGGATGCACTGCCTATTGAGGCGGGTGGCACGAGTGGTGGTGTACTATAGGGAGCACAACCCACCGTAGTAGACACCTAAGTTTTTATTTCCTGCTGGTGATTTTTGAGAGACATGTGTCTCAGATGTACGGAGAACATAGACTCTATTTGGACATGCACACTTATTTTTGAGCGCCTTGGTGCGCCACACGATATATATATATATATATATATATATATATATATATATATATATATATTTATTTATTTATTTGTATACATATTCCTATGGTCTATTATTGTGCTTTACATGCTTTCTTGTATGATGTTTTGATTATATGTTACGCAAATGTCTGTCTAATACATGATTAGCCAATGCATCAGTTAACATGTTTAATCATCGTGGAATATGCTGATATGTAATGAAATCAAAATTCCTCTGTAACAGTTTAACATGTAAATACAACCTTAAAATGCGATGTTCTCTGATGGAATATTGCCCATTGAGCTGGTGGATGACAAGTTGAGAGTCCAGGTTCACAACTAATGCACGAATACTGAGATTAATCGCGTCGGCCAGTAACTCAATCACAACACTATATTCAGCGACATTGTTTGTGGTACAACCTGTTATCACATAGAACTAAAAATTTGATGCATATAATTCTCTGTCCTAAGTCCGATGACAAAGGTCTGTGTTAAGTTGATTTCATTTTATTTTTCCTCACTTAGGATTTGGAGTTTTAAAAGTTTTTAACTCAAACCATACTCGACTCCTATTGGTTCTCCTCCACCCATCATTGTTCCATAGCCATGTCTTGTCTTATCCGAGTCATCGTGTCTTTTAGTGATTTCGCAGCGTAATCCCATTTGCCAGTTTCACAACGCAATTATGGTTAAGCAATTTCGCAGTGCGTCATGATTAGGCCGTTTCGCAGCGCATCATTAGAATTTAAAACTAACAGCGTTGCGAAATCATGGATTCGTGCATTTCGCAGCGAATCTTTCTCGAAATGTCAAGTCCGTTAGGTGAGTCACCAGTTGTGTCCACTCATGTCAGTTTATGTACCCCTCGTCTCACGTTTGAACGCTCATTTTCCACTACCCCACAAATAGATCTGTTAATATGCACAGAAATATCATTCCCAAGAGATTTTACCGTGCATAGACCTTAATGATAGTCGTAAGTGCTGCATGAGTGACAAATCTGCTTGATTATGAATTAAAGCGTTTTAATGAAAGAATTTGAATTTCAAGCGAGGCTGATTTCAAGCGAGTCTGATTACAAGTGAGGCTGAATTAAAAAGGAGCGGAATCACCATTTCAACTGGAGCTGTTAGACTTTGTGTGTGAAGATCCCGAAGGAAAAATGGAGAAAAAAGAGCACAGATCCAGTAAATGCCAGAGGACTGAACCTGAGGGCCTAGACATAGCGTTGAGGGATGAAGGCGTGAAGAAAGCGTTCAAAGATGCCGGGTGCTGGAACTTTTGCAAAAAGCTACAAGGAGGACATGCGCAGGTAACTAAAGAATTTGCGCTAAACTTCATTGGTTTAAATTCAAAGGTAGCTATGCCAGAAGTACAGGTTTCTCCAGAAGCAATATCTGCTGTGACAGAGATCCCAAGAGGACGAGAAGAATGGTTTAAAAATTTTAAGTTTGATATGAATCCTTGTAAGGAGTTTTTAAAGGAGGCATATGTAAACGAAGATTTAACTAAAGCAGTCCCCAGGAATTATGTCAAGGAACATTATGCTCTTATTCTCACTTGCATATAGAAATACTTGACCTGTGAAGGAAGGTACAATAAGGTTTATTCTTACCATTTCAAACTGCTTTTGCATTTCACGGGGAAAGTCTCCATAGACATTCCTTTTTATTTGTTTCGCAGTTTGAGCAAGATGTGTGATAAGGTGCAGCTGAGGAAAGAAGACTGTGAAACCTCTTTGTTTCATCATGGTTTGATTAAGTTGCTAGTTTTAGATGGCCTCCAAAAGATAGGCAGAGACTGGAATTCGTTTATTTTCATGGCCGGATTCCAAAACAAGACTGGCCTTACTCCACAACCAGCCAGAGAATTCACAATAGCTGAGCTCCAAAAAGAAGCAAGAGCTAAAAAGCAAACCAAGTCACAGCTAAGAAAACCAGTGAAGCCACTAATCATTCAAGATCAACCTCAGAAATCAACAAAGGAAAAAACTCATGATAAAAAGACTATACCTGAAGCAAGCAGATCTGAAGCAGTCTCAAGGGTAAGGACAAGAAGCCAGATAAAGAAGGAAAAAGGTAAAGCCATAGCAGTTGAAGAGAGCCCAGTGTCTAAGGCAAGTTTGAATGATATATTACAGGCCATTGAATTCGAGCAGTCTGAGCCAGTCCATATTGATTTGACACAGTCACCGCAAAAGGGTACCAAGAAGTCTAAGGCCTCAAAAAGGCTTAAATTCGATGAGCCAGGTGAAGAATTTATTTTTAAACCCAGAAGACCTATTACAAGGAAGCAAGTAAAAGAAGCACTGCCAAAAACAGAGGAAACCGGGAAAGTTAGGCAAAAAGATACAAGCAGAACAGTCACCACATCTCAAGGAGATAATATAGCAGCTATAAAGAGCCAATTAGAAGCAGCTAGATATGAAATTTCCAAATTGAAGAAAGCTGCTAGAAAACGTGCAGTCATGTATGCAAATTATCGTAAAGCTCTGTGGAAAGGGAGTGAAACCCTAGAAAACCAGTTGAATTCAGTAGTTGATGGCCATGCACAATTTCACACATGGACAGTACCAGCAATCAGAGAGGCCAGGTACATTAGAAGGATAAATATGCAGCTAAGAGCTGGGAATAAAGCTATGAAGAAGAAAATTGAAGACCTGAAGGCACAGCTAGGCCAGTTACTTGCTAAATAAATTTTCTTTTCAAGAAAGGTTTTGCTCCAAATTTTGTCAAATTTGCTTAGGTTAATTGTTCTGAAGAAATGCACATCCCTGTTATACATATGAAAAGTTGAAGGGTGTTTTTGGCAATCAAATGTTTGGGTGATAAAGATCTCGAGTCAAAAGGCAAGCTGTTTCAAATAATTCAGCAGTTTCGTAGCGCGCTACGAAACTGCTGTAGGTGATGATTTTAACGCAGACAGGCAGTTTTGTATTATGAGTGGGAATTTTGAAAGGGAAACGCCAAAAGGGTATGCAAGACATCAGCTAGAGCAACAATAGTCAATCAAATCAAGACAGGTGGATGATTTAAAAAGGTGGAATATTTCGACCCAATTTTAAATTTTTGTTGTAAAGTCCCTTTATCACCATTCAAGAGGTATCAAATGATTTGCATACAAGGAACTTTTGCCTGCACACATGTCCATCGATGCAGCTTACAACACATCAAGAACGTGGCAGTGGTCCATATTTTGGGTTATTAAAGGCTAGAAGACATAGTTCTGTACATTCGAGCAATTTGAGGAAAATTGGAACCGAGAAGTAAGGGAAATCTCCTAATACTTCTGAGCAGTTAAAAGATTCAGTGTTCAAGGTATATATGGAGTATTAAACATCCAGCTCAGCCAAATCGAAAAGAAGACCAGGTGTCAAAGAACAAGGAGAAGCCATATGCATGGAAAAAGGAGTTAGAGTTATAGTTAATTTAGAACTCTTTAAAAACTCCAGTCAGCACTTTATTGTATTTATTAGTTGGTTAAATAGCTGATAGGTGTCATTAGAGGTAGTTATCGAATTCCCCTCATGCTGGAGGAGGAAGCTCGAATTAGTTAGAATAAGGTTTCTATATATAGTTGAAACAACAATGTAATGAGGGTTGGAAATTTTATAACAGAGTACTGTTTTGGCTTATGTAAAGACAGAGTTTCAGTAATATAATTTAGCTGCTTTTCTTCTCAGGATTCATGAAGGATTTCTATGTTCAGAATGTATGATTTTATCTTTTCCTTAATGTCTTTTACAGTTGCATAGGTGTACAATCACTCAGAATTCACTGATTGTGCTCTGATTTCCTGTGTGCATTTATGAGTTGTGGTTCCATATGTGTTGTGTTTTGAATATTCAAATGCTAAGTGCCCTGACTTCTATGTAAAAGCAGTACCATTGTTTACTGAAGTGTGACTGACTCCATAGGCCCAATGGAAACTTATGAAATGTTTGTCCAACCTTTATATTTGTCACTGTTATGTCACAAGAGTTAGCCATCTTATTCTCAACCAAAATCAATAACCCTTTGAGAGAGCCCTCTCAGGCTAAGGAGGCTAAGCCTTAGTCAAAAGATTGGTTTGAAACAGTTACTTGAAGTCTTCCTGGTTTGCAGCCTTCCAGGGCTTGATTTTGAGATAACATTTTGGTGCGTCTGCCGGGAGCCTGAAGATTACTCATTCCCGAAATTGTGAAGCTGAACTTCTGAAGGTAGCAGGAGTTCAGAAAGGTTTTCGAGGCTGCATTCTACCTTGGTGACTCCATTCAATCTTAAAGTTAAAAAGGTGGCTTCGAGAGGAAGATATACAAGGAGTAATCCTGACCCAAATCCACATAGTCCTGTGGATAATCCCAACATTATCTCAAGGAGCAGGCAAAAATTTTCTGATATACCAGGTACTTCATCCATATCAAAATCTTTGTTCCCTGAATTTTCTAGAAGCCCTGAAAATAAAATTGTTGATGATAAAATTCACGAGGTATTGTTGAGGTCTGAGAACGAAGAAGAGCTTATTAGAATTATTTTAGATTTACAAAAAAGAGGCATTCATACTTCGTCTTTAGTGTCACAAAAAGATAAGGAAGAGTTTTGGGAGTTTGTTACTTCAGAATTGCTATTAGAGGAAGAGGACTTAAATCAGCTCAAAGAACTTGATCTTTTTGAAGTTTTGCTCAAATCTAAAACTGGTTTACCTCTCCCAAATTGGAGTTCTTTTGTCAGTGGTTTGCAAAGTCCAAATAGCCCTTTCCGTACCAATACTTTATCTTCTGCCTCTGTTAGTCCAAATAGTCCTCAGACACTATCTCACACTAGTTCTTCTCCCACTGGTCATACAATACCTGTTGTCACTGCTCCTCCATTCATTATGGCTATACCTGCTAGGTATGATCCTCTAGCTCTCCCTGCTGTTTTACATGATCTTCCTAGCAAATATGCTGCTAGGATTCCAACATGGGGAGGTGATGAAGATATTACAACAGAGGAACATGTGGATAGGTTCAATGATTTTGTTGACAGGGAAGAAGTGGATGATGAAGATGTAAAACTAAGATTGTTTGCTCAAACTTTCATTGGGGAAGTCAGAAAATGGTTTAAAGCCCTTAGAGCTGGAAGAATTCATAGTTGGGTAGAGTTTGAAGACAACTTTCTAAGGAAGTGGGGAAATAGAACCAACCCTGTCCAAGCCCTTACTGAATATAATAATCTTAGGAGAGCTCCAGAGGAAACCGTTCAAAATTTCTCTAAGAGGTTTAACAAAATATATAATTCTATTCCAGCTCATTTGAAACCTCCTGGAGCTTTGGCACAGTTGAGATATGCTGAATCATTTGATTCAAATTTTTCTCTTTTACTCAGAGAAAGGGAGTCTGCCTCTCTTGCTGACATGCAAAATGATGCAATTAAGGTAGAGGTGAATATGCTTGCTGCTAAGAAATCAAAGATGGAAAAGTCTAAGTTGAAGGAGGAAGAGAAGCCTTCTACATCTGCTCAAGAAGACAAGTTTGAAACAATGATGAAAACCATGGAGAAATTGATGGATAGATTAGCTCTTGGGAATGCTTCTGCTCCTCCAGCACAGCAAGAACCTCAATTCAGGAACCCTCAGTTCAGAAGACCTCAGAATCAGCAAAGGCCAAGAGACAACCGAAATCAGCAGGCAGATCCTCCAGTGAGACCTCCTTTCCAGCAAAATTTGGTAGATGAAGAGGATGAACCTGAAGTACCTGAGGAATCAATTCATTGTTTTGATGAAGAAGGGTCAAGAATTTTCTTGACCAAGGAGGAACATGATGAGTCCAGCATGATAAAATCAGAAGAAGAGCCTTCAGATTTTTTAAAGGGCTATCAACATGCTATCTTTGAGATGCAAAAGTAGTATAATCTTAGGAATAGAGATGTTCCTATTACAGCAAACAAAGCACAGCTCAAGAAGAATATCTCAAAGATAGCTGATGATAAAAAAGAAAAAGCTAAGGTAGTTGAAGGTAAAGATGATCCTCATCTTGACAAAAAGGACATTCAAATTCCTTCTCCTCCCAAAGAAATTGACAAGGCTACTTCTGTTTTTAACATTGAGAATGAGATTGCAAAAATTAAAATATCAGTCCCTTTTAATGAAATTCTCAAGGTAGACAAATACAGAAGCAAAATCGTTGAAATGCTCAATTCACAACCAGGAGTGGCTGATATCCTAAATGTACAAGAAGATAATCCTATTATCTGTCTGGGTCCAAGACTTGAAGATGAACAAAATGAAGAATTTCCGCCTTTCTACATAAGCATTACCATTCATGACATGACTCTACATAATGCTATGTTAGATTCGGGGGCATCACATAATCTCATGCCTAAAGTAATCATGGAAGGAGCTGGGATTTGGATCACTAATCCAACTGAAGAAAGTAAGTTTCTCTCATACAAATTAAACTTTGATTGTACCAACAATATGGCTGAGTACGAATCTCTAGTTTTAGGTTTGGAGGCCTTGATAAAGTTGAAAGCCAAAAATATTGCTGTTTGTGGAGATTCTGAATTGGTAATTAAACAAATAGAAGGTACATATCAAACCAAGGATGCAAGGATGAGAGCATACAGAAATTTAGTGTTGGAGATGTTAGAAAAATTTCAAACCTACTCTTTTAGCATCAAAACTAGAGACCAAAACTCTATTGCAGATTCTCTTGCTGTTTCAGCCAGCCTATTTATTATTCCTAAGCACTCTTCTGATAATTATGAAGTGGAGGTTCGCCATAGACCAGTCATACCAGATAATATCATAAATTGGCAGGTTTTTGAGGATGATCAGCATGTAAGGAATTTCATTGAATTAAAAGAAGAGTTTGAGCACAATCAGATAGATCAGCAGAACATGTTAATAGAGTCAAAGGAAAGTTCTGAAGTCTTACAGTTACAAAACAACTTAATCCCTAAAGGCCTCATTCCTTTGGAAAAATTATTTGATCAAAATGATGTGTTTAAAGCACCAAGATTGCAAGCTAATGAGGAGGAAGTAGAAAACTGTAATTTAGGTGACTTAGTTGTGCCTAAAATAGTCAAGATTTCAAAATTCCTTTCAGCTGATATGAAGACCAAATATGTTGAAATGATGAAAAGATTCATTGATGTTTTTGCATGGTGCTATGCTGATTTGAAACAATATGATTCTTCAATCATACAACATACCATTCCTATTAAGCAGAATGAGAAGCCTTTTAAGCAGAAGCTAAGAAGGATTAATCCTCTTCTAATGCCACTGATTGAAAAAGAAGTGAAAAATCTTTTTGATGCCAAAATTATTGTCCCAATCAGATTCTCAAATTGGCTTGCTAATTTGGTACCAGTCAGAAAAAAGAATGGGGAGATTAGAATTTGTATAGACTTCAGGAACTTAAACAAAGCTTCATTGAAAGATAATTACCCTCTCCCCAAAATGGATTTCATTCTGCAAAACATTGTTGGTTCACAAAGGATGTCTATGCTTGATGGCTTCTCAGGGTACAATCAGATTCTTGTTCACCCAGATGATCAGGAGAAAACAGCTTTCACTACACCATGGGGAACATTCATGTATGCAAAAATGCCCTTTGGCCTCATGAATGCAGGAGCAACTTTCCAGAGAGCAATGGATATTGCTTTTGCTGAAGAAAAGGACAAATCAGTGGTGGTTTATCTTGATGATATCACAGTTTTTTCAAAGAAGGAAGAAGACCACTTAAAGCACCTTGAAAGGGTCCTACTGAAGTGTAGGAGGTTTGGTATTTCTCTAAACCCAACCAAAAGTATTTTTTCTTTAACTTTTGGCAAACTGCTTGGACATATTATTTCTGAAGAGGGAATTAGGATTGATCCTAATAGAGTTAGTGCAATTCAAAAGTTAGATTTACCAAGGAGTAAGAAGGAGGTTCAATCCTTTCTTGGGAAAGTTAACTTTGTTAGAAGATTCATTCCTAACTTTGCTGAAGTGGTCAAGAACATAACAAAGATGTTAAAGAAAGGAGCAGATTTTAAATGGACAGCTGAAGCAAAGAAATCATTTGAAGAGATCAAGAAAGCACTTACTCAAGCACCAGTCCTCATCAGCCCGGATTTTACCAAGGAGTTTCTGATCTTCACATTTGCTTCTGAAGACACAATTGCTGGAGTTTTATTTCAAAAAGGAAGTCAAGGTACTGAACAACCCATTTCTTTCTTTAGCAAGACGTTGGCTAATGCAGAATTGAAATATAATATCTTAGAGAAACAAGCCTATGCATTGGTGAAAGCAATTAAGGATTTCAGAATTTATGTTTTGCACTCTCACATTGTTGCATACGTGCCAAATGCTGTTATAAAAGATATTCTTACACAAGCTGATCCAGATGGAAAAAGGGGAAAGTGGATAGCAAAACTGTTGGAGTATGACATTGAGATCAAACCCACCAAGTTGGTAAAGGGTCAAGGCCTAGCCAAATTGTTGACTCAGTCAAATCTGGACTGTATTGATATTAATTTAAGCACAGAAATCTCAGAAATTTCTGAAAATGAAGAAGAGTTGGTCCAAATAAATGAGAAATTCTTGATCTCAGAATGGTATAAGGATATAGCATTTGTTTTGCAGCATAATAGAGCTCCTGATAACCTTTCAAAATCCAAAGCTCGGTTTACCAAGTTAAAATCTCTCAGATATTTTGTGTATGACCAAAATTTGTTTTGGAAAGATGCAGGAGGGATATTATTAAACTGTCTCATTGAAGAAGAAGCTGATAAAGTAATTGATGAGTTTCATAAAGGGGATTGCGGAGGACATCACTATTGGAAAGCCACTGCAAACAAGGTTTTGAGAGTTGGCTATTTTTGGCCAACTATGTTTAGAGATATTTATAAAAAGATAGCCACATGCCATGAATGTCAAGTGTTTGAGGGAAAGAGAAAGCTCATGCCAATGCCCTTGGTTCCCATTTATGTTGAAGCACCTTTCCAGCAGTGGGGATTAGATTTTATAGGGGAAATCCATCCTCCCTCATCAGGACAGCATCGTTGGATTCTCACAGCCACCGATTACTTTACAAAATGGATAGAGGCAATACCCACAAGGCAAGCAAATGATTCAGTGATTATTTCTTTCTTAGAAAATAATATATTATCAAGATTTGGTTGCCCAATCAAGATCATTACAGATAATGCTCAAGCTTTCAAGTCCAAAAGAATGATTAACTTTTGTCATCAGTATCACATTTCCCTTGGACATTCCACTGCTTATTATCCACAGGGAAATGGTTTAGCTGAGTCATCAAACAAGAGTCTTATGAGAATCATTAAGAAGCTGCTGCAAGAAAATAAAAAGGCTTGGAATTTGAAACTGAAATATGCCTTGTGGGCTGACCGGATTTGCACAAAGAGGTCCATTGGAACATCACCATATGAGCTTGTATATGGGGCAGAGGCTATATTTCCAACATCTCTCGGAGTACCAGTAATGAAGCTGATTCAAGGATTAGAAGAGGAATCAAATGCTGTACAACGCAGGATTAATCAGCTAATAGCTTTGCATGAGAAAAGGAATGAGGTGTTTGACAGTCATCAACAAAGCCAGAACATGATCAAGAGAGCATTTGACAAAAAGATCAAAGAGGTTACATTCCAGATTCATGATAAAGTCCTGAAATGGGAAGCTAGAATTGAAGAGAAAGGTAAACATGGTAAATTTGAAAATTTGTGGAAAGGGCCATATCAAGTTTCTGCTTTCCATGGGAATAGCACTTACATTCTGCAGGAGGTTGATGGAACACCATATGCTGGAGGACCTGTTAATGGCAGGTTCCTAAAGCATTACAATTGATTGAATCTCTGCCAAGTGTCTCACAAACATTGCATATAACTGTTTTATTAGTCTTTCTTGTTGAAAATAAATGACAAGCTGAACAGGAAGCTTAAGCCCGAGGTGAAGGCCCACAAAGCTAGAAAGGAATGCTTGTCAACTCTGTTTATGTTTTCAGAAATTGAACAAAGCACTGGACCTACGAGTTCTTAGTGTACTACAGGAGCACACTATCCCAAGTGGAGCCACTGTTATCACATAGAACTAAAAAATTGATGCATATAATTCTCTGTCCTAAGTCTGATGACAAAGGTCTGTGTTAAGTTGATTTCATTTTATTTTTCCTCACTTAGGATTTGGAGTTTTAAAAGTTTTTAACTCAAACCATACTCGACTCCTATTGGTTCTCCTCCACCCATCATTGTTCCATAGCCATGTCTTGTCTTATCCGAGTCACCGTGTCTTTTAGTGATTTCGCAGCGTAATCCCATTTGCCAGTTTCGCAGCGCAATTATGGTTAAGCAATTTCGCAACGCGTCATGATTAGGCCGTTTCGCAGCGCATCATTAGAATTTAAAACTAACAGCACTGCGAAATCATGGATTCGTGCATTTCGCAGCGAATCTTTCCCGAAATGTCAAGTCCGTTAGGTGAGTCACCAGTTGTGTCCACTCATGTCAGTTTATGTACCCCTCGTCTCACGTTTGAACGCTCATTTGCCACTACCCCACCAATAGATCTGTTAATATGCACAGAAATATCATTCCCAAGAGATTTTACCGTGCATAGACCTTAATGATGGTCGTAAGTGCTGCATGAGCGACAAATCTGCCTGATTATGAATTAAAGCGTTTTAATGAAAGAATTTGAATTTCAAGCGAGGCTGATTTCAAGCGAGTCTGATTACAAGCGAGGCTGAATTAAAAAGGAGCGGAATCACCATTTCAACCGGAGCTGTTAGACTTTGTGTGTGAAGATCCCGAAGGAAAAATGGAGAAAAAAGAGCACAGATCCGGTAAATGCCAGAGGACTGAACCTGAGGGCCTAGACATAGCGTTGAGGGATGAAGGCGTGAAGAAAGCGTTCAAAGATGCCGGGTGCTGGAACTTTTGCAAAAAGCTACAAGGAGGACATGCGCAGGTAACTAAAGAATTTGCGCTAAACTTCACTGGTTTAAATTCAAAGGTAGCTATGCTAGAAGTACAGGTTTCTCCAGAAG
Source organism: Pinus tabuliformis (assembly GCA_031772625.1). Taxonomy (NCBI): domain Eukaryota; kingdom Viridiplantae; phylum Streptophyta; class Pinopsida; order Pinales; family Pinaceae; genus Pinus; species Pinus tabuliformis. The sequence continues at coordinate 840,042,193 of CM062817.1, read as the reverse complement.
CAATATCTGCTGTGACAGAGATCCCAAGAGGACGAGAAGAATGGTTTAAAAATTTTAAGTTTGATATGAATCCTTGTAAGGAGTTTTTAAAGGAGGCATATGTAAACGAAGATTTAACTAAAGCAGTCCCCAGGAATTATGTCAAGGAACATTATGCTCTTCTTCTCACCTGCATACAGAAATACTTGACCTGTGAAGGAAGGTACAATAAGGTTTATTCTTACCATTTCAAACTTCTTTTGCATTTCACGGGGAAAGTCTCCATAGACATTCCTTTTTATTTGTTTCGCAGTTTGAGCAAGATGTGTGATAAGGTGCAGCTAAGGAAAGAAGACTGTGAAACCTCTTTGTTTCATCATGGTTTGATTAAGTTGCTAGTTTTAGATGGCCTCCAAAAGATAGGCAGAGACTGGAATTCGTTTATTTTCATGGCCGGATTCCAAAACAAGATTGGCCTTACTCCACAACCAGCCAGAGAATTCAAAATAGCTGAGCTCCAAAAAGAAGCAAGAGCTAAAAAGCAAACCAAGTCACAGCTAAGAAAACCAGTGAAGCCACTAATCATTCAAGATCAACCTCAGAAATCAACAAAGGAAAAAACTCATGATAAAAAGACTATACCTGAAGCAAGCAGATCTGAAGCAGTCTCAAGGGTAAGGACAAGAAGCCAGATAAAGAAGGAAAAAGGTAAAGCCATAGCAGTTGAAGAGAGCCCAGTGTCTAAGGCAAGTTTGAATGATTTATTACAGGCCATTGAATTCGAGCAGTCTGAACCAGTCCATATTGATTTGACACAGTCACCGCAAAAGGGTACCAAGAAGTCTAAGGCCTCAAAAAGGCTTAAATTCGATGAGCCAGGTGAAGAATTTATTTTTAAACCCAGAAGACCTATTACAAGGAAGCAAGTAAAAGAAGCGCTGCCAAGAACAGAGGAAACCGGGAAAGTTAGGCAAAAAGATACAAGCAGAACAGTCACCACATCTCAAGGAGATAATATAGCAGCTATAAAGAGCCAATTAGAAGCAGCTAGATATGAAATTGCCAAATTGAAGAAAGCTGCTAGAAAACGTGCAGTCATGTATGCAAATTATCGTAAAGCTCTGTGGAAAGGGAGTGAAACCCTAGAAAACCAGTTGAATTCAGTAGTTGATGGCCATGCACAATTTCACACATGGACAGTACCAGCAATCAGAGAGGCCAGGTACATTAGAAGGATAAATATGTAGCTAAGAGCTGGGAATAAAGCTATGAAGAAGAAAATTGAAGACCTGAAGGCACAGCTAGGCCAGTTACTTGCTAAATAAATTTTCTTTTCAAGAAAGGTTTTGCTCCAAATTTTGTCAAATTTGCTTAGGTTAATTGTTCTGAAGAAATGCACATCCCTGTTATACATATGAAAAGTCGAAGGGTGTTTTTGGCAATCAAATGTTTGGGTGATAAAGATCTCAGGTCAAAAGGCAAGCTGTTTCAAATAATTCAACAGTTTCGTAGCGCGCTACGAAACTGCTGTAGGTGATGATTTTAACGCAGACAGGCAGTTTTGTATTATGAGCGGGAATTTTGAAAGGGAAACGCCAAAAGGGTATGCAAGACATCAGCTGGAGCAACAATAGTCAATCAGATCAAGACAGGTGGATGCTTTAAAAAGGTGGAATATTTCGACCCAATTTTAAATTTTTGTTGTAAAGTCCCTTTATCACCGTTCAAGAGGTATCAAATGATTTGCATACAAGGAACTTTTGCCTGCACACATGTCCATCGATGCAGCTTACAACACATCAAGAACGTGGCAGTGGTCCATATTTTGGGTTATTAAAGGCTAGAAGACATAGTTCTGTACATTCGAGCAATTTGAGGAAAACTGGAACCGAGAAGTAAGGGAAATCTCCTAATACTTCTGAGCAGTTAAAAGATTCAGTGTTCAAGGTCTATATGGAGTATTAAACATCCAGCTCAGCCAAATCGAAAAGAAGACCAGGTGTCGAAGAACAAGGAGAAGCCATATGCATGGAAAAAGGAGTTAGAGTTATAGTTAATTTAGAACTCTTTAAAAACTCCAGTCAGCACTTTATTGTATTTATTAGTTGGTTAAATAGCTGATAGGTGTCATTAGAGGTAGTTATCGAATTCCCCTCATGCTGGAGGAGGAAGCTCAAATTAGTTAGAATAAGGTTTCTATATATAGCTGAAACAACAATGTAATGAGGTTTGGAAATTTTATAACAGAGTACTGTTTTGGCTTATGTAAAGACAGAGTTTCAGTAATATAATTTAGTTGCTTTTCTTCTCAGGATTCATGAAGGATTTCTATGTTCAGAATGTATGATTTTATCTTTTCCTTAATGTCTTTTACAGTTGCATAGGTGTACAATCACTCAGAATTCACTGATTGTGCTATGATTTCCTGTGTGCATTTATGAGTTGTGGTTCCATATGTGTTGTGTTCTGAATATTCAAATGCTAAGTGCCCTGACTTCTATGTAAAAGCAGTACCATTGTTTACTGAAGTGTGACTGACTCCATAGGCCCAATGGAAACTTATGAAATGTTTGTCCAGCCTTTATATTTGTCACTGTTATGTCACAAGAGTTAGCCATCTTATTCTCAACCAAAATCAATAACCCTTTGAGAGAGCCCTCTCAGGCTAAGGAGGCTAAGCCTTAGTCAAAATATTGGTTTGAAATAGTTACTTGAAGTCTTCCTGGTTTGCAGCCTTCCAGGGCTTGATTTTGAGATAACACAACCTAAACACACACCTTGAAGATCTATCAACTCACCATGAGGATCGTAGATCACCCACGCCGCAGAGGACAAGTTGCGGGTACTACGTCAGGCACCATCAGCGAAACCAATGTAAGGTGCACCAGACATCTGCACAAGAAGCAAAAGACACAATAAGTGGCAATCACGGCTTCACACGAAGCCAAAAAAACATGAAAACACAAACACACAATGCACCTGCTAAAACACAAATATGTACAAAGCAAAGTGCATGGAATTCACGCATAGTACTTTTTCAAGTACAGCCCGTTTCAGGGCTTATCGAGAGGATTCCCTTCGTAATCAATTAGCTCGTAGGCCCCTTTCTGTAAAACTCTCTTTACAATATAAGGCCCCAGCCACATGGGCTCGAGTTTGCCTGCCCCCAGCTTGTCATTTGCTTGATCGTAGAGCAGGACTAAATCTCCCTCAACAAAAGAATGAGGATGGACAGTATGATCGAAGTGAGTTTTCACTCTCTTCTTCTGTGCTTCGATAGCTAGAGAGGCTAGCCGATGGGTCTCGTCCAACCGTTCTAGGTAAAGAAGGCTTTCTTCTATCGGAGTAGTGTTGGGAAGTAATTCGACGGCCAACTTCAATGAAGAGATCTCACACTCGATTGGAAGGGTAGCCTCCAGTCCGTAAACTAATTGAAATGGAGTGAAACCGGTGGCATCCTTCATAGAGGTTCGGTAGGCCCACAAGGCAGAGAACAACATCAAGTGCCAGTTAGACTTATGCATGCCAATAGTACGTTGAAGCATCGTAACCAGAACCTTGTTGATGGCTTCAACTTGGCCATTGGCCTAAGGATAGTATGGAGTCGAACTATCATGCCGTAAGCCTAGCTGGGTTGTTAGCTCAGTCATCATGTGATTACGGAAATGCTTCCCGTGATTAGTGATGATGGCTTGAGGGACTCCGAACCGTGAAATAACATGGTTAAACAAAAATTGTGCCGCTGTGTGACCATCTTTAGTTAATGTGGGCATCGCCTCGGCCCATTTGGTGAAGTAATCGAAGGCAACGATAATATACCCATGCCCCCCCGCCGAGCGAGGGTTACAGGTCGTATAATCAATGCCCCATTTTGCAAAAGGGCTGATGGTAACAATAGGGTGCAAAGGAGCGGGAGACGCACGCATCTTCCACTGGTATATCTGGCACTTGTGACAGGAGCGGACGGTAAGAATGCAATCCTTAAAGATGGAGGGCCAGAAATAACCAGCACGGGGGATATTTTGAGCAGTAGCATATTCGGACATGTGACCACCACAGGTGCCAGAATGGCAGAGAGGTCGATGGGCTGGGTCTGTGTGATGTTGTCATGCGGAAAGAGTCAATTTTGCGGACAAAACTGACCTCCCTAGAAGCTAAGGCTTTCTAGTGACAAACAAGACAAATAAACACTACCTTTATCTAAATATGCATTTAGAATACAAGTAATCAGGTGATAATAACATACCTTTAGTCCAACGCTTTGTAGTAGTCCAGCCTCTCCGATCCGGATGAGCTCCTCCTTCTCTTCGAAACCTGCATTCAATAACAAGCCAAAAGATTACATAGCACCTGATAAACTTATAAAATAACACATATTCATCATACAGACCAAGGAGTATATGAAACAAATCATGAATAACAATCTGTTGAGAAAAATGAGTTTATTTGCATTAAGTGGAAACAAAAGAAACCATTACAACCTGAGCCTTGGTGTTGTGCAGGTCCCTCCTAGGGTCCAGCAAGAGTTTTCCTTTACTTTGATCAGCTCACCCACTTCCAAATATGGCTAGGAAAGGATGGGAATCTCTCCTCTCAAGCTCTATAAGGGAGTCCTAATTCCAGCAACATCTACCCTTAGGAATGTTCGGCTTTCAACCTCCCCTCTCTCTGGCCCAATGCCTGTATTTATAGTGCTCTAGAGGAAGTTAATCAGGTCCACCATCAATGGGATAAGCCCCTCTTTGAATGGGATAGCTCCCCTCTTGATGGGATAAGTTCCTCTTTCATAGGGATACATGAACCATCTGGAGGCGCTCAATACACGTCAAACAAGCTTCTAGAATGCTCTAGAAATGACCACAAGTAACTTTTTTGAAGTGAAACTTGTGCCTTTTGACCTTTACAGGAGTACGCACCCACCCCTTTACAGACAGAGCGTACAAGTACGCAGGTATTGTGAACTTGGGGTGCGTACATTCAGGTAAGGCTAAGAGAAACTGCGTACCCAGAGATATATAGTTTTTTAAAGACTTTCTCTCTTTCTTGGAGTTTGACATGAAGAGTAGAGGTATGAGACTTGCCAAGGAGGATAGTATGACAGTTGATGGAGCCATACTAATTGCAAATAGTCATGGTGACAAATTTTAGTGTAACAGATGTTTCCCATATTTCCTTCAGAAGACAAAACTTGAATGGGTGTCTGAAGGGGTTAGAATGGGAGACAAGGAGCAAACCGCTCGAGACAGGTAAGCATTTCCTGGTGGACAGGGAGAAACGAGGAACGATGGTGATGATCAGACCAAGGAGGTTCCTTGAGAGACATGGTCTCGATAATGGCTTTATTAGAAGGAAATATTTCCTTTAAAGGATCCAAAGAAGCGTCATATCCAAGCCAAGGGGAATGAGCGTACGATTTGGGAGCCCTGCTCGAAGGATCAGGTTTAGAAGGGGGAGCCGATGTGGAAACAATTTCGACCTAGTTGGACGGGAATCGTCCCAACCATAAATACTTGAGAACCAAAGGAAGAAGAGGGTTGGGATGGATCAGCCACCATTTGCGTTTGCTGTGAGGGAAAAGGTTCTTTGAGCACAGCAGGAGTCCGGGGAGCACCTTTCAACAAACGACTAACCTCAGACCACCTGGGGTAGTCTTTGGTATAGTGATCCTCATCACAGATAAGACAAGGGTACTTGGGATTGCGTTTGGTTCCTTCCTCGGGTGGAGGTTTAGGGGAATCCTGCTTAGGTTGATCCGCTTTATTCTTTCCTTTTCCCTTCTTGTTTCCTTTCGAGGCTTTGTTTGCCGTGGTGGACTGGACGGTGTTAACCTCGAAAGTACTACCAGAATTAGATACAGCCTAAGAAGTATTTTCATTCAGAGCATTCGAATTTTGTTCCTAGGGTTCGCAGAATTTTTCTTTGAGGGCGAATTAACGGAACCAATGATACCGTCAACAGATGGTGTTGGCGGGGCTTTGGAAGTTCCTGGTCTCAGGGCATCAGGAAAATAATCATATAACATAACAGACTAGGATTAAACCAAGTCAAGGTACTGAGCGTGCACAATAGCCTGCTCTTTAGTTATACATGACCCCATAGCAATGTCTCGTGCTATCGGACTAACGAATGAAGTCGTGAACCAGTCGGTAAGAAGCTGATCGGGAATCCAAAACTTAATCAAACGACGACGCCGTCTCCATTCATGGATATGATCAGAGATATGCGTATCCGTTGTATGTTTTAAGGATGTGAGGAGGTGTGTGCCTGTTTCATATCGAATTGGCAACTGAAAATGAGTTAAAAATGCCATAGCCAACAAGTTAAAATCCTGAAAATATCCGCGAGATAACTCAATATACCATTTAGCAGCAGAGCCAGTGAGAGTCCTTTGAAAAAGGCGGAGCCGGATTGAATCATCAAGCCACGAATTCAATGAACACCATAGATGATAAGTCATGATGTGAGCTTGGGGATCTTCTCCAGCTTTACCATCGAATTTGGGACAATCACCGGGAATCTTAGTTGGAACCGGGGGCCAATACGAATTATGAAGAATGGGATCATTAGTCAGTTTGGACACATCCGGTAACTCCAACGTTGCTAAAAAGGGTAATTGAGGGTTAAAGGACATCTGGGGCTGCGGGTAGGAAGGGGTACTAGAGTTCCAGCTAGCTAGCGGTTGCCCCCATTGATTTTGTTCGGACGGATTTGGCCCTGGAGGGTTTTGTCCGTAGTGATTTTGTCCATAGGGGTTGTAGGATGGCTGACCCTGGATTTGCCCCCCAGCATTCCATTTATTACCAACTTGGCCTACAGGAGCAACATAAGGTTGCTAGTAATTCTGATAAGGACTCACCTACAGTTCTTGATAATTTTGATATGGGACAAATTGAGTTTGCCCCTGGGATTGCTGGAAACCATAAGGCGGCTGGGCTCCAAACTGAGCCTGAGAGGCAGGCTGCGTTTGATAGGCCGGTTGGGATTGAGATCCAACTTGCATTTGAAGACCGGATTGGGTCTGGGGCCCAGCCTGGGGCTGAAAACCCGGTTGAGCTTGAGAAGCAACAATCATTTGAGTGCCCGGTTGAGCAGGTCTAGAAGGATGTCCTTGAGAAAACTGAGGCTGAGCCATCTGGCCGGAAGGTTGACCTAGTTGAGATTGAGATTGGCCCATCTGCCCAGAAGGTTGAGCTTGCTGGGTGTTGGGTTGTCCTTGCACAACTGAGGGTTGTCTTGATGGACCGGATGGCTGAGCGGACTGGACAGTTGGTTGACCTGATTGGATTTGAGGCTGACCGACCTGTCCAGATGTTTGACCATACTGGACGGTAGGTTGGCCTTGCTGAACATAAGGTTGACCGACTTGCCCAGAAGGATAACCTTTCTGGACACCAGGTTGGCCTTGTTGCGTGTAAGGTTGTCCCGGATTACCAGAAGGTTGCGTAAAATAGGTAAGAGACAGACCACCAAAGGCCGAAGGTTGTCCCTGAAAGGGTTGTCCTTGTGGGCCTCCAGGTTGCCCTTGATAAGACTGCCCGTAATGTTGCTTCCCATGAGAGGTTTGCATGTAAGATGATTGGCCTTGATTAGGTGGTCCTTGAAGATGTGCAGGTGATACTTGGCCACCGCCATAATGAGTGGGGGTCCAAGCAACGGATAACGAGATCGTGACCTCAACCACAGGCTGAGGTGGCAGAGGTCCGCGGTAATAGATATGAGCTCCTCTAGAATCATAATAATGAAACTGATTTTGAGGGTTCGCATTCTGAAGAGCATACAGATGTTCATCGTATGCCCCCCTGCTGGGATAGAACCAGAAGAAGGTGGGGCACCTAGTGTAGGGTCAAAAACTCCGGGTACAGATGCCGATGGGCCACTATAAGCTGTCCCTAAAGAAGGTCCAGCAGCAGCGGTCACAACTGAGGATGCAGTAACGGCACCAACAACGGGGGTTGAAGAAGGCACACAAATAGTTGGAATAGTCGGGACGGAAGTGACATGCACATTGTGAATTTGAGGAATAAAGGACTCCGAGGTCGGAGTGATGGTGTGTGACCATATAGAACTCATAGGGGAAGTCCTAGAATACATAACATCCCTTAACGCCTTATAGCGTAAAGGCAACGTAACACCAAGAGGGGTGATACGAAAGGGTGGAGTTTCCGTTGAGGTGGGAATTTCACCGCTCGTCGCAACAGACTCTTCACTTGTGACAGGGGATGTGTCCTCCATATCAAAAGAAGACATTGGGACCGAAACACCAGGAGGAGTAGGAGGGATATCTTCTTCAGAAGGCTCCCAAACGGGGTTCCAGTGAAGCTCGTAAGTCTCGTCCTCTGGAGCGCGAGAGTTAATCGGTTGGATACTCAGAATAACAGGGAGAGTATCACTCACAACCGGTACCTCGGGAGGAACAGAAGAAGGAGACCCTTGGTCACTCGAGACGGGAGACGGGATCAGTGATTCCGCCAGGATGATGACTTCAAAAGATCCTAGGGAAACTAATGAGAAAGGACCTTACTCAAGCTAACGCAAACAAGATCTAACCGGGTAAATGTGTATCGTGGCTGAATAAATTTTAAGACATAGGAACAAAACTTGACCTTTTCATCTTTAAAGAGTAGAGAAAAGGACAAAAGATGACTCTAGTCGCCTTCGAATATTTAATGAGCCTGAAGTGACAAGTGCTCAGATGGACCTTTTCTTTTAGGGAGTTCGAAAAGGAACGAAAGTGACTACTCTAGAGAACTAGGCAAAAATGTTTACCAGACAAATCCGTAAAACTGCATATACACCTTGGCAGTCATATGAAAACCAAGGACTTTTCGTACGATAGTCAATCTTCCCGAATGCTGTGTTCGGTGTGTTACGTCTTGTAAGGCGGCAGACACAACTTCCTATGGATAAAGGATGATAACCTAGTGGGGTCTCCCCATATACTCGACGGTACGTGGGAGCACAATTCCGTACTAGACCACTATTGAGTCACAAAAGGAGGAATCACCCAAACTTGAGTGGAAACAAAAGTGACTAGGTTTAACGACGCCGGAGCACGTGTCTAGCCTAGACCTCTAAATATGTGTGTTATGTTCCAATGCGTTGTTATATTTATTCAGTTCATTTTAAAGTTGATTTTGGATTATGTTTCAGTTTTCAAGCTTTACCGTATGTGTATAACAAAACCTAGGATGCAGCTAGAATGAATGAAATATCCTTTTTCTTCGATGAACACCTACCTATGGGAGGGTAGAGATATCATTCCCAAACCAATAAAACCAAGGCAACAAACAGTAACTCAATGCAAGCAGACATCAATTCTTAAAGTGCACGGATAATACTAATGAGAGATCTAATCATTCGCTTTTCAATATGCAACTTGAAATGCAAATTTACTTTCACTTTCACATGCTAAATGAAATGCAATATTTTTTATTTTGATGCCTCTAATCTAAAGAAACCAATAAGCAACAAACAAATGTGGAAAAACGGTTGATCCAAACAATTGTAATCTATGTCCGATTAGTGAAGAGAAATTGAAACAATGCCAAGATTGGTCCAATAACAATCACTAAACAATCAACCAAAAGTAAGCAAAGGGGAAGGCTCAATCAAACCAACAGTAAGCAGTAAACGAATCTTTGCAAACAGGTAACCAAGTGAAATTGATCCAAAAGACTTGAAACAATGAAACTAGGTCACAAAGCAAGAAAAACAAGATTCATTTAGCAAAGCTCACAAGAAAGTGCCTTAGCCTCTAAACAGTGAAAAACAAGTCATCAAACAAGTGAGAAAAACAAGGGACTAGCAAGACTGACGGATTCAGGAGGCAGAATTGAAAAAATTCAATCCTACAGCAATCAGCGCGGGAAATACACTGGCAATAAAGCACTGATAAAGAACAATACGCAGCAACAAAGCGATGTCAGCGCGAAAGTACATGAATTTTCTGCGATGGTCCGATTTACAAAACCGTCGCGACTATTAAGCGTAATAACACGATGAACAGGATACTACAAAAGGGGTGACGCGATGACAACACGACTGTTAAATTAAAAGCCGCGATGATGTTCAAAACACTAACAGGCGAACAAAAAAACTCCCAAACCAAAAACAATCAATCTTTAAGCAAATAAGGACATTTCCCAGATCAGGCCAGGAAACTCAGAAAACAGGTAACTAATCCCCAAAACTTCAAAAGAGACCAAAACAAAAACTCAAGGCAAGAGTAAACAAGAAAAGAACAAAGGCCAGCTCCCCAGTGGAGTCGCCAATTTGTGATGCAGGAAAGTGTTCCCTCTGCGGACAGAGGCAACCCCTCTAGCCCTAGAGTGGGTCTAGTCACAAACAAGGACAAATCAACAATAACTTTCCTTAAATAGTTCAAGTTGGAGGCCTACCTCAACCGGTGGTCGATGGAGTTCCGTTGTACTGCTCCAGCTTCCGCTTCCTTCTCCTAATGAGTAATCAACCTGAAACAATGCAAAGGAAATACAACAAAGCACGTAACCGGAACAACAATGATCTATTTACCCACAAAGTCAAGGAGTCATGAGCTATCTAGTACATTGCATACAAGACATAGGAAAACATCATTGGTTGCATTAATTATGAAATAGAGTAAGCTTATAACCAAATTCTTGACGTCACAAGCCTTCTCAGGAGGGCCCAACCGGCATGTTCCTCAAGCATTCACTCTTGAAGATGGATCTCCCAATACACAAGTCTCTCTCACTCACAAGTTTTACACAAGATCAAAGGCACTTCACAACCTTCCTTAAGCCTTCAACAATCCCACACTTGTCACACTCACACCAGCTATCTAACAAGCTCATAAGTACTAACAGCAACACTCCAAAGACTAAGAATTCCAAACTAGCAGCCCATAGCAATGGTGAGAGTTTAAATAGGAGAAGGAGTCTCCATGAATGGTGGGAGGATGAGCTTATCTCCAAGGAAGGTAGCACAAATGACGGAACAACCACGCCAGAGAAAGGAGGGCGACATAAACAAGGCCAACAACTAGGTCTGGAGTCATCTGGAAGGCCGACTGTTGGAAGAAACTCGCCCAAACTGGATCATCGCGGGCACATAACTGGTATGCCGCGCTGACATTGCTATTACATAATGGATATATTCATGTCATCACAAGAAACTACAAGAAATAGTTGCACTGGCACATGAAATTCGACCATCGCGGGAATCACGTGTACTTCCGCGATGGTAGCGCTTCTGGACTGTTTTGGAGCGCTGATCAGCGCATTTATTTGGCCAACAGACGCGATGAGGCAGAAACTTTGGCAAAGTGGGTCATTTGGCAACATCAGAGAGCATAAGCATGAATGATTTTAGACTTATGACATAGTATAAAGACTGGGATGAAGGCAGTGACAAATCACTGTGTAACACCCCCCTTCCCCCACCCCTTCCCCCACCCCCTCATGCCCCTCCCGCTTGCCCCTTTCCCACCCCCCCCACCACACCTGCCCCCTCCCCCTCATGCCCCTCCCACTCGCCCCTTCCCCACCTCCCCACCCCACTCTCCGCCTCCCCCTACCTCACCCGCCCCCTCCCCCTCACGCCCCTCCCCACCCGCCTACCCACCCCGTCAAGGCCCTCCCGCCTGCACGACCACCCCACCCACTCGCCCGGCCACCCCACCCCACCCAACCACCCCTCCCACCCGCCCGGCCACCCCACACCACCCAGCCACACTACCCGCCCGCCCGGCCACAACACCCCACCCAGCGCTCCACCCGCCCACCTGGCCACCTGACCCGCCTGCTCGACCACCCCACCCCGGCGGCCCGCTCGCCCGCCGGCCCGCCGGGGTGGCCGGTCGATTCCTAGAATCGGTCGACCACCATGGGTGGGTGGGCAGGCCGTTGGGGTGGCGTGGGGTGGGCGGCGGCACCCCACCCCGTGCCACCTCAGCGGCCCACTCGCCCGCCCGGAGTGGCTAGCTGATTCTCAGGCGCCGCTGCCCACCCCCGCGGCCCGCCTGCCGCCCACCCCACGCCACCCCTGTGGCTCGCCCGCTCGCCTGGGGTGGTTGGCCGCCTACCCCGTGCCACCCTGGCGGCCCGCCCGCCCTCTCGGGGTGGCTAGCCGATTCTTAGAATCGGCCAGCCACCCCGGGCGGGTAGGGTGGGGGGCGGGTAGGGCGGGTAGGGTAGAGGTCGGGTAGGGTGGGGGCCAGGTAGGATGAGGGGGGCGTGAGGGGGTGGGGATGGGTGCGGGGTGGGGGTGGGCATGGGCGGGGGGGTTGGGGGAAGGTGGGGAGGGGTGTAGGGTGGGGGAGGGGGCACGTGGGGTGAGGGTTGGGAGGGGGGGCAGGGGGAGGTGAGAGGGGGCAGATAGGTTGGAGAGTGGGGGGAGGGAGCGGGTGGCCGATCGATTGCGGGTGGGGTGAGGGGGTGTGGGAGGGTGGTGTGGGGTGCGGGGGTGCGTGTTTGGGGGGGGTGTGTGTGGGGGGGGAGGGAGTGGGGCGTTGGTGGGCAGTGGGGCGTGGGGGGGCGGGGAGTGAGGCGGTGGGGTGGAGGGTGTGGGTGAGGGGGCGCGAGAGGTGGGGGAGAGGCGGTGGGGTCGGAGGATGGTCGGGCCATTAGGGTGGCGCGGGGTGGGGGTGCCCAGCTTTGTTGGGCCCACCATGCTCACGACGGAAGTATTGGTTAATTTGGCTAACAAAAAGTATTAATGTTAAAAAAAAAAAATCTACTTCATTAAACTAATTTAATATGAAATTTTTCAAGGAAAAAAATTTAACTGACCTTTCAATTGCGAGAAATTTTCGTTGAATATGTTGTTGATAGCAATGTAGCTGCTCCACAAACTCTCTCCAAGTCTTTCAACGAACCTCAGAAAACCTTTATGTAATATGAGTAATAGTGATAATGGAATTTAGTATATAGATGAAATTACAGAGATGTTTTACTGTACGGTGAATGCGGGATTAATTGGTTTTAAAATTTTTTAACATGTTAATTTTTTTATGGCGATGAAGGAAAATTTGATAAAGTGAATATTACGGAATTGTTTTACAGTGGGGTGAATGTGGGATTAATTTGTTTCAGAATGTATTATAAAAATTAAAAAAAAACATTCAATTGTTTAGTAAATATTTGATTATTAAAATAATTTAGGTAGAAGTTGTAGTTTACAATTTTAACTTTAATGATTTATTTGATAAAAAAATTTAGTTTACATTTTTCATTAAATTGTAGAATAAAATAATAAAGAGAAATAAATCTCACAAACTTTTAGGAGGGAAATATTTTCGCGAAACTTTTTGGGGGGGAAATTTTTGGAGTGAAAATTTCATTCTCTAAGCTATATAATATCTTTAGGAGACTCTCCATTTGTATCATTCAACATCTTCTATTTGAAAGGGATGGATTGTCTTGATAGTGAAGTTTCGATTTATATAGCATCAACATCTTCATCGTGTAACAACTCTATTCATATGGATGAATGTAGTGGGAATTCTTCCACTATGAATAGAAAGTCAATTCTTCCACTTAGTCCTGATCCTAAGGACTATCAGAGAAACACTGATGAAATAGGGGATGGAGAATTTCAAATAAATAAAGAGTCACAGATTCCACTTAGTCCGAATTTGAAGGACTATGAAAGTAGTAGTGATGATGAGCTTGATGACAAATTTCAAAAGAATGGAGTGTCACGGTGTCCACTTAGTCCTAATTCTAAGGACTATGAGAGAAACAATGATGAAGAGCATGATGGTGAAGTTCAAGAGAATGGAGTGTCACGGTGTCCACTTAGTCCTAATTCTAACAACTATGAGAGCAATGGTTTTGAAGAGCATGATGACGGATTTCAAAAGAATGGAGTGTCATGGTGTCCACTTAGTCCTAACTCTAAGGACTATGAGAGCAGCAGTGATGAAGAGCGTGATAACGAATTTCAAAAGAATGGAGTGTCAAAGTGTCCACTTAGTCCTAATTCTAAGGACTATGAGAGCAGCAGTGATGAAGAGCATGATGATGAATTTCAAAAGTAGGGAGTGTCACGGTGTCCAGTTAGTCCTAATTCTAAGGACTATGAGAGCAGTAGTGATGAAGAGCGGGATGATGAATTTCAAAAGTATGGAGTGTCACGGTGTCCAGTTAGTCCTAATTCTAAGGACTATGACAGCAGCAGTGATGAAGAGTGGGATGATGAATTTCAAAAGAATGGAGTGTCATGGTGTCCACTTAGTCCTAATTCTAAGGACTATGAGAGCAGTAGTGATGAAGAGCGTGATGATGAATTTCAAAAGAATGGAGTGTCACAATGTCCTCTTATTCCTAATTCTAAGGACTATGAGAGCAGCAGTGATGAAGGACAGGATGATGCACTTAGTCCTAATTCTAATGAGTATAAAGGTAGCAGTGATGAAGAACAGGATGATGCACTTAGTCCTAATTCTATGGACTATGAGAGCAACACCGAAAATGCACATGAGGAAGAATATCCAATAAACATCGAGTCAAATTTTCCATTGAGTCCGAATTCTAAGGACTATGACAGTAGCACTGAAGAAGGGGAAGATGAAGAATATCCTCCAAGTCAGTATTTGAAAAGCATAGTAGATCATAGTGTGGATAACATTCCTCTTAATGATGATGAAAATCCTTATATAAATGATGATCCAACGATGGAGATGTTGCCAAGAAATATTGTATCGAGGAGTAGGAGCAAACCTTTTCGTACCAATGCAAGATGTTCTAGTTATACAAGGGGTAGAGTAGAATATCTGACGAGAAGAAGTTCTATCAACACACTCATTTCAAGTGAATGTTGCCAAAAAGATTGCTTGAAACATATGGATTTCAGATTTGCATTAGAGAGTAGGAAGAGATATTTGTCAATGAATAAAAGCATGCAAAATTCATATTTAGTTGGGTGCATGCAATCTACATTTTCAAGTTATGATTATCATATTAGGACTTTATTTATCTGTAGAAAATCTTTCAAAATGTTTCATTCGATTGGCAATTTTCGTCTCTCGATAATTCAAGAAAATTTGGAAAAGGATCCCACATTTTATTCAGAAGTACGTCATAAAAGACAGTTTGGGCCATTATCAAATACTGCAATGTCATGGATGAAAGATTTCTTTTCAAAGCATGGAGAGTGTACGCCAAATAGAGAGACAATACATATTCCAGATAATTTTTCAAGATGAGAAATCTACAACTTATACAAAGAATATGTAGAAGGTGCTGAGGGATATGGACGGTTTATTACATATCAATATTTTGTGAAGGTATGGAAGAAATAATTCAACAATGTCCGTATTCCTAAGAAGACAAGGATGGGGATTTGTAGTACATGTGCTTCTCTTAAATGAAAAAGGGACAAATGTGAAGGGTCAGAAAGAGGTAAGCATTCATAACTTTAACTTTTAAAATTGTATATTCATCAAGTATGAAAACATATTTCTTAATGGATTTCTTTTATGTTGTGTAGATTCAATTGTCAAATAACTTCAGGAGCATCGCGAACAACAAACAAATGAAAGGAAAAAGTTGTACAAGCATCGAAAGAAGTGTTATGATAATCTAAATAAATATTTGGGTTTGATAATTGATGGTATGGACCAGAAGAAAACACTTTTACCACATTTTGTTTGCACACCCAAAAATTTATAGGAGGAAAATTTTATTCAGTATCACTTCATCGGTTGTATGGTCTTCAGTGGGAAAATGTTGCCAAGGGTGTACTTCACAGATCCAAATATTCATAATGATGCAAATCTGACCATAACCATAATTCATGATGTGCTTTCTCATTGGTCTGGTAATCTTCCTGAAGTTTTGTATCTACAATTGGACAACACATGCCGTGAAAACAAAAATCAGGTTGTTTTTGGATATCTAAACATGCTTGTTGAATTGAGAATTTTTCAGAAGGTAAAGGTTGGTTTCCTTCTTGTTGGGCACACTCATGACCATATTGATCAGATGTTCAGTCGTTTTTCAGTCACATTTAGGAGCAATGAAGTTGGGAGCTTGCCATCATTAATTGAATGTATTAAGAAATCATACATGCTAGAGCCTACTTTTGATGTGTTGGAAGAAACTGTTGACATGTGAAGGTTTATTATGGGATCATATGGTGAGGGGAATGCATTGAACAACTTAATGACATTAGCTTCCAACATCAATTTTGTATCAAAAAAATTGATGGGAAAACACTAATATGGGGCAAGAAGTATTCAACTATTGCAGAATGGGTACTGTCATCAGGTTTGCAATTTTTGAAGTTCATTCCAAATCATCCAATATTTGCATCAAAAATATTGTTATTACAATCAGTTGGTGAAGTTCATAATGCTTGCAAACAAAATAGAGATATAAATTATTCTGATTGCCTAGAAGAAATTAAAAAATGTATTAGATATACATATGAATACTTTGACATTGCTGATTCAGTTTGGTGGGAATCATTTTTCAATAATAAAAGTGATATCATTTCAACAACAACAAATGAAGATATACCTTTGAAAAATCCATTTATTTGGCCACACAATGTGTCGAATGCACATGAGGAAATAAACATTGTTGAACAGCAACAATCTCAAGGTATTATTAATTCTTCACAGGCAGAGGAAAGAGAGATGTATATTGGTTCCAGAAGATCTCGTGCACAACGTGAAGCCATGGAAGACCTTTACAAGGGTTCAGTATAGGATATTAAGGAGGGTTGCATGTTCACAGTGCTAGCAGATGGAGATCCCAATGGCTATCCATTATGGGTTGCTAAAGTTATAAAGGTCTTTACAGAAAATGAGGATGTTACAAGTGTTGAAGTACATTGGTATGCCACAAATACACACCCATTCAATGGTGTGTATAAGCCAGAGATGGTAGTTGACAAAAAAAATGGTGGAAAGAGAAAAAGAAAAGGTACGAATATAAATCGTCGTTGCACAGACATATTAAAATTGGAGGATGTTGACATACTTGTTTATGACTTCAATTTAACAAAGAGAGGAACTCTTCACTTCAAGATGATAGAGATTATGAAAAGGTTGTTACCAGAAGGAACAATGTTGAGATGGGAGTCTACTGAAACCAGTCATAGATCTAGAAGAATTTTGAAACTTGAAATGATGGGCATGCACGTGGACTCATATGGGGCACTAGTTGATGAAAGAGAAGAATATGGAACATCTTCGTCAGCATCCAGTCACTCATCTGAAGATGTGAATTCTGATGGTGTGCAAGAAAATATGAGTGATTTTGAATAATTGTTTAAGACAATTTAGCTAATTGATGTATGCATCGTATCTTGAAATAAAATTTTTGATTTCCATATGGTGTTAAATGAGAAGTTATGAGTCATTTTTATGTTGTTGGATTATATGCCTTAATTATGATAATTTTTATTATTTAGAATATCTACAATGAAACATTAAATTGAGATATAATATATGTTTCATTCAATATACAAATAATGACTTTTGAATTCATTTAGTGATGTAATTTGTTCATAATGTCATGGTTTTTTTATTTTATGGTTGAAAAAATTTCAATTGCTTTTGTATCTAGCATGTTATGGTTGAGAACATGTTGAATTTATACTTAGGAAAGAAAAATGTTATTCTACCAAAAACATTAGTGTGTTTTTTTCCTCACAAACAACTTTGTTATCCACATTAAAAATTTGGTTTTACTAGCATTTTTTTAAAATTTTGAAGATTGACCCTAAAAAAAATCATCGTTCTGGTATCATCACTTTTTCGTTTTCAAGCTGTATTTTGCACGAAATTTCTTTTTTCACTGCCATTTTTAAAACATGTTCAAAATTGTCCCTAAAAAAAAACCATCATTCCAGTATACACAATTTTCGTTTTTAGCACTGTTTTTGATGTTTTTTTGGCATTTTTTGGCCAGAGTTCCCGTTTTGAGTTTACAGTTCCGGTTTCAATGTTTACATTGTTGTTAAAAAATGTAGCAAGAAAGGCTCAATTTTACTCTAGCCTTAGTTAAATTGAGTAAATCAAATTTCCACATTTGCAAGACAACTTGGAGGTAGTTAACTAGTGTGACATGGATCTAGTCACTTAGTTAGCTCAATAAATTCAAGTTAATGGGCTTGGAGTTCAATCATGCATGTGTGATTGCTAAATTTTAGCAATTTGGTTTAATTATTTTCAATTTTCTTCAATTAACTGACCGCTAGCTATTGATAGAGTTAGTTGAAGGTCATTTGTGCAGTGAGATAACAGTCTAACTTAGAGATATGTCAGTTAATTGATCAATTAACCCAAAATAGCTAATGCATGCATGCAATTCAAATTGCTCAGTTGAAGTGGAGATGACAATGAAGTGTAACATGAGTTGTATATTAGTTTGAGTGCACAATTTTTGAATGAATCCAGGAGATCAATCCTTGGGAATTGTGAAAGAAAATAAGAGAAAATTCCTATCTTTTAGGAGCTAATTTCCTTAAGGATTGCGCAAGGAAATATGAGGCTAGTTGAGAAGATAATTGGCTAAGTGTTGACCAAAGTTTCTCATTCAATAGAGAGAGAACAATTATTCTTTTGCAGGTTGTGCTCAGAGTTGGAGCAAGAAATTGTAATAGTTTCTCTATTCAGCTGATTAATGAAAAGAGGCTTGAGGGGTTTTTCCTAGTTGGTTTCCCCTGGAAATCACTGTGTACTTGTGGTTTTTCTTGTTGCATGTTGTTCTAAATTATGTTTTTCATTTCGTATATTAGTAGAGTAGAATTTGTGTCTCCTTATTTCAGTTCAAATTCTTGAGCAATTGCAATTTCTATCAAATTTATGCATGGCACCAGAGCCCTGAAATCACATTAGAACCAATATTTCAAACTTGTCTCTCAGGAATTTTGAATGTGCATCTTTAGTGCAACCATTTTTCTTCAAATTCAGGAGGATGTCATTTAATAGACTCAGATTGGAGTATTCCCTGGAGGGTAGCTCAAATTTCACAGTCTGGAAGGATCAAATGAAGCAATGCTTGATGATAATGGTGTGTTAGAATATGTTAAAGCTGACATTGAAAAACCCCAATAGTATTATGCACAAAAATTAACCCAATGGAAGAAGGATGTTGCAAAGACTAGGAGAATTCTTCTGGAAGGTGTGAGAGACCATGTGGTCTCAAATCTCCATGGAAAGGAGATACCATTTGCTATGTGGAAGACACTAACTGAGTTATTCAAAAATAACAATTACCATAGAAAATTGGCCCTAAAAGACAAAGTTAGAAACATTAGAATGCAAAAGAATGATATTATTGCACAATATCTCTACAGATTTGCACAATTTCGAGATGGGCTTGGAGGGGTTGGAGTGAATGTTGCAGAATATGGCCTGGTGAGCCTAGCTCTTCTAGGCCTTCAAAATCCTAGCACAACTACCAGGATTTTGTGAATGGAAAGGAAAAATTACTGAATTGGTAAATGTTGTGGTTTGATTTGATTCAAGAAGAGTTCAGGAGAAATACCATAGATGGAACTTCATCCAAAGAAAAGGATGAAGAAAAATTTTCCTTGGTTGGAAAGGGAATTAAGGTCAAAGGAAAGAAGATCCAAATAAAACTTGAATCCAACCAAAATAATGGCAAGAAGAAATAATTGAGTAAGATAAAATGTTTCCATTGCCACAAATATAGGCACTATGCAAAAAATATTTTCACAAGAAGTCTAACAGGAAGCCTTCAGGAAGAGAAGGAATGACTTCACAATTTGAATTAGAATTCACCCTAATGGCATGCAAGACCAACACTATTATGGTGAGTGTGTGGTACCTTGATTCCAATGCTTCATTCATATGACAGGGTGCAAGGATTTTTTCAATAACCTAGAGGAGAAGGATCTCCAGATGCATATCAAAATGGGGGATGATGAGAGGTACAATGCTACAAGAATTGGTACTGTCACCTTTGAGAGGGAGAAAGGCTCTCCTCTTTGCCTCAAAGATGTTATGTTTGTACTTGGGATGAAGAAGAACCTAATCTCTATAGCAGTTTGGAGGATAGAGGCTATGAGTTTATTTTCAGTCTAGGGCAATCCTTTTTGAGACACATAGCTACCGATAAAGTGAAGCAATTTGGGTTCAAGTGAAGAAACTAGAAAAAATAAAGGTGGGATGTTGCACTAGATTGAGAAGTAAGGCTAAAAAAGTGCAGAGTCGAGATGTTAGAGAACTTTGGCACAATATATTGGGTCATCGACACCATGGTGCCTTAAAAATCATGTAGCAAATTACCACCAGTCTCCCTAAAGGCTCCCTTGACTAGTAGGATGTTTGCAAGGGTTGCACATTCGGGAAATATGACAAATCCACTTTCCATGCTTGAGATAGCAGAGCATATGCAATAATGGAGCAAGTACATTTTGATGTTTGTGGACCCTTTTCTACAACCTCCACAACAAAACATAAGTGCTATGTTATTTTTATTAATGATTTATCTAGAAAATGTTGGATCTTCTTCACGCGGAAGAAGGATGAAGTTTTCTTAAGAGTTTTTGAATTCAAGGAATTGGTTAGAAGGAGATTTGGAGATGGTGAAGGCTCTGAAGAGCGACAATGGAGGTGAATTTGTTTTACATTTTTCAAGGATTTTTGTGAAAAAATAGGTATTTGAAGAGAACTGATAGCACCCTATAACCCACAACAGAATGGGGTAGTTGGAAAAAGAACACAAACATAGTGGGAGAAGAAAGAGCCATGTTGCGTGATTAGGTGTTTCCATTAAATATATGGGTGGAAGCATGCAACATCACAGTCTACTTGCAGAACCATAGTCCTCATAGAATACTTGGCATGATCACACCAGAGAAAGCTTTCTCTGGGAGAAAGCCTGATGTCGCTCATTTCATAATTTTTTGAGCTTCAGTTATTTGTCATGTCTCCAAGGATTTGAGGAAGAAACTTGAGCCTACAATAAAGTTGCGAGTTTTTGTAGGATACACTGAAAATCCACACAATTACTGGATGTGTTTAACTTCACTGAGGATGACATTTGTGAGGGGAGATCTCACGTTTGATGAGAAGAAGGTTATGATATGCTCTCTGGAGTGAGAGATGAGTATCCCATCAGAGCATGAGCTTATAGCTCCAAAGGAGGAGCCTCAGGATGAGCTTCAGGAGGTTTTGGAACAACCACAGGTAGCAGAGCATACAAGAGGTAGAGTGGAGGAACCCACCCAACTAGAATCTTCCATAGAGGGGAGAAAGAGAACCAAAGAAGATGATAGATTGTTGCATGATTCTAGGGAGAATTTGGGAGCCTCTACATCACAACGTAGGTAGAGGAGGTCACCTGATAGGTACACTGGTTATATAGTTCTCATGGCATAGCTTATTAAGACAAATCCTTCTTCATTTGAGGAAGCAGTTTCCCAACCTATTTGGGTTGATGCCATGGTGGAAGAATATGAATCCACCTTGAAGAACAATGTTTGGGAGGTGGTGTTGAGAACATAAAGGAAATCAATGGTTGGTTCTAGATGGATCTACAAAGTCAAGAATGCAATTGATGGGAGAATCGAGAAGTACAAGGTCAAATTTGTGGCCAAAGGATTCTCTTAGGTAGAGGAAGTGGACTATGAGGAAAATTTTTCATGAGCTACAAGATATTCCTCAATCAGATCCATTCTAGCATTGGCTATGTAGACAAGGTGGAAAATCCACCATATGGGTATGAATACTACCTTTCTCAACGATCTTCTTGAGGAGGGAATTTACATAGAGAATCTAGAAGGTTTCGATACATATGATCAGGAGTCACATGTTTGCAGACTTAGGAGAGCATTATATGGTCTCAAACAAGCTCCCCGAGCATGGTACACTCATATCAACAGTTATCTCAATGGATTGGGCATCACCAAAAATGAAGCAGATGCGAACCTCTATCACATTTGGGTAGATGGAAAGTTGCTTATTCTTGTTTTGTATGTTGATGATTTAATATTGATAGGTGATGAGCAGTTGATCCACTCTTGCAAAGAGGATCTTGCAAGGGAATTTGAGATGAAAGACATGGGCTTAATGAATTACTTCCTCGGGCTAGGAGTATGGCAAGGTGATGGTGAATTTTCTGTGTCTCGAGGGAAGTATGCCTTTGAAATACTTTAGGGATTTCACATGGAGAGTTGCAAGCCCATGGACACACCTCTAGATAGAAACTAGAGGAAGGAGAATGCCACTTCAGGTGAAGAGATTGATGCTACCATTTATAGACAACTTGTGGGGTCTTTAAGGTATCTTGTGAACACATGACTTGACATGTTCTATGTAGTAAATCAACTGAGTCAAGCTATGGTGAGGCCTACCAAGTTGTATTTGAAGGCAACAAAGGATGTGTTATGGTACCTCATAGGAACAACAAAGTATGGATTATGGTACACGAGAACAGAGGGAGTGAAGCTTTAAGGCTTCACCAATGTAGATTGGGAAAACAATCCATCAAACAAGAAAATTACTTCAGGTGCTATCTTCAGTGTTGGGTATGCAAATATTTATTGATACAACAAGAAGCAGAGTTGTGTGGCGCTTAGCTCAGTAGAGGATAAATAAATGGCTGGAAACCAAGCCGCATGTGAGGCCATATGAATAAGGAAAATACTTGTGGGTATTTGAGTCAGGAGATGGATCCGATAGTGATATATTCTGTTAATCATAGTTGCATCAAGCTCTATGAGAATTCGATATTTCATGACAGGTCCAAGTACATTGATATCTGGTATCATCATTTGCAGGATTGTGTGCTTGGATAATTACGTTGCTATGGTACATTCCAACTAAGGAGTGAGATGCTGAGATTTTGACATAGGTATTGTAAATAGGTAAATTCAAATTCCATAGGTGCAGGATAGAGGTGGTGAAAAATACCTTTCATGCTAAGAGGGAGTGTTAAAAAATGTAGTAAGAAAGGCTCGATTTGACTTTATCCTTAGTCAAATTGAGTAAATCGAATTTCCACATCAGCAAGACAACTTGGAGGCAATTAACTAGTGTGACATGGATCTTGTCACTTAGTTAGCTTAGTAAATTTGAGTTAGTGGGCTTGGAGTTTAGTCATGCATGTGTGATTGCTAAATTTTATCAATTTAGTTCAATTATTTTCAATTGTGTTTAGTTAAGTGACATCTATCTATTGATATAGTTAGTTGAAGGTCAATTGTACGGTGGGACAATAGTCTGACTCAAAGATATTTCAGTGAATTAATCAATCAAACCAAAATAGCTAATGCATACATGGAATTCGAATTTCTCAGTTGAAGTGGAGATGACAAGGTGGTGTGACATGAGTTGTATACAAGTTTGAGTGTACAATTGTTGCATGAAATCAGGAGATCAATCCTTGGTAATTACATAAGAAAATAGGAGGAAATTCCTATCTTGTAGGAGTTAATTCCCTCAAGGATTGCGCAAGGAAATAAGAGGCTAGATGAACAAATAATTTGCTAAGTGTTGACCAAAGTTTCTCATTCGATAGAGAGAGAATAATTATTCTTTTGCAAGTTGTTCTCAGAGTTAGATCAAGCAATTGTACTAGTTTCTCTATTCAACTGATTAATGCAAAGAGGCTTGAGGGATTTTTCCCAATTGGGTTCCCCTAGAAATCACTATGTACTTGTGGTTTTTTTTATTGCATGTCTATGCATGTTGTTCTAAATTGTGATTTTCATTCCATAGATTAGTAGATCATAATTTGTGTCTCTTGATTTCAATTCGAATTCTTGAGTAGTAGTAATTTCTATTAAATTTCTAATTTCAAGTTTTGGCAATATTGGTTGAACCGGGAGCTTGTCACTGATAACATTCTTTAAGCATGAAACATTGAAAACTGGGTGTAGTAATTCAAGAATATGCATGCAACTCCAATTTGTATGCCATAGTACCAATCTTTTAGAACACTGTGTAATGACCATAGTACTTGAGTGATAATTTATTATCCTTCTTAGCTTGCTTGAGGGACATTTGTTTGTATGGTTGTAGCCGTAAAAATACCAAGTCACCTACATCAATACTTTTTTCATTGCAATGTTGATTTTCATGTTGTTTCATTTGATTTTACGCTAAAGTGAGGTTATCCTTTAAGAGTTGGAGAAATTTTTGTTGATGCTCGATGTGATCTTCCACTACTTGAACCTTAGAATTTTATCTTAAATATGATGTGATAGATGGTGGATATTATCCATAAAGTTCCATAAATGGGGTCATTTTTACTACAGTATGGAAGTAAGTGTTATACCACCATTCAATCATAGGTAACCACTTGACCCGGTGTTATTTTTTATCAAATACAAAGTAACAAAGGTATCCTTCCCAACATTTGTTGACTATCTCAATTTTCCTGTCAGATTGAGGATGATAAGATGAGTTATGAGCTAATTAAGTACCAAGGAAAGAAAATATTTTCTTCCAAAAATTTTCAGTGAAAATGGTATCTTTGTCACTTACAATAATATTTGGGTTTCCATGTAGCTTTTGAATTATTTCCATAAATGCAATAACAACTATACTGGCTTTAAAAGAATGAGATAATGCAAAAAAGTGTGCATACTTGGTAAGTCTATCAACTACCATCATGATGATACTCTTTCCCTCAGACTTGGGTAAACCTATGATACAATACATTGAGACCTCCTCCCAACGCTGAATTGGAATGACTAAAGGTTGTAATAGACCCGGGGGTCTTAATTGTCTCAACTTTATTTTCTTGGAAAACCAAGCATTCTGCCACAAAATTTTGAATATTAAATTTAAGGTCATCCCAAAAAATATCCTTCTTGACCATGTGGTAAGCTTTTAAAAAGCCCAAGCGCCCTCTTAGAGAGGAGGTGTGCAATTCCAAAAGAATCTTTTGTTTGAGTTGGGAATTCTTAGAACGATATAAACTATCTTTGTACCATAATGAATACTTTTTCCAGATAAATGTATCTGATGTACTGGGATCTTGCTGCAACTTTTGAATTAGTGCCCACACCTCTTTGTCATTCTTCCATTCATCCCTTGCTTCAATTATCCAATTAGGTCATAGAAATGGCACAAATCAATGCTTCCACATCATCATCCTTTCTTGAGAGTGCATATGCAACAACATTTTTCTTCCCTTCTTTGTAGATTATTTCAAAGTTATAACCCAACATCTTTGTGATCCATTTTTACTGCTCTTCTGAAGATAACCTTTGTTACAAAAAGTATTTAATACTATCATGATCTATTTTTACCTTGAAGTGTCTTCTCATTAGGTAAGGTCGTCATTTCTTTAGGCCATGTAGTATTGCCAACATTTCCTTCTCATAAATAGGTTTGTGTAAATACTTTCCCTTGATTAGACGACTTTCAAAAGTAACGATTCTTCCTTCTTGCATTAAAACAACACCAATTCCATTTCTTGAGGAATCACATTCCATAATAAAGGTTTTTGTGAAGTCTGGTGTAGCTAAGATCGGTGCTTGGCACATTGCCTCTTTAAGATGTTCAAATTCCTTAGTTGCTTCTGGAGTCCAAGAAAATTAATATTTCTTTAGTAATGTTGTTAGAGGTGCTGCTATTCTCCTATAATTTCAACAAACTTGTGATAATACCCTTTCAACCTAAGATATCGTCGAAGATGCTTTAGGGTTGTGGGGATTTTCCATTCCTTAATGGATTTAATTTTTTTACGATCCACCTTAACACCCTCATGAGATACAATATGACCCAAATATTCCACCTCCTATACTCCAAAGAAACATTTGAAGGTTTTTTCATGTAATTTTTTCTCATCCAATAGTTTGAGCACCTTTTCATCAAAAAGTACTAAAACAAATTTTCTAAGGAAGGGTTTGAAAATGGAATTCATCAAACCTTGAAATGTGGAAGGTGCATTAGTAAGGCCAAAAGGAATGACCAAAAATTCATAATGACCTTCATGAGTTTTGAATGTTGTTTTCAAAATGTATTTGGCCTTCATTCTAATTTGATGATATCCTGAATGAAGATCCAACTTGGTGAAGTAAATTGCTCCGTGTAATTCATCCAACAATTAATAAATGACATGATGAGAAATTTATCTTTAATAGTGAGCTTGTTGAGCTCCATATAATATGGACACATACACCATGATCCATCCTTCTTGTGCACCAATACTATTGGAGCAGAGAAAGAACTTTGGCTATGTTGAATTATACTGGCCTCTAACATTTCTACAACCATACATTCAATTTCAATTTTTAGGGCATAGGGATATATGTAAGGCCTAATGTTTGGAGGAGCACTTCCTGGAATCAAATTAATAGCATGATCATAATCACGAATAGGTGGGAGGCGTTTGGGAGTCTCAAATACCTTGGAATGATTCTCCAAGACCTTTTGTAGATTTGGAGAAATAGATGATTTCAATGTTTGAACCTCTAGTGAGCATAATTGCGCAATTACGACCTATTGTTATTTCTTTAGAAGCTTTGTCATGTCGTTATAACTGATTATCTTCCCTACTTTCCCTACGATACACCTTAATTCAACTTTCTTTCCTTCCCAAAAGAAATTGAAGAAAAGTTATTGAAAATTAAAAGCTATCGTCCCCAAAGATTGTAACCATTGTACTCATAGTACAACATCAACACCACACATTGGAATGGAAAGAATTGGAATATTCAATACATATTCCCCCATGGTTAGCTTGATATTATGGCACTTTCTAGAGTAATTTATAGTTCCACCATTTGCAACCATCACTTGAAACTCTTGTGGTGGTTATAGAAATAAATTGAATTCCTTGGCTATCTTACAATGAATAAAATTATGGGTACTACATGAATCAATCAACACTATTAATTTTTTCTTCGTGATATATCCTTCTATCTTGAGAGTTTGAGAAGTGGTAATTATCACCAATGCATTACAAAATATGGTTAGATTCATTTCTTCTTTCTCTAGGGTTCTTTCTTGGTGTATATCCTCTTCTTTTGATGTTTCTTGTTCCTTTTCTTCCTCCTCTTCACAATCTATGTAAAATAATTTCTTCTCAACACACTTATGAACTTTAGTGTATTTTCTATCACAACTATAACAAAGCCATTTTGCTTTATTTTCCTCCAATTGTTGTGTGTCAACCTTGTAGGTTGTGGAAGGATAGGCGCAACAACACTTCCATATTTGTAGTTGTGAGTGGTAGACTTCCTTGTTTCCATAATTTTTCTTTCAAATTTTCTTGCCAGCCTGAATGCCTTCTCCAATGAATCAGTTTCACAAAGGAAAACCTCATGTTGGATGTTATCCTTTAAATTACCTATGAAGACATCAATCCTATGATCCTATAGAATATCAGTTACCTGTAGAAAATTTGTGATAGGTAAACCCGATAATGCAATATAAATCAAAGAAGAATACTATAACGTACTTATACTATCAATTTGCAGAAGCTTAAAGATCGAGCTGAACAATATAACTAGAAGAAGAAGAATCAATGGAAAAATACACATGAAAATACTTTGGGGAAAGCCTCAGCTAAAAACCCCACACTATTGTATTATCATACATGGTGGAAATACATAGGAATTATACAAAGCCTTAGCTCTCATATCCATCCAGCTCTCAGTACAATCCTCACATATGTTCACAGGCAATCTTGGCTTCTCTCCATCCTTCCTCTCTGCCCTCCAAGCTCCTATTTCCTTGCACTATTCCTTGTGGATGATTTTCCTATTACCAAGTGGAAAACCAATGCTTCAAAACTACACAATCCTCAAGGATAAATCCTTGACTACATGCATGAGTTTTCTCCATGAGAAAACACATGCAATTGATAGTACACTGTACTTGAACATTAATCTCAACCGGGTCTTTCTCAGAATAGACATGCATGAGTTTTTGATGAGGGAATCTTCAGTTAACTGGAGTAGCACTAGTTGAGTGCATTAATACATCAAATGACTGTTAACTCACTATTCGTTCCTCAAACAATTTGGAACTAATTTAACTAGACTTAACTCAGTAAACTGAGTTAACTAATTACAACTCAAAAATAACTCAATCTTATCTCCTTAATTTAAGGGATAACTCTTGCATGACTTCAGAAATACTTCTAACTTGAATTTCTCCAACTATTTAATTTAAAATAAATTAATTAATTATTTCCAAGTAGTTGTTAAGACTAAATTCGATTTTAATTCACAATTTAATTCAAGGACAAATTAAATTGGAATATTCTTGTTGCCATATTTCAACACTCCCTCTCAACAAGAAAGGGATTATCTGCCACCCCGATCCTGTCTCTATGGAACTCGAATTGACACTTTGACAATTCCTTTGTCAAAATGTCAGCATATTGCTCCTTTATCGAAATATACTGCAGGAACATGATCCTCCTCGCTACAAAGTCTCTGAGATGATGATACCAGATGTCGATGTGCTTGGACCTATCATGAAATACTAGATTCTTAGAGAGTTTGATACAACTCTGATTATCACAATAGATCACAGTTGGATCCATCCTCTGATCAAACAAACCAACTAGGATTTTCTGCATCTAGATGGCCTCACATGCTGCCTGACTTACAGCCATGTATTCTGCCTTTGCTGAGCTGAGTGCAACTGAACTCTATTTCCTATTGTACCAAGAAACTGCCGCTGACCCAAGGTTGAAAATCCCTCCTGATGTGCTCTTTTGATTTGATGGACTCCCTGCCCAATCTACATCAGTGAAGCCCAGTAGCTTCACTCCCTCTATCTGTCTGTACCATAATCCATACTGAGATGTGCCTCTGAGGTATCTCAATACATGCTTTGATGCCTTCTAAAACATCTTGGTAGGCTGAACCATCGCTTGACTCAGCTGGTTCACCGCATAGCACAAATCTGGTCATCTATTCACTAAGTACATCAGTGAACCTACAAGCTTCCTATACACAATAGCCTCTACCACTTCCCTTGAAGTAGCAACCTCATTCCTCCAGCTACCTGCTAGAGGAGTTTGGATGGGCTTGCAACTCTCCATGTGGAATCTCCTGAGTATCTCATTGGCATACTTTCCCTGAGACACACACAACTCCCCATCCTTTTGCCACACTTCCATGCCAAGGAAGTAATGCATGAGACCCATGTATTTCATCTCGAATTCTCTTGCCAGGTCCTCCTTGCAAGACACGATCAACTGATCATCACTATTCAATATGAGATCATCAACATAAAGTACGATGATCAATAACTTACCTTTCACCACGATGTGGTACAGGTTCGCATCCGCTTCACTCTTTGTGAAGCCCAGCCCGGTGAAGTAGTTATCTATCCTGGTGTACCAAGCACGAGGTGCTTGCTTCAACCCGTACAACGCTCTCTTGAGTTGGCACACATGCAACTCACGATCAAAGGTCTCAAAACCTTCCGGCTACTCTATGTACACCTCTTCCTTAATCTGGCCATTGAGGAATGTAGTCTTCACATCCATCTGATGGATCTTCCAACCCATCTGTGCTGATAGTGCCAACATAGATACGATAGATGAGTACCTTGCGATAGGAGCAAAAGTCTCATCATAGTCAATCCCCTCGACCTGTGAAAAGCCATGGGCAACAAATCTTGCTTTATGCTTCTCCACACTACTATCAACTGATTTACCTTGTAAAGCCAACGAGAACTCACAACTGACTTGTTCTTCGGTCTCGGAACCACATCCCAAACACTGTTACGAACTATGGAGTCATATTCCTCCACCATAGCATCAACCCAAATCGGTTGCTGCACTGCTTCCTCAAAGGAAGATGGCTCGGTCTCAACACATTCCCCAACAAGGGCCATGTATGCAGTGTACCTCTCAGGTGACTTCCTCTGTCTATGCTGAGAAGATGGTGCTCCGACATTCTCTCTCGCATCCTCCAACAATCTGTTAGCTTTTCTTGTGCGCTTTTGTCCATCTCTGGAAGACTCTACTTGAGTGGATGTCTCCACTCTTGGAGCCTCTGCATGCGGGTGCTCCACATTAGTCTGAGGCTCCTCCTCCTTAGGAACCAATAGTTCCCCCACAGCCTGTAGTTGGAGCTCCCTCTCAAGGGAAACTTGCATGGCCTTTTGCTCATCAAACTTGAGATCTCTGCAAACCACTGTCCTTCCACTGGTAGGAAAGTACACCCGATAGTTGTGAGGTGTATCAGTGTACCCCACAAATATCCCCAACTCTACCGTCAACTCAAGCTTCTTCCGTGCATCCTTCATCACATGGCAATATACCGATGAGCCAAAGATCCTAAAGTGACCCACATCTGGTCTCTTACTAGAGAAATATTCCTCTGGTGTCTTCATCCCAAGTATGCGATGTGGGCTTCTATTTTGCAAATAGATCGTTGTGTTGCATGCCTTAGCCCACAAGTGAAGTGGTAGGTCTTGGTCATGCAACATTGCCTGTGCTGCCCCTACAATAGTTCTGTTCTTCCTCTTGGCCACCCCATTCTGCTATGGGTTATGAGGTGTCGTCAACTCTCATTTAATTCCTTCTACTGCACATAAGTCCTTAAACTCTTTAGAGACATATTCTCCACTGTTGTCATTTCTCAAGGCCTTGATCTTATTCCTTGACTCTTTCTCGACCGATGCTTTGAACTCACAATTTTTTTTGAAAGTTTGGTCCTTCTTCTGCATGAAATAAATCTAGCATTTATGAGAATAGTCATCAATGAAAATCACATAATACCTTTGCTTCACTGTGGATGCCGTTGAGAATGGTCCACACAAATCAGTATGAAATCGCTCTAAGATAGCCTCTGCTCGATTGTCTCAATCATGAAAGGAAGACTTGGTGTAATTTCCCAAGGTACAAACTTTGCATTTGTCAACTTACTCAAGTTAACCTATGGGAAGTCCTATAGATATCTGCTGCACTATCTTCAAAGCCCCATGATGCAAATGGCAAAACTGCTTGTGCCACAACTTGCCAATGTCTTGGCTTTGCACCAATTCTTCTTTCATACTCAATGCTACACAATCATCTACCTCTAGTTTATAGAGATTCTTCACCCGAATCCCTATCCTCTTGGTTTGACCCGTGGCTATGTGTCTTAGGAATGCCTTTCATTTACTGAAGACAACATCATAGCCTTTTTCCTCCAACTTTGCAACCGATACCAAGTTCTTTTTCAGTCCAGGCAAATACATCACTTTTTTCAAGGTGAGAGGAGCTCCATGCTCCCTTTGAAAAGAAACCGTGCTCATTCCTAAAACACTATACCTTCCGTTGTCACCCATCTCTATGCGCATCTTGAGGTATTTGTCCTCCAAGGCACTAAATAAATTTTTATCACCGGTCATGTGGAATGAGGCTCCACTGTCAAGATACCAGACACAACCCATCATCGATGATACCATGGATGTGATGAGGGTAAAGTCCATTTCGAACTAAGAGGCTAATGCCTCACCTTTCGATCCTTCCGAGGATCCCTTCTTGGACTTCTTCGATGGGTAATTAGTCGCATAATGTCCCATCTTGTGACAATTAAAGCATCTTACTTTAGACATGTCACCCTTCTTCCTTCCATGAGAAGAATTCAATTTGAAATGGGAAGCCTTCCCCTTCCCTTTCCTTGCCTTACTTGCTAAGGCCATATTTTCTTTATCATCATTCTTGGATGAAGAACCATCTCATCTGCTCCTCTTGATCTCCTCTTGCATAAGATCTAACCACAGTCGTTCCTAATTTGACAGTGTCTCCCTTCCATTCATAGAGTCCTAGTAGCTATTCCAACTCTTTGGAAGTTCAAGGAGAGCGAGGCTCACCATATCATCATCAATAGTAGTTATTCCCACACTGCCAAGCTCATCTCTGTAGGTGGTGAGCTTGTTCAGATATGTGGAAATAGTATCACCCTTCTCCATCTTGATTCTTCGAAGCTTATCCTTGAGCGCCAATTTCCTTTGGTCACTACTGTTCTGGTAGAGGTCCTTCAATGTCTTCCACATTGAAAATTGAGTATCCTTCCCATGGAGACTCAAGACAATATGGTCTCGAACTCCCTTAAGGATGATCCATCTCGTCTTCACCACACACTTCTTCCACTCAGCCAACTCTTGTGCATTAGTTAAAGCTGGCTTTGGGATTTCTTGATCAATGAATTCCTTCAAGCCATTGTCTTCTAATACAACCTCTACTCTATCTTTCCATGCTATGTAATTCGAGCTACCTTCCAAGGCATACTCAAGTTTCAAGCCATAGAACGCCATTGGCCAACCTTGAAGTATGATATGAATTCGATTTGCACCTTCAACCCTGAACTTCAAACTTCGAATTCTCTTCTCAGTATATTGTTCACAGCTTTGATACCATGTAGAAAATCTGTGACTGGCTAACACAATAATGAAATATAAATCAAAGAAAAATACTATAACCTACTTCTACTATCAATTTGCGGAAGCTTAAATATTGATGTGAACAATATAACCAGAAGAAGAAGAATCAATGGCACAATACACATGAAAATACTTTGGGGAAAGCCTCAGCTAAAAACCCCACGCTATTGTATTATCATACATGGTGGAAATATATAGGAATTATACAAAGCCTTAGCTCTCACAACTAGTCATCTCTTAGTAAAATCCTCACGGATGCTCACTGGTAATCTTAGCTTCTCTCCAGCCTTCCTCTCTGCCCTCTAAGCTCCTATTTACTTGCACTGTTCCTTGTGGATGATTTTCCTATTACCAAGTGGAAAACCAATGCTTCAAAACCACGCAATCCTCAAGGATAAATCCTTGACTGCATGCATGAGTTTTCTCCATGAGAAAACACATGCAACTGATAGTACATTGTCCTTGAACATTAATCTCAACTGGGTCTTTCTCAGAATAGACATGCATGAGTTTCTGATGAGGGAATCTTCAGTTAACTGGAGTAGCACTAGTTGAGTGCATTAATGCATCAACTGACTGTTAACTCAATATTAGTTCCTCAAACAATTTGGAACTAATTTAACTGGACTTAACTCAGTAAAATGAATTAACTAATTACAACTCAAATATAACTCAATCTTATCTCCTTAATTTAAGGGATAACTCTTGCATGACTTCATAAAGACTTCTAACTTGAATTTCTCCAACTAATTAATTTAAAATAAATTAATTAATTATTTCCAAGTAGTTGTTAAGACTAAATTCGATTTTAATTCACAATTTAATTCAAGGACAAATTAAATTGAAATATTCTTGTTGCCATATTTCAACATTACCCTAATATTCAATTTTGGAAGCACTAAATGTTCTCCGCCATTGAACCCTTTTGTTTGAGATTTATTAATTGGCTAAATAAGGTGTTTCTCTTTGTATCCTCATAATGTGCTATCATTTCCTTCGTTAAAATTGACCAAGTGACAAGTGGCTTACGAGAATAAAGCTATCGATACTACAGAAAATGATTAGGTTCTAAATATAAATATGCAATGTGTACCTTTTGTGTTCGTTGCACATCATGGAGATCAAAATATTGCTCCATCTGTAGTATCCATGTTACCATATCCTTGCTATCAAACTTCCTTATATCGATATTTGGAATGTGGTGGATCTTAAACCCAACATTTGAGTCTCTAAAATCATAATTATAATTCCTTTTTTCCTCATCGTGATTTTCATGGATTACCTTGTCACCATTGGGATGCCTTTCTTGTAGAAACTTTCTCAACACTTCCTTCAAACCTTCCATTTAGACATTCATCATTGCTTCCGCATCTACTTTTAAACCATCCTTCAAACCTTCCATGTCCCTTTTTATTTGTACTTATAAACCATCCATCTTAAAATTCATCATTGCTTCCAATTAATTTTTGGTTACTCTTTGCGAGAGAAAAATTTGTTGCACTTGGTCTCATAATTTTGATATATCATGATGCATTTCTTCTTCTTCTTCATGTGTCATAGTAGAGTTTTCTGGTTTATTATTATTTTATTTCAAGGCATATTGGAACCAAATAATGGTATTCATGCCTTACTATGGCCTTTGAATTACTTCAGACTGATTTTTCAAACAAAACTTATGCAAATTTAAAAAACACAGACCTTTTTCGTCTTACTTTTTGGATCTTAATATTGAAACTGTTGCAGCTCTTGAATTTTCACCTCCCAAGGTCTAAAGTTCAGTCATGTGGTAGCACTCTGATTCTTCTTTCCAACTCCACAAGTCAGACCAAGATTGGATTCTTAAATATAAAGTTATGCCAAATCTCCCAGATGACCTGATTATGGACTAGTTTAGCAGAGAGAACTTGTATGAGATGCCAGATATCACTATTTCAATCTTCAGCCTTGAAATTTTTACACAAGAAACTAAATTTCGTGCACTTTTAGTCACGTTTTACAAAATTCAAATATAATGCTTGGGAATAAATTTATGATGCTTTTTCCTAGGTCACTTGTTTGATACTAAATTTTGGAGTATGCAGAACCCCTAACTTATTTAGACCATATCTCAGAAAATATAGCAAACCAAGATCTAAAATTTCTACAAGGAATTCACCAACATTTCATCTCCATGAGTTCAAAATTTAAGATTATAAAACTTATGTATACAAATATTTATAGTAAAAATTCCAAGATTACCTGTTTGAAGTATCAAAACCCTAAAATCCAAAGCTCTGATACCAAATTTTATGCAACCAGCTCACAAAACAGAAGAAAAGATAGATCAACGACTTGATAAATAACCTCTTGAGGGAGAAACCTCCTTTACATCACATTAATAAAAAATTCTTGGATGATACAAATGATAATACCTCTTTTGTATATATAGGAGTCTAAGGGGTCACAATATAATCAGAGCCTACATAACAATAATAATGCAAGGGAACAACAATAAGGATAGTGGGATTCTATGGGGAACAAAAATGACAATATGGGGGATAAATGGGCACAACAATAACAATAGGGGGCTACAATAACAATAACAATAATGGGGCTACACTAATATTATTGGGATCTAACAAACTGGGTGACTTAAAGAAGCTCATTATGGATAAGCATCATAAAATACCATATTTTGGTCATCTTGATTATTAAAAGATGATGAAATCTATATAGAGGACATACTATTGGCCAAACATGAAAAATAAAGTGGCAGAATACATAGCCAAGTGCTTAGAATTCCAACAGGTAAATGTGGAATGCAAGCACCCAACGAGATTATTGCAGCCAATCCCCATCCTAGAGTGGAAATGGGAAGTTATTTCCATGTATTTTATTATGGGGTTTACAAGGCTAGTGAGGCAACATGATGCCATCATGGTTGTGGTGGACAAGTTGAGCAAGACAACTCACATTGTAGCTTTCAAGTCTACTCACACAACAAGCAAGATTGCCCATGTTTTCATGAAGGAGATAGTAAGGTTACATGAGGTACCTAAGAAAATT
The DNA here is from genome assembly GCA_031772625.1 of Pinus tabuliformis. Classification (NCBI taxonomy): domain Eukaryota; kingdom Viridiplantae; phylum Streptophyta; class Pinopsida; order Pinales; family Pinaceae; genus Pinus; species Pinus tabuliformis. The sequence goes on along the minus strand of CM062817.1, from coordinate 840,006,864 downwards.
ATCTCTGATAGAGGTGTGAAGTTTACCTCTAATTTTTATAAGGAGTTGTTTTCTAGTATGGGGAAAAATTTGATTTTAATACAACCTACCATCCTTAGACAAATGGGAAAACTAAGAGGGTAAATAGAGTGCAGGAAGACATGCTAACAATGTATGTCATGCACTAGCCAAAGACGCGGGAAGAATTCCTACCTTTGTTGGAGTTTGCATATAACAATGGGTACTAGGAATCATTGAAAATGAGTCCATGTGAGGCTCTTTATTTAATAGAATGCAACACTCCTATCAATTAGAGTGATCTAGTGAATAGGGTCCATATTGGGCCTGATATAGTAAAAGAGATGGAACAAGAAATGACATCCATCAGGAATAACTTAAAGATAGCTCAAGACAGGTAGAAGAGTTATGAAGACAAACATGTAATTCAAAGAGAATTTAAAGTGGGAGATAATTTGTATCTCTATGTCAGATAAAGAAAGAGTTCGTTAAAATTTGGGTCTTGTTCCAAGTTGGCACCATGATTTTGTGGGCCATTTTAGATCATAGATAGAGTAGGAACGATGTCATACAGTTTGGATTTTCCACAAATATTGAAGGTTCACAAGTTTTTCCATGTTTATTTACTTAAAATATATGTACATGATGTCAATCATATAATTTATTGGTATATGCTATATGTAGAACTAGAGCGAGAGTTCTAGCCACAACCTTTTTGCATCCTAGACCAGAGACAAATTTCACTCTAGAATTGAGTAATCGACCAGGTCAAGGTGCAATGGAAACCCTTTGGACTAGAGGAATCCACATGGGAGTTGGATGAGAAAATAAGGGTATCATACCCATTTGTTTTATAGTTAAGCAAAATAAAATAGGACTATAAATGTAATTCTGAATATAGATGGTTATATATAAATCTCACCGTAAATGGTGCATGTTTAGATGTAGAACACTGAGGACCATGTTCCTTATGGGGGTGGGGTTTGTGATAGCCCACATGCTAAACCCATTTGTAAATATTATTATGAATTGTGGATTAATGTAAATAATACTTAATTATAAATGAAGTATGGACTAAGAGTGGATACAAATATAGAATTTGAAGGAGGGGGAGATTGCTTGTAAACCAAAACTCAAATTCATTTTGTCACCTACTTCTTGATTGCACTATAGTACAAATATTTAATTTGGAAATGGACAACTATTAAGCCTAAGTCTACATTTAGTCAGCCTTCATCTCCCTTATACAATAAACAAAGCAACGATGGGAAAATCATGCAACCCTACATATGGGGAGCCGTGGTGGACGAGGGTCAATGTGTGCAATCAAATTTAAGATAATGTATGGGAAATAAGGAGGGAGGAAAAACTTCCCACTCTGGTGGTAGAAATAGAATTGGTTAACATGAAAAGGGAGTTAGGGAAGAAAGGCCTGATGAGGAGTCTTTCACTAAGGGGTGCGGGGACGAATAGTTGCATGAGGGGATATTTAGAAGGCTCAATTACCCATCAAATTGTGTTTCGGTGCCAGGGAATGAACCCCTATGTAGGCACCTAGGATATGATTATTCCTTTGTGAAGCTTATTGAGGTCTGGGTGCACTTGAGCATGGAATGCATGAGAGAGTTTAAGTGAATTTTAAATGCTATGGTGATAGTCAAGTTGATAAACTTGTTAGACTTTCTTGCTAATAATAACCCGAGCAATGGTTATTCCTAGGGTTGATAAACCAATAGGAAACTAGCTAATTTTTGAAACTACTATTAGGTTGGGGCACCCTAGTACTAATGAATTGATATACACCTAGTGTAGCCTCGGGGCTGAGAGCGAAGGTGCTAGCACCACTGATAAGCAACTAGATAAATGTATTGTTAATTCTATTATAGCTAATAATGTTGATAAACCTTCCATTATACATGCATATCCTTCTTTAGAATTGAACTAAGACTCCTTGTGCTCCGGTTAATCCCTTGTGTTGTTTTGTTGTTGGTTGAGATCCATTGTAGTGTTACAACTGGGAGCTATTGAGAGTCACCTAAGAAATGGGATTTTCCCTTGGAAGTGAGTAGTTGATTGAGAACTCTTGAGCAATTTACTTGGAATTTGAATATGACTTAGGGGTGATTGATTGCAAGAAAGAATAACAATGTAGTTAGCCTATGGTTGGTTGGAGAGTCGAAGTATCTCTCTCAATTTCCAATCATCTAACTGTAATAAGTATTTACTTGTATTTACCTGTTACTTATTTTGTTATATTGTACAAGTTGATTAGCTTCCAAAGAGATGTTGTATATCTCTAGGAACTACATTGCAATGTGTTGTAAGTCGTTTATCTTTCTTGTAAGGATAGGATTAAGTCCCATTATTTTGAAATGTGCCTGTATGGAATATTTTTTATACTCATGAGTACATCATGTAGTACCAGGTTCATGTTCACAATTGACTACCTAATGGATAGGTTGAGTGCTTATTTTCCTTTGTTATGAACTAGTATGATTTGTTTACTTGTATTCATCCATGATTTTGTAATAATAGGCTTATGTTACTACTAAATAGCCCAATGGGGTTGGTTTTAAGTACATTTTCCTTTATGATTTTGCCTGTATGCATGATGACCCATGTGAAGGTTGAGAAGAATTGTGAATAATACAAGGAAAATTTTTTTTGTGTCCCTAAGGACTGAATGAATGCAAATTGTGTGAGCAGGAGGTCGTAAAGTCATCATCTCTGTGTATGAAAGAAACATAATTCTCCATGAACACAACTTAGGATAGATAGTCATAAAACTATCTAAGTTTTGAAAGGGAATTGATAGAGGGGTGCTTCCCATCATATAAAGGAGGGATTCCCTTTCTTTCCCTAGGAAGTTGAGAGCCTTTTCCATTTTGATGTGGCCCCGAGAGAAGAGGGTCATGAGATGAAGTGTTTTGCATTTGTAAGAGGGAATATCTATATCGCATCAAGGCCCTTGTGGGGCTTAACCTTTTACTTGTTTTGGTGAGAGGGTGTAGGGCACAAGATAAAGAATCCATTAGTCAAGTGGAATGAAAAGTTATTTTTATGGTCACGACCTAATAGGGGTTTCATTTTTTTAGATATTACTATGAAAGACGGCCATGGCATGATCATGTGGAGGCTCAAATGCTAGTCTCCACAATAAGGGAATTTTTTTTTATAATGGGAGATATTGATTTGCACTAGTAGTTGGGACCTTGTCCAAGGATTATGTGGGACATGGGAAACCATGACATGTGGTAGTCACTAGAGGAATTTCTCGAAGGTGAGGTGGCATATAGTTGAGTTAGATGTGGTTCCCTTGGGAAGGGCCACATAGTAACATGATGTCATCATGGCCCCATAGACCCTGAGAGGTTCAAAGTTCATGTTCTTATGATAAACCAAAATTGACGAACTTGTGGAAAGGACAATGTTTCTAGCACTAGATAGGAGGATTTTCCATCATGACATCATCCTGGGATGACATTAGTGTTATGCCAATATGATGTCATCAAGGTCCTCATGAGGATTAAGATGTGCATTGCAAAGCCACGTTGCAAATGACAGAGCTAAGGTATGGTAAGTGTCCCCAACACTTAGCGAGAATATTTTCTTCATGCATCTCAAACCTCAAAGGGATTAAGGTGAGTGTTTTGTATGGAGGTCATAGTTAATAAAGTGAGGGGATGGGAATACCTTCTGATAGAAGATGTAGAATAAGTGTGTTGTTCCTTGGAGACTTGGTAGGGAAACGTCAAGGACATAATGCGAAGGCATAAAGGGGGGCATGGTGATGTAGTATAGTCTCAGGTGAGGGTAGAGATCCATGTGGAGGCTGCTACTAAAAAGGCAAGCTAGTTGGGCCCATAGGATATGCACCACATTGGATTTTTGTTGACGTGCCAGGGTATTTGAGCTTAAAACTTTAAATGACCATAAATTTTTATTTGGGCATCAAATTGAGATAACATTTATATAGCTAGGAAGCTCTTGACAAGACAATCAATATGGTGGTATTATTTTTTAGTTTCAAGGAAGTTGAAATTAGAGGAATTTTGTAAACCCATTTCCATAATGAGAACATGGATGTCTAGTTAGGACTAAGTTGTTAGTACTCTGTAAATCCCTTAAGGTTGAGGAAAGGGATCCCAGAGGTAACCACAAACCACTTGTAGGTTGAGGTCTAGTCCCCCTAACCTTGTAGAGGGATCTCTCGTTGGATCAAATATAAATCAAAGACTGATAGGATATGGATTTTAGACTGGTTATTAAGTTCAAAAAATAGATGATATAAGATTTAATGAAATTTTTTGGGGGAGAGAGCCACTAAAGTACAAGATCATAGAACATCAGGGCAAGCCTAAGCCATCTAGATAATAGGGGCAAGGTAGGGACACATTTCAAATCTATTATCGATTGTAGTATAGTGGAAGAATGAGGGAAACACAAAATGTTCTATCAAATGTAACAAATCATATGGTTATGAATTTTGTTACATTTCTAATGACCAAATATTCAGAGGAACCATGACAGAGAAGTGAAGAATTCTATCATGTATGAGATCCACAATTATCCTAAGCATATAAGGATGAATTCAAGATAATAGCTTCAAAAATGAAAATTAGATTAACATAAAGAAAACACAAACTTGAACCATACACCACAAGAATATTTGAAAACATATGACAAAGTTTGCTATGCGCTTTTTTATTAAAATATATTCACACACAGGGTCTCCTCCTACTCTCTACAATTTCCCATTCTTCGTTATTACATTGTATACTTAGCCTATAAATACCCTTTCGGACAAGGACCAGATACATTGCATTGATCCATTAAGTGGATCAGAAGGTGTGTTTTATCATCATTTCTAATAGAAACAACAAGATTCAAGTTAAACAAAGGAATATCATTTAACTCATAAAAACTAGTTTTGTCCTGATCTGCATGTAGTCCTTTGGAAAATCCAGAATCACCTACCACCGTGCCAAAAATCCTGCGAGTACATTCCCCTTATACCTTTGAATTAGGTGCAATGACTACTAGCTCATACGACTTCTCCTCTCTGTATGGTCTTATCGAAGTATTTTTCACCTTATTGCTTCACCGATACCTCCTATCCATTTGCGCTTTGTTCCTTTAGTATTTTTTATTTTTGTGATTAGAGTTGAGAATGTAGGCCAATATATCAGAACTTAGATGAAATATAATTTTTTTTTGTGTATTACCATTTAACACTACACGGGGGTAATCTTTCCGATATGCCTAGCCCCCTGGGGCTTAGGCGGAAACTACATGATCAGGGCCTAGGGTCAAAACCTTTAGTGGCCAAACCCCTTAACTAGGATGGGGGGCGATTTTTTGAAATATTAAATTATAAATGGTCACCATGTGTAACACATGGGACCACACCACATATGCGCCTGGTCCTTTTAAAATATCATAACTCAGAGATAGGGGATTTCATAACATTTCACTTGGTTACACCCTTCAAGACTTTTGATATTTTGATGTGTGATGTGGCCCAATCCATGTGGAGAGGGGATTCAGGGAGGGCTCAAGCAAAAGATTTTAATATATAAAAACCATTTGTTAAACTTTTCTGCCCAACTTTATTAAAAAAAACCTTTGTTTAACCTTTTCTCCACTCAACATTTTCTTTTAATACATAAAACATATTTTCATGTCACCACCTACCTTGTGACAAAAGCCCTTGGTTGCTTTGATCCATTTGTAACTGTGAGCCAACCCGCACATTGGACCCCCCTCAATCGAGATTGTTAATTGGAAGATTTACTTTATGCAATGATATTCCTCAACCTGAGAACATCGATTTGCAATCTGACATCATCCTTTGCCATGTGTCACCTTGTGAGTGGTGACATGTGTCACCATATTCCCCTCCTTAGGGCCCTTGAAAATGCCAAACCTTCCTACCACATGTCCACCATACAACCATGTTGGGCGTGTGATCCCCCCAAGGAATTTTTTGGGGCTTAAAGCACAAGTTTTGACTATGTCCATCGTAAAGAATTCGCGATTTGTGGGCGCGAAGTGTGAAGTCATAATAGAATCATAGGGTTGTCTGCCCTTGTTTTCATAAAGTAATGTCAGTTTAAAAGATCTACCCATTGTCCGCGGACTATGGGATTGTATAAATAGAGCGAGGCTCTAGGTGTAAAAAGAGATAATCAAAGGATGGATCAATGAATCTAAGGATCCAATGAAGCATTGAGTCGAAGTGTAAGTCATGTATTTGGGTCGTAGAGTAGGAGAAGGCTCTATAGGTGAGTGCGTAGAGGCCTAGTATTCCGCAGTTGAGTGTGCAGACCCCTGCCGCTGAGTGCGCAGGGAAGTTCGAGTCTGTAACCGATTGGAAGCATTAATAAAGAGAAGTTTTACCATATTTCTATGTATATTTTCCTGTTTATGCATTGAAGTATATTGGGTAAGAATTGCAAGTTTACTGTTATGTTACTACGCGAACTTATATAAAAGTGTTGAGTAAGTAAATATAATAAAAGGTAACTGTTTATGTGAAAATAGCTAACTGTCACAAGAAGATAAGTAAGATCCATGGTGTGACTTGGGGAAACAGTGTAGATTGTTGCTCCAGTAGCGCGAAAGCCCCACAGCCCCTACTTAGGGTTGCGCGAAGTCAAGTATAACAAGGGCATGAAGGCCTCACAGGTCAGGAAATCACGCAAAGAGACCTGCACGAAGGTACTAACAGTTGGACCAAATCGACCCCTCGGACATCTCAAGGGTGCGGAAACTTGGTTCTAGCACCCCCCCCTACTGCTTCGGGTGAGACTTTAGTCCGCTCTCCACGGACTATTGCTGAAAGGGCCAACGGTACAGGGATTTGTTTGGCTATCTAATTCTGAACCTGGGTCAGGCCCCAACAAGCCAATGAATGGTTCCGTTGTCGGGACCAGAATCTGTATAGATATTTCTGATGTCATATCACTAGAATCCAACTAAGAAAGAAATTGAAGACTGGTTGGATAGGAAGATTCACGAGTTCGTGATGCAGGAGAATAGGAATCCATGACTATCAAAGAAAAAGTGGTTAGATTGCTACTTGTACATGGAAATCCATGAAATTTTCTTCACATCTTTCCTTACTGAGCTGTATGAGTGGATCGCGAAGCTAACAAATAACCAAGGAAGGTGGAGACTCGATAATCTTATTGTGTCGACTCTAGAATTAGTCCGCAGATTGGAAGCATTAGAGGATAAGATTTCGTGCGTTGTTGATCATTGGCTTGATCGATTTATAGGAGGATTCATTACTAAGTTCACGGTAGATACTTTAGTCAGCTATAGCGAGGCAGAACGACGCTTTCTCAAAGGACCATGAGATAAGTATGTTAAGTCTCTGAACACTTGGATTAAAATGCTATTGTGTGAAAATTGGATTATGCGAATACATTGATGTTTGGGGCTAGGCGAAGTGGAAGAATTTACAAAGACAAAGGAAGCGCAGAACTAGAAACTAGCCCCTTGATTTCACCTCTGCGAGGGGGTGAGGAAGAGCTCACGAAGGTCTCACAAAGAAGTGCGATCAATTTGATAAGGTAGAGGATTCCGCACATACCACCCCCACCCACACCACCACTAGTGTCACTGCCTTCACCGCCATCTTCACCCATACCACCTCTGCCACCACCACGAGTTGATATGGCAAGCACTATACATTTGCCAGTATTAAAGGGAATAGGAAATGAAGATCCAGACCAGTTTTGGTTCATGATAAGGGCTGTATGGGAAGCACATGGAGTTACAAATGATAATGTAAATAAAGTGATGCTAGTTAGCGCTCTGCAGGGTCATGCGCTGACCTGGTATATTAAGTATTCTATTGACAATTTGAATGCGGGGGTCGCGGATATCCAAATTACGTTGAACAAAGAATTTTGTAGGTCGAACTCAGAGGCAGAGTCGATCATTGGGTTCAAGGAGACCACAATGCTGCCAGGTGAGACTCCTTGGGAGTTGGATTAGAGACTGAAGTGCACAATTTGCGAAGCCAATATGACTTTGATGGATGGACAGCATCGCGGATGGTTTGTAACATCGCTAACGCCACATTTAAGGAATACACTGTCACAATAGAGGTTAACAACTCAAGCAAAGGCCTTAGAGATCGCAATGAGACTGCATGAGACCTCAATACAGGATCTGAACCTAGGAGTTCAGTAGATCCACGCGCAATTGAAAAACTTATGCCTTGAGATGCAGAGTCTAAAACAGGGCAGGACAACTCACCCGGAGGTGCGCGAGGAGTTATGGTGTGTTAAATGTAAGGGTCAGGGTCATGACAAGGACCATTTCCTGGTGTTTGCGAATTACCTCGTGAGAGGAGGGCCGATGCCATTAAGACTGGAGGCATAAGAAGGACCTAGCGCGATGCTTGCTTTGTGGTGCACGATTTGTCAAATAGGGGGAAAGCATATTACGAACAACTACCATCTGTTGCAGAAGTACACGCAGAATTCACAACAATTTTTTTGTAATTTTTGAAGATCAGTGGGACATGATGAGCACATCTCTAGAAGTTATGAGCTGATGATGAATAGGTATCCCACCTACAGACTTCAGACTGAAACACGGCCCCTTGACCAGAACACAGGAATGGCGCAAACCAGATTTTAGGGGTGCGGACGAGGCCGAGGTGGAGGAGGACCTGGAAGGGGTCGCAGACAGCTGATATGTTACAATTACGGAGGGCCAGGACATTATGCTTGTGATTGTACGAATCCAACATGGTTGTCATGTCTATATCGTACAATGTTTGACCATGAGACGGATGATTGTCCCACATTAATAGCTAGGCTGTGTGAATGGGAGCGCTCCAACCTCCCCCGACTCAGAACCTGTAGATGGTGAGGTCTGAGCCACGCGAGGAAGACCCTAACGTGAATATTGTGCTCCGAAGTGGAATTATGACAGGGGATGATAAAGGCACATAGCTTGAAGATAGTACTTGGGTTTGCAAGGCTCCGACGAAAGAACTAGAGTTTGATTTGGAGCGTGCTAAGGAAACCTTCATGGATGCTAAGAAGAGCTTTGTTGATGCCTCCACCCCAGGAAGCACAGACAGATCGGAGGTGGAAATGGACCCATCAATGCTCACAATGTTCCTGGAAACATGCATGAAGCTACTGCACGATAATAAGGTTGTAAAAGGATTGTAGGAACTCATTAATAGATGCACTGGGACCACGCCAGGATAACCACACGTAGTCTGGAAGATTGGAAAGCACATGACGAGGACGGGAAGAGAAATGAGGTTGACTGCGTAGATTGGTGAATATGAGATGGAAAAGTGATTTTGGACCCAGGATCGGATGCAAACATTCTACCAAAGCAGACACGGGAGCACATGGGAAGGCCTATGCTGCAATGGTCTCCTATCCAGCTACAAATGGCGAACCAACAGAAGATAATACTTATGGGGAGATTGCAGGGAATCACAGTGGATATTGAAGGAGTCAGCGCACTAGCAGACTTTGATGTGATAGATATTGTAGATAACAACAATCCCTACCTTGCGCTATTAGGAATAGATTGGGTCACTGACATGAACAGGGTGATAAACCTAAAGAAGCACAAGATTATCTTTGAGAAAAAATCCCTGCGCGTAGTCGGCCCTTTGGACCTTGCAGAAAGCTCGCGCTATATGAGATAGTGCGCGACTATGAAAGCGACAACGACTTAAACTACATCTACAAGATAACCACGCGAGAGAAAGATTGGGTAAACCCCACTGTGGATGGACGGATCTCATGGGAGTAAGAAAGCTCCAGTACATTAGATTCTGATGAAGAGATAGAACGATGGAAGAACCGGTTACACAAGGTAACCATGCTGAACTGTAACATGATGATGATATCATTGGGCTGCGTAGCAACAAAGGTAAGGGATTTTCCTACTTATGATGGGTTAGGTGAAGTAGATGTTTTCTTGAATAGGTTTGAAAGAGATGTACCGGAACCGCAACGTTTCGAGGCTTTGAAATGGGTACTGCGTGGTACGCCTGTGAGGTGGTGCGGTACGCACCAAGGAAGCTTTGAGGACTGGCGCGAATGTAGGATAATGATGCGCATGCATTTCATAAATCCTTAGGCACGATTAACAGACAAGAAGGTGGATGGAACGGTCCGCATGTGCACCTGTCCAATTGGGTATAGGCCCATGTTAAAAAACCTACGTGGATGCACATGGACTTCACGTTCGGAAGCACGGTCAATATGCATGGGTGGGCAAGGCAATTGTGTGAATGGTACCTCCAGTTGGGACAATGGAGTGGGGAAAGAACGATTGTGCAGGAGGATATCCATGCAGAGGCCTTTAGCGAAGTATGTGAAGCACTGAACAAGATATATAAGGCACAACGGATGGATTAGGACCTGTTCCTACCAGCAGTTCTGTGGGCTTATAGAACAACATGAAAGAGATTGAAGGGGTAGACACCTTCGAGTCTGAAATTTGGAGTGAACGCTGTAATCCCAATAAAGGATAATATGCTTAGTTCTCACATATCAGCGCCAGTGGATATGATGGCTCGCAAAGCTTTGGAAGGAGGGATAGCGCAGTTGAACAAAGAAGAATGCTTGGGACCTGAAGAAGAAATTCGACAGGGTGATCTTAGGCTCCAAGAACTCATGAAGGAAAAGGTGCGATTAAGGGAGAAAAGCACTCTGGTGGAAGCAGAAGTCGAGAAGCTTGAGGAAGAAATAAAGAAGGATTTTCTCGATAAAAGAATCAAGGTGATAACACATGATGCACCCGATTACATTGAAAAATTTGGGGACTACCGTCCGGAGTTAATCATCTTGATGCCTTGGATTGGACCGTATATTACTAAAGGGATCACCCATGTTGATGTGACACAGATGGCGAAGTGTGCGATGAAGACAGTGAAACCAAAAGGCATATTTGTTCTAGGAAAGGTGATGGATGATCGGTCAAAACCCTATATAGGTGGCGTGGCCACCTGACTAGCTATGGGAAGTACAGTTTTAGTGCTCCAAGCAATTGAAAGGAGGTGTGGGACTATAAGCTACTCTACTCGGGAGCTGCGCGATGTTGGGGCTGCACGTAGGAGCAAAGTGTCACAAGGTTCGTGACCACGCAAGGGGGGTTGCACTGCTGCGTGGGTTGGCTGGAAAGTGACCATTGTAGTCACTATTCATGATGTGATGCTTGACTTGAGACCAAAGGGAGCGGGAGGTAGGCATTTAAGACGTGCTTTATGGGAAAGATTTGGGAAAATATGCCTCGAAGGGAACATTAATGAACTAGATTTCGGGGGAATGGTCAAATTCAAATACAAAAGGCGCTATAAATTACAAAGGGCTGCCCCACAAACAACACTTGGTCATTTGCGAATTAAGCTGTCATACGCCTCGCGTATTCTGTTGCTGAGACCTGTTTGCCCTATGGAGAGCGTTGGTTGAGCACTTGAGTGAACAGCTGAGAAATTTCTGGGCAAGCAAGATGGCAGTGTCTAAAGAAGCCAGGGAAATCGCAGAGATGAGGGCCGAAGAAGCTGCGTAGGCCCTCACCATAGAATATGCCCCTAAAGGTGCCAAGATTGTTGTAGAAATCCATAAATCACTGCACACGCGGAGACCGAAGAAAGATAAACAACTAATGATTCGGTGCGTGTGTCCCCATGAAATCCGTTGTGCACTAGATTAACGATGGAGGAAAAAGGGAAAGCAGTTAAATTGGAAACCGACGAGGAGGAAGAAGACCTTGAGGACCTCATAATTTATGAAGATGAGGATGAGAACATGGAGGAAGAAACTGAGGCTGCACACCCTCCAAAAAGCTACCCGCGTATGTCCCTCCACGGAAGGGGAAGGAAAAGGTGCCCAAGGACCTCGACGAGAGCAAGAGCTCTTTGCAGACTCCGCTCCTCCCGAACGATATAATTTTTGAGGGCATGCACCTAGGACGGGTGCCGAACTTGAAGTTTGAATATTGGGATCTTGCTGACTACAAGAAATTCCCTCACCTAGAGATCCCATAGCTTATGAAGCTGAAATAGAACACAATGGGAGTTATAGAATTGGAGCTGTGTAAGTGGTTATGCGGAGTTGAAAAGGCAGGGTTATTAACCCTGCTCTGGGTTCCGCATTACCACCGTACCCCAGTCAAGATCATCATCATCAGGAAGTTGCTCTGCCTGGTGCATGGTGGGTGTTTTTGGCTAGAGGAGCCCATCCCCATTACGGACCACTTAATCCATCGCATTACCTGACTCCTGTGTAAAGGAGAGGGCCCTGCAGACATTTCAGAGGGAAAGAGAAGTGATTTGGCCATTGCAAAGGCCATGAAAAATCAATACAAGCTGGAGAAGAAGAAAAGGGGCTATGCTATATCCAACATCAACAACAAAGCAGTCAAATTTGTGACCCATATACTGGCCAGTAAGCTCATGCGGAAGTGTCGCGTGGATGAGGTACCCATGCTGGTGGTGGCGCTTGCTGAAAAGTGCACAGAAGGGGTCCAGTTTAACTGGTCTGAATTCTTGTGTAAAGAGTTCTTAGATAATTTCCGTGAGGCACAAGAACAAGGAAAAGCATTCCACTATACATGGCTTCTGATGTCCATAGTGCTGGTGGCAGGGGAATTGTCGGAGGACAGCCAGTTCCCCATGATTGCTAGGGATCTCCCAGAGGCCACAAAGTATGCTTCATTGTGGGTCACTAAGGACGCAAACTAGATCCACGACAACAGGATATTCTGGGTGTTCATGGAGATGAACATCAGAATGGGGATTAACCACAAGCTGCAGTTATCACCCACTGTCTACAACAGCCTGCAAAGTTTCACAGAGTTTAAAGCAAACTTTCATCACATCTATCTCAGAGCGCGCAAGGACCCGGCCAAGAAATGGAGCGAGCTACCCTGCATAGCCACAGATGATGTGATTTTCGGTGTACTGGAGACGTGGCCATTAGAATGGCATGCCCCAGACATCACCATGGTGGAAAAGTCTATTGTGCAGAAGAAGAAGGCGGCCAAACTACGCATGGTACAGTTGGTAGAAAAGAGAAGGCAAGAAGCAGCGGCAACAAAAGTGCACGAGGTGTAGGACGCTGAGCAGACATCAGTAGAACAGAAAAAGGCTGCAGCAACAGCAACATAGGAGGCAGCAGAGAAGGCGCACGAGGGCCAGAAGTCACCTTTGCCTGAGTAGGAGAAAGAGATGGAAACAGAGGAAGAGGAGGCCGACGCGGACCCACAAATAGCATCAACACAATTGAAGCACCAGTGCTTGAGTGAGTGGACAGGGACGCGCAAGAAGGTGAAAGCATCCACGCTGTCAATCGACCCAATCACCCTTACTGAGGGTGATCTGCATGATATAGGAGAGACAGTGCACTATGTCACCACAAAGGCCCTCCAAAACTTTGCGGCGGAGAATCAGATTGTGTTGGGGGCCCTCCGAGCATAGATTCATGAGTTGTAGGTGCGCACTCCTCGGACTAGTACTCTCTCGACCAGCCTCGCAATTGGGACAGCCGTAGCCAAAGAAATGCTGTGCGCTTGTACAACCAACACAATAATGCTGCCAGAAGGGGCACTAGTTACAAAAAATGAGGCCTACCAATCTACGGTTAGTACACTGAAGGGGATAGGGATCAACATGGCTGTGCTCCCACTAAAGACGCTCTATATTCTATAGGATGGGATTACTACAGAACTGCGGGCTAGGGAGAGCCGCGCATTGCACATGCTGAGTGAGTAGAAGATCAACATGGAACAACTGAGCTTGCAGTACGACGAGGTCGTGTCTCAGAACTAACAAATGGTGCAGGTACTTGAAGAAGCCTGCCAGATGGTCCCTGAGCTGGCCATCCCAGCAGAAGCACCAGCAGAGGTGCACATCCAAAGATTAGTAGCAGGGGTGCGCGAGGCGTGAGAAGAAATGGCCAAGGTTTAGCTGGAGCTAAACCTTCAGATATAAGAGCTACGGTTGAAGGCGCAACCATCCACTCCTCCAAAAGTAAGGGAACAACGCACCAACACTATTACATCGAGGATGGAGGAGATCAGCAATGTAGTAAGGGACTGCACCAGAATGTTGGAAGAATCATTCGAGGTCCTCACCAATCTGCAGGAGGACCCAAACATCCAACATTTAGAGACAGAGGTGCGTGAGCTCCAACAACAGTATGACAACATCAAAGGGACCGCATAGATGGTGGCCCTCACTCAGAGGCTCACGTGAATGCAACAGGCCAAAGCACTTAAAGAGCAAGTAGACACAACATGACACAAAGAAGTAGTTTTGAAGGCGTGCGTTTAGCCTTGGATCGATGAGGCCTTCATCACCACAACAACAATTGAAGGAAAGCTTGCGTAGATGCAGGAACAGATCCAGGGGAGCAGTTCTGATACCGCGGTCTTAGAACAACAAGTACAAGAGATTCAATAGGAAATGCTCAGTGCGCTGCTGACCTTGCAATTGTCCGAATAGAGTTGGAGGGTGTCCGAGTGAAGATCTCCGCATCGACAGAGTGACTCGAGGGCGAGTCACGATGTTTGTGTTGGGGGCCTGTTGGGCATGGGATCCCCCCAAGGCATGTTTTGGGGCTTGAATCCCAAGTTTTGACTAAGTCCATTGTAAAGACTCCACGATTTATGGGCGTGGAGCGTGAAGTCGTAATAGAGTCATAGGGTTATCTGCCCTTGCTTTTGTAAAGTAATGTCGGTTTGAAATATCTACCCATGGTTTGCGGACCATGGAATTGTATAAATAGAGTGAGGCTCTAGGTGTAAAGAGAGACAATCGAAGGATGGATCAATGAATCTAAGGAGTCAATGAAGCGTTGAGTCAAAGTGTAAGTCATGTCTTTGGGTCGTAGAGTAGGAGAAGGCTTTGCAGCTAAGTGCGCAGAGGCCTAGTTGTCCGCAGCTGAGTGTGTGGACCCCTGTAGCTGAGTGCGCAGGGTAGGTCGAGTTTGTAACCGGTTGGAAGCATTAATAAAGAGAAATTTTACCATATTTCTGTGTATCTTTTCTTGTTTATGTATTGAAGTATATTGGGTATGAATTGCAAGTTTACTGTTATGTTGCTGCACGAACTTAGATAAATGTGTTGAGTAAGTAAATATAATAAAAGGTATCTGTTTACACAAAAATAACTAACTGTCATAAGAAGATAAGTAAGATCCATGGTGTGACTTGGGGAAATAGTGCAGATTGCTGCTCCAGCAGCGCGAAAGCTCCACAACCCCTGGTTAGGGTTGCACGAAGTCAAGTATAACAAGGGCGCGAAGGCCTTGCAGGTCAGGAAAGCGTGCAAAGTGACCTACGTGAAGGTACTCACTGTTGGACCAAATCGACCCCTCAAACATCTCAAGGGTGTGGAAACTTGGTTCTAGCACCCCCCATACTGCTTTGGGTGAGACTTCAGTCTGCGCTCTGCAGACTGTTGCCGAATGGGCTGTGGTACAGAGATTTGTTTAGCTATCTAACTTCGAACCTGGGTCAGGCCCCAAAAAGCCAACAAAACACACCATGATGATGTCAGCTGCCATGTGTTATATCGGAACCAATTGCTGCTCACCATGTATCCCACTAGAGAAGAGAGAATAGGACCTCGTCTTGCTCTAGTTTTTAATAAAATCCTATGTTAAAATTTTGCAACCCTTCCCGACACTTTAACACTAAAGGAACATTATAGATCACAACAATTTCATATCACAACTGTTATATCGCAACATGCCCCGCTTTACCATTTCGACGATTATTGATTTGCGATATGACTTGGACCCTGTTGATATGTGTGATCAACAATCGTAAATCACCGATATTGCTTTGCTGTTGCGATGTGCATCAGACCTCTGATGTCCGATATGTAATATCGGCAATCACTAATCACTAATGTGCCCCGACCTCCGCTTCTCGTCCTTTTAAAAACCCCAATATGCGGGAACTGAGACTTTACACTTAGCCTTTTTTCCTTTGTTTTCTGGTTTTAAGGAGAAAACTTCAACTTGCTCTAACTTTTGATCCGGAAGTCAGTTTGAAGAACTGGATATATTGTTGGAAAGTTGCTTTTGAGAAATTTTCAATTAAAAAACTTGCAACATGATCTGAACTAGAATTCATATGCAAAAAACCTCCCAAACTTTCAGACTTGTCTTGACCAAAGGACTTCAAGGACTAAATGGCTCCTTTGACAATTAAACCTTTAGGCTATGACACCTTAGTGATACGTAGGCTAAATTGACCATAAAATTCTCGAAATGAATAATAGGAAGGAGACACTTCAACCCTAAATGATATGTCCCTAACATTGGCTCCAATGGGGATCACATCCTCCCCATGAGGTGCCAAGAACAAAAAGAAGACTAGTAGCCTAACCAATGGCCAATGGAGTCAACATAAAAACTAAAAAAATAACTGACTAACTGCAAACTGACTGTCTAAATTTAAAATTAACTGACCAACTGACTCTCATAGATGAGAACTTTAAAGGAAATAAGAAATTTGACAACACATCACCAAAGTCTTAGGGCCTTCTCCTCAGGCTTCAAACCATGACGATAGTTGTCCACACTTGCTAAAAGTATATACACTAGGTAATCGCTTCTCTCTAGTGTAGCTAGCCAAGAAAATGGCTACTTGACTGAATTATGCTCATAATTCTCATGAGCAGTCTGAAAAGATATTAAATTTGCAACCCAAACTTCCACTGAAACTATTGACTGTAATCCACAAATATAAGAACAACCATTTTCTTTGATGACTACAATAGATTGGCTGTAGGATCTTGAAAAAACATGAAAAGTCACCTCTTTTGATGACTACATCAAATAAAAAAAAGGTTCTTCAATAATCTGAAGCATTACCCCATCTTGAAAGCCAACAAAAAGACAAGCACTCTCTTTTTTTTTAGCCACTAGCTTATCAACAACAAAAATGTCCACATCCATGGGGTCTTCAAAATCTACTCTTCTTCATAATTTTCTTGCAATTCTGGGTGGCTATCACATGAAAAATTTCACTATCTAACACCTTTGTTCATGCAAATTCAAAATTCTAATTTTCACAGACTTCTTCTTGAAATAATAATTCAGAAAATGAATGGGTTGAAGAACAACTCAAATGAATATCTAGATATTCTTTTAGGTCACTTAGCAATAGGCAAGGTTGTTGAATATACCCATAAAACTTAGGAGGAAAGACATGAGATTCGTCATCAAGAGTACAATCTGCTCCATTTTCAATGAAAGAAGAAACCTTTGTCTGCTGAAAATTTTCTAGAATATCTTCATCCTTATCATGATCATACAAAATATTACAAGGCTGCTGCTAATTTTCTGTGCTCTTTGTGATGTAACCACTACTGGACAAGGCAATGACGTTGGCTTCCAAACTAAGTCTCCACACCCTTGTTTTCAGACTCACAACTAGCTAAAGGGGGAGAACTTTGACTACATAAACCATCCAAATAATCAGCTACTAGATCATTGAAAATCGAAGAAGGATGCTGCAATTTTTCACTAAAGGAGTCTTCAATGTAACAAGTAAGATGGTCATCAACTATATATGAGGGTTGCTGCAAAGTTATGCTGGCTTCAACTTTCTTTACTGCTTCCTTAGCGATATTATAATTTTCTTTCAACAATTCAAAAGTAGCATAACATAAAGTTAGAGAGTTACCATCAAAAAATTCATTATTTTCTTCATGGTCTAGGTCAAAGCTATAAGACTGCTCTCCTGATTCAATACTTTCATCATATTCTTCATTGTTATTATAAGTGAAATATGAAGGATGACTTCTTTCCTTAAATTGATGAAATTGAACATCCTCTCATTGAGAACATGTCACTAGTTTCTCTTCATGGTCATCTTCATCTGAATAGATAAAACAACCGGTTTCTAACTTGTGGTGACATAAATCACCAACCTCTTCTTCTACCAAATCTACTTAAAGAGGAGTTCTTCTTTGCTTCCCTCTAACAACAATTTTGTTTTGCATAATGAATGTTTCCATCAAGCTTTCCGTGAACTTCATCAATGTATCCAACTTGAGATTATGGTATGATAGTGGAGAAAACTCCTCCTTAACCACTTCCCTTCTTTCAACTTCCATTTTGGCTCTTTGGTTGTATATTTTCTTCCACATCAACAACACTTTTTTGCATATCCTCCAAAATGGCAGGATTCCTCTCTTTGACATGACATGCAAGCTAAGCATCAGAACCATATGGATAATGAGGCATAGCCAATCCTGGGGGAGGCTTTACATTAGTGGGTATGGAATCGTGAACAATATTGAATCTTGTTGAGAAATATTTCACTTTATCACTAGGATACCTCTTTAGATTTCCATACTCAACCATAATCTGAAAAGGGTTATTTTTAACCTCCCATCTGTCAAGGAAAATGTGTTCAAACTGTTGGAAATTAGGAATGCTTCCAGCTGTCAAACTTCTATACCAATTCCTAACTTCTCCTGAAATACTTTGAGCAAACAACCTCAATTTAAAATCTTCATGTTCTACTTCCTCAAGGTCAATGAAGTTAATGAATTTGTCTGCATGTTTCCTTGCTGTGATCTTACCTGTACCATCAAATTGACGTAGTCTCTGACCATAATTATGTGGTAACTCATGCAAAGGCTGGTTGGTATATTTAAGGGGCATACAGGGCAGTAGCCATGACTAAGGTCTAAGATGAAATTGTACTTGTTGGACTATAATCATCATTTGTATCTTGTTTGGGACAACCAATACTAAGAGGAGAGGCATTCGTAGCTTTAGGGGAATGATATGAACTTCTAAAAGGGGACTCATGTGCTGATTTGTAGTCTACATTCAAATTCAGTAGATAGAAGAAAATCCTTTAGACATTTTCAGGAAAGGACACGAAGCAATTGATAAAGCATAATGCTATACCTTGAAGAAACCCCAAGTTTAACTACCTGACTTTCACATACCGTCCTTCCATCCTTCTGCTGGCAAGGCCTGTTCTTCTTTAAATCTGATTTGAATTTTTCTTTTGGAGTCACCAGGTGAATAGTTGATATTTTGGATCCTTTGAAATCAGAGTCATCAGGTGAATGATTCAGCCTTTATGTGTTTGTCTGTTGTTCATCATCAACAACCAAATCTAAAACTTTGATGATTTTTCCCAGAGAAAATGAAAACTTCGCTCCCTGGCAATGGCACCACTATGTTAGCACTACATAAGTCCCTTAAGTCTAAGGAAAGGGATCCTAGAGGTAACCATAAACCACTTGTAGGTTAAGGTACAGTCTCCCTAACCTTGGAGAGGTCTCTCTCATTGGATCAACTATCAATCAAAGACTGATGGGATATGGATTTTAGATTGGCTATTAGGTTCAAAAAATAGATGATATAAGATTTAATGAAAATTGTTGGGATAGAGGGCCACTGAAGTATAAGATCATAGAACAACAGGGCATGCATGAGCCATCTAGATAACAGAGGCAAGGTAGGCACATATTTCAAGTTATTTATCAATTGTAGTATAGTGAAGAATGAGGGAAACACAAAAATATTCAGTCAAATGCAACAAAGCATATGGTTATGAATTCTATTACATTACGAATGACCAAATATTCAGAGGAACCATGACAAAGCAATAAATAATTCTATCATGTATGAGATCCACAATTATCCTGAGCATATAAGGATGAATTCAAGACAATAGCTTCACAAATGAATATCAGATTTACATAAAGAAAACACAAAATTGAACCACACACCAAAAGAATATCTGAAAACATATGATAAAGTCTGCTATGAGATTTTTTATTAAAATATATTGCCACAGAGGGTCTCCTCCCACTCTAAAAAATTTCCCATTCTTCTTTATTACATTGTATACTTAGCCTATAAATACCCTTTTGGCCAAGGACTAGATACATTGAATTGATCCATTAAGTGGATCAAAAGGTGCGCTTTATCATTTTTTCTAATAGAAACAACAAGATTTGGGTTAAGTACATAAACAACATCAAACTTAGAAAAACTAGTTTTATCCTGATCTACACATAGTCCTATAGAGAATCTTGAATTTCTTGCCACCGCGCCAAAAATACTATGAGTACATTCCCCTTCTACTTTTGAATCAGGCACAACAACTTCCAAATCATATGCCTTTTCCTCTCTGTATGGTCTTATGGAATTGTTTTTCACCTTATTACTTCACAAATACCTCCTAGCCCATTGCGCTTTGTTCCTTTAGTATTTATTAGTTTTGCGACTAGAGGTGAGACTATAGGCCAATATATTGGAACTTAGATGAAATCAAAGTTTTTCTGTGTATTTCGACTTAACACTACGCGAGGTGTAATCTTTCCGATATGCCTAGCCCCTCAGGTCTTAGGCAGAAAATACATGATCAGGGCCTAGGGTCAAAACCTTTAGGGGATAAACCCCTTAGTTGGGACGGGGGTCGATTATTTGAAATATTACATTACAAATGGTGCCCTTGTTAAACACATGGGAGCACACCACATATGCGCATGAACCTTTTAAAATATCGAAACTCAGAGATTAGGAATTTCATAACATTGCACTTGGTTACACCCTTCAAGACTTCCTATCTACGATGTGTGACGTGGCACGATCCACATGGAGAGGGGATAAGGGGAGGGCCCATGACAAATATTTTTATCTATAAAAACCCTTTGTTAAACTTTTCCACCCAAATTTATACAAAAAAACCTTGTTTAACCTTTTCTCTACTCAACATTTGATTTTAATACATAAAACATATTTTCATGCCGCTGCCTACCTTGTGCCAATATCCCTTGTTTCCTTTGAGTTGTTTGTAACCATGAGCCAGCCCCCACATCAAAGCCTCCTCAATCGACATTTTTAATCAAAATATTTACTTTGATGCAGTGATATTCCTCAACTTGCGAACACCGATTTGAAATTTGATGTCATCCTTTGCCATGTGTCACCTTATTTTTCCCCCTTAGGTCCCCTGAAAATGCCAAATATGCCTGCCACGTGTTCACCATATTGCCATGTCATGATGACGTCCGCTGCCACGTCAAATATCGGAACCAATCGCCACTTGCCATGTGTCCCACTAGAGGAGAGAGAAAAGGACCCCATAATAAAATCCTATTGTTAAAATTTTTCGGCCCTCCCTGACACTTTAACACTGGAGGAACATTCTAGATCACAACAATCACATATTGCAACTTTTATATTGCAACATGCCTCACTTTACCATTTCGCCGATTGCTGATTTGTGTTATGACATGGGTGCCATCGATATGTCTGATCGATGATCTCAAATTGCCGATATTGCTTTGCTATTGCAATGTGTATCAAACCTCCAATCGCCGATATGCGATATCAGTGATCAATGATCGTTGATTTTCCCCAGTCGAAATCTAGGTAAATGGGGACTCCCAAATAGAACGAGAGAAAGAGGATCTCATCAATACTGCTTCTGAGAATTTGGAACCATTAGAGGATCCCATGAATGAGATGATTTACTCCAAAAAAAATAGCAATTGACCAGATCTGACAACAAGTTTCTTGCCAAGCTTTACAAATATATATAGGAGATTATGCGGGATTTGGGACTTTACACTTAGCTTTTTTTCCTTTGTTTTCTAGTTTTAAGGAACAAACTTCAACTTGCTCTAACTTTTGATCTGGATGTCTATTTGAAGAACTAGGTATACCGTTTGAAAGCTACTTCTGACCACTTTTCAATGAAATTACCTACAACATGATCTGAACTAGAATTAATTGCAAAAAACCTCAAAAAATTTCAGACTTGTCTTGACCATAAGACTTCAAGATTAAATGGCTTCTTTGACAAGTAAACATTTAGGCTATGACACCTTAGTGATACGTAGGCTAAATTGACCATCAAATTCACGAAATGAATAACAAGAATGAGACACTTCAACTATAAATGATATGACCTAACTTAAGTAACACCTTTCTTTCAACATGGAAGCTCAAAGGGTGTGGGAGGGAGTGTTATAGAGTGGTATCAAATATGAAGGTTCAACACTGGACCTCTAGAGGTGTGTTGGGGCTCTAAAATAGTGTGATACTGTGTTAGGACCTATCACAGAGTGATGTTGTTGAATGATGTTTTGTGATGCACTTGATTGTGATTTGTATGTAATATGAATATTGATTTTGATATGATTAATGCGTATGATAAACATGCTAACTTGAGATGTGATGTTTTAGATAGATTTTCACTAGTAGACTTATAATAGAAAGCCAAGGTGATGATTGATATTTTTCTTATGTTTTGATTGACTAATAGTGGTATGCGTATGGAAACACATAAGATGACACCAAGGTAAAATGGATGAGAAACATAATGGTGCAATATAGCACTGATATATATTAACATGGACATGAGGAGGAGTCACTGGAAAAGGGAAGAGAAGAAGGGTCCATGGATTGGATGGATACTCTCATAAGTATAAGAGATGAATTGAGAAGCTACAAGGTTAAAAATTACAAGATCTTCCGGGCCCAATAAAGGTAGGAGGAAATGAATGCATTCATATTGTAATTCCTATCAAATTTACAGAGATAGAACCAATAGTAATTAGGATCCAACTACAAGTTTAAGCATAGTTCATCTGGACTTGGAAGGCATAAGTTGAAGACTAATGGTGCAGAAGGAGACATATCTGAAAAGAGACAGAGAAAAGGAAGTGAAAAAATCATGAGGGGTGGAACTCCTCTAAGTAACCTATAGAAAAGGATAGGAAGCCTTGAACAACTACCCAGTGCTACAACAAAATGGCAGTATTAGCAAAGGAGAAAAGGGAAGGAATTCATGCCAAAGCAATTCAAGAAAGTAAATCCACTCTATGTTTGATGGAAAGGAAAATAAGGATGAAGAAGCATAGACATGGATGATATTAATGGAGAAGTTTTTTAGAGTCCATATCTTCTTTGAAAATATGAAAGCAAGAGTGACCACCTTCAGTCTGAAAGGAAAAGTTTATATCTAGTGGGAAGACCTGAAGAATGTCAAGAACATTCAAGAAGAAGAGTTGTCCTGGAGGCTATTTGTAAGATATTTTCAGGAGAAGTACCTGTCTAAAGAGTACCATGATAGAAAGGCCAAGGATTTTTATGAACTCAAGATGGGGAAACTATCACCCATTAAATATACAACTATTTTTTTGAAACTGCTTAGATATGTGCTCTAGCTCAAGGATGAAAAATAATGAATACAAAGGTTCCTAAGTGGAAGGTGACAAGCCTCCAAATTAGCCATAAATTAAGGCCCATATGACCATCCTTCAACACATTAAACCTCTATTTTTTCATTATATGCCATATTTTTAACTTTAATATGTTGATTAGGAAGGTTTATAGATACTTGCATATTTGTGCCTCATATTATTTATTTTTGTAGAATATTGTGAGCATTTTGGGCAAATTATAAAGATTTGGAGGAGGAGATAAACTATGGACTTGCTCTCTACTACAGGGGGATCAAGATTGGATAATAAATGAACAAAATATCATGAAATCATTGACAAAATATGGAGCTTGAGAAAATCTAGGAATGTGTTCCCTTTCATTTAATGCAGATTCCTAGTGTTGGGAACCAGATCCACAAATTGAGGGATTTTGGAGGGGAAAGCTTCCTCCTTTAAAGGATAATGCTTCCTAATCATTTTGCATAAGTACAAATTCGAATTTACCTCTAGAGGATGCATTTTTTCTTAGTCTTCTTGTGGAGAAAACTTGTATTTTTGCAGCTCCACTTTCATTTTTAGCAGGGATGTACTTGGATTGATTAAAATAATGAATTTTGGTGGGATTTTTAAATTCTAAAGCTTGGTATCCTTGACAAGAATCTGAGTATCCTTGATATTTTCCATCCCAAGAGCCTTATATCCATTTTTTATAGTTTTATTTTCTTCTTTTCACTTCTTATTCACGTGCATTTCTTTTTTTGTTTTTCCTATTTCTGCATTTAGTATTGATGCTTCTTTTACTGTAGGATTGGGTTAAATGATTGCAGTAAGTTATTTTTCAGGTTATTGAAAGAGTCACAAGCATTATTAATCCTTAGAATAGCTTTGAAAATTCATCTTCATGATTGAGCTACTTGGATTGGGCTACTAGTTCATGAATCTAGAATTTCTGGAAGTCCTTGTAGAAAACTAGTAGTAATTTTCTACCATCTTCTAGAACGTGTTAATGATATTAATTTGAGTTTATTCCACTTGAGTTAGATAATAAAAAAAATTAAGTTAATAAAAAAATTCACCCCATTTCATTTTCACTTTATTAGGTTAGGAATTTGATAGGTATACTAGCTCAATAGTTCTCGAATTTCCAGTTTTAGACTAGTAATTTTCTGCTATTTTTTACCACATGTTAACAAGGGTATTTTTGTGTGATTCCACTTGAAATGGAGACCTAAGACATCCTACTTAATATTTTTTTTCTTTCTATCCCATTTTAGTTTTATTTACTTGGGAATTTAGCAATATTCTCGTTCCTGTAGAAATTATGTTTCACTTGTAGTAAACTCCTGTAGCACTCCTCTAGCATGTGTAAATTTGACCAAATTTACTCCAAAAGCTTGGTTTTTGTCTTTTGGGCTTGAATCATGAACCCTAGGATATAAATCCATGATCGAGGAAGAATAAACACAATTTAGGAAATGCCTCTTTACAAAGTAGATTAGGCCTATTTATTTGAATTCATGCTCTTAGAATTTCAATTACAAATTATTGTTCTTGCCTAGGATTAATTTCTTTTCAAAGTAGCATTTCCATTTTTGCAATTAGTTTAGTTTTTGATTTCATGAAATTCACTCCATTAGATCAGATTGATGAAATAAGGACACATTTTATTCTGCACATATAGTGACGACACCTCTTAATTTTTTACAAACCCCAGATTGATAATTTAAGTTGGTAGCCTTGAGAGTTGCAACATTCTTGTTGCAATGCTGGGGCTCATCACTTTTTGGCGCAGTTGCGAGGGAAGTGTCAAAGTATGCATTATTTTATTCCCAAGATGATTCATTTCTTTTTACTTTCTGTAAAAAAAATTGCATTAAGCATCTTTCATTTTAAGAACAAAAAGTTGCATTGCATTAGCATTCTTATTCAAAAAAAAAATTAAAAATACTTCTTCAACAACAACCCTCCCATTTGATCACGTGGTGCAGTAAGAATCATATAACCATCCACTTCTGCTGGTAGAAGAAGAAGAGGTGGTAGAGAAGATAGAAGAAATAGATGGAGATGATGACAATGAAGAAGATCTTATTGGATTTCCCATTCAAGATACTGATATCAGTGTGCATATGAAGAACATCCCTCCATATTTCCTTCCCAACTTCCATGGTATGAGGTCATAGGATCTAGAAACCTTTCTCTTTGAATTTTAAATTGTTTGTAGATCTTATGGTTACTTATTAAACACTAAAAAATTGAGCTTGTTTTCGGCAACATTGAAGGATAGAGCTATTAAATGGTTCATGAGTTTAGGGACTATATCAATAAGATCATGGAATGATATGAAAAATATATTTCTAGAAAAATATAAATATCATGATCTTAAAAAATAAATCTTTAGAATGAATCAAAAAGAAAATGAGAGCTTTAAGGATCTAATATAGAGATTCATGTATAATGTTAAGAGGGAAAACTTACATCATATAGGATCTAACACACTAAAAACCCTCTTACTTAGAATGATTAGGGATGAGTGGATTGATCTCCTTGATCTCATGAATAGAGGTGATGTATACCAATTATCATTTGAAGAAATTTGTGAAACATGAAAACACATATCAAGAAGAAGGGCATGATTAAGTAAATCAACATCAAGATCGGTAAGTCAAGCTAAACTTGGAAATTTGTTTGATGTCTTTAAAACATAAATTCTTAGCAATCTAAGAGAACAAGTAGAAATGTTAAGAATGCAAGATGAAGAAAAAGAAGACATTGATATTTGTGTCATCCATGCAGAATCGCATGTTGTTAAATATTTCCCATCATTACCAAGGTTGAAGGAAGTTTACAAAGACGAGAGTGGAGCAATTCAATAACCAAAGAAGCTATCTTATGTAGCTCCAAGAGGACCATGATAGCCTAGTCAACCTAGTATGATGCAAGAACCTAATTCAAAATTTCAAGGTTATCCACATCCATCTCAAAGTAATTGGAACACACCCTTTCCTTGGAAACCTTTGCCATCTCAACTCCAAAACCAATCTTGGAAATAAGGTTGGAAAGGACCTTATGGGATAAATCCACAATATCCTCAATATTTTCTTCAATATCCCCCATACCCAACTCCATGTTATCCCTACCATCCTCCTTTGCCACAACCACAACCCCAGCCACGTCCATCTCAAAGATCCATTCCCACTCAACTACTTGTACCACCATTTCCAAACCCATACAAGGAAGTAGCTCAACCCACTTACAATGCTGAGGTACAACACTTCCTAACATATCCTCTTGATCTCAATGGTATTCATATTAACTCAGGAAGAGTATTGAAAAAAGGAGGTTCTCTTGATGTTATTTAAGTACAACATTAAGAAAAAGAAGATGCAAATGAGAAGACCAAAGAATCATGGGCTGAACTTGATGAGGAGAAGATATCACTATCCTTGATTGAGAAAGTTCCCTCATGTTTACTATTAGATCCTACATGTGTTAAAGAGAATTATCTGCAAAAATAGGAAGATTTGAATGATCTAGATGAGTAAGCGAACCAAGGGCATCAATGCTATATTGAGATTTGGTTCTAGAAAATCAGCAATATGGAGCATCAATCTCTTCTTCAACAGTGCTTGATATTGCCAAAGTCAAAGCATTTGGTCTCTAAAATTCAGCTACATGTCAAATCATATATTTCGAGCCTACACATGAGTTTCTCTGTCATGTTCATGAGCACCTACCTCCATTGGAAGTATTCATTTACTTGAAAGGGATTTTGTTTTTCAAGTAGAGTAAGATATAAAAATAAATGAAAAAATGAAAAATAAGAGGAAAAAATAAAACTTTAGGTGAAAAACTCCTTTGAGGCACCTGAGATTGGCTCATTGATTGAAAACTCCATGAGGCGGTCAATGGGTTGGAAAAAAAGAGAAAATAAATAATATCCCAGGTGAAAACCTCTTTTGAGGAGCCTAGGTGAACCTACTAGTTGAAATCCTCATTGAGGCAACTAGTAGGCCTAAGGAAGAAAAATGGAAAAAAAGGAAAAAATATGAAATAAAAAAAAATGATTTGTTTTTTGAGTGGAATATAAGTACTTGCATGCAGGTACTCCTCCACCTGAATAAAGAAAAGAAATACGTAAGTGCCAGAAAAGGATAAAAAGAAAGAAATGAACAATGAGGCAAGAAAAAAGTCGAAAAAAATCAACCTTGGGCTTGTTACCTTCTATGAAAATTTCTCAAGAAGGACAAAGGACATGGAAATCCATCACCCTCATCCATTTCCATGACATTTACCATCATTCCCAAGCCTTTCTTAGGTATTTTCCCTCGCTGTCCTAAAATGCTACAGGAGGGCTTTGTTTTACTACAGGAGGCCTAAATAAACAGAGCAAAAAATCGTTTTTATGATATATTTAAAGAAATGCATCCATTGGCTGAGATGTTTCATGGGGATATGCATATGGATGATGGTAACATGCTTAAGCAATTTCAGAAAATTCTAGTGCAAACTTTTCGAGAAATTAGCCTCCATCACCTACAAACGTTTTTATTTTTTCTCAAGATTTATGCATCCGTTGGCCAATATTTCTATGGGGAGGTGCATAAGGATGATGAAAACATGCTCAAATTGTTTTAGGTCAATCCACTCCACCATTTGAGAGATATGGATAAAAATTTTGTTATAGGAGGTTGTTCTGAAATGCTACAGGAGGGACCATAATTGCTATAAGAGGCATATACGATTGGAAGAAGGGGTCAAAAGGTCATTTCTTATATAGGGAAGGTTGAGAGAGGTACCAAACACCACTTCTCATCTGAAATGATCATATGTTAAACTGAAGTAGAATTTATTAATGCTAATAGTGAATTGAATGTTAACTTAAAGTGCTTAAACTGTGAGAATTGCTTGAGAAGAAAGACTTTACGACAGATGAGAAACATAAGAAATATGTAAAATAGAAGTGAAAAATAGAAAAAACACAGTGATACCAAAAAAAAGGATTGATTATGAAGTTCATCCCTGATGGACTACGTCTCCGGGTTGACTTTCAAGATGGGCGACTGCTTTATTAGGATTGAATCCGAGGAGGTCAATTACATAGAAAATTTACCAGACTTATCATGCACACAGGAACTTTTGGTCACTGTCACAAGAAATCTCTTTGAATCAGCTTTCCAATGCCTCTCATGGTTCCCAATTCTGACTCCCGAAGCTCTTGTTACACTGAAAATAAAACAACCTATATCCTCCAGAATCTACATACAAAACTCAAAAACCACTCCTATCCTCTTTATCAACAAAAATTGTGTATTTATATGTTTTTAGGTACATTCGAGGTCCCTTAGTGAAGATTGGAATGAATGCTAAAGATATGGTTTTCCATTATGTCATAAGGGACACCTAGTTGATTTGTTACAAGGTCTTGTTATTAGTTAACACCAAATATACCTTTCAAAACCAAAAAATAACTTTGTAATAACATATCACTGCTAGTGGTTAGAGTGATAGTGCGGGGTTGGTTGACCACCCATGTGAATAGGCTGTCTAGAAAACCCTGAGTTGACATCGTTGCAGTCTTCCCCCTTGGTTTCAGAACCGCTCGCTGACATTGTATGTGATAGCTGCCTTTGGCAGTTATGGTTGACTATCCACAGTTTTCATTTGGTGGTAGTTATAACCCTGGAAAATTTCGAATTTTTTGTTCACATTGCACTTGTCTCTGCCGTAGTCTCCCTACCTGCGCAGTTTCTAGACTGTTATGAAGTTTTATGGTATGCCTTTTTTTTAATATAAGCTCCAAAGTGGGTTTTAATAATGCCCTTTGTCATGTTTTAGAATTAGGTTTTAGGTTTATAGCATAGATTGTAGTGTTAGTTTAATTACATTAGGTTTTAGACCTTAGGGTTTGGAATTAAGGAATAACCTCATTAAAATAACCATTACAACCAATGTCATTTTGTGACAAAATACATGTCGATAACTTGGACCATATCTTTCATGATGAAGTAACCAATACTGGAAGGACACTGACAAAGCTGACGAAACTAAAGATGACCTGAATTCTCAGGATACTTGATCTGATAAGATCCTCCTGGATCAAGCCTCTCCACTTGAAATATTTTGGGCCACAAAAGTTAGACTAGATAGATAGTAGATGAGGGTAGAGTTCCCTCACTTTCCACCTTGCCTTGATGATGTACCAATACATTCGATCAACCACCTGAATGTGATGACCTTGATGATGTTGATCATGGCACATTTTGAATCTGTGAATTGTTCCATCCATTTGCAGTATGCACAACTTGTGAAGATGGTCAAACAACCTGTTATGAACATGGAAATTGATTTCTTTCCATGAAGTACCATGCATTAGTGATTCATACACATCTTTGAAACCAGTCGCAACAGGATATTGTTTAATACTATTGACATGTATTAACAATATATATTATGGAATGATAGAGACAATCAAAGAGATTTTTGACATCAAACCAGCTACTTGACTTGATATACTTTCCTGATTCTTGATTACTAAGTGAACTTTCTGCAATAAACCCATCAAACTGTAAGGTGACAATTGCTGCAACTTAGTTTGTTTTTGAAAGTATTGAAGTGGCTATTGATTTGTTTGAATCACTATTTCTTCATTCATTAAATGATGTTTCCATTGATTAGCACTTTCCCCTGATGCGTAAGTTTCCATTAGACGTATTGGATACTTTAACACTTTTTTAGAAAAGGCTTTGATACAAAAACAAATGGGCTTCATCTCCACTTGAAAAGAGGCTTCCAAACTGTTTGAAACATGAAATGATGATGTTAGTGTCAGTATCTACATACATCCATTAGGGATCAAATTTGCTCTTTGCATTTTCATTTAGGGGTCTCATACTAAAATTTTGGCATCATTTCATTAGGTCATGACAAGCTGATCCATTGATGGTTGTCTTCTCCTTAGACCAATTTTTCCCTCATAAAGTACATTTGCTGAACCATCTCTAGGTTGTATTCAGTCATAATTTTAGAGTCAAAAGCAATCATGTTTCCATTAGGTCTTAGGGCATGTTTTCATTAGGTTTTAGGGTTCATTTCCAAGGTCAAAAGCATGATTTAAAAGTGAAAATAAAGGGCAGCAAGGGTATGAGGATGATAAACAAATCAAGAGTGATTGCTAGTAAGTTAGGTCACTGTACAAATATCTCTTTTCACTAATGTAATTTTCATCTCAAAAACATGTTTTTGAGATAAAAATAGAGTATTTTAGGTTAATTTATATTTTTTTATGTAATTTGAGTCACTTTATGTAATAAATGATCTTAGCTACACTAATCATCTCTCCTTTCTACAAGATAATGAACCACTACAAAAATCAGTTCAAATTGAGCATCATCCACTTGAAAAGGGACAATGAAGAAAAGGAATTAAAATAGAGATTTGGAAAAGGTCCAAAACATTAGAAAGTGGGTTTTCCTAATGAAAAATCAAAATTTACTCCTATATAAGATGTCACATTTCATTTTCAAGCCTATCATTCTTATTTGACAAAGAAGAAGACAAAAATTGAAGGAAAGAGGAGAAGTTGAGCAAGTTCTTGGCCAAGGAGAAGTGGCGTTGCGCTTAGGGAGATTGGCGTTGTGCACAGGGTAGTTGGAGGTGGTGTTGCACGTTCAAGCCGGGTGCTGCACGTAGGGATTGAGCGTTGTGCGTAGGCCAGTTTTCTCAGTGGAAAAAAAAATGGCACTGCACATAGAGAAGGGAACTGCGCGCCTGTAGGAGGCGCTGTGCGTGGGCCAACAAGGGCCAAACGACCTCGTGCCACATAAAAAGCATCATATTTTTCTTCCTTCCCCTCAAACAAGTAAGTGTTGTCCCTTCACTTCATCATTAGTTTGTAATTAATGCATTTGAGGATAATTTTCCATGGTAAATGTAAAACCCTAGACTCTCCCTTATTTATGACTTAAAAACCCTAACCCCTATTATTCCTCCCATCACTTATCACTAAAACCATAAACCCCTCCCCCATATCACTTCATAACACTCCATATCCATTTTTCTTCATCGCTAAAGCAATACCTTAAAAACCCTAGCCCCTCTCCCTCATTTTCATGGTTTACACCCTCCCACTAATTTTCATGTTTACCTAGTCGACCAAATACCTCACAAGATCACCTCCCCTTCCCTTATTCCTAATCACTCTTACTCACCCCCTCCATCCCTTTTCTAGGAGTGCACAACCTAAAAAATTGCAAACATGGATAGAGGAGATAGCGATTATGAGGTGGAGGAAAACATTGGCAGTGGAAGTTCAACAGGTAGACTTAGGCATTAGAGAAAACCACACAAGGGGGGTAGAATTATCAGGGAAGAGCCATCAAACCTCAGAGAGTTGTAGGCCTCTCATTTGATTGTCAAGTTTCAGGCATCTAGGCTGCTATGAATCCTGTGAGCAGGTGGAGAGAGTTTAACACCATCCTGAGCTCACCAGGCTTTTTGTAGCCAATCTTTGTGACAACAAGGTGACTATTGCTGGGGTGACATTCACAGTTTCACCCTCCATCATTGTGGATGCAACCAAGATTACAAATGTGGGAGAGAAATGGTATAAGGCACAAGACCTAGATGAACATTATTATGAACCCCACATCAAACCTAGGTACATAAATGAAGAAAATAGGCTTTTTCCTTTCAGGCTCCTTGAAGACAAGTATGCCCCCATGATAAAAATCATCATGAAATATTTCACTTGTGAGGGCATATTTTCTAGATTGTACACCTATCACATCAGGCTTCTCATGCATTTTACCAGGGTGAGGATGTTGAACATCCCTTATTTCTTGTTTAGGAACATTGAGAAGATGGCCTACTTTGTACAGAAAAAGCCATACCCCCAGCAGATGAGTAGTCTCTACCACTATTCCTTGATCAAGATGATTGTGCTTCATCATCTTAGCCTCCTCAACATCTCCTGGGAGACATTCATTGCCTATGACATCTCCAGGGTCCTCAGATTCCTGCACCAGTGTCTCAAGAATTAAGAGGACCTTCTAGCAGTACTCAGGTAAAGAAGGATGAGAAGGCCAAAGAGACTAAAGCCATTGAGGTGCCTGAAACATACGAGACATACCAGAGGAGCACAAGAAAATTGTTTGCAGTTGATAGGCAAGTGTTTGCTCCATTTGGTGTGGAAGGGACCTTACCTTCTTCATCAACTCATAGGCAAATTATTGCTCCATAGGGTGTGGAAGGGCCTTTTTCTTCTTCATCGACATAGCAAATATAGGTGCAGTAGCTACATAAAGGGAAAGAAAAGATGCAGGTGGAAGATCTTGATGATGAGGAGGAAAGAGATTTTGATTTGACGGAGCATGAGGAGCCAGAACAACATCATATTCATCATGACATAGAGACAATTGACTTGGAGGCTCAGGATGAAGCAACAAAATAAAACATCATAATACAGGAGAAAGAGGCTCAAATCTAAGCATTGATGTACAACTTGGAGAGAGCCAAGTATGTCATCACATATCTAGAACAAGAAAACAAGCAACTGAGTGATAAGTAGGTCCTCATGGAGATGGAAATTCTCAAGACAAAAAGACAAAGTGACAAGGGTAAATCAACAATTCAAGAGGAAGAAGCACTGGTCACTTTGACTTCAATTGAGAAGGAAACTGAGAGTGATAGAGAATTTTGGCTTGAAAGAGTCAATTTTCACTTAGAAAAGCTGCTACAAAGGGCCAATAGGGACAACCAGATCATCAAGTACATGGCCTACCACTATAGGACCCGGAACAAAATTTGCAATATAAGGGTCAAGTAGATGAAAGCAAGGCCGAGACCAGATATCAAAGGCAAAATGGAGGAGGATAGGCTTAGGTTGCTTGCTAAAGCTTCCTTGGATCATCAAGATACTTGATGATGGTGCTTCTCACCAATTTTGATCAAATTTGGAGGAATTTTTGTCTTTGTCAAATTTTGGAAATTTTAACACAGAAAACTTGGCTCTACACATAGCGCCACTGGCCTACACTTTTCCTAGGGACACCCAATGGAAAAATGGTTTGCATTTTTGGATTCAGAGAGATGAGTACATGCAACTTTTGCATTTTCTAAGATTTTGGAGCAGAACTGGTTTACCAAAAAGTCAGAAAACACCCCAAAAATGACCTTTCTTGCCACTTTTTGGACACACAAAAGCGTCTTGGTAGAATAAACTTTTGATGGGACAAATGAGCTTCAAATGAAAAAATTCTAGATCTTTTGGAAAGTAGATTTTAAAAGCTTTCGAATGAGCTATCATGATCTCAATTTGGATGCTGGGAAGGCCTCAAAAATGGACCTGAAGTGGCGCTACGCGTAGGACCAATGGGGCTGTGCATAGGACAAATTTTGCATAGGATTGCCATTTCACTGTGTTTTGACTGTGATCACGGATTTTATCTCATGGAGGATGCTTTACTAATGTGAATGATGACTTGGCTTGTAAATATGGTGGATAATTAGTAGTAGAGGGTAGATTCATTAGATTAAAAGTAATTTTGAGCACAAATGAATCAGTTTCGTCACTTTTAGAGGCAAGTTGTTAGATGCCTAGATTCTAGTTTCTTGTTCAGTGTTGGTTAGATTAGCTCCTCATATTAGGGATTTGACCCCTGAGGATGGGAGGAGGTTGAAACAATGTCTACATCTTCTTCTTCTTTCTCATTTTAAAGTGTTGGATTTAACTGGATGCTTAGGATTTGAAAGGGGATCATTTTGTATCAGTTTAGCAGGAGATTAATAAGAAATTACAGCTATTTCTTTGGGATCCATGTGATATGGTGTTTATTTCAGATTCCTCTCTTGTGATCATATGTTTAAATTTTTTGTGTACTTCATTAATCATTTCATTGCTTCTAAGTGGATGTTTTCAAGTTGATAGGCAGAATCCATAACATTAATGATCTGCTTTGGGAAAATATTCACAGTTTATGTTTTCTACAGTTTAGGAAGGATCCATGATGATCACATGCTCTTCCTAGCTTCTCACTGGTCTCAAATCACCTCACTCATCAAACTCTAGAGTGCTAAGCTTCATACCTACCTTGCCCCATCGAACACCCAGCAATTTTGACCTAGTTTCCTTGCCCAAACTATCCGGCTCCTCCTGATCCAGCAGAACCCCTTCAAATCAAACCAAAACTTGTGCTACTATACCTAGACTAATATTATTTTCCTGATCTATTCATCTTGGTTGAGATCCTTATGGGGAGAGCCCTCTCCTGGCCTAGTAGGGCTAGCTACTTGGCTAAGTGTGGTTTGTGGTTACCTTGGCATTGCCTTCCTTCAACCTGAGGTTCAATCTAGGTGCTAACATAGTGGCAACCATACTGGGGAACGAAAGATTAATCACTCTAGTAATATCTTTCATTTGAATTCTTAAGCTTGTGGATGATGAGTTTTGGAATTTACTAGGCTGAATTAGAAAGTTGTAAAGCAATATATAAAATTTCAAAATTAAGCATACTGGCTTCTCAAAAGTACACCAGATCCAATCCAGATCCGAATCTTCCAACCATTGTCAGTGATCCTCATAAAATTGGGCGAAAATATAAGAAAGTTGCAGAGAAATTTAGTGTAGCAAAAGAACAATCAAGTGAAGTTTTCATTCCTTGTGTTCATTCGCTTCCAGAAAGGTTAGACACTTTGCAAGATATTGAGTTTGATGTTCATTTTGAGCAAAGTCTATTTTGCAGTAAATCGTTGAGTTTGATTGATCAAATAGTTGTTGATTCCTCTATATCTTTTGATAACCCC
This sequence comes from Pinus tabuliformis, assembly GCA_031772625.1. Lineage (NCBI taxonomy): Eukaryota > Viridiplantae > Streptophyta > Pinopsida > Pinales > Pinaceae > Pinus > Pinus tabuliformis. The sequence goes on along the minus strand of CM062817.1, from coordinate 839,971,859 downwards.
ATTGAAGACTTGTTTACACAAAGTAAATTAGGGTCACAGCTTATTCATGCTCTCGATCAGTTGCAGAACCTTACTTCAAGTGTAGACACTTGGGTGAAAAATAGGCCATCTTTTGATTTTCGAAATATCTCCTTTACATCTACTGCAACTCAAACAATCCCTTACTCACTTCTTTCATCTTTACAGATTGTTCACACTAATTTAGCTGTTGTCAATCCCCCTTTGAAAATACTAAGTACCCCAATCCTTTCTTTAAATCCACTTCGCTCACCTCGAGTTATGGCTGCTCAATATGCACCCCTTGTTTTACCTCAAAATCTTGGTGCCATGCCCGCTGATTATCAAACCAAAATACCTTTCTTTGATGCCACCCAAACCATTACAACTCAGCAACATGTAGATAAAATGAATGATTTCTTTGAGCTCCATGAAGTTGAAATTGAAGATGTGAAGATGAGGTTGTTTGTACAAAGTTTTGGAGGTGAAGTTTGGAAATGGTTCAGAGCCCTACCAGCAGCTTCTATCACTACTTTACCAATCCTCCATAGGCAGTTCCTAGATTGATGGGAGGTGAAGAAGAATCCCCTTCAGATTTTGTTCGAGTATGAGAACATCAAAAGAAATGTTGGCGAAAGTGTGCAAGACTATTGTGTAAGATTTAATGCAGTATACAATGCTATTCCTGCAAACATTAAACCATTAGAGGGATTGGATTTTATTAAGTTTCCCGATGGATTTGATACTGATATGGCATATCAATTGTGGGAACGTGATCCTACAACACTAGAATACACGCAAAAGAATATTGTGAGCGTAGAAGTAAACTTGCTAGCCAAAAGAGCAAGAATGAGATCTGATAAAAGAGTGACCGTGAAAGAAGAAGCATCTACTTTAGATGTAAAAATGGATACACTAATTTGAACAATGGAAAGGATGGTTGACCAGTTATCCATCACAGATATACCTGAACCTCAGATTCAAAATCCGAATTTTAGAGGCCAGCAACAACCCCAATTCTGAATCAAGCAGAGAGAACAAAAAGCACCAGAGCAACTAGCACAACAACAATAGCAAATCAGAACTCCATTACAACAGAATTATGTTCAAGGAATGGAAGAGGAAGATGAGGAAGATCCGATAATTGAAACAAATCACTTTTTCACTGCTGATGGTATGCCCATATTTATGACCGAAGATGAAGAGTATGTAGAAGGTCCCGACCTTCAAAAGGAAGAGGACTACATCTTGGCAAATGATGTTGTTTTTGAGGCTGAATCTGATGATTATCAGCGTGGTTACATGAATGCTTTGAGTGCATAGCAAAGGCAATACTCTTTAAGGAGCAGAGATGTACCGGTTAATCCCATTCAAAAATAAAGGATGTGCAGTCAAAGAATGATACCTCAAATGCTCAGAAGAAAGGAAAAGAGCTTGCTGATCCGAATCCTAGCAAGGTACCATCAACAAGTACAACTGCAAATGAGAAAAACAATCAGGAAAAGGATAGTGCAACGAAAGAGAAAACTGATAAGAAGGACATCAGTGTCAAAAAGGTAGAAAAAGTTTCATCTTTTAATTTAGAAAGTGAAATTGATAAATTGAAAGTGTCCATTCCTTTGACTGAGCTTGTTAAGAATAGAAACTATAAACATCATGTATCTTGAATACTACAAATCGATCCTTTGTCTGACATGGTGAATGTTGAGGACGATCATCTTGAACTCATTTTTGGTCCAGCCATAGAAGGTCAACCTAAAGATAGCGAAGTCTCACCCTTTTATTTGAGTCTTAGACTGCATGAGTATATTCTCCATAATGCTATGTTTGATTCCGGAGCTTCCCACAATTTGATGCCTAAGGCCATTATGGAAAAGCTGGGCCTGGATATCACCTGGAAATATCACGATTTGTACTCATTTGATTCTGGTAGAGTTCATTGCATTGGTCTCATCAAAGATTTGGTGGTTTCTTTAGATCAAATCCTAGCCAAAAGTGTCTTGATGGATGTGGTAGTCTCTGATATACCACCACGATTCAATATGATTTTGTCTAGATCATGGGGAGCCAAACTCAAAGGCACTTTACAACTTGACTTCTCTTATGCTACAATCCCTGTTTTCGGTCAATTGAGGAAGTTGTACTGGGAAAAGAAAATGAAGTATATGATCACTAGTAAAGAGAAGCCTATCAATCATCCAATAAATTTTGTACATACTGATTTAGAGTGTTTTGTTTTGTACTCTGATAATGGATTGAATGATGTAGATATTCAGCTTGTAGAGGTATATGATGTACCAGAAATTTTTGAGAATTTTAGAGTAGTTCTTAATCAAGAAAAATAAAAAATAGCAATTTCTTCTAAGCAGCCTACACAACAGCAGAAGGTAAATGAAGAGTAGAAAAATGAATTAATCAGCGAAGGTAAGGTTGAAAACAAAGCAGAATCCCAACATCTAGAAGATGAAGTCGACCTTTGGAGCATGGACTTCGATGGTGCTTTGGGTAAAGACGGTGCCGATATTGGAATTTGGATTCGAAGCCCTGCTTTTCAGCCTAACAAAGTCCCAAGTAATGTTAGAGTATGTTCCTACAAGTTAGCTTTTGATTGCTCTAATAATGAAGTGGAGTATGAAGCACTGATTATAGGTCTAAATTTTTTGAATAAACTAGGTGCGAAAAGGATTTCTGTTTATGGTGATTCAAAGTTGGTGATTAAACAAGTAAAAGGAGAATATCAGGCAAAGCATCCACCAATGAGAGCCTATAGGAATGTAGTTCTGGATATTTTGAATATGTTTCCGGAATACACCTTGACAGCGGTGCCCCAAAGTCAAAACATCATTGCTGATTCACTCGCCACTGCAACAAGCAATTTGAAGATTCCAATAAATTCTAGCAATAAATTTGAAATTCATGTCAAACATAGGCCTACTATTCCTGCTAATTTGAGGTATTGGTAGGTTTTTTTGGATGACAATGAAATTAATGCCTTTTTGCAGAATTAAGGGAAGTTTAAGAATGCTTCCATTGATGATGTTTGTGATTCTGATAAACAAGACATTGAGGTAAATTAGATAGAGGTTTTACAGCTAAAGGATAATATTATTCTTAGAGGCCTCATACCTTTAGAGGAGCTCTTTTATCAAGATGATGTGGCGAGAAAACCAACCTTGGATCCTATGGACAAAGGAGTTGAAGATGTAAATCTTGGAATAGCATACCAACCCAAGCTTGTAAAGTTATCAAAAACATTGTCTCCCGAAGCAAAGGCTAAGTATGTTAAGTTGCTTTCTGAATTTTTTGATGTTTTTGCGTGGGATTATTCAGATTTGAAAGTGTATGACAAGAACATCATTCAGCATACTATTCCTATCAAGCCAGATCAAAAACCTTTTAGACAAAAGTTGAGAAGAATCAATCCAAATTTGTTGCCATCCATCGAGAAAGAGGTAAATATATTGTTTAAAGCTGGTATCATTGTTCCAATTAGATTTTCTGATTGGATTTCAAATTTGGTCTCGGTATGAAAGAAGACCAGAGAGATAAGGTTGTGCATTGATTTCCGGAACCTCAATAAAGTGTCCTTGAAGGATAATTACCCTCTTCCTAAGATGGACCATATTCTGCAAAGAGTAGTTGGAGCATCACGGATGTCACTACTAGATGGCTACTCGGGCTATAATCAGATCTTGGTGCATGAAAAAGACCAAGACAAAATTGCCTTCACAACACCATGGGGAACTTTTTAGTATGCCAAGATGCCATTTGGGCTGAAGAATGCCGAAGCCACTTTTCAACGGGAAATGGACATAGCTTTTGCTAATGAGAAGGATGTTTTCTTGGTAGTCTATTTAGATGATTTGACAGTATTTTCTGGTTCTAATGATGAGCATTTACACCACCTAAGGATTTTTTTTCAGAAATGCAGGAAGTTCGGGATTTCTTTAAATCCGAAAAAGAGTCTTTTTGCCATGGAAGAAGGTAAACTCCTTGGTCATATAATTTCTAAAGATGGTATTTGCATTGATCCTTCAAGGGTGGAGGCAATACAACAAATAGACTTTCCGTGCAACAAAAAAGAGATTCAAGCTTTCAACGGTAAGATGAATTTCTTATGCAGATTTATACCAAATTTGGCTAAGTATTTACGTGAGTTAACTAATATGTTGAAGAAGGACAACAATGTGAAATGGACCAAGGATGCCATGAAATTGTTCAACTTGGTAAAGTTTTCTTTGACCACAACCCTAGTTTTGATCAGTCCTGATTATACTCATGATTTTATTATATTTTCATTTGCATCTGAGCACACTATGGCTGCAGTGTTGATGCAAAAGAGGGATTAGGTGGAGCAACCCATTGATTTTTTCAGTCGGACTATTAGAGATTTTGCTTTGCGCTACAATATCGTTGAGAAACAAGCTCTGGCTCTTACAAAAGCATTGAAGGATTTCCAAATCTACATTTGCATTCACATACCATAGCATATGTTCCTAATGCAACTGTCAAAGATGTTCTCATGTAAATTGATCTGGAGGGAAGAAGAGGTAAGTGGATAGCAACAATGTTAGAGTATGATCTTGAGATTAAGCCTACCAAACTGATCAAAGGATAAGGCTTGGAAAAACTGATGGCTGAATAAAATTTGAATGCTCTAGACATAAATCTCATTGCAGCAATGTCAGATGACGAAGATGGTGGCACACTCATTCAGGTATCAGAAATGTTTCTCAAATCACCTTGGTATTCTGATATAGCATATGTTCTTCAACATCTATCACCATCTCCTGGAATGTAAAGAAGTAAAGGTAGATCACTAAAACTAAAGTCTGCAAAATTTTGCATTTTGAATAGTGCCCTCTATTGGAAAGACCTAGGAGGGGTTCTTCTTAATTGTTTGATTGAAGATGAAGCTCAACAGGTAATGAATGATTTTCATAGAGGGGATTGTGGAGGTCACTTGTTTTGGAAAACAATAGCTAATAAAGTGTTGAGAGCAAGATATTATTGGCCAACTTTGTTTTCAGATCTATATAAGACAGTCATGAACTACCACGAATGTCAAGTTTTTTAGGGAAAAGGAAGCTGCTTCCTCTTCCTTTGAAGCCAGTTGAAGTAAATGCACCTTTCCAGCAGTGGGGACTTGATTTCATAGGGGAAATTCATCCTACATCATCAGCACAACATAGATGGATTTTGACAGCTACGATTACTTCACCAAGTGGATTGAAGCCATTCCTTCAAGGCAAGCCATGGACACAGTAATTATCCAGTTTCTAGAGTCTAATATCTTGTCTCGTTTTAGTTGCCCTCACAAGATTATTATAGATAATGCAACAACATTTAAGTCAAAAAGGATGGTTGAGTTTTGCAACAAGTACAACATCACATTGTGTCATTCCACAACATATTACTCGCAGGGCAATGGATTAGCTAAGTCGTTAAATAAATCCTTGGTGAACATTATCAAGAAAATGTTGGAGGCAAAAAAAAGAATTGGTATTGAAAGCTTGTCAATGCCTTGTGGGCCGACAGAGTGAGCAAAAGGAAATCAATAGGTATGTCACCTGTTGAGTTGGTTTATGGTATTGATACGGTGTTTCCCACATCACTTGCAGTCCCGGTCAAGAGATTATTACAGGAAGCTGACAACAAAGAGGATGATATTCAGCGTAGGATTAATCAAATGATTCACCTTCAACAATCAAGGGAAGAGGTTTATCAAAACACTTTCTGGCTGAAAGAGAAGATAAAGAAAATTTATGACCGCAAAACCAAGGCAGAAAAGTTTCAGCTGGAAGATGTAGTGCTGCAATGGGATGCACGAAATGAAGAAAAAGGAAAGCATGGTAAGTTTGACAATCTATGGAAAGGACCATATAAAATCTCAACCTATCAAGGACATAATGCATTTTTGTTAAAGGAAATGGATGGTCAAGAATGCTTAGGAGGACTAGTGAATGGTAGGCTCCTGAAACACTACTACTTTTGATGTTGTTCCCTGAAGTTGCTTCATCGTCATTGTATATACCGGTTTACTTTTCCTTGCAAGATTTCAAGTACAATGTCATCTGAGCTTGGGGCCCGAAGAGAAGGCTATAAAGCTTAAATGATATGTGTTGAGTTTGGTTGGTTTTGTTTTGAGTAAGTTGAGAGTCGGTTATGAGTCAGTTTTCAATTTGTATTGAGTCATTATTCTTCAAAATTGTAAAACGTGGTTTTTTCAATCTTTTGTTTGTTTGACCGTATTGGCCCAATCAACTAGGCACTTGGTCTATAGTGTTCTTGACACCTCCAAGGAGTTGCCATCCCCAATAATCCCAATGCTAGTTTTAGTATCTACATACTTCCATTAGGGATCAATTTTGCTCTTTGAATTTTCATTTAGGGGTCTCATATTGAAATTTTTGCATCATTTCATTAGGTCATGACAAGCTGATCCACTGATGGTTGTCTTCTCCTTAGACCAAATTTCCCTCCATAAATTACATTTGTGACCCATCTCCAAGTTGTATTTAGTCATAGTTTTAGAGTCAAAAGCAATCATGTTTCCATTAGGTCTTAGGGCATGTTTTCATTAGGTTTTAGGGTTCATTTCCAAGGTCAAAAGCATGATTTAAAAGTGTAAATAAAGGGCAACAAGGGTATGAGGATGATAAATAAGCCAAGAGTGATTGCTAGTAAGTCATGATCATTGTACAAATATCTCTTTTCACTAATGTAATTTTCATCTCAAAAACATGTTTTTGAGATGAAAACAGAGTATTTTAGGTTAATTTATATTTGTTATGTAATTTGATTCACTTTATGTAATAAATGATCCCGGCTGCACCAAGCATCTCCCCTTGCTACAAGACAATGAACCACTGCAAAAATCAGTCCAAATTGAGCATCATCCACTTGAAAAGGGACAATGAAGAAAAGGCATTAAACATAGATTTGGAAAAGGTCCAAAACATTAGAAAGTGGGTTTTTCTAATGAAAAACCAAAATTTACTCATATATAAGATGTCACATTTCATTTTCAAGCCTATCATTCTTATTTGACAAAAGAAGAAGACAAAAATTGAAGGAAAGAGGAGAAGTTGAGCAAGTTCTTGGCCAAGGAGAAGTGGCGCTGCGCTTAGGGAGATTGGCATTGTGCACAGGGCAGTTGGAGGTGGCGTTGCGCGTTCAGGTCGGGTTCTACGCGTAGGGAGTGAGTGTTGCGCGTAGGCCAGTTTTCTCAGTGGAGAAAACAACAACGTTGCTCGTAGAGAAGGGCGTTGCGCCCCTGTAGGAGGCGTTGCGCATAGGGCCAGCAAGGGCTAAACGACCTCGTGCCACCCAAAAAACATCAAATTTGTCTTCCTTCCCTTCAAACAAGTAAGTGTTGTTCCTTGACTTCATCATTGGTTTGCAATTAATGCATTTGAGGATAATTTTCCATGGTAAATGTAAAACTCTAGACTTCCCTTATTTATGACTTAAAAACTCTAACCACTATTATTCCTCCCATCACTTATCACTAAAACCCTAAACCCCTCCCCCATATCACTCCATAACACTCCATATCCATTTTTATTCATCCCTAAAGAAATACCTTAAAAACCCTAGCCCCTCTCCCTCATTTTCATGGTTTACACCCTCCCACTCATTTTCATGTTTGCCTAATCCATCAAATACCTCACAAGATCACCTCCCCTTCCCTTATTCCTAATCACTCTTACTCACCCCCTCCATCCCTTTTCTAGGAGTGCACAACATCAAAACTTGCAAACATGGACATAGGAGACAGATATTATGAGGAGGAGGAAAACACTGGCAATGACAGCTCAATAGGTAGACCTAGGCATCAGAGAAAACCACACAAGGGGGGCAAAATTATTAGGGAAGAGCCACCAAACCTCAGAGATTTGTAGGCCTCTCATTTGATTGTCAATTGTTTCGGGCATCTAGGCTGCTATGAGTTCTGTGAGCAGGTGGAGAGAGTTCAACACCATCCTGAGCTCACCAGGATTTGTGTAGCCAATATTCATGACAACAAGGTGACTCTTGCTGGGGTGACATTCACAGTTTCACCTTCCATCATTGCGGATGCAACCAAGATTCCAAATGTGGGAGAGAAAAGGTATAAGTCACAAGACTTAGATGAACACTATTATGAGCCCTACATCAAACCTAGGTACAAAAATGAAGCGAATAGGCTTTTTCCTTTCAGGTTCCTTGAAGACAAGTATGTCCCCATGATGAAAATCATGATGAAATATTTCACTTGTGAGGGTAGGTTTTCTAGATTGTACACCTATCACATCAATCTTCTCATGCATTTTACCAGGGTGAGGATGTTGAACATCCTTTATTTCTTGTTTAGGAACATTGAGAAGATGGCCTACTTTGTACAGAAAAAGCCATACCCCCAGCATATGAGTAGTCTCTACCACTATTCCTTGATCAAGATGATTGTGCTTCATCATCTTAACCTCCTCAACATCTCCTGGGAGACATTCATTTCCCATGACATCTTCAAGGGTCCTCAAATTCCTCCACTAGTGTCTCAAGAATCAGGAGGACCTTCTAGCAGTACTCAGGTAAAGAAAGATGAGAAAGCCAAAGAAACTAAATCCATTGAGGTGCCTCAGACATATAAGACATACTAGAGGGGCACAAGAAAATAGTTTGCAGCTGATAGGCAAGTGTTTGCTCCATTTGGTGTGGAAGGGACCTTGCCTTCTTCATCAACTCATAGGCAAATGCTTGCTCCACAGGGTGTGGAAGGGGCTTTGCCTTCTTCATCGACACAGTAGGTATAGGTAAAACAACTACATAAAGGGAAATAAAAGATGTAGGTGGAAGATCTTGATGATGAGGAGGAAAGAGATTTTGATTTGACGGAGCATGAGGAGCTAGAACAACATCATATTCATCATGGCATAGAGACAATTGACTTGGAGGCTTAGGATGAAGCAACAAAAGAAAACATCATCATACAGGAAAAAGAGGCTCAAATCCAAGCATTGATGGAAAACTTGGAGATAGTCAAGTATGTCGTCACATATCTAGAATAAGAGAACAAGCAGCTGAGTGATAAGCAGGTCCTCATGGAGCTGGAACTTCTCAAGACAAAAAGACAAAGTGAAAAGGGTAAATCAGCAATACAAGAGGAAGAAGAATCGGTCATTTTGACTTCAATTACAAAGGAAATTGAGAGTGATAGAGAAATTTGGCTTGAAAGAGTCAATTTTCACTTAGAAAATTTGTTGCAAAGGTCCAATAGGGACAACCAGATCATCAGGCAAATGGCGTACCACTACAGGACCCGGAAAAAAATTTGCAATATAAGGGTCAAGCAAATGAAAGCAAGGCTGAGACAGGCTCTCAAAGGCAAAAAGGAGGAGGATAGGCTTAGGTTGCTTGCTGAAGCTTCCTTGGCTCACCAAGATGCTTGATGATGGTGCTGCTCACCAATTTTGATCAAATTTGGAGGAATTTTTGCCTTTGGCAAATTTTATAAATTTTAACATAGAAAACTTGGCTCTACACACAGCGCCACTGGTGCTACACTTTTCCTAGGGACACCTAATGGAAAAATGGCTTGCATTTTTGGATTCATAGTGTTATGATACCAGCTCACAAAAAGATGGAAAAGATAGATCAATGCCTTAGAATTTAGCCTCTTCGAGGGGCAACCTCCTTTACATTACATTAATGAACAATTCTTGGATGATTCAAATGAAAAAACTTCCTTTCTATATATAGGAGTCTAAGGGGTCACAATATAACCAAGCCGACCTAACAATAATAATATAAGGGCACAAAAATAACAATAGAGGGATTCTATGGGGCACAGTAATAACAATATGGGGACAATAGGGGCACAACAATATTAATAAGGGATACAACTACAATATTAATGGTGGCATCACTAGTATTATAGGGATCTAACATGCCCCTCTCCTTCAAAAAAGTGTTGTCCTCAATGCTTGAGTAGTTCTGGATGCTTCTGTATAAAATTCTCATCCTCCCATGTGGAATATTCAGCAGATAAGTTCTTCCACTTGATAAGATACACTCAAATGGATCGATTTCATAGTTGTTGAGTTCTTGTTTCTATGACTGCTTCTGGTTCCAATATAATTTTTCCTTCCTCATCAAGTTCTGGAAATATTGTTTGGACTGGGAGCTTGTCGCCTATAACATTTTTTAAACAAGAAACATGGAAAACTGGGTGCACTCGAGAAGCTGCAGGAAGCTCCAATTTGTATGCCATAGTACCAATCTTTTTCAACACCTTGTATGAACCATAATACTTTGATGACAATTTGTTATCCTTCTTAGCTTGCTTGAGGGACATTTGTTTATATGGTTGTAGCCGTAGGAATACCCAATCACCTACATCAAAACTTCTTTCACTGCGATGTTGATTTGTCTGTTGTTTCATTCTATTCTGTGCCAACATGAGGTTATCCTTTAAGAGTTGGAGAACTTGTTGTCAATGCTCGATGTGATGTTCCACTGCTTGAACCTTAGAATTTTCTCTTAAATATGATGTGATGGATGGTGGCTGATATCCATAAAGTGCCATAAATGGGGTCATTTTTGTTGTAGTATGGAAGGAAGTGTTATACCACCATTCAGCCAGAGGCAACCATCTGACCCATTGTGTCTGTTTATCAGATACAAAGCAACAAAGATATCCTTCCAAACATTTGTTTATTATCTCCGTTTTCCCATCAGATTGAGGATGATAAGATGAGCTATGAGCTAACTGAGTACCAAGACAAGAAAATAATTCTGTCCAAAAATTTCCAGTAAAAATGGGATCTCTGTCACTTACAATAATTTTTGGGTTTCCATGTAGCTTTTGAATTGATTCCATAAATGCCATAGAAATTGTACTGGCTTTAAATGGATGTGATAATGCACAAAAGTGTGCATACTTGGTAAATCTGTAAATTACCACCATGATGACACTCTTTCCCTCAGACTTGGGTAAACCTGTGATAAAATCCATTGAAACCTCCTCCCAACATTGGCTTGGAATGGATAAAGGTTGTAATGGACTTGGTGTCTCAATTGTTTTAGCTTTATTTTGTTGGCATACCAAACATTCTGCCACAAACTTTTGAATATCTTATTTAAGGCCATCCCAAAAAAATTCCTTCTTAACCCTGTGGTAAGTTTTTAAAAATCATGAGTGCCCTCCTAAGGGAGAAGTGTGCAATTCCAGAATAATCTTTTGTTTGAGTTGGGAATTCTTACAGAGGTATAAGCGATATTTGTACCATAACGAATCATTTTTCCAGCTAAATGTATCAGATGTACTGGAATCTTGTTGTAACTTTCGAATAAGTTCCCACACTTCATCATTTTTCCATTCCTCCCTTGCTTCGTTTATCCAATCTGGTTGGATAATAGAAATGGTGCACAACAATGCTTCCACATCCTCATCCTTTCTTGAGAGTGCATCTGCCACAACATTTTGCTTCCCTTTTTTGTATATAAATTCAAAGTCATAACCCAACATCTTTGTGACCCATTTTTGTTGTTCTTTAGAGGATAATCTTTGTTCTAAAAAGTATTTAAGGCTATCATGATCCGTTTTTACCTTGAAGTGTCTTCCCATTAGGTAGGGTTGCCATTTCTTAAGTGCATGTAGTATTGCCAACATTTCCTTCTCATAAATAGCTTTGTGTAAATACTTTCCCTTGATTGGATGACTTTCGAAAGAAATGGGTCTTTCATCTTGCATTAAAACAACACCAATTCCATTTCCAGAAGCATCACATTCCACAATAAAGGTTTTTGTGAAGTCTGGTGTAGCTAAGACCGGTGCTTGGCACATTGCCTCTTTAAGATCTTCGAAGGCCTTTGTTGCTTTTGGAGTCCATGAAAATGAATCTTTCTTCAACAATGTTGTTAGAGGTGCTGCTATTTTCCCATAATTCTTAACAAACTTGCGATAATACCCTGTCAACTCGAGAAATCCTCGCAAATGCTTTATGGATGTGGGAATTTCCCATTCCTTAATGGCTTTAATTTTGCTAGGGTCTACCTTAACTCCTTCATGAGATACAATATGACCCAGATATTCCACCTCTTGTACTCCAAAGAAACATTTGGATCTTTTTGCATATAATTGTTTCTCCTCCAATAGTTGTAGCACCCTGTCAACATGTTCAACATGATCCTTCCAAGACTTGTTGTAGATTAGTATATCATCAAAACATACTAACACAAATTTTATAAGGAAGGGTTTGAAAATGGAATTCATCAAACCTTGAAATGTAGAAGGTGCATTGGTAAGGCCAAAAGGCATGACCAAAAACTCATAGTGACCCTCATGAGTTCTAAATGCTATTTTCGGAATGTCTTGAGTCTTCATTCTAATTTGATGATATCCTGAACGAATATCTAACTTGGTGAAGTAAATTGATCCATGCAATTCATCCAATAATTCATCAATGAAAGGAATGGGAAACTTTTCTTTAATTGTGAGCTTGTTGAGCTCCCTATAATCTGGACACATGCACCATGATCCATCCTTCTTGTGTACCAATACTACTGGAGCAGAGAAAGAACTTTGGCTAGGTTGAATTATACCAGCCTCAAGCATTTCTGCAACCATACGTTCAATTTCACTCTTTTGGGCATAGGGATATCTGTACGGCCTGATGTTTGGAGGAACACTTCTTGGAATCAACTGAATACCATGATCATGATCACGAATAGGTGGGAGAATTTTGGGAGTCTCAAATATCTTGGAATGATTGTCCAAGACTTTTTGGAGATTTGGAGCAATAGATGAATTCGATGTGGAAACATCTAGCGAACATAATTGTGCAATTACACCTCGTTGTTCCTTTTTTAGAAGCTTTGTCATACCGTTAGAGCTTATTATCTTTCCCGGTTCCCCTACAATACCCTTTAATTCAACTTCCTTTCCTTATGCATAAAATTTCATGAAAAGTTCTTGAAAGTTAAAAGCTATTGTACCCAAGGATTGTAGCCATTGGACTCCTAGTACAACATCAACACCTCCAAACAATGTAAACTTTGAAACGGGAACTGATACTGTTACCCGTTTTGTAGAGATAGCAAAAAAGTGACCCGATTTTGAAAAGGGGTGATGTAGAACACACATGTTTTTTTTAGAGCATAGTTTTTAGCACTTTAATTTTTTTTAATTTTTTTTATGTACATTGCGTTTTAGAATGGTAGTGATTTTCATGCTGATTTCAAAAAGTGGTTATTCTGCATCAGACTCTTTTTCTAAAAGACCTATTTTTTGACTTTAAATTTTCTAATGTATGAAATGTAAATAATTATTTCGTAAATTTAATAATTTTGGAAGTGGTTTTCTTCTTCATATTTTCTAGTTTTTATTTTTATTTTTATTTTTTTTGTAGTGGGGTTTTTATTCATTTGCATATTTAAAGAAGAAGATCGATATTTTGCATTTTCGATATTCTACATATTTATACATCGTTAATTAAATTTTCAATCCACATGAAATAATTGTCTCTAAAAAGCAAATATATATATATATATAAAAGAAAAAAAAAATTAAAAAATGTAAAAAAAAAATTATCTCATAAACCATAAAAGAATTTGGAAAAAAAAACAAAATTATATATATATATATATATATATATATAAAATTAAGTAAGTAAATATTGAAAAATTAAAAAAAAACATTAGCAAAAACTAGGAAAAAGAAAAAAAATTAAAAACAAACTAGTTTAAAAAAAAGAGAAAAATAACGAAAAAAATTAAAAAAACTAGTAAAATTAATATAAAATATATATATATATATATATATATATATATATATATATATATATATATATATATATACAAATTTAAGTAAGTAAAAATAGAGAAATTAAAAAAAACATTAGCGAAAACTGGGAAAGAAAAATAAAAAATAAAAAACAAACTAGCTAAAAAAAATAAAAAATTAACGAAAAAATTAAAAAATTGGTAAAATTAATTAAAAAAAAAAAAATTTAAATTATAAAAAAGAAAAACCAAAAAAATGTGTATTTTTTATTATAAAAAGAAAAAATGCAATTATTTTTTATTAAACATACATATTTTATTTTAAAATAAATAAATAATTAAATAATTTTTTTTAAACATTCTTTTTTTTTTATTTAATTTTTTTTTTAAACAATTATTATTATTATTATTATTATTAATTTAAAAATACAAATTACTAAACATACATTTTAAATTAAAAATAAAAATAAAAATTAAACCTACATTTTATATTTAAAAAAAAAAATTAAAATTTACAATTTTTTTTAAACCATCTTTTTTTTATTAAAAAAAATATTATATATATATTTTTAAACAATTTATTTAAAAATACAAATCATAAAAAATATTTTAATTTTCTTAAAACAATTTTAATTTTTTAATTTTAAATTTTAAAAATTATTTAAAAAAAAATTAAAAGTTAATGTTGGTTTTTTTTTTTTTTTATAAGTGGCCCTCCGCCCAAATTAAACAATTTTAATTTTTAATTATAAATATGTTTATTAAAAATGTTTTTATTAAATATTTATTAATAATTAAAAAAAATTATTAAACAATTTTTTTTTTTTATTAAACGAAAACTTTTTTTTTAATTGAAAAAAAATATTAATTTTTTTTTAATTGAAAAAAAATATTAATTTTTTTTTAATAAAAGTTATTAAATTTTAATAAAAATTAAATTTTAAACCATTTTAATAAAAAATAAATTATGAAAAAATTCTATTAAACCATTTTAATAAAAATTAAATTAAATTTTTTTTTTAAATTTTGTTTTTATTAAAAAAAAGAAAAGAAAGGAGCTCGGCCCCTAGCCGCGCCACCACCGGGCGGCAGGAGAGCTGTGGGGTGATTCCCGGAATCGCCTCGTGGCTTTCCCGCCGCCTCGTGGTGGCATGGCTGGGGGGCGAGAGTCTGGACGTAGACCCTCGGCCCCTGGCCGCGCTACCACCGGGCGGTGGGCGAGTCGTGGGGCGATTCCCGAAATCGCCCCACAGCCCGCCCGCCACCCGGTGGTGGCACCGCTGGGGGCCAAATTTTTATTTTTTTATTAAAACAAAATTTAAAAAAAAATAAAGTTTAATTTTTATTAAAATTGTTTAATAAATTTTTTTAATAATTTATTTTTTATTAAAATTGTTTAAAATATAATTTTTATTAAAATTGTTTAATGATTTTTTTTTTTCAAATAAAAAAAATTAGTTTAAAAAATAAATTATATTTAATTTTTTTTGTTTTGTTTGTTTTTAAATAAATAATGAAAATTTAATATTTTATTTATTTATTTATTATTATTATTATTATTTTTTAAATCAAAAACACAAATTTTTTTGTAAGTTTAAAATGTTTTTTAATTTTTTATTTATTTTTAATTGGAAAAGACGTATATATATATATATATATATATATAAACAATTTAAACTGTTTTTGTCTTTTTAGTTTTTTCTAAATGTTTTTAATATTAATTTTGATTGTATTTTTTTTTGTTAATTTTCCATTTTTTTTTTAATCTAGTTTGTTTTTAAGTTTCATTTTTTTTTTTTTAGTTTTTTGTTAATGTTTTTTTAATTTTTCTATTTTTACCTACTTAATTTTATAGTTTTTTTTAATGTGTGTTTTTTTTTCTTTTCCCAAATTTTTTTATGGTTTACATATTTGTTTGTTTTGTTTTGTTTTGTTTTTTTTTTTCTCCATTTTTTTTAAATATGTTTTTTTTTACTATTTATTTGTTTATAATTTGTAACTTTTTTCTAGTTTTTTAATTTTTAATTTTCATAGGTTAATTTTGTTTTTTATTTTTATTTTATGTTTTGTTTTTAGTATATATTTTTATTTATATTTTGTTATTTTTATGTTTATTTTTTTTGTTTTGTGTTTTTTCATTGTTTTAATTTCTTTTTTTGAAATTTTAATGTTTTTCGGGGTCATGATAAAATATTTTACGCTATTATTTCGAAATGTTGAAATTTTACCCTTGAAAAAAAATTTGTTATTCCAGCATCAACAATTTTCGTTTTGAGGATGTTTTTTGTAGAAAATTTACCATTGAGAAAAAAAAATGTTATTCGAACATCAACACTTCGTTTTGAGGGTGTTTTTTGGACAATTTTTGCACAAAAAATTGGTTTTCACCGCCATTTTTAAAACATGTTGAAAATTTATCCTAGAAAAAAAAAGGTGTTATTCCAGCATCAACACTTTTCATTTTTAGCACTGTTTTTGATGTTTTTTTGGGGTTTTTTGGCTAGAGTTCCTGTTTTGAGTTTATAATTCCCGTTTCAAAGTTTACATTTTTTCCCATTGGAATGGAAAGCATTGGGCTTTTCAATACATATTCTCCCATGGATAGCTTGATATTATGGCACTTTCTAGAGCAATTTATCGTTCCTCCATTTGCAACCATCACTTGACACTCTGGTGCTGGATATAGGAAGCAATTTAATTCTTTTGCTATCTGACAATGAATAAAATTGTGGGTACTTCCTGAATCAATCAACACTATTACCTTTTTCTTCTTGATTTTTCCTTCTATCTTGATGGTTTGAGGAGTGGTAATTCCAGCCAATGCATTACAAGATATAGTCGGATTCATTTCTTCTTTTTCTAGGCTTTGTTCCTGAAGTATATCCTCTTCTTTTTACCTTTCTTGCTCCTTTTCTTCTTCCTCTTCACAATCTATGTAGAATAATTTCTTCTCAGCACACTTATGACCTTTAGTGTATTTTCCATCACAATTGTAACAAATCCCTTTTGCTCTCTTTTCTTCCAATTGTTGTGGTGTCAACCTTATAGGTTGTGGAAGGCTAGGGGCAACAACACTTCCATCTTTATAATTGTGAGTAGTATGCTTCCTGGTTGCCATAATTTTGCTTTCCATTTTCCTTGCTAACCTGAATGCCTTCTCTAATGAATCAGGTTCCCAAAGGCGAACATTATGTTGGATATTATCCTTTAAAGTCTCTATGAACACATCAATCCTATGCTCCTCTGGAATATTTTTTACCCTTATGTTCAATTTTTGGAACTCCTCAATGTGCTCCATTATTGAACCCTTTTGTTTGAGACTTATCAATTGGCTAAAAACAAGTGTTGCTTTTTGTATCTTCATAGTGTGCTGTTAATTCTTTCGTAAAAATTGCCTAAGTGATAATTTGTTTACGAGAGCAAAGCCATTGATACCATACAAACTGATTTGGTTCCAAATATAAAGTTTCAATACGTACCTTTTGTGTGTTTTGCACATTATTGAGATCGAAAAATTGCTCCATCTGTAATATCCATGTTGTGGGATCCTTGCCATCAAACTTCCTCATATAGATTTTTGGAATATGGTGGGTCTTCGATCCAACATTAGAGTCTATGGAATCATGATTAACATTTCTTTTGTTTTCATCATAAGTTTCCTTTACTACCCTTTCACCATTAGTGACCATTTCTTGTAGCAACTTATTCATATTTATCTTCAATTCTTCCATCTTATCATCCATGCCATCTATTTTAGCGTCCATGCCATTCATCTTAGCTTCCATGCCATCCATCTTAGCTTCTATGCCTTTCTTTAAACAATTAATCTTAGCTTCTACACCTTTCTTTAAACCATTCATCTTAGCTTCTACATCTTTCTTTAAACCATCCATCTTAGATTTTGTTACTTTTTGTGCAAGTGACACTTGTTGCACATGGTCTCGTAATTTTGATATATCATGTTGCATTTCTTCCTCTTCTTCATGAGTCATGCTAGAGATTTCAGGTTTCTTACTAGGTGTTTGCACTTTCTTTCCTCAGGGGCATCAATTACCGATAATAATGCTTTACTATGCTCTTTGAATTCCTTCAAACCAATTTTTCAAACCAAACTTACGCAAAATTTTAAAAAAACTACACACCTTTTTTCACTTTGTAGGAGCTTGATATTGAATATGATGTATATCTGTAATTTCAGCTCATCCAATTCTGAAATTGCGACATGTAGTAGCCCTCTGCATCCTCTTTCCAATGCCACTAGTCTGATCCAAATTGGATTCTCCAAGGAAGAGTTATGCGCAATCTCCCAAGATGACCTCATTATAGACCTTTCCAGAAGATCGAACTTGTATGAAGTGCCACGTGTCATTGTTTCGACCTTTGAGTCTGAAAAATATAGAAAAGAAACTACAATCTGTCCTCTTTCTGTACCTTCTTACAAAATTTGAATCCGATGCTCAGAGAGAAAGTTATGACGATTTTCCTTAGGTCACCTGTTTGGAATGTAATTCAGGAGTCTGCAAAAAGACCAACTTCCTCAGATCATATCTCCGCAAATGTATCGTGAAAAGCTCTGAAATTCAGATCTGAGGTTCAGTGTGATTTCGTCTCAAATGGTTTTTTTTTTGCTTATGAAACGTCGTAGAAAACAAGTTATAGCGAAAATTCCACGATGACCTATTTGGAGCAGCGAAACCCTAGAATCCAAAGCTCTGATACCAAATGTTATGAAACCAGCTCACAAAAAGATGGAAAAGATAGATCAACACCTTAGAATTCAGCCTCTTCGAGGGGGCAACCTCCTTTACATTACATAAATGAACAATTCTTGGATGATTCAAATGACAAAACCTCCTTTCTTTATATAGGAGTCTAAGGGGTCACAATATAACCAAGCTGACCTAACAATAATAATATAAGGGCACAAAAATAACAATAGAGGGATTCTATGGGGCACAGTAATAACAATATGGGGACAATAGGGGCACAAAAATATTAATAAAGGATACAACTACAGTATTAATGGGGGCATTACTAGTATTATAGGGACCTAACACAGTGATGAGTACATGCACCTTATTCATTTTCTAATATTTTGGAGCAGAACTGGTTTACCAAAATGTCAAAAAACACCCCAAAAATGACCTTTATGCCACTTTTTGGACACTTAGAAGTAGTCTTGGGAGAATCAACTTTTGAAGGGATGAATGAGCTTAAAATGAAGAAATTGCAGATGTTTTGGAAAGTATACTTGAAGATATTTCCAATGAGCTATCATGAGCTCAATTTGGATGTCAGTAAGGCCTCCAAACAAGACTTGAAAGTGACGCTGTGCGTAGGACCAGTGGCGCTGCGCGTAGGACAAATTTTGCATAGGATTTCCATTTCACTGTGTTTTGACTGTGATCATGGATTTTCTCTCATGGAGGATGCTTTACTAATGTAAATTATGACTTGGCTTGTATATATGATGGATAATTAGTAGTAGAAGGTAGATTCATTAGATTAAAAGTCATTTTGAGCACAAATGAATCAGTTTCCTCACTTTTAGAGGCAAGTTGTTAAGATGCCTAGATTCCAATTTCTTGTTCAGTGTTGGTTAGATTAGCTCCTCATCTTAGTTATTTTACCCCTGAGGATGGAGGAGGTTGAAACAATGTCTATATCTTCTTCTTCTTTCTCATTGTAAAGGGTTGGACTCAGCGGGATGCTTAGGATTTGAAAGGAGTTCATTTTGTATCAGTTTAGCAGGAGATTAATCAGAAATTGCAACTATTTATTTAGGATCCATGTGGTATGGTGTTTATTTTAGTTTCCTCTCTTGTGATCATATGTTTAAATGTTTTGTGTACTTCATTAATAATTTCATTGCTTCTAAGTGGATGTTTTCAAGTTGATAGGCAAAATCCATAACATTAATGCTCTGCTTTGGGAAAATATTCACAGTGTATGTTTTCTACAGTTTAGGAAGGATCCATGATGATCACATGCTCTTCCTAGCTTCTCACTGATCTTAAATCACCTCACCCATCAAACTCTAGAGTGCTAAGCTTCATACCTACCTTGCCCCATCGAACACCCTACAATTTTGACCTAGTTTCCTTGCCCAAACTATCCGGATCCTCCTGATCCAGTAGAACCCCTTCAAATCAAACTAAATCTTATGCTACTATACCTAGCCTAATATTATTTTCCTTATCCAGTCATCTTAGTTGATATCCTTACGGAAAGATCCCTCTCCTGGCCTAGTAGGGCTAGCTACTTGGCTAAGCATGGTTTGTGGTTACCCTAGCATTGCCTTCCTTCAGCCTGAGGTTCAATCTAGGTGCTAACAGGTGACACAACAGAATATAAACTTAACACTGACTTTCCCTAATACTGACCTGCATCTCGTTAACTATTAACTTCAAAACTTGGACTGAATTGATTCATTCTGACATTAGGAAAAGGAGATTTAGACACCAACTGTAATTCATGTTGTATTCCCTGCTTATGAGTAAGATGTTTGGTTTTTTTAAATAGAACTAAAAAATTTTCTACCTCTTTGATCAAACTATCTTTAAGCTGAGACTCATAACTTGAACAACATCATGTAGATTCTTATGTTGTTCTTTTACACACATGAGTACACATCTCTTATTTGAACTTATTAATTGCTTCATCTGATTAGCAACAATTAAATTCAAGTGATTTTTACTTTGATGTTCCGTGACAATAAATTCAACCGCATCTTTATTAAGGTGATATTTATGCTCTCTTCTATAAAATACTGCTTCATGATCATAAAAATAAGGACTTCCTAAGACAACTCCACATATGTCTACTTGAACCACATCTAATTCCACTTCATCAATGTAATATGTTGTAATGGAAAATCTTAATCGACACTATTTGTGACTTTTATTTGAGTTGATTTATTTAGCCATCCTAATGGGTAAGGTCTTGGATGATTCCGTGTCTCCAAACCCAAGTTCTTAACTAAATATTCAGATATCAAATTTTCCTATGATCCACTGTCAAACATTATATCTATTTTTGTGTGCTTAGAAGTTATCCTTATGTTAAATAATTCAACTCTTTTATCCTCATTTGAAGGATTTATGTTTGATGAAGATGCAATAGTATTCGAACTTGAACCAGTGTCAGAAGTTTTACTTGTCGAAACTATGGTAGTTATCCTCCTTTCATCACCTGAATCGGAACCTAGATCTTGCTGGACTACTGCAATTACTTTCTTTTCATCCTTCTCTTTAAGGAAATTTTTGGGCTTAAGTTTTGGATGAAGTTTCCAACACCTAGATTCATCATGACTGATTCTTTGGCAATGAGAACAAGTAGGTCTTTCCTTCTGAGCTATCGCTGATTTCTTTCTCTTCGAATTGTTCTTCCCCTTACTATCATTGGAATCCTTGATTTCCAACTCTTTGGATGATTGTGGTGAAAACTTGAATGGTCTACCACCTGATTCAATATGTATGGCTTGAACACACACTTCATCAAAATCATCAGGATTAAACATCAATAATGTATGCTGCAAATATGAATGTAAACTGCCGATGTATTTTAATAAAGTTTCACGTGTATCCAATGAAATACCAAGCACTAATGATTTCTTTCTAAACTCCTGAGTAAACTCCTGAACACTCTGCCCTTTACCTTGCCTCAAATGCTGCCAATCAATAACAACTTATTGCATATATCCTAAAGGATAGAATTGTTTCCTAAGAAATTTTAAAAGCTTAGACCATGAAGAGATGAATTTACCTTTCTGATTTACATCTATATGAGTTTTACTTTCCCACTAGATTAAAGTTGTTCCCCCCATTTTAATTGTAGCTAACAGAATTTTTGTTTTATCGCCAGAAATTTTCTAAATATGACAATACACTTCTAACTGCTTAATCCAGTTATCTAGCTTTTTAGGATTCATTTCACCATCATAAATAAGTAACTAAAATTTTACATCAAGTTTCAAAAGAGATGTTTTCTTAGGTTTCTTTTATGTTTCATATTTTTCACTGGAAGAAGAAGAGGAAGAAGATGATGATGGAGATGATGGGGGTGAAGGAGGTTTATTAGCCTTGCCTTTACCTTTTTCCTTCTTCGATGTCTTTGAAGAAGAAGCTGCATCTCTTGCCTTCTTATCTTCGTAATTTTCTCCTAACATCTGTTGCATACTCAAGAATGCTTGCTGAAACTGTTACTGTCATGGTTGGCTTATGAGTGACTATTCGCTTTCCAATCTCTAGATTAATCTCCATGAGGATTTCTTCTCCACGTTGCGACTTTGATCTGGTTAACATTCACTGACAAATTCTACAAAAAAAACCTGCTCTGAACCAGATTATATGATCTAAAATGATCATATGTTAAACTGAAGTAGAATTTATTAATGCCAATAGTGAACTGAATGTTAACTTAAAGTGCTTAAACTGTGAGAACTACTTGAGAAGAAAGAATTTACGACATATAAGAAACATAAGAAATATGTAAAACAGAAGTGGAAAATAGTAAAAAAATAGTGATACCAGTCAACAAGATTGATTACGGAGTTCATCCCTGATGGACTACGTCTTCGGGTCCGCTTTCAAGATGGGCGACCGATTTATTAGGATTGAATCCGAGGAGGTCAATTACACAACCAATTTACCAGACTGAGCATGCACACATGCAATTCTAGTCAATGTGACAAGAAATCTCTCTTAACTAGCTTTCAATGCTTATCACGGTTCCAAATTCCGACTCCCGATGCTCCTATTACACTTAAGATAAAACAACCTATATCCTCCAGAATCTGCATACAAAATTCAAAAACCACTCTGTCCTCTTTATCAACAAAAATGGTGTATTTATATGTTTTTAGGTACATTCGAGGTCTCTTAGCCAATATTGGCATGAATGCTAAAGATAGGGTTTGCCATTATGTCATAAGGGACACCTAGTTGATTTGTTACAAGGTCTTGTTATTAGTTAACACCAAATATACCTTTCAAAAACCAAAAATAACTTTGTAATAACATATCACTGTTGTTGGTCAGGTTGACAGTGCGGGGTTGGTTGACTGCCCATGTGAATAGTTTATCCAGCAAACCCTGAGTTAACACCGCTGCAGTCTTCCCCCACAGTTTCGGAACCGCTCACTGACGTTGTATGTGACAGCTGCCTCCAGCAGTTATGGTTGACTGTCTGCAGTTTTCATTTGATGGTAGTTATAACCCTGGCAAATTTCCATTTTTTTGTTCACATTGCACTTGTCTCCGTCGTGGTCTCCCTACTCACGTGGTTTCGACACTGTTATGAAGTTTTATGGTATGTTTTTTTTTTAATATAAACTCCAAAGTGGGTTTTAATAATGCCCTTTGTCATGATTTAGCGTTAGGTTTTAGGTTTATAACATATATTATAGCGTTAGGCTAATTACATTAGGTTTTAGACCTTAAGGTTTGGCATTAAGGAATAACCTCATTAAAATAACCATTACAACCAATGTCATTTTGTGACAAAATACATGTCAATAACTTGGACCATATCTGCCATGGCGAAGTAGCCAATACTGGAAGGACACTGATGAAGATGAAAAAACTAAAGACAACCCGAATTCTCAATATACCTGATCTAATAAGATCTACCTGGATGAACTTCCATCACCCATCCACTCCATCTAGCCAAAATTCATCTTCAAATTCCACTCTCCCTTACATGAAAAAAATCATAAAAAAGCTTTGCTTTCAATTTTTCCAACACCTACACCACCTCCTGATGATTTTAGTCCTCTCCTTGTACCTTTTTTGAATTTCCCTCAATTCCACATGAAATATAAGGTCTCAAAGAAGAATTAAGTGACAGCTACAGGAGGGAAATTCCTCCTGTAGCAGCCTGTACTTTCACATCAAAATCCCAAAATCATCCCCCCTAGAGTAAAATATCCAGCCACCTTGAGCATCATGAAGCCATTTATGAAGTGAGAATGGGCACACCAGCAGATAATCCATCGACTCCAACAACAAAATATTGAACATTGGAAAGAAGCTTTCACACAAAAAAAATTTATCAGTCAAAGAATCATCATGCTATGAAGACTTCTACATAAGAAAACAAAGGAAATCAACACTTGATGAGCCTTGGTATTGCAACAAGAATGCTGCAACTCCCAAGGCTACCAATGTTAATTATAAACCTGGGGTTCGTACAAACTTAAGAGGTATCAGCACTATATGTGCGGCATACAATGTGTCCTTCTTTTGTTGTCATGATGTAATGGAGTGCATGTACTGAAGTCAAATCCTAAACTAATTACAGAAAATGAAATGTCCCAAATTGAACCTTATTGGAAGAAAGAAAGTACAAGGAAAGAGTCTGAAATCAAATGATAAAACACACCATTTTCTAACTAACTGCTAAGAGGATTTGATTCAAAAGAATGCTAAGTTAACATGTATGCAACCCTACTATCCTAAGCATGCAGATTCAAACCATCAAACCTTCTGCTTTTGTGCATGTAAATGAATAAAATAAATTTGTTTTTCTTTTTGTATTTTTTCATGTGAGAGTGTGAAAGCTAATCTCTTTTGGTGATGTGGTAGGTGGCTTGGAGATGATGGTGAATGGTCAGAAGACTTGGGAGACAAGTAGGGACCCTTTTCTAGCTTCCTAGAGGCTTTTTCCTCAATTCTGCCTCAAAACAGGGTTTCCTACAGGATGCTACAGGATTTCCTATAAGATGTTCTTAAAACCTACAGGATCCTCTGCAAACCTATAGGATAGAGCCAAGAGAAAAAGGATGGATGTTGAAGGTGATGGAAAGCTTAGGGAAGGTGGTTGGTGGATGGAATGAGGCAAGGGAGTGCCTAGGGCCACTTCAAAACTCAAAACAAAAGTTGCGAGATAGATGGATTTTCTCAAAAATATTGGAGAAATTTCCTTGCGAAATGATGAAATTGGTGAAGATTTAGTGAAAGAAAGTGAGGACCATGGGTGGATGAAGTTGGGATGAGGTTGCTGACTATGAAATCTCTTTGTGTTCCTAAAACACCTACACTACATCAAACATTGAAATTTACCCAAAAATCATGCAAACGAGAATAATTTCAATTATCTAAAGAAAACATAATTCATGAGCTAGTTGTCTACTTCATGCATGAGGAAAACTTTGTAGAATGATATAAACATTGATGAGATCTAATGTAAGATTGAAGATAAAAGAAATGGAAATCAAATCCTACTCTATCCCTAGAGGAAAATTTGACTTGGTACTTATATAAAATGATTAGGAATCATTCCCCATGAATGGAGGAAGATTTCCCCATGAAAATCCTTTGATTAGTGGATTTGATCCCCAATACTAGGAATTTGCATTAAATAGCAAGGAACACATTCCTAGATCTTCTCAATCATCGGAGTTCCACAGTATGTGCCATGAAAATTTGACTTGGAAGTCATAAAAAATGATTAGGAATAATTCCACATGAATGGAGGAAGCTTTCCCCACCAAAATCCCTTGATTAATGGATGTGGTCCCCAATACTAGGAATCTACATTAAATGGAAGGGAACACATTCCTAGATTTTCTCAATTATTGGTGTTCCACAATTTGTGCCATAATTCCATAATATCTTGTTGATTTATTATTTATTATTGATCCTCATATAGTAGGGAACAAGTCCTTAAATTATCTCCTCCTCCAAATGTTCATAATTTTCCCAATATTCTCATAATATTCCACAAAAAAAAATAATATTAGGCACAAATATGCAATTATTCATAAACCTTCCTAATGAATATATTAGAGTTAAAAATACATTATCTAATGTAGAAAGAGAGGTTTAATGTGCTAAAGGATCGTCATAGGCCTTAATTTATGTTTTAATTTAGAGGCATGGGCCTTAATTTGTGTCTAATTTAGAGGCCCATCATACCCCCTTGCTGAAAGTGTTGCTCATCCTTTGAGCAACTTAATGACCTCATTGTGGCTCATGCATGGCCCTGGTGGCCTCTCTCTTGTGCATTAAGAATATTGGTTGCAAGTTCTGCAAGGACAAGCCCAAAATCAATTTGTGCAGAGAAAAATCATTGTTTCTTGAGACCATTAACTTGCTTTCTTGCCCTTATCCAAAATGAGTTCTTGAATATTTTTCAGCTTAGCAAGGTCTTCCATATCCTTGTCAACCTTCTGCTACCTTGTTCCACCATTCAGACACCTTTAAAACCTTCAAATTGCCTTTAGATGAGAACTAGGACATCCTGTAGTAATTCCTATCAAAACTACAAGAAACCTACAAGAAACCTATAGGAAACCCTGTTAAAACTATAGGATACCCTTTTGAGCATAAATGATAGTTTGAGCCTAGGATAGGCCCTCAACTTGAATCTCATGCCTTTTTCCCATTTTTAGGCCTTGGCCAAAATATAGAAAGAGATTGGAGACCTCTTGGAATACATCTTTTCATCACTACAGTTTGAGTTTTGTTTTGATGGTGAATGCCTCATTTCCCCTTTTGCCTTCTTCTTCTCTCTTATGGCCTAGATGACTACCTAATGGCCTTGGATTTCTCTGTTTTGATTAGGTATCTCTTAAGCTCTACCATCTTAGGGTTTAGCATAATTTGTTCATTTCTTCCTTCTTGTTGCAACATTATGCCTTCATGTAGTAGTCATTCCTCCTCTTTCAGGGTCTTCTAACTGTATGGGAGTGATGAGAAACAATGAAAAGGGATTGGATGATGATGCTAAGGCTCAAAGGGAGTAGTGTAGTTTTGTGAAAATGGAAAGGATGCTCTATTTATTTTTTTCAAGAATGAAACGGGATGGATGAATGATGAATAAATAGTGAATATGAATTGGATGGATGGCTTGGAGTGTTGTGGTGACTTTGGCCTTTGCAACAATTTCTTCTTTTAACTGCTGTCCTCATTCCTTGAAATCATCACCCTTCATAATTTGACTTTTCAACATTGCATGAGTGAAGGAGTGAGCTGCAATTAACTAGTTGAAGGTGGCTGAGACTGTTGACCCATCCTTAGCTTATAAAACCTCATATCTCATGCATTGAAAACAAATTTCTAACTATAATATTCTCAAGAGAAGAGGTCAAGAATATTGCATACCTGTACCTACCTGATGGTTGTTGGAGAGACCTGCATGTTGCTGCTGAGTTGATGTTGATGTGCAGGTGTTGGATGGTGATGCTGATGATCTTGATGCTGTTGCTAAGCTCTGGAGGAGCTTCTTTGACCTCTGGATCTCCATGCTGAAGCTAAATGAAAATCTTTGGCTACTTCATCATCATATCCCCTCAATTTCTCAAAGAAACCCATCCAATTGTGTCTTATGAATATCTCTAGTATAGGAGGGTGTTGATGAATCCTCACTATGTTGATGGGTTCCCCCTGTCATTTTTCTTTGATGGATGGAGGTTTGCATATGTCTGA
The DNA here is from genome assembly GCA_031772625.1 of Pinus tabuliformis. NCBI lineage: Eukaryota > Viridiplantae > Streptophyta > Pinopsida > Pinales > Pinaceae > Pinus > Pinus tabuliformis. Next base: position 839,944,671 of record CM062817.1, on the reverse strand, counting down.
TACCAAATTTAAAAATTATGTGTATATAATTCCCCTAGACTACATCTTTTTCAATAAACTAGAAGGCTTTTCTATATTCTTTTCACTTGGAAAATGTGGGAAAGTATAGAGTCTACCTCCTTATCATTGTTTGATGAAGCCAACCTCTATTTTTCCCTTTTAAAACTACTCACTGTCAATCCTGTAGGTGCTATTTTGTATCCTGTAGGATCCTATAGGTTTTCAGGGAATCCTGTAGGTTTACAGGACAACCTTTTGTTTTGTCCATATCTCCCAAACAGTAAAATGGATTGACCTGAAAATTTCTGAGCATGTTTCCATCATGATTATGCACCTCCTCATAAAAAAAATTTGGTCAATGGATGCATGGATCTCGAGAAAAACTAAAAGTGTCTGAAGGTGATGGAGGTCGATTTATTGGAAACCGTGCACTCGATTTTGTTGAAATATCTTGGGCATGTTACCATCATCCATATGCATGTCCCCATGAAACAACATTTTAAATGGATGCATGGATATCGAGAAAATGCAAAAAATGGCTATAGGTGATGGAGGTTGATTGTTCAAAAACTGTGCATTGGAATTTTCTGAAATTGCTTGAGCATGTTACCATCATCCATATGCATCTCCCCCTAAAACATCTTGGTAAATGGATGCATGGTTTTCAAGTTATGGAAAAAACAAATTTTTTCTTTATGTATGTTTGTATCTTGTAGTAAAACAGAGCATCCAGTAGTTTTTTAGGACAACAAGCAAATGAAATGGTAGAAGCTTGGGAATGATGAGTGGATGGTGGAAATAGATGAGGGTGATGTATTGGCATGGCATTGGTCTTGTTGGAGCATTTGAGCAAAGGAGGAGATAGTCAAAATTTGACTTCTTTTGACTAGGCTTGACCAATTTTTATTTTGGTACCAACTTCTTGTTGTTGCTTGCAGATGTTGGAGAGTATATGCATTCATCAAAGAGATACATGAAGCAAAGATTTTTTTTTCTTCTAGGCCTACTAGCCGCTTCAATGAGGTTTTCAACTAGTAGGTCTGCCTAGGAGCCTCAAAGGAGGTTTTCACCTAGGATCTTTTATTTTTTCTCTTTTTTTTTCTTTTTTCCCAACCAATTGACCACCTCATTGAGGTTTTCAATCAATAAGCCAAACTAAGGCACCTCAAATGAGGTTTTCACCTATTTTTTTTTTACACTACTCTACTTGAAAAACAAAATCACTTTCAAGTATAAGAATACTTCTAATGGAGCCATGTACACATCAAGATGACAGACAAGATGATGTGTAGGCTTAAAATGTATGCTTTGACATGTACCTAGATTTGAATGATCAAATGCTTTGACTTTGATGATATCAAGTGAAATTGAAGAAGAGAGTGTTGTTGCAACTTGGTGACTGTATGGAACCATATTTAAATATATTTGTGATGCCCCTGGTCCACTTGCTGATTTGGATCATCTTGGATGTCCTCTTCTTCCATGACCTTCAAATCTTCCTCTTTTTGCTAATTATTCTCTTGAACACATGGAGGATTTGATGGTAACCATGAGGGAGATTTCTCAATCTCTGATTTTGTTGTCTGCTCTTCATCAAATGTAGCCCATGATCCTTTGGTATTCTCATTTGAATCATCTTCTTCTGGATGTGGTCCTTCAAGGATATCAAGATAATCTATTTTTTAAATACTCTTCCTGAGCTGTGGTGAATACCATTGATCTCAAGAGGAGATGTTTGGAAGTGTTGTGCCTCAGCATTGTAAGTGGGTTGAGCTACTTCAATGTGTGGGTTTGGAAATGGTGGTACATGTAGTTGAGTGGGACTGGATATTTGACATGGATGTGATTGGGGTTGTGGATGTGGTGGAGGTGAATGACAGGGATAACATGGAGTTGGGTATGGAGGATATTGAGGATATTGTGGATGGATCCCATAAGTTCTTTGCCAACCTTGTTGCCAATATTGGTTTTGGGGTTGAGATGGCCAACGTTGCCAAGGAAAGGGTGTGTTTTGATTTGGATATGCATAACCTTGAAATTGTGAATTAGGCTCTTGCATCATACTAGGTTGACTAGGCTACCATGGTCCTCTTGGAGCTACATAACATAGATGCATTGGCAATTGACTTGCTCCATTATCCTCTTGGTGAAATTCCTTCAACCTTGGTAATGAGGAGCAACATTTAACATCATGTGATTCTGCATGGAAAACACGAATATCAACATCTTCTTTTTTCTCATTTTGTATTCTCAACATTTCTACTTGTTCACTTAGATTGCTAAGAATTTCTATTTTAAAGTTATCAAGAAAATTTCCAAGTTTAGCTTGACTTACCAATATTGATGCTGATTTACCTACTCTTGCCTTTCCTCTTGATACGTGTTTGCATGTTTCACAAATTTCTTCAAATGATAATTGGTATACATCACCTATACTCATGAGATCAAGGAGATCAATCCACTCATCCCTAATTGTTCTAATTAAGAGGGTTTTTAGGGTGTCAAATCCTAAATGATGTAATTTTCCCCTCTTAACATTGTACATGAACCTCTCTATTAAATCCTCTAGACTCTCATCTTCTTTTTGATTCATTCTTAAGATTTCTTCTTTAGGATCATGATCTTTATATTTTTATAGAAATATATTTTGCATATCATTCCATGATCTTATTGAATTAGTCCCTAAACTCATGAACCATTTAAGAGCTCTATCCTTCAATGTTGTCGGAAACAATCTAAATTTTTGAGTTTTTAATAAGTAACCATAAGATCTACAAACAATTTCAAATTCAAAGAGACAGGTTTTCAGATCCTCTGACCTTAGACCATGAAATTTTGGAAGAAAATATGGAGGAATTTTCTTCATGTGCACACTACCATCAGTACCTTGAATGGGAAATCCAAGAGGATCTTCCTCATTGACATCATCTCCATCCATTCCTTATACATTCTTTTTCATATTCTTCTTCTACTTGCAAAAGTAAATGGTGATGTGGCTCTTACTGCACCACGTGATCAAATGGGGAGGTGGGTTGGTGTTGGAGATTTTTTTGTTTTTATGATTGAATGAAAACACTAATGCAATGAACTTTTCTATTTTTGAAATGAAATATGCCTAATGCAATTATTTTTTGTTTTTGCAAAAAGTAAAAAGAAATGAATCAATTAGGGAAGAAAACAATGCATACTTTGACACCTCCCCAACAATGGTGCCAAAAAGTGATGAGCCTTAGTATTGCAACAAGAATGCTGCAACTCCCAAGGCTACCAACTTTAATTATCAACCTGGGATTCGTACAAACTTAAGAGGTATCGACACTATATGTGCAGCATACAATGTGTCATTCCTTTGCTGTCATGATGTAATGGAGTGCATGTACTGAAGTCAAATCTTAAACTAATTGCAGAAAATGAAATGTTTGAAATGGAACCTTAACCTATTGCAAAAAATAAAGTACAAGGAAAGAAACTGAAATCAAATGCTAAGACACAATTTTCTAACTAGCTACTAAGAGGCTTTACTTCAAAAGAATGCTAAGTTAACATGTATGCAATCCTATTGTCCTAAGCATGCAGATTCAAACCATCAAACCTTCTACTACTGTGCATGTAAATGAATAAAATAAATATGTTTTTATTTTTGTCTTTTTTCATGTGAGAGTGTGAAAGCTAATCTATTTTGGTGATGCAGCAGGTGGCTTGGAGATGATGGTGAATGGTTAGAAGACTTGGGAGACAAGTAGGGACCCTTTGCTAGATTCCTAGAGGCTTTTTCCTCAATTCGGCCTCAAAATAAGGTTTCCTACATGATGCTACAGGATTTCCTATAAGATGTCCTGAAAACCTACAGGATCCCCTGAAAACCTACAAGATACAGCTGAGAGAAAAAGGATGGATGTTGAAGGTGATGGAAAGATTAAGGAAGGTGGTTGGTGGATGGAATGAGGAAAGGGAGTGCCAAAGGCCACTTCATAACTCAAAAAAAAAGTTGGGAGATGGGTGGATTTTCTCAAAAATCTTGGAGAAGTTTCCTTGTGAAATGATAAAATTGGTGAAGGTTTAGTGAAAGAAAGTGAGAACCATGGATGAATGAAGTTGGGATGAGGTTGTTGACTATGAAATCTCTTTGTACTCGTGAAACACCTGCACTGCATCAAACATTGACATTTACCCAAAAATCATGCAAACAACAATAATTTCAATTATCTAAAGGAAGCAGAGTTCCATGAGCTAGTTGTCTACTTCATGCATGAGGAAAATTTTGTAGAATGATATAAAACATTGATGAGATCTAATATAAGAGTGAAGATAGAAGAAATGGAAATCAAATCCTATTCTTGAAAACTAGCAAAATGCTGACCTAAGTGTGGAGCAAGAGGTTTAAAATGGTTTTTATGGCATAGAGTTCAAGTAGAGGCCTAATCTCAACTTCAATGATGATTTTTCTCAATTCGGGCTCAAAACAAGAATTCCTACAGGATGCTACAATGATTTCCTACGGGATGTACATATTTGGATGGGATAAATTTTGTTATTAACTAGGATGTCTTAGGTCCCCATTCCAAGTGGAATCACTCAAAAATACCTCTGTTAACCCATGCTAAAAAAATAGGAAAACATTACTAGTCGAAAATCTAGAAATTCGAGAACTAGTGAGCTAGTAAATCTAAAAAATGCCTAACCTAATCAAGCGTAGATGTAGTGGGGTAGTTTTTGTTATGAACCATAATGTTTTTTTGATCTAATGCAAGTGGATTAAACTCGATTGAAGCTCATTAGCATGCTCTTAAAAAATAGCAGAAATTTACTGTTCTTTGCCATAAAGGAGTTCCAGAAATCTAGATTTGGGAATAAGAAGACTAATCCAAGCAGCTTAATGGTTAATATGAACTTCCAAATATTTTGCAAGGATGAAACAATGATTTTGATCCTACAAAATAACTTACATCAACCATTTAACTCAATCCTAAAACAAGAAATCATTAATACTAAATGCAGAAATATAAAGAAATAAAAACAAGAGATGCATGTGAATAAGAAGTGAAAAGAAGGAAAGAAAATGATACAAAAGGACTTTGAGGATCCTAGGATGTCCAAGCCCAAGGAAAATTAGATACCTATGGAGGAGAACAATATTTAGAATCTGAACATAAAACCAATCTTCATTATTTTCATCAAAACAATTACATCCCTATAAGAAAATACAATGGAGGTGCAAAAATATGAGTTCTATCCACATGTCCATTAATGAAAATCTATCCCTAGAGGAAAATTAGACTTGGTACTTAAAAAAAATGATTAGGAACCATTCCCCATGAATGGAGGAATCTTTCCCAACCAAAATCCCTTGATTAGGTGATTTGATCCCCAATACTAGGAATCTGCATTAAATGACAGGGAACACATTCCTAGATTTTCTCAATCATTGGAATTCCACAATCTGTGCCATGAAAATTTGACTTGGTACTCATACAAAATGATTATGAATCATTCCCCATGAATGGAGGAAGCTTTCCCCACTAAAATCCCTTGATTAGTGGATCTGGTCCCCAATACTAGGAATCTGCATTAAATGGCAGGGAACACATTCCTAGATTTTCTCAATCATTGGATTTCCACAATCTATGCCATAATTCCATAATATCTTGTTGATTTATTATTTATTATTGATACTCCTGTAATAGGGAACAAGTCCCTAAATTATCTCCTCCTCTAAATCTTCATAATCTGCCAAATATTCTCATAATATTCCACAAAAATAAATAATATTAGGCAGAAATATGCAATTATTCATAAACCTTCCTAATGAATATATTAAAGTTAAAAATACATTATCTAATGTAGAAAGGGAGGTTTAGTGTGCTGAAGGATGATCGTAGGCCTTAATTTATGTTTTAATTTAGAGGCATGGGCCTTAATTTATGTCTAATTTAGAGGCCCATCAACACCTTCGACCCATCATGATATGAAGCCCAACAACAACATGCATGCATCTCTAGCAACCATTAGGTAGGTACATGTATGCAATATTCTTCACCTCTTATCTTGAGAATATTATAAGCTAAAGATGGGTCAATAGTCTCGGCCACCCTTAACCAGTGAAGTGCAGTTAACTCCCTCATCAGGTGCTCAAAATTATGCTCAAAAATAAAAGTTATAAGAATGTTGTGGAACCTAAATGACCACGTAGTGGTCATCATCCTAAATCTAGTGCAACTCGTGTCACACAAAATGGACACCGTATGCTCCTAGAAACAAGATTTTTTCGTTTTCCCAAATAGGCAAATTTGGTGTAGGAGTTGATAGGGATGGTTGGGCATCTGTACAACCCAATCAGCAAAAATAATATTCCATGGAATATTTTGTGGAATATTCTCAAAATATTCCTTCTAATATTCTATGGAATATCCTTAGAATATTCCTTGAAAGTGGCATCATCATATTGTGACAAGTGTTGGAATTTCATTGGTTTAATGGTGTATAGGTGGACCAATAAGGAGGTGACATGTGGCTAAGCCTGGAATTTTTTTGGGATGAGGTTGGGCTCGAACCCATGAGCTCACCTGGAACAATGCCAAGTCTTACCACTCCGCTCACACATTATGACTTAACAAAGTATGTTCGCGGGTTGGTGTTATAGTTTGTCAACTACCAGGTTGGGGGGCAGGTGGACTTAACTGCCCCCCCATGTGACCACTTTACCAAAAACAGTTATGTTACATTCACCATCGAAGGGAAGACCACCACCATGACTGCTAACAAACTGTCCCATGTGAACATACATGCTGCCTACTCGTAGCAACAAATTCTACTGTCGCGGTAACTACTACTACCTCATCACCACATGTGACCAGGGTGGAATTGGAATTTTTTTATAACCGCATGGGGGTTATAGAAAATTTTAATGGTCCTACGATTTTGCCCACTGCATGATGAAATTTTCACCTAGTTAGCACTTTTTGGGGAGAAATTGTAGGAACGGTGCTGATTTTTGAGCGATTTGTGGAGTGAGTAGTGGCCTAACTAGGAGCTCTCATAACTTCTCTAGTTTAAGACCAAACTGGATACAAAAAGAGGCTAGGTAGCCATTTTTGGACATTCTGGACTCATTGGAGTAGGTTTCAAAAGAATTTGAGCATTGTAAACACATATTTTTACACTTTTGAGCATAATATATAGGCGCAAGCCATTGGAAGCTGGACCAATGAGACGTAGCCTAGGAGGGGAGAACTCCTTTATCATGTTCCTGTTGTGATGTGTTTTTGATGATGTTTTGTACATGTTTATGTTGTTGTTCAGTCTCTTATTTATGTTAAAATATCTCATAAAATTAACATAAATTTCATTTTTCACTTGCAAAATTCATGAATCCTTAAGCATAATGAAAGAATTTTGTTTATAATCTGAGAAGGATCTTAGCACAACAATCTAATATTCTAAATTAGGTCATTTTGGTATTAAAGCACCAAGTTTTATTTGTGAAATAAATATTTAACTATTTGCAAGTTTATGTCATGCTTAGAAGGTTAAAACTCAAAAGAGGAGAAGGGAAGCTAGTTGGAAGCCCTGAAGTTGGGTCAAGGGGAAGGAGAGAAAGGTTTCCACAATGTCCAACACCATTTCAGCTTCAAGTTGTAGTTGAGAATCCAAAGATCATGTCTCATGAAGGAGAACCTAAAAACATGATAGAAGATGAGAAGATCTTCAGAAAGACTTTCTTTGATATGATAGAGATGGTGAAGGTCCTCTATGAAGATAGGAATACCAGGCTGCAAGGGGAAATTTAAAAACCTCCCAAAGGGGAAGGTTATTTAGGAGGAGGTAATGGAAATGGAGACAAACCTCCACCCTCTCCACCATATTCTTCATATTCTTCTTCACAAGCATCTTCACCCTCTTCCAGTAACACAACCCTTACTCATACTCATCATCATACTTCAAAAGGATCTGGTAAATCACCTTTTTAAAAACTTGATGTTAAATTTGAGCTACCCATGTATAATGGTGAAGTGAATGCAGAGAATCTTGATAATTGGATTCGTCAGTTGGAGGTCTATTTCACAATTCAAAACATTCAATAGGATGACATAAAGATTCAGTTAGCTTCCTTGAGAATGGAGGGTGCAACACTAGTATGGTTGGAATCAAAGATCCAAGAGGAGATAAAAAAACATGGTAAGATCTCAATTCATTGGAATGATTTCATTACTGCAATCAAAAGAAAATTCTACCCCTCTAGCTTATATGCAGAAAGCCATCATGAATTGACTGAACTTTAGACAGTTTAAAGGTCAAAATGTGCAAGATTACACCCAAGAATTCAGAAAAAGGTCTTTAATGTTAGGTGTAGATATGCAATCACAGGACACATTGATGAAGTTCATAGGGGGTTTACACAGTTACCTTAGGCATACTATCTTAATGTTTAATCCCAATAATCTAGATGATGTGTGTGTGAAAGCCACTCATCTTGAGGCAAGAGGGAAAAACACCCTAGAAGATGGTAGTAAAAATCCATTTAAGAGTAAAGGAAAAGAAAAGGGTTTCAAAGGGAAGGGAAAGAAAAATGCATCTATCAAAAAAGAAGGAAAGAAATTAACATGCAAACATTGTTCCAAAGAGGGTCATGATGAAGCTCATTGTTGGAAGCTTCATCCTGAAATGAAACCAAAAAAATTCAACAAAAAGGGAAAAAAAAGACAACTGCAACCACCCAACAGGATTTGGGATCCGATTCAGGTGATGAAACTAAAATCACAGCCATGGGTATAAAAAGAAAAGAATCCATTGCTAGCACTCGTTCTTCAAGCTCACAAAGTGAAACTCCAAGTGAAAAGAGGAGAATAGAATTTTTTCACATAAGTGTGATCTCAAAACATAACAAGATTGATACACTTTCCAATAGTGGCTCTCAAGCTAATCTTATCTCTGAAAACATTGTCATAAGTTTAAACTTGGAAAACATTCCACATCATAAACCATATCCACTTGGATGGGTGTGTGAAAATACACAATTGTAGGTTACTAAAAATTGTAAACTGAAATTCGCCATTACTGCAAATTTCATAGATGAAGTGGAGCTTGATGTTGTGCCATTAGATATATGTGGCATAGTTTTGGGCAGCCCATACCTTTATGACAGAAAAAATATCTTCCATAGGCATGAAAACAAATATCATTTATTAAAAAATGGAGTAGAATATATTGTGTGAGCTCATAGAAAGAAATTAAATCTTTCACTTAATGCGGGGCAAATGAAAAGACTAGTGAATTCAAGTAATAATTTTGTGCTTCTAATGGTCAAACCCAAGAATGATGTTGATAATGAAGCTTTTAAAGGTTGTGATTCAAAATTGAAATATGAATTGGTTGATGTAGTTAACCAATATGATGAGATGTTTCAGGAACCAAAGGGGTTACCTCCTAAGAGAGGAATCCAACATGAGATACTGTTGCAGCAAGGTTTTCCTCTTCCCAACATTGACATGTACAGGAAGTTAGTGATGGAAAGTGCAAAAATTAAGAAGAAAATTAAAGATTTGTTGAATAAAGGGATCATCATACCGTCTTCCTCACCATGTGTTTCACCTATTTTCTTGGTGCCAAAGAAAGTTGGAACATGGTGCATGTGTGTGGACTTTCGTGCATTGAAGAAAATTACGATAAAGAACCGTTACCCACTGCCTAGAATAGATGATTTTCTTGATCAATTGAAAGATGAAAAGTATTTTACTAAGTTGAACTTAAGGAGTGGCTACCATCAAATTAGAATAGTTGAAGGAGACATTTGGAAGACAACATTCAAAACAAAACAAGGTTTGTTTGAATGGCTAGTTATGGCTTTTGGTTTATGCAATGCTCCTGCTACATTCATGTGTGTGATGAATGATGTGTTGAGGCCATTTCTTGATGAGTTTGTTATCGTTTACTTAGATGACATCTTAATTTTTAGTAAATCTCGTGATGAACATGTCATGCATGTAAGAAAAGTACTTGATGTCTTGAAAAAAGAACAATTGTATCTTAAGATGTCAAAGTGTGAGTTTGGAAAAAATTCTTAGTTTACTTGGGTCATATTGTTGAAGGAGGTGAGTTGAAGATAAATCCATCCAAGTTTGATGTCATTTTGAATTGGCCAAGGCCTGAGATAGTTACTGAGGTAAGAAGTTTTTTGGGAGCAGCCTAATATTGGAGCAAATTCATTGTTAAATTTTCTCTTATAGCAACTCCTTTGCATGCATTGACAAGTGTGAACAATATTTTTTAGTGGGGAGGAAAACACCTAAAGGCCTTTGATGCATTGAAGGAAAAGATTAGTTCAACTCCAGTACTTGCACTTCCAGACTTGAGACAGTCATTTGAGATTCAGACTGATTCTAGTGATTAACTATCCTACATATGACAAGCCATGGGTGCAGTCCTCATGCAATATGGTAAGCCTATCTGTTTTCATTCAGAAACTCTTAATGGTGCAGTGATTAACTATCCTACATATGACAAGGAATTGTATGCATTGGTGCAAAGTGTGAAAAAATGGAAATACTACTTGATGGGTAAGGAAACAATCATTCACACTTATCATAAACCACGCAATAATTACAATCTCAATCAAAGTTGCTGCAATCAAGGCACTTTCGATGGATGGGATTTCTTCAACAATTCCACTTGGTAATCAGGGATAAGAAAGGTATCTACAATAAAGTTGATGATATTATTTCTAGGCCTATTGTTAGTGCAACTACATTACTCAACAATAATCTATTTTATATGAAAGTTATATTGAGCAATATGCATTAGATAATGACTTTCAATATGTTTATGCAAGCTTGAGTCAAGGTAACCAATTAGAGTAATTGGATTATCATTTGCATGATAACTTGTTGTACCATCTTGGCAAGCTTTGTATTCCACAGGGAGAAAGAGTTAACATCATAAGAGAGGCACATAATTCCCTTATTTTTGGTCATTTCAGTGTAAGTAAGACGGTGGCACATCTATAGAGGTATTGTCATTGGCCTCGTATGCTTGAAAGTGTGTCTCATATTATTAGGGGATGCTCATTATGTGCAATAAGTAAGACTAGCAATAGGAAGTTAGGATTGTACACACCACTTATGGTTCCTTCACGACCGTGGGAAAGTGTTTTTATGGATTTTGTAGGTGGTCTTCCATTGTCAAAAAGAGGTCACGATTATTTGTATGTAGTTGTGGATAGGTTCAACAAAATGTGTATTTTGATTCCATGCAAAAAGCAAGTTACAGTTGAACAAACCTCTCAGTTATTCTTTCAAAATGTTTGGGTGCATTCATCCCCTACGATCCTCGCCTTAACGGCCTTAGCGATAGGTAACGAGCCATATAGTCTATAGTCTGAATTTGTAGCGATCAATCAAGATCTAACCGAGATTTCCCACCCCGCTTACGTGCACTACCCGTCTTCCATTGTCAAAACGAGTTCATGATTATTTGTATGTAGTTGTGGATAGGTTCAACAAAATGTGTATTTTGATTCCATGCAAAAAGCAAGTTACAACTGAAAAAACCGCTCAGTTATTCCTTCAAAATGTTTGGGTGCATTTTGTATTTCCCACATCCATTGTTAGTGATTGAGATCCTTGCTTCATTGGTCAAGCTTTTGGGGATTCATGGACACCAAATTGAAAAAGAGTACATATTTTCATCCACAAACAGATGGTCAAACAGAGGTTGTGAATAGAACAATGATACATATTCTTCATGGGTATTGCAGCAAGCATCCTAAGTTGTGGGATAAACGTTTTCACTATATTCAACATGCTTACAACTAGGCCACACACTCTTTAACTAAAACATCTCCATTTGGAGCATGTTTGGGATACTTGCCTAAATACCATTTGGATTTTATTTTTGGCAAAGATGTTGCTATTGATGGTCATAGCGACATAGACAAAGCAAGAAATTTCAATGAACAAATCCAATTGGTACACCAAAAGGTTCAAGAACAACTTGAAAAGAGCCAAGGCAAGTACAAAGAAAAGCATTCCAAGCATCGTGAAGTTCACAAGTTCCAAGTCGGTGATGAAGTTTGGCAAAGATTGGTAACAATGCCTTGAGGTTGGATTTGTGTTGGATTTGTGGGCGCTAACCCAGGTTTAGTGTTAGTCAGCTAAACAAATCCCTACACTACTGGCCCTTTCAGCATCAGCCTGCGGAGTGTGGACCAAATTCTCACCCAAAGTAGTATGGGGGGATGCTGGAAGCAAGTTTCTGCACCCTGAGATGGTTGTGAAGTCGGTTTATACCCCTTACCCCTTCTTTCACGCAGGTCGCTAAGCCTTAGGCCTTTATCAATCTACCCTATATTCCACCCTTTAGTACCTTCGCAAAGGTGTTCGATTGACCTTTGTGCAACCCAAACCAGTGGTTCAGGCAATTTTTCACAACTATGACAATGTATTATATAGGTTCCCAAGTTATCTCAAGTATCTTACCAATCAATTACAGTTAGTTTCGCGTAAACTGATATCTTTACTTGCATTCAATGAACAGATATAATCACATACATTCTCAAATCAAATAAACATTTTAAAATAAACCCAGAGCACAATATAATCAGATGCATTAACAAAGACTAAATACACAGTAATTACAAAATACTTCTCTTTATTGATATCTTCCAGTTTAATACAGACTCTATCCACCCTACACACATAGCTGCAAGGGTCCACGCACTCAGCTGTAGACTTCCACCCTAGGTCTCTGTGCACTCAGCTGCAGAGCCTCTACCTATGCTAAGACCCAAAAACACTTAGACTTATCTACCAAAATTTCCAAAGCTTAGTTATTCTAACTGCCTAGAGCTTACTTACTTAGCTCTCTTTTATACAATCCCATGGTCCACGGACCATGGGTAGATCTTTACTGCCAACTTGACACTTCACAAAATAAGGGCGGAAAACCCTTTATGACTCTTGACACCTTCACACTCAGCGACCACAAAATGCAAAGACTTTACAACTTTATTACAAAATTGTCCCAAAACATGGGCTTTTAGCCCCAAAACTGCTCTTGGGGGAACCTTTTTGGGAAAGGGTTCCCCAAGAGTAGTTTTGGGGCTAAAAGACCATGTTTTGTGACAATTTTGTAATAAAGTTGTAAAGTCTCCACATTTTGTGGTCGCGAGCACGAAGGTGTCAAGAGTCATAAAGGGTTGTCTACCCTTATTTTGTAAAGTGTCAAGTCAGCTGTAAAGACCTACCCATGTTCCGTGGACCATGGCATTGTATAAAAGAGAGATAAGTAAGTAAGCTCTAGGCAGTTAGAACAATTAAGATTTGGAAGTTTTGGTAGAGAGGTCTAAGTGTTTTTGGGTCTTAGTGTAGGTAGAGGCTCTGTAGCTAAGTGCACAGAGACCTAGGGTGGAAGTCAGCAGCTGAGTGCGCGGACCCCTGCAGCTGTGTGCGCAGGGTGGATAGAGTCTGTATTAAACTGGAAGATATCAATAAAGAGAAGTATTTTGCAATTACTATGTATTTAGTATTCATTAATGCATTTGATTGTAGGTTTTAACCCCGTACAGAAATTACCTGCATACAAATTCTAAAACACATAAAATAAACAATGCGAGAGCATAACACATAAAACACATATACACAGAGATTTTCCCATGGATCCCAAAACCGGGACTACCAGCTTGATTTTTCATTATGTTCCTTTCAATGTTATAATACATATTTATACATGCCAAAGCATCCAATACCATGGACCGAAACCCATCGCGTCCAATACCATGGATCGAAAACCATCGCGTCCGAAAAACATGTGCGAAAATCATGCACAAAACCATAGGTGGGTCTGCCCATCCTAACATAGAGTCCAAAACCAAAATTTTTCGAGGCGCTGCCCCGGACCCCATAAAGTGGGGTAATGAGTATGCCTCAAACCCCCTGTGACACCCCCCGCTACACAATCGGCGCAACGAAGGGGGGCTTCACCCCCCGTTTAGCCCCTCGGTTAACTACGTGGGCTAGTCATGGAAAGAACATAACACAAACCAACATTCTCCCACTTGTTGTTTTCTTTCCACAGGGGGCCACAAGAGAGCTTAGTCATTTTTCCAGCCTTGAAACGCCCATTGTCTCTCTACACCAAGAGAACTTATCAGAGCTCAAAGATTTTATCAATGCATCTATAGTATTCTTCAAAGTGTTGACCTTTACCAGCAACACCTTTTTGTCTTCTATCATATCCCTAACAAAGTGATACTGAACATCAATGTGCTTTGTATTTGAATGATATGCGAGGTTCTTTGCCAAGAAAATTGCACTTTGGATGTCACAGTGTATCCTTATAGTTCCCTGTACTAACCCCATACTTGAACACAATCTCTGCAACCAAACTGCTTCCTTTCTTGCATGAGTGGCTGCCATGTATTCTGCCTCTGTAGTTGATAGTGCCACTATGGATTGTTTCTTACTCATCCAACTGACTGCACCTCCAAATAGGTTAAAAACATACCTACTTGTAGATCTTCTATGATCTAGATCTCCAGCCCAGTCTGCATCAACAAAGCCACGAATATCCAACACTCTATCCAATCCTGGTCTTCCTTGGTAGCACAAACCATAATCACTAGTGCCACGCAAATACCTAAAAACCTGCTTCACTGCTGTCCAGTGCTCCTTCCCTGGTTTTGACATAAACCTGCTCAATACTCCCACTGCATGTGTAATTTCTGGTCTAGTACATACCATTTCATACATCAGGCTACCGACTGCACTTGCATATGGAACACGGGACATGTCCTCCTCCTCTTATTGTGTCTTGGGACACTGTTCAGTAGATAACCTCACACCTACAGGAATAGGAACCTTCACCGGTTTACTATCCTACATATTAAACCTCTATAATATTGTCTTGACATACTTCCTCTGGTTTAACCAGAGCTTCCTCTTTGCCCGATCTCTTTTAATTTCCATGCTCAAAATATAGTTTGCAACACCAAGATCTTTTATGTCGAATTTGGAGGACAATTGGGTCTTCAAATCTTGGATAATTTCTTTGTCATTTCCAACTAGCAACATATCATCCACATACAAGATTAGATAAATAACATGGTCACCAATTAATTTAAAATACGCACAGTGATCTACTTTACTTCTGGTGAAGCCAAGTCCCCATATAAATGTATCAAATTTCTGATACCACATCCTTGGTGACTGTTTTAACCCATACAGAGACTTCTTTAACTTGCATACCAGTTCTTTCTTACCCTTCACCACAAAGCCTTCAGGTTGCTTCATGCATATTTCCTCTTCCAGATCCCCGTGAAGAAATGTTTTCTTCACATCCATCTGTTCTACCTCAAAATCAAAAGCAGCAGCGACAGATAAAAGTAACCTAATAGAAGTTACCTTGGCAACAGGAGAATAAATATCACCAAAATCAATTCCCGACACCTAGGAATAACCTTTTGCTACCAATCGAGCTTTGTATTTCTCCACCTTTTGCATTTGTCTTCTTCTTGAACACCCATTTGCTGCCAATGGGTTTCCTTCTAGCCGGCAACTCCACCAGATCCCAAGACTCATTTTTGTGCAAAGATGCCATTTCATCAACCATGGCTTCTTTCCAAAGTTTGCCATCCTATGAATCTACTGCTTCCTTCACAGTTCTGGGATCATTATCAGTAATAGATAAGCAAAATTTGAACATAAAGCAGATGGAATATACCTTTTTGGCTTCCTTCTTTCTTGAACTGATCTTCTCACACCTGGAGTTTGTGGCTCTTCATATTCTGATTCCTCCTTTGTTATAGAGTCTGATTCTTCCTCCTTAAGCTCAAACTCTATCTTCTCAGGTTCCTTTGGTTGGAATTCATGTTCAATAACATCTTTTACCTCTCTGAACACCACATCTCGGCTATACAAAACCTTCCGTGTGACTGGGTTCCAAAGCTTATAACCCTTTAAACCATCCTTATACCCAATAAAGATGCACTTTTCAAATTTACTATCCAACTTGGTTCGTTTCTCCTTTGGAACATGTACATATGCATCACATCCAGATACCCTCAGATGTGAAAGAGAGGGTTTTTTACCATTCCATAGCTCTTGTGGAGTCTTATCCTCCAATGCTGATGAAGGTGACCTATTCACTGGGTAACATACAATATCTACCGCCTCTACCTAGAATTCCTATCCTAACTTGGTGCCACTGAGCATGCTTCTTGCCCTTTCCTTCAATGTCTTATTCATTCTTTCTGCAACTCCATTTTGCTAAGGTGTATATGGAGTAGTCTTCTGCCATGCTATACCACACTTCCTACAAAATTCTTCAAATTCCTTACTGCAAAACTCTCCACCATTATCTGTCCTCAGCACCTTTATCTTCTTCTATGTTTGGTTTCCTACCAGAGCCTTAAATTCTTTAAACCTATCAAAGACTTCAGATTTATTCTTAAGGAAATATATCCATGTATTCCTTGAGAAGTCATCTATAAATGATACATAGTACACAGACTTACCCAGTGATGGAACCTTCATAGGTCCAAACACATCACTGTGCACAAGCTCTAATATCTGTTTCGCCCTCTTACCACTAGAGGGGAAACTCACATGATTCTGCTTCCCGTATACACATTTTTCATAGAAATAAAGATCCAGGAGCTATTACTCATACCTTCTACCATACCTTTACCATGAAGTATTCGAAGGCCCTTCTCTCCAATATTTCCAAGCCTTTGATGCCACAACATGGTCTTCTCTCCAGAAACCACTAGATTTTCTGCTCTACTTTCAGGAACCACAGAACTGTTGCACCCATCAATAACAGTGCTACCTTGCAGCTTGTATAGAGTTCCAATCCAAACTCCCCACATCAATACCAGTGCTCCCCAAACCATCTTGCAGGTATCTTTCTCGAACACTGTCTTTACACCTTCATCATCCAACTTTCTTACAGAAATCAGATTTCTAGCCAATGCAGGAATATATAGAACACCCGGAAGTGTTCTAACCCTTCCACCTTGCAACTTCAACTTTACTTTTCCACGACCAATGATTCTAGCCTTCTTATCATCCCCTAAGAAGACATCACCACCATTATATTTTTCATACTCGCAGAACCACTCTCTATGGGGAGTGAAGTGAAAGGATGCACCTGAGTCAATCAATCATGCCTCATGATCTACATGTGTACTTGAAGAAGCCAAGTACACATCCCCACCTTCATCTGAGGTGGTTTTTGCCTCTACAAAAGGAGCATCATCAGATCCCTTTCCTTTATTAGAAGCTTTAGATTTACAGTCCCTTTTGAAGTTCCCTTCCTTTCCACATTTCCAGCACACCACCTTTACAGGTTTTCCTAGAGATTTAGATTGCCCTATAGATTTAGATCTCCCACTCAATGAATTATTTTTGTTTCTGTTCTGGGACCATCCTCGTACAGACAAGGCATCACCATTCTGGCTCTCCATATTTTTCTGTCTCATCTCCTCCGTCAGCAAGGATGAGACTATTTCATCAAACTGTAAGGCATTTGCATTGCTACATATTGCAATAACCAGACTATCCCACGAATCTGGTAGAGAACACAACAAACTGATGCACTTATCTTCATCTGGAATTTTAATATCAATAGACGCTAACTGAATTACCACAGTATTAAATGCATTTAGATGCTTTGTCACCGAGTCTCCATCTTTCTTCCTCAAGTTATACAACTTTTTCTGTAGGAATAGTTTATTCACCAGAGACTTAGATTGGTACAAAGTCCCTAACTTGTTCCACAAAGCCTTCACCGTAGCTTCCCCTAATACATTCAGCAATACTGAATCTGAGACACACAATCGTATTGTGCTCTTTGCCTTCAGATCCAACTTATTCCATTCTTCATCGGACACTCCCATTGGTTTAGTGCCTGGATCTACAATGATCCACTGATCTTTATCCACCAACAGATCCTCCATCTTGAGTTTCCACAACTCAAAACTCTGACCATTAAATTTCTCTATCTCTATCTTTCCACTGCTCGCCATCTTCTTTCACCACCAGAATCAATCTGGTAGATCTCCCACTGAATAGGGTCTGCCACAGGCCCGAGCGAAACCCCTCAGCAAAAAAGGCGTTCCCTTGAAGCCAAAAATGCTCCGATACCAAATGTAGGTTTTAAACCCGTATAGAAATTACCTGCGTACGAATTCTAAAACACAGAAAATAAACAATGCGAGAGCATAACACATAAAACACATATACACAGAGATTTTCCCATGGATCCCAAAACTGGGACTACCAGCTTGATTTTTCATTATGTTCCTTTCAATGTTATAATACATATTTATACATGCCAAAGCATCCAATACCATGGACCGAAAACCATCACATCCAATACCATGGACCGAAAACCATCGCGTCCAAAAAACATGTGCGAAAATCATGCACAAAACCATAGGTGGGTCCGCCCATCCTAACATAGAGTCCAAAGCCAAAATTTTCCGGGGAGCTACCCCAGACCCCATAAAGTGGGGTTACGAGTATGCCTCAAACCCCTTGTGACCCCCCCCACTACACAATCGACGCAATGAAGGGGGGCTACGCCCGCCATCTAACCCCTCGGTTAACTATGTGGGCTAGTCGTGGAAAGAACATAACACAACCCAACACTGATTATATTGCAATCTGGGTTTATTTTACAATGTTTATTTGTTGTGTGAATGTATGTGATTATATCTATTAATTGAATGCAAGTAAAGATATCAGTTTATGCGACATTAACTGTAATTGATTGGTAAGATACTTGAGATAACTTGGGAACCTATACAATACATTGTCATAGCTACGGAAAAGTACCTGAACCGTTGGTTAGGGCCATGCGAAGGTCAATCGAACACCTTCACGGAGGTACTGAAGGGCGAAATAAAGGGTATATCGATAAAGCCCCAAGGCTTAGAGACCTGCGTGAAAGAAAGGGCATATCGATAAAGCCCCAAGGCTTAGAGACCTGCGTGAAAGAAAGGGCAGGGGGTATAAACTGACATCATGACCATCTTAGGGTGCGGAAACTTGGTTCTAGCATCCCCTCATACTACTTCAGGTGAGACTTCGGTCCGCGCTCTACGGGCCGATGCTGAAAGGGCTAGTAGTGTAGGGATTTGTTTGGTTGACTAATGCTGAACCTGGGTCAGGGCCCAAAAATCCAACATATGGTTCCATTGTCGGGACCCAAAATCTGCATGAGAGATGTGTGATGTCATATCACTAGAATCCAACTAAGAAAGAGATCGAAGATTGGTTGGATAGGAAGATCCATGAATTCGCAGTGCAGGAGAACATAAATCCGCAGCTAGAAAAGGAACAGTGGCTAGATAGATACCTATATATAGAAATCCATGAGATATTTTTCTCTTCCTTTTGAGTTGAGTTATACGAGTGGATTGCGAAGCTAGTGGATAACAAGGGAAGGTGGATGCTTGACGGTCCTATTATTTGGACCCTGGACTTAGTACAGAGATTGGAAGCCTCCGAGGATAATATCATTTGCGTTGTCGATCATTGGCTCGATTGTATCATAGGAGGGTTTGTGAAAGAATTCACGGTTGATACCTTAGTCAGTTACAATGAGGTGGAGCAACGCTTTTTCAAAGGTCCGCAAGGTAAGTACTTCAAGTCTTTAAATACTTGGATTAAGATGTTATTTTGTGAAAAATGGGTTATGCAGCTACCTTGATGTTCAGAGCTACGCGAAGTGGAAAGGCTTACAGGAACGAAGGAAGAAACGGTCTTGAATATAGCCCACTTATTTCACCTCCTTTGAGTGACGAAGAGGGAGTAGTGCAGGTTTCTCTGCAAAGTGCAGTTCATTTGATGAAACAAGGGTTCCCACAACTACCACCACCACCGACACCACCTCCACCTTCACCACCCTCACCTGTGACTTCGCCCACAGCACCACCACCTCCACCCCAATTCAAAATGGAAAGTTCAGTATAGCTGCCATTGTTTAAGGGCTTGGGGAATGAGGACCCATACCAGTCCTGGATTGTTGTAAAAGCTGTATGGGAATCTTAGGGCATCACAAATAATCACATGAAGAAGGAGATGTTGGTTAGTGCATTGTAGGATCGTGCACTACTTGGTAAATTAAGTACTCTGATGATAACCCAAATGTTAGGTTGACAGAGATCCAAGCAGTGCTGAATAAAGAGTTCAGTAGGCCTAAATCTGAGGCGCAGTCGATTGTCGGGTTCAAGGAAATCACGATGAAACTAGGTGAGACACCTTGGGAGTTGGATCAGAGAATGAAGTGTAAAATTCGTGAAGCTAATATGAACTTAACAGATCGTCAACATAGGGAGTGGTTCGTGGTTTCGCTCCTACCTCACCTAAGGGTTGCACTGTCACAACAGAAGATTACGACTTAGATAGAGGCCTTGGATATTTATATAAGATTGCATGAAACATCGATGCAATATCTAAATCTGGGGGTTCAAGAGATCCATGCATAGTTTCAAAATCTTTGCCTCGAAATGCAAAGTTTGAAGCAGGACAGAACAGTTTGACCAGAGGCATGTGAAGAGATATGGTGTCTGAAATGTAAAGGTCAGGGGCATGACAAAGACCACTGCATGGTCTTTGCGAACTATATTGTAGGAGGAGGACCAATGCCTTTGAGGCTAGAAGCCCAAGTAGGATCGAGAACAGGGCCTGCGTTGTGGTGCGCTATATGTCAGGTAGCAAGGAAACATATAATTGATAATTGTCATTTGCTGCATAAGTTTGTACAAACACCGCAACAACTGTTCTACAAGTTTTGTAGGTCAGTAGGGCATGATGAGCATAGCTGCCAAAGTTATGAACTAATGATGGATAGAACACCGGCCTATAGAGTTCAGGAAGAAACGCGGCCTCCTCACCAGAGCATTGGGATGTCGTGGACAGGATTTTAGGGACACAGATGAGGCCGAGGCAGAGGAGGACCTGGCAGAGGTCGGGGATAGCTGATATGTTACAATTGTGGAGGACCTAGACACTATTCCTGTGAATGCACTAACCCAACGTGTTCGTTGTGAAAATATTGCACTAAGTTTGATCATGAGACTGAGGACTGTCCTACACTGATAGCAAGGATAACTGATTTTTTACAATTGTGGAGGACCTGGACACTATGCCCACGAATGCACTAACCCAACGTGTCCGTCGTGCAAATATTGTACTCAGTTTGATCATGAGACTGAGGACTATCCTACACTGATAGCAAGGATACGTGACAAAGGGGTGCTACCACCACAACTAACTCAGAACCTATAGATGATGAGGGCTAAGCCTCATGAAGAGGACTCGAATGTGAATATCATGCTCTGAAGTGGAATTACAACATGTGATGATAAGGGGAAATAGCCTAAAGATAGTGCATGGGTTCATAAAGCTCCAGAAAAGGAGGCTGAATTTGATTTGGAGCACGCAAGTGAAATGTTCATGGAAGCAAAGAAGAGCTTCGCTGAGGCCTATACCTCAAGGAACCGGGATAAAATAGTTTAGGAAACGGACCCTTCTATGCTTACGACCTTTCTAGAGACTTGGATGAAGTTGATTCGTGATAGAAAGGCTGTAAAGGGGTTACAGGAACTTATAAATAGATGCGTCGAAAACACTTCGGGTGAATCGCGCGTGGTACGGAAGATTAGTAAGCATAAGGCAAGAACAGGACGAGAAATGAGACTCACCACGCATATAGGAGAGTATGAAATGGATCAAGTTATTTTGGATCTAGGGTTAGATGCGAACATTTTTCCAAAGAAGAATTGGGAGCATATGGGGAGATCCGCACTTCAGTGGTCTCCGATTCAGTTAAGGATGGCAAATCAATAAAAGATCATCCCCATGGGACGGTTGTAGGGAGTAACTATAGAAATTGAAGGTGTGAGTGTATTGGCTGATTTTGAAGTAATAGAAATTGTGGATGATAGCAATCCCTACCTTGCGCTCCTTGGCATTGATTTGGCTACTGACATGAACGGGGTAATCAACCTAAAGAAGCGAAAGATGATATTTGAAAAGAAATCGCTTCACGTAATAGTACCCCTAGATCCTGCTGAAGGATCGCGCTATACAGAACCAGTTTGCGATTACGAAAGTGATGACGATTTGGATTGCATATATAAGATAACAACACGAGACCAAGATTGGGTGAATTTGACAACGCATGGATGAATTACATGGGATCACGAGAGTTCTTGCAACTCAGACTCGAACAAAGAATTAGAGCTCTGGAAGAATCGGCTACATGAAGTCACCATATTGAGTTGTAACATGATGACTCGATTGCTGCGCTGTGTGTCGTTAGAGGTAAGAAATCTGCCCACTTATGATGGCTTGAATGATGTGGATGTGTTTTTGGATGCATTTGAAAGGGAAGTACTAGAGAAGTAGTGCTTCCAGGCTTTGGACTAGGCACAGTGCGCTATGCCTGCTAGATGGTGGGGTACGCACAAAGGTAGTTTTGATGATTGGCACGAGTGTAAGAGGATGACAAGAACACGTTTTGGGAAGCCTAAGGTACGAGTGATAGACAAGTATGATAGGAAGGATGATCCGCGTGCACACTTGGCCAAATGGGCTAAGGCCTATGGAGCGAAGCCCAAACTTGAATGGGTGCACTTGTTCTGTCACAGCTTGGATGTCATCCCAATGAACTAGTACTTGGAGATAGAGCCTTGCCATGGCATAGGAGAATGGGATATTCTACACAAAGGGTTCATAATGACGTTCAGCTTCGAAGATAGGTTTGACTATATTAACGAAGTGCCACAAGAGGTTAAAGAAGTGATCTTTAGGATACCACAAGATCCTTTGGATCTGATTCAACCTGATTGGACTACACACTTGATCCATGCAATGGAATGCTATAACATGATTATTGAATAAGAAGCCGAGGACCCACAAAATATTAATAGTCCTGAAACTGAGGGTCAATGCGAGGTAGAGGGACTGTCGATCAAGGATCCTGATATAACCATGCCGTGAAGACTAAACAGATAAACATTGGTACAGAGGTAGAGCCAAAATTAACAAATATTGGAGATTACTGGGATGATGCAATGGTAGATAAGGTCGTTGAATTGCTCCGTGAATACCAAGATTTTTTCCCTACCAAGTTTACGAAGTTAAAGGGGATAATAGGAGAACTGGGCGTTATGAATATTGCGTTCAAACCCGGCGCGAATCCGGTTAAGCAAAGACCTTACCATCTCAATCTGAAGTATAAGGAGAAGGTCCACTTAGAGTTAGATAAGATGATCATGATAGTAATCATTGAGCCCATAGAAGAATCTAATTGGGTGAGCTCAATGGTGGTACAGGAAAAGAAGTAGAAGGCTGAAATAAGGATATGCGTAGATCTCAGGAAGTTGAATGATGCTTGCATGCATGATCCTTTCTAGACTCCCTTCACTGATGAGGTGTTAGATTGTAGGTGGCCGGGAAGCATACTCCTTCACTGATGGGTTTTCTAGGTACCATCAGATCAAAATCGCGCTTGAAGATAGAAGCAAGACAACCTTTACGACTGAATGGGGATGTTTTTAGTACACTGTAATGCCTTTTGGATTAAAGAATGCGCCTGCAATTTTTTCATGTGTAGTAATTGCTACATTTAAAGACTTCATTCTTAAGTTTTTGGAGGTGTACTTTGATGACGAGACTGTGTTTGGGTTGGTAAAACACCATGTGGCAAGTTTGCGCTTAATACTAGATACCTATCGAAGGTACCAGATTGCGCTCAATCTAAAGAAATGTCTGCTTTGTGTCCCTTTTGGGACTTTGTTGGGTCATGTGGTAGATAGATAGGGATTGATGGTAGATCCTACGAAGATCACAGTGATAGTTAACCTGGAGGTGCCGAGGAGTGAAACAACTGCGGGCAACCTTGGGACATACTGGGTACTATAAGAATTTTATCAAGGGCTATGCCCAGATCATCGCACCTATGGAGAAGTTGGTGAAAAAGGACGTCATGTTCTATTGGAATGAGGACTGTCATAAAACCTTGGATGTGCTGAAAGGAAAAATGGTCACTGCTCTGATTTTAGCCTTCCCAGATTGGAAGAAGGAGTTTCATGTACATGTAGATGCATCATGTATAGCACTGGGAGAAGTACTGACACACGCTGACGGAGGATAATTGGACCATCCTATAGCGTTTGCAAGCAGGAGGTTATCTAAGGCTAATAAGAACCATTCCACTACCGAGATCGAAGGATTAGCCATGGTATACATGCTTCAGAAGTTTAGACACTATTTGCTGGTGGACATTTTAAGATGTATATGGATCATTCTGTGTTGAAATACCTGGTCAATAAGCCTGTGTTGGGGGGGAGAATCTGCAGGTGGTTGTTATTGTTCCAGGAATATGTTTTTGAAATTATTGTGAAGCCTAGACAACTGAACGTGGGACCAGACCATATGTCGCGCATCGAAATGGGGGAAGAGCCCACTAATTTGGAGGAGGGATTGCCTGATGCGAAACTCTTTGTAGTGCGCATCGCAGATGGTCACTTTGAAGACATCATACACTTCCTAACGACAGGAACTACCCTCAAAGGCTACACCACCCAGCAGAAAAAGGAGTTAGTGGTGCGTGTGGAAGACTTTTATATCATTGCCAGACATCTGTAAAAAATGGGGTTTGATGAAGTATTAAGATGATATGTACCAGAGTTTGAAAGGAGTAGGATCCTTGTAGACGTTCATGAGGGTGCCGCGGGAGGGCATTACGCAGGAAGGGCGACCATACAAAAGATCCTATGTGCAGGGTTGTGGTGGACAACCCTCCATCTGGATTCAAAAGCCTATTGCAGGGTGTGCGACGTGTGTCAAAGGATAGGCAGGCCATCGCCAAGAGATGACCTACCTCTGAACTCACAGATGACGTTACAAACTTTCAAGAAATGGGCAATAGATTTTGTGGGACCCATTCAACCCCAAGGAAAGAAGACGGGAGTGCGGAACATTATAACTGTGACTGAGTATTTGAATTGATGGGTGGAGGCACAGTTTGTGAAGAACTGCACATGCGCGACCACTACGAAGTTTCTCTTTGAGTATGTACTGACGTGATTTGGGTGTCCAAAGATTTTGATGAGTGATAATGGTACGCACTTTCTGAACAGAACAATCAGCGTGTTGACAAATGAATTTCAGGTATATCACCAGAAAAGCACACCTTATCACCCACAGGCTAATGGGATGGTGGAACCATTCAATAGGGTACTGGAGAATGTGCTAACCAAGGTTTGCAACGCTCAGGGAAGTGATTGGAACCTGCACATACCCACAATACTATGGGCTTATCGAATGACATGAAAAAATTTGACTGAATAGACACCCTTTAGGCTTGTATATGGTGTTGAAGCAGTGATTCCCATGGAATACATTGTTCCTAGTTTGTGCATAGTGGCACTCATGGGTATGACGGATCGTGGGGTCCTGGAAGAGAGGCTTGCGTAGCTTGCTGAGCTTGAGGAAGAAAGGTTTCTAGTTGGATTTCACCAACAGGTCCAAAAGCAACACAAAAAAGCATGTCATGATCGTCATATTAAAATGCACACCTTTAAGGTAAATGATCTGGTTTTGTTATATGACAACAAGTTTGATAAATTTCTAGGGAAATTTAGGATGCATTGCCTAGGGTCCTGTGTCATTAAGGAAATTACCAATGGTGAAGTAGTTCAGTTGGTTAAATTGAATAGAGATCCCTTCCTAGGAAAGGTGAATGGTAGTCAATTGAAACCATACATCGGTGATCCAGCCAGGTGACTATATGAAGGTAGCATAGTCTTAACGCTCTAGGTAGTTGAAAGGAGGCACATGACTATAAACTACGCTGCCTGGGTTGGGGAACTGCGCGATTGGAGGATTGTGCAGAACAAGGAGATGTCACAGGGTTCACGATAGCGTAGAGAGAGATGCACTACCCGGGGAGAAATCACGCAGGTCAGCTTGAAAGTGACTGTTAAAGTCACTGTTCATGATTTGACGATGAGAATGCGGCCAAATGGAGCGGGAGGCCAACATTTAAGATAAAATTTACGGGTAAGATCCTTGAAAATATTCCTCTAGTCCAGCATTAATGAACTAAATTTGGGGGGAAGAGTCAGATTTGAATTCAAAATGGCCTATAAATTACATGTGGCTACCCAACAAAAAACACTTGGAATTTTGAGCATTGAGTTGGTGAGCTCTCAGACGTGCATGAACCATAGATTTTCCAAAGAATTGCTTGACTGCCCAGCATTGGATCAATTTCCATAGTCCGACCACAATTTCATCGGTGACATTATCCCTAGATCAAAATCTATGTATGCCAAAGCAGTGACAGCCGAGGGGTCTATGACGAAGGTTGTTATGGAGGGAGAGGGAGGTGCTCCAGAGTTTGCAAAGGTACTAGATGAAGTCCCCAAATCACCACGAACACCTAGACCGAAGCCTACCTTGACCAAGGAGAGTGCAAAGGATAAGAAGGGCAAGCAAGCTGTGATACCGGTGTGCACGTCACCTAGAAGGAACTCACAGAAGGACAAGCCCACCACACAGGAAAAGGGCAAAACTATTAACTTGGAGCTGGAGGAGGAAGAGATTGAGGACATCCCGATGGATGATGAGGATTTGGTGGTGGAAGCGGAGGACGTTGGAGTCGAGGGTTTTGACCATATCACTAAGTTTCCTGAATACATCCCTCCACACAAGGGCAAGACCAAAGTGCCGAAGGACATTGACGAAAGCAAGGTCACCTTGCACATACCTCTGCTTCCAGATCAGATTGTCTTTGAAGGACCGCTCTTGGGGAGGGTTACGCTATTGAAACTGGAATATTGGGACTTAGATGACATTGAGAATTTCCCTCACTTGGTGAGAAAACAACTAATGTACCATGTTGTTAACACAACCGCCAAGATGACTGCATTGGAACCATGGAAGCGGCTCAGGGGTGTAGTCAAGGTAGGCCTACTCAACCTACTATGGGTGCCACACTATAGTCGCACACCCATTATAGTATTCGTCATCAAGCAGCTGCTATGATTGGTGCACGATGGGTGTCTGTGGCTGGAGGAGCCAATACCCATCACCGACAGGTTGACCCATAGGATCACACGATTGCCCTATACAGGGGAAAATCCAACCATGATGTTTGGCGGAAAAGGTGGCGAGGAGGCCCTCGTGGAGGCCAGGAGAAATTCAAGCTTGTGAAGAAGCCATGAGGCTATGCCATCTTGAGTATATGCGATCCTGCGGTCAAGGTGGCCACACAGATTTTGGAAGGAAAATTTATGAGGAATGTCGCGAAGATGAAGTGTCAGAACTTATCGTCAGTATAGAAGCCCAATGCACCGAAGGATTTCAGTTTAATTGGGTGCGCTATCTCTGCAGTGAGTTCCTTGTGAATTACCGTGAGGCAGAGGAGCTCAACAAGACCTTCCACTATGCATGGCTCTTGCTGTCCATTGTGCTGGTAGCCTGGGAGCTACCTGAAGATAATCAATTCCCCTCGGTCGTGCCAGACTTGCTAGAAGCAGCAAATTACGCTTTGTTTTGGGTGACCAAGGATGCTCAACGCATCAAGGATAACAAGATCTTCTAGATCTTGATGGAAATTAATATACACATGGCTATCAATCATAAGCCGCGATTGTCACCTACTATGTTTGCCAAACTGTAGGAGTATGTGGAGTTCAAGGCAGACTTTCAGTGCATATCGATCAGGGCAGGAAAGGACCCTGGGCAAAAGTGGCATGACTTGCCTTACTTTGCAACTGACAACGTGATTGATATAGTTCTGTATCGATGGCTGACAGAGTGGTGCACTGCCTCAGACGCAGTGGTGGGATCGAGCAAGTCTGCTACATAGAGGAAAAAGGAGGAGGCCAAGCTCAAGATGGTGCAGCTAGCCAAGAAGAGGAAGAAGGAGGCTGCTAACAAGGCCCAGGCAGAGCACGATGCTACACAACAGGTAGAAAAGCAGACAGGCGGAGCAGAGAGTGACTCTGAAAAAGGTGCAAGGTCACCCTCGTCTGAAATAGAGGAAGAAACGAATGAACAGACAAAGCAACATGGAACAGACGAGCAGACGACATCATACTGTATCAAGCATCCAAGGGGACAGGAAAAAGCTATGCCGCGAAAGAAATTGAAGGCCAGTAAGACGTTGCTAGACCTAATCACCCTAATAGAGGGAGATTTGAATGACATAGGAGATATGGTGCAAGATGTCATCTCGGAGTTACTACAGCAGTTCGAGCAGCAACAACATCAAGTATTAGGGGCCATCCAAATGGGTTTGCATGAGCTACAAATCCGTGCATTACAGGCTGGCGCGGTGTCCACCAGCCCCACCATCAGTACTTCAGAAGCCGCCGGGATGCTGTGTGCAAAGGTTTCCAGAGCGATAGTGCTGCCGGATGGAGCACTGACCACATAAAATGAAGCTGATAGTCCCATTGTCAACGCCCTCAAGGGAGTAGGGCTGAGCTTGGCAGCGCTTCCTGGTGAGGAGCTCAACCTACTGCAGGATGGAGTGATCGCGGAGCTGAAGGCCAGTGAATAGCATGATTTACAGGTGATTAGTGAGAAAAATATCAATAATGTGTAGATGGCCCTACAGGGAGACACCACCCTCACTTCCATGGTGGAACTTACTAACAAAAATCAGCGCATGATTAAGGCTGTGAAGGAAGCCTGCTGAATGGTCCCCAAATTGGCCATTCCCGAGGATGCGGATGCAGATGAACAGGTCTATAAGCTTGCTACAGGGGTGTGTGACGCTCACATAGAGTTGGCTATGGTTCAGTTGGAGCTGAACCTATAGATTTCAGATTTGCAGTTGAAGGCCCAACCTTCAACTCCACCAGAAGTAAAGAAGCAAATTGCAACCATTGTCACAAAGGTGATAGCGGCAGTAGAAAGTGTAGTAGTAGATTGCACATGGCTGTTTGAATAGTCATTCGAGGTCCTGACCTATATGTGAGAGGATCCTAATGTACAACAGCTGGAGACAGAGGCACGAGAACTGCAGCAACGCTCTGACGAGGTAAAAGGAACAATGTGCACCATCGCCCTCACACAGAGACTTGTGAAGCTGAAAGAGGCAAAAACACTGAAGGAGCAGCTAGATGCAGCACAACACAAAGAGGTAGTGTTGAAGGCATGCTTGAAACCTTGGTTGGACGACGCTTATTTGGTCATGGCCTCCATTGAAGTCAAGCTTACTATTTTGCAAGCGACTCAGTAGAAGCTTTAGGTTGACAGTTCAGGACCAGCGACAAAGCAGTTAGTTGAAGAAGTGAAGTAGGCGGTCGCGCAGTGCACCACCGAGGTTGTTGTCATACAGGTCAAGCTGGGGGATCTACACGCCTGTAGATTGACTTGAGGGTGAGTGACCATGTTTGTGTTAGGGGCTTGTTGGGAACGGGTTCCCCCAAGAGCAGTTTTGGGGCTTAAAGTCCATGTTTTGGGACAATTTTGTAATAAAGTTGTAAAGTCTCCACATTTTATGGTCACAGAGCGCAAAGGTGTTAACAGTCATAAAGGGTTGTCTTCCCTTATTTTGTAAAGTGTCAAGTCAAATGTAAAGATCTACCCATGGTCCATGGACCATGGGATTGTATAAAAGAGAGCTAAGTAAGTAAGCTCTAGGCAGTTAGAACAATTAAGCTTTGGAAGTTTTGGTAGAGAAGTCTAAGTGTTTTCAAGTCTTAGCGTAGGTAGAGGCTCTGCAACTGAGTGCACAAAGGCCTAGGGTGGAAGTTTGCAGCTGAGTGCGCGGACCCATGTAGCTATGTGCACAGGGTAGATAGAGTTTGTATTAAACTGGAAGATATCAATAATGAGAAGTATTATGCAATTACTGTGTATCATTTGACTACATTCCGCCTTCCATCCTATGTGCCTTTCCAGATTACAGTACATGCCTATGATAAGGCAGTACCTGGCACTGTCTTGGATGAGGGTGCATCTGTCAGCCTTATGCCTTCCACTACTTGGAAAGCTTTGGGCTCCCCATAGCTTGTGTCGGTCACGCAGAATCTGTTGACGTTTGATGGAGGAACTAGTCAACCATTAGGGATCCTCCCAAAGTTTCCTGTTACTTTGGGGGGCAAAGCTGT
The DNA here is from genome assembly GCA_031772625.1 of Pinus tabuliformis. Lineage (NCBI taxonomy): Eukaryota > Viridiplantae > Streptophyta > Pinopsida > Pinales > Pinaceae > Pinus > Pinus tabuliformis. Next base: position 839,914,538 of record CM062817.1, on the reverse strand, counting down.
CTATATAGATGTTATGGTTGTCCAAGGTGCTTTAGATTTCAATCTTCTCCTTGGTCGTGACTATGTTTATGCCATGGGGGCCCTCGTCTCTTCACTTTTCTATGTGGTTTGTTTTCCACACGATGGAAGAATGGTGACCATAGATCAATTATCATTCTTTAGTCCCCCGGTGCCTCCTGTGCAGCTGTCGTCCCCTCTCTGTTCGCTCGCAAGAAGTACCTTCCTTGCCACAGGTTAATTATGTGGCTACCTGTTCCATCTCCGCCTCTGCTGATGATCATGCAGATGGTCTCATACATCATGTACTGGGGGCATTGGAACCTGATTTGTCATTGGTGCATCATGACATGTATTCCTCCTAGAGTGCATCTCTTCCATCCCGCGAAGACCTCTTGGGAGCCATGTTCTCATCTGGCCCATGAACAGATGGTCGAGGATAGTTCTGATCTTGTGTCGACCTTGTTAAAAAATGAAACCAAGGTTATGAGGATAGTTTGTTCCTGTGTCAACCTCATTAAAAAATGAACCGTAGAGTGACAAGGATAGTTTGTTCCTGTCTCAACCTCGTTAAATAATAAAACAAGGGTTATGAGGATAGTTCTTTTACTATGTCAACCTCATTAAAAAATGAACAACTCCCTTTCCAAATCGAGTCTTTGATTAAGATCTCGTAAAATCCAAGTCGAGTCTTTCCAAGATCTCGAATGTGAACCTTCATTCCATCCACCTCGTTGAATGCAATGAAGCTTAGGGGGCATGCACCTCGATTTGCATCGTTATGTTGGGGGCATGCGAACTCATAAAAAGCATAGTTTTTCATTTCAAGCTTGTGTAAACATGAAACCGAATCCAAGCAGAGTTCTCCATGGTTCAAGCTTGTGTAAAAATGAACCCATACCTGATTTACACCTCGTGATTGCCATTGTTATGTGCTAAATTATGCTAGATGAGCCTTGGTTACTTCATTCCATTGCCACCATCTCTTTGGTCGATCGTATGCTTTCACTTGGTTGTTTTTCATTTCCTGAGGAACCGCAATAATGAGTGGTTTTATTAGCCAACCTCTTGACCATTACAAGTTTTGAGCAATTCCACATTGCCGGAACCAATTGCTCCCTTTCATACCACTCGTTCCTCTAGGACGAGTCACCTTTAAGCTATTTTCTGACTCGTAAAAGATGAAAAGATTGCCGAGTATTTTTTCCCTTTTTGACTCGTTAAAGAGAATAAAAATGGAGGTCCGCTTTCAGCTCTTTTATGACCATTTAAAGGCGAAAAGAATGCCAAGTTTTCCCTTTTAACTCGTTAAATGGAATAAGAGGTGGTTTGCTTTAAGCTCTTTTCCGACCGTGTAAACACGAAAAGATTGCCGGGCCTTTGCCATTTGGGGTTCGTTATCCATTACGAAACGACATGCTTTCGACCTCTTTTCTACTTTTTTAGGTCGAAGTCACTAGTTACGAAAAGTACTCCTCGATCATAATGATCGGGCAGTTCTTTCAAGTATCGGTTTATACTTTTTCGGGCTCGAGCGACACCAATTTATGAAAAGGAACCTGCCTGGAATTTTCTTTTCCGTGTCTTTTTCAAACTCTCTAAATATGAAAAAGACTCTGAGTTTTACCTATGTCGGACTCGTTAAACCCTGACGACATTGAACTCGTCACCATGACGAGACTCGAGCTTCTCCTTCCTAGGGCTCGTTAAACTATTACTAGGTTGGACTCAACAGCAGTTTATCATTGATTGTCTATGGCAGCTAGTCGCTATTGAACATCGACACTTTTGCTTCTTGTCGAGTTGGGACATCCATACATCGTCATTTGGCCTTCTGCGGGTTTGGGCTATCATTCTAGCCTCATTACATCTAATTCATGCCGTTTCCATCGAGCCTCTGATCCCTTGGTGCCTGAATGCTACCACCCCCCCTCCGGAGTTGTGTCGCCGACATGTTCAAGAGTATAATCCTTCTCCAGTTTACACCCTCGCCTTCTCCTCTGATGCTCTGTTTCGCCATCTACCACTTGTTCCTTATCTCGTGTCGTTGATGGGGGAAACATTATGGCCTTCCTGCGACGGGTCGTCTCTTGTCGACATCATCTCACTATCCAGGAGATTGATCTAGAGATCCCCTTTGGTACCTTAGAGCTTGCATGCCTCAATGGTAAGTTCTTTTCACCTGACGATCGAATTTCATCATTGGTCGTCGATTGGGTGATTCCACGAGTGTTTGACTTCAACTCCTTTTTCACACTTCGTGGATTGTGCTAGATAGTACCTTGAGAGCCATTGGCATTATTGGTGGTTTCTCTCGTGCTTGTTAACAGTTTCCATCATTGACCGGTAATCAAGCGATTTTCTATCATGCTCGACCTCAGCACATCTATTTTCATGTTAGAATTTGTACTATGATCGGATGGGTTCAAGACCCTGAACTCAGATTACACATGTTCGAGCTGCATGGATTGGTTTTATGATTACATGACTCATCGATGTATGGCTGTGACCATACTTGAGTCTTCATGGATGGCTGCGAGCATACCTTTATCATCATCATGGTCTCATTAGCTGGATGGCTGCATCCATACCACAGACCTATTTCGTATGTCTTTTGGATGGATGTGCCCATGCCTAGACTACATGTACTTCATCATCAGAGATATCAATTGCAATTGCATGCAGGTTCTTTCAGATGGTGTTCTAGCTCAGTCATTTTCATAAAGCATTTCAGCCCTCCCTCTCTCTCGAGCTTCATACTTTAGGGGGCATCTGTTACACAGTAATTTTTCACTATCTTCACTCCAGTCTTCCTACTATGTCATGTGTCCAAGTTTTACATGCTCATGTTAGACAAATTCTCTCTAATGTTTCCAAATGACCCACTTTTCCAAAGGTTTCTGCCTCATTGCGTCTGTTGGCTAAATAAACGCGCTGAAGGGCGCTCCAAAATACTCCAGAAGCGCTGCCATCATGGAAGTACACCTGATTCCCACGATGGTCGGATTTTATGTGCCAACGCAACTGTCGCTTGTAATCCTGAGCGATGATATGACTAGCTACGTTATTCAATAGCGATGTCAGCGCGGAAGGCCAGTTATGTGCCCGCGATGATCCAGATTGGGCAAATTTGTTCTAGTAGTCGGCCTTCTAGATGACTCTAGACCTGGTTGTTGGCATAGTTTATGGCGCCCTCCTTTCTCTGGCGTGGCTGTTCTGTCATTTGTGCTACCTTCCTTGGAGATAAGCTCACTCTCCCACCTTTCATGGAGACTCCTTCTCCTATTTAAACTCTCACAATTGCTATGTGCTGCTAGTTTTGGAGTTCTTATTCTTTGGAATAGTTGCTGATAGTGTTGTTAGTGCTTGTGAGTTTGCTAGATAGCTGGTGTGAGTGTGACAAGTGTGGGATTGTTGATAGCTTGAGGAAGGTTGTGAAGTGCCCTTGATCTTGTGTAAAAATTGTGAGTGAGAGAGAATTGTGCTGGGAGATCCATCTTCAAACAGTGAATGCTTGAGGAGCATGCTAGTTGGATCCCTCTGAGAAGGCTTGTGACATCAACACTTTGGTTGTAAGATTACTCTTATTTCATAATTAATGCAATCAATGATGTTTTCCTATGTCTTGTATGTAATGTACTTGATAGCTCATGACTTCTTGACTTTGTGAGTAAATAGATCATTGTTGTTCTGGTTACGTGCTTTTTTGTATTTCCTTTGAATTGTTTCAGGTTGATTACTCATTAGGAGAAGGAAGCGGAAGCTGGAGCAGTGCAACAGAACTCCATCGACCACCGGTTGAGGTAGGCCTCCAACTATGACTGTTTAAGGAAAGCTATCGTTGATCTATCCTTGTTTGTGACCAGACCCACTCTAGGGCTAGAGGGGTTGCCTCTGTCCACAGAGGGAACACTTTCCTACATCACACCTTCCTCCCCAGCAGTTCACAAGTTATAGGAAGCATTCCAATGACCCATGGAAGCTCTCATTCGCTTCAAAATGTCAGAGTAGGCCTCCTAAAAGACCCTACCTTAATGGGTACCTTTTCCCTACCACCTCCGAGTAATTTGGCAGAAGTGGCCACAGTGGAAACCTGCAATATGATATCTTCCATATCTACATAGATTCAGAAGATTTCCAAACATTTTGTTAGCATGGATCATTAGTAGGTGTTGCCTCCAAGCCCAATAGAAATTTTGTAGCAATCAATTTTCTTGGCCTGGGCGGCAAACCAAAATCAATGCTCATTAAGTGTTTCGATAGATAGGTCTGAGGAATATGGCACCTCTTCAGATCCTTGGTCGCATGTACATTCTACAGACGAAGGAATTATTCAGTTGATGATGATAGGAGAGGCACCATGGGAAGATTACCACCATCATTCCCATCTTCCAGATTACAACAAAGATTATTCCAGTGACCTTAATCATCCTTCAGTTTTTTATTTTCTATCAAATACTGTAAATACGGTGGATTCCGAGTGAAATCTATCCAATATTGAAGAAACTATTGCCATAAATATCTCAACCAAACCTAATGTTGTAGAGAATATTCATGTCAGCAAATCTTGTTCTTCTGCAGAACTTGAAATATATTGCGCTCTCTTTCGCGAATTCAGAGATGTCTTTGCATGGTCATATGAAGAAATGCCAGGCATAGACTTGAGTATAGTTGAACATGAAATCAAAATGTATCCAGATGTCAAACCGGTACGACAACGGCTTCGGTAGGTACACCCGAAGAAAGCCGCTGCCATCAAGGTAGAAGTTGAAAAACTTTTACATGCTGGTTTCATTTACCCAGTTCCTCTAACTGATTGGATATCGAATATTGTTCTTGTGATGAAAAAGCAAGGAACGATTAGAGTGTGTGTCGATTATAGGGATGTAAATTAATAATGTTTAAAGGAAAACTACCCTACACCCTTCATCGACCAGATAATTGATGAATGCGCCGAATGTGAAATTTTTTCATTAATGGATGGATTTTCCGGGTATAATCAAATAAATATCCACCCACAAGACTAGTCAAAGACTGCATTTATATGTTCGTGGGGCACATTCGCGTACCGCAAACTACCTTTCGGTTTAAAGAATGGAGGGGAAACTTTTAAGAGGGCTATGAACTACGCCTTCCATGACATCAAGAACATCGTTCAACCATATCTTGACGATCTACTGGCTCATTCACGAAAGCGGACTAACCATCCACAGCGTTTGAGAGCCATATTTCTACATTGCCAACACTACAAGATATGACTCAATCCACACAAGTGTGTGTTTTGTGTCGGTTATGGTCGTTTACTTGGTTTTGTGGTTTCTAAGGATGGGATTCGACTTGACCCATGTAAGGTTCAGGCAATCATCGACATGCCTACACCTTCAAATTTGCTTCAGATTCAGAAACTCCAAGGGAAAGTAAAATTTCTGAGGAGGTTCATTCCAAATTACGCCAAACTTGCTAAAGGTTATACGCGTCTTTTGAAAAAAGAAGTGCCCTTTAACTGGGATTAGGTTGTGCAAGCTTCCTTTGATGCTCTAAAGAAATCCCTAATAAGAGCATCATTAATGTATGCTCCTAACTATCAAAAAGACTTTAACCTGTATCTAGCTGCAGCAGATATGACCATTGCAATGGTTTTAGTTCAAGAAGACAATGGAATCGAACATCCTGTCTATTATTTAAGTCGAAACTTAAATGATACAAAAAACAAGTACTCTTATGTTGAAAAGCTGTCTCTTACAGCTGTTCAAGTAGTGCAGAGATTTTGACACTATATCCTCTTTCGCAAAACTACCATTTTGTCATATTGCAACCCTATGACTTACATTCTGTCGCGTCAGTTACTTGGGGGAAAATATTTGAAATGGATAGCCATTTTGCAAGAGTTTGATCTAGAATTTGTAAAATCCACATCAAAGAAATCTCTAATATTCGCAAAGTTAATATGCGACTTACCATTGTCGTCCAATGATTCATCCAAAGCATCAATTGTGGATTAATCTTTGTTTCTGATATCGTCAAGTGATCAGTGGTATGGAGATATATTGATCTATCTCCAAACCCAAACTCTTAGGCCTAATACCTCTCACTCTGAACAACGACATGCTCGATACCAAGCAAAATACTACATGATCGTCGGTGATACACTTTACCATCGTGGTATCGATATGGTTCTGCGAAGGTTCCTCACCCATGAGGAGACCGAAATAGTCCTGAATGATTTCCATTCGGGCGTGTGTGGGGGGCATCAAAATGGTTACGCTATGGCCCAAAATATCTTACGAGCAGGTTACTTCTAGCCTATTATGTTCAAAGATTACATAATCACAGTCAAAAGTTGCCATGCTTGTCAAATCTTCGACCGCAAAACCAGAATACCACCCACACCTCTGCATCCAGTAGTTTCTACTGGACCATTCGCAAAATGGGGCATAGATTTCATGACATGTAACCCCACCTCGGCCGGGGGGCATGGATATATCATAGTCACATTTGACTATTTTACAAAATGGGCCGAGGCGATGCCTACATTAAACAACAACAGTGAAACGACTGCTCTTTTCTTTTTCAATCATGTAGTCTCTAGGTTTGTGTTCCACAAACTATAGTCACAGATCATGGATCGCATTTTCACAATCACATGATGGTTGAATTGACTGCCAAATTAGGACTGTCCCACGATAGTTCTACTCCATATTATTCGGAGGCTAATGGACAAGTTGAAGCGATTAATAAAGTCCTCAAGCGCATGCTGCAGAGAATGATTGGAGCCCATAAACGAGATTGGCATTTAATCCTGTACTCAACTCTATGGGCATACAGAACCTCGGTAAGAAATGCGACTGGGTTTACACCCTTTCAGTTGGTGTACGGCCTGGAAGTGGTCTTACCGATTCAGTGTGAGATTTCATCTCTCAAGTTCGCAGTCGACCTTCTCCTTGGAACTTCAGAGGAAGAGGCTCATTTCTTGGAACTAATCCAACTAGATGAAACCCGTCATGATACCGCCTTGGCTAACGAAGCTCATAAGAAATGAGTCAAGGCACAATTTGACAAAAATGTCAAACCCCGTGTCTTCTCAGAAGGTGACCTAGTCTTACTTTAAGATTAGGAATCCGATAAATTGGGAGCAGGTAAGTTCCAATCATTGTGGATGGGTCCCTACATTGTTAAGTAAGTATTAGCAAAAGGAGCCTACAAGCTAGTAGATTACGATGGGATTCCATTGTCGCAACACCGAAACGGGTTGTACCTTAAGAGTTACTATGCTTGACTAAGTATAGTAACCTCTTTATATGCTTTTTTTATGTTTTTGTTTTCATCAAGAGTGATTGTTTTGGTTAGGTAGTCCACTTTTGCATTTTTTGTAGATGTCGAACCTATTGGAATCATTTGTTGGATATGCCGACGGAGCTAGTCGTAGTACGCGGAACCTATCTTCTGCAGCCTGGGCCATTTTTGATCCAAGTAGTGAGTTAGTGAGTTTCAGAGGGGTATGTATTGGTCAGTCAATGAACAACATTGTTGAATACAGTGTGTTGATAGAGCTTCTCTCTGATGCCATCGCACATGGCATACGTCAACTTGTTGTCAGGCTAGACTCACAACTTGTCATCCTATAGCTTACTGGCATCTATTCTGTTTGGAATCCAGCTATCTATTGTATGTTCCTAAGGGTCAAGATTTTGGAAAGGCAGTTTGATTCTATTCAATATCAACACATTTCCAGAAACTCAAACACATTAACTGATTCATTAGCAAATTATGTGTTAGATAGACATTTGTAGCATTTATAAAAGAAAAAGCATGTCAATCAACATTTGCATCAAGATCATATAACTTAACTAAAATAAAGCTCCAAAAATAAAAAATATATATAAATGTTTATAGTCTTTTACAAAATGTTCTGTGTCTAGGACAAGATCGGTCATATGATCCAAAAACTCAAAAATACAAGGAAGCACTCTAGACTAATGGTGTTGGTGATAACAAGTCACTTCCTGTGCGATCATACGTAAGAGCCTAGTCCATCGACTCGGAATGCCAATGGTATGACGTTGTAATCTCAGAGGTAACTCTTCGGTCCTCACATCCTGAATACCAAGAGTGAGACCCTCGATCTAATCCTGCAATACTGCAAGGGTCTCGGCTACGTCCAGATTGCGAAGGACAACCCTCCCTACAGCCTCTCCTACTGGAACGATAGCTGCTACCCTCGGGCGTGCTGCTGGTTGTACTGGTCCAATATCTGCATGAACATATGAGTTTTATTAGTCTTGATAACATTTAAAAAACACAAGAACATTATAAAAGCAATAAACAGAGATATGGTCAGATCTTTTTACCTATAACACCCCACTGCTCGCTAGCCGGTAGCACCAAATCTAGGTCACCTCGGAAATCCATCCCAACATATGGGTACTCAACAAAGACCATCTCCTGATGGTTGAACCACTCAAAGAAGGCATCAGAGAATGAAATCTGCGACTGACCAACGTGTCTGGCAATGAGATTAACCCATCTCTGCATCCGTGGCTCCATCAGTGCTGATAGTCCGAGTGAAATGTATTGTGGTTGCATCAGTGGGATCCTCTCTAAGGCGAAAGTGGTCATAATAGAACCATAGCCAAAGTTCTTGGATCTTCCGTTCTTCACCCTGGTAAGTTGTTCTTTTATAACTAGAAGTACCGCATCACACGAGTTGAATACCTTTGGTTCAAGGCATTCCAGAGCATACTGCATATAGGACCTGTTGGCCAAATGAAGAGCCGCACTACCAGCCAATCTAGCGAAAGTGAATAAGATAGTCCTCAAAGACCAGTCAATGACATCTCAAATACTGATCTTGCCGTCCCTGCTCGGCTGAGATCCATCTCTACAGAACCGCTGAATATAATCCCCAAGGATTCACCCCCACGAGCAGATCCTAATAGTGAGAGAGGGGCACCACGCCTCGATAAACTGGTCAAGAAGTAGATATCCTCAACTGTCAAAGGGATGGATTTACCTCGAATCTGGAACACTTGGTTGGTAGGATCCCATGCATCAAGAAAATATTGCAACAAATTGATTTGTTGCCTCATGTTGGATATGCGAAAGAATTTGAGCAAGCCACAGTTCCGCAATGCAATCACCATACCTGGATCATGTAAGGCAATCATATCCTCTTCTTCATGCTCATGTTCATGCCATGTAATGACCATCTTGATCCGATGAATCTATGAAAAAACAAACAAGAGAAGAATTAGGATCCTGATTTGGGCAAAAACAGGCAAAATTTCCATGAAAAAACAATGCATAAACTTTCCTCTTTGCACCCAACGCACCCCAGCTATGTACTGGGTGGGATGCATACTGACTAGCCGATGGCCAGCTCAGTATGCATCGCACATTTCTATGTATACTAGGTGCGATGGGAAGAGAATGAATTGTTCAAACCCTAGAGGCCCAGAAAAATAGGAAAAGATGCTCAGAATCAGAAAAGGAAAGAATGCAATTGAAGAGCTCAGGGTTGGCTCCTACCTAGTCCAGATGACCCAAAAATAGTCCACCGAATCTCCCAGAATCAGCTGATGAAAATTGAGGGGGAAAACACCTCCAGAGCTCCAACAATCCCAAATTTGAATGAAATGGTAAAAATGAGAGGTAAAAACTACTTTTATGTTATTATTCACATAATTCAAGTAATATGTTAGTGTTTATCTCATTTTTCAAGCATGTATTTACATTTCTAATCAATTTGATGGAGCAATTGAACAGGAAGTACGACCGTCAAGAGAACATAGTGTTAATGATGAATTAAACATCTCTGACTATTATAATGAGCAGGTTTATGCAAAGTTCAAGCTCGTTAAAAAATAAACCTAGCAATGAGCATATGTTCCACCAGAGTTCAAACTCATTAAAAAATGAACCCACCTTCAGTAAATAACCTTTGTGATCGCATCGCTATTAGCTTTTGAGCCTTGGTCGTGTTCTTACCATCACCTACACTTTCTAGCCGATCATACACCTCCACTTGATTGTTTACCCTTTTGAGGAACAGCTGCGACGAGTGATTCTATTAGCCACCTTCTTAACACTGCCGTGATTGAAAAGTTCCAAACTTACCTGGAACCAATTGCTATCCGTAAACATCACTCATTCCTCAAAAACAGGTCTCCTTTAAGCTCTTTTTAGACTCGTAAAATATGAAAAGATTGTCGAGCAATTGGCCTCTCCAGCTCGTTAAAGTGATTGGAAGTGCCATCCCTCCTCTATATTTTAATCTTATTGGACCTGAAGGATCATTACACAAAAAGATCGAGCACTTGTTTTTTTCGGCTCGCTAAAGTGATCAGAAAAGTCATCCCTTTCGTATTATTTTATACTTTTTGGACTTAAGGGATTATACTATAAAAAGGGACTATTGGAGTTTCCTTTCCGTCTCTTTTCAAACTCTCTAAAAATGAAAAGGACTGAGTTATATTTGTCATTAAACTCGTTAAAACAATAGCAACAAACTTGCCCATACTGACAAGAGCGAGTTTCACTGTCGCCAGGCTCGCTAAAACATAGCGACAGGTTTGCCATAAGGGAAAATTATAGAACAAGCATATGTTATCCTCCTCAAGATTGAAAAAAATAAAGATTTATTGGTCAGAAATGATTGGGGAAAAAGGGAAGAAAACTTGAAGAACTTCATTGGTAGCAGGTCACTCTTGAACATGACACTTTCACTCCATCACCATGATTGAGTCGGGTTGGGTTATTCCATTCATTGGTCATATCACCATTGGTCCTCCGTACCATTCATTTTTGGGGTTAATGCTACCAATCCATTTTAGTTTCGCTGATATATTCAAGAGAATTCACCAAACCAACTAACGCCTCATCCACTACAATACCTTCATGCTCCATTCTTTTATGACTGCCACCTTGAACCTTGTATCATCATATCGTTTTCACCTCCACAAAATCATTTGCTCCATTCCGTGTCGTAGATGTGGAATTCATCAAGGCCCTCCTACGACGGGTCACTTCTTGTCAACATCAGAGAATTATCCAAGAAGTTGACTTAGGAACAACCCTTTCAGTACTTTGAAGCTTACATGCCTCAATGGCAAGTTTCTCACTTCCAGCGACAGGTTTACATCAATGGCCTTCGACCGAAATATTTTGTGTGGTGTTCAACATCGACTCATGTATTCACACCATGTGAATTGTACTACAATACCTTGAAGGTCATTATCATTATCGGTGATTCCTCTCATGCCTGTTAACAACTTACATCATTGGCTAGTAATCAGGTGATGTCTTTCCATGTTCGACATCAGAACATCTTTTCACATGGATCGACTTTTACATCGAGTGAAGATTGAACGAGTTTGAAGATCCTGGATCTAGTTTCATCCATCAAAGATGTGATATATTTAGGAAAATAAAGACATCAAACGTACACCATAGCTGCATAGATAATCATCCAAGCTAAGGGATGATGGATCTACCAGAATAATCAGTCTACAACACAGAAGGTTGTTTGTCCTATGTACATGAAAATGAATTTATAAAGCTAAGCATGGGAATGCCTGACTCAACTAGATCATGAAAATATTATGAAGATAATGTATTGTATTGTATCTTATTACAGGTCACCTTCCAGTTTGAAAAACCTCGGACCCTCATGATAAAGCATTTCACCCGACATCAAAAGATTTACGACCTCATGCTTTAGGGGGCAACTCTTATAGACATATATGGGCACTGCAACCCCAATCACATATGTCAATAAACCAAGGGCTCTCAAACCCCTAAAAGTGTTGTTTCATACCCTAAAGGATCAAGGTCAACTGATTACATCATTTCCTAGAAGTTCTCCCTTAAAAATTGCTCAGAACTGGTCAAAACTGGACCATACAGACTGCTCCATGCTGAGGGTATGATGCATCTCACCTGAAGCACACAAAGGGTGTGATGCATATTGAAAATCCCTTCTGTAGGGTGTGACGAGCGAGAGTAGACAAATGGCAGAGGCAGTTTGCTAGGTGGAAAATCAAAGAATCTTCTAGAAACTACTGATATGACACTTGCCTCTTTGAATTCGCCCAGGGATGAGTAAGAGATCATGAAATCTCCAAGTGGAACCAAGAACTATCAATGAAATGACACTAACCAAAATCCCAAAAGCTGACTCACTCCCCTACAAACATCTATATATGGATCCCTCATCCTAGAGATCCAAAGGCTGGAATTTTGTAATTTGTAAGGAAGTGTTGTTGGTTTCTCTTTGAGACATGGTTTTTTGGGTGATCTAGCTTTTCATGAGGTGAAGAGGGCTTTCATGCTGGGAGGATGATGTTGGATCATACAGCTGGCTTGTAATCCTCTCTTCTACTACTTCTATCAATAAAGCTATTTGAGTTTTCCTCCATAGACTTGTATATTTCTGAATCTTGTATTTGTGTATGCATTTGTATGGTTAATGTACATCTAATTCTACATTGTTTATGGTTATAGATCTCTATGCTTTGATGGCATTTTTCTGCTTTGACTCTATAGGTGTTCTTTGAAGCAGGACAAGTGAGAAAGGAATGGCAAAGCTCTATCAAAGGAGAGAGGAACAAGCAAGGAGCCAAGCAAAAGACTGAGGTTGGTACTCTCTGCTTCTCTCTCATCTATCTCTCATAAAGGAAAACACAATTTACTTTGTATTGTTTTTTTCTAAGATAGCTACCCATCTTAGTGGGACTAGTGGCTCTGAATGGACACTAGTTTTCCTGGAAATAGCTTCCCTCAAATAAGAAAAACATGCAGATATAATGTTGTTCATGATCTTCCAGATATCAACATTCTTGAAAACACAATATGCAAATCATGTCAATTTTCTAAGCAAACCAGAGCACATTTCCTTGAGAAGGAAGGATTAGCTAGTAAGCCTCTTGAACTTGCTCACACTGATTTATGTGGTCCATCTAGGAAAAAGTCACCTCGTGGAGAAGAATACTTTATATTTTTCATTAACGACTTTTCCAGAATGTGTTGGATAGGACTTCTAAAGAATAAATATGAATCTTTCGAAAATTTCAAATCCTTCAAAGCCTTGGTTGAAAATGAATTAGATTGCAAACTCAAATGCCTCAAGTCTAATCGAGGAGGGGAATTTACCTCGGATGAATTCTTCGACTTTTTTGAAGAACATGGAATAAGAAGGGAATTATCTACAGAAAGAACTCCTCAACAAAATGGAGTGGTAGAAAGGATGAATAGAACTATTCAACAAATGGCTCGTGCTATGATAGATGAGTCTGGAACTCCTGCAACCTTCAGGGGAGAAGTTGCATTTGCTGCCATCACTATTCTCAGCAAAAAAAATGTCCAAGAAAACAACAGTCAAACTCCACATAAACTTTGGTATGGTAAGACTCCTACTGTGAAATACTTCAAAGTTTTTGGAAGAAAATGTTACATCAAAAGTACTGATGAAAAACTTGGCAAGTTTGAACCTAGAGCAGATGAAGGCACTCTCCTTGGTTACTCTTCCTGAAGTAAAGGATAAAGTGTTATAATAAAAGACTTGGGAAAATTATTGAAAGTATTGATGTTGTGGTTGATGAAGCGGGAAAAAATCCAAAGCAGGTAAAAACCAAAGATTTTGAAAAAGATGAGGACTATCCTTCCACATCAAATCAGACAAATTCTGAAGAAGAAACCAATGAGGCACCAGAAGAACAGATAAGGGTAGAAGAAAAGACTCCATCCAAGTATGTTCAGAAGAATCATCCAGAGACTCAAATTTTGGGGTAGAAAGAGGCAGGAGTGCAGAAAAGAAGAAATATTACAGAAGCTTCAAGCTATCTAGCATTGCTTTCCTTCGTTGAACCACAAAATGTAAATGAAGCATGAAAAGATGAATATTGGGTCAAGGCCATGAATGAAGAACTTGAGTAGATTGAAAAGAATAATACTTGGGAATTGGTTCCTAGACCTAATGATAAGAATGTCATAGGAACCAAATGGATATTCAAAAACAAGCTGAACGAAAATGGAGAAGTTATTAGAAACAAGGCCAGACTTGTTTGTAAAGGGTATGCTCACAAGAAGGTATAGACTTTGAAGAAACTTTTGCACCTGTTTCTAGACTTGAAGCCATAAGAATGTTCCTTGCACTTTCTAGTTTTCAGAAGTTCAAAGTATATCAAATGGATGTGAAATCTACTTTTCTTAATGGAGACCTAGAAGAAGTGTATATTGAGCAACCAGATGGATTCATCCTTGGAAATGATCCAAAACTTGTATGCAGACTTAGAAAGGCTCTCTACGGTCTAAAAAAAGCTCCAAGGGCCTGGTATTATCGTCTTGACAAATACCTTCATCAGCAAGGTTTTTCAAAAGGATCAGCTGATAGCAATCTACATATAAAAATTGACAATGATAAATTGCTAATACTTGTTGTGTATGTTGATGATATCATTTTTGGTAGCAATGAAGAAGCCATGAGTCAAAACTTTGCTTTGGTAATGTAGAAAGAATTTGAAATGTCCCTACTTGGTGAACTCACATATTTTCTTGGCTTACAAGTTCAACAAAATAAAGATGGTATTTTTTTTATCACAAACCAAGTACCTCAAGCAAATCTTGAAGAAATATGGCATGGAAGATTCTAAACTAGTATGTACCCCTATGGTAACAGGATGCAGCCTCAGCTCAAATGATGAATCAGTAGTAGTACATAAACCAACATACATATCCATGATTGGTAGTCTGCTCTATCTAATAGGTACCCAACCAGACATCATGCATGCAGTGGGAATAGTTAGAAGATTCCAAGCAAATCCAAAGGAATCACACCTGCAGGCAGTCAAAAGGATTTTCAAATATCTTCAAAGAACTCAAAACATTGGCTTATGGTATCCTAGGGACACTGATCTTACACTTCATGCATACACAGATGCAGATTGGGCAGGAAGCGTGGATGATAGAAAAAGCACTAGTGATGGTGCATTCTATATGGGTTCCAGATTAGTGTCTTGGTTCAGCAAGAAACAAAGTTCAATTGCATTATCTACAGCTGAAGCAAAATATGTGACTTCTGCATCTTGTTGCACACAACTCCTTTGGATGATGCAAACATTGCAAGACATTCAAATCACATGTACTCCACCCATCTCCATTCTATGTGATAATACAAGTGCAGTCAGTATTTTAAAGAATACAGTCATGCATTCCAAGACCAAGCACATACCTATCAAATATCATGTTCTCTGGGAACAAGTGCTTGAACAAAAGGTCAAATTGGAGTAGGTTCCCTCCAAGGAACAGGTTGTTGATATATTCACCAAACCACTGCCCAGAGAGACATTTGAATACCTCAGATAGAAGTTGGGAGTAGTTGATGCATAATCTTTCTATTGCCACTTATTTGTTTCAGAGAACAGTGGTTGTACGCGAGTTTCATGAAGCGTATCTGCATACATACACATGTTGCTGTAGATACAACCATGTATATGTTGGTTTGAAGAATATCAGTGGGACAGACATACGATGAAAAGAGTCTGATATGGGTCTGACAGTGATCATCTAGCACAGGTTTAGGGGGAGCATATACTTCTAATAATGCATTGTTGGCATTATCCTAGAAGATCTTGGTACAATTTCACAGTTGTTTTTTATTCAGGTGGAACAGGTGCAGAGGGAGATCATGGTTGCTGGTGTGGATGGTGATTGACAGACGCTGCTCATGATAGTTGCTAATAACTATCATAGTCTTGTTTTAGATATTTTGTCTCTATGTTATGTATATCTTTTATTATCCAGGTCATGTAACGACCTATTTTGTTTCCCCACTATGCCTGGGATGGATGATGTAATGTTCTTGCTTTATCATGTATAAAATTTTGGTGTATCCCCACTTGTTTGGGTAATGAGTTAATCTTGGTATATCCCCACTTGGTTGGTAGATGGATGTATGTATGAGTATTTGGTGCTAGGAAGGTCATTTATGATGTATAGAGTCATGTTTGTCTAGTAGAACATCTTTTTGCAGACCTTGCTTACATTCAGGGCAAGCATGAACAACACATTTCAGCATATCAGAGAATTCATCATGTATTTCGGGGGATCATAACCCTTTTCCCTTGATGACAAAGGGGGAGAGTGACTTGGGGTTGCCATCAAGTCCAAAGGGGGAGATTGTTGGCATTATGACACAAGTTTGGCAATATGACACAGGTGTTGTCCTTGATGGCAGCTCACTCAAATGACAGGTCACAGTTCAGGATCACAGAATGAAGGAAAAAGATGTATACACAGTTTCCACTTGAAAAAAC
Organism: Pinus tabuliformis; assembly: GCA_031772625.1. Classification (NCBI taxonomy): domain Eukaryota; kingdom Viridiplantae; phylum Streptophyta; class Pinopsida; order Pinales; family Pinaceae; genus Pinus; species Pinus tabuliformis. The sequence goes on along the minus strand of CM062817.1, from coordinate 839,898,234 downwards.
CACATATACACGTGAATTCGTAGACCAAAAGGCATGTATGCATATACACACACACTTTCACGCAAGAAAAAGCACGTACATGTTGAAAAACTTGGTTTTGGTCTGTGGTATTTGGTCCTTGGTATTTTGACCCATGGTATTGGTCCAAGGTATCTTGTCCAAAGTTTTAACCCCAAGTATTTTGTCCAAGGTATTGATTCTAAAGTGGCTTTGGATGATGGTATTGAGTAAGGCCTAAGACTATAAAAGGAGGAGGAGATCATTAGGCAAAGGTACTCAAGTATTGAATATCTAATGAAGAGCAAGATCTAGAATACTGGTGATTGGGTTATGGTGCATAGCTGGATCTGAATCAAGGAGGAACCTGAGCGCTTGAAGAAGGATAAGTTCTTTTGATGGGTCAAGATCTTTAGGCTTGAAGAGAAGTATCTTTGTGTGGTTTTGATCTTTTATAATTGGTGCATGTCGTAATCTGTAAATCTGGTGATCTAGGTATAACTCATGTGTGAATAGTTGTAAAGGTTAAATCATCTTTTACAAATCTGTACACTGTAGAAATTTTGAATAATTTAACACATATTCAATGGAGATTATCCTGATCATGTACTATTGCAGAAAACATACACAATACATAAGCTCCTCTACGTTGATCATCAATATAGCAGCATCAATAACAATAAAACATCAAGAGCATTCACACATTAACACAGTATGTATCCCGAGGAAAGCATCTCGCTAAAATCCCCAACTATCTGTATATTAATGATTGAGTCATGTAACATTACACAACATAATACTTCTCACAAGTATCTCCACCTCTGTTACACACAATACAGCTCAGATCTGATCTCCAAATCTCTTCCACTGCTTGCCTGCTTCCACTGCTCAATACCTGCTCAAGAACTGATGAGAATGGCTCACCAAACTCGTTTTTCACCTGCAAAATAGTCACGCACACTTTGTTGGACGTGAGCACAAGCTATAATGTGGGAAAATACGTGAGCAAACTCATTGGCATACTCAATCCCTTGATTGTGCAAGATCTGGTGCACAACTATAGTCACAACTGATAGTAATTTGATTCTCTACCACCTGTCCCTGTTGAACTGAACATGCACTGACATGCAACTAAGTTAACTGATGTATTCATTAGTTGTATTATGAGTTAATAACTTGTGAATTAATTAATAACTAATTCACCCAACTCATCTCTAGTCTATTTTCCAGTTAGACTAAATACAACCAGTTTAACAAAGCTAAACTGAACACAACTCCATCAACTCCACAATCAACTCCACCAAACTCAACTGATTGAGTTCTAACTGAAATCATGCATGCAACAACTCAAATGACTCATAAGAAAAGCGTATTTCCTTCTGACAGCTGCATGTGCCACCTCTGTAGCTCAAACTGAAGTGCTCCAAGAGAATAAGATTAAGTTTATAGTCCAAATATTATTGTGAGATAATAATATTTGACTTTTCTATTTTTGACAGCCAGTCTAAAAATAGACTTTGATCACTCACACTGTGATCACTCACACTTTCATCAAAAATAGAAGTCCATCTATTTTTCCCAACTTGACCAATCATCCATAAACATCAACCTGCAATCCATAGACATGATCCATATGTCTAAAAATAGACATAGTCTAAAAATAGACTTGCGCCAAAAATAGCCTGCAGGCCCACTTAGTGAAGGCGACTCTTTTCACTAAGCTCCATCATCTTGTTGCAATCTCAACACTCCCTCTCGACAAGATATGGAATATCAGCAACCCCTATCCTGCCTCGGTGGTACTCGAATTTTCTCCTGGTGAGAGCCTTCGTCAGAATATCAACATCTTGATCCTCCATTGGAATGTACGAAAGTAACATGATCCTCCGCTGCACACAATCTCTGATATGATGGTACCTGATGTCAATATGTTTAGATCTATCATGAAATACAAGATTAGCCGAGAGTTTAATGCAACTCTGGTTATCACAGTAAATCACAGTAGGATCCAAATGAGAACCGAACAAACCAACTAGGATCTTTCTCATCCATATAGCCTCGCATGCAGCCAAACTTGCTGCCATATACTCGGCCTCCGCTGAACTGAGTGCCACGGATCTATGTTTCCTGTTGTACCAAGAAACTGCTGTCGATCCAATACTGAAGACCCCTCCTAATGTGCTCTTTCTGTCCGTTGGGCTCCCTGCCCAATCTGCATCCGTGAAGCCACATAGCTTCACCTCATCCTCCTGTCTGTACCACAAACCATATCCCGATGTGCCTCTCAAGTAGCGCAATACATGCTTGCCTGCCTTCCAAAAGAGCTTGGTAGGCTTAACCATAGCTTGTGAAAGCTGGTTAACTGCATAGCATATATCAAGTCATGTATTGACCAAATACATCAGTGACCCCACCAACTGTCGATAAACAGTGGCATCCACTTCTTCTCCCGAAGTGGCATCCTCCTTCCTCCAACCTCCAGGAAGAGGAGTATCAACAGGCTTGCAGCCATGCATGTTGAACTTCTCCAGTATCTCCCGAGCATACTTGCCCTGAGAAACAAACAGTCCACCACTGTGCTGCCATATTTCCAATCCCAGGAAATAGTGAAGGAGGCCCAAATCCTTCATCTCAAACTCTGTAGCAAGATCCTTCTTGCATGACAGTATCAATAGCTCATCACCCGTTAGAATCAAATCATCAACATACAGTACAATGATAAGCAACTTACCCTCCACCACAATCTGGTATAGGTTCGGATCTGCCTCGCTCTTGGAGAATCCAAGTCCTGTGAAATAGCTGTCTATCCGTGTGTACCAAGCACGTGGTGCTTGCTTCAACCCATACAGTGCTCTCTTGAGCCTGCACACATGCGACTCGCTGCTGAAGACTTCAAAGCTTTTGGGTTGCTCAATGTACACCTCCTCCTCAATGACTCCGTTGAGGAACGCAGTCTTCACATCCATCTGATGAATGTGCCATCCCATCTGCGCTGAGAGAGCAAGAATCGTCCGTATGGAAGAATACCTTGCGACAGGTGCAAAGGTCTCCTCATAATCGATCCCCTCAATCTGTGAAAAGCCTCAGGCAACAAATCTTGCCTTATACTTCTCCACACTCCCGTCAGCTGCCTGCTTAACTTTGTAGATCCATCTCGAACCGACCACTGATTTCCCTTCCGGCCTAGGAACAATCTCCCATGCACTGTTTCTGACAATAGAATCATACTCTTCCACCATGGTGTCTACCCATGCGGGATCCTCCACATCTTCCTCGAAAGAGGATGGCTCAGTCACAACACACTTGCTCATAAGAGCCATGTATCCAGTGTACCGATCAGGTGACTGTCTCTGCCTGCGTTGGGCTGTAGGTGGTCCTACAACTTTCTCTGCATCTTGAGCCAGTCGCTCAGCTTCTGTCAAGCGCTTTCACCCTCTGATGGTTGGCGCTGCATGAGTGGTCTCTACCACTCCATGAACCTCGTCCTGTGGCTGATCCATGTCCTGAAGCTCATCCTTAGGAACTAATAGCTCCTCATCTGCATGCAAGTGTAGCTCCCTCTCAAGCGAACACTTCATGGCTTTCTCCTCTTGAAATTTTATATCCCGTCGCACAACAGTTTTACCACTGTCTGGAAAATACACACGATAGTTGTGGGGCGTATCAGTGTACCCCACAAATATCCCAACCTCTGTGGTCGGCTCCAACTTCTTCCTGGCATCCTTCGTCACATGCATGTAAACGTTAGCACCAAAAATCCTCAAATGAGAAAGATCAGGCTTCTTACCAGAATAAGTCTCCTCGGGTGTACTCATGCCAAGTATCCTATGAGGACAATGGTTCTGCACATAAACTGCTGTATTGCATGCTTCCGCCCACAAGTGAAGGGGTAGGCCCTGATCATGCAACATTGCCCGTGCAGCACCCACAATCGTTCTGTTCTTCTGCTCAGCTACCCTGTTCTGCTGTGGGTTATGGGGAGCTATGAGCTATCTACGAATCCCTTCTGTCTTGCAGAAATCCTTGAACTCGTCCGAGATGTATTCACCACCATTATCGCTCCTAAGAGCCTTCACCTTCTTCCCCGACTCCTTCTCGACCAGTGCTTTGAATTCACAGAACTTTGAATATGTCTCGCTCTTCTTCTGCATGAAGAAGATCCAGCACTTACGAGAGAAATCATCAACAAAAATCACATAATACCTGTGTTTTGCTGTCGAAGCAACTGAGAAAGGTCCACACACGTCTGTGTGAATTCTCTTAAGGATCTTCGTGGCGCGACTATCCTTCTCGTGAAAGGTGGCTTTCACAAACTTCCCCAAAGTACACCCCTTGCACTGATCTGACTGCGCAAGTGTGCCTTTAGGAAGCCTTGTAGTGATCTGCTGCAGTATCTTCAAGGCTCCATGGTGAAGGTGACCCAATCTCCTGTGCCACAACTCGCCATCATCCCGGCTCACCAATCCTTCTGCCTTGCCTGCCATTGCTGGGCATCCATCTACATGCAACTGATAAAGGTTCCTCACTCGAACCCCTATCTTCCGGGTCTCACCAGTTGTCTTGCTGCGCAGGAAGGCCTTTCCCTCACTGAAAACAACATCGTACCCCTTGTCTTCTAACATCGCCACTGAGATGAGATTCTTCTTCAATCCTGGAACATGCATGACTTCCTTCAATACAAAGGGTTTACCAGACTCCCTCTCAAAGGAAATGGTACCGATACCGGTCGCACTGTATCTACCATCATCGCCCATCTCGATGAGCACTCCAAGATCTTTGTCCTCCAGATCAGAGAACAAATCTCTATCTCCCGTCATGTGAAAAGACGCACCACTGTCCAAGAAACACACTGATCCCATCACACCTGAAACCAAGCATACGATCAATGAAAAATCAAGCTCAAACTGTGAGGCTAGAGCCTCTCCTGCTAAAGATCCAGCAGCCTGCTTGTTCTTCTTCTTCTGCGGACAATTAGTGGCATAGTGTCCGTGCTGGTGACAGTGAAAACACTTCACCTTGGACATGTCCTACTTCTTTCCTTTCGCACCGGAATGAGAAGCTTTCTTGTTCTTCCCCTTCTTTGCTTTGGCAGCTAAAGCACAATTCTCTTCATCAGATACCCTTGATGAAGATCCATTCTCACCTTTATTGTTACTGAGTTTATCCTTGAGCGCCAAGTCACTCTTGCTTTGGAATAACATTTGCAATCCGTTGAAAGACATTTCAACGACACTGCTGCAAATTTGATTTCCACCAGCTCCAAACTCAACTGCCTCCGATCTAGAATTCGTGAGAACACAATATTTCTCGTACAGAGATTGACTGTATGGGCATTCACCGGATATCTCACCTTCCAAAAGAAGGATGAATCCAGAGGCTACCTGACCCGATTACAGGCTCTGCCTAGAGAAATAGAATGTAAACACTTCCTGAATAGTAGATCTGATGATCAACAGCTCCGATACCATGTAGAAACTTTTTCTACAATTATCTAGCTCGCTCTATACCATGTAGAAATTTTGAATAATTTAACACATATTCAATGGAGATTATCTTGATCATGTACTATTGCGGAAAACATACACAATACATAAGATCCTCTACGTTGATCATCAATATAGCAGCATCAATAACAATAAAACATCAAGAGCATTCACACATTAACACAGTATGTATCCCGGGGAAAGCATCTCGCTAAAAACCCCAACTATCTGTATATTAATGATTGAGTCATGTAACATTACACAACATAATACTTCTCACAAGTATCTCCACCTCTGTTACACACAATACAGCTCAGATATGATCTCCAAATCTCTTCCACTGCTTGCCTGCCTCCACTGCTCAATACCTGCTCAAGAACTGATGAGAATGGCTCACCAAACTCGTTTTTCACCTGCAAAATAGTCACTCACACTTTTTTGGACGTGAGCACAAGCTATAATGTGGGAAAATATGTGAGCAAACTCATTGGCATACTCAATCCCTTGATTGTGCAAGATCTGGTGCACAACTATAGTCACAACTGATAGCAATCTGATTCTCTACCACCTGTCCCTGTTGTACTGAACATGCACTGACATGCAACTAAGTTAACTGATGTATTCATTAGTTGTATTATGAGTTAATAACTTGTGAATTAATTAATAACTAATTCACCCAACTCATCTCTAGTCTATTTGCCAGTTAGACTAAATACAACCAGTTTAACAAAGCTAAACTGAACACAACTCCATCAACTCCACAATCAACTCCACCAAACTCAACTGATTGAGTTCTAACTGAATTCATGCATGCAACAACTCAACTGACTCATAAGAAAAGCGTATTTCCTTCTGACAGCTGCATGTGCCACCTCTGTAGCTCAAACTGAAGTGCTCCAAGAGAATAAGATTAAGTTTATAGTCCAAATATTATTGTGAGATAATAATATTTGACTTTTCTATTTTTGACAGCCAGTCTAAAAATAGACTTTGATCACTCACACTGTGATCACTCACACTTTCATCAAAAATAGAAGTCCATCTATTTTTCCCAACTTGACCAATCATCCATAAACGGTAACCTGCAATCCATAGACATGATCCATATGTCTAAAAATAGACATAGTCTAAAAATAGACTTGCGCCAAAAATAGCCTGCGGGCCCACTTAGTGAAGGCGACTCTTTTCACTAAGCTCCATCATCTTGTTGCAATCTCAACATACACAGGTTCATTATAGCAAAGGTGCATATACACGCTGGTTCGACATTTAAAAACAGCATATACGCAAGTCTGCCTTCAGATAACAGTGTATGAATGTAGGTTCAACACATTGAAGTAGTGTACGTCTCATAAAATTTGTTTTAGCTACTTCTGTTTACTATTGCAGTGTTCTAGGTTCTGGTTATTGTTACTATGTTCTGGTTACAACATTCAGAAAAGTAATTGTTTGATTCAGTTTTGGTTGGTGCAAAGGAGATTAGTTGATGCAGATATATTTGATGTTTGATTCATGTTTTTGATGGATCCGGTCTGAAAATTTATGAAATGTGGTCCCTGGAAGAAAAGAGAAGGTTGTAGCCTTCTCTAGGTCAGCACCTATGTACTATTAAAACACATAAGCTAGTACAAGAGCTAAGGGGGTTGTAGCTCCCTTCTAGGAAAAGCTAGAGAACGAGATAAGGTTGTAGCCTTCTGCAGCTAGAAGCTTGTGTACTAGTATAATGCTGCACCAGTACAAAATTTGTAAATGAAGTTTCTTATTAAAGAAAGATAGAGACGATTGCAGCAGGAGGTTTTCACCCACATTGGGTTTCCACCTTATATCTTGTGTTCACGTGTGTGATTTTCTGTTCTGTTTACTGCATCTGATTACTGGTTTTATGTTTCTAAAGGTCAACTAACTAAATTATAAGTTTTCAAGGTATACGCTAGTTGCTCTAAACACAGTTGCGTATACACGTAGGTTTCATTAACAGAAGTAGCATATATAAATCTATTTATGGAAATGAAATATTGTTAAATTTCTAATATTGATTCACCACCCCCCCCTAGTGTTATTTCCAACATTCTCTAGGTGCAAATTGACTCTCTCAAGCCAGGTCTCTCTATCATCCTCAATTTCCTTCTTAATAGCAGACAAAGTGACCAGTGCCTTCTTGTCCTCTTATTGTTTTACCTTGAGAAGTTCTAGCTCCATGAGGACCTGCTTGTCACTCAACTACTTGTTCTCTTGTTCCAAATATGTAATGACATACTTGGCTCTCTCTGAATTGTCCATCAATGCTTGGACTTGAGCCTTCTTTTCCTGTATGATGATGTCCTTTATTGTTTCTTCATCATGAGCCTCTAAGTCAATTGTTTCCATGCCATGATGAGTATAATGTTGCTCCACATCATCATGCTCTGTCAAATCAAAGTCTCTTTCCTCCTCATCATCAAGATATTCCACCTGCATCTTTTCCTTCCCTTTGTGCAGCTATTGCACCCATACCTGTTGTGTTGATGAAGAAGGAAAAGCCCCTTCAACATCCTATGGAGCTAGCATTTGCCTATGAGTTCATGAAGAAGGCAAGGTCCCTTCCACATCCTGTGGAGCAAACACTTGCCTATCAGCTGCAAATAATCTCCTTGTGCCCCTCTGATATGTCATGTAGGTCCCAAGCACCTCAATGGCTTTAGTCTCTTTGTACTTCTCATCTTTATTTACTTGAACACTGGTATAAGGTCCTCCTAATTCTTGAGATGTTGTTGGAGGAATTTGGGGACCCCTGAAGATGTCATGAGCAATAAATGTCTCCCTTGTCCATGTTTGCAAGTTTTGAGGTTGTGCACTCTTGTTTGAGAGATGAGAGGGTTCTTTGGAAGTTTTTATGAAGTTTGGAGACTTCTTGATCTTTGCTACTCAACACACACTGCCAACTACAGACGTACAGTGCCACTTCTCAACGCACAACACAGTGTAATTTTGCATTGCTGAAACCTCCCTATGTGTAGCGCCTAGCTCAGACGCACAGTGCCACCTCCTAAACGTGGAGCACCACTTCAATACAACTTTTGACTACCTTCCTGATGTCCAAATTGAGCGTGGGATAGCTCATTGGCAATCTTGTTGAGTTTACTTTCCAGAACATCTTGAAGTTTTCAATTTGGAGCTCAATTTCCTTGTCAAAAGCTCAATCTCCCAAGACTGGTCAAAAAGTGCATAATGAGGCTGCCAAAATGTAGAGTTTTGTTTCAGTCAACTTTTGAATGTCTTCCTAAACTCCAAATTGATCTCATGATAGCTGATTGGAAAGATTGTTGTGTCTAGTTATCCTTTGACTCATCAAGAAAGTCATTTGGTCACTCCAGCTAGGAGAAAGATTGATTTTCCCAAGGTCACTCCAAAATTTCATCAACTCTCCTGAGGCAAATGATGTTTTGGACATTTCACCCAAAAAATGAGACCCGTGTATAACCTAAAGGAGGTTTTTATTCTTGGGTCTATGGTGGACAAAAACCTCTCTCAATTTTTTCAAATTCATCTTTTCTTGCATAGAAATATCATTTGAATAAACCTATCTCGATGTGTGGAATGGAGAATTTTTAGAAATGAAGGGAAATGAAGGGGATGAGGGGCTTCTAATTTCTTGAGAAAATTTTATGAAGTCGGGAGGGATGTTAGGAAGCAGGGGAAAGTGGAATTTCAAGGATTGAGTGAGGGGAAGGGGTCCAAAACACAGGCCTAACCTAGAAAAGTGTCAAATTGTAGCAATAGGCTAGGGTTTGCCGGGAAAATGATGAATTTGAGGGATATCAGTGATGGGAAGTGTTTAAGGTATATTAAGGATAGGGGAAGGTGTATGAGCATCAGCATACAAGTTTTGTTGATGATTTGACCATCCAAGAAAAATTACCTTCAAAACCCTAGGAGAGGGAAATAAGCCTTGCCTAAGCACAACTGAAGCACAAACAGGGTGTAAAATGATCCATTGGAACTTGAAATAATGATGAAAACTCTTTGAATGATGGTACACTCTACTAAATGGTGACATGGACTAATACTTGGACAACTTAGGAAGGAGTGAAAACAATCCTAAACCTAATACCTAGTGACCAAATTTTACTTGAAGACTCACTGAAATGATAAAATTTGACTTTGACACCCTAAGACCACTTTGTAAGAGCATGTTTGATAGATGGTGGAAGGCTGCAAAGACTGACACTAATAGGCTGAGAAGCCATTGACATGGCGATTCACAAATTTTGTGTGCAAGCAGCAAGTTTCCCTGTTCATCAGAATACCCATCTTCCTCATGAAGCATGGAAAGAAAGTCATGTAAGTACTCAATCCAGGCCACTTCGCTTCCACCATCATATGTGAAAGTGGAAAAGAGATCAAAAAACTCCATCATGATGGAGACATCCTCAAGATTCGAAAAACAACGCGGAGGGAGAAGAGTTAAAGAATCCATGAAAGGTATGCAAAGGTTCAAAACTGGATGAGAGGACACATCTTTTCATCTAGCCCTGCTTCTAGTGCCAAAAATGTTGACAGTGCTGGACCTGCTAAGATGTCAAGGGGATCTCCCCGCTAAGAAATCTCAGTTAGACCTTAGACCATTTAGTGTAAGAGTCCTTGTAGTGGGTCATAAACAATGCCTTGACCGCAATATCACACAAAGGCAAGTCGGATAAATTTGTTGGTAACAAGGGTGTGACTATTGTAGGGATTCAAGGAAGGTGTATGGGAGGTTCTAACACATGGGGGTTGAGATGAGTGCGCCCCTTGGCAGCTTGTAACAGTACTCATATGGGAAGGGAACACATGAGTGAAGATGCATCACAAGCAAGAAAGCAGGTTAGTTGACCATCCAAAGTGATCGTTAAACCAACAACACATCTGCAACAAGATTTATATAATTGCATACAAAGTAGTTCATACACAACTACGTAAGTTAAACAACATACATTGCTAAGAAACCAGAATAGTCTAACTACAATAACAACATATGCATGAAAATGTGTTGGCTCTTATTATATAAAGAAGTGTAAGTCCCAATCATACAATACATCCATGTAAATCTACTAGCCCCAACAATGGAACATTACAACCACATTCACTTGCTCCTCTAAAGAGATGAACTAGCTTCGTGCGATGAAGAAGCCAAGGCGCGTTACAATATTATCCAAGCTCTCTCTAAGATAGTCTTAGTGGAAGCTTGGCTGACCAAAAGCTTATACAATGAGTTATAAGGGACTATTTACAGCAAATAATGGGGTGACCCTTGACATTCCCCTTTATGACAGTTCATCTACCCTCCATGGAAAATTTTAGGGGCTAATATTTGCCCAACTGGTTAATTTTCCATGATTTTCCACAAAAAAGACTCGCCAATTTCCAATTTTTATAAAAGATGATTCGCCCAAATTTTAGAATATAAAATTATTTTACCTTAAAAATCACCAACATTATGTAGAGACTATATATAAAATCATTATAAATTTGAATAATTTCACGAATATATCAATAAACATTTTATAGTTTGCATATTAGGGATTAGTGAGATTCGCCAATGCTTTCAAACTTCAAGAAAATTTTCCATCCTTCAAATTTTCCTTGCTACCCTCATGAATCTTCATCTACTATTGGGCGTGGTATCTCCCAAGGGAATTTTTGGGGCTAAAAGCCCATATTTTGGTCAAATTTTGTAATCCAAGGGTAAAGACTCCACATTTTGTGGTCGTGGAGCGCGTAGGTGTTAAAGAGCCATAGGTTTGTCCACCCTTATTTTGGAAATGTAATGTCAGTTGTAAGAGATATACCCATGGTCCGCAAACCATGGGATTATATAAAAAGAGTTAAACTCTAAGTAGTTAGGAGAAGATCGACATGAGATATGATGTATGAGAGATAGCTCTGTAGTAGAAGTCTAAGTTTGGGTTGTAGTGTAGGTAGAGGCTCTGCAGCTGAGTGTGCAGAGACCTAGAAGTAAGAAGCTGAGTGCACGGACCCCTGAAGCTATGTGCGTAGGGCAGGTCAAGTCTATAATCTTTCGGAATTATCAACAAAGAGAAGTATTCTACAATTTCAGCGTCTTTATTTCCTGTTTATGCATCTTGTTATGTCGGGTATGAATTTCACTTATAATGCTTATATGATGCACGAATGTATGTAAATGTGTTGATTAAGTAAACGGAAGTAAGAACATCTATTTACATGAAGCTAACTAAGATCGGCTAATACAATAATTAAAACACTTAGCCTAGTTTGGGAGACATCGCAGTTTGCTGCCCTAGCAGTGCAAAAATCTCTAAGCCACAAGTTAGGGGTACACGAAAACCAATTGTACCCTTTTGTGAATATACTGAAGGGTGGAACAGTGGGCTAAGAAACATGCATGAAGGCATGTATAGCCGAAATAAATTGACATCATATCCATCTCAAGGGTGCGGAAACTTAGTTCGAGCATCCCCCCATACTGCTTCAGGTGAGACTTCAGTTTGTGCTCTACAGGCCGATGCCGAAAGGGCCAGTAGTGTAGGGATTTGTTTTGCTAACTAACACTGAACCTAGGTCAAGCCCCCTCAAGCCAACAAATGGTTCCATTGCCGGGATCAGAATCTACATAAAAAATGTGTGATGTTGTATCACTGGAATCCAACTAAGAACGGGATTAGAGACTGGTTGGATAGAAAGATCCACGAATTCATGGCACAGGAGAACAAAAACATGAAATTGTCAAAAGAACAGTGGTTGTATTGATACCTGTATATGGAGATCCATGAAATCCTTTTCGCCTCCTTTCCTACTGAGCTATACGAGTGGATCGCGAAGCTAGAAGATAGCGAAGGAAGGTGGAAACTTGATGGTCCTATTGTGTGGACCCAAGAGCTAGTGAGATGGTTAGAAGCATTGGAGGATAATCTGTGCCATCGAGCATTGGCTCGATCATGTCATAGGAAAATTTGTTACTAAGTTCGCAATCGACACCTCAGTTAGCTATAGCAAGGTGGAGCGACGCTTTTTCGAAGGACCACGAGGTAAGTACGTAAAATCTTGGAATACTTGGATTAAAATGTTGCTGCGTAAAAAATGGGTTATGCAACTACCTTGATGTTTGGGACTATGCGAAGCGGAAAACTTTATAGGAATGAAGGAAATAAGGGTCCAAAGTATAGCCCCTTGATTTCACCTTTGCAAAGGGACGAAGAAGGAATAGCAAAGGTTTCTCATCAAAGCGCTATTCAGTTGATAAGACAAGGATTCTCGCGAATACCACCTCTGCCCACACCAACTCCGACTTCACCACCATCGCCTCCAACTTCACTCATACCACCTCCACCCCCACCGCGATTCAGTATGGAAAACAGATTGAAGTTGCCTTTGTTCAAAGGCTTGGGAAATGAGGACCTGGACCAATTTTGGTTCGTTGTAAGGGCTATATGGGAAGCTCAAGGTGTTATAGATGATCATACAAAGAAAGTGACGCTAGTTAGTGCTCTGCAAGATCATGCACTAACCTGGTATATTAAGTACTATAATGATAACCCAAATGCTGGAAAAGAAAACATCCAAGTAGCACTAAATAGGGAATTTAGAAGGCCTAAATCTAAGGCGCAATTGATTGTGGGATTCAAAGAGATCCTGATGCAACTAGGAGAGACACCTTAGGAACTAGATCAGAGGCTGAAATGTAGAATCCGTGAAGCCAACATGAATTTGACATATGGACAGCATCATGAGTGGTTTGTGGCTTCGTTATTACCACACTTAAGGAGTGCGATGTCGCAGCAGAAGATAACAACTCAGGCAGAGGCCTTGGATATTTCCATGAGATTACATAAGACTCTGATGCAAGATCCTAATCTAAGAGTTTAGCATATTTATGCACAACTAAAGAATTTGTGCCTTCAGATGAAAAATTCTAAAGCAGGATAGGACAGTTCAGCTAGAGATACGTGAGGATGTATGGTGCTTGAAATGTAAGAGTCAGGGTCATGACAAAGACCATTTCCTAGTCTTTGAAAAATAACTTATAGGAGGAGTGATGCCTTTAATGCCGGAAGCTCAAACAGGACTTAGCGTGGCACCTACTTTATGGTGCGCTATCTGTTAGGTAGCCAGGAAACATGCTACGGATAACTGTCACTTGCTACAGAAGTATGTACAAGCACCTTAACAGATGTTCTAAAACTTTTGTAGGTCAGTAGGACATGATGAGCGTACTTGCAGGAGCTATGAATTGATGATAGACAGAAATCCTGCCTACAGGGTTCAGGCTTAAACATGGCCCCTTGATCAGAATGCAGGGATGGCACGGACAGGATTTTAGGGGCACGGACGAGGCCGAGGTGGAGGAGGGCCTGGTAGAGGTTGAGGATAGTTGATTTTCTACATTTTTGGAGGACCAGGACACTATGCCTACGATTGCACTAATCCAACACATCCGACGTGCAAGTATTGCACGTTGTTTGATCATGAAACAGAATATTAACCTATGCTGATAGCTAGGATACGTGACAAACGGGCGCTACTACCTCCCTCAACTCAGAGCCTGAAGATGATGAGGTTTGAGTAGCGTGACTAAGATCCAAATGTAAATATAGTGCTCTAGAGTGGAATCGCTATAGGAGATGACAAGGGGAAACAACTGGAAGACAGTACATGGATTCGCAAGGCCCCGACGAAGGAGGCTGAGTTTGATTTGGAGCATGCTCGGGAAGCCTTCATGGAAGCTAAGAAGAGGTTCGTTGAGGCCTTTACTTCAGGAAGAAAGGATAAGCTTGAGCCGGAGATGGACCCCTCTATGCTCACAACATTCCTAGAAACCTGTATGAAGTTACTACGCGACACTAAGGTTGTAGAAGGGCTACAAGGACTCATCAATAGATGCGCTGGAACTGTGCCAGGTGAGCTGCGCGTAGTATGAAATATTGGTAAGCATAAGATAAGGATGGGGCATGAAATGAGTTTCACCACGCAAATTAGAGAATACACAATGGATCAGGTCATTTTGGACCTAGGGACAGATGTGAATGTCATGCCAAAGCAGATGTTGGCTTGAGGGGGCTTGACCCAAGTTTGGATTTATTTAGCCAAACAAATCCCTATACTGCAAGCCCTTTTGGCAACAACACGCAAAACGCGGACTGAGGTCTCACCCAAAGCAGTGTGGAGGGATGTTGGAACCAAGTTTCCGCACCCTTGAGATGTCTGAGGGGTCGATTTAGTCCAACTATGAATACCTTCATGGAGGTTACTTCGCGCACTTTCTTGACCTATGAGGCCTTCCTGATCTGTTATAATTTCCTTCACGTAGCCCTAACCAAGGGTTGAGGTGCTTTCGTGCTGCTAAAGCAACGATCTGCGCTATTTCCCTAAGTTACACCACGGATCTTACTTATCTTCTTATAACAGTTAGTTATCTTTGCATAAACAAATACTTTATCTTATATTCCCTTTATTAACACATTCATATAAGTTCACACATCATATAGACAATATAAATTCAATTTGTATCTAACACATTCAATGTACAAAATAGGAAAAGATACACAGAAATGATGTAAAACTTCTCTTTATAAATGCTTCAATCAGTTACAGACTCAACCTGCCCTATGCACTCAACTGCAGGGGTCCACACATTTAGCTGCAGACTACTAGGCCTCTGCACACTCAGCTGCTGAGCCTTCTCCTACTCTACGACCCAAAGACACCACTCGATGCTTCAACAAAGTCTCAATTCTTCACTACATCTTACTTCAGTTGTTCGATTAAATTCTTTACAACTTAGAGCCTCACTCTATTTATATAATCCCATGGTCCGCAGACCATGGGTAGATTTCTAAAGCCGAAATTACATTACAAAAATGAGGGCGGACAACCCTATGACTCATTTATAATCATCACACTTTGCGCCCATAAAATGCGGAGTCTTTACATCGGATATGGTCAAAATCTTAGCTTTAAGCCCTAAAACTTGCCTTGGGGGATCCTATGTCCAACAAGCCCCCAACACAAACATCATGACTCGCCCTTGAGTCACTCTATCGGTGTGGAGATCTTTGTGCAGAGACCTACCAACTCTATTCAAATTGCTACAAGATCGGCAGCACATTGAGCAGCTACCTGTTGTACCTCTTGCATGCATTGTTCAGAGACCGATGTATCTAAACTGCTTCCTTGTATCTGCTCCTGCGTTCCCTGCATCTGCACAAGCTTGGCTTTGATCGAGGCTGTAATGACAAATGCCTCATCGATCCAAGGCTAGACATGTGCCTTCAAAACCGCTTCTCTTTGTCATGTTGCATCTACCTGCTCCTTAAGTGCTTTTTCCTGTTGCATCCACGCGAGCCTTTGTGTAAGGGCCACCAGTTGTGCAGTCCCTTTTATGTCATCATATCTTTGCTATAGCTCACATGCCTCTATTTCTAAGAGCTGTATGTTCGGGTCCTCCTATAGATTGGTGAGGATCTCGAATGACTCTTCCAACATTTTGGTGTAGTCCTTCACTGCATTGTTGATCTCCTCCATCCCTGATGTAATGGTGCTGGTGCATTGTTCCCTTACCTCTGGAGGAGTTGAAGGTTGCACCTTCAATCGTAGCTCTACTATCTGAAGGTTCAGCTCCAGTTGAACCTTAGCCATCTCTTCTTGCGCCTCATGCACCCCCGCTGCTAACCTCTGGATGCATGCCTCTACTAGTGTCTCAGCTAGGATGGCCAACTTAGGGACCATCCAGTAGGCGTCCTTAACCACCTACACTATCTGCTAGTTCTGCACCACCACCTCATCATGCTTCAGGCTCAATTGTTCCATATTAATTTTATACTCACTCAACACCTATAGTGTGTGGCCCTACCTAGCCCGTAGTTCTACCGTCACTCTGTCCTGCAGGACATAGAGCGTCTTCTGAGGGAGCACAACCATGTTGATCCCTACTCCCTTCAATGCACTGATCGTACACTTTTCAGCCTCATTCTCTGTAACCAGTGCCCCCTCTGGCAACACTATGGTTTTGGTCATGCAGGCACGCAACATTTCCTCAATCACGACCATTCCTATTGCAAGGCTAGTCGAGAGAGTATCAGCCTGAGGAGTGTGCACTTGCAACTCCTGTATTTATGCCCGGAGGGCCCCCAACACAATCTAATTCTCCTCTGAAAGCTACTGGAGGGCCTCTACGATGATGTCGCACACCGTCTCCCCTATATCATGGATATATCCTTTGGTGAGGGTGATCGAGTCGAAAGAAGTTTTAGAAGCTTTCAACTTCTTTCACGGCCCCACCTGCTCTCTTGAGCATTGGCACTTCAACTATGTAGATGTTGTTTTTGGGTCCGCGCCACCTTCCTCTGTCTTGAGCTCCTCCTTAGGTTAGGGTGACTTATGGCCCTTGCACTCCTTCTGTTTTGCCTATTGCTGCTCAACTGTTGCTACCTCTTTTCTTCTCTTCACTGCCAACTATGCCATCCACAGTTTTGCCTCCTCCTTCTTTCGCTATGCAGCAAACTTTTCCATTTCCATCGCAGAGATGGCTGGAGCGCGCCACCCCAGCAGCCATGAATCTAGCATGGAAAATATGACATCATCTCTGGCTAGGTATGGGAGCTAATTCCACTTCTTTGCAGGGTCCTTGTGTGCCCTAACATACACATGGTGGAAGTCTGCCTTGAACTCTACGAAGATTTGTAGGCTATTGTAGATAGTGGGCGATAACTGCGGCTTGCGGTTAATCCCCATTCTGATGTTCATCTCCATGAACAACAAAAATATCTTACTATCTCGGATCCTTCATGCGTCTTTAGCGGCCCACAACAAAGCATACTTCGTTGTCTCCGAAAGGTCTCGTGCAATTGTGGGGAACAAGCTATCCTCAGGCAACTCCCAAGCAACCAGCACTATGGACAGCAAAAGCCATGCATAGTGGAAGGTCTTCCCCTAGTGCTGTGCCTCACGACAATTATCTAGTAACTCCTTGCACAAGTATTCTGACCAGTTAAACTGGCCCTCGGCACACTACACGGCAAGTGCTATCACCAGCGTAGGCACCTCTTCCGCGCGGCACTTCTACATAATATTGCCAACCAATATCTGGGTCACAACTTTGACTGCCTTGTTTTTTATACTGGAGATCACATACCCTCTCTTCTTTCTTTTCATCTTGAATTTTTCGTTCATGGCCTCTGTGATGGCCAAGTCAGTGCTCTTACCCTCTGAAATATCTGCTAGGTCCTCCCCCTTGCAAGGGAGTCAGGGAATTCTATGAATCAGGTGGTCCATGATGGGGATGGGCTCCTCCAGCCACAAACACCCATCATGCACCAGGAAGAGTAGCTGCTTAATGACAAATATAGTTACTGGGGCACGATGGTAATGCGGCACCCAGAGCAGATTCAACAACCCTACTTTCTCTACCCTATGTAACCACTTGTGCAGCTCCAACTCTACAACTCCACATTAACCACTTTCCCCTTTTCTTCCATGGTTAGTTTAGTTCTCAGCGGATTTCGAGGGGACATGCACACTAAAATCATAGGCTACTTATTCTTCTTAGGCCATGACGTGCATAGTGATTTAGGGATTTCCACGACTATCCCGACGCTTTTAGGGGAATCTCCTACTGTTATGGCTTGCGCATCCTCTTCAATGGTCATTTGGTCGATATCCATGGCTTCCTCTGGTGTGGTCATACTGCTACTCCACAAATCTCTCAACGGCTCAGGTAAGTGCTCAAAAAATGCCTTCGACTTCAACAAATCAAATAGATCTCGGTTCATAAATCTCTGGGTGCGCAATAACTCAATTCTCAAATGGCCAAGTGTTGTTTGTTAGGCATCCCTTTGCAGTTTATAGCACCTTTTGAATTTGAATTCGACTGTCCCCCCCAAATCCCATTCATTAATGCTCCCTTGGCAGTAGATTTTCCCGAATCTAGCCCATAAATCCTACCTTAAATGCTTGCCGCCTACTCCATTTGATATCAAACCAAGCATCACATCATGAATAGTGACTATAATGGTCACTTTCTAGCCAATCTGCATGGTAGCGTAGCCACCCTTGTGTTGTCGCGGACCTTGTGACACTTCACTCCTACGTGCATTCCTATCATCGCGCAGCTCTTAGGTAGTGTAGTTTATAGTTCCGCACCTCCTTTCAACTACCTGGAGTGCTAAGACTATGCTTCTATCAGTTAGTCAAGCAGTTGGGCCACCCGTGTATGGCTTCAACTGACTGTCATTCACTTTTCCTGGGAAAGGTTCTCCATTTAGCTTTACCAAATGCACCGCGCCTCTATTTGTGACCTCCTTAATAACATATAGTCCCAGCCAATGCATTCTAAATTTTCTCAGGAATTTATCAAACTTACTATCATACAGTAACACCAAATCGTTCACCTTGAAGGTGCACAACTTAATATGTTGATCGTGCTAGGCCTTTTCGTGCTGCTTTTGTACCTGGTGATGGAATCCAGCCAAAAATCATTCTTCTCCAAGTTCCTCCAACTGCATGAGCCTCTCCTCTGGGGCTCCGCTGTCCATTATACCTGTGAGTGATGTTATGCATAGACTGGGCACGATATACTCCATTGGAATTACGACTTCCACTCCATAGACCAGCCAAAAAGGTGTCTGTCCCGTTAGTTTCTTGCATGTCGTCCTATAAGCCCATAATATTGCAGGTACTCATAAGTCCCAATCACTTCGTTGCACATTGCATACTTTGGTAAGTGCACTCTCAAGTATTTTGTTAAATGCTTCTACTGTCCCATTAGATTGTGGGTGATATGGTGTACTTTTCTGATCATACACGTGAAACTCTTCTGTCAGTGCGTTGATTGTTTCGTTCAGGAATTGTGTACCACGATCGCTCGTCAAGATCTTCAGACATCCAAATCATGTCAATATATCTTCAAACAGAAACTTCACGGCCGTGGCGGCCATGCAATCTTTTACCGGCTGTGCTTCTGCCCAACGAGTCAAGTACTCTATCGCAGTGATAATATATCTCGTGCCCATTTTTCCTTGAGGTTTGATAGGTCCTACGAAGTCGATCACCCACTTTTCAAAGGGTTGTAGTGTTAGTTGTGGATTCAAAGGAATCTCGTCCCTCTAAGATGGTTTACCTGTTCTTTGACATACATCACAGGCCTTGCAATGTGCTTTTGAATCTTGATGAAGGGTCGGCCACCACAACCCTACATAGAGAATCTTCTGTGCAGTCGCTCTCCCTGCATAGTGTACTCCCGTAGTGCCCCCTTGTGTGTCTGCGAGGATATGACTTCGTTCAAATTTAGGTACATACCTTCACATATCTCATCATTGCCCAACTTATATAGGTGCCCTGTAATGATAGAAAAATCTACTGTGTGCACCACTACTTCCTTCTTTTGCTTGACGAAGTACTCTTTCGGCGTAGTTCCAGTCATGAGAAAGTGGATTATATCTTCAAATTGTCCATCCACTATGCGCATAGCAAAGAGTTGTGTGTTAGGTAATCCTTCCTCCAGACTAGTAGGTTTCTCTCCTGTCTTAATGCGTGACAGGTGATCCGGTCCCGCATTCAATCATCCAGGTTTCACAACAACTTCAAAATCATATTCTTGGAACAATAAAAGCCACATGCATATGCGCCCCCCCAACACAGGCTTATTGACCAAGTATTTCAGCACAGAATGATTTGTATACATCTTGAAGTGTCCCCCTAGCAAATAATGTCAATATTTCTGGAGTGCGTACAACATAGGCATTCCCTCACGATCAATGGTGGAATAGTTGTTTTTTTCTTTCGACAATATATGACTCGCGAACATGATACGGTGATTCAAGCCCTCTCCACCATCCCGTGTTATTACTACTCCCAGTGCTACACACAATGCATCAACATGGACATGAAACTCCTCGTCCCATTTCAGGAAGACCAGGATCGGCGCAGTGGCCATATTTTCTTTTAGTACATCCAGGCTTTTCCTATAGTCATCATTCCAACAAAATGTGACAATTTTTTTTAATAGCTTCTCCATTGGCGCGGTGATCTAGGCATAGATTTTGATGAACTCCCTGTAGTACTTTGTATGTCCCAGGGTAGCACACTTTGCAACACTTCCAAATTCAAAATCACCACAATCTTCACGGGATCTACCATCAGTCCTTGTCTGAAAACCACATGTCCCAATAGGTTCCCAAAAGGAACGAGGAATGTACACTTCTTGAGGTTAAGCGCGATTCGGTATCTTCGATAGGTATTCAACATCAAGCATAAGATTGCTACATGGTGCTTAACCAGCCCAAATACAGTCCAATCATCAAAATAAACCTCCAGGAACTTGTGCATATATTCCTTGAATGCTGCAATAACCACGCGTGAAAATATGGTCGACGCGTTCTTCAACCCAAATGGAATAACAGTGTATTCAAAACAACCCCAGTCAGTCGCGAAGGTTGTATTGCTCCTATCTTCCAGCATGATTTTGATCTGGTGGTACCCTGAGAACCCATCAGTGAAAAAATATGCTTCCTGCCCACCAACATTTTGCAATACTTCATCTGTCAATGGAGTTTGGAATGGATCATGCACACATGCATCATTCAATTTCCTGAGATCCATGCATATGCTTATCTCACCCTTATTCTTCTTTTCCTACACCGCCATAGGGCTTACCTAATCGGATTCTTCCATTGGCTCAATGATTCCTACTGCAAGCATTTTGTTTAGTTGTCTGTGGACCTTCTCCTTGTATTTCGGATTTAAGTGGTAAGGCCTCTACTTAACTGGATTCGTGTCAAGCTTTAATGTGATCCTCATCATTCCTAAATCTCTGATGATTCATTTTAAATCCATGAACTTGGTCGGGAATAAGTCCTAGTACTCGCGAAGTAACTCAACAACCTTACCCACTGTCACATCATCCTAGTAGTCGTCGAGTGTTGCATACCTAGATTCAGCCTTCGTACCAATGTTCACTTGCTGTTTACTGGCACGGTTATGTCATTGTTCTCAATATATGGTCCTTGAACCTCACAATGGCCTTCTATTTCTAGAATTTTAATTTTCCACGGATCCTCGTCGCCTTCTTTAGCACTTACATTATAACATTCTTGCACACAACTCAACTGAGTAGCTCATTCAGGGTAAATTGATTCTATCGGCTCTTATGGCATCCTAAAGATAGCTTCTTTTACCTCTTGTAGTGCGTCATCAATGGTGTCCCACCAACGATCCTAAAAATTGAAGGTTAATAGGAACCCTGCAAGATATCCCATTCACCCGTCCCATGGTGGAGCTCCATCTATATATACCAGTTCATGGGTATAACATCTATGGTATGATAGAATAGGTGCACCCACTCAGAATGTGGCTCTTCTCCATAGACCTTTTTCAACTTGGCCAGGTGTGTGTGTGGATCATCCCGTCCGTCATACTTGTCTGTTAGTCACATCTTAGTCTTCCCAAAACACATGTGCATCATTCTCCTGTACTCGCGCTAGTCCTCAAAGCTTCCTTGGTGCATACCCCACCACCTCTGGAGTGTAGCACGTAGTACCCACTTTAAAGCCTGGAAACGTTGCTTTTACAACATATCCCTTTCAAATCTGTCCAAGAAAGCATCCACCTCACCTAATCCATCATAAGTAGGCAGATCCCTCACTTCTATCGATACACAGCACAACGATATTGTCATCATATTACAGTTCAACGTGGTTAGCTCATGTAACTGGTTCTTCCATCGCTCTATATGTTCATCCAAATCCGAAGTACATGAGCTTTCACGCTCCCATGAGATTCGTCCATCCGTGGTGGGATTTACCCAGTCTTTCTCTCACACGATTATATTGTAGATGCAGTCCAAATCATCGTCACTTTCATAGTCATGCACTGGATCTATATAGTGTGATCCCTTAGCAGGGTCCAAAGGTATGACTATGCGTAGAGACTTCTTCTCAAAAATCATCTTGCACTTCTTCAGATTAATCACCCCATTCATGTCAGTGGCCCAATCGATTTCTAAGAGCGCGAGGTAGGGATTGTTGTCATCAACAATCTCTATCACTTCAAAGTCTGCTGGTGTGCTCGCCCCTTCAATATCCATGGTGATTCCCTACAATCTCCCCACAGGTATTATCTTTCTCTGGTTCGTCATTCACAGCTGGATAGGAGACCATTGCAGTGTAGGCCTTCCCATGCGCTCCCATGTCTACTTCGGTAGAACGTTCGCGTCCGATCCTAGGTCCAAAATTACTTGGTCCATCTCATATTCTTCAATTTGCATGGTTAAACTCATTTCTTTTCCCATCCTCGTCGTATGCTTTCCAATCTTCCGTACTACGCACAGTTCTCCTAGCACAGCCCTAGCACATTTGTTAATGAGTTCCTACAATCCTTTTACAGCCTTACTATCACACAATAGCTTCATGCATGTTTCTAGGAACGTCGTAGGCATAGATGGGTCCATTTTTGGCTCTGATCTATCTTTTCTTCCTAAAGTGGAGGCATCATCGAAACTCTTCTTAGCTTCCATGAAGGTTTCCTTAGCACGCTCCAAATAGAAATATGCTTCTTTCATCGGAGCCTTGTGAACCCAAGTACTATCTTCGGGTTGTTTGCCTTTATCATCTCCTGTCATAATTCCACTTCGGAGCACAATGTTCACATTTGGATCTTCCTCACGCAGCTCATACCTCATCATCTATAGGTTCTGAGTCGGGGGAGGTGGTAGCACTCCCTTGTCGCGTATCCTAGCTATCAGCCTAGGAAAATCCTCCATCTCATGATCAAACAAGGTACATTACAGACATGATGGACACGTTAGATTCATACAATCATGGGAACAATGTCCTGGCCCTCCGCAATTGTAACATATCAGTTGTTTGTGACCTCTTCCATGTCCTCCTCCACCTCAGTCTCATCCGCGCCCTTGAAATCCGGTTTGTACCATTCCTACGTTCTGGTCAAGGGGCCGCGATTCCACCTGAACTCTGTAGGTGGGAGTTCTATCCATCATCAGCTCATAGCTTCTACAAGTGAGCTCACTGTGTCCAACCGATCTACAAACATTACAAAATAATTGTTGTGAATTATGTGTGTACTTCTATAACAAATGGTAGTTGTCCATAGCATGATTCCTCCTATTTGACAAATCGTGCACCACAAAGTAGGTGCCGCGCTAGGTCCTGCTTGTGCCTCTGGTCTTAATGGCATCAGTCCTACTCCTGCGAGGTAATTCGAGAACACTGAGAAGTGGTCCTTGTCATGACCCTGACCCTTAAATTTAATGCACCATACCTCTTCACACACTTCTGATTGGGCTATCCTGTCCTGTTTCAGTCTCTTCATCTCAAGGCATAAGTTTTTCAACTACGCATGGATCTACTGAACTCCCAGGTTAGGATCCTGTATCGAGGTTTCATGCCGCCTCATCGCGATCTCCATGACTTCTTCCTGGGTCTTTAACCTTTGTTGAGACAACACATTTCTCAAATGCAGTGTCAGTGATGCTACAAACCATTTACAATGTTGTCCATCTGTCAAAGTCATATTAGCTTCATGAATCGTACACTTCAGTCTCTGATCCAACTCCCAAGGAGTCTCGCCTGGTAGCATTATGATCTCTTTGAATCCAATGATCGATTGTGCTTCTGATTTTGTCTTGTTGACTTCTCTGTTTAGCACAATTTGGATATCTACAATTCTGACATTCGGATTGTCATTAGAATGCTTAATATACCAAGTCAGCACGCAATCCTGCAGAGCACTAAATAGCATCGTTTTCTTTATATTATCATCTGTAACTCCATGTGCTTCCCATACAGCTCTTATTACGAGCGAAAATTGGTTCGGATCTTCATTTCCTACTCCTTTTAACACAGGAAACTTTATCGCGCTTGCCATATTGACTCGTGGTGGTGGTAGAGGTGGTACGGGTGAAGATGGAGGTGAAGGCAGTGAAGCTGGCAGTGGTGTGGGTGCTGGTGGTATGCAATGAATCCTCTACCTTATCAAATTGATTGCACTTCCCGGTGAGACCTTCACGAGCTCTTCCTTGTCCTCTTGCGGAGTTGAAATCAAAGGACTATTCTATGGTCCCTTACTTCCTTCGTTTCTGTAGTTTTTTCTACTTCGCTAGCTCCAGACCTCAAGGTAATTGCATAACCCTCTTTTCACACATTAACATTTTAATCCAAGTATTTAGAGACTTTATGTACTTACCTCACGGTCCTTTGAGAAAGCATCGCTCTTCCTTGCTATAGCTAACTGAAGTATCTACCTTGAACTCAATAATGAATCCTCCTATAATCTGCTCGAGCCAGTGATTAATAGCGTGTGAGATCTTATCCTTCGATGCTTCCAATATGCGCACCAACTTTGGGGTCCTCACAATAGGATTTTCGAGCTTCCTCCTTCCTTGGCTATCTTCTAGCTGCGTGATCCACTCGTACAACTCAGTAGGGAAAGATGTGGAGAACATTTCATGGATCTCTATGTACAAGTAGCAGTCTAACCACTCTTCTTTCACCAATTGTGGATTCTTGTTCTCCTGCACCAAGAACTCGTAAATTCTCCTGTCCAACCAACCTTCAATTTCCTTCTTATTTGGATTCCAATGGTACGAAATTAGACATCTCTATGCAGATTCCTGTCCCAACAATGGAACCATTTGTTGGCTTGAGGGGGCCTGACCCAGGTTCAGAGTTATTTAGCCAAATAAATACCTATACTACTAGCCCTTTCGGTAACATCCCGCAATGTGCAGACTGATATCTCACTCGAAGCAGTATGGGGGGATGTTGGAACCAAGTTTCTGCACCCTTGAGATGTTTGAGGGGTTGATTTAGTCCAACTGTGAATACCTTCGCTCAGGTCACTTCGTGCACTTTCCTGACTTGCAAGGCCTTCACGATCTATTATAATCACCTTCACACAACCCTAACCATGGTCTGAGGTGCTTTTGTGATGCTAAAGCAACGATTTGAACTATTTCCCCAAGTTACACCGCAGATCTTACTTATCTTCTTATAACAGTTAGTTATCTTCACGTAAACAGATACTTTATCTTATCTTCCCTTTATCACCACATTCATATAAGTTCGCGCATCATATAGAAAATAGAAATGAAATTTATATCCAACACATTCAATGCACAAAGTAGGAAAAGATACACAGAAATGATGTAAAACTTCTCTTTATTAATGCTTCAATCAGTTACAGACTCAACCTGCCCTGCGTACTCAGTTGCTGCCGTCCACGCACTCAGCTGTGGACTACTTGGCCTCTGCACACTCAGCTACAGAGCCTTCTCCTACTCTACAACCCAAAGACATGACTCGATGCTTCAACTAAGACTCAATTCTTCATCATTACATCTTAGTTCGGTTGTTCGATTAACTTCTGTACAACTTAGAGCCTCACTCCATTTATACAATCCCATGGTCCACGGACCATGGGTAGATTTCTAAAGCTAACAATACATTACAAAAATGAGGGCAGATAACCCTATGACTCATTTACAATCATCACGTTCCGCGCACATAAAACGTGGAGTCTTTACATCGAATATGGTCAAAATCTGGGCTTTAAGCCCCAAAACTTGCCTTGGGGGATCCCATGCCCAACAACAGACTTGGGAGCGGATGGGGAGACCTGCGCTGCAATGGTCTCTGATTTAGCTAAGGATGGTGAATCAATAGAAAATAATACCTGTTAGATTCCTATACCAATAGGTTTCATTTCTAATGATTGACTATGGAAGTGCCAAATATGATCACCCTTTCCATGCTGCAAGGGTTCCATATTTTTTATATAGACAAAGAAAATTAAAAAATGTAAAGAGGGTATGCCCTAAAAGAAAAATCAAAGGGCAAGAAGAATGAATTGGTCAACAAAAGAAAAATAAAATGAACCCCAAAGAAAGACCAGCAAAGTGGCTAGTCAAAATGCCACTACTATCTTATTTGTGCAAAGTAAATTCAAAATGTGCAAACACTGCTTCATCACATTTAATGGATGGCCCAACAGTTCAATCTGGGCCATTCCATATTTAAATTTCCTGTTGTAGAATAGAGAATAAAGATTCGTCCAAACAGTTCAAGCTTGGTAGATGAGTAGACAGGTAGAGAAACAAAGGAGCCCAACTACTTAATCTGGGCCCTTGGAAGAGATAAGGGTAGATTTAGATAGGAGGGCATTCAAAAGAAAAAGAGGAAAATCAGGGTTTGCTAGTCCAAATGCACCCAATCAAAAGGAAGAAAAAATGCTAGGTGTATCAGGCTGGGTAGGTAGTTTGAGGTTGCAAAAACAAGTTTGTGATCTTTTTGCCTTGTCAAGAAAGACTCATCTCATCAATGACACTAGTACCATGGCAATTGTTTGGTTGTAGAATAGTGGAAGCATGACTAATTCCCCTATCATTCCCCTAGAAATCATTTGCTAACATCCCCTCAAGGACCTTGGGATCTGCCCAATAGTCCTATTTCACTTCATTTTATGAGAAATACTAAGTTAAACTCTGAGTTTACTTAGTTAAAAGAAGCCACATTTCTTGTGTAAAAATGATCATTCCATACTCCTTTCATTTCCCTATGCCTAAGTTTTCACTCTATCAACTTAGCATGCATTCATCCAGTTTCATTCCATATATTCATATTGACATCCTAACTTATTGTATAGCTCCTTTAATTATTTCCCCATCCCTATATTACAAAAAACTATATAAAAACCCCAAAAATACCAAAGTATCCCTACCCTTGGCAATTATAGCCATATTAACAGTTTCGGGAATTATTCAGTCCATTTGGGACTTTAATAAGAACCCTTCCGCGTTCATAAACCTTGGGGTTTATTTAACCTTTGGTTGAATAAATAACCACGCTAAACCCTCCCACCCATACAATACATTAAAACTTTGGTGCGCATGTAAATACCTTGGGGTTAGTTTGATAATTGGTTAAACTAATAACCATACCCGCCCGCATAACCACAAAAAACCCATAAATCCAAAGTTTTAGACCCCCACAACTTTATAAAATGCTAAAATATGGGCGGGTCCCCGTGCCATATCTTACTGTCACCTACCCTTCCTGTCAACCCTAAGATCCGGCGCTGTAGATCCGACGGCCCACGTTGATATTGGAACCGCCCCGGTGTACACACGTTAGCTCCCGATGGAAAGTGGTTTTGTCGTCGTACATGGGGACGCGTGTCCCATTCCTATTGCATTGGGCCCGCTCTGACAGAAACCGCTCCCGTACTAAAAGCGGTCCGATGGAAACCATTTACCGCCTGTCTTCCCTGCTACACACGTCATCCCCACATATGTGTCTGCGTCAGCACCCCTGTCACTATATCCTCCGCCGTGTCCACCCCGTCACCCATCCACATCAGCTGCCACATCACCCTCCGTACCATGCTACAGGACAAGGTGACGTCATGCTGATGTCATGAACAAAAAGCACCAAAAAGTCCAAAAAAACCCAAATTTTCGCTAAAAGTTACGAAAGTGATGTTTTTTGTTTATTTTTATGCGACCAATAGTAGAGAACATGCATGATAATTACGTTGAATTCATCATTAATGTTCTAGTCTGCCACCCAGGCGCTTTCATACTGCAAAATTGACTCCCCCCAGCTCACTCTATAACTACATGCCGCAACAAAGTCTCGTATAAACAAATATTTACCTGTGAATCACCCATAAACCTTGTTTTTTCATAATTTCTCTATTAAGGATCACCGAAAGAGCTAAATTCCACTCAAAGACGCCATTGCCCGCAAGATCCTGCGCTCTACCTCACTATGTAACCATATTTTCGGACAAAACCGACCAATTCTATGACCCTCTGATAAATTTTCCATTAAAGCTTGAAATCAAACTCCTGTCTGCATGAAAAACCGCCAAAAGCACCTGTAAAAGCGCACTCTTTTCTCTGTTTTTAAGTTTCCTCGTTAAAAACTCTGCAAACTCTGTCTTCCCTTTGGGTTTTACTTAGTAAGCCCGCTTTCATATAAAACTCAAGTGCAAAATTCCTATTAAAAATCCCTCTATCAGACCTTTGTTTCCTATTGAGACATAGACTCAAATCTAATAATAAGCATAGTGAATCATGGGGGCTCCAGTGGCCCTAAACATTGCACCCTTGAATGCACCTCATAGGCAGTTGGAATGGTTACCTCTTGCTGATAGAGATTTCCAGATTGATGGCATGGAGGGTAAAAAGCCTCACCTGCAAGATTTTTGTGAAATAAGGAATAGTCATAAGAACACCATTGACATATTCAGAATCTGGGAGTCTAATATGCCTATATACTACCTGCCTTCAGTCAATGTCTTCCCTGACCTCATCCATCAATGTTGTGCTAATTATGAGCCTTCTCAAAGGGCAGTGATGGACCCTGCTGGAAATGTCCTCTTTTATATCACCCCTCAGTCTATAAATGAGATGCTGCACTTCGAGCCAGCTCAGCCTTTGGTCCCTCTCACCATGAAAAATTTGCTGGACCAAGCCTCCAAGTTGTCCTCTGCAGAAGTTGACCGAATTGCCAAGCTGTTTATGCCACCAGATTGCTACTCCAGATACAAAATTCCCTACCATCATGCCTGGTTTAGTGAAGTTGGAAAAATGCTCATAGACATGATTTCCTACATTCTGGGATTCAGAACAAGTGAAATTGTAGATGAAACTATCTTTGCTTTAATGTCCATGTTTGCTCCAGGACAGCCCCCTGATGTCAAGTATGACTACTCCACCTTCATATCCAACAAAATTCATGAGCAGTTCATGAACTTAGAGAGGGAGAGAGTGTTCAAATACAATGCATATATATACCATTTGATGCTGTACTATCAACCTGATAGTTTCCCAGTTCCCCTTAAAAAATTGGATGCTAAGGGGGAGCGAAGGTCTGTAATATTTTGGTCCTCAGTATTCCATCATGTTGGCATCTCCCCATATACATATTGTGAATTTATTGACCTTTTCATATATCCAGCCACCTGTTTATTGTCAATAACTCCTCCTGCCAGGCTCTCTGCTGAAATGCAGAAAATCTTACACCTATCAAAGGAATACAGCATTGGTGATTGGTACTTTTACCAAAACCATACAGTGATCAGGATCTATGGCTATCAAATGGCTCCCTTCAAACTGCCAAAATATGTCCCTATGAGACTCTTCGCCCTGGAATACTACCGGCAGTTCAGTAGTTCAGATTTGACCCATTTCTATGGTGCTAGGAAAAAAGCACAGCTCAAGATAAGGCACCAATTGGGCCCTTTTATCTTCAATAAAAGGGAAGAAGCATGGAAGGAAGTTGACACCATTCTAAGAGACAAACTTAAGCTGAAACAAAGTTTTCATTGGGCACCATATGACCCTGAACATTTTAGAAACTTTAGGAGAGTCAAACATAAGCTTACATGATATGTGCACTATAGTATCCCTCAAATTGAACAATATGTTAATCAACAAGAATGGATAGAAGGCACACTAGTTGAGGAACTTACTGAAGAAGAAAGATTAGAAAAAAAAATGAAAGAGTCTAAAAAGACAATTGACCTAGACTCTGTTGGACAGGTGTTTTTCACATCTCCTTGACACCTTGGAGCAGGCACATCATCTGCCACAACTTCCCAACAATCTGCCCAAGAAAGTGCTCCACCTGCAGGGACATCTAAAGGCAAGGAGGTACAACATTCAGAGCAGCAGGAGATAATGGAAGACCGGCCAGACACAGGCAAAGAACAAAGTCAGGGGCAAGCCCCTCCAACACAAGCAAAAGCACCTGAGGTCCCTGTCTTACAAACTCCTCTCAATGAGGAAAGAGCAAAGAAAAGGGACAGGCAGGAAGAGACACCCACAGGGGCCTCCACAGAACAGCAAGGAGAGAAAAGGCAAAGGCTAAACCCCTATTCTGAGGAAGAGTTTATAGAGGAGACAACAGGCAATCAAAGGGGTGAGGAAACAACCGAACAACGAATTCCTCCAAGCATGGAAACCTCAACTAGTTCCTTTCAGTAGGAGCAAGAGGGAAAAAAAGGTGTGGAGGTTACCTCAACCTCCACCAAGCAGCAGAGCAAGCAAGGTTCTGACATAAAGAAGGCATTCGCAGAAGTCAAGGCCAGAAATGAGCCAGTAAGATTCCAGCTCTACAACCAGTTACTAAGAATGGCTCCCACTAATCAGCAGAGGCTAATGGCAGCCTATGACATCCAAGAAGGGAAAATGACCCTCAGTCATTTCAAGCCTATAGTACAGCAGCCCCAGTCAACTGCTGATTATATCAGAACCAATATGGAAGTCCTTGCTAAAGACATCCACCCAATGGACCAGATTGAGTTACACAAACAAACTGGAGAAATGGTGTACTCCACCTTGGCGGATAAAGCAATATTGGCCCACAGACTGCAGAATTCACTTCACAACACTTCTGCCAATTGGAATTGGAGAAAGCTTCATCACAAGCCAAGGACAATATAATCAAATCCTTGGAGGAGATCATTATGGAACTGGGAGATGACCCCAACAATCCCAAGGGCGTGCAGGCTTTGATTGAGAAGAAAGAGGAAGACACAGCAGCCCTTAGAAAACAACTCAGGCTACCACCTACAATTCATCCTCAAACCACAGAAGTAGCACAACAAAAAGAGGAGGAGGATGTAGTTAGTTTGTTTATGAGGATGCATAAAAGACAGATAGAAACAGAGAGTGCCTTGGAGGCATCACTGTAAGGAAGACAGGGAGAGTTGGCCTCTCAACCAACTCAAACAGCTCTAACTCTTGAGACTACTCCTCTTACAGTCACCACAACAGTCCCTCCTACTGATCCAGCATGAGCAGTAGGTACCTCAACTCCAGCCTCAACTTCAACAACAATTTCAGCAACAACTACATCAGCAGCAGAGCAAGAGGCTAGCCTAAGTATGGAGGAGATGATGAAAGAAATAAAGGCTCTGGAACTGCAAATGGCAGAATTAAAAGAGGCCAAAGAAAAGCTGGCCAAAATTGAGGTAAGATATGACAAATCAAAGATGGATGTAGCTGAGAAGATAAGGGAAGTAAAAACCTTGGAGAAAAGAATAAAGGAGCTGGAAAAGGACCTTACTTTAGGTAAAAATCTAGCTGAAATCAAGAAAATTTTGTGGGCCAAAATTGGCCAATCCATTACTGACCAATGGCAATCAATTCAAACCATACATGAGCAAATAGAATTGATAGGCTTAGCTCAATTTGAGACTGAAAAGGCTAGAGCATCATTGGGAAATATTCCTCAGCAAGCCAATAGAATGATTCAATTTTTGAACACTCATACCAAAGAGCAGTTGGCAGCACTAGGTATCAGGAACAGGACAGTTACCATCTTGCTAGTGAGAAAGGTGTTGACCCTAAGGAATTTTGTGCAGACTCTGGAAAGAAAATGCCAAGAAATGCAGGCAGAAATAAATGACTTCAAAATAAAGTTTGCAACATTACAGAGCAAAGGGCTACCCAGTTTATTAACCAGTGCTGGAAGACTGCTATCACATGAGCAGTATGCCAACAGGGTAAATAATTATGCCTCCAATCAAATTACAGCATCCCCAAGCACCTCAAAAGAAACAGGGCCTCCCTCTGGACAGAGTCTTTATGACAAATTAGAAAATCTATTCTACATTGAACATGAGATAAACCATCTTTTTGAAGTCCAGCCCAACTTTTATAGATACACTGAAGCTGATGAAACACTGATAAAAATACAAAGACATCAGTTGCCTACAGAGGACTGGTGGCAAGGAATGCTGGAGATATTACTCAGGTAATTTTGTTTTTATTTTCCTTTTGGTCAGCTACAGGTCAGCAAACTCTAAAGCACGGGCCACCTATCAAAGGGTAAAAATAGCAAAAAGCAGAAATTGAATTGTGACTACAGCTCATTAATGAAAAACTAAGCACTGATGGCAAGGCTAGCATAGCAACACAACAGCACAACAAGGCATCAGGGCAGCAAAAGCAGCAAACACAGAGTAAAGACGTAGCTACCAGCCGACTCACTCGGTCCAGAAAGTCAAAATACCTCTGACAAATTGGACAGCTAGCATGCCAACATTCACTGCGGCATTCATTTCTCTCATTTACTCCTTCTGAAGAGTTGGTGAAAGAAGTTATGGCTTCAAGACTCATCTACATGATATTTTGTATCTCCCTTTTTATATAAATACCTCCCCATAATATGTATTTGGGGTTGGTGATTTTCTCTTCGGACTGTGCTGTAAATTCTCAGACTCTTTAATACAAAGGCTGTTTGAAGTTCACTGCTGTTGGACTGTCTGAATGTGGATTTGATGTTCTGGGAACTGCTACAGAATTCCTGTGTATTTCTATGGATCAATAAGTTGCTCAAACCTATGTTTATGTTTTCTGTGTCTGCAAATTTCATACATGTTCCATGATCTTAGTAACAGAGAAAGAGAATAGCCCAGAATTTGTCTAAATACACTCTCTGTTCAATTTCTACTATTAATTATGTTTTCTTCAGAATTAGTCATAAATATGAATTCTTAGTTGCTCATGTTTGCACTAATTCTTTCATTTTGAATATTATTTATGAATTCTTAAACTGCTCTTTGATAATATTCATGCACCTTCCCTCTCCCAGCATATTGAAGGATTCTTGACTACCCTTCACCCACTGGCTTACATTCCATTTGCTTTCAGATCCTAAAATTGTTCCAAAACTACCTATCTTGCTCTGTAGCAACACCCTTTACCAAAAAAACACCTTCAACAGTACACCATCATAGACCCCATTTCCCAATGGTATAAATTGTTTTGGACTTGCATCCCAGCTCTATTTGAAATCACCATCCAACAAACTAAAAACCAAATCCTCTGCATCATAACTAGCCTAAAATACCCCAAAACAAAGCTAAAAAACAAAGAGAGAGCCCTCTCTGGTTGCAGGTAGGTTAGAACCTGCAGCCAAAAGATTGGTTAGTGGTTACCTCAGCCGTATTCTCTTCTGGAGGCAGGGAACAACCTGAGTGATAACATTATTGGTGACTCCCTGGGGAACTGAATGACTATTTGTAAGTGCTGTCTATTTTCTAAAGCTACAGATGGAGCCTGAAGTTAGCCAGGTAGCCTTTGAAACTATTCTTGTTGTGCATTTACAAGAGTAAGTAAAAGTTGCTTCAGTCAATCTCCAGTCTAGTTTTAGGCCTTAGACAGTTGTCCCAAACATTTGATCAGTTTCCTTTGTTTCAACATATTCAAAGGAAAGCCCAAGGCCTCCTATATTTCAAATAATTTCCTGTTGAATATTTTCGAAAGTTGTGATCTCAAAACATTTCCAGAAAATACCAAAAATAGATTTAGAAGCTGGCTCCAAAGAAGAAAACTCGTTACACCAGGTCAAATCCTGACCCAGATCCTACAGCTATTTTTGAAAATCCCAACTTAATTTCTAAGACCCTTACAAAACAAGGAAAACTAGAAAAATTTGTTGATTCAGACCTTGACATACTTCAGCAAAACCCTGCAAAATCTGAGCTTACACCTAGGAGAGTAGCAGTCCTTTCTGCAACCTCTCCTAGTTCCTCATCCACACCACAAAGTATCCTTTCCACTCCCCTACCCACTGCACATATCTCCACTCCCGTCCCTGTCGTTCCAGCTGTATTATTTCTTCTTGTGGTCCCATTTATCCCTGTAAATATGGCAAACCATTATGCTCCTCTATAGTTGCCTAGAAATCCAGGGGCCATGCCTCAGGATTATCAGAGAAAAATCACATATTTCGATGGTACTGGCTCCTATATAGCCCAACAACACACTAAGAAAATGCAAGATTATTTTGAGAACTATGAAATAGATGATGATGATGTGAGGAGGAAGATTTTTGTCCAAAGTCTAACTGGTGATGTAAGGATTTGGTTTAGAGAACTTGCTACAAATTCTACAGCTGATTTAGAAGCTCTTTATCAATATTTTCTAAACAGATGGGAAAAGAAGAAAGACCCTTTACAAATCTTGACAGAATATGACAATTTGAAAGGAGGCCCACAAGAAACTGTCCAAGACTATTGTGCTAGGTTCAACAATGTTTATAATGCTATTCCTCAAAACCTTAGACCTCCACCTAATTTAGCTTTGATCAAATTCCCTGATGGATTTGATTCTGACATGGCATATCAACTAAGGGAAAGAGCCCCTCAAAGCTTAGCAGACATGCAAAATATAGCTGTTAGTGTGGAGGAAAACCTGATTGCTAAACGAAATCGGGCAAGAGCTGAAAGAAGAACAACTTTCAAAGAAGAACCTTCAGCATTTGAACAAAAACTTGATGCAATCATCAAAGGCATGGATAGACTTGGGGATAGGGTGGAAACTGTTGAAAGGAAATAATCTTGGGAAGGTCAACCAAGTAATACTGCAAGAAACCCAAACTTTAGAAAAAATCAAAATCCAAACGTTGGAAGGGCTGCCCCTGACTAGAACATCAGACCTCCATTTCAAGAGAACTATGTCGAAGCCTCAACCTCTAGTGAGCCAATAGAGGGCACCCAAATCAACCTAATGGGTTAAACAGTGAGCAACAAATCTTTCTAACCCAAGGTGACCAAGAAGCTCATAATTTCAATCAATTTCAAACCAAATCCGGAGAGTCATTTGATTTTAGGGAAGGCTATGATGCAGCGGTTTATGAGGTTCATAAACAATACAAATTAAGAAGCAGAACCATAGATGTGCCTGAACCTGCCAAGCTGAAGGATACCAAGCAGCCAAAGAAAACAAAGGATAAAGCTGTCCTGATAGAACCCTCTACTAAAACAGACTCAGACTCAAAGGAAGTCACTGTGGAAGACATATCAGACTTACAGCCTTCAAAAAACCAGTCATCTACATCCCCCCCCTCTAAAGAAAATCTAAATTGTCCTCCTGAAAATAATTTCAAAACAGATTTACCTCAAAACAACATTCACAATGAAGAGAAGGTCACTGAAAATACAGCAAAGAAGGAAAACTTTGCTGGTTACAACACAAGAATACAAGTGGAAAAACCTTTTAACTTAGAAACAGAAATTGGCAAGCTGAAAATAGCTATTCCTCTGTCTGAATTGGCTAAACATGAAGTTTACAGACAACAAATCAATAGGTCACTACAAATACCAGAGAATAGGGATGTAGTCAATGTTCTAGATGATCAACCAGAATTGATTTTCGGTCCTGAAGTCAATGGTAAAATAGTAGATGGAGGGGTTCCTCCATTCTATGTGAGCTTAAACATTCATGACAAAGTGCTGCATAATGCAATGTTTGATTCGGGAGCTTCCCATAACCTAATGCCTAAATCTGTGATGGAGAGACTAGACCTAGATATTACAAGGCCATACAAAGACTTGTTCTCCTTTGATTCCAGCCAGGTCAAGTGTCTAGGCCTAATTAAAGACCTTTGTGTATGTTTAGTCCAATATCCAGCGAAAACAATCTTGATGGATGTGGTGGTAGCTGATATTCCACCTAAGTATGGTATGCTTTTGTCCAGATCTTGGGGTGCAAAACTCCAAGGATCTTTGCAGCTAGACATGTCCTATGCCACTATTTCAGTCTTTGGACAGCCAAAGAGATTATACCGGGAAACACTAATGAAATATGTGGTTAGCAGTCAAGAAAAACCCCAAAACTTCCCCATCTATTCTATCCATTCCGATATGGATTCATTTATTTTATATAATGTTGGGATGTGTCCCAAAGTTGATGTCAAACTCCTAGAAACAGCACAAATAGAAAGCATGAACGAAAAATCTAGTGCCCAAGATCAAAAAATTGTTGATGAGATTGATGCAATAAAGGAAAATGACATATCATATGAATTACAAGAGCCAAATCTGCCCACTGAACAAGCTTCGAAAACTCTTAAGGCTAGTCATAACCAAGAAATCTTACGGTACTTGGAGTTCGATGGCTCGATAAACAAATTAGGAGCAGGTGCAAGGGTTTGGATACACAACATGCAAAATTACCATGTTGAAGGTCATGCATATAGGTTAAATTTCAGATGCACAAACAATATGGCATAGTATGAAGCCCTTTTGTTAGGCCTCAAACTCATCAAAGGTCTAGGTGCAACCAACGTTTCAATTCTAGGGGATTCAGATTTGATTATATAGCAGATGAAGGGAAACTTTGTTACAAATGATCTTAGGTTGAGGGCTTACAGAGGGGCAGCCATTGAAATACTTAACACCTTCTCAAAATTTCAACTCACCAAAATTCCTAGAAAGCACAATTTACATGCACATAGCTTGGAAACTTTTGCCAGCACTTGAAAGCTACCATTTGAGCCCAACCACCACTTCACTGCTGAAATCAAACATAGACCTGCTATCCCAGATAATGTCAAAAATTGGCAGGTCTTTGAAAATGATACACAGATAAATAATTTCCTGACTTTGAAAGAGGAATTCTCAAGTATAAACATTGATACTAGCACCATTGATGAACAACAGCAAGTAGACAAAAGTGAGCAAACTATATCAGCTGAAATAGAAAATCTGATTTTGCACCCAACAACTTTTGATGACAAGAATTTACAAGAACTGAAGCAAACAGACCTTGATGAAATGGCTGAGGGAGAATCTGAAGTAATTGAACTAAAGGATAATTTTTTGCCCACAGGCTTGACTCCTTTAGAGGACATATTTGATTCAAATGATATTCCAAGAAAGCCAAAAATGCAAGCACTGAATGTAGAAATTGAGGACTGCAACATTGGAACCACAGAAAATCCCCAAATGATAAAACTATCCAAAACATTGCCTGCTGATCAAAAGCTAAAATACATTGACTTGTTTAAGGAGTTCCAAGATGTCTTTGCCTGGAGTTATGAGGACCTGAAGTTCTATGATACCTTGGTCATCCAACATACTATACCTTTGAAAGAGAGTCAAAAACCTTTT
Organism: Pinus tabuliformis; assembly: GCA_031772625.1. Taxonomy (NCBI): domain Eukaryota; kingdom Viridiplantae; phylum Streptophyta; class Pinopsida; order Pinales; family Pinaceae; genus Pinus; species Pinus tabuliformis. The sequence goes on along the minus strand of CM062817.1, from coordinate 839,860,843 downwards.
AAACAAAAGCTCAGAAGGGTGAATCCTGTCCTCCTTCCCTTGATTGAAAAGGAAGTTAAACGAATGTATGAATCTGGAATCATTGCACCAATCAGGTTCTCAGAGTGGATTTCAAATCTAGTGCCTACTAGGAAGAAAACTAGACAGATAAGACTATGCGTTGACTTGAGAAATTTGAACAAAGTCTCTCTCAAAGACCATTACCCCTTACCAAAAATGGATCATATCCTACAAAGGGTAGTGGGCACTTCTAGGATTTCATTACTAGATGGATTCTCAGAATTCAATTAGATCCTAGTCCACTCGGATGATCAAGACAAAACTGCCTTTACAACGCCTTGGGGAACCTTCAAATATGTCAAAATGCCTTTTGGGCTCAAAAATGTTGGGGATACATTTCAAAGAGAAATGGACATAGCCTTTGCCAAAGAGATTAATGATTTCTTAGTCATATACCTTGATGATCTCACTGCTTTTTCAAAATCAGACCAAGAACATTTAGAACATTTGAGGCAAGTATTCCTGATTTGCAGAAAATATGGCATATCATTGAACCCAAAGAAATCACTATTTGGCCTGGAAGAAGGCAAACTCTTAGGTCATATAATTTCAAAAGATGGCATTAGAATTGACCCGGACAGAATTCAAGCTATTCTCCAAGTGCCTCATCCAAGAAACATCAAAGAACTGCAAGCTTTTTTAGGAAAGATCAATTTCCTAAGACGGTTCATTCCCAATTTGGCCGAGCTAATAAGACTGCTAAATAATATACTGAAGAAAGATTCTAAAATCAATGGACCATGGAAGCTAAACAAGCCTTTGAGGACATCAAAACAGCCCTAACAAAAACGCCAATCCTCACCAGCCCCAAGTTTGATAGAGATTTCATGATCTTTTCTTTTTTATCTGAGCATACTATTGCTACTGTCTTATTGCAAAAAGATGATCAAGGGTGTGAGAAGCCCATTTATTTCTTTAGCAAAGCCCTTAGAGATGCTCCCCTGAAATATCAGATCATGGAAAAGCAAGCTTATGCCCTTGTAAAAGCCATCAAGGATTTCAGAGTTTATATCTTGTACTCACATGTGATAGCCTACGTCCCTAATGTTGTGGTTAAGGACATTCTGACTCAAGAAGGAATTGAAAGGTAATATCTCTGTTTTTCTTTCTAACAGGTACCATATTGGAGACCCATTTGGAATGTCTGACGGGAAAGATTATCCTGGCTTTCAATAACTTATTGAGCTCAGTTTTTATCTGATTTTCTAAATTGGGGTGGATCTTTCTTAGCTTTTTTTGGATACGTTTTTCATTATCGATCATGGGAATAGTATGCTGGATGATAGAAGTGTCGTATGTTTTCAGCTCATCATAATTCCATGCAAAAACATTTTTATATTGTCTCAAAAGACGAATATACACTAGTTTCTCTTCGGGGGCTAGGCCGAGGCCTAGATTAATGTTTTGTGGTTTAGCATCGGTCCCTAGGTTTACTAATTCGTAGTTCAAGGTTGAAATTTGGAGTTTTGAATTGGTAGACCTCTTAAACCGATCTTTCAAATTGTACAAGTCTTCTAACTTGACCACCAACTTAGGTATAGCATTATTAGTGCTATTTTGTTGCAATTGTCGATCGTGCTGGTCTTCGTCAATTATTTGACTGGAGTAGGATCCTTCAGACATGAGGAAATTTATGATATCAAGATCGTCATTGAACACTCTCCAATTTGTGATGTTGTCAGGAATGGATGGTCTAAAGATTAATTCTATTGAGAATCTATCTGGACTAAAATCTTCGGACGGAATAAGCTTAGAAGCTACATTAGCCAAAAGGTCTGCACTTGCGTTTTGGAGTCTGGGGATTGAAGAAATATTAAACGCTATGAAATGCTCAGTCAGATCTTGTACTAAGGATTGATAGTGTTTTAAATGACCTGATAAGCAATGTAGTGTTACGTACCTGTTTAACCACAATCTCAGAGTCTCCAAAAACTTGAAGATACTTGACATCTAACCCAATTGCTTTATACAGGCCTTGAACCAAAGCTTCATATTCTGTTGTATTGTTTGTGCAATCGAATTCGAGTCTGCATGTGAGCATGATTTTATCTCCTTCTGGACTAATCAGAATGCACCCTGCTCCTGCTTCTTCGTTAGATCTAGAACCATCAAAAAATAATTTCCAAAACAAAGATTTATTTACAGGTTTATCTAAAAATTGATACATTCCGAACTATCAGTTCGAGAAAAAATTTCGACTTGGGACAAAACAGAGTGTTCTAAATAGGGTGACGCGTGAGCATTGAAATTGTCAAGGAAAGAATCTACCTAGTAATTGCCAATAATGCTGCTGTTATACGCTACTGGTTCATTTTCTCCCTCTAACTCCGTTACTATGTACTTCTGGTGTAGCTCTCGTTCAACTTTTATTTGATTCGGTTTACCATTGTAGGGCAGCCACATGTGCGACCAGTCGGTTGCGAAGTATCCATGGAGTTTTTCTGACCAATCCCTGCTAAGAATTAAGCCATAGAATTATGGGATATCAGTAACTAAAATATCAATAACCTGACATACTTTTGGGTTGGATGACAACCTTATGGTTACTTGATTTAGTTCGCCAATCACTTCGACTTGAGATCGATCTAGCTGAACTATACACACTACGGATTTCTGTGGTTGAACATTTAACTTGTCACATATAGATTTGGGTAAAATATTCGATGAAGCACCGAAATCTACCAAACGATTGTGCACATTTTTATTGAAGATTTCATAAGTAAGGAGAAACAGGGGAGTGTGAGATCTTGATCTTCCTCCAATTAGGGCGATGTCATTTGGATCAATCTTATTGATCGCGTTAGTTGGAGGTCTTCCCATGTTATGGGAAGCTTGAGAAAGTACAGCGGCAGGCAAGGGTGCAACTGGCACGGCATATAATTCTTTCATCATTATCTTCTGTTGATGTTTCAACTTGCTCAGTTCGTAAAGGGTGATGCTAGCCCTAGTCTTCTTCATGTCTTCAATAATATTGTACTCCATTTCATCCGACACTATCAGTGTTTTAGATGGATTCGATTCATCTGTTTGGATTGGGCTGGTTTGAGTCACTTTGGATGTTGTTTTCTTTGTTGCGACTTTATCCTTTGTTGTAGATCTTACGCTCTTCGGCTTAGGCATAGTTTGGGGAGGATCAAGCTGATTTTTTCTTCGTGTGCTAACTGGAAATACTTCTTGATCTTCTTCTTGTGGGAGGATGAAATCCCACAATCCTTGTAATTCCACAACCTCTTCATCATCAGTCTGCCCTTCAGTGGCAATTTCCTCTTCTTCTTCCTCGGATTCAACATTTGAAATGGCATTGGGTGGCTTTGCATCCGTCGAAGGACCTCTTTTAAAAGCTCTGTAGGGCTTTTTTGAAGAAGTTTCTGCTACTTGCTTTTTTATGTAGACCATTTCATTGGACATGGTCTTTAGAACTGTTTGCAATCCTTCCAAATCAAATGGATCTTTTGCTTGTTTCTTCTTGGAGTCTTCCTTGAAGGTGACTTTTTTGGATTTACGTTCCTCCATCGTGGATCTCTTTTCCAGGGCTATTATTCGTTTCTCTACTGCTATCGCCTCTTTCATGTTATCATCTAAGGTTATTTTATTGGCCCTGTCCATGAAGATTACTATGTTTGATGGTAGAGCGGTAATATACCATTCACATCGTACTTCTTCGTTGGGCTGGGAAGCAGTAGGAATTTTGTTGAAAATTTTGTTGAATCGTAAATTGAAATCCTTGATAGGCTCTCTAGTTTCGGCTTTAAGATTAGATAGGTCATTGATTAACGTTGCCGTCGACTTGTCATCACCAAACTTGGTTAGGAATTGGTCCTGGAAGATGTCCCAACTTGTGATAGATCCGGAGGGTAATGAAAAGTACCATGACCCGGCTGTTCCTTGCAGTGTATAAGGAAAAAGCCGAACAACAGCATCTTCATTAGTAACCCCATTGAGATTAATGGAAAGCATGAAGTTGTTTATGTGCTCTTCTGCTAGCATGCCTGCCTCGGGATTGAATTTAGGCAGCCATTTCTCGGGATGGGCAGGTATTTGACTCAAGGGTGCAGGCATTAAGACTGCCCCAGGGTTATTCCATGGAGACTGAGCCATTGTTGAACTACTAATAGAGGAAAGTGCAGAAGATGATCCCTGCGGCTGGGAGGATGAGGATATTATGATTGTAGATGATTGAAGAGGGGTTGTGGGGGTTCTGGTGGATGGATGGATGATGATCTGGAGTGGAGGTGTGGATGGTTGACTTCGCGGTGAAGTAGTTGAGATGGACGATGTTGACGAGAGAGTCTTGCTGTCAGACTCTTTAGGTGATTTCCTCACTCTTTTCCTGGTGGGAAGAGGTAATTCGGTTGGCTGGATGCCAAAATTTTCACTCTTAGCCTAGTCAGGGGATGAGCAGGGTTGTACTGCGAAGTCATGCTACCTTGAGATTTATCAGACCTCTGAGGAGAAATGGAAAATCACTGAAGTTTGTGAATCAGGGATTCGACTTCAGGAAGTTCAACGGTAGATTGTTCTGAAATATCAGGGTGTGTAGCAGCGGTTGATACTCGAGCGACTTCTGACTCTGGATTTAAATGTAATGGGGAAGTCGGGGGAGATGATGAGGGCGATATACTCTCAGAATGGTATTCAGATTTGGATTTACTTTCCATTCATGGTTTAGGTCCTCCTTCTAGTGCCAAATATGTTTAAGCCCCGAAAATCGGGTTGACAAAAAGGGGGATACCCGCCCGGTCCAGACCTTGGTTGGCAGCTCCTTATCCATTTGGTATAGCAGGTCTGACTGGGGATAATGGGACCAGTTTCCAAATCTATGAGTGTGTGTGTGTAGAATTTGATGTTGCTGATCTAACAGTTCCTATCTAAGCTATTCTAATTCAAACTTTAATCTAATTCTATGCTATTGTAATCTAATAAACAACACATCTAAATCTATACTAACCCAGGATGTAATTCTTTTATTATGTGATCTAAAGAGATTTCAAATAACAACTGGTAATAAAGATCATTCAGCAATTATAAAAAGGAAATCAATCAAAATGAACGACTTCGCATAAAAAGTTAGACGAAACAGTTGTGAAAAGCATATCGCATAATGAGCTATTCATACATTAGGCATAAATAAATAGCTATCACCGTACAAAAGTGCCAAATGATAACTCAAGCATTCATGCAATAATACATAAACAACTAAAAACTATATATCACTTTAACATATAAGCAGAAATGGTCAAGAGATAAAAGTACCATTTATGACTAGTACTACTCATAAGCTTCAAGCAACAATGATTTATCTCTCCTTGCTCTAACATCCACTAAGAGTACAGAAGCGCAACATCAGTAGCAGATATCAAATGCAAACATCAACAAATCTTGATCCATTCATTCACCAAAACCTCCTCTGAGGGTGCAAAAGTGCATGTTTTGAGGACAAGTTTTTGATAAATTTCTGGACCCTTCTCTAAATGCATGAGAAGGGTTTAAATACTATTAACTAAATAAATTAATTACACAGATTCAGGATACGGTTTAAATGACCGCCCTTTTTCTAAGCAAAACTATTTCTAAAAATTAAATCTAATATCTAACTATTTCTGCATTTGCTCCTTAATGTTGAGAGTGTTCAATATTTTCCTGGGTAGAGTCGGCTGACTGTCTTCCGCTTTTGGTTGAGCTAAGCAAACAGAAATGGTAAGAGATGGCACCATCTTTTCAGCAAAATCGATGATATACTCGAGAGTCATCCTCTGGCTATGTGGATTTACTGTGTATGTTCAGTAATAATCTAAGTCCCACTTGGTTAATCCTTGAATTGCTTCTGCCTCTTCTTTCAGCTTTATGTTTCCAGTTTGTTCTTTACCATTGCTTTCTTGCGTTTTCTGGGCTTACAAGTGACTGAGCAGTTAGAGGCTTTGCTTTTTTAGCAATTTATCGAAAACTGCCTCCGTTCTTTGATCCGGGCCTCTCTGATGCGTTTTTCGCCTTTAGCGCCTTTTCCTTCACCGGGTATAAGCTTCAGAATTTGTAAACATACTATTTTCGTGAGCTTCTGACCTTGAGCGTTAAATCACATGTTGATATCAGCATTGTTCAACTACTCATTCAACCATGGTTGTGAATGAAAGATCTATAATGGACAGCTCAGCAGCGTTCTGTGAATCTTTGGCTCTGTTGCATGCGGTATCCGTTTATGATGGCATCTCTTCTCTGTCTCTGAGCATTGGAACTTTACCCTTTTCCCTCATGGCTTCCAGCACATTGCTTTATGTTACTTCTGTTTTTCGTTCTTGCAGTTCACACATAAGGAGAGAGTAATGCTAATAAAAAAATAAATCAACAAAAAAGCTTTAAACTCTACGGATGTACAAAACATGCCATCTGACATGAACTAACTCTTCGAAAAACCCAAAACCGTCTTTCATTAACAACTGGTGTATCATTCATTAATTATCATTAAAGCGCGTATCCAGTTCTTGGTTTATGGAAAGCTTTTCTTGAATGTTGAGCCGGGGAAAATCTACGATGGAAAGTTTCTGCGATTCGCATCATAGCATCGCAGCGTCGCATTATCGCATTACCCCAAATTTCATTAAGATGTGTTATCGCAGGGTTACTCGATCGCGCTATCGCAAGATCGCAGTTCGTAGTATTGCGTTATCGCAAGATCGTGGATCGCAGTATCGCGCTATCGCAAGATCGCGGATCGCAGTATCGCGCTATCGCAAGATCGCGGATCGCAGTATCGCTCTATCGCAAGATCGTGGTTCATTACAATCGTTAAATGGTTATGTGTTTTTTCATGTGACATTGCGATATGCAATATGCGATATTGCAAATCGGATATCCGCGATTTTTTAAAGTTTTCCAAATGTGAGCATTTCTTAATGCATGTGATGCGATGGAATTCGCGTCGCACTTTCGCAGTTTATCATTTTTACTCATAAGGAAATGTCCTATCATTCTTCGCGTGATGCGATGTTTTCTTAAGGAGTAAAGTACATGAGTTTTAATTGAATTTTTTGAATTTTTTACTAAGGGTCCCCACTTACCTAGTGTTATTGCTAATAATAAATAAGGAGGGGGGTTGTTGGTGGCCACAACAGACTCTAGGAGGGAAGACAAAGGAAAGCATGGAAAATTTGATTTCTTGTGGAAGGGACCTTATATTATTCAGGTTGTACAAGGAAATAACACTTACTTTCTGAAGAGTTTGGATGGCACAAATGCTGAGAAGGGCCCAGTCAATGGGCGAATGCTCAAGCACTATTTTGATTCTCTTTGATCAACATAACACAACTATATATTGCACATAAATAGTCATCTTTCCAGCAGTTTTCATTTACAGCAATTAGATAAGGAACAAGGTGCAGCAGATTTTGAGGAAAAAGTCAAGGAATTACACCACCTTTTGTGTATATTTTGAATTTACCAGAAGAGATCAAGAAGAAAACTTGGGAATTATAAAGATAATGATAAATACTCAGACAAACCAACAAGAACAGAGTAGTAGTTTTGTACATATCAGCTCATGACAAGTGCACACATGCTACAAAGGTTCAGATTATTGGTTTCCAGGAGAAGGAAGTTTCAGATTACAGCAGCCAACTGAGAATAAGGCCATCTGACCTAGTGTTCTTGGCTTTTCACCTGGAAAAGCCATCCCCAAGTGGAGCCACTATTAGGTTCCTATACCAATAGGTTTCATTTCTCATGATTGACTATGGAAGTGCTAAATATGATCACCCTTTCCATGCTGCAAGGGTTCCATATTTTGTATATAGACAAAGAAAATTAAAAAATGTAAAGAGGGTATGCCCTAAAAGAAAAACCAAAGGGCAAGAAGAATGAATTGGTCACCAAAAGAAAAAGAAAATGAACCCCAAAGAAAGACCAGCAAAGTGGCCAGTCAAAATGCCACTACTATCTTATTTGTGCAAAGTAAATTCAAAAAGTGAAAACATTGCTTCATCACATTTAATGGATGGCCCAACAGTTAAATCTGGGCCATTCCATATTTAAATTTCCTGTTGTAGAATAGAGAATAAAGATCTGTCCAAACAGTTCAAGCTTGGCAGATGAGTAGACAGGTAGAGAAACAAAGGAGCCCAACTGCTTAATCTGGGCCCTTGGAAGAGATAAGGGTAGATTTAGATAGGAGGGCATTCAAAAGAAAAAGAGGAAAATCAGGGTTTGCTAGTCCAAATGCACCCAATCAAAAGGAAGAAAAAATGCTAGGTGTATTAGGCTGGGTAGGTAGTTTGAGGTTGCAGAAACAAGTTTGTGATCTTTTTGCCTTGTCAAGAAGGACTCATCTCATCAATGACACTAGTACCATGGCAGTTGTTTGGTTGCAGAACAGTGGAAGCATGACTAATTCCCCTATCATTCCCCCAGAAATCATTTGCTAACATCCCCTCAAGGACCTTGGGATCTGCCCAATAGTCCTATTTCACTTCATTGAGAAATACTAAGTTAAACTCTGAGTTTACTTAGTTAAAAGAAGCCACATTTCTTGTGTAAAAATGATCATTCCATACTCCTTTCATTTCCCTATGCCTAAGTTTTCACTCTATCAACTTAGCATGCATTCATCCAGTTTCATTCCATATATTCATATTGACATCCTAACTTATTGTATAGCTCCTTTAATTATTTCCCCATCCCTATATTACAAAAAACTATATAAAAACCCAAAAAATACCTAAGTATCCCTACCCTTGGCAATTATAGCCATATTAACAGTTTCGAGAATTATTAATTCCATTTGGGACTTTAATAAGAACCCTTCCATGTTCATAAACCTTGGGGTTTATTTAACCTCTGGTTGAATAAATAACCACGCTAAACCCTCCCACCCATACCATACATTAAAACTTTGGTGTGCATGTAAATACCTTGGGGTTAGTTTGATATTTGGTTAAACTAATAACCATACCCGCTCGCATAACCACAAAAAACCCATAAATCAAAAGTTTTAGACCCCCACAACATTATAAAATGTTAAAATATGGGCGGGTCCCCGCGCCATATCTTACTGTCACCTACCCTTCCCGTCAACCCTACGATCCGACGCTGTAGATCCGATGACCCACGTTGATATCGAAGCCGCCCCGGTGTACACACGTTAGCTCCCGATGGAAAGTGGTTTTGCCATCATACATGGGGACGCGTGTCCCATTCCTATTGCATCAGGCTCGCTCTGACAGAAACCGCTCCCGTACCAAAAGTGGTCCAATGGAAACCATTTACTGCCTGTCTTCCCCGCCGCGCACGTCATCCCCACGTATGCGTCTACGTCAGCACCCCTGTCACTATATCCTCCACCGTGTCTACCCCATCACCCATCCACATCATCTGCCATGTCACCTTCCATACCATGCTACAGGACAAGGTGATGTCATGCTGACGTCATGAACAAAAAGCGCCAAAAAGTCCGAAAAAACCTAAATTTTCGTTGAAAGTTACGAAAGTGATGTTTTTTGTTTATTTTTATGCGACCAATAGTGGAGAACATGCATGAGAATTACGTTGAATTCACCATTAACGTCCCAGTCTGCCACCCAGGCACATTCATACTGCAAAATTGACTCCCCCCAGCTCACTCTACAACTGCATTCCACAGCAAAGTCTCGTATAAATAGGTATTTACCCGTGAATCGCCCATAAACCCTGTTTTTTCATAATTTATCTGTTAAGGATCACCGAAAGAGCTAAATTCCACTCAAAGATGCTATTGCCCACAAGCTCCTGCACTCTGCCTCACTGTGTAACTGTATTTTCGGACAAAACCGGCCAATTCTGTGACCCTCTGATAAATTGTCCATTAAAGCTTGAAATCGAGCTCCTGTCCGCAAAACCGCCAAAAGCACCTGTAAAATCGCACTCTTTCCTCTGTTTTTAAGTTTCCTCGTAAAAAACTCTGCAAACTCTGTCTTCCCTTTGGGTTTTACGTAGTAAGTCTGCTTTCATATAAAATTCAAGTGCAAAATTCCTGTTAAAAAGCCCTCTGTCAGACCTCTATTTCATGTTGAGACATAGACTCAAATCTTATAATAAGCACAATGAATCATGGGGGCTTCAGTGGCCCTAAACATTGCACCCTTGAATGCACCTCATAGGCAGTTGGAATGGTTACCTCTCGCTGATAAAGATTTCCAGATTGATGACATGGAGGGTCAAAAGCCTCACATGCAAGATTTTTGTGAAATAAGGAATAGTCATAAGAATAACATTGACATATTCAGAATCTGGGAGTCTAATATGCCTATATACTACCTGCCTTCAGTCAATATCTTCCCTGACCTCATCCATCAATGTTGTGCTAATTATGAGCCTTCTCAAAGGGCAGTGATGGACCCTGCTGGAAATGTCCTCTTTTATATCACCCCTCAGTCTATAAATGAGATGCTGCACTTCGAGCCAGCTCAGCCTTTGATCCCTCTCACCATGAAAAATTTGCTAGCCCAAGACTCCAAGTTGTCCTCTGCAGAAATTAACTGAATTTCCAAGCTGTTTATGCCACCAGATTGCTACTCCAGATACAAAATTCCCTACCATCATACCTAGTTTAGTGAAGTTGGAAAAATGCTCATAGACATGATTTCCTACATTCTGGGATTCAGAACAAGTGAAATTGTAGATGAAACTGTCTTTGCTTTAATGTCCATGTTTTCTCCAGGACAGCCCCCTACTGTCAAGTATGACTATGCCACCTTCATAGCCAACAAAATTCATGAGAAATTCATGAACTTAGAGAGGGAGAGAGTGTTCAAATACACTGCATATATATACCATTTGATGTTGTACTATCAACCTGATAGTTTCCCAGTTCCCCTTAAAAAATTGGATGCTAAGGGGGAGCGAAGGTCTGTAATATTTTGGTCCTCAGTATTCCATCATGTTGGCATCTCCCCATATACATATTGTGAATTTATTGACCTTTTCATATATCCAGCCACCTGTTTATTGTCAATAACTCCTCCTGCCAAGCTCTTTGCTGAAATGCAAAAAATCTTACACCTATCAAAGGAATACAGCATTGGTGATTGGTACTTTTACCAAAACCATACAGTGATCAGGATCTATGGCTGTCAAATGGCTCCCTTAAAACTGCCAAAATATGTCCCTATGAGACTCTTCGCCCTGGAATACTACCGGCAATTCAGTAGTTCAGATTTGACCCATTTCTATGGTGCTAGGAAAAAATCACAGCTCAAGATAAGGCACCAATTGGGCCCTTGTTGTTATCGGGAAAACTAGTGTCTATGCAGAGCTGCTAGTCCCACTAAGGCTGGTAGCTACCTTAGAAATAAACAAACTAAAACCACTTTCGTTTTCCTTTATGAGAAATAGATAAGAGGGGAATAAAGGAGACCAACCTCTGTCTTGCGCTTGGTTTCTTGCTTGATTCCTCTCCCTTCTGATAGATCTTTGCCACTCGCTTCCTCATCTACCCAGCTTCAAAGAGCACCTGTAGAATCAAAGCAGCATAACACTATCCAAGAACATAGATCTATTATCATAAACAATATAGGACTAGACATATATTGACCACACAAATGCATATAACATCAATCATACAAAAATGTGGAGGAAAACTTGAATAGCTTTATTGATAATCAAGAAAGAACAAAGAGGTTTACAACCAATTTTTCTGACCCAACATCATCCTCTTAGCAAGAAATCCCTTCTTCGCCTCATGAAAAACTTAGATCACCCAACACTATGATATTGCACCAAGAAACCAGCAACACTTCCTTACAAGATACAAAATTCCAGCCCTAGGATCTCTGGGATGAGGGATCCATATATAGATGTTTGCAAGGGGGGTGAGTCAGCTTCTGAGATTTGATTAGTGTCCTCTCTCTAATAGTTCTTGATTCCACTTGGAGATTGATGATCTCTTACTCATCCCTGGGTGAATGCAGAGAGGCAAGTGTCACAGGAGAAGTTTCTGGAAGATTCCATGATCCTCCACCTTGTGGATTGACCCTGCCATTTGTCCATTCTCACCCATTGCACCCCATAGAAGGGATTTTCAACATGCATCGCACCTACTGTGTGTATTTAGGTGGGATGCAACGCACTTTGACCATGGAGCAGGTGAAATGGTCTAGTTTTGACTAGTTCTGAGGAGTTTTTCATGGAGAACTTCTGGGAGATGCTGTAATCAGTTGACCTTGTCCTTTTAGGGGTTGGAACAACACCTTTAGGGACTTAGGAGCCCTTGGATTATGGACATTTATGATTGGGGTTGCAGTGCCCAAGAATGTCTATAATAGTTGCCCCCTAAAGCATGAGGTCGTTAATCTTTTGATGTCGGGTGAAATGCTTTATCATGAGGATCCGAAGTTTTTTCAAGCTGGAAGGCGACCTGTAATAAGATACAATACAATACATTATATTCATAATATTTTCATGATCTAGCTGAGGCGGGCATTCCCATGCTCAACTTCATAAATTCATTTTTATGTACATGAGACAGAAAATCGTCCGAGTGTAGACTGATAATTCTGGTAGAGCCATCATCCCTTAGATTGGATGATTATCTGTGCAGCAATGATGTACATTTGATGTTTTTATTTTCCTGAATATATATCGCAGCCTGGATGGATGAAACTAGATCTTGGGTCTTCAATCTCGTTCGATCTTCACTCAAAGTACAAGTCGATCCATGTGAGAGATGTTCTAGAGTCGAACATGGAAAGGCATCGCCTGATTACTAGCCAGTGATGTAAGCTGTTAACAGGCGTGAGAGGAATCACCGATAATGATGATGACCCTCAAGGTACTACAGTACAATTCACGTGGTGTGAATAAGGGACTTGGCATCGAACACCACGCAAAATATTTCGGTCGAAGGCCATTTATGTAAACCTGTCGTTGGAAGTGAGAAACTTACCATTGAGGCATGCAAGCTTCAAAGTATCAAAAGGGTTGTTCCTAGATCGACTTCTTGGATAATGAGCTAATGTCGAAAAGAAGCGATCCGTCATAGGAGGGCCTTAGTGAATCCCACATCAATGACATGGAACGGAGCAAATGATTTTAATGGAGGTGAAAACGATCTGGTGATATAAGGTTCAGGGTGGCGGTCATGAAAGAATGGAGCGTGAATGTATTGCAGCGGATGAGACACAGGTGAATTCTCTGAGAGACTTCTCTTGAACATATTGGCGACATTGACATGATGGATCGGTAGCATTAACCCCAAATATGGATGGTGTGACGGAACCATGGTGATGTGACCAGTGAATGGAACAACCCAACCCAATTCGGATGCGGAGTGAAAGTGTCATGTTCAAGAGCAACTTGCTACCAACAAAGTTTCTTCAAGTTTTCTTCCCAATTTTTCCCCAGTCATTGCTGACCAGTACCTCTTTATTTTTTTCAAGCTTGAGGAGGATAACATATGCTTGTTCTATAATTTTCCCTTCGGGAAAACCCATCGCTATGTTTTAACGAGCCTAGCGATAGTGAAACTCGTTCTTGTCTGTTATGGACAAGTTTGTCGCTATTCGATTTTAACGAGTTTAACGACAAAGATAACTCGGTCCTTTTCAATTTTAGAGAGTCTGAAAAGGGACGTAACGAAAACTCCAAAAATCCTTTTTCGTCACATAATCCCTTGAGTCCAAAAAATTATAAAACAATACAAAAGGGATGAATTTTCGGTACTTTTAACGAGCCGAACAAAACAAGCGCTCGATCGTTTTGTGTAATAATCCCTCAAGTCCAAAAAAGATTAAAATCTAAAGGAGGGATAGCAATTCCAATCACTTTAACGAGCTGGAGAGGCCAATGGCTCGGTAATATTTTCATATTTTACGAGTCAGTTGAAAAGAGCTTAAAGGAGACTCGTTTTTTGAGGAACGAGTGATAGATTCGGGTAGCAGCTGATTCCAGGTAAGGTTTGGAATTTTCCAATCACGGCAGTGTCACAAGGATGGCTAACAGGATCACTCTTCACAGTTGTTCCTCAAAAAAGGTAAACAATCAAATGGGGGTGAATGATCGGCCAATACAGAGTGGAGGTGATGATGAGAACACGACCAAGGCTTCAAAGGCTGATGGTAATACATTCACAATGGTTATTTACCAGAAATTGGTTCATTTTTTAATGAGCTTAAACTCTGGAGGAACATTTGCTCATTGCTTATGTTTATTTTTTAACGAGCTTGAATTCCGCGTTAAAACTGCTCGATATAATGGTCATTGATTTTCTTGATTTTACCATTAATAACTTTGTTCCTTCAAAGGTTGTACTGCCTGCTCAATTGCTTCATCAAACTAGTTAGAAATGAACAATATATGTTTGAAAAATGAGTCAAAACACTAATATTTTACTTGAATTACGTGAAAAGTAATTTAAAAGTGGTTTTTTACCTCTCATTTTACCATTTCATTTGAACTTTGGTTTGTTGGAGCTTTGGAGGTGCTTTCCCCCTTGATTTTCACTAGCTGATTCCGGGAGATTCTGTGGACGATTCTTGGCGCCGTCTGGACCAGGTAGGAGCTAAACCTGAGCTCTTCAGTTTCATTCTTTCCTTTTTTAATTCTGAGCATGTTTTCTGGTTTTTCTGAGCCTCTGGGGTTTGAAAAAATCACCCTGGCTCCATCGCACCCTTTCTATATCGAAAGGTGCATTGCATGTTGGCCTGTTCATTGGCCAGTTAGCATGCAACGCACCCAGAACACTGCTAGGGGTGCGATGGGCGCAAGGAGGGAAATTTGTGCACAGTTTTTCATGGAAAATTTTGCTTGTTTTTCACCAAATCAGGATCTGACTCTTCTCTTGTTTGTTTTCAGAGATTCATTGGAGAAAAATGCCTGTTACATGGCGAGAACGTGAGCATGAAGAAGAGGACATGCTTGCTTTACATGATCCGGTTATGGTAAATGCACTGCGGAACTGTGGCCTGTTCAAGTTTTTCCGCATCTCTAGCATGAGGCAAAAAATCAACTTGTTGCAATATTTGCTCGATGCCTGGGATCCTACCAGCCAGGTGTTCCAGATTAGGGGCAAATCTATCCCCTTGACTGTCGTGGACATCTATTTTTTGACCGGCTTATCGAGGCGGGGTGCCCCTATCTCATTATCAGGTTCGGCCCGTGGGGGTGAATCTGCGAGAGATTACATTCGCAGGTATTGCAAAGAGGGATCTTAGCCGAGTAAGGACGGCAAGATCAATATCCGAGATGTCACTGACAGGCCCTTGAGGACCATTTTGTTCACTTTTGCTAGAATGGCTGGTAGTGCGGCTCTTCATGTGGCCAACCGATCTTATATGCAGTATGCCTTAGAATGCCTTGAACCAAAGGTGTTCAACTGGTGTGATGCAGTACTATTTGTGATGAAAGAACAATTGACCAAGGTGAAAAACGGAAGATTGAATAACTTTGGATATGGTTCTATTTTGACCGCTTTTGCCTTGGAAAAGATCCCGCTGATGCAGCCGTAGTATATTTCACTTGGTTTACCTCCACCGACTGAGCCATGAATGCAGAGATGGGTCGACCATATGTCCAGACATGCTGGTCAGTCTTAGGTTTCCTTTTCTGATACCTTCTTTGGGTGGTTCGATCATCAGGAGATGGTTTCTTCCGAGTATCCATATGCTGGTATGGATTTCCAGGGTGACCCGGATTTGGTATTGCCGGCTGGAGAGTAGTGGGGCGCCATTGGTAAATTCTTTGACCATATCTCTGTTTATCGTTTCTCTTTATAATGTTCTTGTGCTTTTTCTATCAAGACTAATCAATGATCATGTGCTCATGTAGATGTCGGACCAGTTCGGCCAGTAGTAC
Source organism: Pinus tabuliformis (assembly GCA_031772625.1). NCBI lineage: Eukaryota > Viridiplantae > Streptophyta > Pinopsida > Pinales > Pinaceae > Pinus > Pinus tabuliformis. The sequence goes on along the minus strand of CM062817.1, from coordinate 839,844,970 downwards.
GCCTGAGAGTGCCAGCTGCCGCTCCAGCGGGAGAGGCTGTGGGGAGGGCTATCCTTCGCGACCTCGATGTGGCCGAGACTCTTTCAGCATTACAGGATTAGGTCGAGGGCTTCACTCTTGGTATTACAGATGTGAGGACTGACGAGCTGCCTCTGAGGTTGTAGCGACACACTACCGGTGTGCCGAGCCAATGGACTAGGCTTTTACGGATTATTGCACAGGCGGTGACTTGTTATCACTAGCATCATTAGACTAGGGTGCCCCCTAGCGTTTTGAGTTTTGGGTCATTTGACCAATTTTGTCTTGGTTACAGAACATTATGTAAACCATAAACAGTTATATATATATTTTTTATTTTTGGAGTTTTATTTTGGTTAAGTTACATGACCCTGATGCAAATATTGATGAAATGCTTCTTTGTATAAATGTTGCAAATGTCTATCTAACACATAGTTTGCCAATGAGTTCGTTAATGTGTTTAAGTTTCTAGAAATATGCTGATATTGAATAAAATCAAATTGCCTTTCCAAAATCTTGACCCTTAGGAACATGCGATAGATAGTTGGATTTTGGAGGGAGTAGATACCAGTGAGTTGTAGTATGACAAGCTGTGAGTCTAGCCTGACGACAAGTCGGCGTATGCCATGGGTGATGGCATTAGAGAGAAGTTATATCAATGCGCTATATTCAACGATGTTATTTGTTGATTGACCATTACATACCCCTCTGAAACTTACTAACTCGCCGCTTGGATCAAAAATGTCCCAGGCTGCAGAAGATAGGTTCCGCGAACTACGACTCGCTCCATCGGCATATCCAACAAATGATTCCAATAGGTTCGACATTTGAAACAAATGTAAAAAGTGGATTACTTGACCAAAATGATTACCCTTAGCGAAAACAAAAATGTAACAAAAGCATATGGGTTACTACACTGCATCATGCGTAGTAACGCTTAAGGTACAACCCATTACGGGGTTGCGCTAGCGGAATCCCATCATAATCCATTAACTCGTAGGCTCCTTTTACTAATACACGTTTAAAAATATAGGGGCCCATCCATAAAGACTTGAATTTACCTACTCCCAATTTATCGGATTCTTGGTCATAAAGTAAGACCAAGTCACCTTCTGAGAAGACACGGGGTTTGACATTCTTGTCGAACTGTGCCTTGACTCGTTTCTTATGGGCTTCGTTAGCCAAAGCGGCATCACGACGGGTTTCATCCAATTGGCTTAGTTCTAAGAAACGAGCCTCCTCTTCTGAAGTTCCGGGGAGAAGGTCGATTGCGAGTTTGAGGGACGAGATTTCACACTGAACTGGTAAGATTGCTTCTAGGCCATACACCAGTTGGAAGGGTGTAAACCCAGTTGCATTCCTTACCGATGTTCGGTATGCCCACAAGGCCGAGTACAGGATTAGGTGCCAACTCCTTTTGTGGACTCCAATCATCCTTTGTAGCATCCGCTTCAGGACCTTGTTGATTGCTTCAACTTGTCCGTTGGCCTACGGGTAATATGGAGTAGAGCTGTCATGGGAAAACCCTAATTTGGCAGCCAATTCAACCATCATGTGATTGCAAAAATGTGATCTGTGATCTGTGACTATAGCCTGTGGAACGCCGAATCTTGCGACTACATGATTGAAAAAGAAAAGGGAAGCTGTTTCACTAGTGTTATCTAATGTAGGCATCGCCTCGGCCCATTTGGTAAAACAGTCTACAACGACTATGATATACCTGTAGAGCCTCTAACTTACACCTCATCATCCACTATTACCTACTGTTTTTCATCACTTACCTCTCTCTTTTGCCTCATTTTCATTGTAAAACCACCCAAATCATTACATTAGATGTCATTAAGCATGATCAAGTGAGCTTTGCTAATGTGTGACTGTTTTGTTTAGATTTTGACATATTTACAGGCATTCCGCAGCCATCTGCTGATTCCGCAGCCATTTGATGATTCCGCAGCCTTTTTGTTAATCTCAAGGTTCCACGTGTCATTTTGCCAAATGAGCCACATGGGCACTTAGGAATCAAGGTGCTCGAGGTTCCTGTGCTATTTGTTCAGCCATCCACGTCATCTGTACCTCCGGTCAACAAGGGTCAAGTTACGGTCAACAAAGGCAGCTTAACGGTGATACGTAAGCTGTTGGGTCACGTCAGTTCAAACGATGACTTGTCCATGTTACGCGGGTTTTGGGGGACATAATACAACTCTGGATTCAATGCCCATAACGACCAGAACCTCCAGCTCATCCACGCAGGCTTATGACGTGTTATTGAACCTTAATTACGCATGACAGTTAGTTTATTTTTCAGTTTTAGCTGTACGCATTAGGCCATCTTTCAGATGCCTATAAAAACTTGTGTCTGCGTACGCTTATGTTACTTTTTAGTTGCTGTGTTTTTATGAACTCGTTATCATTTTAGTGCATTCCAAAACTCTGTTTTAATAGTGCTGTTCTAGCACTCTTGATTGTAATTTTCTGCACATGGAGTAATAGAAGCAGTGCTGTTCTGAAGTTTTCAATATCTTGAGTCTTCTTTGGCATATATGAATGGAGGGCCCCTGTTCATGTTAGCCTTGTATAGTATTTTATGATCAACATTTCCTTATTTTCCATTCAGCATTTCCTTTTCTTGAAACATGTACAGCTTGATTTATTTTCATGTTATTTCATTTCTGGCCTTTATTTTAAGCTGATCAGCATTGTTCTTTTGCAGGTTTTTAACCCGGGATTGCTTGTGTGTTGTTTATTTTCTTTATATCTAGTGGTAGTTTCATTTGACAGATTCTAAGTTGCTGCCTTTACTTTATTTTCATAGCTGGTTTTTAGTTTTATTTCTCAAAAGTTGTCTGCTAACATATGAATGGTCTCTTTATTATAAATTGTCTATCTTTTAGAGATCAGAATACTAATAACTTGCAGCTGGCTTTGGGTACTTTTTAGACTAATCTTTAACTACTTTCTAATCGTGTCTTACACAGTACTATGTGTTAGAGGCAGAGAGTTAGAAAGAGCAAAACATTACAACTAGTCTTTAAAGTAGATTTTTCTCATTTTTTTATCATTTCTTAGACTTATCTTTAGCTACTTCCTAATCGTGTCTTACACAGTACTATGTGTTAGAGGCAGAGAGTTAGGAAGAGATAAACATTATCATTGGTCTTTTAAGTGATTTTCTTACCTTTTATTTGCAGCAGCATGAATGGTGTCTAATGCCATTAGAAAGTGGTTCTTTGCTTTCAGTTCATTTTGATTTATTTATTTCTTTCAAGCTTTTCCTTTTCAGCAAGTAGTTAGAAACCACTAATCACACACTCTCACTCATCTAAAATTCACCTTACACACACTTTCACTCATCTGTTTATAATCATCACTCCATCTTAGGAAGACAAAATTAACCACAAACAACACCCCCAAACGACAAAAAGACTCTAAGAGGTTGCTTAAGTACATATAGTACACCTTCACTTCATCAGCTTACGAGCCCCGGGTTGACAATTAATGACATCAATTTAGGAACACTAAATTGACTAAACAATACCCATGCTCCCTGGTCGAGGTGGGGTTACATGTCATGAAATCAATGCCCCATTTGGCGAATGGCCCAATAGCAACTATTGGCTACAAAGGTGCGGGTGGTCTTCTAGTTTTGCTATCGAAAATTTGACATGCATGGCAACTTCTGATTGGGGTTATGCAATCTTTGAACATTGTTGGCCAGAAGTAACCTGCTCGTAAAAAAAATTTCGTCGTAGCGTAACCAAATTGATGCCCCCCACACGCACCTGAATGGCAATCATTCAGGACTTTTTCGGCCTCCTCATGGGTGAGGCACCTCCTCAGAACTGTATCGACACCACGACGGTAAAGCATATCACCGACGATCATGTAGTCTTTTGATTGGTATCGAATACGTTTTTGTTCCGAGTGGGAGGTATTAGGCCTATATTTTTGGGTTTGGAGATAGATGATTATATCTCCATACCACAGATTGCTTGAAGATATCAGAAACAAAGATTCATCCACGATGGTTTCTTCGTATGTTTCATCGTTGGACGATGATGGGAGATCGCATAGTAATTCTGCGAATACCAGGGATTTCTTCGATTTTGATTTTACAAATTCTAGATTGAACTCTTGAAGAATTGCTATCCATTTTGAATATTTGCCCCGCAACAACTGTTGCGACAATATATAAGTCATGGGGTTGCAATCTGACAGAATGGTAGTTTTTCAAAAGAGGATATAGTGCCGAAATCTCTGTATCGCTTGAACAACTGTGAGAGCGAGCTTTTCAACATAGGAATACTTTCTTTCTGTATCATTTAAGTTCCTACTTAAATAATATATTGGATGTTCAATTCCGTTTTCCTCTTGAACTAAAACCATTGCGATGGTTGTATCTGCTGCAGCCAGATACAGGTTAAAGTCTTTTTGATAATCAGGAGCGTACATTAATGATGCTTTCATTAGGGATTCTTTTAAAGCATCAAAGGAAGCTTGCGCGACCTGATCCCAGATGAAGGGCACTTCCTTTTTCAATAGACATGTATAACCTTTAGCAAGTTCGGCGTAATTTGGAATGAACCTCCTCAGAAAGTTTGCTTTCCCTTGGAGTTTCTGAATCTGAAGCAAATTTGAAGGTGGAGGCAAATTTATGATTGCCTGAACCTTACATGGGTCGAGACAAATCCCGTCCTTTGAGACTACAAAGCCAAGCAAATGACCATAACTGACACAGAACACACATTTGTGTGGATTGAGTCATATCTTGTAGTGTTGATAACGTAGAAATATCACTCTCAAATGTTGCGGATGATCGGTCCGCTTTCACGAATGAGTTGGAAGGTCATCAAGATATGGTTGAACGATGTTTTTGATGTCATGGAAGGCATAATTCATTGCCCTCTGAAATGTTGCCCCTGCGTTCTTTAAACCAAAGGGTAATTTGCGGTATGAAAATGTGCCCCACAGACAAATAAATGCAGTCTTTGACTGGTCCTGTGGGCAGATATTTATTTGATTATACCCGGAGAATCCATCCATAAATGAAAAGATTTCACATCCAGCGCATTCATTAATTATCTGGTCAATAAAGGGTGTAGGGTAGTTGTCTTTTAGACAAGCTTGATTTACATCCCTATAATCGACGCACACTCTAATATTTCCTTGTTTTTTCATCACAGGAACAATGTTAGATACCCAATCGGTTAGAGGAACCAGGTAAATGAAACCAGCATGGAGAAGATTTTCAACTTCTGCCTTGATGGCAGTGGCTTTCTTGGGGTGCGCCTGTCGTAGCCGTTGTCGTACTAGTTTGACATCTGGATACATCTTGATTTCATGTTCAACTATACTCGAGTCAATGCCTGGCATTTCATCATATGACCATGCAAAGACATCTCTGAATTCGCGAAAAAGAGCGTTATATATTTCCAGTTCTGAAGGAGAACAACATTTGCCAACATAAATATTCTCTACAACATCCATTTTGGTCGAGATATTTATGGTGACAGTATCTTCAATATTGGACAAGTTTCTCTAGGAATCCATCGTGTTTACAGTTTTTGATAGGAAATCAAAAACTGAAGGATGATGGAGGTCATCAGGAGTATCTTCTTGACAATCCGGAAGATGGGAACGATGGTGGTAATCTTCCCATGGCGCCCCTTCAATTACCATTGACTGAACAATTCCTTCGTCGATGTAATGCACTTGCAACCAAAGATCTGAAGGGGTGCCATATTCCTTCGACCTATCTATCCAAATGCTTTATGAGCATTGATTCGGGTCTGCGTCCCATGGTGAAAACATTGATTGCTACAATATTTCTATTGGGCTTGGAGGCAATACCCGCGGATGATCCATGTTAATATCGTTTTTCTGAGATCTTTTGAATCAAAGATATCATATTGCAGGTTCCTACCGTTGCCACTTCCACCAGATTGATTGGAGGCGGGAGGGAAAAAGTCCCCATTAATATAGGGTCTTTTAGTAGGCCTACTTCGATATTTTGAAGCGTATGTGGGCTTCCATGGATCATCAGAATGCTTCCCGTAACTTGGGAACTATTGGGGAGAAATGGTTGTTGGCGACGATTGTAATTCCTCCTTGAAAAGGAAATGCAATCTTCCTAAAGTAGGTCGACACAACCCCAGCCATAGCATATATCCATGGTCTTCCCAGTAGGATGTTGTAATCGAGGTTTTCGTCGATTACTTCGACATCTATTTCTACTATTTTCCCCCCTAGTTCAACTTGCAAGTTACTTAGAATACCATATGGGGTATACATTCGTCCGTCAAATGCTTTTAATGTTGTCGAAGATCACGACAAGGTTGGAGATCCTAAAGTTTTCCAGCAACTCATTGACATAATACATGTAGATGCTCCCTCATCAATAATTGTTCTATGAACAGTTTTGTTGAGGGCTTTCACCTGAATGAGGAAAGCTAGTTGAGCTGGTAACTGAGGATCATATCCTTTATGATTAAAGGACACAAGATTAGAATCCTTTGGGTCTATCCCACCTATAGCTGATAATAAAGCTTGCTTTTGGGATGGGCAATTTTGTAGTACCTCAAGTGTTGACATAGCAGATGGTGATTGGGCCAGATCTTCCACTATATTATAATGTTGTGCTGCTCTAGCACGAGGATTAAATGTCAACTTGTGTACTACTCCCTTTGGCGGTTTTATTATTAGCTCTGGAATGATGGGCAGCGCAACTTCTGTCGAAGTTGTTGTTGAACTACTAGGTTGATCATTATCCTTATTGTTCGATAGCTGTGGATTCCCGTAATCTTTATTCCTTGTCGATATCAAAGCATCATTTTGCTGTTTCGAAACCAACAACATCAGCACTTGGGACGGGGAATCATTTTCACTAGCAACCAGATTTTTCCCTGGATTTGGAAACAGATCAGTCAATACCGCCGAGGTTTTTGAATTCTTGAAGAATCTCTTAAGCTCAGCTTTATGTGGACAATCTTTTGTCCAATGATCCTCATCACATATTAAGCATGGATTTTTTGGTTTCCTATCTCCAGGAGGGTTTGCAGAAGAATTTTCAGGTGATGATTCCTCCTGTTTCTTCTTCTTCCCTTTGTTTTTCTTCTTGCCTCCTGGTTGCTTGGTTTCTTTGCCTTTATCAGTTGAGACGACATTTACTTCCGAGGCGAGAAGTTCTTCTTTTGCATTTTGACTGGAAATCTTACGGGCCTTTTTAGATGTAGCCTTTGTCGATTTCGTGTCTGTCGTACCAATCACGCCATCGCCGGCATGAGAGTCATTGTTTGATTTAGGAGGAGGAGGGACGGAAAATTTTGGTCTGGGAGCGTTAGGGATTTTATTGTAGAGCGTGCCAGACTGGGTATAAATCAAGTCTAAATATTGCGCACGAGCAATAACTTGCTCTTCAGTGACGACTCCTCCTTTTGCCACATCTTCTGTAATGGAAGGTAATAATGACTTAATAAACCATTCAGCTAAAAGCTGATCAGGAACATACATTTTTACCATTCTACGACGACGTCGCCACTCATGAATATGATCGGATATGTGAGTGGTTGTTGTTTGTTTGAAATTGGTAAGAAGTTCTGTTCCCATTTCGTACCTTATTGGTAACTGAAAATGGGTTAAAAAGGTTGTGGCCAGGGTACTGAAGTTGTCAAACGAAGCTCTGGGTAACTCGATATACCATTTTGCTGCCGGACTAGTTAACGTCCTCTGAAAAAGGCAAAGCCTAATCAAATCATCGTTTAGGGTGTTTGATGAACACCACAGATGAAATGTCATCACATGATTCGATGGGTCTTCACCCGGATTTCCATTAAATTTAGGAATATCTGACAGAAGTTTATGCGAAATCGCTGGCCACCAAGGGGCGTAAGCAATTGGATCGTTCGTTAGCCGATTTAGATCTGGTAACTCTAAAGTCACCACAAAGGGTAACTATTGATTCAGGTTTGGCAAAGCATACCCAGGATAGGATGGAATGGCCTGAGCAGTTGGTCTTTGCATACCAGCATAATGCATTTGATGCTGGTAACTTTGGTAAGGTTGATGGGAATAACCATTGTAGAATGGTTGATTTTGACCGTTTTGAATATACAACTGCCCACTATTTGCAAAGATTTGTTGCTCAGATCCTTGGTATACTTGCTGGAATTGCGGTTGTTGGTATTGCACCAGCCATGGTTGCGAAACCATGTGTTGTTTTCCAACACTGACTGTTTGACCAAGATGAGGGGTAATTGTACCCGTTTGGGCCTGTGTCATTCCACTAGTTGGCAATTGTGGTTGAGTCGCAGGGACAAGAGGCTGTTGCATTACAACTTGAGAAACCTGAGGTTGGCATACAACAGGAAACGCTTGTACTTGCGACACCGTCACAATAGCCGGCGTAGTTGGTATATTTGACATAGGTAAACATTGTTGCATCGAATATACAAGTATTGGTTGTTGAGGCAGTATTGGCACCCAACCGCTAGATGTAATTCCTGCATAACCTTAATTTTTTTGTGAACTCTCGTATGGTTGTCCTCCCAGAGGAGACAATGAAAGGGTATATTGCCCCCCATACGGCGGTAATTCGGTACTCAAAGGAATTGTTTGTCCTTGAGGACCGGACTGCCCAAATTGACACCCTGAAGGATCAATTTGCTGAGACTCAACATAAGAGTTCCCGGATACTATTCCAGATGAACAAACAGGAACGGACCATACTGTCGAAATAGCCCCTGAGTGGGCCCCTTCTAGCGATTGAGAGCTAGTTGGGACAGATGGTATGCCGGCGAACATTGTTGGAGTGACAGCAGGAAGTTCTGTCGTCGCTGTGTTGGATGACACAATCCTAGACATCGATGGTTGTTCAGACATTTCTAATCTATCCAAAAGATTGCCTAGCGATTCTACAGGAGCTTTCGATGATGGTAGACTAATTTATGATGAAGAAGGATATAGAGTGATCCTGACTCCAAATCACGATGGAGTACTAGATGGAGGATCCTCCACAATCTCTTCTATAGCAATCAGACCAGGTGGAGGAGGTAGACCGTCAGGTCCGTAAAATATTTCTGGTGCCAAAGAATGTACAGAATCTACAGCGACAAATGTTTGGGGAATAACACCTTCTGAATCAGCTGTAGATGAAGCTAGTTTAGTAATACAAGTGTTTACCTTCACACTAGGATCAGTTCTACTGTCCTTTGGTGGCTGCTGAACTTCTTCTGTAAAGGCAGGGATACCAAAAATGTTTGGAGTAACCGAAGTCTCCGATGGTGTTGGAACACTTGTTCTAACTTTAGCAGGGGATTTGGAACCGGTTAAACGAGTTCGCTTTGTCCGTAACAGTTTCGACTCTGGAGACAAAGACGGTTGACTCGTAAGCCTCCGCGAACGACGAGGTTTCAATTGAATTTCTTCCATGATTGCGGATTACTCGATCAACTAAAAATCAAGGGGAAGTATGTTTCCGAATTAGATGAATTTTAGACGCTTTGACACAACTTGTTTTTTCACTTTTTAAGAGTCAAGAAAAAACAAAAGATGACTCTAGTCGCCTTCAATTTTTAATGAGCTTGAAGTGACAAGTGCTCAGATGGACCTTTTCCTTTAAGGAGTCTAAAAAGGAATGAAAGAGACTGCTTTGGAAATCTAGACAGAGGGATTACCAAACCAATCGTAAAACTGCAGAATACTTTTTACGGTACGGCAGTCAATCTTCCCGAATGCTGTGTTCAGTGCATTGCGATCGATAGGGCGGCAAACACAGCTTCCCATGGATAAAGGATATAGCCTATTGTGGTCTCCCAAAATATACTCGACGGTACGTGGGAGCACAAGTCTGTACTGGCACTTGTTGTCTCAAAGTGGAGGAATCACCCAACCAACAGTGAAAACAACAGTTACCAGGCTTTACGACGCCGGAATACGTCTCTAGCCTAGACTTCTAGATGTTGTGCGTTAGGTTCCAAAGCATTTTTAGATTCATTAAATTTATTTTATAGTTGATCTTGCTTAAGAAATTTGCCTTTCAGGTTCACCATGTGATGTAGATGTACAATTCCTAAAATGCAATCTAAGATGATAAACAATCGTTTAATCTTCTTTTTGCAATGAAAATCCTAGCTACTAAGGAAAGAGAGATGATTTTCTTTCAACATAGAGCAGAGAGCATACACTATATGCACTGTCCTAAATCAAACCAACAAACAATCTAAATGCACATGCATGTATTTGTTTTCATCCTTCTTAATGTGTGAATGATAAAAAGAAAGCTAAGCGCAAATCTGAATTATTTTTTCAAAGAGAAAATTACTAACAAGCTTCTTTTCAAAACAAAATGAAGACAATGAAGACACTTTGTTATTTGGATTTGAAAACTTGCTTTCGACACTTGAAAAACTACTAATTCAAATCAAATATAAGAGTAACAATGTAATTGACTATCAAGAAAAATCGAATTCTCTTCTATGACTGAAAACGACACTTGCAACACTTTCAAATCAAGAAACGACAGTTCAATTATGCTACTTCTTTGTAAAAGAGAACTGAAAATGGCTCAAAATACATAAAAACATTTACAGTTCTTTGCATAATGGAGGCGGAATAATGGCAAGAAAGGGGGTTTCAACAGAGGTGTACTAACTACAGGCAGCAAAACTCCTGAATAGAGCTGAAAAGAGTGAATACAGAAGCCAAAATCTAAGAGCAAAAGAGGTCTGATCACCGCACTTGTAGCACAGGGAAACTGAAATGCAACGCACCTACTACACTCGGGAAGTGTGATGCATTCAGGTTCCAAATAAGAGACAGTGCGATGGACTAGGGATGATACTTTAGCTAGGTTCTGGGTCACAGTTTGCAGCTCAGTTCAGGGATTTAGGCCGAGCAAGTGGTAATCAGTAAATCAATCACAAGGGTAGATCTAAGGAGGTTACTAGAGCCATCACAAGGGCAATTAGAGAGCTTGTAAATCAATTATTTAATTCATAAACAAAACCCAGAGATACACTAAAGCAACATTGATCTACTTTGCACTTGCATAGCAAATGCAGTTTGAAGGCTAGCTGGCTTGACTTCAGGCTCCATCTGCAAGTTTATAAAGTAAACAAATGTAGATAAACAAACAATCTATTCGCTCCCGAGCAGAGTCACCATTTTGTTATCGGGAAAACTAGTGTCTATGCAGAGCTGCTAGTCCCACTAAGGTTGGTAGCTACCTTAGAAATAAACAAACTAAAACCACTTTCGTTTTCCTTTATGAGAAATAGATAATAGGGGAATAAAGGAGACCAACCTCTGTCTTGTGCTTGGTTCCTTGCTTGATTCCTCTCCCTTCTGATAGATCTTTGCCACTCGCTTCCTCGTCTACCTAGCTTCAAAGAGCACCTATAAAATCAAAGCAGCATAACACAATCCAAGAACATAGATCTATTATCATAAACAATATAGGACCAGATATATATTGACCACACAAATGCATATAACATCAATCATACAAGAATGTGGAGGAAAACTTGAATAGCTTTATTTATAATCAAGAAAGAGCAAAGAGGATTAAAACCAATTTTTTTGACCCAACATCATCCTCTCAGCAAGAAATCCCTTCTTCACCTCATGAAAAACTTAGATCACCCAACACTATGATATTGCACCAAGAAACTAGCAACACTTCCTTACAAGATACAAAATTCCAGCCCCAGGATCTCTGGGATGAGGGATCCATATATAGATGTTTGCAAGGGGGGTGAGTCAGCTTCTGATATTTGATTAGTGTCCTCTCTCTAATAGTTCTTGATTCCACTTGGAGATTGATGATCTCTTACTCATCCCTAGGCGAATGAAGAGAGGCAAGTGTCACAGGAGAAGTTTCTGGAAGATTCCATGATCCTCCACCTTGCGGATTGACCCTGCCATTTGTCCACTCTCACCCATCGCACCTCATATAAGGGCTTTTCAACATTCATCGCACCTACTGTCTGTATTTAGGTGGGATGCAATGCACTTTGACCATGGAGCAGGTGAAATGGTCTAGTTTTGACCAGTTCTGAGTAGTTTTTCATGGAGAACTTTTGGGAGATGCTGTAATCTGTTGACCTTGTTCTTTTAGGGGTTGGAACAACACCTTTAGGGACTTAGGAGCCCTTGGTTTATGGACATTTATGATTGGGGTTGCATTGCCCAAAAATGTCTATAACACTTGTATCTTCAATAAAAGGGAAGAAGCATGGAAGGAAGCTGACACCATTCTGAGAGACAAACTTAAGTTGAAACAAAGTTTTCTTTGGGCACCATATGACCCTGAGAATTTCATAAGCTTTAGGAGAGTCAAACATAAGCTTACAAGATATGTGCACTATAGTATCCCTCAAATTGAACAATATGCTAATCAACAGGAGTGGATAGAAGGCACACTAGTTGAGGAACTTACTGAAGAAGAAAGATTAGAGAAAGAAATGAAAGAGTTTGAAAAGACACTTGACCTAGACTCTGTTGGACAGGTGTTTTTCACATCTCCTCGACACCTTGGAGCAGGTACATCATCTGCCACAACTTCCCAACAACCTGCCCAAGAAAGTGCTCCACTTGCAGGGACATCTAAAGGCAAGGAGGTATAGCATTCAGAGCAGCAGGAGATAATGGCAGACTGACCAGACACAAGCAAAGAACAAAGTCAAGGGCAAGCCCCTCCAACACAAGCAAAAGCACATGAGGTCCCTGTCTTACAAACTCCTCTCAATGAGGAAAGAGCAAAGAAAAGGGACAGGCAGGAAGAGACACCCATAGGGGCCTCTATAGAACAGCAAGGAGAGAAAAGGCAAAGGCTAAACCCCTATTCTGAGGAAGAGTTTACAATGGAGATAACATGCAATCAAAGGGGTGAGGAAACAACCGAACAACAGATTCCTCCAAGCATGGAAACCTCAGCTAGTTCCTTTCAGCAGGAGCAAGAGAGGAAACAAGGTGTGGAGGTTACCTCAACCTCCACCAAGTAGCAGAGCAAGCAAGGCTCTGACATAAAGAAGGCATTCGCAGAAATCAAGGCTAGAAATGAGCTGGTAAGATTCGAGCTCTACAACCAGTTACTAAGAATGGCTCCCACTAATTAGCAGAGGCTAATGGCAGCCTATGACATCCAAGAAGGGAAAATGACCCTCAGTCATTTCAGGCCTACAGTACAGTAGCCCCAGTCAGCTACTGATTATATCAGAACCAATCTGGAAGTCCTTGCTAAAAACATCCACCCAATGGATCAGATTGAGTTACACAAACAAACTGGAGAAATGGTGTACTCCACCTTGGCGGATAAAGAAATATTGGCCCACAGACTGCAGAATTCACTTCACAACACTTCTGCCCAATTGGAATTAGAGAAAGATTCATCACAATCCAAGGACAATAGAATAAAATCCTTGGAGGAGATCATTATGGAGCTGGGACATGACCCCAACGATCCCAAGGGCATGCAGGCTTTTATTAAGAAGAAAGAGGAAGACATAGCAGCCCTCAGAAAACAACTCAGGCTACCACCTACAATTCATCCTCAAACCACAGAAGTAACACAACAAAAAGAGGAGGAGGATGTAGTTAGTTTTCTTATGAGGATGCATAAAAGACTGAAAGAAATAGAGAGTGCCTTGGAGGCATCACTGCAAGGAAGACAGGGAGAGTTGGCCTCTCAACCAGCTCAAACAGCTCTAACTCTTGAGGCTGCTCCTCCTACAGTCACCACAACAGTCCCTCCTACTCATCCAACATCAACAGCAGGTACCTCAACTCCAGCCTCAACTTCAGCAACAGTTTCAGCAACAACTACAGCAGCAACAGAGCAAGAGGCCAGCCTAAGTATGGAGGAGATGATGAAAGAAATAAAGGCTCTGGAACTACAAATGGAAGAATTAAAAGAGGCCAAAGAAAATCTGGCCAAAATTGAGGTAATATATGACAAATCAAAGATGGATGTAGCTGAGAAGATAAGGGAAGTAAAAACCTTGGAGAAAAGAATAAAGGAGCTGGAAAAGGACCTTACTTTAGGTAAAACTCTAGCTGAAATCAAGAAAATTTTGTGGGCCAAAATTGGCTAATCCATTACTGACCAATGGCAATCAATTCAAACCATACATGAGCAAATAGAATTGATAGGCTTAGCTCAATTCAAGACTTAAAAGGCTAGAGCATCATTGGGAAATATGCCTGAGCAAGCCAATAGAATGATTCAATTTTTGAACACTCATACCAAAGAGTAGTTGGCAGCACTAGGTATCAGGAATAGGACAGATACCATCCTGCTAGTGAAAAAGGTGCTAACCCTAAGGAATTTTGTGCAGACTCTGGAAAGAAAATGCCAAGAAATGCAAGCAGAAATAAATGACTTCAAAATAAAGTTTGCAACATTACAGAGCAAAGGGCTACCCATTTTATTAACCAGCGCTGGAAGACTGCTATCACATGAGCAGTATGCCAATAGGGTAAATAATTATGCCTCCAATCAAATTATAGCATCCTCAAGCACCTCAGAAGAAACAGGACCTCCCTCTAGACAAAGTCTTTATGATAAATTAGAAAATTTGTTCTACATTGAACATGAGATAAACCATCTTTTTGAAGTCCAGCCCAACTTTTATAGATACACTAAAGCTGATGAAACATTGATAAAAATACAAAGACATCAGTTGCTTACAGAGGATTGGTGGCAAGGAATGCTGGAGATATTACTCAGGTAATTTTTTTTTTATTTTCCTTTTGGTCAGCTACAGGTCAGCAAACTCTAAAGCACGGGCCACCTATCAAAGGGTAAAAATAGCAAAAAGCAGAAATTGAATTGTGACTATAGCTCATTAATGAAAAATTGAGCACTAATGACAAGGTTAGCACAGCAACACAACAGCACAACAAGGCGTCAAGGCAGCAAAAGCAACAAAAACATAGTAAAGACGCAGCTACGAGCCGACTCACTTGGTCCAGAAAGTCAAAATACCTCTGACAAATTGGACAGCTAGCACGCCAACATTCACTGTGGCATTCATTTCTCTCATTTACTCCTTCTGAAGAGTTGGTGAAAGAAGTTATGGCTTCAAGACTTATCTACATGATATTTTGTATCTCCCTTTTTATATAAATACCTCCCCATAATATGTATTTGGGGTTGGTGATTTTCTCTCCGAACTGCACTGTAAATTCTCAGACTCTCTAATACAAAGGTTGTTTGAAGTTCACTACTATTGGACTGTCTGAATGTGGATTTGATGTTCTGGGAACTCCTACGGAATTCCTGTGTCTTTCTATGGATCAATAAGTTGCTAAAACCTGTTTTTATGTTTTTTGTGTCTGCAAATTTCATACATGTTTCATGATCTTAGTAACAGAGAAAGAGAATAGCCTAGAATTTGTTTAAATACACTCTGTGTTCAATTTATGCTATTAATTATGTTTTCTTCAGAATTAGTCATAAATATGAATTCTTAGCTGCTCATGTTTGCACTAATTCTTTCATTTTGAATATTATTTAGGAATTCTTAAACTGCTCCTTGATAATATTCATGCACCTTCCCTCTCCCAGCATAGTGAAGGATTCTTGACTGCCCTTCACCCACTGGCTTACATTCCATTAGCTTTCAGATCTTAAAATTGTTCCAAAACTGCCTATCTTGCTCTGTAGCATCACCCTTTACCAAAGAAACACCTTTAGCAGTACACCATCATAGACCCCATTGCCCAATGGTATAAACTATTTTGGACTTGCATCCCAGCTCTATTTGAGATCACCATCCAACAAACTAAAAGCCAAATCCTGTGCATCATAACTAGCCTAAAATACCCCAAAACAAAGCTAAAAAACAAAGAGAGAGCCCTCTCTGGTTGCAGGTAGGCTAGAACCTGCAGCCAAAAGATTGGTTAAGTGTTACCTCGGCCGTATTCCCTTCTGGAGGCAGGGAACAACCTGAGTGATAACAATACCCATGGGGCGGCTGCAAGGGGTGACCGTGGACATTGAGGGAGCGAGCACGCTGGAAAATTTTGAAGTAATAGAGATAGTAGATGATAACAATCCCTATCTTGCACTCCTGGGAATTGACTAGGCTACTGATATGAATGGGGTAATCAATTTGAAGAACAGAAAGATGATCTTTGAGAAGAAATCACTGTGGGTAATAATACCCCTGTATCCTGCTGAAGGATCACGCTATACAGAACCGGTCCATGATTATGAGAGTGATGATGATCTGGGCTACGTATATAAGATAATAGTGCGAGACCAAGATTGGGTGAATCCCATTGTGGATGGATGGATTACGTGGGAACATGAGAGTTCCTACACTTCGTACTCCGATGAAGAAATAGAACACTGGCAAAATCGATTACATGAAGTAACTATGCTGAATTGCAACATGATGACCCGATTGCTACACTGTGTGTCATCAGAGGTAAGAAATATGCCTATTTATGATGGTCTAAATGAGGTAGATACCTTTTTGGATGCATTTGGAAGAGAGGTGCCAGAAAAGCAACGCTTCCAAGCCTTGGACTGGGCACTGCGCACTACACTCGCAAGATGGTGGGGTACACACAAGGGAAGGTTCGATGAGTGGCACGAATGTAGGAGGATGATGAGAGCATGATTTGGGAAGCCTGGGATGTGACTGACAGACAAGTAAAATGGATAGAATGATCTGCGCAAATCTAGCCAAATGGACGCAGGCCTATGAAGAAAATCCACAACCTGAGTGGGTGCACCTATTCTATCATACCTTGGATGTTATCCCTATGAATTGGTATATATAAATAGAGCTCTGCCATGGGACAGGTGAATGGGATATCCTGCATGAAGGATTCATGATGACATTCATTTTTGAGGATGGGTTTGACAGTATTGATGAAGCGCTACAAGAGGTGAAAGAAGCCATCTTTAGGATACCACGGGATCTTGTAGACATGATTAAGCTGGAATGGGCTACTCAACTGAGTCATGCACTTGAGTGTTATAATGTAACTGCTAAAGATGAGGATGAGGATCCGTGGAAGATCAACATTCCAGAAATAGAAGGCCACCATAAGGTTCAAGGACCAAAAATTGAGAACCTTAATATAACTACGTCGATGGAGAAACTATTGAAGAAGGATGCCACGTTCTGTTGGAACGATGACTGTAAGAAAATCTTGGATATATTGAAAGAAAAAATGGTTACCACGCCAATTCTAGTCTTCCCGAACTGGAAAAAAGAGTTTCATGTACATGTTGATGCATCATGTATAGCGCTGGGAGCAGTACCAACACAGGATGGTAGAGAAGGCTTGGACCACCCTATCATGTTTGCAAGCCTAGATTATCCAAAGTAGAGAAGAACTAGTTTACCACCGAACGTGAGGGGCTAGCTATGGTGTATGCGCTCTAGAAGTACCAACACTACTTGTTAGGATGCCACTTTAAGATGTATATGGATCACTCCACGCTAAAGTACCTGGTCAATAAGCCTGTGTTTGGGGGGAAATCTGTAGATGGCTCTTATTTTTCCAAGAGTATGATTTTGGAATTGATGTGAAGCTTGGACGATTGAACGTGGGACCAGACCATATGTCATGCATCGAAACAAGGGAGGAACCTACTAACTTGGAAGAAGGATTGTCTAACATGCAGCTATTTGCAGTGCGCATCGTGGATGATCATTTCAAGGATATAATACACTTCCTAACAATGGTAACTACACTGGAAGTATACTTTGTCCAACAAAATAAGGAATTAGTGGTGTGCGTAGCAGATTCCTCTATCATTGCAAGGGGTCTATACAATATGGGGACACATGAGATACTACGAAGGTATGTACCTGAGTTCGAACGAAGCAACATCCTCGTAGACGCTCATGGTGGCGCCACAGGAGGACATTACGCAGGGAGAGCAACCGTGAAAAAGATTCTATGCATCTGGTTGTCGTGGCCAACCCTTCATCATGATTTAAAAGCATATTGCAAGGCATGTGATGTATGTCAAAGAATAGGCAGGTCATCACAGAGGGATGAAATGCCTTTGAATCCACAAATGACGTTGCAACCCTTAGAAAATGGGCAATAGATTTTGTAGGACCCATTCAGCTACAAGGGAAGACAAGAGCAAGGTACATTATCACTGCGATAGAGTGCTTGACTCGTTTTCCAGAAGCACAGCCGGTGAAGGATTTCATGGGCATGACTGCCACGAAGTTCCTATTTGAGCATGTACTGACGCAATTTGGATTTCCTATGATCTTAATGAGTGATCATGGTATGCACTTCCTGAATGAGACGATGAGCGCACTAACAGAGGAATTTCAAGTGTATCACCAAAAGAGCACACCTTATCACCCATAGGCTAATAGGACAGTGGAGGCATTCAACAAAGTTCTTGAAAATGCACTGACCAAGGTTTTCAATGCTCAGCAAAGTGATTGGGACCTACGCATACCTACAGTATTGTGGGCTTATCGAATAACATGCAAAAAGTTGATGGGACAAACCCCTTTTAGGCTTGTCTATGATGTGGAAGTTGTAATGCCTATGGAATACATCGTGCCTGGTCTGCACATAGTAGCACTCACAAGTATGACAGATCGTGGAGCCCTAGAAGAGAGGCTTGCATAGCTAGATGAACTCGAGGAAGAAAGATTTTTGGCAAGATTCCACCAGCAGGTCCAAAAGTAACATGAAAAGGCATGGCACAATCGACACATCAAGATGCACACATTCAAGGTAAATGATCTGGTTTTGTTGTATGATAGTAAGTTTGATAAATTCCCCGGAAAATTTAGGATGCACTGGTTAGGGCCATATGTTATCAAGGAGATTACCGATGGAGGCACGGTACAACTGGTCAAGTTAAATGGAGAACCCTTCCTAAGAAAGGTGAATGGAAGTCACTTGAAGCCATACACCGTGGTCTAGCCATGTGACTAAATGAAAGTAGCACAGTCTTAGCACTTCAGGCAACTGAAAGGAGTTGTGGGACTATAAACTACACTACTCGAGTTGGGGATCTGTGCAATTTTAGGACTACGCAAAGCGTCACAGGGTCTGCAACAGTGCAAAGGCAGCTGCGCTACTCATGGAAATAGCACGCAAGACCACCGAAAAGTGACCATTAAAGTCACTATTCACGATTTGATGGTCAAATTATGGCCAAATGGAGCGGGCGGTAGGCATTTAAGGAAAACTTTATGGATTAGATTCTTTAAAAAATTTCGCCAATATAGAATTTGATGGATCGAGTGTGGGGGGAATGATCGAATTTGAATTCAAAAGGCCCTATAAATTATAAGCATTTTTCTAGCAAAAAACACTTGGTTTTTTAAAAATTCAGTTGTTATGCTATCAAGTGTGTATGGACTGTGCAAACTTTGAGGCTTTGAGAGAAAGTTTAGCATTTGAGAGATTGCTGAAGGAGATGTAGGACCTCCTAAATAGAATGATGTCGACACCGGAGGAAGCCGCGCAGGAAATTGTGGTAGTAGAAGCTGCCCCAGAGAGTGTCGGAGTGATAGTTGAAGCCCCTAAATCACCCAGAACACCGAGACCAAAGAAGGATAGGCAGACTATGATCCTAGTGCGCGTCTCACTAAGAAACCCATAGAGGACCAAGCTCACTTTATAGGGAAAGGGAAATGCCATTAACCTGGAGGTAGATGAGGAATAATCTGAAGAAATCCTAGTAGATGAGGAGGGCATGGAAATGGAAATTGAAACCTAGGGTACGGATCCTATTACTAGGTTACCCGAATATGTTCCTCTACGTAAGGGCAAAGCAAGGGTGCCGAAGGAAATAGACGAGAGGAAGAGCTCCCTGCAAACTCCATTTCTCCCGGATGATATTGTTTTTGAGGGGCCGTTCTTAGGGTGGGTTCCTGTACTAAAGTCTTAAGATTGAGACCTCACAGATCACGAGAAATTCCCGCATTTAGCGACTAAGAAGCTAATGCACCGACGGATTGATGTGATTACTTGAATGATTGAATTGGAGCTGCGGACATGGCTCAAGGGTGTAAAGAAAGCAAGGTTGCTCAACCTACTTTGGGTTTTACATTACCACCATGCCCCAGTGACCGCCTTTGTCATCATCATGGGTGTTTGTGGCTGGAGGCAGCTGTTCTGCTTGGTGCATGATGGGTGTTTGTGTCTGGACGAGCCCATTCCCATCACAGACCACTTGATCCATCGAATCACATGGCTGCCTTACTTAGGGGAGGATCCAGCCAATATATCAGAAGGAAAAGGTGGTGAGTTGGCCCTCACGGAAGCTATGAAGAAAAATTCAAGTTGGAGAAGAAGAAGTGGGGATATGCCATCTCCAACATTAACAACCCTACAGTCAAGATAACAACA
The DNA here is from genome assembly GCA_031772625.1 of Pinus tabuliformis. NCBI lineage: Eukaryota > Viridiplantae > Streptophyta > Pinopsida > Pinales > Pinaceae > Pinus > Pinus tabuliformis. Next base: position 839,824,606 of record CM062817.1, on the reverse strand, counting down.
CAAATTTTAGCAAGGAAGGTGATGCAGAAGTGCTGCGCAGATGAAGTGCCCATGCCTGTGATTCCACTAGCAGCCCAATGCGCTAAAGGAGTCCATTTCAACTGGGTGAATTACCTCTACGGTGAGTTCCTTATGAACTGTCGCGAGGAATAGGAGCAGGAAAAGATGTTTCACTATGCGTGGCTCCTGTTGTCAATCGTACTGGTGGCATGGGAGCTGCCAAAAGATAGCCAATTCCCTTTGATTGTGCCGGATCTTCTAGAGGCAAGGAAGTATGCTTCATTGTGGGCGACCAAGGGCATGCAACGCATAAAACAAAGAAATATCTTTGGGATCTTGATGGAGATGAATATCTGGATGGGGATCAATCGCAAGCTGTGGTTGTCGCCCACAGTATATGCTAGTTTACAGATCTTTGCAGAGTTCAAAGCAGATTTCCACCATGTCTTTATCAGGGCGCAGAAGGACCCCATGAATACATGGTGTTATATCAAAATCAAGCCCTGGAAGGCTGCAAGCTAGGAAGACTTCAAGTAACTGTTTCAAACCAATCTTTTGACTAAGGCTTAGCCTCCTTAGCCTGAGAGGGCTCTCTCAAAGGGTTATCAATTTTGACTATTAAAAATAAGAGGGCTAACTCTTGTGACATAACAGTGACAAATATGAAGGTTGGACAAACATTACATAAGTTTCCATTGGGCCTATGGAGTCAATAAAACCTCAGCAAATAATGATACAACCTTTACATAGAAGTCAGGGCATGTGGCATTTAAATGTTCAAAACACAACTCTTATAAAACCACAGTTCATGAATGTGTACAGGAAATCAGAGCAGCATAAGTGAATTCTGAGTGATTACACATCTATGCAACTGTAAAATAAATCAAGGATAAAGTAAAACCACACATCTTGAACATAGAAACACTTTATGAATCCTGAGAAGAAAAGCAGTTCTATTATATTACTGAACTCTGTCTTTCTACATAAGCCAAAACAATACTCTGTTTTATAAAATCTCCAACCCTCATTACATAGATGTTCAAGCTATATATAGAATCCTTATTCTAACTACTTCGAGCTTCCTCCTCCAGCATGGGGGGAACTCGATAACTACCTCTAATGACACCTATTAGCTATTGAACTAACTAATAAATACAATAAGAAACTGACTGTAGTGTTTAAGAGTTCTAAATTTACTATGACTCTAACTCCATTTTGCATGCATAATGACTTCTTCTTATTCTCTGACACCTGGTCCTCTTTCGACTTGGCTGAGCTGGATGTTTAATACTCCATAGTGATCTTGAACGCTGAACCTTTCAACTGCTCAGAAGTATTAGGAGATTTGCCTTACTTCTCGGCTCCAGTTTTCCTCAAAATGCTCGAATGTACAGCAGCATGTCTTTAGCTTTTAATAACCCAAAATATGGAACACTGCCACGTTCCTGATGTGTTGGAGGCTACCTCGATGGATATGGGTGCAATCAAAAGTTCTTTGTATGCAACTCATTTAATACCCTTTGAACGGTGATAAAGTGGCTTTATAACAGAAACTTAGGTTAAAATATTCCACTTTTCTTTTAATGTACACCTGTCTTGATCTGAACGGCTGTTGTAGCCTCATCTGATACCTTGCATATCCTTTAGGTGTCTCCCTTTCAAAATTCCCGCTCATCATACCAAACTGCCTGTCTGCGTTAAAATCATCACCTACAGCAGTTTCGTAGCACGCTACGAAACTGCTGAATTATTTGAAAAACACAGTCTTCATCATAAACATGTTCTTCAGATAAAAATGATTACTGGCTTCAATCGGAGAATTTCACCAGCAATGCAAGCCCATCCATCAACCATGATATAAGTGATAAAAAAGGTAGCTTTCATTGGTATTGAAACTCCAATAGCCTTTGGTATCTTGGTAGAAATCCTTGAAGAAATGACTTGATAATTTTCACTTCTATTATTGGTTTCAGGAAGGGAGCAACCTTCTCAATTCCATCAAGGTTGGCCAATGACTTCATTACTGTAGCTACTTGAAGTACATTCTGTGCTAACATTTGTTGGCCTTTCTGGAATAGCATTTCCATGACTGCTGGAACACCTTCCTCCCACTACTCGAAAGAGATGCAGCCGCACTTGAACAGCAACAGGGTTTTTTGCCTTGTAGAATGTGTGACATTACTCTCTTCAACATCCATGTCACCTTTATTCCATGTGATTTCTTCAAAATCTTCACTGGCAATAGGATGAGTTTTAAGAAGATGACTAAAAGCTACACCCAGTCTAGAAAAGTCAATACGATGTGAATTTGCTTTTAGAAATAAGCCTACAGGAAAAGTTTGTTGTTCCCCCGGTGAAGAAATCCTGCCCCAGTATCTATTTTTGTCTTGGTCCCTTCATCAATTCACATGTATCATCCATACCAAAACCTTCAGACAAGAAACACAGTAGTATTGTGTATGCAGAAACAAGAACTGAGTCATTTGAAAGACCAGGTGGAGGCATGTTACGATCTGCTCCTCTGTTCTTCCGAACAAGATTCTGTAAAAATGACGTGAACACTGAACCCGCTGATTGTGATGGGCTGGATGAGGGACTGAAGTTTATCAAAAGCCGACAGAGTTCCCATTTCATCTCCTCAATAAGTCAAGCATAAACTGCGGGTATCCAGGAATTAGTCCTCGACCTTCATTCAATAAGATATATCTGTTGAGAGCTGGATCTGTCGATATCACCGTCGGGCATCCTCAATTTAAAGTGCCGCGTGTTCATTACCCTGCTCTGATTTTGCAAATTCGCTGATTGCTTCACAAGATCCAGTTCTGGACGAATAGCAGGATAACCCTAGAAATTGGCTTTGCGAATTGCAAAGAGTCCTTCAATCGAAAACTGCACTCGTTTGTCAATTTCTCCCTCATGAAGAATACCCCTAAATCGCTCAAAAATTCCATAGCGGCCTTGAAGTGATAGGTCTTGAAACATGGACCCGGATTCCTCTACAAATCCAACAGCAACCTCAACACTATCGTCTGTAGGATTCTCCAGCAAAACAGTAAGAAGTTCCAAAGCAATGATCTCATGTGCAACTTGCTGGTTCGCTAGGTGAGCTATGAATTTTGTTGCTGCTAGTAACAGAGGCTTGTAATTGCGTTTGAAAACCCTCTTAAGCTGCAAAATAATCCTTCTCAAAAGGAGATTACCAACTTCTGGAAACTTTGTATTTCACCACAGAAACCAAGGCAGTAAAAACATCAGTAAATCCAGGTGATGCCATCTGGGATTTCATACATGACCTACAAAATAGACCTCTTCCCCGGATAAGGTTCTCTGCAAAGAGCTCTGGAATAATGTTTTTAATGTTTGATGCGTTCACTTTGTTTACAGCGCTGATTACCACAGAAGGCTTCTTCCAAGGAAAGAATGCTCCAGATAAACCTAATGAAACACCATCCGCTGGGGTACTAAAAACCTTATAAGCTGACAACTGTTGATGCAAACCCAATGGATTTTGATAAACATGACAGCTGTGAAAGAATGGTTATGAATTCGAACAAATCCCCAATTTCGTAGCACAGCCAGTGCGAAATATGAATTATGCGCTACAAAATCACCTAAAACATGTTGCGCTGCGAAACTGCTAAAAAGGATTTATGTGCTTTACCATCAAACAAATGTAAGACATTTGGCATTGAAATTTTGTCAGTGATAATAGTGGCTCCACTTGGGATAGTGTGCCCTTGTGGTACACTAAGAACTCGCAGTTTCAGTGCCTTATCCATTTATGACAAACGGAAATTTGCTTGACAAGCATCCCTTTCCAGCTGCTTGGGCCTTCACCTCGGGCTTAAACTTGATGATCACTGTGGGAAAAAGAAATCTACATCTACTGAAAAATTCTCAGTCAACCTTGAGCTTATTTGCATTGTCCTACCTACCTACCCTAACAATCCAAACTTCTTTCAGCTCAATCAATGTGAAATTTCCAATGCAGCCAATCATTTGTCTTATCTAATGTTTGATTTCTTTGACTGCATTGGAGTCCAGAGCCAATATGATATTGTGATGACCGCTGCCACTGAAATTGCCTCTAATCTTCATAGAAAAACTGAAACACTAGAGAGTAAAACTCTTCCATGTAGTCAGCTATAGGATCCCAGAATACATGATCAACTTGATGATTCTTGTAACTTTCTGGTTGTGCAAACTGATTTTCAACAACAGTGTACAGTTCCTCAATCGTGAAAGAGAAAGGAAGCAACACTCTCTCCTTGTGTTCTGCCATAGAAAGCTTCTGAAAATAATGATCATGATTATGAAAACTATATACCTGAATTTGACCTTCTAAATCTTCAATGTCTTTCTCAATGTCCTCAGCAACTTCATCAAAAAATTTCATCTTATCCTCTGCCTTGCAGTCAAATGATTTTAGATAAGAAGACAAGGACAAAGAAAAATTTTCAACTATTTCTTCATTAATATGATGATCATTCCACTGTTTGAAACCTTGAATTGAAGGAGAGTTTGCCACCGCATCTGATCTATCCATCCATTCCTCCAAAAACATAAGCCAAAAGTCTTCAAATGACTTAATGGATTTGGTAGGAAAGCTTTCAATCCATTGTTTACATTTCCCTTGAAGTGAATCATAGAACAACATAATGCAAACATCCTCATGTTTAACTCTAAGAAGCTCAGTAAAATCACAGAAATCTGATATATGCTTCAAAGTTAAACTCAAATCTTCTCCATTGAATTTTGGACCATTCCTTAGAAAATATGCATCCTTGGGAAAATGATTTGGGAAACCATGAATTCCTGAAAAATTTATGCATGCATACCTTGAAACAAGAATGGTAGCATCTGGGTCTTTCATAACTCCAGTGGAATCACCATGAATGTATGAATTTTGAATTCTTCAACAATGGAGTCGCCAAGGTAGATTTGCAGCCTCAAAAACCTTCTGAGCTCCTGCTACCTTCAGAAGTTCAGCTTCATAATTTCGGGAATGAGTAATCTTCAGGCTCCCGACAGACGCACCAAAATGTTATCTCAAAATCAAGCCCTGGAAGGCTGCAAGCCAGGAAGACTTCAAGTAACTGTTTCAAACCAATCTTTTGACTAAGGCTTAGCCTCCTTAGCCTGAGAGGGCTCTCTCAAAGGGTTATTGATTTTGACTATTAAAAATAAGAGGGCTAACTCTTGTGACATAACAGTGACAAATATGAAGGTTGGACAAACATTACATAAGTTTCCATTGGGCCTATGGAGTCAGTAAAACCTCAGCAAATAATGATACAGCCTTTACATAGAAGTCAGGGCATGTGGCATTTAAATGTTCAAAACACAACTCTTATAAAACCACAGTTCATGAATGTGTACAGGAAATCAGAGCAACATAAGTGAATTCTGAGTGATTACACATCTATGCAACTGTAAAATAAATCAAGGATAAAGTAAAACCACACATATTGAACATAGAAACACTTTATGAATCCTGAGAAGAAAAGCAGTTCTATTATATTACTGAACTCTGTCTTTCTACATTAGCCAAAACAGTACTCTGTTTTATAAAATCTCCAACCCTCATTACATAGATGTTCCAGCTATATATAGAATCCTTATTCTATCTACTTCGAGCTTCCTCCTCCAGCATGAGGGGAACTCGATAACTGCCTCTAATGACACCTATTAGCTATTGAACTAACTAATAAATACAATAAGAAACTGACTGTAGTGTTTAAGAGTTCTAAATTTACTATGACTCTAACTCCATTTTGCATGCATAATGACTTCTTCTTATTCTCTGACACCTGGTCCTCTTTCGACTTGGCTGAGCTGGATGTTTAATACTCCATAGTGATCTTGAACGCTGAACCTTTCAACTGCTCAGAAGTATTAGGAGATTTGCCTTACTTCTCGGCTCCAGTTTTCCTCAAAATGCTCGAATGTACAGCAGCATGTCTTTAGCTTTTAATAACCCAAAATATGGAACACTGCCACGTTCCTGATGTGTTGGAGGCTGCCTCGATGGATATGGGTGCAAGCAAAAGTTCTTTGTATGCAACTCATTTAATACCCTTTGAACGGTGATAAAGTGGCTTTATAACAAAAACTTAGGTTAAAATATTCCACTTTTCTTTTAATGTACACCTGTCTTGATCTGAACGGCTGTTGTAGCTTCATCTGATACCTTGCATATCCTTTAGGTGTCTCCCTTTCCAAATTCCCGCTCATCATACCAAACTACCTGTCTGCGTTAAAATCATCACCTACAGCAGTTTCGTAGCGCGCTACGAAACTGCTGAATTATTTGAAAAACACAGTCTTCATCATAAACATGTTCTTCAGATAAAAATGATTACTGGCTTCAATCGGAGAATTTCACCAGCAATGCAAGCCCATCCATCAACCATGATATAAGTGATAAAAAATGTAGCTTTCTTTGGTATTGAAACTCCAATAGCCTTTGGTATCTTGGTAGAAATCCTTGAAGAAATGACTTGATAATTTTCACTTCTATTATTGGTTTCAGGAAGGGAGCAACCTTCTCAATTCCATCAAGGTTGGCCAATGACTTCATTACTGTAGCTACTTGAAGTACATTCTGTGCTAACATTTGTTGGCCTTTCTGGAATAGCATTGCCATGACTGCTGGAACACCTTCTTCCCACTACTCGAAAGAGATGCAGCCGCACTTGAACAGCAACAGGGTTTTTTGCCTTGTAGAATGTGTGACATTACTCTCTTCAACATCCATGTCACCTTTATTCCATGTGATTTCTTCAAAATCTTCACTGGCAATAGGATGAGTTTTAAGAAGATGACTAAAAGCTACACCCAGTCTAGAAAAGTCAATACGATGTGAATTTGCTTTTAGAAATAAGCCTACAGGAAAAGTTTGTTGTTCCCCCGGTGAAGAAATCCTGCCCCAGTATCTATTTTTGTCTTGGTCCCTTCATAAATTCACATGTATCATCCATACCAAAACCTTCAGACAAGAAACGCAGTAGTATTGTGTATGCAGAAACAAGAACTGAGTCATTTGAAAGACCAGGTGGAGGCATGTTACGATCTGCTCCTCTATTCTTCCGAACAAGATTCTGTAAAAATGACGTGAACACTGAACCCGCTGATTGTGATGGGCTGGATGAGGGACTGAAGTTTATCAAAAGCCGACAGAGTTCCCATTTCATCTCCTCAATAAGTCAAGCATAAACTGCGGGTATCCAGGAATTAGTCCTTGGCCTTCATTCAATAAGATATATCTGTTGAGAGCTGGATCCATCGATATCACCGTCGGGCATCCTCAATTTAAAGTGCCTCGTGTTCGTTACCCTGCTCTGATTTTGCAAATTCGCTGATTGCTTCACAAGATCCAGTTCTGGACGAATAGCAGGATAACCCTAGAAATTGGCTTTGCGAATTGCAAAGAGTCCTTCAATCGAAAACTTCACTCGTTTGTCAATTTCTCCCTCATGAAGAATACCCCTAAATCGCTCAAAAATTCCATAGCGGCCTTGAAGTGATAGGTCTTGAAACATGGACCCGCATTCCTCTACAAATCCAACAGCAACCTCAACACTATCGTCTGTAGGATTCTCCAGCAAAACAGTAAGAAGTTCCAAAGCAATGATCTCATGTGCAACTTGCTGGTTCGCTAGGTGAGCTATGAATTTTGTTGCTGCTAGTAACAGAGGCTTGTCATTGCGTTTGAAAACCCTCTTAAGCTGCAAAATAATCCTTCTCAAAAGGAGATTACCAACTTCTGGAAACTTTGTATTCACCACAGCAACCAAGGCAGTAAAAACATCAGTAAATCCAGGTGATGCCATCTAGGATTTCATACATGACCTACAAAATAGACCTCTTCCCCGGATAAGGTTCTCTGCAAAGAGCTCTGGAATAATGTTTTTAATGTTTGATGCTTTCACTTTGTTTACAGCGCTGATTACCACAGAAGGCTTCTTCCAAGGAAAGAATGCTCCAGATAAACCTAATGAAACACCATCCGCTGGGGTACTAAAAACCTTATAAGCTGACAACTGTTGATGCAAACCCAATGGATTTTGATAAACATGACAGCTGTGAAAGAATGGTTATGAATTCGAACAAATCCCCAATTTCGTAGCGCAGCCAGTGCGAAATATGAATTATGCGCTACAAAATCACCTAAAACATGTTGCGCTGCGAAACTGCTAAAAAGGATTTATGTGCTTTACCATCAAACAAATGTAAGACATTTGGCATTGAAATTTTGTTAGTGATAACACATGGCATAACTTACCATATTTGGCAACTGATGATGTTATTTTTATAGTCCTCGAGTCTTGGCCACCAAAGTGGCACACTCCAGCAAGCTCCATGGTGGAAACAAACAAGTCCATCACGCAGCGTAAGAAGGATGAACTAAAGCTCCGAATGGCACAGCATGCTGAGAAGCACAGGAAAGAGGAAGCAGAGGCTAAAGCCCAGGCAGCATGTGACACCACAAAATTGGCAAAACAACAAAAGACAAGAGGAGAAGAGTGCTAAGGAAAAAAGCCACCCTCGCCCAGGGCTGAGGCCAAAATAGAGGATCCAACAGAACAAGGTGGTGTGGACCCGTAGACGATGTCCACCCAACTCAAACGTTAGTGATCGGAAGAGAAGGCAGCGTCGTGGAAGAAAACCAAGGCTTCAAAGACATCCTTGGACCCATTCATCCTCACTGAGGGTGATCTACATGATATTGGAGAAACAGTGAGGGATGTCACCGCGGAGGCCCTCCAACAGTTCAAAGAGTAGCAGCAATTGATCTTAGGGGCTTTCTAAACAGAGCTGCAAGATTTGTAGGTTTGCACTCCATAGGCTGGCATAGTGTCCACTAGCCTCGCGATCGTCACTTTAGCTGCCAAGGAGATTTTGCACACAAGGGTAACCATCGTAATATTACTACAAGATGGGGCACTTACTACAGAAAATGAGGCCGATAGGCCCACAGTTAGCAGCTTAAAAGGGGTGGGATTGAATACGGTCGTGCTCCCTTGAGAGATGCTCCACGTCTTGCAGGATGGAGTCACCATGGAACTTAGGGCCTTGGAGAGTCACGCTTTGTAGGTGATGAGAGAGTAGCGCATCAATATCGAGAACTTGGGCCTGTAGCGCAACGAGGCAGTATAATAGAACAAGAAAATCATGTAGGTAGTGGAGGAAGCCTGGTGAATGGTCCCAGAGTTGGACATTCAAGTAGAAGAACTGGTTGAGGTGCACGCCCACAAGTTGGCCACATCGGTGCGCGACGCTCGAATAGAGATGGCCAGGATTCAGTTATAGCTGAACCTGCAGATCGCAGAATTGTAGTTAAAGGCTTAGCATTCAACTCCACCAGAAGTCAGGGAACAACGTGCCACCATTGTTACAACAGCAATAGCGGCAATCAACAGTGCAGTAGCAGACTGCATGTGACTTTTTGAACAACCATTCAAGGTCCTGACCACCCCGCAGGAGGACCTAAATGTAGAGTGCCTGGAGATAGAGGCGCGTGAGCTACAACAATGATATGACGAGGTCAAAGGGACCACACAGACAGTCGCCCTCACACAGAGGCTCGCATAGATGTAGGAGGCAAAGGCGCTTAAGGTACAGGTGGATGGTGCTTGACACAAAGAATCTGTCCTAAAAGCGCGCCTACAACCATGGATAGATGAAGCATATACGATCACAACTTCCATTGAGGGAAATATCGTGACACTGTAGGCAACTCAACAGAAGATTCAGGGCAGTAGATCAGTGGCAGTCAATGAGTAGCGAGTGGAAGAAGTCCAGCAGGTGGCCGCTCAGTGCGCTACCAAGGTTATGGTCATCCAGATGGAGCTGGGAGCTAAGATCTTCGCGCCTACAGAGTGACTTAAGGGCGAGTCACAATGTTTTTGTTGGGGGCCTATTGGGCATAGGATCCCCCAAGGGAATTTTTGGCTCTAAAAGCCCATATTTTGGTCAAATTTTGTAATCCAAGGGTAAATACTTCGCATTTTGTGGTCGCGGAGCGTGTAGGTGTTAAAGATTCATAGGGTTGTCCACCCTTATTTTGGAAATGTAATGTCGGCTATAAGAGATCTACCCATGGTCCGCATACCATGGGATTCTATAAAAAGAGCTAAGCTCTAAGTAGTTAGGAGAAGATCAACATGAGATATGATGTATGAGAGATAGCTCTATTGTAGAAGACTAAATTCAGGTTGTAGCGTAGGTAGAGGCTTTGCAGCTAAGTGCGCAGGGCTGGTCGAGTTTGTAATCTTCTGGAATTATCAATAAAGAGTATTCTACAATTTCTGCATCATTATTTCTTGTTTATGCATCTTGTTATGTCGAGTATGAATTTCACTTGTAATGCTTATATGATGCGCAAATGTATGTAAATGTGTTGATTAAGTACGCAATTAAGAACATCTGTTTACGTGACGCTAGCTAAGATTGGTTAATATGATAAGTAAAACACTTAGCCTAGTTTGGGAGACATTGCAGTTTGCTGCCCTAGTAGTGCGAAAATCCCTAGGCCGCAAGTTAGGGCTGCGTGAAAACCAATTGTACCCTTTCGCGAAGATACTGAAGGGTGGAACAGAGGGCTAATCAACTTGTGTGAAGTATAGCCAGAATAAATCGACATCACATCCATCTCAAGGGTGCCGAAACTTGGTTCCATCATCCCCCCATACTACTTTGGGTGAGACTTTAGTCCACGCTTTGCGGGCTAATGCCGAAAGGGCTAGTAGTGTAGGGATTTTTTTGGCTAACCAACATTGAGGCCTAGAAGTCTGTAGCTGACACTTAACTTACAATTGAAATAAGGTTACATTACAATGCACACGTACTCATGTGAGACAACATGGATTGAGCAAGCCATGAAAGATATCAGTGACACTTGGTTCGGTGTGATGAGACCAACTCTTTGGCATGCTTGTGATGGTGAAGGTGGTGAGCTGATGCCGAGCTTGTTCATCCATGATGGTGTGCATGCACCTCACGGTGACATCTTGATGAAGTGAACTCTTGCCTCCATTGCAACCGGTGCATTGGTTTGCCTCCTTCATCCAACTCATTTGCTAACATGTGCATGGCCTTCTTGGGTACGGCTGAATTGGCGTCACACTGATGCATAGTGTCTGTGTTGATCTTCAAGTGTGTGTTGGTGGTCATGTGCATCAACTTGCCAAAGTACATGTTCAGCTCCAGTTTGACTTGCTTCTTGTCTTCGCCTTGGTGAGTGTGCTTAATGGGTTGGATTGCATGCATGTGCACAAGGACATGCATGTTGTTGAATCCCTTGCATGTGATCAACAAAAATTCTCACCATGTCTGCTCCATTCCAGCTGCTAGGATGGATCTTTAACTTTTACGGGCACAGTTTCAACTGTGAGTGCATGTTGCGCCCACTGTTGTTCCTGTACCTACTGCAACTCATTCATCTGTCTATGCAGCTTCATGTTCTTCCTTGAGTTGCTGCTTCAGCACATGTGACTCCTTCTTTGTTCAATTATATATCTTCGTGCGATCTTCATGTCGCGTCGTCACCTCATAGCCCGAGTCTCCAAAGTTGTTTTCATCATCAGTGGATCTAATTGATCTTGCAACTTTGTTCCGCCTCTATGTTGTCAACAACCTTCCTCTTGCATTCGCTACATTGGTTTTGTTCACTGCATTCAATGCATTCGTTGCATTTTCTACATTCGTTGTGTTCGGTGCATTGGTTGTTTTCACTACATTCACTGCATTCGTTGTGTTCGTTGCATTCATTATGTTCGTTGCATTCATTGCATTCAGTATGTTGCCTTTAGCTACTTTTCATGATGCTTGTCACTATGATATCTTGATGTTCTTGTCTATGAACATCTTGATATCTTCATGAGTAGGCAAGCTCATAGACATTTGATCGAATGTATCTCTAGGTGTGCTCTGAATGGTGTCTTTGACTTTGCCCTCTTGGAAACCATTGTACCTGCATTACTGAGAGGTAGATGAACACCTGCAATACCTGGAGACATGGAAACACTCATGGAAAGCAATCTGTCAATTGAAAACCAAAATGAACTTGAGAACTAACTTTCAACATACGTGTGTGACTGATCATGAAGGTTATGCAATTTCGGCTAGGAGGTTGGCAGATTGACTGCCAAGATTGCGAAAGGCCTAGTCTAGGCTGCTGGGAGACTAGCTAACTGTTGGAATTGCATAATGCCTCATTCTAGTCAATAGACGACTCATCTGGTACCTTAATGGTCTAGCGCCCTAGTTGAGAAGTAACATGAGTAGAATGATGCATCTGCTGTGTATATAGCACTTTCACCTCCAAGTTTGTATGAAACCTTAGTTTGATAAAGTAAAGTTGGTAACCCTAGGACTTGAAACATCCTTGCTGCAATATTGAGGCTCATCACCTTGATTTTGGACTATGGTATCCTAAGAGAAAAAATCTTACCTTGACAACATACATTGATGGAGATTGGGCAAGAAGCATTGATGACTAAAAGAGCACTGGTGGAAATTCATTTTTCTTAGGAGATTGTCTTGTATCTTGGTTAAGCGAGAAACAATCATCTATATTTCTCTCCACAACTGAAGCTGAATACATAACTATAATTGACTATTGTACACAAATCGTATGGATGAAGAAAGCCTTGATGTCAAAATGGAAATAAACTAGCCTATCACCATCTTTTATGAAAATATCAATGCAATTAGTCTCTCAAAAATACCATTCAGGCATTCAAAATTAAAACATATTCCAAACAAGTACCACTTTCTCTAAGAATAGATTGTTGATCAGAACATAAAAATGGAATATATTATCACTAAAGAAAAAATTGTGGATAGATTCACTAAACCTCTATCTCAAGAAGAATCTGAATATCTTGGTCAAAATATAGGTTTCATCTCTCTTATATCCCAGTAGAGGATCCATTTTTTATTGATATCAAAGGGGGAGTAACAAGAAGTCAAGGGGAGCTACAGGAAGTCAAGGGCACTAGTAGGAAATCAAGATAAGCGGCAAGAAGTCATCAAAATGTTGCCATCAATAACAAAGGGAGAGATTCTTGAGAAAACAATTTGTATTGATTTCAAAGGTTAGTCAGATAAATATTATAAAAAAAGAATCTTAAATATCATCTTAAGCCCTTTCCAATGAAGAATGGAATCCCCCCTAACTCCTCTTCATTGAGGAGAAATGATTTTTTTAGGAGAATAATCAAGCTTATTTAACCCCTATCAAGTTGGCCCTCCTATAAGATAGGTCGGCTACACTTGTGTTGGGTCTACTTTATTTGAGGGACAACAAGGCCCATAAATAGTATTTCCTCTCTCCCATTCAACCACATATATTCAATGAAGATCAATAGGATATTCAAATATGTGGAGAAGTGAATATAAAGGGTTCATACTTCATGAACCTAAGGATAAAGGAGCAAGGATTTTAACAATTGATTTTTGAAAAAATTTCTTGGTTTCTAGGGAAAACTTTAATCTATTGCAACCCTCAAATTTGAGCCTCTACCTTAGATATTTCTAGCTCAGTTTTAGGGTAATCAAAGACTAGTTTTTTCAACCTTCCCGAGGCCCATTTGAGGTCAGTTACAAAGAAAATTAGGGCATGTATTATCTCAAAATTCAACCTTGTAGTAAACCCTACTTTGGCCCTGAGGTCCCCACAACTCGGCCCTATAATAGGCCCTACAATTCAACCTTGAGGCCCCTACTATTCAGCCCTATAATATCCCTACAATTCAACCTATGATTTGTCCCTGTGATATCTCTAATTCAACCTCTATGTAGGGTCAGTTTGGGCCTTATTTAAGCCTTAGTACAAACCACATTTTTAGCTCCATGATAGCCACTTTTTAACATCCTTTGTTAATATCCTATATAAGTGTTGGAGTAGAACTCGTTTCCCATATTGAACTCTAGATTAGAAGAACCTTGAAGCATCCTTTGAATTCATCTTGAAACAAAAACCTTTCTAGATATCGTGGAGCAACCATTGAAGTCATCCTGAAGCAATCTTTGGAACCATCTTGGAGTATCCTTTCAAGTCATCCTAAAGTATCCTTTAGAGCCATTTTAAATAGTTATTTGAAACCTATCTTAAATTTGTATATTAACATGGAAAAATCATATACACATTTGTACAATCCATATGGCATCCAAAGTCATCCATCAGAGAATACAGGTGAAGTCTTTCGAGCTGAAGACATCGTAAAACATAAAAAACAAAGTTTTCCAAAGGTCACAAGTATAAAATCGAACTGCGCAACCTATCCAAAGGCCAAAATTGACGATCACATAGATTTTACTTCTACAGTTGTGTGGCCAAAGAAAAATTTGACTCAGCAATTTGGGACCACTTCACACACATGGAAGATGATATTCCCTGATAGGTTCTAGTCAAGGATAGACAAATTTGAGTCACCCTAGAGATATGCAGCCCCCAAAGGATCCTCTTGTCATACATATGGGCCATTTTCTCATCAATGGACCAAGAGAGGGAAGAGGTATTCAAAATTCTATATAAAAAGGTCATTGGAAGACCAAAGACAAGGTAATGTTATGCTGGAAAATTGTTCTTTTTGTAACATTTTTGGTTTTGATAAGTTAGCATATTAGCAAAAAAATGAAAAATGAAAATATATTAAAATTGTTAAGTTAGGATATGGACAAAAAGAAAAGAGAAAATAAAATTTTAGGAATATTTAGTATGATGTCCATATCAGAGAAAATGATAGGTTAGATTGCCCTAAAAAAGGAAGGCAAAGTAAATAAAATGCTAGGCAAGCAAAGAAAGAAAAATAATTGCTTTAGTTGAATCAAAAATAAATTTGAGGCAACTTCTTTAAATGTGCCATTAAAAGTTTGTTAAATCTTGTTAATAGAGGATAAGTTCTTAATTAGAATTTTCATTTACTTTTATTATAAAGTTTGATATTTGTAATAATCATCGCGTGCACAACTTTATCCAAAGTCGAAAAGCGACAAAACATCAAGTTAGCACATGATAAGTGCCCACCATCTTTCGATGGACAAAAGGAACGCCGCCCAGATCAAGAGTGGAGGGATCATTTCGGACCCCCCACATCCATTTCCCATTAAGGTGAGGGGGCGGTCTGAAAGCTGTTTTAGTGGAGGTCAAATTTCATTATGTGTTAGCCCCATAGCATTTCAAACCCCCAAAGCACAAAACCACAAACCACCTTGCCCCCCTCCCCTCCTTGAAATCTCACCATCAGTCAACCTTCAAACGTTCAACCATACCCGTGTGCCACATCACCCATCCTTTACCCCTCATCCTCTTAGAAGTTACCACGTCATTAATTTGTTGCGTTATATGCTCCCATCCCGTTGCAAACGTCATTTATCCATTTTTCAGTCCCATTGGATAATTAACCCTTGCTCCTCTGTCATAAATTTCATACGGTTAGTGTTAAACAGTAATTAATCAATACAACTTATAAATACATTATGGCCTTACTGTTTATTAATTCCCCCCTAAAACAATTCCACTGCAAACTCTGATTTCTTTTGTTACTGTGTTCTCTTTCATCCATTTCTCAATTGAGTCAGTTTTCCCATTTCCCTTACAATAAAATGGCCCTGAAGAGTAAATCAAAGAAAGATGTTGAAGAGGGAAACCCATCTACAACCCCACTCGATCTAGATCACCTTCCCCTTGCAGACTCTTTGTTCAAAGTCACGGACTATGAATGTGAATTGGATTTTCATGAATTACATCTTTGGCTAAAAAAAAAAGTACATAGATAATGAAGACCCCATTCGATTCTGGGAGACACTCGTTCCCCTCTTCTCCTTTCCAAAAAATCACCATTTTCCAAATTTGATCACCTAGTGTTAAGCCAAATATGATCATGTGCAAAGAACAGTAATGACTTAGGATGGAAACATTCTAATCACCATTACTATTCAAAATATCAATCAAATGTTGCTGATACCTTCATTTGACTCCCTTAGCTACTTCTCACCAACAACTCTCATGGACTTATATAACAAACTTACCTTCCCACAGAGAGCTCTCATTTTTTAACTTTTTCTACCAGAAGATGTGAATTAACCAAGAGAAATCCACCTCATTCATCTTCTATGTTCCCTGAATCTACTAGACATATCATCTCCCTACTATCATTCCTCTTAGGTTATGAAAGTGATCAATGTGTTGATGAATCCATCCTTGGATTCCTTTCTATTTTCAGTAAGGAATATCAACCTGCATTCATGTACAATTATAGCCAGTTCTTGGCTGATAGTATATATGAGCAATTCATGAACTTTCCCACACAAGGAGTATTCATGTATAGTTCAATAATTATTCATTTTCTTTTGTTTCAACAAGGAGATTCATTACCCATTCAGCTCAACAAAAAATATGAACAAGAAGTGAATCAATCAGTGATTCACTGGACAGAATCAGTCGGAGAAGCATCATCAAAGTTTTCATTTCCTCAGTTCATTGATTCTTTTTTTCATCCAATTATTTAGTTACTTAACAATTAGACAAAGCCCAGAATTGGAGAAGAAATCAAGAAAATCCTACATCTATCTGAACATACCAAGATTGGTGATTGGTATCTATACTAGAATTGCACTGAAATCAGGATATATGGTAGTGAATTGGCTCCATACAAATTGCCTAAATATGTGCCAATGAGGATATTCTCAGTGGAATACATTAGGTAGATGATAAACATGGATGAAGTTCACTTTGTCTCTGGTAAGAAATAGTCACAGTTTAAGCTCAAACCAAAGATAGGGCCATTCATTTGTAATACTAGGTCTGTAGGCATAGAGGTAGATAGATTGTTAAAGAACATGAACCTTCAACTAAGTTTCACTTGGTCCTATGATCATTTTTGGATCATTTCTTAATTAAGAGTTCAATTGAAAGAAACACCTTACAATCACACTCCTAGGCTAGAATTAGAAAAGTTTATGAACCAGGAGTAGTGGTATGAGGGGACACTCCTGGAAGCAGATGAACAAGTTGTAACTTATCCACAAGTGAACACTCCAGTCACCTAGAATATTCAACACAAAAGAACCTGAGAATAAAATCCATCAGCTACAGAGTTGATTAAATAGTATTCTATACTACAGAATAATTTGAACACTGGATTCACAATGTCATCAAGGAGCAAACAACCAGAATTAATTGATCTTGGGGATCTAGAGGATATTTCATTAGCAGGGACCACTGATCCCAAAACTTCTTCTTCTTCAACTCCCTTTTCAGTAGAACCTATGGAGATAATTCATTCTACTAAGACCAGCTTTGCAGAAGATAGTAATATCTTCTCTAGATTTATGGAAATTAAGTAAAAGAATGAAACTCTTAAGTAAAAAAATGTACAGTCAGTTTTGGAAACAGACATCCACCTCTCAGCACAGGCTTCTCTCTACCTTTGATAGTGAAAGAGGAATAATGAAAATCTCTTTCTTGCAGCCTCAGATTCCATTTACCAAGTCTACAACAGACAACAAGAAGAATATTTTTCATTTGATGTAAATCAGATACATCCTTGTTGGGTAGCGGAGGCCCCATGTATCGGTTTTGGGGCTCAAAGCCCACAATTTTGGGTAAAAGTATGATAAAGGCTCTGTGAGGTGCATAGAGCGCAAATTGTAATGAGTCAAGTCAAAGGGTTGTCCGCCCGAAAATAATGTAAGAAAATAGAAAGTGAGTTGGCCTACCCATGGTCCGCGGACCATGGGAATGTATAAATAGAGTAAGGCTCTAAGGTTAGAAGTCAGTTTAGTTTTGGATCTTAATGTTATGGGTTTATGAAGGCAATATTCTCTCTGGGTCTGTAAGTCTGAGTCAAGGGTGTTGGTAGATAGATAGAGGCTCTGTAGCTATGTGCGCAGAGGCCCGGTAGAGTGCGCAGCTATGTGTGTGGACCCCTGTAGTTGAGTGCGCAGGGCGGATCTGGTTGTACTGAAAAGGAGATCAATAAAGATAAGAATTTCTAAATCATTGTGTGCGTTATCGCAAATCTATTTGTTGCTTATGTTCTAAATTTATGCACTGTCTTTAGAGATTATGATTGCGCACATTGGGTTTTATTATTAAATGTCTGCTTAAAGACTGTAAGAGGAAGATCATATCTGTAATAAATTCATTAAAAAGAAAAGCGCATCTACGCAGAAACCTGACAGCAAAACATAGTGGCGTGAGGCCGCAAAATGGTTCGTGACCCCTCCAGACCACATCAAGACATCCCAAAGGTGTGGAAACCTGGTTCTAGCACCCTCCCATACTACCTCGGGTGAGACTTCAGTCTGCGCTCCGCGATTGTTGCCGAAAGGGTCGGTAGTGCGGGATTTGTTCAGCTAAAACACTTCTAAAACTGGGTCAGGCCCCAACAAGCCAAAAAATGGTTCCATTGTTGGGATCGGGATCTGCCTAAGGGATGTCTGATGTCGGAACACTAGAACCCTATGAAGAAAGAACTTGAAGATTGGTTGGATCAGAAGCTTCATGAGTTCGTAGTACAGGAAAACAGAAATCCGCAGATATCTGAGGACGGGTGGTTGATCGCTACATATACACAGAATCCATGAGATCTTCTTCGCATCCTTCTCAACAAAAATATACAAGTGGATCACGAGGCTAACTGATAGTCAGTGAAGGTGAAGATTGGATCAATCCATCGTTTGGACACAAAAGTTGGTGCGTAGGCTGGAAGCATCTGAAGATAAAATCACACGGGTAGTAGATCACTGGTTGGATCGAATAATAGGAGGGTTTATCACCGAAGTCGTGATAGACACAACTGTGAGTTATAGCGAAGCAGAAAGGCTCTTTATCCAAGGACCACGGGGTAAGTACATCAAATCACTGAATACTTAGATTAAAATGTTGTTATGTGAAAAACGTGTTATGCGCATCCGTTGATGTCTAGGGTAACAAGGAGCAGAAGAGGCTACCAAGGGACAGAAGGATTAGAAAACAATCCTATGATTTCACTTTCACAAGAAAGCGAGTAGGAGCTCGTAGGGTTCTCTCTGAGAAGCGCAGTCCGGTTGATAAAGCAGTGCATTCCACTGATACCACTTCCACCCATGCCATCACCTACTTCACCTTCATCAAACCCATCTTCACCTACTCCACCTCCACCACCACCAAGGGTTGGAATGGCAAGTGTGATCAATTTGCTGGTATTTAGAGGCATAGGAAATGAGGAACTAGATTAGTTCTAGTCCGTGGTAAATGCTGTATGGGAATCCCAAGGCATAATGGATGATAACATCAAAAAGGCTACTCTGGTTAGCGTGCTGTAGGACCGCATGTTGATGTGGTATATAAAGTACTTGAGCGATCACCTGAATGCAGGAATAATGGTGATCTAGGATGCATTGAACAAAGAATTTAGCTGGCCAAAATCAAAAACACAGTTGATCATCGAGCTCAAGGAGATCATGATTCTACCTAGTGAAACCCCTTAGGATCTAGATCAGAGATTGAAGAGTACAATCCATGAGGCTAACACGACACTAACAAATGCGAAGCACTACGCATGGTTTGTGGCGTCCTTGACACCACATCTGAGGATGGCGCTATCATACCAAAATATCTTAACCCAAGCCGAAGCATTAGAAACAACAATGAGGTTGCATGAAACTCCAATACAAGATCTGGGGTTAGGAGTTCAACAAATCCACGCGTAACTACAAAACCTATGCTTAGAGATGCAAATTCCAAAACAAGATAGGGCGCCCCAATTAGAGGCGCGCGCAGAGGTGTGGTGCATAAAATTTAAAGGCCAGGGCCATGATAAGGATCATTATCTGATATTCGTGAACTATCTGGCAGGACGGGGACCAATGCCATTGTGACAAGAGGCACAAGTGGGGCCAAGCATGGTGCCCGCACTCTGGTGCACAATCTTCTAGGTGGGAGGAAAGCACATCATGAACAACTGTGATCTATTGCAGAAACTTATACAACACCCTCAGCAGCTATTTTGCAATTTTTGTAGATCAATGGGCCATGAAAAATGAAATTGCCAAAGTTATGAGTTGCTGATGGATCGGACACCTGCTTATAGGATGCAGACTGAGGCGCGAGGGTAGGATCTAGTTGCAGCAATAGCGTGGGGAAAATTCCAGGGACGCAGATGGGGACGAGGAAGAATGGGACCCAGACGAGGGCGAGGATAATTAATTTGCTACAATTGTAGAGGACCTGGGCACTACGCATGTGATTGCACGAACCCAACTAGAACATGTTGCCTGTACTGTTACCAATTTGATCATGAAGCATTAGATTTCCCAAGACTAATTGCACAGATGCGGGAAAAGGGGGTGCTTTAGGCTACTCCGACTCAGAATGTCCAAATGATGAAGGTAGAACCGTGCGAGGAGGATCCTAATATGAACATGATGCTCAGAAGTGGTGCAACTATAGGAGAAGATAAGGGGAAGAAACCTAAGGAGGATGCATGGGTTTGCAAGGCCCATACAAAGTAACCTGAATTTGATTTGGAACACATGAAGGAAACATTTATGGAAGCTAAGAAGAGCTTCGTGGAGGCTTCTACTTCGAGTAGCAAGGGTCAAACTGAACTGGACATGGACACTTCTATGCTAACTACCTTTTTAGAGACATGCATGAAGCTACTACGGGACACTAAAGTAGTGAAGGGATTGCAAGAGTTGATAACTAAGTGCGCAGGATCGGGTGACCCCACATGGTCTGAAAACTAGGCAAGCATGCTTCGCGCACCGGTCAGGAAATGCGGTTGACTACCCAAATTTGTTACTATGAGATGGATCAGGTCATTGGAATTAGCGTTAGATGCAAATGTCTTACCTAAACAGACCTAGGAGCACATGGGTAGACCTGCACTACAATGGTCTCCTATCCAATTATAGATGGCGAACCAACAGAAGATCTTGCCTATGGGGAGACAGCAAGGAGTTACAGTAGACATCAAAGGTACAAGCACACAAATCGATTTTGAGGTAATAGAAATCATGGATGATAGTAACCCGTATCCTCCATTTTTAGGGATAGACTAGGCCACAAACATGAATGGAGTCATCAACCTAAAGAGATGAAAAATGATATTCGAGAAAAAGTCCCTCTGCGTAGTGGTTCCGCTGGACCCAACCAAAGGGCCGTGCTACACTGAGCCTATGCACAATGAGGATAGTGACGATGAAATAGACTGTATATCTACCAGATCATAGTGCAAGATTAGGATCGGGTGAATCCGACAGCGGACGGGAGAATCTCATGGGAGCGCGATAGTTCCTGCACATCGGATTCAGACGAGGAGATCGAACGATGGTAGAACCTATTGCATGAGGTGACAATGCTAAATTGCAAGATGATGGTTAGATCACTATGTCGTGTAACGATAGAAGCAAGGGAGTAGCCAACTGATGAGGGTGCAATGAAAGCGGAGGAATCGATAGACCACTGTGAAATAGAAAGTCTGGAACAAAAGCAGCAGGGTGCACAAACGGGGGCACCATGAGCAACCACTGCTCAAAGGTGGAGTACACACCAAAAGACTAGGGGAAAGCGGCACGAATGTAGAAGGAAGACACGTGTATGGTTGGGAGGACAAAAAGGGGTGAGCCTCCATCGGTGGCGTAGGGTGCAGGTGTATGCTACGTAGACACACAACCAACTAAGAATCAAAAATCCGAATTCACTGCAGCGATGCAGTCCACCAGCAGTCCGCGAAAGCCAGCAGGAAAACAGGGGGGAGCATGAACAGTGTCCACTTGATAAGATGACCCACTGAGAATTTGTGGATACCAGGGGTTTGATGGACCTATAACAGGAGGGAGGCGAAGGTGAGCTTGTCCATAGTAAGACAAGAGGGAACCCAGAATGGGTGTAGTAGCAGTAGGCTTTGTGAAATCAATGAAGAATGGGCACAGCAGAGAAGGAAAAGCGCGATGTTGGGGGAAGGAATCAACAAAATGAAAAGTGGCATCACACAAGCGGGCCGCGTGAATCTGCACATAAGGGAACCAGGTCTGGCCAGGTCTACCTCGATACTAGAACGAGCCGTGACCCTACTATCATGGTTGCAACTACACCCTACTGAACAAGGGAGCACAGACTACGATGTGCTATCTGATTCAAAGGTACGTGAAGGGTTCCCGCAGCCCGAGCTAGCAAGGAAAAGGAAGGCTCGCACAAGGGATGCGACCACCTGACTATCTGTAGGAGGCCTAGTCTCAACACTCCATGTAGTTGAAAGAGGGCGCACGACTATAAAACAATCTGCAAGAAGGTTACGCGATTCGGCCGTGGCCTGGAGGGCCAGTAAAAAGCATAGAACGCATCCGTGTACCAGGGGCTGTGCTGCCGCATGGGAGGGATGGAAGGTGACCGTTGCAGTTACTTTTCATGGCAAGATGTCCCATTTAAGACACCAAGGAGCGGGTGGCGGGCCATTAAGACACAGGGCTGAATGGATTTGCTGCCAAAATCGCATTAATAAGCCACGAACAAGGAGCATAGATGAATTTGAAATCAAAAGGGTATATAAATCACATGTGGCTTGTTACCACACACCCTTTGGCCCCTTGCATAGGATGAATGAGGTAGTCATAAAAGGAAGCACATGGTTTAAATATCTGCCGAAGGTAATACAGGATTCCCTACTCAGGTCGATATCCACAACCAAGGACGTTACAGCTGCAATCCCTAAATCACCTAGGATGCCACAGACCAAGAAGAACCCACAGGTAGTAGGATCGGTTCGGATGTCTCCGTGAAATCTACAATTCAACAAATTGTCAATGGCGGAAAAAGGAAAAACCGTTACTATTGAGAGCGATGAAGAGGAAGAGGATCCTCCGACCTATGTTGAAGAAATAGAACTAGAAGCAGAAGCGGAAGAAGATATCCAGCCCATAAAGCGACCCAAGCATGTTCGTCCAGGGAAAGGGAAGGCCAAGGTACCTACAGATTTGGATGTCGTTGATAGCATACTTATCACCCCATCTCTACCTAAAGAGGTTCCGCTCTAAGGCACGGCGACCGGTTGCATCCCTACTATGAAATTTGAAGACTAGGACGTTGCAGATACTGAGAAGTTTCCCCATTTGGAAACTAGCGAACTAATGGAGCAAACCACAAAAGGGTTTGTTACAGCACTATAGCTACAGGAATGGCTGCAAAAGGTAGAAGAGGCTGGGCTACTCTACCTCCTGTCAATTCCACATTTTCATTGGCCCCCCATTACAATATTGGTCATCAGGAAATTTCTCTACTTGGTACATGATGGGTACTTATGGATAGACAAACTCGTCCCCATCATGACGGAGCTCATTCATAGGATCTCTCAACTTCCCTATGAAGGCAAGGACCCACGGAAATCGTTGATATGGTTGGTGATTTGACAATGACAGAAACCCTGAAAGAGAAATAGAAATTGGAGAAAAAGTAGAGAGGGTATGCTATTGACAGTATTCCAGACAAAGGGGTCTGCATTGCTACCCAGTTGCTGGTAGGAAAAGTGATGTGGAAATGCTGAGGCAATGAGGTCCCAGCAATAGTCATCGTGCTAGCTGAGCAATGCACAGAAGGGGAATGGTTCAATTGGGTGTAGTTCCTCTGTGATGAATTCCTGACCAAATGCAGGGAGGCCCAAGAGGAGGGTAAGACCTTCCACTATGCGTGGTTGATGTTATCCATCCCTTTGGTTACAAGTGAATTACTCGAAGATAGTCAATATCGTTCCCTAGACCAGGATTAGCCAGAGGCCGCAAAATACATGCCGCTCTGGGCGACGAAGGACGCCACAAGAATCCGGGAAGTCAAGATTTTCTGGATACTGATGGACGCAAACATCTGATATTGGATCAACCAGCAACTCCGTCTATCTACCGATATATATGACAATGTGAAGAACATAACCGATTTTAAGGTGGATATGCACCATGTATACATCCGAGTGTGCAAGGATCCAGAACATACGTGGACCACACTTCCCTTCATTGCCATTGACGAGGCTATTTTTGCGGTATTCGATACCTGGCCACTGGAGTGGCATGGACTACATGTGGTAGGGTGAAATGAGACCACCATCCAAAAACAGAAGGCTGAGGCCAAGTTCTTAGCACAACAGAAGCGAAATGAATAGCACGTTGTAGAAGTATGGGTGGCACGGGAGGCAGCATAGACTTCTACATGTAAGGTGACAACAGGAGGGGCTGCTACGATAGAGGATGAAAGAGGCCTGAATGTGACCAGAGAGCTGGCCACGGATACAAGGATGGAAGATACGGCGCCAAGCACCACTAGTTTTCCCTTAAAACGACCATGGCCGACAGAACGATCAAAGCCACGGAAGAAGGCCAAGGTGTCTAAGTGGGGCGGGGAACTTGTCACATTGACTGATGGTGACCTGAGTGACATCAGGGCTACAGTTCACGAAGTTACCTGAGAAGTGCTCGACAAGGCCATGATGGAGAAATAGACTGTGTTGGGGGCACTCCATGCGCAACTGCAGGAATTCGAAGCACGGGCCTCACAACCAAGAATCATCGCTATCCATGGAGCTATGGGTATGTCAGCAACTGAGCAGCTTCTCCAGGTCAAAATGGCTAATACTATCGTACTCTCAGTAGGATCATTGATAGCAGAGAATGTGGTGGACAGAGCTGTGGTAGGCCAGCTTATGGGGTTTGGAATAAATTTGGTTGCCTCCCACACAAGAGCTTATACCAGCTCCAGGACAGTGCAATGATGGAGCTCCGCGCTAAGGAATGACGTGTGGTACAGGTACTTAGTAAACAATGAATTAACATAGAACAGTTGAGCCTCCAACGTGATGAAGCGGTAGCACAAAATCAACAATTGGAGCAAATTGTGGGGGAAGCATGTTGTCATGCCCCTGAGCTAGAGATTACAGCAGATTTACCTGTCGGCATATGAATCCACAAGTTGGCCAGTGGGTTCCACGAAGTAAAGGAAGAAGCCATGAGGATCCAGTTGGCTCTCAATTTGCAGATCGTAGAGTTGAAACTAAAATCACAGCCCTCTACACCATCGGAGGTCATAGAGTAGTGGAAAGGAATCATTCAATCCAGGCGAGAAACCATAGCACGTGCTATGTAGGAGTGCGCCAACTTGTTGGATCAGTCACTTATTACAGTCACGTCACTGTAGGAAGACCCAACCTTACAGCGGTTGGAAACAGAAGCAAGGGAGCTACAACAAGCCTATGATAATGTCCAGGGGACCGCATAGACAGTTGCTATCACGCAACGCTTGGCCAAGATGAGGGAGGCCCAGGCTCTCAAAATACAAGTTGATGCTGCTCAGCAGAAGGAAGCAGTGCTTAAAGAAGGCATCCAAACTTGGCTTGATGAGGCATTCGAGGTTTCCACCAACATCAAGGGAAAGTTAGCATACATGAAGGTAGTATATGAGCCTGGACAAGCAATTGAAACAAACACTGATACAGTTGTGGCTCACGTAGAATGAGTACAACAGATGGCAGAAGATTTTGTTGCAAGTGTAAGCGAAGCACAGAATTTGTTGAATAACCTCTGTGCGAAGATTGATGCACCAGCCGAGTGACTCAGGACGAGTCACGATGATTGTGTTGGGGGCCTGTTGAGTAGCAGAGGCCTCGCATAATGGTTTTGGGGCTTAAAGCCCACAATTTTGGGTAAAAGTATGATAAAAGCTCCATGAGGTGTGTGGAGCGCAAATTGTAATGAGTCAAGTCAAAGGGTTGTCCGCTCGAAAATAATGTAAGAAAATAGAAAGTGAGTCAGCCTGCCCATGGTCCGTGGACCATGGGAATGTATAAATAGAGCAAGGCTATAAGGTTAGAAGCCAGTTTAGTTTTGGATCTTAATGTTATGGGTTTATGAAGGTAATAATCTCTCTGGGTCTGTAAGTCCAAGTCAAGGGTGTTGGTAGATAGATAAAGGTTCTGAAGCTATGTGCACAGAGGCCTAGTAGAGTCCGCAGCTAAGTGTGCAGGGCGGATCTGGTTGTACTGAAAAGGAGATCAATAAAGATAACAATTTATGAATCATTGTGTGCTTTATCGTTAATCTATCTATTGCTTATGTTCTAAATTTATGCACTATCTTTAGAGATTATGATTGCGTGCATTGGGTTTTATTATTAAATGTTTACTTAAAGACAGTAAGAGGAAGATCAGATTTGTAATAAATTCATTAAAAAGAAAAGCGCATCTACACGGAAGCCTAATAGTAGAACAAAGTGGCACAAGGTAGCAGAATGGTTCACGACCCCTTTAGACCGCAAAATAGTTCACGACCCCTCCAGACCACATCAAGACATCCCAAGGGTGTGAAAACCTGGTTCTAGCATGCTCCCATACTACCTTGGGTGAGACTTCAGTCCATGCTCCACGGATTGTTTTCAAAAAGGCCAGTAGTGCAAGAATTGTTTGGATAAAACACTTCTAAACCTGGGTCAGGCCCCAACAAGCCAAAAATCCTATTGACCAAATGGATTTTCACAGGCAATCAGGTGATATGTTATTCTCAACTATGACTACAACTTCCATGTCTTGCGCGCATAACTTTATCCAAAGTCAAAAAGCAACAAAACACTAAGTTAGTGCATGATAAGCACCCTCCATCTTTCGACAGACAGAATGAATGCCACCCAAATCAATTGTGGAGGGATCATTTCGGACCCCCCTCAGTCATTTCCCCTTAACGTGAGGGGGGGGGGGTTTGAAAACCTATTTTAATGGCAGCCAAATTTCATTATGTGTCAGCCCCATAGAATTTCAGACCTCCAAAGCACAAAACCACAAACTGCCTTGCGCCCCCCCCCCCCTTGAAATCCCACCAACGGTTCTCAACCTTCAAATGATCAACCATACCCATGCACCACATCACCCATTTTTTACCCCTCATCCACTCAGAAGTTGCCATGTCATTAATCCATTGCGTTATATTCTCCTATCCCATTACAAACGTCATTTATCCATTTTTTAGTCCCGTTGGATAATTAACCCTTGCTCCTCTCTCATAAATTACCTATGGATAGTGTTAAATGGTAATTAATCAATTCAAATTATAAATACATTATGGCCTTACCATTTATTGCTTTTCTACCTAAAGCGATGCCACTGCAAACTTTGATTTCTTATGTCACTGTGTTCTCTTTTATCCATTTCTCAATTGAGCCAGTTTTCCCATTTCTCCCGCAGTAAAATGGCCCCGAAGGGTAAATCACAGAAATATGTTGAAGAGGAAAACCCATCTGCACCCCCGCTCGATCTGGATCACCTTCTCTTTGTAGACTCTCTGTTCAAAGTCGCGGACTGTTAATGTGAATTTGATTTTCCTGAATTGCATCTCTAGCTAAAACAAAAGTACATAGATAAGGAAGACCCCATTCGATTCTGGGAGACACTCTTGCCCCTCTTCTCCTTTCCAAAAATTCACCATTTTCCAGATTTTATCACCTGGTGTCAAGCCAGATATGATCCTATGCAAAGAATAGTAATGACTCGGGATGGAAACATTATGATCACCATTACTATTGAAAATATCGATTAAATGATGTTGATACCTTCATTTGACCCCCTTAGCTACTTCTCACCAGCATCTCTCATGAACCTGTATAAAAAACTTACCTTCCCACAAAGAGCTCTCATTTTTTAACTTTTTCTACAAGAAGATGTTGAATTTCCCAAGAGAAATCCACTTTATTCATCTTCTATGTTCCTAGAAGCTACTAGACATATCATCTCGCTACTGTCATACCTCTTAGGTTATGAAAGTGGTCAATGTGTTGATGAATCCATCCTTGGATTCTTTTCTATTTTCAATAAGGAATATCAACCTACATTCATGTACAATTATAGCCAGTTCTTGGCTGATAGTATACATGAGCAGTTCATGAACTTTACCACACAAGGATTATTCAGGTATAGTTCAATCATTATTCATTTGCTTTTGTTTCAACAAGGAGATTCATTACCCATTCGAATCAACAAACAAGATGAACAAGGAGTGAATCAATCAGTGATTCACTAGACAGAATTGGTCAGAGTAGCATCATCAAAGTTTTCATTTTCTTAGTTCATTGATTCTTTTGTTCATCCAGTTCTTCAGTTACTCAACATCCAAACAAAGCCTAGAACTGGAGAAGAAATCAAGAAAATCCTACATCTATCTAAACATACCAAGACTGGTGACTGGTATCTATACTAGAATTACACTGAAATCAGGATATATGGTAGTGAATTGGCTCCATACAAACTTCCTAAATATGTGCCAATGAGGATATTCTCACTGGAATACATTAGGCAGATGATAAATATGGATGAATTTCACTTTGTCTCTGGTAAGAAAAAGTCACAGTTTAAGCTCAAAGAAAAGGTAGGGTCATTCATTTGTAATACTAGGTCTGCAAGCACAGAGGTAGATAAATTGTTAAAGAACATGAACCTTCAACCAAGTTTCACCTAGTCCTATGATCCTTTTGGGATCATTTCTACATTAAGAGTTCAATTGAAGGCAACACCTTACAATCACACTCCTAGGCTAGAATTAGAAAAGTTTATGAACCAAGAGCAGTGGTCTGAGGGGACACTCTTGGAAGCAGATGAATAGGTTGTAACTTCTCCACAAGTGAACACTCCAGTCACCCAGAATATTCAACACAAAAGAACTAGAGAAGAAACTCTATCAGTGATAGAGTCGATTGATGAGTATTCTATACTGCAGAAGATTCATTAAGGAGCAGGAAACCAAAATTAATTGATCTTAGGGATCTAGAGGACATTTCATAAACTGGGACCACTGATCCCAAAAATTCTTCTTCTTCAACTCCCTTTTCAACAAAATCTATGGAGATAATTCATTCTACTGAGACCAGCTCTGCAGAAGATAGTAATATCTTCTCCAAATTTCTGGAAATTAAGCAAAAGAATGAAACTCTTAAGTAAAAAATGTACAGTTAGTTTTGGAAACAGACATCCACCTCTTAGCACATGCTTCTCTCTGCCTTTGACAATGAAAGAGGAAGAATGCAAATGGCTTTCTTGTAGGCTCAAATTCCATTTCCCAATTCTACAACAAACTACAAGAAGACTATATTTTCATTTCATGTAAATCATATACATCCCATTGACCAAATGGATTTGCATAGGAAAACATGTGAGATGTTATCCTCAACTATGACTACAACTCCCATGTCTCTTTCTAAGCTTAGAATTACCTTGTCAAATGTGCAGTCACAACTTAAGATTGAGAAATTTTCATCTTTAGCTAAAGATAACAAGTTAAAATCTTTAGAAGAGCTCATTGTTAAAATTGTGTATGATCCCCAAGAGTGTAAAGCGGTTGAAGAAATACTTAAGAAAAAGAATATAGAGATAGAAGCCTTGAACAAACAGTTGAAATTGCCTTCAACTGAGGATCCACAAACTAGGGAAATGGTAGATAATGAACAACACTGAGAAGAGATGTTGAATCTCATTATAGAGAAAAACATACAGATTAAAAGAATGGAATAGCAAATAGAACAATTTCTTAAGGAAAAAGAAGCAGCACAGCTTGTTGTAATTCTAGTAATAGTAGTTCCCATAGTGATTACAAAGCCAAGCTCATCTTCCACCGGTATTGCCTCAACACCAAAAATAGTTGAAACATCAAAACTATCACAAGAATTGCAAGCACAAAAGAAACAAAATGAAAAGATACTCCAGAAGTTCCAAACTCTGGAGTCACAGAAGGTAAATAATGATACATTATATGTGGAGGAGATGCAGAAGTCACACAGGCTAGAACTCAGGGTTAAACAATTAGAGAGCAAGTCTCTAATGGTAGACACTTTGGCCCAAGTTGAAGAGGACATCTGGTTATATATCAGTCACTCCATAACAAAAGTATGGCCATCCATACAAATCATTTTTCAGTAGCAGAAGTTAATTGCCAAATGCAGGACAAAAATTGATAAGCATAGGGTAGCATTGAAGACAAAGCCTAAGAAAGCAATGGGAATGATCAAAGTATTGAACTCTAAGACTAAGAAAGAGTTACATGAAATCAATGTTTCAGATAGGACAACTAGTATTTTGGAAATTAAGAAAGTCCTATAAAATAATAATTTACTAACACAACTGGAAACAAAATGTGAAACTTTGAACTTTGTTGTCCGAAGATTTCATTCCAAATTCAATGTATTGAGCAAGAAAGGTTTACTAGTGTTACTATCATCAAATTATCAATTAGTAAAATTGGAGGATTATTGTGAAAAGTTATATACTATTGCAGCAGATAACAGTCAATTTGCAGGGATAAAAAGACAGATTACAGGGAAAGAGTTTTTGGAAGCCTTGAACTCTGACCTCACAATCAAACATGAAGTTGGACACCTTTTTCTCACTAAACCGAATTTTGAAAGATATATCAAAGTTGATGAGATATTTAGAAGGATGGTAAATCTGGAAATACCAAGTGAAGAGAGGTGGGATCAACTATGTGAAACAATTGATTAACTTTTTTATCCTAACAAGAAGACAACACAACAGCTTTTGGAGGGCCAGTCATCAACAACTCCCTGCCTAATAGGGACACATCATCCAATAGTTTTCTTTTCCTATTTTCCTTCAAGCTATTTTTGTAATCAGTTTAAGATATTTTGTTTAGTATCTAAACTAGTATAAATAACTCTCTTATACGAGTTATTAAGGGTTGCACCCTTGCATAAGCACTTTGTAAGCATCCAATGTACACATATTTTCTGGATCACTAATGATAAAGTAGAGGATTCTGAATTTTGTTCCATACAGTTTCATTTCTCTTGTAAGTTTTTCCAGTGTATCTTTCATTTTTTATTCTACATAGGTTTAAGTTTTATGAAGATAACTAGGTAAGTGTAAATTTGTTTCAGTTATTCTTAAATTACTTCTGAAGTTATAATCATTAAATAGAATGGGTTACTAAACTATTTGTTTAAGTGCCTCCCTCTAAATCATTCAATTATCAGTATCTTTATAATCTTAAGTATATTTTGTTTAAACTTTCATACATTAGTTGAAGGTTTTCCTACTTGTGATTATTTAATTTTCTATATGAAAACTAAAGTAATCATATCCTCTTACTATTTCTACTTAATGTCAACAAAAACTTAAATCATTGTGTGACATTAAATAACAGCCCTTTTTTTATTGGTTAGTATTATCCAAAAGGTTAAACATCATCGTTATAATTTGTTTAATACATTGGTCCTCCAATTAAGACAAAACCAACAAAACATTATCGATGCTTTGGCATAACCAATTGACCTTAGGTTATCTCAAAGGACAACATCAGATTGGTGTCGTTTCTAGGGAATGAAGGATTCGAGGCTAGATTTTCCCTAGGGCAACGATTTTCCCTTTCCTTTAAGGTGAATAAAGGATAAGGATATAGGTACAAATCTTTCACCTGGCTATTCCATTGGTCCAAGATGGCTCCTTTTAAGCATACTAGATCACGTTCTGATTCTAAGATTGTTAACCCTCTACCAGATCCAGAAAGACTTATTAGGGGAGCCTCTTCAAGGAGAAGACATAGAACCCCTTCTTCTTCTTCAGCTTTACACCCTGAAGACATCTCATCTATAGATCCTTTTTCATTTGTGTCATCCCATCCTGATTGGATTGAACTACGTCCTAGGGTTTCTAGACTCCATTCTAGAGGAGTAGATCTTCCTTCAGCCTTTTTAATACAATCACTTGAGTCATATCAAGTCCCATCCATTCTTATCAAATCACCTTCATTTGAGGAAGAATTGGTTTTACATTTTCCTAAATTCAAGCCTACAAACTTCATTTCTCCAAATCCTTATTCCATTTTGTCAACCTCTACTAATCTTGAAGAGACATTCTCTGTCTATTCAAATCCTTTGTTTGATAATAAGGAATACTTTCCACCAGTAGTTCAGAAGTTGGTTATTGAAACCCCTTTGAAATCCGCAAGGAGGTCTCCTCCTTCTTTCTCTCCTCTGCATAGTAATACCCCTACCGATTCATATTCATCCCCTTCATCTTCATCATCTTCCTCTTCCTCATCATCATCTACTCAGTCACCCCAAACCCCTCCTGCTCTTATGGCTTTTCGACCCATTGTGAAAGCAAGGTATGTTGCTCTATTTCTCCTTGCAAACTTGGCAAATTTTCCTGACGGATATCTAAAGCATTTACCAAGATTTAATGGAGAAACATGTCCCTCAGTTGAGGATCATGTATCATCTTTCCTAGATTTTTCTAACAATATGAACATGGAACAGGAAGATGTGTATATGATATTATTTGTGCAATCCTTAGAAGGAAATGTTAGGATATGGTTTAGACAACTTAGAGCTAACTCTATTAGAAAATGGAATGAGATCATAACTATATTTAAAAACCAATGGGGGGTAAAGAAAGACCCTGTCTACTTTCTCACTGAATTTGAATAATTGAAGAGGAACCTTGGTGTTGATGGTGTTGGACCCGCCAACATGTCAATGGGATCTCCCTAGTAAAAAGTCCCAATTAGACCTCAAACCGTTTTGTGTAGGAGTCCCATCAGTGGGTCACAAAGCAATGCCTTGATGGTGATATCACACAGAGGAAAGTAAGATAACTTTGTTGGTAACAAGGGTGTGACCGATGCAGTGAGTCAAGGAAGGTGTATGGGAGGTTCTAACACATGGGGGTTGAGATGAGTGCACCCCTTGGCAACCTGTAACAGTACTCAGCTAGGAAGGGAACACACGAGTGAAGATGCATCACAAGATGGAAAGCAAGTCAGCCGACAATCCAAAGTGATGGTTAAACCAACAACACATCTGCAAAACAAGATTCATATAATTGCATACAAAGCAGTTCATAAACAATTATGTCAGTTAAAAAACATACATTGCTAATGTGTTGCCTCTTATTATATAAGTGTAAGTCCCAATTAGACAATACATCCATGTAAACCTACTAGCCCTAATAGTGGAATGTTATACCCACATCTTCCTACTCCTCCAAAGAGATGAACTAGCTTTGTGCAATGGAGAAATGAAGTCACGTTACAATATTGTCCAAGCTCTCTCCAAGATAGTCTTATCGGAAGCTTGGCTCACCAAAATCCTATACAATGAGTTATGAGGGACTATTTATAGTAAAGGGTGAGGTGACCCTTGATATTCCCCTTTGTGATAGTTCATCTACCCTCATGAATCTTCATCTACTATATGACTGTTACATCCAACTATTGACACTTAACTTACACTTGACATGACATTACATTACAATGTACTCATGTGAGACAACATGGCTTGAGCAAGCCATGAAAGAAATCACTGACACTTGGTCTGTTATGATGAGACCAACTCTTTGGCATGCTTGTGATGGTGAAGGTGGTGAGCTAATGCCAAGCTTGGTCGTCCGTGATGGTGTGCATGTACCTCATGGTGACATCTTGTTGAAGCAAACTCTTGCCTCCATTGCAACCAGTGCATTGGTTTGGATCCTTCATCCAACTAGTCTTCTAACATGCACATGGTCTTCTTAGGTGTGGCTGAACCGGAAACACATTGATGCATAGTGTCTGTGCTGATCTTCAAGTGTGTGTTGTTGGTCATGCACATCAACTTGCCAATGTACATGTTCAGCTCCAGTTGGTCTTGCTTCTTGTCTTTGCCTTGGTGAGTGTGTTGAATGGGTTGGATTGCATGCGTGTGCACAATGACATGCATGTTGCTAAATCCATTTCATGCGATCAACAAAACTACTCACCATGTCTGCTCTGTGCCACTTGCTAGGATCGATCTTTAACTTGTATGGGTGCAATTTCATCTGTGAGTGTATGTTGCACCCAATGTTGTTCCTATTCCTATTGCAACTCATTCATCTGCCTGTGCAGCTTCATGTTCTTCCTTGAGTTGTTGCTTCATCACATGAAACTCCTTCTTTGTTCCATTATCTGTCTTCGTGCAATCTTCATGTCGCACCATCACCTCATATCTTGATTCTCCAAAGTTGTTTTCATCATCAGTGGATCTTCTTGATCTTGCAACCTTTTTCTGCCTCTGTGTTGTCAACAACCTTCCTCTTGCATTCATTGTGTTCACTGCATTCGTTGTGTTCACTGCATTCACTGTGTTCACTGCATTTGTTGCATTCTTTGCATTTGTTGCATTCATTGTGTTCGATATGTTGCCTTCAGATGTTGTTCATGATGTTTCTCAATGTGATATCTTGATGTTATTGTCTACGAACAACTTGATATCTTCATGAGTAGGCAAGCTCATAGACATTTTATTGACTGCATCTCTAGGTGTGCTCTGAACGGTGCCTTCGACTCTGCCCCCTTAGAAACCATTGTACTTGCACTGCTAAGAGGCATATGAACACCTGAAATATCTAGAGACATGGAAACACTCATGGAAAGAAATCTATCAGTCGAAAACCAAAATGAAGTTGAGAACTGAATTTCAACATACCTATGTGACTGATCATGAAGGTTGCGCAATTTCGACTGAGAGATTGGGAGACTGGCTGCCAAGACTGAGAAAGGCACAATATGGGCTATTGGGAGACTAGACGACTATTGGAATTGCACAATGCATAGTCCAGTCTAGCTGCTGACTTCTGGAATTATGCAATGTGAAACCTGAGCTGGCAATGGCTGCAGGCTCAATGACTGCATTACGCAATTTTTTGGGCCAGTAGTCACTGTCCCTCAAAAATGTGCAAAATAATCTTGGAGGATAGTGCCTGCATAGAAATGTGCATCTATGGAGAGGAACGCAGAGCCTTCCCTCCCCAAATTACGCAATGTTGTCTCAGTGAAGGTAGAGTCCGAACCAAGGTTGGTCTGACTCGCCAATGGGCAACTTAAAGCAAATATGATAGTGGATGCATGGTGACACTTACTGAAAGTAGAAGTGATTGACAATGCATGCAAACATGAATGAAAGATTCAGTAAACAGATCAACATGCATGTGGGTGAGGCGAGTAGCCGAATCAGCTCCTGTTTGTGAAAAATAGTTTCATGCTTACGACAATAGTGAGATTTCAACAAAAAAATGAAATGGTGCTAGGAAAATCTAGTATACATGTAAACGACAACAAGTGTTCAAATAAATCAAGAAAATAGTACTCATACAAGTGAAAACACAAAAATTGACAGAAATGCAACACAAGGCATGGAAAGCAGGCTTACCCCAAAAAAACTAAGTTGAATACGCCGATTGCTCCTAGATGTGATGTGGGATGTCATATTTGTAAGGTTGATGTGAGGAATGAGCTCGACGACATCCATTTGATGATTTTTTATAACATCGAGGTTTTTACGTGCATGCCACAAATCCAGGGAAAGCGACATTTGGTGGGAGGTTTCTGAAATGATTCTTTCATGTAACCTCTAACTACTAAAAATAGATCCCCGAAACAAGGGATGCATTTGCATGTTGCCTTGGGAGAAGTAATCCATTAATGCAAGTCAATTTTGCTTGGTCTCGGAGGGGACCGGTTAACTCAGCTGCACAAGCAAGAGACTACTCGACTACTGGGAGAAAATGCGCATTTCTGCCTAGGAATTGGACTAGTTGCCCAGGAGATTTGTGCAATTTCTGGGCAAAGCAACTAACTACTACCCAAATTTGCGCAAATTTTGGGCTGAGCAGCCCTGCTGGGGAAAATTGCGCAATTTTCACTGTGAGTGTTGACTGGAAGAATTGTGTAATTCTAGAGCCCAACAGGCTGCCAAATAGGATTGCACAATTTCTGGAGGGAAGGATGGTTTCCCTCCAGAACTGCACATTTTCCTAGGGGAAATTTCTCATCCTGTAGTTGGACCAAGTCCAGATGATCAACCTATGAGGGGAATGCATCGAGCTATGATCAACAGGATACCTTTGTGCAAGAAAAACATTGAAGCTTGTGAACTTGATGAAGCAAGACTAGTTGTTGTGAAAAGTTGGTAGGGAGGCTCCAAAACGATGCCACTACAAACTCTGGTTTCTTCTGTTAATGTGTTCTCTTTCATCCATTTCTCAATTGAGTCAGTATTCCCATTTCCCTAGCAGTCAAATGGCCCCGAAGGGTAAATCACAGAAAGAAGATGAAGAGGAAAACCCATCTACAACCCCAATCGATCTGGATCACCTTCCCCTTGCAAACTCTTTGTTCAAAGTCACGGACTATGAATGTGAATTCGATTTTCATGAATTGCATCTCTGGCTGAAACAAAAGTACATAGATAAGGAATACCCCATTCAATTCTGGGAGACACTCTTGCCCCTCTTCTCCTTTCCAAAAACTCACCATTTTCTAGATTTGATCACCTAGTGTCAAGCCAGATATGATCCTGTGCAGAGAACAGTAATGACTTAGGATGGAAAAATTTTGATCACCATTACTGTTCAAAATATCAATCAAATGTTGTTGATACCTTCATCTGACTCCGTTAACTACTTCTCACCAACAACTCTTATGGACCTGTATAACAAACTTACCTTCCCACAAAGAGCTCTCATTTTTTAACTTTTTCTACTAGAAGATGTTGAATTACCCAAGAGAAATCCACCTTATTCATCTTCTATGTTCCCTGAAGCTACTAGACATATCATCTCCCTACTGTCATACCTCTTAGGTTATGAAAGTGATCAATGTGTTGATGAATCCATCCTTGGATTCTTTTCTATTTTCAGTAAGGAATATCAACCTGCATTCATGTACAATTATAGCCAGTTCTTAGTTGATAGTATACATGAGCAGTTCATGAACTTTACCACACAAAGAGTATTTAGGTATAGTTTAGTCATTATTCATTTGATTTTGTTTCAGCAAGGAGATTCATTACCCATTCAGCTCAACAAACAAGATGAACAAGGAGTGAATCAATTAGTGATTCACTGGACAAAATTGGTCAGAGCAGCATCATCAAAGTTTTCATTTTCTCAGTTCATTGATTCTTTTTTTCATCCAGTTCTTTAGTTACTCAACAGCTAGACAGAGCCCAGAATTGGAGAAGAAATCAAGAAAATCCTACATCTTTCTGAACAGACCAAGACTAGTTGTCGTGGCGGAAAAAAGTCGTTTGTGCGGACACAACTGACCTCCCTAGGAGTCTAAACTCTCTAGCGACAAACAAGACAAAATGGAGTGATCTTTCTCTAAATATACCTTTTAAGACATGAAAACTACAAGTGTTTAGGCTTACCTTATTCCAAAACGCTGTTGTTGTAGTCCGTCCTTGCCGATCCGGATGAGCTCCTCCTTCAAGTCAATTCCTGCAACCACAAACAATCAAACAATTACCAAGCACTTGCATTTCATATAATAAAACATATATTCAACATGCAGACCAAGGAACACATGAAATAACTCATTAACACAAGCTATTGAGAAAAATAAACCAGTTTGTATTAATAACGAAACAAAGAAACTCTTACAACCTGGCCTTGGTGTTGTGCAAGTTCCTCCCAGGGTCCATCAAGGGTTTTCCTCTACTTTGACAAAGCTCACCCACTTCCAAGTAGAATCAAGCAAAGACAATCTCTCCTCACAAGGTTCTAAATGGGAGTCCTAATTCCTGCAGCATTTACCCAAAGAAAATGTATAGCTCCAACCTCCCCTCCCTCTGGCTCAATGTCTTTATTTATAGTGCTGTAAAGAGGTTATTCAGGTCCACCATCAATGGGATAATCCCCCTCTTTGGGTGGGATAGCTCCCTTATTGATGGGATAAGTTCCTCCTTAATAGGGATACATGAACCAACTGGAGGCGCATCCATTTCATCAAACCGACCTCTAGAAAGTTCTAGAAGTAACCACAAGTAACTTTTTTAAGATGAAACTCGCGCATTTTGCCTTTTACAGAAGGACGCACCTGTCCCTTAACATACAGAGCGTCCATGGACGCAACTTTTGTGAACATTGTGAGCGTCCCCGCAGGTAAGGCTAGAGAGAACCTGCGACCCCAGAGATAAACACATTTTTTACAAGACTTTCTCTCTTCTTTGAGTTTGAGATGGATAGCAGAGGCATAAGACTTGCCTAAGAGGGTAGCATGACTGTTGATTTGAGCCATACTAACTGTAAGTAGTCATGGTGACATTTTTTAGTGTAACAGATTGCCCCCTAAAGTGCGAAGCCTGGAATAGATTAGGGTTTTGTAATTCTAGGAAGGGTGAAGCGCTTTATCATTTCAAGGATTGTCTTGTGGATGACCTGGTTGGAACCTGCAATTTTCAACACAAAATACATGTATAAGATTATATCATCACTGAGGTAAGCATTCCCATACTCAGATTCAAAACTTTAACTAATGGACTAACTATTCTGATACAGGAATGATCTTGCAGTACATCATTTTTTATAGACTTTTGTAGACACAGTATGGACGCAGCCATCTGTTTATGATTAGTCTACATAGATAATGAATACAAAACTCCTCGCAGCCTGGATGGTAGAAACTAGATCCAGGGTCTTCACTTCTACTTCCCGAATTGGTACGATTCTAGCCATGTGATTTAAATGATTTGATGTCGAACATGTTAGAAACCACTTGATTACCAGTCGATGATGTAAACTGTTAACAAGCGTGAGAGAGACCACCAGTAATGTCAATGGTTCTCAAAGTACCAAGCACAACCCGTGAAATGTGAATAGATGTTTTGATGTCGAACACTTCACGGAATCCTTTGATCGAAAGTCAATGATGTAAACTGACGTCAAAGGCGAGAAACCTGCCATTGATGCATGCAGACTTCAAGGTACTGTCGATTCCTAAGTCATCTTTCTAGATAATGTGTCGATGTCGATAGAAAGCGACCCGTTGCAGGCAAGCCCGCAACACGAAATCATTGTTCAAGTTGAAGAAATGTTGCTGTAAAGACTAACTCAGGGATGGTCAAATGGATGACAAGTATTTTTCAGATGAAAGTTTTGCTTGCAGACCTCTTGAACACATAACGACACGACAGATGGCTTGGTGACGAATAACTCAAAGTTAATCCCCGGAACCCGGTTAAAGACTTTCAAAGTGGTTTGGTCAACTGTGAGGTAAAAGATTTCCCAACCCAGGTGAATGAAAAGTGTCGTGTTCAAGAGTGGTAATAAAGTTTCTTTTGAGACAAAAGGTAACAAACAGGTTCATTCTTCTCTCTTTTCCCCCACCATTTCTGGCAAGTACCTCTTTATTTTTAACAAGCTTGAGGAGGATAACATATGCTTGATTATAAGCTCATCCTTCGGACGAGTCCAACCTAGTTTAAATTTGAACCCTAGGAAGGAGTGGTTCGTTCCTGTTTGTAATTGAACAGGTCCTTTACTGTAAAAGTTTAACGAGCCCAGTATAGGAGAAACTCGGCGTTTTTCATTTTTAGAGAGTCTGAAAAAACAAAAGGAGACTCCACGTTGAACTTTTTCGTATATTTGTGTCCCTCAAGCCCGAAAAAGTATAAAATAATACCTGGGGGAACCGCTTGATCTTGCGACCAAGGAGTACTTTCATAATAGTGTCGTTGACCTGAAAAGTAAAAAGCGATCAAGGACACGTCGTTTTATTTCCTTATCGAGTTTGAAACGACAAAAACCCGGCAATCTTTTCCTGATTTTGCGGTCAGAAAAGAGCTAAAAGGGGACCGTCTTTTAATTCCGTTTTAGCGAGTGTAAAAGAAACGCTCGGCGATCTTTTCATGTTTTAGGAGTCAGAAAAGGGCTTAAAAGATGACTCTGATATTTTTGTTTGTGAAAAATGACAATTTCCCTCGAAATCTCTTTGTCCTGCACAAAAGCAACACATTACTCATACCTGTTTAAAATAGGCAAAAAACATCGAAAAACACCTTTTCATGGTAAAAAATGAACTAATTCATCCAAAAAACCTATAAAAAGACCTTTTACCATGTCCTTTTTACCGTTTCACTGTTGAGGTTGAAAAAGGAGCTTTTGACAAGAAACTTCCCGTGGTCGCTGCGGAAAATCCGACCGTCGGAATCGAACGCCGTCTTATCCAGGTATTTTACACATCCTACTCTGCATTTCTATCCGTTTAGAATCAATTTTTAGGTCTTAGTTTCATTTTTTGGGGGGGTTTTGGTTTTGGAATGCGCCTCTCGGCGGACGCGGGTGCCCTTCGGGTGACCCGCGTCCCCCGACTTTTTCTCATACGAGAAAATGGTCGGAAGACGCGGCCCGCCTTCAGGCCAGCCGCGTCCGGGCGCCCTGTGCTACAAAGTCGGGGTGCGTCTTCCGAGAAGTGCGCATTTCAAAACCCCAACTCCCTCAAAAAACTACCAAAAATTCCCAAATCAATTTCTAATTGCTATTTCTGATGTGCAGGGTATTAACCATGTTAGATTGGAGAGAAAGAGAGCATGTAGAGGATGATGAAGTTGCAATAAATCATCAACCTTCCCTGGATGCCCTAAGAGCATGCGGATTATACAAATATTGGACCATACCGGGCATGAGGGGCCAGGTAAGATTCTTGGAATGGCTGGTTGAGCGATGGAACGTTCAAGAACAATGCTTTTACATAGGAGGGCACCAGCTCGAGATAGAGCCCTCGGATGTATACTTTCTCACTGGCTTGCCGAACAGAGGTGAGCAACTTAGTCTTGCGGGGACTAGGCCGGGTGGCCAATCCCTTGATAGTCTCCGCGACGAGTGGTGCACACCTGGGGCTCACCATTCGAAAGGCATAGAGATAAAACACATCACTCTACGTGAACTCAAAGTCATAGCGTTCACGGTTACCAGAATTTGCGGCGCGGCCGCTTTACACATTGCTTCCGGATCCCAAATGCGGATGGCAATTGACTGTTACCAAGGCACCATTTTCAACTGGTGTGAAGCTGTGTCGGCTCATATGAAGAGCCAACTGACCAAGGCAAAGAACGGACGACTAAAAACTTTTGGATATGGGCCTCTAGTCGTGAGCTTTGCCTTGGAGAGAGTTCCAATGCTGATCCCTCAGCAACTCACTGTTGATATCTTGGGTCCTCGGGAGCCAAAGCTGATACGATGGGTTGCGGTGATGGCTCGGCATCCTGACGAGGGTGCGACAGTGGTTCGATTCTCAGATAGTTACTTTCACTGGTTAGAGGACCAGGTTTTTTCGATACAGGACTTTCCGTATGCCGGAGTGGATTTTAGAGGTGATCCGGACATGGTTCTTCCACCGGGAGAACAATGGGATGACAGAGGTACTTTTATTTTCACAAGTTCTCTAATTATGTATTTTTTTATTTTTCATATATATCGTCTCAAAACTAACAGTAAAATTTTCAAAATGCAGATGTTGGTCCACAGCGTCCAGCCAACCTCCGGCCTTTTGATAGACTACATCCAGCTGCACCGGTACCGGCCCCACAGGACGCGGCTGCAGAAGTACTAGCTGAGTTGGAGCATGATCTAGAGCGTCTCACGGCAGATATACCCGAGACTACTATGGATGACATTCCTACCCGGCTTCAGCGCTTCGTAGTCGCGGTCCCTGGACCGTTTAGGAGATTTTTGCGTAAGGTAGCCCGCGCAGTGGTGTCATACAGAGAGCACCACCAGTGATTGACTAGTCACTTTTGTAGTCACATGTGACATTTTGACTTTTTGTACTATCATTTTGCCGATCATAAGGTGTTTTCAACCTATGATCGAAGACGATGTATATATTTTTGACACACTTCTATCTATATATATCACTATTACCGGCTTATCTTGTTTAACATATGTGATGAAATGTTTTTTAAATTTACTTGCATGATTATCGTAAATGTCTGTCCAACATTCGAGAAGCAATTGCATCTGCTAATGTATTCAAAGACCTTGGAATATGTTGATATTCAATGTAATCAAATTCACGTTCCAAGAGACGCACTCTCAAAAACAACCTTAATAACACAGGATTCCTAATGGCATAAACTCTATTAAGCTGTAATACAACAAGTTCAGAATCTAACCTCACTATCAAACGTCGAATTCCAAATGAAATAGATTCGGATAATAATTCAATCACTGCACTGTATTCTGCAATGTTGTTCGTTGTTTGACCGAGGCTTACCCCATGCATAGAAACTAACTCGTCAGAGGGCGAATAGATAACCCAAGCTGCGGAAGAGATGTTCCGTGTACTACGACAAGCACCATCAGCAAATCCAATGTATGTTTGGAGAGGCGTCGACATCTGCAATATCAAGAGTAAAACCAAGATAAGCCAGAATAACGACGAAAAACCACACTCTCTAAGCTAAGCACACTGACTAAACTAACACACTTGCTAGCTAGAAAGAAAATCTAACCTATCTAAAAATTTCTCCATACCCATCATTTAAGCATAATACCTCTTTAGGTAAAGTCCATTTCTGGGTTTACCCAAAGAGTCCCCATCAAAGTCAACTAGCTCATAAGCCCCTTTTGCTAGCTTTCGCTTTACAATGTAGGGCCCATGCCACATGGGAACAAATTTTCCGGCACCTAGCTTATCGTTAGCTTGATCATATAATAGTACTAGGTCTCCTTCCGAAAAACTTCGAGGGGTTACATTTCTATCATACTGAGCTTTCATTCGTTTCGCGTGAGTCTCGATTGCCAATGTAGCGTCACGTCGAGTCTCATCTAATTTAGCCAAGTACAATAAACGTTTCTCCTCTTCGGAAGTAGCTGGAAGTAATTCGACAGCCATTTGAAGTGATGGGATTTCGCATTCAATGGATAACACAGCTTCTAAGCCATAAACTAGCTGGAAAGGAGTGAACCCTGTTGAATTTTTCACTGAGGTTCGGTATGCCCATAGTGCTGAAAATAACATGTTGTGCCAATTCGACCCATGAACACCAATGGTTCGTCGGATCATGGTAACTAGAACTTTGTTGATAGACTCAACCAAACCGTTGGCTTGCGGATAATAAGGAGTAGAGCTATCGTGGCGCAAACCAAGCTGGCTTGTAAGCTCAGTCATCATGACGTTTCGAAAATGGCTCCCATGGTCAGTAATGATTGCTTGTGGGACACCAAACCTAGTTATGATATGATTGAATACGAAAACTGCAGCTGTTTTGCCGCTTGCGTCGAATGTAGGCATCGCCTCGGCCCACTTAGTAAAATAATCAACCGCAAGGATGATATACGCATGCCCCCCGGCCGAGTGAGGGTTACAAGTAATAAAGTCGATACCCCATTTGGCGAATGGACCAACGGCAATTATAGGGTGGAGAGGAGCAGGTGGAGCGCGCATCTTGCGATCAAACACTTGACAGTTGTGGCACTTCCAGACTGCAATGATACAATCTTTAAACATAGACGGCCAGAAATAGCCAGCGCGCAACACCTTCTGAGCTGTGGCATACCCAGACATATGACCGCCACATGCTCCAGAGTGACAATCATTCAAAACCCTCTCAGCCTCTTCGTGAGTTAAACAACGTCGAAAAACTAAGTCTGCCCCCCGGCGATAAAGTGTATCTCCAATAATTTTGTATGGCTGGGATTGAAACCGAATTTTTCGACGTTCCGCTTTGGAAGCTTCAGGCCGAAAGGTTTGGGTTTGGAGATAGATGATTATATCCCCGTACCACGGATCTACAGTACTGATAAGAAACAAAGATTCGTCCGCAATGGACTCCTCTGCCACAGTCTCTGTGTCAGCACTCGGGAAATCACACATCAATTCCGCAAAAACTAAGGATTTCTTAGACTTGGACTTCTCAAACTCCAAGTCGAACTCTTGCAGGATGACAATCCATTTAGAGTACTTGCCCCCTAGCAGTTGTTTTGTCAAAATATAAATCATAGGGTTGCAATCCGAAATAACTGTAGTTTTGCGGAGAAGAATGTAGTGACGGAAACGCTGGACAGCTTGAACGGCTGCCAGGGCCAATTTCTCCACATGCGAATATTTTAGCTCAGTGGGATCCAAGGTCCTACTAAGATAATATATCACATGCTCCGCTCCGAATTCATCTTCTTGAACTAACACCATTCCAATGGTGGAATGCGAAGCTGCGAGGTATAAGAAGTAGTCTTGGTTGTAGTTGGGAGGATGCAATAACGGTGCATGGGTCAACGCGTGTTTAAGTGCATCAAAAGATTGTTGGGCAATCTCGTCCCAAAAGAATTGTGCATTCTGTTTCAACAACCGTGTAAAACCTTTAGTGACCTCGGCGTAGTTTGGGATGAATCGGCGTAAAAAGTTCGCTTTCCCTTGCAAACTTTGGAGTTGGCGCAAACTCGAAGGAGGAGGCAATTTGATGATAGCCTCGACTTTCGAGGGATCGACGCGAATGCCGGCTTTTGAAACAACAAATCCCAGCAATCGACCTGTTTCTATACAGAAAACACACTTGTGGGGATTCAACCGAATTCGATAATGCCTACACCTCATAAAGATTGCTCGTAGGTGGACAAGGTGATCAGCTCGATGTAAAGAATGAGCAGGCAAATCATCGAGATAGGGTTGCACAATGTGCTTGATGTCATGAAATGCATAAGACATCGCCCGTTGAAAAGTGGCCCCGGCATTCTTAAGCCCAAAAGGTAACTTGCAATAAGCAAATGTCCCCCATGGACAAATGAATGCCGTTTTTGGTTGGTCGGCAGGTAGAATATTGATTTGATTATAGCCCGAG
Organism: Pinus tabuliformis; assembly: GCA_031772625.1. NCBI lineage: Eukaryota > Viridiplantae > Streptophyta > Pinopsida > Pinales > Pinaceae > Pinus > Pinus tabuliformis. Next base: position 839,780,004 of record CM062817.1, on the reverse strand, counting down.
AAACCATCCATGAAGGAAAACATTTCACTTCCGGCACAATCATCAATAATTTGATCGATATAAGGCGTAGGATAGTTGTCTTTTGGACAAGCTCGATTTATATCCCTATAGTCGATACAGATTCTTATTGTTCCTTGTTTCTTATTGACCGGAACAATATTCGATACCCAATCCGTTAACAGGATCGGATAAATGAAACCTGCTTTCAACAGCTTTTCGACTTCTGCTTTAATCGCAGCCGCTTTTCGAGGGTGAATTTGACGCAACCGTTGCCGGACGGGTTTAGCATCCGGGTAGGTCTTTATTTCATGAACAACAATGGCAGGATCAATTCCCGACATTTCCTCGTAAGACCAGGCAAACACGTCGCGGAATTCTTGGAATAGGGCCTTGTAAGTTTGGATTTCTTCTTCAGTACATGCGGCACCTATATGAATGTTTTCCTCAATTCCGGGCTTCACTGAAATATCAATGGGAATAGTACGAGAAATATTCCCTAAATTCAACTCTGAATCAGAATGTTTCGTTGGATCCTGAGCGTCTTTGACATATTCAGCGGTAAAGATAGATGAAAAATCATTTTCAAATGCATCATCCTTAAGTAAAAACGAAGACCTGTGATGGAGATCCTCCCATGGTAGATCATCTACACTTAGGATTTCGCGAAGTTGTTCGTCAGATGACACGACTTCGGGAAAAGTTATCCGTTCTAAGGGTGAGGTGAAAAGTGACTCTTCACTGACCACATTCATTTGGTCGACTTCGGTTGAATGAAAATCAGTAAAAGACATGAGAACTTCATAAGCAATTTCATATGGACTCAAAGGCATAACATCACCGAGTGAGTCTATCTCAGAGTCAGATGGGACGAACCAAGGATCATCATAAATAATGTTTTCTGATGTAATCATATGAATGGTTGCAAACGAAGGATCTGCGCTAAGTGGAGGGAGAGGAAAAGTTCCCAGTAAACCGGAATCCTTAACTAAACCTACACCAACGTCCCTATAAGGGATTGTCGTTTTACCAACATGCTGGATACTCTCTGAAGAGGCTGGGTCGGATGAAAAGTATGTCAGCTGATCAATAGTCACGATCTTACCGTTATGTGGAAACTTAATTACTCTGAAGACCGATGAAACGACCGCTGTCATAGCATATGACCAACTTCGACCCAAAAGAAGGTTGTAGTCTAGAGGGGCATCAACCACTTCCACATCCAGACTAACGGTTTTACCTTCAACCCCTATAGGCAATTCTTGTAGAATACCAAACGGACGGAACCCACGGCCATCAAAGGCCTTAAGGATGGTGGGGGATTGGTTCAACGAAGGAGAACCAAGTGATCTCCAACATTGAATCGACATAATACACGTAGAAGCTCCCTCATCAATCACAGTCCGATGAATAGGCCTGTTTTTGACTATCACTGGAATTTGGAAAGCCATTTGATGGGGGAGACGTGGTGTACTATTTTCTAGATCAAAGATCATTAGGTTCGGGTCCTGAACATCGACAGCTCCGATAGCCGACAAAAGCAATTTCCGTTGTGCTGGGCATGATTGCAGCACTTCGAGTGCCGACATTGCTGAAGGTGAAACAGCTAAGTCCTCAACAATGTTGTAATTCTGGGCTGCTCTCGCATGTGGATTGAAAGCAGACCTTCGAAGTACACCCTTGGTGGGCGGCTTAATCACTAAGTCTGGGTTAGGTTTTTCGATCTGTAGTGGATCGGAACCAGGAGCTGAGGTTGATGGGTTAGAGTGAGAAGATTCTGCTTCCTTGCCATCAACAGGAGCCTTACTACCATAATCTTGCGATCGAGTCGCAATCCTCACATGAGACATCATCAAAATGGGTTCTTCACTGGCATTCGAAGAAGAACCTATCATCTTATTCTCCTGCTCTGGAAATGGATTCTTTAACACAGCAGGAGTGGGAGAACCTTTGACTATTTTTACAACCTCGGCCCGATGAGGGCAATCTCTCGTAAAATGATCCTCTTCACAAATAAGACAAGGATATCGAGGTTTGCGTTTTTCGTCATTGGTTTCCGACTTTTCAGTTTTCTCCTTTGGAGCCTTGTCTGCTTTAGCCTTCTTCTTTCCTTTCTTCTTTCCACCGTTTTTTGGTTTGGCCGTAGATGACTCTACAGCGTGAATGTCGGCGGTGAGTTCAGGAGAAGACTCTCCTGTCGGAGAATCAGGCAAAGTGATAATTGGAGTAGTTGAAGCCTTGGAAGACTTCTTCTTGCTCTTCGTAGTCACGATACCAATCATACCATCAGCGGCATGAGATCCCGAAGGAGCAGCAGCGATTTGATTCGACTTTGGAAGATCCGGAATCTTCTCGTGTAACGTACCCGACTGAGTGTAAACTAAGTCAAGGTATTGTGCCTGAGCAATGACTTGCTCCTCAGTAACTACTCCGGCCTTAGCTACATCTTCAGTAATCTTCGGTAATAATGATTTGACAAACCATTCAGCTAAGATTTGGTCCGGGATAAAAACTTTCACTAATCGCCTTCGACGTCTCCACTCATGAATGTGATCAGAAATATACGTGGACGTCGATTGTTTTAGTGAAGTTAATAACTCCGTGCCGTTATCGTATCTGACCGGCAACTGAAAGTGAGTTAAGAACGAGGTAGCTAACTGGCTAAAGTTGTAAAAAGAGGCCCGTGGTAACTCAATGTACCACTTGGCCGCGAGACCAATGAGTGTACGTTGGAAAAGATGTAAGCGGATGGAATCATCTGAGATAGAATTCGAAGCACACCAGAGGTGGTAAGTCATCACATGATTGGACGGATCCTCTCCAGACTTACCTTCGAACTTGGGTATATCGCTGGGCAACTTATTTGGCATTGGCGGCCAGAACTGAAGATATTGAATTGGATCGTTCGTTAGGCGCGTCAAGTCGGGTAAATCCAAAGTTGCAATAAACGGTAACTGCCGGTTAGGATCTCTAAAACTCTGGGTCACAATACCAGCCCCAGGAGGAGGATATCCAGGATAACTAGGAACAGGAGTCGCATTTGGGATATTATATCCTCCTGGAAAACCAGGATTAACCGGACCGTACTGGGGTTGTTGAGGTTGTTGATAAGTGTACCCAGGATACGGTTGATACTGGTAAACCGGTTGTTGGACAGCTTGCCCAGGTTGGTACTGTCCCTGGTACGGAGGTTGAACAAATTGAGGTTGAGTAGTCACAACCGTACTTATACCAGGCTGACCTACAGGCATCTGGACCGTGGTTTGAATCGTAGATCCAGACAACGGTAAAGATGTCTGAGGTGTGGTAACAGGGACAGTAGAAACTGGAGCCGTCGATACTCCAGAAGTAAGTATGGTAGATGTAGCGATAGTTGCAGCAACCGTTTGAGATGGAGTACTAGGTGCAATTGACGGCTGAGTAACTACCGAAGCTACAGAAGTTTGAACATTTGGCTGGACAGGTTGCGGTTGCTGGGTTGGACCAGAAACTACGGGTTGTCCAGCTTGAGGAACCATCTGTACACTTGGCTGCAACACCTGTTGACCCTGTGATGGATCCCACACTAACATTCCAGGGTACTGACCCGTAACAGGTTGAGGGTACTGAGATCCATAACCAGATTGAGGGTAGGATTGATAATTGTAGGGTGCAGTTCCCATACTTGGAACATATGACTGACCTTGAGGCGGTTGATAACCTTGACTTGAGTATTGACCTTGAGGTTGATAACCTTGAGGTAAATACTGATACTGGGGTTGACCTTGACCTTGAGGTTGGTACCCTTGAGGTTGATAACCTTGGGGTTGATACCCTTGAGGTTGCCATCCTTGAGGGTTGCCATCCTTGAGGTTGATATTGATACTGAGGTTGACCTTGGGGTACATATTGAGGCTGAGGTTGACCTTGAGGCAAGTATTGTACCATAGGTACATACTGACTTTGAGGTTGCCCCCCAGACACGATTTGTGTACCTTGAGGTTGCCCCCCAGGCGTTAACTGCGGTTGCCCCCCAGGCGGTAATTGGCCACCTTGAGGTTGGGAAACGGGAACTGAACCTGACATCATGTAAATGTCTCCTACACCCAATGGTATATTACCACTGTTTCCAGCAAATAACCCATGATCAATGGGTTGAGGAGATGCCCCCGCAAAGGTACCAGAAAGTGACTGATACCCAGTGGGAACAGAAGGACCGCCGTGTAAAAAAGATTCAGGACTTTGTGTAAACACGGACGACTGACCAGACATATTTACAGGAGTATGAATACCTCCAGGTGGAAAAGGAGTACGAGGTGTAGAAAAACCGACTGAGTTGTCTAAAAAATTGGTTAACGCAAGGTACCAAGAAGTACTTCTAGGAGGACTGTAAAAGATGGATTCACGCTCCCTTAGATCAATAGTAAGTTGACCTTCAAGGTGAGAGACACCTATATCTTCTTCTGGAGCAAGTTCTTCTATAGCAATCAAACCAAAAGGTAGATTTTCGGTGATAATTCTTTCTATTCTCGGTGAATCAGGGACACTAGAAGTTGGAGTAACAGGTTCGGAAATTTCAGGTTCTTCGCCTGTTTCACTGGCAGATGAAAAACTACCAGCAAGCTCGGAAACTGTAACAGTTTCGGGATTGTAACCTGTTTCTAAACTTTGGTAATCTGGATGGACTACCAAGGAAGATTCTCCTTCTTCAGGTGAACCTACTCTACTGTCACTAGGAGGAGTTACAAGGACCTTTAACCCTTCTAAATTACCCGGGTCGTCTCGAGGAGGGGATCCCCTAAGTCTACGGGATCTTCTCAACAATTCGGCCACAGAAACAACTTCAGGAGACTGGCCCCGAAGTCTACGGGACTGTCTCGGTAATTCCGCCACAATTAAAGATTTTTAACTACAACACACGAAAACAAAGTAAAAATTTCAAATCAAACCACCTAAAGTCTTCTAAAGAAGCAAACAAATTTGAAGCACACGCCTAAAGAATCTAGAGCGTCAAACCAAACACAAACAGTAGTCTTCCGGACCAAAAGCGCTAGTTGGTGATTAGGCCCAACCTCGCAGGATTCAGTACAGAAATGGCGGGTGGAACAGTTACCCCGGCAACCTGCTTAATGAATAGACCGGCACAAGTTCCTCCACTTTAACCGTCTCGAAGTGAAGTGAACCCCCCGGAAAATCCAAGTGAGTATAACCGACGTCTGCTCCAGGTACAGTGGGACCTTCCCTCCACCGTCACCTCGGTAGAATCCTAAAGATTATGGTCACTAAAGTTACCAATCACAACAATTACACCTGGGGGAACAGTCTAAACTCCGACAGCACGCAAGGGCAGAGTAACAAGCTCAATCCCCTTACCGGCTCCTTGACAATAATCCAAGGTTTACCGATAAGTGACCCCTGGCTCCTCGACAATGGTTAATCCGAGGTTTACCGTTTGTAATACGTACTGTCTGGCGTCGTTCCCAACGAGGGAGGAATGATCCCCTCACTGGTTCGGACACGAGCTCGTGCTTCTCCTTTAAGAGGAGCTTTCCCAGAGTATAACTGAAACAATTGGATTTAATCTACTCAAGATAAACTATCTGTTTGGTTTTGTAGTCTTGGAGAGTTAAGTACTCACCTACTCCAAGACCCTAGCCTAAGCTATGTTGGTGTTTCAGAGCCCTAGAAAAATAAAAATTACTAGATTGATTTTAATTTAAGCGTTACTTTTAAGGTTGTTTCTTAAGTCAAAAGGTGATGGAAGTGAAACCAGTGGTGTGTTGACTCGACTCGAAACCACTACAAAATGCATCTAGGATGATTTACCCACTACTTTACTTTTTCGATGAATTGCTTAACTAAAAAGTTGAGAGAATGCAATCTTTATAAAAGCAACTTCTTAATTGAAGACAATCAAAGAAACAATTCGTTTGTCTTTTCAAAGCATAAAAACATGACCGCTCTTTACATGCACGAAAAAACTCTTTTTCTCTTTCAAAAACAAAAAGCTACTTGAAACAAGACTTTTAAAGAAGATGTTTTTGTATTTTTCTTTTAATAAAGCAAATAAATCTAATATAACCAAAAATCAATCTTAACAACTATTAAAATCTACGAAAATTTACTCATAAGCAAACTAAAAAGTAAATTTACTCTAAGCAATCTTTAACGAGGTCAAAACCAACAATGATTATTCTAAGGTGTTTTACTTGATCACAATCAAATCAAGGACTAGCTTATTGCAGAACCAAAAACTAGCCAAAACAAAACTCTAATCTTTTTGTTCTTTTGTAAAATGGAAATCAACACTTTATAAACAAGTAATTCGAAATTTGACCCAAAACAACTCAAATGGCAAGCTGCTCACACAAGGAGACTTTACGACAGGCCCGACTTCTAAGAAGGCTGACTAACCAGAGAGATCTAAGGCTGGACAACTTTCTACCGTCAAAGTCACTACAGGACCTATTGAAAAATCAAACCCTAGGCCTAAACTTCGTTGAAATCCACTAAAACACTCAAAGCTCACAAAACAAGTTCAGGTGAAAATTTTTGACAGGGTACTAAAGGATCTGGGCAGAAAACACTAAGAAAAATCAAAATCTAAAAGCAATTAAAGCAAAAAATGGAATTTTCCTAAATTTTACAGGAAGACGCAGGCAACCCGTTATAACAGGTGCGGGCCCGCTCTGTGCAAACGGCAACAACGCGTCCAAAGACGCACTGTGCAGTACTCAGAGGGTGCGTCCTTCTGAAAAAGTTAAGAAAAACCAAATCTAACTAAATCTAAAGCTAAGCCACCCAAATACTAATTCTCACAGTCAAAAACCAGAAAATAAAAATGATTTTCTCAGAGCAAAGTTCACACAAAGGAAAAGACTTTCTCATTAATGGATTCCCCAGTGGAGTCGCCAATTTGTCGTGGCGGAAAAAAGTCGTTTGTGCGGACACAACTGACCTCCCTAGGAGTCTAAACTCTCTAGCGACAAACAAGACAAAATGGAGTGATCTTTCTCTAAATATACCTTTTAAGACATGAAAACTACAAGTGTTTAGGCTTACCTTATTCCAAAACGCTGTTGTTGTAGTCCATCCTTGCCGATCCGGATGAGCTCCTCCTTCAAGTCAATTCCTGCAACCACAAACAATCAAACAATTACCAAGCACTTGCATTTCATATAATAAAACATATATTCAACATGCAGACCAAGGAACACATGAAATAACTCATTAACACAAGCTATTGAGAAAAATAAACCAGTTTGTATTAATAACGAAACAAAGAAACTCTTACAACCTGGCCTTGGTGTTGTGCAAGTTCCTCCCAGGGTCCATCAAGGGTTTTCCTCTACTTTGACAAAGCTCACCCACTTCCAAGTAGAATCAAGCAAAGACAATCTCTCCTCACAAGGTTCTAAATGGGAGTCCTAATTCCTGCAGCATTTACCCAAAGAAAATGTATAGCTCCAACCTCCCCTCCCTCTGGCTCAATGTCTTTATTTATAGTGCTGTAAAGAGGTTATTCAGGTCCACCATCAATGGGATAATCCCCCTCTTTGGGTGGGATAGCTCCCTTATTGATGGGATAAGTTCCTCCTTAATAGGGATACATGAACCAACTGGAGGCGCATCCATTTCATCAAACCGACCTCTAGAAAGTTCTAGAAGTAACCACAAGTAACTTTTTTAAGATGAAACTCGCGCATTTTGCCTTTTACAGAAGGACGCACCTGTCCCTTAACATACAGAGCGTCCATGGACGCAACTTTTGTGAACATTGTGAGCGTCCCCGCAGGTAAGGCTAGAGAGAACCTGCGACCCCAGAGATAAACACATTTTTTACAAGACTTTCTCTCTTCTTTGAGTTTGAGATGGATAGCAGAGGCATAAGACTTGCCTAAGAGGGTAGCATGACTGTTGATTTGAGCCATACTAACTGTAAGTAGTCATGGTGACATTTTTTAGTGTAACACTAGTTACTGGTATCTATACCAGAATTACACTCAAATCAGGATATATGGGAGTGAATTGGCTCCATACAAACTGCCTAAATATGTGCCAATGAGGATATTCTCACTGGAATACATTAGGCAGATGATAAATATGGATGAAGTTCACTTTGTCTCTGGTAAGAAAAAGTCACAATTTAAGCTCAAAGCAAAGGTAGGGTCATTCATTTGTAATACTAGGTTTGCAAACACATAGGCAGATAGATTGTTAAAGAACATGAACCTTCAACCATGTTTCACCTAGTCTTATGATCCTTTTGGGATCATTTCTACATTAAGAGTTCAATTGAAGGAAACACCTTACAATCACACTCCTAGGATAGAATTAGAAAAGTTTATGAACCAGGAGCAATGGTCTGAGGTGACACTCCTGGAAGTAGATGAACAGGTTGTAACTTCTCCACATGTGAACACTCCAGTCACCCAGAATATTCAACACAAAATAACTAGAGAAGAAACTCTATCAGCTATAGAGTCTATTAAAGAGTATTCTATATCATAGAAGAAATTGAACAATAGATTCACAATGTTATTAGGGAGCAGGCAACCAAGATTAATTTATCTTGGGGATCTAGAGGATACTTCATTAGCATGTACCACTGATCCCAAAGCTTATTCTTCTTCAACTCCCCTTTTAGCAGAACCTATGTAGATAATGCATTCTACTAAGACCAGCTCTACAGAAGATAGTAATATCTTCTCCATATTTCTGGAAAGTAAGCAAAAGAATGAAACTCTTACATAAAAAATGTATAGCCAGTTTTGGAAACAGACATCCACCTTTCAGCACAGGCTTCTCTCTGCCTTTGATAGTAAAAGATGAAGAATGAAAATGCTTTCTTGTAGGCTTAGATTCCATTTCCCAAGTCTACAATAGACTACAAGGAAACTATATTTTCATTCGATTTAAATCAGATACATCCTATTGACAAAATGGATTTTCATAGGAAATCAGGTGAGATGTCATTCTCAACTATGACTAAAACTCCCATGTCTCTCCCTAAGCTTAGAAATTCCTTGTCAAATGTATAGTCACAGCTTAAGATTGAGAAACTTTCATCTTTAGCTAAAGATAACAAGTTAAAATCTTTAGAATAACTCATTGTTAAAATTGGGTATGATCCCTAAGACTATAAAGCAGTTGAAGAAATACTTAAGAAAAAGAATACAGAGATAACAACCTTGAACAAAAAGTTGAAATTGCCTTGAACTGAGGATCCACAAACTAGGGAAATGGCAGAGAATGAACAACATAGAGAAGAGACGTTGAATCGCATTATAGATCAAAACATACAGATTAAAAGCATGGAAGAACAAATAGAATAGTTTGTTAAGGAAAAAGAAGCAGCACGGCTTGCTGTAATTCCAGTAACAACAGTTCCCATAGCAAGTACAGAAAAAAGCTCATCTTCCACTGGTATTTCCTCAACACCAACAACAATTGAAACAACAAAACTATCACAGGAATTGCGAGAACAAAAGCAACAAAATGAAAAGCTACTCCAGAAGTTCCAAACTCTAGAGTCACAGAAGGTCAAAAAAGATGCATTATATTTGGAGGAGATGCAGAAGTCACACAGGCTAGAACTCAGGGTTAAACAATTAGAGAGTAAGTCATCAACAACTCCCTAGAGAACATCTGGTTAGATATTAGTGTTTCCATAGCAGAAGTATGGTCATCCATACAAATCATTTTTGAGCAGCAGGAGTTAATTGCCAAATGTAGGACATAAATTGATAAGCAAAGGGCAGCATTGAAGACAAAGCCTAAGGAAGCAGCAGGAATGATCAAAGTATTGAACTCCAAGACTAAGAAAGAGTTACATGAAATCAATGTTTCAGATAGGACAACTACTATTTTGGAAATTAATAAAGTCCTACAAAAGTAGAATTTACTGACAAAACTGAAAAAAACAAAATAAATAAATAAATAAAAAATAAAAATAAATAAAAATAAAAATAAAAATAAAAATAAATAAATAAAAAATAAATAAAATAAATAAATAAATAAACAAAAATAAATAAATAAATGTGAAACTTTGAACGTTGATGTCCGAAGATTTCATTCCAAATTCAATGTATTGAGCAAGAAAGGTTTACCAGGGTTACTATCATCAAATGATCAATTAGTCAAATTGGAGGATTATTGTGAAAATTTATATACTATTGCAGCAAATAACAATCAATTTTCAGGGATAAAAAGACAGATTATAGGGAAAGAGTTTTTGGAAGCCTTGAACTCTAACCTCACAATCAAACATGAAGTTGGACACCTTTTTCTCACTAAACCAAATTTTGAAAGATATACTGAAGTTGATGAGATATTTAGAAGGATGGTAAATTTGGAAATACCAAGTGAAGAGAGGTGGGATCAACTATGTGAAACAATTGATTAACTTTTTGATCCTAACAAGAAGACAACACAATAGCTTTTGGAGGGATAGTCATCAACAACTCCCTCCCTAATAGGGACACATCATCCAACAGTTTTCTTTTCCTATTTTCCTTCAAGCTATTTTTGTAATCAATTTAAGATATTTTATTTTGTATCTGAACTAGTATAAATAACTCTCTTCTACGAGTTATTAAGGGTTACACCCTTGCATAAAGCACTTTGTAAGCATCCAATGTACACAGCTTTTCTGGACACTAATGATAAAGCAGGGGATTTTGAATTTTGTTCCATATAGTTTCGTTTCTCTTGTAAGTTTTTCCAACGTATCTTTCATTTTGTATTCTACATATGTTTGAGTTTTATGAAGATAACTAGGTAAGTGTAACTGTGTTTCAGTTATTATTAAATTCCTTCTAAATTTATAATGATTAAAGAGAATGGGTTACTGAACTATCTGTTTAAGTATTTCCCTCTAAATCATTCAATTATCAGTATCTTTATAATCTTAAATATATTTAGTTTAAACTTTCAAACATTGGTTGAAGGTTTTCCTACTTGTGATTATTTAATTTTCTATCTGAAAATTAAAGTAATCCTATCCTCTTACTATTTCTACTTAACATCAACAAAAACTTAAGTCACTGTGTGGAATTAAATAGCAACCCTCTATTTACTAGTTAGTATTATCCAAAAGGTTAAACATCACTATTATAATTTGTTTAATACATTGGTCCTTCAATTAAATCAAACCAACAAAACATTATAGATGCTTTGGAATAACCAAATGACCTTAGGTTATCTCAAAGGGCAATAGTTCCCAAGCAATCCTGTGTTCCATTGTTGAAGAAGAAGTAGAGCATTATTGTGTTGGCCAAATTATTTCTCAATAATCCAATATTCGTGTGGAGAGGATTTCACCATTGATAGACCCTTTATACTTATTTGAGAGAGAGGAGAAGCTTACAAAGAGAGTGAATAAAGGAACCTCTTTGTTGAGGATTTTGAGCACCATTTCTCAAATCATTCTCTCCGAGTGTTTATTATTTATCTATTGTATTCATCTTCTACTTTTAGTAGTCAATAAAGGAATCCTTTTTCCATTACTGTGTTGACTTGTTTTCTTCATCAACCATTACTTATGTGTTTGTTTATTTGTTTTTAGTTTCTATTGTGTATGCATTTCCTTAACCATTTACAATTCTTTGTTTACTCATGTTTTTCCACTAACAACAACCATTTATATCTATGATTTGTTTGTAGGGAACAACTAGCTACTAAGAAGGTGTCTTTTGGTACACCATTGCTACAAAAACACTACCATGGATTTGGCGACTCAGCTGGTCTTTTTTTTTACTCTAATGGTTGTTTTTGCAGGTTCTCCTCTCTGCATTACCACCTCTTGGTGCATTCATCATCTCTCTAGAATTTTTGTAGGACCTTCTAGACTTGTTCTCAGTTGAAAAGCTTGATTGTTCAATCTTTTTTGTCATCCACACTGCTTTTGTTTAAACAGAACCGCACATGTGTCTATGCACAGGAAAACCCACATGGTTTACAAAGAGCACAAAAGACCACTGTAATTTTCCTTTCCTAGGTGATTGACAACCTTTAGTGAATTTCCTTCACCTCTACATTTTTTATAGTTAGTTAGATTGCCTAACTGCTTTACTAATCACGATTAGTAGAGTAATTAAATTATCTTTTCTTTTTATTTTGCATTTTTCACATAGCTTAATTAGGGGAAAAGTAATTTTCCACATTCCACACATATTTTTCAACTTATTTTGCTATTTTTCAAAACTCACATGCCTTAATTAGTAAAGGAGTAAGTGTGTTTAGTACTATTTGGGGCTATCCAACCCGTCTAGTGTTCGGTACTAGTAACTGACTATCAAGAAGCTAAAGACTCGATTTCTCCCATGGGACGAAAGTATCTTAGTGGCCAAAATTAGGGTATCCTTTCCCTATAGGTGGAGGTGTGGACAACATTAAATCCTCATCTATCACCTTGGTTGATTCTTTGGTTGTGGGAAAGTGTCACTTGTTCCCTTGGGATGCTACCCCAATACCCATCAGAAGATATCTCTGCAAGGCCCGATTAATTTGAGAGTGGTAAGGACGAATAGGCTTTCATAGGATTTTTTATCGTATGCAAAAATAAACAAAAACCATTTGTTGTTTGATTGATCACACAACATAAGTTAACATGAAAGTAATAATTTTATTTTTCGCTTTGTTTTATGTGTGTGATTTACTTGTTTTGATACTTATCTCCTTCCCTCATCACACAAAGTGACACACACTCTACTTGACACCATAGGAGATGCCACGACTCCCCATCACTCTAGACATTTCCAAAATCTCCATCCATTATTGGGAGGTGTTCCAAGTCTCTCGTCATTTAGGCAGAGAGGAAACTACATAGCCACCATTATAGGATCATCCTTTATCACTGCAACTTTGATTGGGACCCCTCCTAATCAAATCAATCCTTCCACTACCCCTCACGAGACTCCACAAGCTACTCTCAGGGGACCCCTCACACTATCCCTAAGAAAAAAGTAAAGAACAAGCCTAAGGTATAGCTTGCATGGGAGGGAGACAATTAGCAACAACCCCCACAAGAATCAGCTGGGGGAAACCCTAACCAAAACCCAAACCAGGGACAAACCAATAATAACCCACAAAGGAAAAACAAGAACCATATTCTACGGACTAATCATGATTGTGCCATTTGTGGGAAGTACGATCATTACACCCATCATTTTCGTCAACTCCCTGAGTTGAAGAGAATGAAAGACAGTGGGGGGCAAGGGCAGGGGGGGGAATACAGTAATGAAAAATCCTTTCCCCCATCAAGGAGTGGTAAATACCCAGTAGGAACCCTCCCAAAAACACTATTAGAATCTTCCTGGGGGAAGTTCCTAGAATACCTCAAGTCATGACATTTACATGGTAGAGGAAGAGGTTCTCCTACAGATGCAAAACCAAGATTACAGAACTCCACCAAAAACTAACCCTTCCACATCGACCACTGCAACACTTACAATGCCTTTAACAATCCCTAAATACCCCATAGAACCCATGCCAAAGATGGTCAAAGGACCTTTATGGTGAACTGGACATAACTCAAAGGTTTCTCACAGCTATAGCATAGTTGATGACTTAGCTCAATATCCTTCAGCTATGTCAACATTGGAAGTCTTGCAAACATGCCCAACCTAACAGAAATTCTTACTTTCCGCATTAGGATAAATCGAACCTATCGATTCCCGTTTAACAACTTTTGACTTAGATAAAGTTACCACACGTCTTCCATTGGTTGTCTCTTTCCAAATTATAGTATCAGTCTAGAATATCACCATACACCAATGCATAGTCAATGAGGGAGAATCCACATGTATGTCCAAAACTCTTCCAAACTCAAACCATCTGACGCCACTCTCAGAGCCTACAAAGTATGCCCTTTTGTTCTCGTAGGTCTATACCAAGATGTTGCAATACAACTTGCTGGTAAAATGGTGCTCATTGACATAGAATTCCTGGATGCATAGTTGGATTACAGTATCCTTCTTGGACGAAGTTACATGTATGAAATGAAGGCAGTGGCATCTTCTATTTTCAGGATAATGATGTTCCCTCATGATAGGAACCAACTCACATACTATGAGAAGAAGACATTAATTGCCCCTGATGGTGTGCTACCTTTCACCAGCTGTTCTCATGAGTTGGTCACAAACTACATTAAATTTGGACCTGGACAATTTAAACCATCAATGCTCCTTGGTACATACCATAGAGACCCACCTTTGTTGGAAGACACTCCTGCAACCATAGGAGCCCTAGTGTGAATGATGAGTTCATCAAACACCCCTCAAGATTAGGTACTAGTTCCATATACCAATAGCATTGAAATTGTTGATTCTACATTCCTACCATATGTTATCACCCAAACACCCTTCTTATACCCTCCAATTGTTTTTTTCTTGTTGTTGGGTAGCGGAAGCCCTACGCAATGGTCATGGGGCATGAAGCCCGTAATTTTGGGTAAAAACAGGGTAAAGACTCTGCGGGATGCATGGAGCTCGAATTCTAATAAGTTGAAGTCAAAGGGTAGTCTGCCCAGAAATAATGTAATGAAATGTAAATTGAGTCGGCTCGCCTGTGGATCGCGGTCCATGGGAAGGTATAAATAGAGTGAGGCTCTATGGGTAGAATAGCTAAGTTTGGTTGTATGTTTTTGGATCCAGCATGTAATGGGGTTTTGAGGGAAGCATTCTAAAAGCGTTTGTAAGTCTGAGTCGAGGGTTTTGGTAGTGGATAGAGGTTCTACAGATGTGTGTGCAGAGGCCTGGAAGAGTCCACAGCTGTGCGCGTGGACCCTTGCAACTGAGTGCACAGGGTAGATCTGGATGTACTGGTGATAAGTGGAAATAAAGATAAGTTCCTTTTGAGAATTCTGTGTTGAATCTGAATTATCGTGAATATGGCATTTTGTATGAATAATAAGACTATTTTAATCTATGCACATATCATTTCTTATCAAATAATTATGAAGTTGGGTTTAATCTTAATAAGTAAACTGAATAAATCTAACAAATGTTTGCTTAAAGACCATTCTAAAGTAGATCTGAGTTGCAATACTTCATCCAATAGATTAGATTTGTAGATTGCGCGCTAATAAACAGTAAGAGATATTCAGGATCTGCGTGAATATAGCGCAACGCAAAGTTGCAGAATGGGGTGCGAAACCTCCAAACCACATCTAGACATCCCCAAGGTGCGGAAACCTAGTTCCAACACCCTCCCCTACTACCTCGAGTGAGACCTTAGTCCGCGCTCCACAGGCTGTTGCCGAAAGGGCCGGTAGCTACGGGATTTGCTTAGCTAAATAATTCTTTTGAACCTGGGTCAGGCCCATATAAGCCGATAAATGGTTCCGTTGCCGAGACTAGGATCTGCCTAAGGGGTGTCTGATGTGGGAACACTAGAAGCCTACAAAGGAAGAGATTGAAGAGTGGTGGGATCTGAAACTCCATGAATTTCCAGTTCAAGAAAATAGAAACCTGCGGATATCAGAGGAAGACTGGTTGGACCGATATATATACACAAATATTCATGAAGTCTTCTTCACGACATTTCTAGTGAAACTATACAAGTGGATCGCGAGGCTAGCTGACAGTGTGGGAAGGTGTAGATTGGACAAACCAATTGTGTGGACCCCAGAACTGGTGCGCAGGCTAGAAGCCATAGAAGACAAACTCACGTGCACAGTAGATCATTGGCTGGATCGAGTAATAGGAGGATTTATTACTGAGTTCGCGATAGATACAACTGTGAGCTATAGCGAAGCAGAAAGGAGGTTTCTTTAAGGACCTCGGGGTAGGTATATCAAATCATTGGATATTTGGATTAAGATGTTGTTGTGTGAAAAATAGATTATGTGCATTTATTGATGTTTGGAGTAACGTGGAGCGGAAGAGGTTATCATGAAACAAGAGGAATAGAGAATAGTCCTTTAGCTTCTATTTCCTGGGAAAACGAGGAGGAGCTTGTGGGGTTCTCACTAGGAAGTGCAGTCCGGTTGATCAGGGAGTGCTTCCCATTAATACCATCTCCGTCCACGCCACCCCTCGCATCACCTTCATTGAATCCATCCACACCAACCCCGACCCCACCCCCACCCCCACCTCTACCAAAAGTCAGAATGGTAGGTACAATCAAACTACCAATATTTAAGGGTATAGGGAAGGAAGAACCCAGGTGGTTCTGGTTTGTGATACAGTCTATATGGGATGCCCAAGGCATAACAGATGAGAACATCAAAAAATTCGCCCTAGTGAGTGCACTATAGGACTGCACGTTGATGTGGTACATAAAATACTCGACCGATCATCTGAATGAGGGAATAGTAGTAATCCAGGATCCATTAAATAAATAGTTTGACTGACCAAAATCAGTTATTGGGTTCAAGGAGATCGCAATGTTTCCTAGCAAAAATCTGTGGGACCTAGACCAAAGGTTAAAGAGCACTATTCGTGAAGCCAACATGACCTTGACAGATGCGCAGCATTGTGTGTGGTTTGTGTCGTCTCTGACACCACATCTGAGGATCGCTCTGTCACAAAAAAATATCTCAACCCAAGCAGAGACACTGGAGACAGCAATGAGGTTACACAAGACCCCAACACTGGATCCAGGGTTGGAAGTTCAGCAAATCCACGCGTAGCTCCAAAACTTGAGTTTAGAAATGCAAAGCTTGAAACAAGAAAGAGCATCCTGACCAGAGGTACGGGCAGAGCTAGGCTCTATTAAATGTAAGACCCAAGTGCACGATAAGGACCATTGCCCTGTCATCGCGAACTATTTGGCGAGGGAAGGCCCGATGCCATTAAAAGTGGAGGTACAAGTAGGACCAAGTGCCATACCTGTGCTCCAGTGCGTGATTTTTCAAGTGGGTGGGAAACATGCAACAGATAATTTCCACCTATTACAAAAGTATACCCAGACCCCACAGCAGTTGTATTGCAACTTTTGTAGATCGTTGGGACATGATGAGTGAACATGTCAAAGTTATGACTTAATGATGGAAAGAACCCTGGCTTACCGAATGCAGACTAAAGTGCAAGGGGGATTTTAAGGATGCAGCCGAGGAAGAGGAATGGGGCCTGGGCGGGGCCGCAGGTAGCTAATATGTTATAACTGTGGAGGGCCAGGACACTATGCTCGCGACTATATTAACCCGATCAAGACTTCGTGCCCCTATTGTGAATAGTTTGATCATGAGATGGTAGACTGTCCAACATTAATTGCCCAAATGCGCAAAAAGGGAGTGCTACAATCTCCACCAACCCAAAATGTCTAGATGATGCGATCAGAACCTCGCGAAGAGGACCCCAATATAAATATGGTACTGAGGAGTGGCATGACTACAGAAGGAAATCCACAAAAAGAGTGTGTATAAAGTGGAAAGAGGTGCAACACGCTTACAAAGGAACCTAACTCTGAGCTGGAACTGTGGATGGAGATGTCGAAAGAAGCTCAAAGGAGCTTTGCGGAAGCCTCTACTCCAGATAGAGGGGATGAAACAAGACCCAGAGTGGAACCCTCCATGATTACTACCTTTCTTGAAACATGCATAAAACTACTGCGTGATAGTAAATCCGTTCAAGGATTACAGGAGTTGAACATGAGGTGCGCTGGCTCGGGCAAGCCGCATGTAGTCCAGAAAATAGGAAGACATGCTCTGCACACCGGTCGGGAAATGAGATTGACAGCACAAATCGGTGAGTATGAAATGGATCAGGTCATCCTGAACTTAGGCTCGGATGCAAACATATTACCTAAACAAACCTAGGAGTGCATGGGCAAGCTCGCATTGCAATGGTCTCCTACTCAGCTACGAATGGCCAACCAACAAAAGATCTTACCAATGGGCCGACTGCAAGGAGCGACAGTAGATATCGATGGTGTAAGTACACAAACTGATTTCGAAGTCATAGAGATTATTGATGACAGTAATCCTTACCCTACACTGCTTGGAATTGATTGGGCAATGGACATGAAAGGGATCATTAACTTAAAAAGGCAGAAAATGATGTTCAAAAAGAAGTCACTGTGAGTAGTCATTACGTTGGACCCAGCAGAAGGAGAACACTACACCGAACCCGTGCACGATGAAGAAAGTGATGACGAACTGGATTGTATTTATCAAATAACAATGCAAGACCAAGATCCGGTGCATTCCACAGACAGTAAAAGAGTCATGTGGGAGTGCGACAACACCTGTACAATGGATTCCGATGAGGAGACTGAGCGATGGCAGAACATGTTACAGGAAGCTATGACACTAAACTAAAATATGATGATTCAGTCCTTGCAACGCATAACCTCTGAGGAACGACAATGACCAACAGAGAGTGGAACAGGAGATGAAAGGCAGTGCACCTAGCTTGGCACTTTATGCATAGCACAGGATCAGTATAATGTGTCGGAAGACATGTTGCGCACACCTGGAGGGGGGTCGCTGAAGCTGAAATGGAGGAGGTGGTTCCAGGTATAGACTGAAGGACGTGCAGAACAGCCAAGTTGGTATAGAACAGTCGTCCATCAACGGTGAATGGTACGGGTGCTCATCAGGCACCCATAAAACCACTCGAAACTGTGCGGATCAAAGGCTTGCATGGCCGGCTAGGGAAGTCTCATTACGACCAAAAAACCCAGCACAGATACAGCCCACCCTCCTAGGGACAACATCCGTGAAAGGATTCAACAGCTCTAGGAAGCTATCGTGCATGATAAAATGCAACTTGGAAAGTTAGAAGCAACAGAGGCCAGACTTCGTGCACAGAGTGCAAAGCTAAGCTAGATGAAGCAATTAATAAGTTGCAATTAGAAGTCGCCTACACAAAGGAACTAATGAAGGAAACAGACATGGCTGACTCTCCTACCCTGCTACAAGTAGTAACACCGCTAGCATGGTTGCACTTGCACCCGGGAGGACAAGGACGTACACACCGCAATCCGTTAGCAGAATCAAGGGAACGCAATGGGTGCTCACAGCCCAAGTTAGCCGAGAAATAGAAGACCCGTGCGAGGGATCTACCCACCTGACTATCCGTGTGCAGCCCAGTCCCAATGTCCCATGTAGTTGGAAGAGTGCGCGGGATTATAAAATAGGTTGCGCGAAGCTACGCGACATGGCCATAGCATACATACAAGAACCGCACTTGCGTCCCTGGACATTCGTTGCCGCAAAGGAAAGATGGAAAGAAACTGTTACAAGTACTATTCATGATATGATGGCCCATTTAAGGCACATTGGAGCAGGCAGCGGGAAATTAAGGCAGAAGAATAACCATAAAAATAACATTTATGAGCTGTTGCAAGGGAGAACATCTGATTTTAAATTCAGAATCATATATAATCATACTAAATGTCACACCACCACGCTTTACTATCTTGCAAGAAAGCCACCTTGGGTCCAAGACTAGCACAAGATGAGTGACAAGCAACTTGAAACAAGTCCGTGGTTTCAGTCATTGCCAAAACATTACCAGGAAGCAATCCTAAAAGCAAAAAACCCTACTGTAGAGAATCCACAAGAAGCCACGCTGCAAGCGGCCGAGCTCCCTAAATCACCTCAGACACCGAAGACCAGGAAGGACCCTCGGGTTCCAGAACTAGTAAGAAGGCCACCGTGACACCTGCACTTTAGCAAGTTCACAATGGAGGAAAAGGTTAAAACTATCACAATTGAAAGCGACGAGGAAGCCGAATATTCTCCTACATCTGTCAAAGAAGTAAACCCTAAGGAGGACCCCATCCAACCAGTGCGCTGACCCAAGTATGTGTCTCCAAGCAAGGGGAAGGCAAAGGTACCTACAAATCTGGATGAAGTCGACACTATAATCGTTACCCCGACTCTTCCAAAGGTAGTCCCAGTGGAAATATCGGTGGTTGGCTGAGTTGCAACAATGAAATTCGAATACTAGGACCTCACAGATACAATAAAATTTCCCCATCTGGCGACTGACGCACTGATGGAGCATAGTGTCAAAGGGACGTGATGGCGCTACAGCCAAAGGAGTGGCTGCAGAAGGTGGAAAAAGTCGGGTTTCTCTGTCTCTTGTCTATTCCTCACTTTCTCCAACCCTTATCACAATGTTGCTCATAAAGCAGCTGCTCTGTTTGGTTCATGATGAAATATTATGGGTCAACAAACCCGTCTGCATCATAGTTGAATTGGTTCATCAGGTTTAACACCTTCCCTACGACAAAAGAGACCCCCAGGAAATTGTTGATAGAAGTGGTGATGTCGCAATGATAGAGAACATGAAAAAGAAGTATAAGCTAGCAAAGGGGCAATGAGGGTACGTCTTTTACAACATTTCAGATAACGTGGTCCGCGTCACCACTCAGTTTTTGGCTGGGAAAGTAATGAGGAAATGTCATGGCACTGAGGTTCTGGCAGTAGTCATTACACTCACTGAGGAATGTGCAGCTGGAGTCCAGTTCAATTGGTCACAGTTCCTCTATGAAGAGTCTCTAACCAACTTCTAGGAGGTTCAGGAGGAGGGAAAGACCTTCCATTATGCATGGCTACTCTTGTCCATTATGATGGTCACTATTGACTTACCTGAAGATAGCCAATTTCATGTTTTGGACCCAGAGTGGCCGGAAGCCGCTAGATATGCTTCCCTCTGGGCGACAAGGGATGCAGATCGAATTCGAAACATCAAAATCTTTTGGATATTAATGGACGTGAATGTGTGCCAATGGATTAATGGGCTACCCCACCTGTCCAACAAGATCTATGAAAGCATGAAGCATATTTCCGAGTTTAAAGCAGACATGCATCGTATTTACGTCAGGGCGTTCAAGGACTCAGCACGAGCATGGACCTTTCTCCGCTTTATTGCCATTGATGACATTGTCAACGGGGTTGTGGATACCTAGCCATTAGCATGGCGTGGACCAGAGGCATTAGAGCGCAACGAGGCTGCTATCCGGCAGTAAAAGGAGGAAGCTAAGTGTGTCACGCAACAAAATTGAAATGAACAGCTCACCGTGGAAGTTCAGGAAGCTCGCGGGGCAGCATTGGAAGTAGCAGGAAAGACACCACCAAGATGGACTACATCGACAATGGCCAAAAGTAGTCTGAAGTAGCCCACTGAGATGGCCACAGACGAGCCACAAGCAACTGGCACAGATTCGCCTTTGAAGCGGCCAGTGCCACAAGAATGACCGAAGCCACGAAAGAAGGCAAAGGCATCTAAAACGGACAGTGGAGTGACCACCTTAACTGAGGGGGACCTAAATGATATAGAGAACACTGTGCGAGACGCCGCTCGGGATGTAGTTGACGAGGCCATTTCAAAGCAACAGATTTTGTTGGGGGAACTCTGTATGAAGCTACAGGCACTTGGAACAAGGATCGCGCCAAGCGCTACTCAGGGGGTTCCTGGTATGACAACCGTTGAACCATTATTGAAGGCCCAAATGGCTCATTTCATCACAATTATAGCAGAAGCATTGATCACCACAAATGCGGAGGACCGCGCTATGCTAGGATGACTTAAAGGGTTGGGACTAAACATGGTTGCTCTACCACGAGAAAGTTTGCAGCAGCTCCAGGACAACGCCACAATGGAGCTCCATGCCAGGGCCAGCCGCACTGAATAAGTACTCCAGGAACAGAAAATTAATATAGAACAACTGCGCCTCTAACGGGATGAAGCAGTTATGCAAAAGCAACAGGTGGAGAAGGTAGTAGCAGAAGCTTTCTTGAATGCCCATGAGCTAGAAATTGCGGTAGAATTGCATATTGAGACACAAATATAGAAATTGGCTACTGGTTTCCAACACGCAAAGGAGGAGGCCACGCAGATCTAGCTCAAACTCAGCTTGCAGATCGCAGACTTAAAACTAAAAGTTCCACCAACGATGTCACCAGTGATACTAGAGCAATGCAAGAACATTATCACTATGGGGCGCGTAATGCTCACACATTCAATGGAGGAATGTACCGAGCTGCTAACTCAGTCACTTGTTATGCTCACCTCCCTTTAGGAGGATCCCACACTTCACCGATTGGAAACTGAGGCCTAGGAGCTCCAGCAAGCTTACGATTAGATTAGAGGAACCACGCAGACCGTTGCTATTACACAACGCTTGGCTAAGATACGGAAGGCTCAGGACCTGAAAATCCAAGATGATGCCGACAGAAAAAAGGAAGCAGTGATTAAAGCCCATCTCCAGCCATGGCTGGATGAACCATTTGCAATTTCAACCACTATAGAGCATAAGGTAGCCCACATGCAAGCTGAGCATGCCACCATGGAGACAACAGAGATAGGGACTGAGGTGGCAGTGACAGACATGAAACAAATGCAGCGAATGATAAAAGAGTTTACTGCTAGCATCAGCGACGCACAGAGGCTGCTAACTGATCTCTGTGCAAAGTTGGCTGAATCAGCTGAGTGACTTGGGACGAGTCATGATGATTGTGTTGGGGGACTGTTGGGTAGCGGAAGCCCCGCACAATGGTCATGGGGCATGAAGCCCACAATTTTGGGTAAAAACAGGGTAAAGACTCCATGGGATGCGCAAAGCGCGATTTGTAATAAGTTGATGTCAAAGGGTAGTCCGCCCGGAAATAATGTAATGAAATGTAAATTGAGTCGACCCGCCCGTGGATCGTGGTCCATGGGAAGGTATAAATAGAGCGAGGCTCTATGGGTAGAGTAGCTAAGTTTGGTTGTATGTTTTTGGATCTGGCATGTAATGGCTTTTTGAGGGAAGCATTCTGAAAGCGTATGTCTGTCCGAGTCAAGGGTTTGGGTAGTGGGTAGAGGCTCTGCAGCTATGTGCGCAGATTCTTAGAAGAGTCTACAGCTATGTGCGCAGACCCCTACAGCTAAGTGCACAGGGCGGATCTGGATGTACTGGTGATAAGTGGAAATAAAGATAAGTTCCTTTTGAGAATTCTGTGTCGAATCTGAATTATTGTGAATCTGGCATTTTGTATGAATAATAAGACTGTTTTAATCTATGTGCATACAACTGCTTATTAAATACTTGTGAAGCTGGGTTTAATCTTAATAAGTAAATTGAATAAAACTGATAAATGTTTGCTTAAAGACCATTCTAAAGTAGATCCGAGTTGAAATACTTCATCCAATAGATTAGATCTGTAGACTGTGCACTAATAGACAGTAGGAGATATTCAGGATCTGCGCGAATGAAACACAGCGCGAAGTTGCAGAACGGGGTGCAAAACCTCCAAACCACATCTAGACATCCCCAGGGTGCGGAAACCTAATTCCAGCGCCCTCCCTTGCTACCTCGGGTGAGACCTCAGTCCACGCTCCTCGAGTTTTTGCCGAAAGGGCTGGTAGCTGTGGGATTTGCTTGGCTAAAGAGCCTATATAAGCCAACACTTGCACCAAGTCATGGCAACACTCACATTACAAAATATGGTTTTGGCAATACCGGGATGGTATATGTCCCCTCAAGCCATATCAGAAAACTCATGTATCACCTCGATGAGCATAATTCCTATAGCCCCTCCTTAAGATACCACCCCACAAAAATCAATGCATGCATCAACACCAGCTAGTGCCAGAAAAATGGATAAACAAAAAGGAAAGGTAGTGGAAGTTTCAAACTATTCCTCCTCTCGGGTACCTCCACCCTGTGCTTTGTGAAGTAGTTCAACACCCTACCAATATGTCCCTTGAGTTAGATGAGTTAAAATATCTTCTACATGCCCCAAGAACTCCAATGAACCCACCTCCACCTAATGGAGAAAAAACCATAGTTGCATGTAATAAGGCATTACGCACCAACCATGCATTCGCTATATGTGCATATTACAAGAATTACACTCATCATTTCCCTGAAATACCTCGATATCGAGATGATTTAAGTGCACTCACCCAAGCTAATATCATGTCCCCATCACTTCCTGCCACACCAATGGAAAATGATGGATCCAAAACCATCTTTAATGTTTCTAGAGAAGAGGCTTCATGCTCATATACCTTTCACTCCCATAGTCACCCAACCTCCCACCATATGAGGAGGAAACTAGAACCAGTGACACCTCAACCTACCTCCTTATGCACTTTATGCAATGAACTAGACCATTTCATTAACCAATGCCCCAAGTTACAAGAATTTAGGAGGTATTACCCTACCCTTCACATTGTCCCTAGCAATAGGCCTAGGCATAGATGTCATATTTGCCACATTTTTGCATGAAACCATCATACTTAGTGTTTCCCACATCTTCCTAGATTTTGTGAAACATTGGATTTTATACGTCGATTTATCACTGAGAACTTGGAGTTAGGTGAATCAGATACCCAATCCATGGATAACACCACACTAGTGGGGGTTGACGAATTCAAGACCATATTATGTGTATTCAAGGGAAAAGCACCACCTGCAATATAGCCAAGAACCCATCAACATGTTACCTCCCACCACCATCAGTTCGAATCTAGAAGGAAGACAAAATGACCTCAATCAATATTGTTAAAATCACCGCACATGGGCGCTCTATGCGATAGACCTAACCATATGATAAACCAATTATGGGAATTGGGTAATATTAGAGTCAACGTTCGCTTGTTGGTCCATATTCTAAGACCCACTTGTGTGAACCATGCTAGACACTCACTCCATCAGTGTCACATCTGCTCCCAATCATATCATACATGAAATTTCCAATACCTTCCACATTTTTTAGCAACGAGAACAACATGTTGATACTAAGATCCAGAGATTGTCTAAACCCAAGAATGCCCCACCTCATGACACCAACCATGCGTCATCATCTCACACTATGGGTGATACTAACACCCACACCATTTATTATGTTAGCACTACTTCTCTGTGCAGTATTTGCACCAGTAACTCTCATAGTTTTGAGACAAGTATTATGTTACAAACATTTAGGTAGGTTAGGATTCAACACCAGCCTCACAGGGAAGAAGTTACATTGGATCCTAGGACACCAATGTTTTCGCGAGAACCTACTCCCACTCACCATCAATCCGCCATTACAAATATTTTGCCACTACTTAATGTTGACAACACGCAACATCACATAGATTCATTTGCTCTTCTATAGGAACCATGATTCGTGTTGTCTTCTCTTTTCGTGTCAAGACTACTAAACCCACCACAATGGTGGTATCATCACTGACTGTGAAAACCCATCCCATCTACACATTTTCAACTTCTCTATGTTCTATGGAATCAACCATTGAATCATTTTCTTGCTCGTCTTCCAACACAGCTAAGATGAAACTCCTTCCTCACGAATTCAGGTAACGCAGTTCAACATTAGATAATATTTTTTCACTCAGACGAAGATATTTTGTAGGCCATGATAGAGCCAGAGTGTTTTTGGGATGCCATGCATCAATGCTCTTTCTTCCTACATAAAAAATTCTTTGTACCTATTAATGCACTAAACCATGATATTTGCACCATAGATTCAAAGGATTTCCTGCCACCAGGACAGGTAGATTGGTTTAAAAATCCCATGCTTGCACTAGATGCATTCGAGGAAGGGAACATGTCTAGTATCTCACCTACCGTTAAGGGCAATATTTCAAACAAACCTAACATTGTCGAAGAGGTCTCATTGGGGGCAACATGCTCCCCAGAAGAGTTAACCTCATACAGAGCCCTATTTCAACAATATAGTGACATATTTGAATGGACTTACTCTAAGATGCCAGGCATCAGTCCCACCATCATGGAGTACCATATTGACACATGGCCCGATGCTCACCCCGTTCAGAAAAAACAACGTCATCTCCACCCTTCTAAAGCCAAAGCAATCAAAAAGGAGATTGATAAACTCCATAAAGTTGGCTTCATCTAACCTATCACTTACACTTCTTGGGTTTCCAACCTTGTACCTGTCATGAAAAATAGGGCACCATTCATGTTTATACCGATTTTTTAGATCTGAACAAAGAATGTCCTAAGGAAAATTACCTTGTACTATTCATCGACCAAGTTATCGATGCTTGTGTCAGTCATGAAGCAATATCCTTCATGAATGGGTTCTCTGGGTATAATCAGATTCAGACTCGGCATACAGATTAGTATAAAATAATCTTCACAATCCCCTAGGGCACATTTTCTTACCGAGTCGTGCCCTTTGGTATTAAAAGGGTTAGCGCTACCTTCTAGAGAGACATAAATTTCATCTTCCATGAATTTTCTTATCTATCCTCGCTATTTGGACAACCTAATTGTATGATCCAAAAGGTGCACCAATCATTTGGAGGAATTCCACCTAGTCTTTTAGAGATGTCAACAATACAACCTACACTTGAGTCCTCTCAAGTTTGTCTTCTACGTCAACATGGGAAGACTACTAGGATTCATTGTTTCCTAGCATGGTATTAAATTTGACCTTCTCAAGTTCAAGGCCATCCAAGAAGTGACCCCTCCAAAAAATTTAAAGTAGTTACAAAGCTTACAGGGTAAGATCAACTTCTTATGCCGCTTTGTACCTGACTACACCACTTGTGCACATGGCTTCTTATTGCTCCTTCATTAGGAGATTCCTTTTCACTAGAATGAGCAGGCACAAAAATTGTTTGAAGCCCTAAAATATGCATTATCTCAAGTCCATTGGTTATCCCCCTAACCACAATAAGGACTACACTCTTTACCTATCAACATCTGACACTTCAATTGTAGGGGTATTAGTTCAAGAATGACTTGATAATAGAGAGCACGTAATCTATTACATCAATAAGAACCTATATAGGCCTGCCTTGAAGCATGAGTTAGCCGAAAATACCTCCTTATTCCTAGCACACTCTTTACACAAGCTTTGGCATTACATCATCTTACGGACCACCGCCATAATAGAAAATATCAATCCCATGAGGTATTTTCTTGCTCATCGTATGATGAACCACAAATTTGCCTAATGGGTAGTTATTCTGCAAGAATTTGACCTACAATTTGTTTCCCCCAAGTGTAAGGAGGTGCTTATCCTTAATGAGTTCATCACAGATCCCCCTACAGAGACCCAAGGGTCCCCTATTAATGATGTCTTCCCTAACAAACACATGTTCTTTTTATTAACAAATGACCCCTGGTATGATGACATCCTCCTCTTTCTACAAACTCAAAAGTTCAAACCTCATCTCACTTGTGACGATTAGAGACGCATTCACCACCAAGCCCCCATGTTACCTCCTTATGGGAGATGCCATTTATCGTCGAGGCATCGACACCATCCTTTGTCGATGCTTTACTCTTGAAAAAGTTGAGCAGGTCTTAAATGATTGCCACAATGGATCTTGTAGCAACCACCTACCGGGGATGACCACCACTTAGAAAATCCTTCGTGTGAGTTATTTATGGCCCACCTTGCTTCGCGATTGTGTTCAAGTAGTCAAGATATGTGAGTGGTGCCTAAAATATGCTCATAAGGCACAAAATCCACCTGCTCCTTTTCACCTGGTCATCATCACAAACCCCTTTTTCTATATGGGGCATAGACTTCATGACTTACAGCCCTCCACCTTTAGGTGATCATAAGTACATTGTGCAAGGTGGTTGTTGTCCTTTACTTCACTAAATGGGAAGAGGCCATGCCCACATATAATAACATTGCCGATAATATTTCACAGGTTTTTTTTAACCATGTCATAACACGATTTAGTGTTCCCAAGGAGTTGATCTTGGATCATTACAAACATTTCGAGAATGAGATATTTTAGGATTTATCCCAACATGTTGGTTTCTCTCATGAGTTTTCTTCTCCATACTACCCTCAATCTAGCGGTCAAGTAGAGGTTTTCAACGAAGTTCTCAAAACAATGTTATAGTGTATGGTGAATAACCATAAAACCAATTGGCACCACATGGTGTTTTCAACCTTATGGGCATATTGCACCATAGTCAAATCATCCACAGGATTCACACCCTTCCATTTAATCTACAAGGTTGAATTTGTTCTCCCCATCAAGTGTGATATCCCTACCTTACACTTGGTCAATGAACTCCTTTCCGACACCACACCTTTAGAGAAAAGGTTGGTGCAGCTAAAACACAACGACAAAATTCAACGAGTGTCCCTCCAGCATAATGAAGCACAAAAAAAAATAGACCAAGGCCTCTTTTGACCACATTGTCACCCCTCAATCATTCACTAGAGGGGAGTTACTCCTTCACTA
Source organism: Pinus tabuliformis (assembly GCA_031772625.1). NCBI lineage: Eukaryota > Viridiplantae > Streptophyta > Pinopsida > Pinales > Pinaceae > Pinus > Pinus tabuliformis. The sequence continues at coordinate 839,751,904 of CM062817.1, read as the reverse complement.
AGATGTTGCCAAAGAAGCTTTAGGACTAGGGAAGTTTGATACATTATGGAAGGGCCCATACATTATTAAACACTACCTGCTCAAGGGGGCATACATCTTAGCAAAGTCAGATGGAACTTGCCTAAAAAATCCCATTAATGGGCTCTACCTCAAAAAATTCTATCCCTAAGCATGTATGCACCATGACTTATTTTTTATGAGGACCATCTCATCATGGATGTAGACTAAATCACTTTGTCATCCCGTGTCACATATGGATCACCCACCAGCCTATCATTATGGGTCCATCGATGGTGCTTCTCGATGGTCACAAAACCTCTCCACATCAGCCTGGGCCATATACTCTCATTATCTGACACCCTTTCACCATAATGGGCTTTGTATCGAGAAAACGACCAATAATCAAGTTGAATATGATGTCATCATAGGCCTTTGGCTGATGCCTCCCATCTAAGTATCAGTCACCTACATGTGTTCCATGATTCCCAACTTGTTGTCTCATAGTTGAACAAAGCCTTGAAAGTACATGATACATGCCTTTTTTGGAAATACCTACATGCAAAAAGGTTAGATCGTGGTTTTGATCATATTACATTTTCACATATACTAATAGATCTCGAAATCATATATCTAATCACATAGCTAATCAAATCCTAGACTGGCACGTATCACATATATACCATCATCAAGACACATATACCATAGACATCATATCCATCAAATAAATGTAGAAACACATCACATGTATAGAGGCATACACATCATAACACATCATGAGAACCGCAAAAAATAATCATTTCGTATAGATATATCAAAATATATGTGTACAAAAAATATATATACATCTACTAATACATGCCAGAAAAATAAGTCATCAAACAAGGGAACATCCTCATAATGGGTGCTTTCCCAAGTACATACATCCAAAAAACATCTAGGGTTGAGGCCCACCACCCCCATTGCCCCCCACTCAATTATATCCGTAATGGTCATGACCTGGATGCTCCCATGATCAACAAAGTTGGGCCTATGACAAGCCCCATCCCACACATGAAGATCTACCTTCCTAATCGGAAGTGGCATCTGTAATACCTCTCCACAAGGAATCATTCATGTGACAAAATAGATGTTGATATCAGTAGTAAAATGTAACTCTCTACCCCGGATCTAGAACACCTCTCGAGTTGGGTCCCAGCACCATATCAAAAAGTTCAGGAACTCATCTTGTGACCTTAGCAAGGGGTTCTATGCAAACTTTAGTAACCCACATCTCACTAAAGTAGCACTCACAACAACATCGCCAACAATCGCAGTGAGGAGAGGCTCCCAGTCGCGCTCTCTCCATAGCATATCCATCCTACCAAAAAGCATGCAAAAAAGAAAATTAACCTTACAGGCTCAAAAAAATCTCTTTTTATAGGTTCGTGTGTGTGTGTCCATAATAGGCATGCATCCATGCAATTGTTTCTCTGACAGATGCATGGTGAATCGTGCATTGACACCACCTAGATGCACATTTTGCATGCTTGTAATTCATTACGCCATGGGGATGTCGACCTCATGACCACGTGTCTATTCTGTGCCCAAATGTTTAGAATGTGTGACTGTTTCATTGACAGTTGTGCACCTTGTGCGCCTATCACCCTAAAAGTCACAAGGTCATCAATGCAAATACCATGTGACTATTTTACTCACATTTGCACAACTTATGTGGCTACATCCCCTAAACCTGGGGAGAGGTCATTCTTAATCCTTAGTCTTCTGTGGGGACCGTATGCCTGTATCTCAGTTGCTCGCGAGGTCGACCTTTCTCCCCTAAAATAGGTCTATGCAGGCCATCCTGTATGGCCACCTAACCTAACCTACCAAAATCACAAAGTTGGAGTCACGTGCTTCCCAGGTGCACATGTTGACCATAACACGAGGAAACAGCTTTTGGAACCACTTTGCACTCCAAGACAACAAGTAAAAATGAGGTGGCATATGGCCCACTTTCCCCTATTTATTATCCTCTTTGCCATATTCTCAAGCCCAGTACAGGAACTCATGACCTCCATTCTCAAAATCGTGAGAGACATAAGGATCAAGAACACATCATCTTCATCATGGTACCCTTTGTTCCATTTTAACCCCAAGCTCATTTTTTGGGCCCGCCTCACACTCAAATTACCCCTTCATTTGTGCCTTCTCATATTCTCCAATTCATATTATTCAGCATATTTCAGATTATATATGTTTTCATCAAGATGTTTTCACTTGGGGTATTGGTTGTTGAGGTTTCAGGTACATCAACAACTTCCCATAAGAATCATTGCCTAGCATGATAGGCTTCCTATAAAGCTTTGCATGTCCTGATATCATTTCTCTGAAATGCACCATAAGTTCCATCATCTTGACCACGTTTACCACCACCTCCCCTTGCACATGGTAAACTTCCATGTCAGTTGGTAGAACCTTTCCCTTCATGGATCACCCCATGTTGTAAACCCCACACACCGTTGGGATCCATGACCATCCACTCAGGCCCGAGAGCCATTTAATTGCAAGCCTGAATATTAGCCTCATTCTTCTCGTCTTGACTTGTTTCTTACCAACCCCACTTCCTAGCCACCTCATTTATTTTTTACGGATCAAGTCAAATGCACTCATGTTTTCTAAATTTGGCATATTATTCCTCCATATGGCATAGCACATTTGGGTCACTTCATCCACCTCATCAACCCCACACCGAGATCAACTAATGGGGCCCCTGCCCTCCACACAAAACACCTTACTCCATCATCATGTGGTCTCCATTTTCATGGAACACCTGACTCCATGTATGTATATCCCAATCCACCTTTTTACATTCTTTTGGCAAGTGTACAAATATTATTTAAGAAAAGGGTTCCCACCCATATTTTCATGTCTCGTACCTAGCGAAAATCCCTAGTTGCCCTTGGTTGGAGCTTGCTAATCACCACCTCGTCCATTGATCATTCACCAAGCTAGTTGAAACATGCTCACACCCACCGTGGATGTCCTGTCGTCTCTAGGGACTTCCTCCCTAGAAGAATTATTTGATTTTCACCACTCGCATTACAGCTCCAACCTCAAGCACTTAGCCTTATTCACTCATATTATCCACTCTCATTATCATGTCTTGTTGACTCACCATATTACAATCATTTTTCTCCATCATGATTCCCCAAATCAACATTTTTCTTGTCAGGATCGAATCCATAACTTGGGTCCCCCCCCCCCCTTATTGGACATCCTCGAGTGGCACAATGGGAATCACTATCACCCCTTAATGTCATCAGTATACCTGACATTCGACACGGACAAAAGATTTTCATGTCAAGATAGTATAGTATGTTGTGAGCATTGCAGTTCTTTCATTTAGTCGAAGACCCATGCATCCCTTAGCACCTCATTCGATAGTGCTTACATTTTGATGCATGGGAGGTAGCCAAAGTCAAAGACCCATGTATCCATGAGCACCTAGCTCAGCAATTCTTCACCTTTTTTATGCATGGGGGTACCTAGTTCAGTCTATTTATCATAAGCGCCCTTTAGGGAATAAGCAGTTATCATCATCAGCCATCAACATGTCAACCACTACAATGATAACTTGACAGGATCATTTCAAGTATGATTGTAATACTTAGTCACTAGTCATCATAACGAGCATGGTACATGCCCGCCTCATATAGACTCATTTTTCAGATCATGGTTATCTTTATCCTCAATCAAGTATTTTCCCTACTTGTCTCTGTAGCAAGTTATCTTCTCCCTCAAGAAGTTTATCAGACCCTTAATGAACATAGAAAAACATGACATATTTCAGCCATATGTTTTCTCCTAACCTCATACATTAGGGGGAAACTGAAAAAATGGAAAATTCATACACACATTTTTACAATCCATATGGTAGCCAAATTCATCCAACAAAGCATACAGGTGAAGATTTTCCAACCGAAGACATCATAAAAAATAAAAATAAAATTTTTCCAAAGTCTCAAGTATAAAATTGAACCATCCGGCTTATCTAAAGGTCAAAGTTGACAACCACATGGATATTTCTTTGATAGTCATGTGTTCAAATTAAATTTTGACTCAACAATTTGGGACCACTTAACACACTAGGAAGATGAGATCCCCTGATAGGTTCCAGTCAAGGATAGTTGAGTTTGAGTCGCCCTAGATATATGCAGCCCCCTAGGGATCCTCTTGTCCTATTAATGGGTCATTTTCTCATTAATGGACCAAGAGAGGGAAGAGGGATCCAAAATTATATATAAACATGCTATTAGAAGACCAAAGACAAGGAAAATGTTATGCTAGAAAAATTGTTCCCAAGCAATCCTACATTCCATTGTTAAATAAGAAGTAGAGCATTATTGTGTTGGCCAAATTGTTTCTCAACAATCCATCATTCTAGAGTGGAGAGTATTTCACCATTGAGAGAGTCTTGATAATTCTTTGAGAAAGAGGATAAGATTGCAAAGAGAGTGAAGAAAGGAACCACCTTGTTGAGGATTTTGAACACCATTTCTCAAAGAATTCTCTCCAAGTGTTTATTATTCATCTTCTACATTCAGCAGTCAATAAAGGGAGCCCTTTTCCATTATTTTGTTGACTTGTTTACTTCATCAAGCATTACTTATGTGTTTGTTTCTTAGTTTTTAGTTTCTATTGTGTATGCATTGTCTTAACCATTTACAATGCTTTGTTTACTCCTGTTTGTCCACTAACACCAACCAAAGTTATCTATGATTTCTTTGCATGGAACAACTAGCTTCAAAGAATGTGTTTTTTGGTACCCCATTGCAACAATACACTACCACAATGTCTTGAAGGGGTTTTATGAGAAATTCTTAAATCACAATTGGATCTTATATTGAACAATTTTTTAGAATTTTATGAAGTATTTGAAAAGTTTGGCTCCTAAGTGGGTTGGTGTCCTCATTTATGTTAAGTTGGTGTATATACTTACTAAAGAGGACTGGTGTCATCAAAACTAGGTCAGTGCCTTGGTTTATAAAAGGATTGGTGTCCTTATTTGACATACTGAAGCTTGAATTTGTAAAAGAGGAATGTTTCTGAGTTAAATTATCTGTATTTTCAATTTTTTTGTTCTAGTATAGTTAGTGCTTCTCATTTGTGAAAGAATTTTAACTTGAATAATATAATAATTGAAAGAAATATCAATTCACCCCCTCTCATTATTTCCAACAAGTGGTATCAAAGCCAAAGTTCTTGAGTCTGAAACACAATATTGTTTGACATTGAATAATCTAATGCTCCCTATGTGTTTTGTGACATGTGTTTAACTACCTCTAGAGGATTCCTTAACTCTAGAAATGCATTAGTTTACTAACACCTGTGAGTTTTGGTGTAACAATAATCATGATTCCAACATTGGCTACATCTTTACTAAAGAACACTTTTTTGACACCACCTCTATTGGCAGTAGCTTAATCAAATGATACTTCATTGAAAACATCATGATCAACCACTTTTGATCAATAACACCTTCATTGTTCTATAAATTGATGACGATGTTCTACTAGAATAGTTCATCACAACAAATCTTATCATGTATTAAAATATTTTATTTATTACCCATATCACATGTTTATTTTTACTAGCTTATTTCTCAAATCTATTCAAATAACTAAATCTAAAATGAAAGAATAAGAAAATAAACACAGCATCGGTACATATAAACATAAGATGTGATGTAGGAACTTAATACAAGATAAAATATAGCTAAAAGGAGAGGTGTCTATTTTCTTTAGTTAGAAATGTGTGTAGAATGATTACAAAGAGATATGAGCTATGATCATAAAATTTTGACCCCAAAATGTGTTATTCAATGGATCAAACTAGCTACAGAATGTTATGGACCCCCAATCACCAAACTAGGACCCCTAAGAGTTAACTAACTCTCTTAAGTCATAGGTATCTTCTTTTCATTCCTTCCAAATTTCCAATCATCAACCCTATAAACCTCTACCTCAAGTGAGGTTAAATTTGATTCCAAGTAATTAGAGAAGGAAATGCATAGTTCCTTTTGAGTCAATTAGTAGGACACATCACCTCATTTTTCAACAAAGGTATTTTGTTTACTTGATTCAATGCTTAGAATCGAAGGTGAAAAGTGTAACCTTCATTTAAGGTTCCTTCAAAGTAGTCATCCCCCTAATTCTTATTTGAATTATTTACAGTTCCTTATTTACTTGCCTCAAGTCTAGAATGAACTTCAACATCACCTAAGGCAATAGTTTGTAGTACCACACATGGTAGATGTGACTTATTCCTTAGGTTATGCCTTTATTCATGATGACTACCAATTATTTTACTAATAAAAATTTTATGTACCAATTCTATATGCTAACAAACATGTATTTGCAATGTCATGTTTAAGTTTCATGTTATACTTATCAAAGGGAGGTTATATTGCTTTTTATTTTGGTAAAAAACCCACTTTCAATTAATTTTGAAAAATTTAAATATATTTTATGAAATTTATTAAATTTAGAAAAAAAATTGGATATTAAACTGAATATTTCGAAAAAATAAACAAAAATTGAATTTTTAAAATGTAAATTATTTTTTCTAATTGTTTGATGAATATTTTTATGTGGTTTTAGATTCAATTGTTATTGTTAGATATACAAATAAAATAAAAAATTATCCTAGCAAAGAATTTCATAATAAATTAGACTTTGTTACAATACCATGGCTTCTCAATACCACATTCGGAAAATCACAACTCATTTCAAAATCAAAATATTTTATAAATATTTTATTTTAATTTAATTTTATAACATTTTTTAAAATAAAACATAATACTTACTATATGACAAGATTCTTAACTATTGATATTTGACCCCAGTTTACAACGCATATTATTAACTTGTAAATAGGTTTTGCTACAAGACCATGGCTTATACCACTTGCCCAAAAACCATAACTCATTTCAAAATAAAATTATTTTATAAATATTTTTATTTTATTTTATTTTATAATTGATTGTGAAACAAATTCAAGAAATTCTTAACTATATAGGTACAAAATCTATTTTATGAGCTATTAGTTTTTTTAATTTAAAATAAGATTTGATATGTATAAACTTAAATCCAAAACATTTGTAAATAAAAATTCTGACCTCACATTTTTATTATGTCAAATTTTAAGCTCACATACATATATATATAAAGCTACTAACGACCAAAGCTCCATATTAATCTTTTATTTCAACTCAAATGTGAATGACATTATTTTACCTTATCAAAAAATCTCAGCCGCCAACCTAACTAAATCTATAACTTAGAAGTCTTAAATTTAAATCTTGTGCAATCCCCCAATCACGCTAAAAAAATTAAACATTATCCTACCAAACTCAATATATATATAATTATTATTATTATTTAAAAATAAATAAAAAATAAAACAAACCAAAAAAACAAAAAAACTCAAACTCAAATGTAGTGTTTCACCTTATCACAGAATCTCAACCTTATCAAAGAATCTCAATCAACCCTATCAAAGAATCTCAACCTTATCGAAGAATCTCAATCAACCTTATCAAAGAATCTCAACCACCAAAAGTAGATCTATAACTTGATTTATTAATGGGTAAGAAATAGAATCGCAACCACCAACTCTATTTATAGTTTGATTTGTTAATAGGTAAGAAATAGAATCTCAAACAACTCACGCTATATATAACTTGATTTGTTAATAGGTAAGGAATGGAATCTCAACAATTGACTCTATCTTACTCAGAGATACTCATAACATCCTTACAAGTGTATGATCAAGGTTTCATTCAGTTCTATTTATTATTTGATTGGAAACTTTCACCAACTCAGTAAACGCAAGTCTACCCATTCAATAAAAAATAAAACTGGTCTGTCTAGGAGGTTCGTAAAGACCAAGGAAATCACCCAAAAAAAATTAAACCTAACAAAACCTAAAATTGGAGCGGTGCCAGTAGCAGTTGCACGTCAGAAAAACCGAAGTGCAGTGCGAGGAAATTCGAAATTCACTCCGTTGAATAATATTTGGAGCAGCATGGCAGCCGGAGGTGATAGGGAAATCAATAAATCTCGCCATTTTAAGTTGCAATGCAATTAGGCACGCCACCTTGCATATAAATATGGATCCCATTCAAGTTCTCTCACCGTCTTTGCTGCAGTAACACGAGTGCTGCACTCTATATCACCCTGCATGTTTATACTCAATCTGAATTGCAATGAAAGACTCTGCGTCAGGAGAAGCTGAAATGAAATCTGCAATTTCTACGCCATGCGCAGCCTGTAAACTGCTGCGAAGACGCTGCACAAATGAATGTGTTTTTGCTCCTTACTTCCCTCCAGACGATCCCCACAAATTTGCGTGGGTCCATAGAGTATTTGGGGCCAGCAATGTCAATAAAATGCTGCAGGTGTTTTCTTTTATTTTTATTGTCACAGCAGCTTGGTGTTGAAGTTTAGATGGTTTATGTTTTCTTTTCTTTATTTTAATTCAAGGCCATTTAAATTTGGAATCTTATAGTTTATATACTATTTAATAAGTTATATAATATTTCTTTAACTGTTTCAATAAACTCGATCTATAATGGATATTTTTATGTGGATTGCTGATTTCCGAAATCTAATCATCAAACAATTGACATTACTCATATCATTTTCAAAATCCCCAATTAATTTAAGATCTATAATATAATTGAATAGTCTCTTATTAATATTTTAAATAAAATTTGTAAATTAGAAAATAATAATGAAGTGATCTAATTAGATTCAAAGTTTTTGTGTTTGATGTCTACAGGGTTTTGGATAGATGGTGATCAGGTGTTTTGTTAAGACATCTTTGATGTGAAATAACCAGTTCAATTCCGTGCCCCAATGAGGGTGATATATTGGACATGATGGAGATGGATAGACGGTGATCAGGTGTTCTATATTGTCATCAACTGCTTTGTTCTGACATCCTTGTGCTTTGTTCAGACATCCTTGATGTGTGATCATGTGCTCTCTTAAGACATCCTTGATGTGTGATCAGGTGCTCTAGACGGTCATCATCAGTGTTCTGACATCCTTGTGCTCTGGTTAGACATCCTTGATGTGTGATAATGTGCTCTCCTAAGACATCCTTCCTTGATGTGTGATCAGGTGCTCTCTTAAGACATCCTTGTGATCAAACGTCATCATCAGGTGCTATGTTCAGACATCCTTTGTTCAAACATCCTTGTGCTATGTTTAGACATCCTTGATGTGTATGTTTAGACATCCTTGATGTGCGATCAGGTGATCTCTTAAGAAAGGGGCTCTAGATGGTCAGAAGATGCTCTGTTAGGACATCCTTGATGTGTGATCAGGTGCTTTCTTAAAACAACCTCGATGTGAAATCACGCGTTCAATTCCGTGCCCTGATCCTGATCCTGATCCTGATCCGAGTGATATATTGGACATAATGAAAATGTAGTCCTACCAAACTTACAAAAAAAAAAATTATATTTAATATGTTTTTTATTCTTTAACATTTCTAAAAAAATAAAAATCACCATTTATAAAGTATGTTGTTAATAAAATTTTATAAATTTATAATAATAAAATGTTTCAATAAACTATATTATTTTTAAATAATTTTATTATTTTTAAATTTTATATTGAAAATTTAATTTTATAAAAGAAGTTAACATAACTTTGTAGATCTTGATATTCAAATATGGCTGCTATATATGGAAAAAAAAATTACAATTTTATAGGATACATTTAAATTTATAAAAAATAATTTTTACATTTAAACATATTATTTTTATATTTATTTATTTTTTTCTTTAATAAATTAAGTTATAAGTTTAAAACTAAAGAGAAAATAATAAATTATGTAAATTTAGATTGAGTTTGGCAATGAAATAGTTGAGTTGCCTCCACCATTTTGTTCTGGTTTCAAGAAGCCCTGCGCTTCCTGGAAATTTCCAATCAATAAAAGAAAGGGAAATAGAGTGAATAAAGTGAATAAAATCACTAAATAAAAAGTCAGTAAAGAAAAGAAATTCAAAGGGAAAAGTGAAATGGTATTTGTATTTGTTTTTTTTTATATTTATTTATTTTGTTAGGAAGCGATGAAGAGTGAAGTCTCATGGTATTTTCTTTTTTAAAGAGTTAAGTCTAGTATTTGTATTTTTTTTTAATATTTATTTTTTAATAAATAAATTTTAAAAAATAAATAATAGAAATTTTAGTAAAATTTAACTATAAATTTTTATTTTTATTTTTATTTTATAGTTATTATTTTTATTACAATTTAATATTCAAACATAATTGAGTGGGAAAATAGATTTTAAACTTTTAAATATATTTATATCAAAATAAATTTAAAAATCTGTATGAAATCAAATTATTATTATTATTATTATTATTATTATAATAGAAGATTATTATTATTATATCATAATTATTTTTATACTATATTATTATTATCTACATTTTTATTTGACAATGGTAAAGATATGGGTAGGGTCAAATTTTTTACAGTGCCCATAAATTACCTAAGAGTCAGAGAATGGGCAATCAAGATAATCTCAAAATATTATTATATCATAACTATTATGATACCATATTAGACTTTTCTTTGAAGTATTTTATTTTTAAGTAGTGATTGGGATATTGGAGACCCATGCCCATAATTCAGATTCAAACTTTACTGATGGAGATCTATCCATTGTGATAATTCAGATTCAAACTTAGCTGATATAGATCGATGTGTTGTGATGTTAGTGTGTTAGAGATCTATGTGTTGTGATGCTAGGTTTTACAGAAATATTCAAGATATTGCAATTTATTTCTCAGTATTCGAAGAGATTTTATATATATATATATATATATATATATATATATTTAACCCAAATTATCTTAAGTTAACTGGGTGTTATTCAACTATCCCATGAATATCAGGTGCTGCATGCACATGCGTGTTATTCAGTTCTTGCCATGAATATCAGTTCGCTGCATGCACTGATCATATCATGGAGTACTTGATCACACCAGTGAGTGAATTATGGAGTTGATCAAACCGGTGTGTGAATTACAGGACCTTCCTATCGATAATAGGGCAGATGCAGTGAGCAGCATGGTGTATGAAGCTCAAACCAGAGTTGTGGATCCGATATATGGTTGTGCTGGTATAGTAGCAACCTTGCAGGAGCAAATGACACGGCTTCAGATCCAGCTGGCCAGAGCACAGGCAGATAACGTAAGCCTGAGAATGCAGAGGGATCAAGCCTTGCTTTCTAACGTGACCAATGCCGCAAACAATATGACAATTGGACAGTTAGCAACAATGCATGGAACTTCACCTGCTTCAGAAACCGGCCAGCAAGTGAGGCCATTTTTGTTGCAGGGTCCCAATGGCTCCAGGGAATCAATGTGGAATTGAAAGAAAGCCAATATAGCCTCTATTGGAAAAAAAATAAAAAAGGGCTTCTCAACTTCAGGGCCATCAACCAGACAGCATTTCTAATACCAATATGGATCTTATCTAGAAATGAGATAATACTTATATTCACCTGCCAAGAGCCTTTTTGTCATGTGAATGATCTTATATACCAGATCCAGCAGAAGAAATATTATCAATAAAGTATTCCAAGTTGGCTTCATGAAAAAAATTTGCTATGTGATTTTATGCCCCATATATATGTTGTGAGATTCTATGGTTATTAACTAAATCTAATGGGCACAAACCTGGATTAATTGATTTGCATATATTATATCTGTTTGTGAATTGCAGAAGAGGAAACAATCATTGCGTGCTATTTCTAATGCTTACCAGACATTCTGAAGCGCCAATCTCTATTTCATCGAACCTGTAACTGTAATTGTGATCATCAGCTTGCAGTCTTGTTTTTCAAACGATTTTGGTCCATTTTCTCTATTTTCATCCTTTGTATTTCTTTGCATCCCTACTTTTCCGGCGGAGTCTTCGTAAATTTTAGCTAGGCTGAAGATTAACAGATTAGGGTTTAGGCACGGATTAAACCTAGAAATGTTAGGATTGTTAGCACTAATTTTATTAGGTCAATTTAACATTAGTTTTGGGCTTACAAGATGTTCATCATATTCATTTCTTATTTTCCTTATTTTCATTAGTAACAGTAGATACCATCAATTCTATTAATGGCGCTTTATCTTAATCGGAAAAAGAAAAAAGAAAAAACCATTTTTTTAAGTAATTTATTTGCTTTAAGTTTTGGAAGTTTTCTGGTTTCTAATTTAATTTTCTTAAGATAAGAGTTTCAATTGTAAATTCTCTATAATTTTAAAATTTTTTCAACATATTTTATAATTTAACTTACCTAAAATTTAATACAAATTTCAGTTATAAACTCTCCATAATCTTAATGTCCTACTAAATTTTTAAAAACTAAAATTAAACCAAAAATAACAGCCAAAAACGGCAAAACATAACCTAATCCAAAAGTAAACTCACTCACAACACCAATGTGATAGCAAGAACAAGACAGGTTAAAGCATTCCTCAGCACCTTTTCATGGCAAATAATTTCCAGCCCTAACTTCATTGGATTAAGAAATCATAAAAATAACGCATCAACCAGCCGAATTACGCCATGTATGAAAGACATTTTAAACTCAATGCCACAAAACATAGAAACAATGATTTATTTGCACGCGAAGTGCATGATGCACCGGTCGGGCGGGTTGGTTTGCACGCCCCCGGCCGGTTTCAATTCCTGTGGAGTCTGCCCGAGCTGCATGACGGCAGTTGTAAGTGCATGATGCACCGGTCGGGCGGGTTGGTTTGCACGCTCCTCTGCCAGTTTCAATTCCTGTGAAGGCTGCCCTAGTTGTATGACGGCAGTTATAGTTTCAATGTTGACAGCTGTCACTAATAAAAAAGAGCTCATATCCCTTTTTAAAGGGAATTAGATTTAATAAATTTAAGTCAGATGTTTTATTATTTTTCTATTTTTAAAACAAAAGGTTTTTTTTCCTTGATGCTGTGATGCTATGGATGAAAGAAACTTCATTAAATATAATGTAAAGATATAATTATAGTATTGAAATTTGATTTTGAAATTAAATAAATTTAAATTATAGTTTTTCTTTTTTAAGTTTAGCAAGATTCATGTCATCTAAAATTCCATTAAATAATGTAATGGTATATTTATATTATAGAAATTTGATTAAAGACTTAGAATTGAATTAGTGATTTCGTATTTAGTGACTTCATAAGAAGGCATCTGGTTGATCTATTATAAAGAAACACATACTCTTAACTATTAGGCTTACTCAACTTCTTATAAAGAAACCCATGCTCTTAACCATTAAAACCACTCAAACTATAAAAATTAAAACATTATTTAAAGTAATTTTTATAATATTATTATTAACTAAAAATATTTATATAATTACTTATTTTAATTAATAATACAATTTTAGTGAGTATGTATATATAAATACATTATTAACGATATAAATATTGTTTTAATATATTATTGGTTATTTAAATACTCAATTAATAATATATTTATATTATAAAAATTACTTAGAATAATAATCCAACAAAATCAATTTTAAAATTACCCAGCACTTATTTAAAATAAAAATTAAATATAATTAAAATAAAAATAAAAATAAAATATAAATATAGTACATCTTTTAATTATCGCTTTTAATTCATCAAATATGATTGTTAAAATTACCCAAAATTTATTCAAATTAAAATCCTAATATTCGTATAATACATACATGTTTCTCATTCCAATACCAACCACATGCAAGCGTTCCTGTTATAATGAAAATGTTAAAGGTTAAATTTGGTAAATGACTTGGATTTTTATATTATTTTAAAAATATTTTTTTGTTTTTAAAAGTGGTTCATTTAAATGTTATAAACTTATGTTAATTTAGATAAAATTTTATTAAAAATGGTATACTGATACTATAAAATTATTAAAATCTGAATAATTTTCAATATATTACAATTTGTTTTGTATCAACTAGTAAGATTTATTATGGGTTTTGCAATTTAAATAAAGTATTATTTCTATAAAAAAAAATTAGGCGTTGGAAATATTAAAAAGGGGTGAATCATATTTCACTTCAATCAGTTAATTTTAAAATTTGCAGAGCATTAAATATCATTAGCATTACATCAAAATATAAATTAGTATTACACAACATGAATAGTAAACAATAAATTTTTAGGTGGAAACCATAACATATATTAATATAATTTATGAGTATAATATTTTATCAAAATATAAATTAGTATTACACAACATGAATAGTAAATAAGAAATTTTTAAGTGGAAACCATTACATATTTAGTATAATTTATGAGTATAATATTTTATCACCTCCAACTAAAGGGAAGCTCTAATTGCCTAGTACTCTATTAGAAAACCATTTTATCTATTCAACACCTTAATTTTATCAGCTTTGACTGGAAGGATGCTCCAACACCTTGGTTTTATCAACTCCAACACCATGCTCCAAATTGCCATAGCACATCTGTTGAGAGCTAAACTTGCATGTTTTCACTTGCCTTTTTATCCTATTTTCCTTCACATTTTCACTACTAACTAAGTTATTTCATATCTTAAATCGCATAGGTATACCTCTAATCATGTCTTTATGAATTAATTAATCATTGAAGCATAGTCTAGGGGATTATTACCAAAACTGCTTGCTAAACTTTATCTTATGTGCAGATTTCCAAGTCAAATGGCTAAGTTTAATCATCGATTTTGCAACACTATTGTTAAACAGCGGTTGTAATGGCAGAACTGATCCAAAATTACTCTTTCTATATTTTGTATTATGTTTTGGTTTATCACAACCATTATGTAATCGCAGGCAACAGTTACCTTAATCTCAGGAACTGTTTTGTATAAGAAAGGATAGAGAGTTTGAAACAAGGAGAGTTGGCATACGAGAGAGTTGAGCTTTGTAACAATGACTTTTATATTAATGAAATTTACAGCTTTCTAATCTTTCTTTGAGTTCGTGAGTTCATCACAGCCCTGATCATGGAGTTGGGCCCACTCTCTTGATCAGGTGTTGCTGAGATAGTGTGTGCTTAGTTTTCTTTTTCATGTATGTATTTCTTTTTCTCATTGTGATGGTTTGATGTAAATGTTGTGAATCGAATTGTTGTTACAGTTAATTGTTGTTGTCATTTCTAATTTCTGTTACAGTTAATTATTTCTATCATTTCCATTTGTTGTTACAATTGTTTATTGTTTGTCAATGAATCCTTGACCAATTCTAGGTTGTACAATTGTTCTTGCATATACATTGCATGTTAGCCTTGCAATAACCAGTAGATCTCAGATTGATAATTAATGTGGGAAAGGGTTGAATAGTATCATTCACACTTGGACACCAACATTTTGGCATCGTTGCTGAGGAGGCTATCAAAGGTGCAAGAGCACAGCCGGCGTTGGTTGTTGGATCAATCTCGTTTCTTGGGGAGAGAAGTTTTCTTACTCTGCTCCAGGTTCCGAGCTCTATTATTTTTGGTTTTTTTTGTCTTCTTTTTTTTTTATTGATTGCATGGGGGTTGTTCTCTTGCCCTAGGGAAGGAATTTTTCTTACCTTACTCTAGGCCATGAGCTTAACATTTCTTTGCTTATTCTTTTTTTTCTTTTTTCTTTTTCTTTTTTTTTTTTGCTCTTAAAACCTTTCTCTCGTCCTGGGGAAGGAAGTTTTCTTACCCTGCTTTAGGTCTTGAGTCTAGAATTTTCTTGATTGGTTTGTTTTTTTCTCTTAAGAATCACTCTCTCGCCCTGGGGAAGGAATTTTTCTTACCTTGCTCTAGGCCCTGAGCTTACGGTTTTCTTTACTTTTTCTTTTGTTTTCTTTTTCCAAACCATCCTCTCGCCCTAGGGAGGGAAGCTCTCTTACCCTACTCCTGTTGTGGGGAAAAATTCCTATGCAGGACGATCCTATCCACCTAAGGTGTGACAGTGCCTTAGCAACAAACAGAAATAGCTATTCTAGTATTCTTCCTTTATGAATTAAGAATGAAGAGAGATGGATGGACTAACCGGTGTCTTCCGTTTGTCCCTCGATCCGGTTTCTCTTCTCTTTGAGAGTTCCCAGCTACTTGCCTTCTCGCTCGCCCAACTTCAATAGGTTCCTGCAAGATCACAAGAAAGGAACACTACACAAAGACATAGATTCATATTCATAACTAGTTCAGGATTAGAAATAAACCAAATACACTAATGCAATCATACATCAAAGACACATCAGCATATAGGAGAAACCAAGATAGATTTATTGATGAATAACAAGGTTCAGGAGGATATACAACCCAGAGAGTTCCAATCCAGCATCTCCTTCCCAACAAATGAAATTCCTATCTTCACCCCCCTTCAAAGCATTAAGCACCCAATGATTCCAATCTCAAACCAACAACAATTCTTTGCAATAACAAAATTCCAGCCTCCTGGATCTCATGGAGGAGATATCCATATATAGATGTTTGGAGAGAGGATGAGTCAGCTTGAGATCTGACTAGTGTCCTCTCCCTCTGTCAGTTCTTGCTTCCACTTGGAAACTAAGAGTCTCTTACTCATCACTAGTCGAATTCATTGAGGCAAGTGTCATTGGAGAAGATTCTGGAAGCTTCCAGGGTCTTTCCACCTCGTTGAATGAACTTGCCATTTGTCATTTCCCGCTCAGCACACCCTGGTAGTGCTTCTACCTGCGTTGCAGTGCACCTCGCAAGTGTAATCTCTGCATTTCAGCGCAGATAGCTAGTGGAGCCTCTGAATTGATCCTGAATTGACTTGTTTTTTAGCAGTTTCTGGTGGAGAACTTCTGTGAATTGTTGTGGTTTGTTAGCCTTGTTCCTCTAGGGGTAGGAACAACATGTTTAGGGACTTTGGATCCCTTGGATTATGGACATTTCATGCTCAACGCTGTAAGGCACAAAAATGTCTATAACAGTTGCCCCCTAAAGTATGAGGTCGTTTATCGGGTGAAATGCTTTATTAGGAGGATCCGAAGTTCTTTCATTGCTGGGAGGAGACCTGTAATATGATACAATACAATACATTATTTTTCATACTGCTTTCATGATCTAGCTGAGGCGGGAATTCCCATGCTCAGCTTTATAAATTCATTTTTCTGTACATAGAACAGACAGTCGTCTGATGATAGACTGATGATTCTGAAAGAGCCATCATCCTTTTGGTAGGATGATTATCTGTGCTGCAAAGCTGTACATTTCCATGTCTTTATTTTCTGAATATATATCGCAGCCCGGATGGATGAAACTAGATCCGGGGTCTTCAATCTCGTCTGATCTTCACTCTAAGTACAAGTTGATCCATGTGAGAAATGTTCTGAAGTCGAACATGGAAAGACATCGCTTGATTACCGGTCAATGAGGTAAACCGTTAACAAGCGCGAGAGGAATCACCGATAATGATAATGACCCTCAAGGTACTGCAGTACAATTCATGTGGTGTGAATAGAGGACTTAGCGTCGAACACCACGCAAAATCTTTCGGTCGAAGGTCATTGATGTATACCTGTCGCCGGAAGTGAGAAACTTGCCATTGAGGCATGCAAGCTTCAAAGTACTGAAGGGGTTGTTCCTAGATCAACTTCTTGGATAATGAGTTGATGTCGACAAGAAGTGATCCGTCAAAGGAGGGCCTTAATGAATCCCACAACAATGACACGGAACAGAGCTAATGATTTTGATGGAGGTGAAAACGATCTGATGACATATGATTCAGGGTGGCGATCATGAAAGAGTATAATGTATGGTAGTGGAGGGGACACAGGTGACTTCTCTGAACGCCTTCTCTTGAACATATGGCGACACTTATGCGATGGATCGGTAGCATTACCCCAAATATGGATGGTATGGCGAGACCATGGCGATGTGACCAGTGAATGAAACAACCCAACCTGACTGTGGTACGGAGGAAAAGTGTCATGTTCAAGAGCGACTTGCTACCATCAAAGTTTTCTTGAGTTTCTCTCAATTTTTCCCCAGTCATTGCTGACCAGTACCTCTTTATTTTTGTCAAGCTTGAGGAGGATAACATATGCTTGTTCTATAACTTGCCCTTCGGGCAAGCCCATCGCTATGTTTTAACGAGCCTAGCGATAGTGAAACTCGTTCTCGTCTAAAGACAAGTTTGTCGCTATTTAATGCTTTTAACGAGTCTAACGACAAAGATAACTCGGTCCTTTTCATTTTTAGAGAGTCTGAAAAGGTACATAAAGTCAACTCCGAAAGTCCTTTTTCGTCATCTAATCCCTTAAGTCCGAAAAAGTATAAAACAATACAGAAGGGATGAGTTTTCGATAATTTTAACGAGCCGAACAAAACAAGCGCTCGATCTTTTTGTGCAATAATCCCTCAGGTCCAAAAAGATTAAAATCTAGAGGAGGGATAGCACTTCCGGTCACTTTATCGAGCTGGAAGGCCAAAACTCGGCAATCTTTTCATATTTTACGAGTCAGATGAAAAGAGCTTAAAGAAGACTCGTCTTTTGAGGAACGAGTGATAAAACGGGTTAGCAGCTGATTCCAGGTACGGGTTGGAATTTTCCAATCACGGCAGTGTCACAAGGATGGCTAGTGAAATCACTCTTCGCAGATGTTCCTCAAAATGGGTAAACAATCATATGGAGGTGAACGATCGGCCAATGGAAAAGTGGAGGTGACGGTGCAAACACGACCAAGGCTTTAATGGCTGATAATGTTACATTCACGGTGGTTATTTACCGGAAGATAGTTCATTTTTTAACGAGCTTAAACGCGGAAAAACACTACTCAGTCTTATGTTTATTTTTTAACGAGCATGAACTATGTGCTAAAACTGCTCGGATCTTGTATTTATTTTTTAACGAGCATGAACTGTGTGCTAAAACTGCTCGATTAATCTAGTCATATGATAAGAATGTCTCATTGAAGATGCTATTTTTTATGGAGCTTAGATCTTACAAAGCTTTGCTCCGGATCCTTTCGTTATGCAAGTTCGGAAACGACTAATCCTACGAGTTTAAAGGGTTAGACCTATAGGTTTAAAGGGAGGACCTAAAAATTTAAAAAATAAATAGCCGCCCCTTGCTTGCACTCAAAAAGGTTTGCATGCCCCCAGGCATAAAGTACGATTTCAAGGTTACCCCTCAATTTGCAGATAAAACATTTGTTCTACCAGGAAAGGCCTACCTCTTTCAGGTTACCCAAAGATTGTTCTATTAATCTTTCAAACAAAACACTTCTTCGGCAATGTCTACCGAAATAGACAAAGGTGAGAGACTCCGTCTGTCAACTCACATAACTTTGACAAAAGAATCTTATTCTAGAATAACCCTCTTCCAGCATGGGCGGGGTACAGACTAGTCATATTCTCCCGCGGAAACCTACCTTATACCCAAATTTTTCCTGCCGAAGCAGACCAGGACGCATGCCCCCTGGGTTCCAGTCATATCTTTCCGAATTACTCGCTCTCATCGGGAGGACGGACCGTGGGTTGAGACATTTCTTGCGTGAAGAGACCATTTAGGGAAGGTATATGACTATTTGCGATGCGTGATCCGGGAAATGAAAGCTGGTCCACGAGCTTGACCACTCTTCCTTCGTGCGGAAAACACATTACTCTAAAGAGTGAGGAGACGATGGCTCCCATGCAATATATATAGTCTCGTCCAAGGAGTAGGTTATAATCCAAGGGTCCTTGAACGACCATCACGTTCATTTGAACGGTCTTCCCTTTCAATGTGATTGGCACATTGGGAAGAAACCCTAAAGGTCGACTGGTTCCTTTATCGAAGCCTGTCAGATTTCTTGCTTCGGGCAAAAGCGCTAGCGAACCAAGCGCTTTCCAAGCAATAGAGGAAAGGATACTCACAGATGCCCCCTCATCAATGATGGTGCCAACCATTACCATTCTGTATATTTGAACGATAATTCTGAATGGTATGCTTGCTGGCAACCGGGGTCTGCCTAGTTGGTTCCAGTCGAAGGATACAACTAGGTTGCTTGGTGGTGGGACCGAGTAAACGGCCGGGTATCGCTCTGACGAACTTCCTTCCTGCGATAAAGGAATGGGGGGAGTGCCCCCGTGCTCGTCGGAGTCTGTGTTGATGAAGAGAATTTGGATGGTGTCATCTTTATTCTCTTCTGTGATTGTATCATTCGAAGATAAATCCTCTGAAGGCAAGACCGGGTCAACTGCCGCCTCGACCTTTTGACTTTCGTCAGGTATGGATCCAGACGGTTCATCCTCAATGATAGGTGCTTTGGCTGACCACCTGAGCGGGCCAGCCGGGTTCTCAACTGGTGAAGGACTTGGCAGGAGTTTTTGATATCCAGGAGGAAGTTGCACTGGTAAAACCGGGCAATCTTCCAAAACTCTTTTAGCCTCGTCTAAGAAGGGACAACGGTGGATGGCATGGTCGCCTTCACACAGTTTGCAGGGAAATCTAGCTTTCCCTCTCTGTCCTGTGGCTTCACTTTCACTAGTTGACGGTGTGCTGTCAACATGGCTATCAGAGGTTGACGCCACCGAATTGTGCAAACGGGGAGACCAGTCCCTTAGTATCCGAGGGATGCAGGGACAATCTCTGTGGAAGTGGTCTCCCTTGCATATGACACATGGCGATTTAGGCCTAGTCAGTGTTGTGTGTGGATTTTTGTCAGACGACACTTGTTTGCCCCCAGTCGCTTTTGGCTCCTTCTTCTTCTTCTCTTTCTTCTTCTTTTCCTTCTTCTCCTTAAGAACTTGGTTTTTTGTTTTACCAGTTCCGTCAAGCGAAGAGGAAGGAGGAGAGGAAGAATTAGACGAAGTAGAAGGCTGGTGGGTAACTCTGGTCTGGTCTAACTGTTGATTCGACTGTTCAGGAATAGTGGTGTTCTGAACGACATTGGTTGAGAAGAGCCAGACCGGCAAGCCAATTGTCAGTCCTGGAAGCGACAATGTTGCCATATGGGGCACACCAACATCTCCCCAAGAGGAGAAGGGACTAGGATTTCCACCAAGGGGAATTCCTTGGTTGGTGTGCTCCATTTTCTCAACCTAAAGATCAATGCAGGAAAAAGGGGTGATTGTTCCGTTTAAAATAAATTTTAACGACGCTTTAGACACAACTTGCTTTTTCAATTTTAAAGAGTCGAGAAAAAGCTAAATATGACTCTAGTCTCCTTCGATGTTTTAACGAGCCCGAAGTGACAAATGCTTGGATGGACTTTTTCCGTTATAGAGTCTGAAAAAGGCCAAAAGGAACTGCTCTGGAGTTCTAAGTAGAGGGTGTGCCAAACTTTTCGCAAAACCGCAGAATACTTTTTAAGGTACGGGCGGTCAATCTTCCTGAATGCTGTGTTCAGTGCATTGCGATCAGTAGGGCGGCCGACACGGCTTCCTAAGGATAAAGGTTTTATGCCTATAGGGGTCTCCCAATATATACTCGACGGTACGTGGGAGCACAATCCGTACTGGCGCTATCGTCCCTCAGGAGGAATCACCCACCATCAGCGAGATCGACAGTCACCAGGCTTTACGACGCCGGAACACGTCTCTAGCCTAGACCTCTATGTTGTGCGTTAAGTTACAAAGCGTTGTTAAGTTCATTCAATTTATTTTAGGTTGATCTTTTTAGAAGTTTTCCTTTTGAGATTCACCACGAGATGTATGATACAATTCCTAAATGCAATCTAAAAGATGATAAGCAAATTTTATCTCTTTTTCAACAATGAAAATCCTAGCTACAAAGGGAAAAGAAAGGCACCATCTTTTCTCAAAGAGCAATCAGCACACTCTAAATGCACTTTTCCTAAATCAAGCATGCAAACTATCAAGATGCAAATGCACAATGCAGGTGTTTGTTTTCCACTCTCTTAATATGGATGCCTAAAAAGAAAGCTTTTTGTACAACTTTGAATTTGCTTTTAAATGACAAATACAAAAAAGTTTACTTTTTTCGAAATCAGAAAGGGTAGAAGAGAATACAACACTTTACGACTTTCGAAATGAACACTTGTTTCGACACTTAAAAGAGACAAACTCAAACCAAAAGCAAAAGTAAACGTATAATGTTACAGACATTTTTGTGCCTTACAGCATGAAGCATGAAATGTCCATAATCCAAGGGATCCAAAGTCCCTAAACATGTTGTTCCTACCCCTAGAGGAACAAGGTCAGCAAACCACAGCACTAAATATCAGTTCTCCACCTGAAAACACTCAAAAACAAGCTAATTCTGGATCATGTCAACTGCTCCACTGAGCATCTGCGCCGAATGTCAACTGCTCCACTCTGTACCTGCGCTGAATGTGAACTCTAATGAAGGCTACCTGCGTTGGGCGAGATTGGCCAAGTGGCACAGTCATTCCTCAAGGTGTCAAATGCCCAGGAAGCTTCCAAAATGACACTTGGATCAGGGAATTCGCCTTGTGATGAGTAAGAGGATCTAGATCTCCAAGTGGAAGCAAGAACCTCCGAGTGGACTCAAGAACTGAAGAATAACTGAAGTGGGAGAGGACACTAGTCAGCTTCCTGCCAGCCTCAAGCTGACTCATCCTTTCTCCAAATCTCCTATATATAGAGCTCTCTCATGAGGTCTAGGGGGGCTGGAATCTTGTGAATGTAAGGAAGTGCTGTTGGTTTGAGTATAGAACTATTGGGTGATTTGCTTGAAGGAGGTGAAGAGGAGATTTCTTTCTACTGGGAGGTGTTGCTGGATTGGGCCTCTTATGGTTGTAACACTCTCAGAACTTTACTTCTTCCATTAATAAAGCATTTGAGGTTCTTCTATATGCATGTGTCTCAATGGTGAATTGTTATACTTGTGTATTTGATTTATTCTAATCCTTGAATCAGTTATGAATGTATGTTGCTTGTAGTTTTCCTTTCTTGCCCTTTTGCAGGATCTTTGTGTAGCTGGGCCAGTGAAAGAGCAAGGAGCTAGGAGCAAGCAGCAAAGAGAGAAGATTGGATCAATCATTAGCGGAAGACAACGGTTAGTGGATCTCTTTCTCCTCTCTCTTACATCTCATAAAGAAGTAATCTTGAATAGCTTTGCATTCGGTTGTTGCTGAGGTACTATCACCCTTAGAGTGGGATAGGGTCATTCCATATTGGATACTTTTCCCAACAACAAATTGGCGACTCCACTGGGGATCGTATCTTGTTGGTTGTTTGTGTTTTTGCTATTCATTTCATAAACAAAGGGAGTACCGAATCGAACTGCATTTGGATCTTTCAAATGCAAAGTAGAGGGCAGCTACTCTAGCTCAGTTGCTGGGCAAGTTTATGATTTGAAGAGCTGATCCACAAGGACTCTAAATAGCTCTTAGTGATAGCTTTTCATCCTCCTTTTCATCCCTTAGTGTGTACTTGACTGATAGCTTCTGATTTGGCCAAAAACTGTGAATTTTTGAGCAATCTGTGACCCGGAAACTAAGAAAAACGAAAGTTTATCTCTTTAGTGCAGGCACTGTGAAGGCAGTCTGCATTTCAGCACAGTTCCCGAAGGGTCTACCTGCGCTGAATGTCAAACTGACAGTGTACCACCTGCGCTGAACCAGTTTTGCATTGTGCTACTGGGGTTCCCTGCTGTTTATTGCCCTGTTTTCATCCTTGTTTTTGCAGCCTGTTGTCAGTCAATGTACCTATCTGAAACCAATTTTCCTTGCCACTATTCTACCTCGGTTGTATAAAGAAACTGTATTTGTTCTTTATATATTTCTTATATCATTTGCAGTTTCCCATAACGAAAAGTGAACTAGTCTTGCTGTGGCCTCTTAGATCTAGACCTGTGATAAGTGTCATTTTGATCTTAAGAGTTAGTTTATTTGCTGTTCATAGCTGATTGAGCTTTTGCTTTCGTCATATGGTTTGAATTTATATATTTCTAGTGTCGAAACAAGTAAATCTTAAGGTGTCTTTTGATTTTGGACAAGCTTGTTTGCTTTCACTTGAAATTGGATTCGAAATTATACAACAGCTTTCTTTTTGTATTACATCAACATTAAGAAAGAGAAAAGAAATACCTGCATTTTTCATTTTGCATTTGATAAGTTTGCATGTTGATTTAGGGAAAAAGTGCATTAGTGTATGCTCTTTGATCTGTGTGAAAAGATTTTGTCTTTCTTTTCCCTCAGTAGTTAAGATTTTCATAAGTCGAAAAGATTGAAAAAGCTTGCTTCTCATCTTAGACTGCATTTAGGAATTTGTATCAAACATCTCGTGGTGAACCTTGAAAGGCAAACTTTAAAAAGATCAACTTAAAATATATTGAATGAACCTAACAACGCTTTGAAACATAACGCAAACACATAGAGGTCTAAGCTAGAGACGTGTTCCGGCGTCGTTAAACGTAGTGACTGTCGATCTCGACGAAGGTGGGTGATTCCTCCTGAGAGTCGGTGGCACTAATACGGACTTGTGCTCCCACGTACCGTCGCGTATATATTGGGAGACCCCTATAGGCATATATCTTTTATCCATAGGAAGCCGTGTCGGCCGCCCTACTGATCGCAATGCAGTGAACACAGCAGTCACGAAGATCGACCACCCGTACCGTAAAACGTATTCTGTGGTTTTGCGAAAAGTTTGGCACACCCTCTGCCTAGAACTCCATAGCAGTTTCTTTTGGCCTTTTTCAAACTCTATAACTGAAAAAGTCCATCCGAGCATTTGTCACTTCGGGCTCGTTAAAACATCGAAGGAGACTAGAGTCATCTTTAGCTTTTTCTCGACTCTTTAAAACTGAAAAAGCAAGTTGTGTCTAAAGCGTCGTTATAAAATTTATTTTAAGCGGAATAATCATCACCTTTCCCTGGTTGATCTTCGAAGTTAGTCCACCACAAGTGGAAGTTCCTGTAGAATCGCTAAGAAATCTTTTGGATAGACTAGATATGTCTGAACAACCGTCGACATCTAGGACTGTGTCGTCCGACACAGCAGCAGCAGAGCCTCCTGCTACTACTCCAACGATGTTTGCTGGTATACCATCTGTCCCGACAAATTGTCAACAACAAGCCGGAGTCCAATCAGGGACAACGACATGGTTAGTTCCTATTTCTTCATCCAGATTATCATCTGGTATTTCTTATGTTGAAACTCAACAAATTGATCCAATGTGTCTTCAAAGGCCAATTTACCCTTTAAGTACTGGATTTCCACCATATGGAGGGCAGTATGCTCTTTCATTGTTCCCTCCCAGAGAACAACCATATGGGAGTTTACAACAAAGTTCAGGTCAAACTGGAATTACATCCAGCGGTTGGGTACCAATACTGCCTCAACAACCAGGGGTTGTATATTCAATGCAACCAGTACACCCTGTGTCGAATATTCCCACCATACCTGCTATAGTGAATGTGTCGCAAGTACAAGCTCCACCTGTTGTATGTCAACCCCAAGTTTCTCAGGTTGCAATACAACAACCTCTTGTCTCAACGACTCAATCACAATCTCAGGGTAGTGCCTCCTTATCTGGAGTGACTCAGGCTCAAACACGTACTGTGACTCCTCATCCCGGTCAATCATCCAGTATTGGTCAACAACAAATGGTCCAACAACCAAAGCTGGTTCAATCTCAACAACCGCCATTCCAGCAATCATATCAAGGACCTGAGCAACAAGTCTTTGTAAGTAATGGGCAACCATACTATAATGGTTATGCCCATCAACCTTGTCAAAGTTGCCAGCATTATGCTGGTTTGCAAAGACCCATTGCTCAGGCGATCCCATCTTATCCTGGGTATGCTTCACCTAACCTGAATCAACAGTTGCCCTTTGTAGCAACTCTAGAATTACCAGATCTAAACCGGCTGACGAATGATCCAATTGCTTATGCTCCTTGGTGGCCAGCGATTCCTCATAAACTTCCGTCAGATATTCCTAAATTTAATGGAAATCCGGGTGAAGATCCGTCGAATCATGTGATGACATTCCATCTATGGTGTTCATCGAACACCCTGAATGATGATTCGATAAGACTTCGCCTCTTTCAGAGGACGTTAACGGGTCCAGCGGCAAAATGGTACATTGAATTGCCTAGAGCTTCGTTCGACAACTTCAGTACCTTAGCCACAACCTTTTTAACCCATTTTCAATTACCGATAAGGTATGAAACGGGAACAGAACTCCTTACCAACTTCAAGCAGACGACTGCCACCCACATATCTGATCATATACATGAGTGGCGTCGTCGTCGTAGGATGGTGAAAACATATGTTCCCGATCAGCTGTTAGCTGAATGGTTTATAAAGTCGTTACTTCCTGCTATAACGGAAGATGTGGCCAAGGGGGGAGTCGTAACAGAGGAGAAAGTTATTGCTCGTGCACAGTATTTGGACTTAGTTTATACTCAGTCCGGCACGCTCTATGACAAAATACCCGACGCTCCTAGACCGGAATTTTCAATTCCTCCTCCTCCTAAATCAAACAATGACTCTCACGCCAGCGATGGCGTGATTGGCAAGCACAAAATTTATAGTCAAAATTCAAATGAAGAACTTCTTGCCTCAGAAGTAAATGCCATGTCAACCGACAAGGGCAAACAACTGAAGCAACTAGGGGGCAAGAAGAAAAAGAAAGGGAGAAAAAGGAAACCCCCAGCAGGGTGTCATATATGCGATGAGGATCATTGGACGAAAGATTGTCCACATATAGCTGAAGTTAAGAAACTCTTTAAGAGTTCAAAAACCCCAGCAGTATTGACTGATCCGTTTCCTAATCCAGGTCAAAATCTGGTTGCTAATCAAAATGCTTCCCGATCCCAAGTGCTTATGTTGTCTACCTTAAAGCAGCAAAATAATGCTTTGACGAGGAATAAGGATTACAGGAATCCAAAGTTGTCGAACAACAAGGCTAACGAACAACCTAGTAGTTCGACAACAACTTTGACCGAAGTTGTGCCACCCATCGTCCCTGAGCCAATAATAAAGTCGCAAAAGGGAGCAGTACACAAATCGACATTTAATCGTTGTGCGAAAATAGCACAGATAGAGGACCTGGCCCAATCGCCGTCTGTTATGTCAACACTTGAGGTACCGCAAAATTGCTTCTCCCAAAAACAAGCTTTATTATCAGCAATAGGTGGAATTGACCCAATGGATTCCAATCTTGTCGCCTTTGATCATAAAGGATATGACCCTCAGTTACCAGCTCAACTAGCTTTCCTTATTCAAGTGAAAGCCCTCAACAAAACTGTTCATCGAACAATTATTGATGAGGGGGCATCTACATGTCTTATGTCGATGAGTTGCTGGAAAGATTTAGGCTCACCACCCTTGTCGAAATCGTCAACGACGTTAAAAGCATTTGATGGACGATCATACACTCCATACGGGATTTTAAGTAACTTGCAAGTTGAACTGGGGGGCAAAACAGTAGGAATTGATGTTGAAGTAATTGATGGAAACCTCGATTACAACATCCTACTCGGAAGACCATGGATCTATGCCATGGCCGCAGTTGTGTCGACCTACTTCAGGAAGATTGCATTTCCCTTCCAAGGAGGAATTACAATCATCGACCAACAAACTTTTCTCCCCAACAGTTCACAAGTTACGGGAAGCATTCCAATGATCCATGGAAGGAATCATTCGCTCCAAAATATCGGAGTAGGTCTCCTAAAAGACCCTGCCTTAATGGGTACTTTTGCCCTACCGCCTCCAAGTAATCTGGCGGAAGTTGCCACAGTGGAATATGAAACCTTCTATGTCTGATGGATTTGGACTCCGAGGACGGTTCTTATCTCATGTCAACCTCATTAAAAAATGAAACAAGGAGTCAGAGGACGGTTCTTATTTTGTGTCAACCTCATTAAAAAATGAAACAAATCCCCTTTCTCAAAGGTAAACCTTCATTCCAACCACCGAGTTGAATGCAATGAAGCTTGGGGGGCATGCACCTCGATTTGCGTTATTATGCTGGGGGCATGCGAACTTATCACCGAGCAGTTTTAGCACATAGTTCATGCTCGTTAAAAAATAAACATAAGATTGAGCAGTGTTTTGGCGCATTCAAGCTCGTTAAAAAATGAACCCATCTCGGTAAATAACCATTAAGTATGTAACCTGATCAATCATAAAAGCCTTGGTCGTGTTTTGCACCTGCCACCTCCACTTTCATTTGGCCGATCGTTCACCTCCATATGATTGTTTACCCATTTTGAGGAACAGCTGCGAAGAGTGATTTCACCTAGCCATCCTTGTGACACTGCCGTGATTGGAAAATTCCAACCTGTACCTGGAATCAGTTGCTATCCCTGTTCATCACTCGTTCCTCAAAAGACGAGTCTTCTTTAAGCTCTTTTCAACTGACTCGTAAAATATGAAAAGATTGTCGAGTTTTGGCCTTCCAGCTCGTTAAATGACCGGAAGAGCTATCCCTCCTCTAGATTTTAATCTTTTTGGACCTGAGGGATTATTGCACAAAAAGATCGAGCGCTTGTTTTGTTCGGCTCGTTAAAACTATCGAAAACTCATCCCTTCTGTATTGTTTTATACCTTTTCAGACTTAAGGGATTAGATGATGAAAAAGGAATTTTGGAGTTAACTTTATGTACCTTTTCAGACTCTCTAAAAATGAAAAGGACCGAGTTTTCCTTATCGTTAGACTCGTTAAAATGATTAAATAGCGACAAACTTGTCTTTAGACGAGAACGAGTTTCCCTATCGCTAGGCTCGTTAAAACATAGCGATGGGCTTGCCCGAAGGGCAGGTTATAGAACAAGCATATGTTATCCTCCTCAAGCTTGACAAAAATAAAGAGGTACTGGTCAGAAATGACTGGGGAAAAATTGGGAGAACCTCAAAGCTTTAATGGTAGCAAGTCGCTCTTGAACATGACACTTTTCCTCCGTATCACATCGGGTTGGGTTGTTTCATTCACCGGTCTCATCACCATGGTCTTCGCCAAACCATCCACATTTGGGGTAATGCTACCGATCCATCGCATCAGTGTTGTTATATGTTCAAGAGATGTTGTTCAGAAAGAGTCAACCGTGTCCCATCCACTACCATACATTATCCTTCATCCACCCATGATCGCCACCCTGAATCATATTTCACAGATTGTTTTCACCTCCACTAAAATCATTAGCTCCGTTCCGTGTCACTGATGTGGGATTCATTAAGGCCCTCCTTTGACGGATCGCTTCTTGTCGACTTCAGCTCATTATCCAAGAAGTTGATCTGGGAACACCCCCCTCAGTACTTTGAAGCTTGCATGCCTCAATGGCAAGTTTCTCACTTCCGGCGACAGGTATACATCAATGACCTTTGACCGAAAGATTCTGCGTGGTGTTCGACGCCAAGTCCTTTATTCACACCACGTGGATTGTACTGTCGTACCTTGAGGGTCATTATCATTATCGGTGATTCCTCTCACGCTTGTTAACGGTTTACATCATTGACCGGTAATCAAGCGATGTCTTTCCATGTTCGACTTCAGCGCAATTCTCACATGGATCGACTTGTACTTAGAGTGAAGATCGAACGAGTTTGAAGACCCCGGATCTAGTTTCATCCATCCGGGCTGCGATATATATTCAGGAAATATAAAGACATTTGACATGTACATCATTGCAGCAGATGATCATCCTACTCAAAGGATGATAATTTCAGCAGAGAATTATCAGTCTACCATCAGACGATCGTCTGTTCTATGTACCAAAATGAATTTATAAAGCTGAGCATGGGAATGCCCGCCTCAGCTAGATCATGAAAGCAGAATGAAAAATAATGTATTGTATTGTATTTTATTACAGGTCACCTCTCTGCGATTGAATTAACTTCGGATCCTTATGATAAAGCATTTCACCCGATAAACGACCTCATACTTTAGGGGGCAACTGTTATAGACATTTTTGTGCCTTACAGCATGAAGCATGAAATGTCCATAATCTAAGGGATCCAAAGTCCCTAAACATGTTGTTCCTACCCCTAGAGGAACAAGGTCAGCAAACCACAGCACTAAATATCAGTTCTCCACCTGAAAACACTCAAAAACAAGCTAATTCTGGATCATGTCAACTGCTCCACTGAGCATCTGCGCTGAATGTCAATTGCTCCACTCTGTACCTGCGTTGAATGTCAACTCTAATGAAGGCTACCTGCGCTGGACGAGATTGGCCAAGTGGCACAGTCATTCCTCAAGGTGTCAAATGCCCAGGAAGCTTCCAAAATGACACTTGGATCAGGGAATTCGCCTTGTGATGAGTAAGAGGATCTAGATCTCCAAGTGGAAGCAAGAACCTCCAAGTGGACTCAAGAACTGAAGAATAACTGAAGTGGGAGAGGACACTAGTCAGCTTCATGCCAGCCTCAAGCTGACTCATCCTTTCTCCAAATCTCCTATATATAGAGCTCTCTCATGAGGTCTAGGGGGGCTGGAATCTTGTGAATGTAAGGAAGTGCTGTTGGTTTGAGTATAGAACTATTGGGTGATTTGCTTGAAGGAGGTGAAGAGGAGATTTTTTTCTACTGGGAGGTGTTGCTGGATTGGGCCTCTTATGGTTGTAACACTCTCAGAACTTTACTTCTTCCATTAATAAAGCATTTGAGGTTCTTCTATATGCATGTGTCTCAATGGTGAATTGTTATACTTGTGTATTTGATTTATTCTAATCCTTGAATCAGTTATGAATGTATGTTGCTTGTAGTTTTCCTTTCTTGCCCTTTTGCAGGATCTTTGTGTAGCTGGGCCAGTGAAAGAGCAAGGAGCTAGGAGCAAGCAGCAAAGAGAGAAGATTGGATCAATCATTAGCGGAAGACAACAGTTAGTGGATCTCTTTCTCCTCTCTCTTGCATCTCATAAAGAAGTAATCTTGAATAGCTTTGCATTCGGTTGTTGCTAAGGTACTATCACCCTTAGAGTGGGATAGGGTCATTCCGTATTGGGTACTTTTCCCAACAACATATAATCAACTGTAAACAGCCAATGAACTCTCTCCTAAGATCAAAATCAACAGATCTGAATCAAGGACTACAGGATGACTATTTCACTCTTGTAAAGGAAAACTGTAAATGACGCCACAAACACATAAAAACACTCACAGTCTTTTTGTACAAAAGGAGGCGAAATTTAAGCAGAGAAAAGGAGTTATCAGACAGGTACCTATGCTGGTTACAGGCTGTAGAAATCAGAGATCAAAACAAGGCAAAACAGAGCAGAGAACCCTAGCTGCACAAGGCCTAAACTGGATCAGCGCACTCCTAACACAGAGGTTTTTACATTCAGTGCAGGTAGCCTTCACGGGACCTGCGTTGAAATGCAAAATCTCTTCACAGGGTCTGCGCTGAAGCAGAAACGAGAGTTGTTTCTGGGTTCTGGGTTACAGTTTGCTGATTAATCTACGGTTTCAGGCCAAATAAAAGCAACAAGCAAGGTACAATCAAAGGGATGCTTTGAGGGAGGGCTAAGATCTATCACAAAGGATCATCAAATCATTTGTGAGTCCATTGTTCAGATCATAGACAAATCCAGTGATTGGATCAAAGCAGCAGCTGTCTACTTTGCATATGAGAATAGCAGATGCAGTTCAATTGCTTCTCTTGAGTCTATGAAACAAACAATGATAGAGACACAAATAAAATGACTAAACAGATCTCCCCAGTGGAGTCGCCAATTTGTTGTGGGGAAAAATGCCTATGCAGGACGATCCTATCCACCTAAGGTGTGACAGTGCCTTAGCAACAAACAGAAATAGCTATTCTAGTATTCTTCCTTTATGAATTAAGAATGAAGAGAGATGGATGGACTAACCAGTGTCTTCCGTTTGTCCCTCGATCCGGTTTCTCTTCTCTTTGAGAGTTCCCAGCTACTTGCCTTCTCACTCGCCCAGCTTCAACAGGTTCCTACAAGATCACAAGAAAGGAACACTACACAAAGACATAGATTCATATTCATAACTAGTTCAGGATTAGAAATAAACCAAATACACTAATGCAATCATACATCAAAGACACATCAGCATATAGGAGAAACCAAGATAGCTTTATTGATGAATAACAAGGTTCAGGAGGAGATACAACCAAGAGAGTTCCAATCCAGCATCTCCTTCCCAGCAAATGAAATTCCTATCTTCACCCCCCTTCAAAGCATTAAGAACCCAATGATTCCAATCTCAAACCAACAACAATTCTTTGCAATAACAAAATTCCAGCCTCCTGGATCTCATGGAGGAGAGATCCATATATAGATGTTTGGAGAGAGGATGAGTCAGCTTGAGATCTGACTAGTGTCCTCTCCCTCTGTCAGTTCTTGCTTCCACTTGGAGACTAAGAGTCTCTTACTCATCACTAGTCGAATTCATTGAGGCAAGTGTCATTGGAGAAGATTCTGGAAGCTTCCAGGGTCTTTCCACCTCGTTGAATGAACTTGCCATTTGTCATTTCCCACTCAGCGCACCCTGGTAGTGCTTCTACCTGTGTTGCAGTGCACCTAGCCAGTGTAATCTCTGCATTTCAGCACAGACAGCTAGTGGAGCCTCTGAATTGATCCTGAATTGACTTGTTTTTGAGCAGTTTCTGGTGGAGAACTTCTGTGAATTGCTGTGGTTTGTTAGCCTTGTTCCTCTAGGGGTAGGAACAACATGTTTAGGGACTTTGGATCCCTTGGATTATGGACATTTCATGCTCAATGCTGTAAGGCACAAAAATGTCTATAACAACTCCAAGCCATGAGTTGCGAGAAATTTTAATGTTTTAATTGCATGAATAGAGATTCGAATAAAAGGGGAAGAGGAGGACCCCCAAGGAAAGGAAGGAAGGATTTAGGTAGGAACATTTACATCTAGGAAATCTTCCCCAAAACTGAAGTTGGAGCATCTTCATGAATCATTATTAGGGTGAGGACTCACAAGTAGTCTAAGGGGTAAACCATTGAACAGCAATACTACCCTCGGGAGTGAGGAAAACCCTTTCAATGGAAGAAGGAGAGGAAGTAGAGAGCAAGGCATCAGAGAAAATAGAAGTGCTCCTTTCAGTAGCAGAAGAAGAGGAAGTAGCGAGCAGAGGGTCAGAAAAAGAAATCAATCCAAGTGCACCTGCAGAAGGAAACTTGGGAGGATTTGCTTCACCGCGTGATCAGGGAACCTGTTGAGATTCTGAGTGATTATTGGAGGGTATTCATGGCACATCCAACCTCCTTGATTGAATTCCCAACTGCGGACATTAGAGGTGATGTGTTAATGAAGCCCATTCCACTAACCACTTTTCCTAACTTCCATGGACTTTCCTCAAAAGATCCACACACATTTCTATTCGAATTCAATATTTTCTGTAGGGGATATGACTACGTAGCTGATGCTCAAAAATTGAAAATATTCCCTGTTACTCTAAAAGGGATAGCTCTGTGATGGTTTATGGGTCTAGGTGGAAAATCTATCTCCTCATGGGACGAGATGAAGAAAGATTTTCTGGAGAAGTACCAAGATTATTGTAAATCCCGGGATATAAAGGAAGAAATTTTTAAATTTATGCAGAAGGAGGATGAGAATATGGAGGATTGTGTGGAATGTTTCAAATATACCCTATAGAGATTCGGCCATAGCGACCTAGATAAGGATATCTTGAAAATTATTTTTCTTCGGGCCCTAAGGGAGGACTCTCTGGAGCTTTTGAATATAGTAGGAAAGGGTGATATATCTAAGGAGGATTTTGAATCTATCTGTGAGTTATGCATTCAGTGTTCACGAGGGGCTGCAAGGAATAAGCAAGGAATTCGAACCTCCAAAACATCCAGTGGAGGAATTACAAAGGCAGAGATTGGGAATTTGTTGGATAACTTGAAGACCAACATCCTGAGTACACTTTCCTCTCAGATGGACATGTTACAAGAAAAACAAAAGAAAATGGAGTTAGAAAGGACCATGGCCATCTTCTGCCCTCAATGCAGGAAGAAACATCCATTAAAGGAATGTCCATTAAATACTGTGGAGACTTGTGCAATATGTGAACAAGCTCACTCCACTAACTCATGTCCATCTCTTCCTGGGCTGAAGGCAATGTTCCAGGGAACAAATGAAGGTTATTCAGTACCTTTTTCACCATCATGGCCTCAATTTTATCAATATCTGCCTTGGCAGTCTTGGTTCCCTCAGTCTAGTTCAAACCAATGTTGCACTAATCGTTATCAGGATAATCTCGGCGAGAGGAAAAAAAAAAAAAAAAAAAAATCATAATAATCAGGAAAAAGTCGGTAATAATCGGGAAAAAATCTTTTGGTACAAAAATATTCATTTTTTTCAATTTTTTTAATATCTAAACCATCTACAACATAAAATAAATACATTGACACATAAATATGATAAAATAACTAATATATAAGATGTTTAATATCATTTCTAGTGCTAAAATCACACATAACAGTGAATCATGTCCTGAATAGTAAGTCCTCACTCCTGAGTCCCAAATCAACCTCAAAATATTAACAAAAAATATAATAATGTATCTCATATCATGAGTCATAATGTCATATACAATGAAATGAACCAAATAACTAAAGTCTAATACTACTGATTTCCTTTGACCCTCTAGATGTAGATGTCGGTGGAGTTGGCAGGCCGCAGTAGACTATGGAGTCTGTTGTGCTCTAGAAGCTGAAGAACTAGGAGGTAGACCACGTCCTCTACTTGTGACAGGGGTAGCTTGGGTCACCTCCTCCTCCTCAAAAAAAAAATATATATATATTATTTATTTTTTCCCCACGATTTTTTCCAAAAAATCGCAATTTTTTCGAAAAAATCAGGCAAAATTTTTTTTATTCGATTACTAGGCGCAAGTTTATCATTTAGTTGAAATAATCGCAATTAAACGATATAATAGCGATTATTTCCCGATTAGTGCAACACTGGTTCAAACCCTTCATGGTCTCATAATTGGCAAGGGCCTTCTCCTCCTCCTGCTCAATTCCCTCAACCTATGCAACAACAACAATTACAGTTGCCTTCCAAGATCCCCTCCAATACCCCTCCTCATCCTCAGCTTCCTATCCAACCTAATCCAAATCCTAATAATAAGGGTGTTCAGCAGACTGACACTCTCAACCTTCCTTCATATAGAATTTCTACCGCGGAATGTAATGAGATAAATCTGCGATCTAATCAGGTAGTGAATGCTCAGACTTCACCGATTATCGTTGAAATTGGTGATGAAGATCGAGAATCAGAATCTCAAGTAGTTGGGAATGAGTCAAATCAGAATTATGTCAAACACCCCCCTCCTCATTCGAGTGCTACTCAGTGTTAGGTCCCACCTTACCAACCATCAATAGTATAGAGAAGTAAAGG
The DNA here is from genome assembly GCA_031772625.1 of Pinus tabuliformis. NCBI lineage: Eukaryota > Viridiplantae > Streptophyta > Pinopsida > Pinales > Pinaceae > Pinus > Pinus tabuliformis. The sequence goes on along the minus strand of CM062817.1, from coordinate 839,716,612 downwards.
TCACATTGAATACTATTGCTCAATTTTTTTATTTTTATTTTTATTTTTGTTTTACTCATAATATGACTAACTTACTTATCATGTAATCATGTTCCTTCAGCTATTTCAATGTAAGAATATATCATAAGAAGTCGTGGATAACTTTATCTTAATATCACAAAATATATTGACCCAACAAAATTTCCAAATTCATCAATTAAAATTCCCAATCCCAATTATTAAGTTAATGCTTCAATTGTGAAAATTGTATAATGAATGTTGCAGCAAGAGAAACTAATGTTACCAATTAAGAAGCATATTATTCTTCAAAATGTGTCAAGTAAAACAATGAACCTGCTTAAATTGAGCACAAGTAGTTGTTTTCTATAGTCATTGAAGCACAAGAATGAACCCATGAATAATGCAGCTCATACAAAATTTATTATGCTAATTTGCAAAAATTCCTATAAAATTAGTCATTGTAAAGTTGTTTCCAATAACAACCATTTTTTTAAATAAAAGCTTTAGATAATAAAAGTAACAATTGCCTTATTCTCTATTCACACTTCAACAACTTATTAAATTCATTTTCACATTCATACAAAAACTTGCAGACATAGGAAGCTACATCCATTAAATAATCTATTCATAAATTTTCTAGTGCATAAAAGCTACAATAAGTAGGACATTTACTCTAACAATTTGTATGCACAAAAACTACATCCATTGAAGTTTTGACAAACACTTTGCAAGCATGCAATCTAAAAACTACAACCATTGAGGACTTTTGACAAACACTTTGCAAGCATGCAATCTACAGCCATTGAGGCCTTTTAACAAACACTTTGCAAACATGAAATCTACAGCCATTAAGGCATTTTTTCAAACACTTGGAAGCCACAATCTCTTAAGGAAATTTGACATGAATATAAGATTCTCCCTCAACCTATTTAGATCATAAAATTTATATATTAATTCTTCAAATGACAAAATATTAAAACAATGACTAAATCATCTTATTCTTTCACCCAAAACTTGACAACAGACGCACAGAGTTGGCAGCAGAAATCTGCAAAATTGCCTAGATTTACAATATGGGTTTTGAAACATGTTGTTTTGGAATCAAATTATGGGTTACAGGTCCAAATGGCATGGATAACCCCTGACGTTGACTTGAATTGGTACGAAACCATGCATAGATTCATTTTTAAAAACTAACAAATATGTTGACTCTGGGAATTTCATTTACATTTTTTGTCAAACAAATGTCATGCAAGACTGAATCTACAGCTATGCAAAACAAACAACAATCTATAATTAAATTATAATTACTTATGTATTATCTAAATGCCTTTCAAAATCATTTCATCCACTATAAGTGAATTGAAGGGCTTTGAGATTCATCAAACATTATTTTCATTCAATCATTCCTACAAACCCATGGCAAGCATCTTGAACTATTGCAATACATAATGATTTAAACTTACCTCAATGATTCTCTTTAAAACTCTTGTCTTCCATCTTGGTTTTTTTTAACATTTTTATTTCAATGACTCATCTAGTGAATCCTCCTGGTATATTTTACATATGCATCTATTTCCTTCAGCGATATTTGTCTTTCCTTTCTCAAATGTTGAAGAGATATTCAAATCCAATCACTGAGAATATGATCCATATTTTATCCCTTAACCAACTCATTTGAACCATCCGGTTTTCCACCCAACCATATCCAGGGAGAACTTCTCCCCCTGGAACCCCTGAGCTATAAGAGCTCACAAATAGTACCAAAATATAGCAGTAGAGAGATATCCAATGCAATTTGAGGAAGATAAGTTTCACTTCCTTCCAACATCACTCATGGTCAGCTCCACTAGGTAGATATACTTAGTAATTTAGTTTAGGAATTTCAAAATCATTTCGAAAATAATTGGCTACTCTCCAAGTCTCTCACTCTCATAATATTTTTCAAATCTCTCCAACTCTTGGTATCACAATGCACCTCCCTCCCCCTAAGTGAGAATACATGAGACACATATATAGGAGCAACAAATTCTTTTCATAAAGGAGGAGTAAGATGCATGCATTGTATTCCATTTAGAGTGTAAGTCATGCCATAAAGGAGAGGTATGCATGCCTTAGTTAAGGATAGTGTAACTTATGGATTAAAGAGAGCGTAAAAGGAATATTTTATCACATGTCTTTAATGAGTTGAAGAGGAATATGCCATTCTTTGATGAGTGCATAAAATAGAGTGTAATGTATTATTAAAAGAGAGAGATTTACATAGAGCCATGAGAGTCATCAAGGAGAGAGGTGTGAAGTGATTGAGGAGATGAAGGTGACTTGTAATTCTCTTTTAATAATAATATCATAGTCTCATAAAAGATAATAATAATATTAATAATATTGAGGATTAATTCGAGATTGAACAATTAGGATTGATTAATGATAAGTTAAGTGATTTTCCTTCAACTATACTTGATTGCCAATTTATGTAAGGTGATTTACTATTTTTGGAAAGTCATGCTTGAGATGTTAGATATGACTTTCTATTTTTAGAAAGTCACTCTAGGATTGTTAGAAAAGAGGTTTTATTAAGGAAATTCATCCCTGAGCTGCCCATGAGTGATATTTTTCTTCAAAAGAATAGGAATTCCGCACCCCTATTGCATGCATCTTCGTGCCTTAGTAGATTGAGGACTCCGCGCCCTGATCTACTCTAAATATCCAAGATTCCACACCTTGATCTTTTTAAATATTCAAGACTCCACGTCTTTATCTTTCATGGATTTAGGACTCTACACCCTAATTTCCATGGCTTCTCATCTACTCTGCTTTGAAACTCCACACTTCACCTTAACGTACTGATTGTGAGCTCATACCCATCTAATGGTTCGTTGGTAAGGCCTTGTTCCAAGACCTGCACACATCAAAATCTCATAGATCAAAGGAATCAATTAATTTCATAATTAACTTATTCACATTTTACCAGATATTGTGCATGACTTCTGTTATCACAAAATCAAGCATTGAAGGCTGCTAATCAGTCAGACTCTGTGTAACTATTTCAAACTAGGCTTTGGACTAAGGCTTAACCTCCTTAGTCTGAGAGGGCTCTCTCACAGATTATGAATATTGACTAATGACAAGAAAAGATGGCTAACTCTTATAAGACACATGAAAATAAGCTGGTTGGACAACATTGAATTGATTCCCATTGGGCTTATGGAGTCTCTCATATCTCAGCAAACAAAAACACTATCTTTTCATAGAAATCAGGGCACTTTACATCTATATGTTCAAACATAACTTTGAAACCACAGTTTGCCAAGGCATACAGGAAGTCAGAGCATGATTCATGAGTTCTGAGTGATTATGCATTAACAAAACTGTAAAAGAACCTTAAAGAAAGAATACCATCACACATTTGAACAAGAAGATCCATTGTGAATCCTGAGAAGAAAACACAGTCATTTGCATTACTGAAATTTGTTTATACATAAACCAAAAACAGTCTTCTCCAAAACATCCAACCCTTTGTCTATCTCTGTTTCAGCTATTTATAAAGTGCTTATTCTATCTCATTCGAGCTTCCTCCTCCAGCATGAGGGGAGCTCGATGACTGCCTATGATGACACCTACTAACTTTTAACTAACTAATAATTACAGCTGATTACTAATTGACAGCGCTGGAATCATAAAACAATTAAAATTCTAATTCCACTAAATCTTCTAGACTTCTAAATTAAATAGGACTTAAACTCCATAACAGCCTTGATCTTCAATCCTTTTCGTTCTCTGACATCTGGAGTTTGGCTGAGATAGCTGTAATGAACCTTTAATGCTCCATGTTTGTTTTCCATGACACATCTTTTCTGTTATCCTGAAACATAGGCCCCTGTTTGTCGGTCTTTGATATGCTGCTCCATTTATTCGAAAATGCAACAGCCTGTCTCCAGCTCTTTAACATCCCAAAAATGATGATCACTATCATGTTTCTTGATGTGTTGGATGCTTCGTTGATGGACAGGTGTGTAGACCAAAACTCCTTGTACACAATTCCTTCCAAACCCTAATGACCGGTCATAAAATACCTTTATCAAAGCTTTAACTTAAGACAAAACATTTCACCTTTACAAAAAGGTACACTTGTCATTATCTGAATGGCTATGCTAGCCTCATGTTGTCTCCTAAATGTCCCTTAGACATTTCCTTTGAAAATTTTCTGATCATCATATCAAACTGTATGTCTGCGTTCAAAAACAAAACCTACAGCAGTTTCGTAGCGCGCTACGAAACTGCTGTGTAATTTCAAAAACATAACTTCAACCCAAAATCCTTATCAACTGAATACTGCCAGTGGAATTTGCAGTCACCATTATTTTTGATTTCCTTCTCCAGCATACACTTGAAACAAACTAACCACTATCATCTTCCATTTCTTGACTAGATATAGGGTCTTCAAATCCAAATCTATGTGATCCCATAGGCATAGGCAGAGATTTGTAGTAGGCAAAAACAGAATTGATCTTTGAACCACATGCAATATATCCATCCATGACAGAAAACCCCACAACAATCTTCTCATTGGTATGACCAGTATAGGTCAGAGTATAAGCATTATTGGATAACCCAGAAGGATTGGCTTTTGTAAAATCCCACAACTTGAGTGTGTTATCTGTAGATGCAGAAATTTCACTCTCTCTATTGCTAAATTCCAGCGTTCCTCTGTTTCTCATCTTTAGCTTCTCCATTTCAAACTCCATTTTGATCAGTTTCATCTCAAACAACATGGAATCCACTGCTGCTTCAGCATCACTCCACAGACTCTTGTAGAGACAAATCCTTTCATCCCTTTCCTTCAGTTCAGACCTAAAATCTTGTTTCAAATTCTCCAAGAAGTTTTGCAGCTTATTATGCATCATCTCAGAACACTTTACCTGTTAATATTGAGAAAATCTCATGGATGTCAAACCTTTTGAGTGCTCCTTAAATTGCCAGAAATAGAGGACATCTCAGGCTTTGATGCATCTCCAATATTTGATATAGGAAACTCCATCTTTTTTACAAGATACTCGTTTGTTATTATTGTACTTTCTGAAGGGGAACCATCATCAGTCGTAGAAAAACCTTGAGAACATTCAACTGCTGCAGTTTCATTGAAATAGAGAGTTGGTAACTGACAAACCTCTAACTTCTGATATTCTGACGAATCTTTTAAAAACTCTGGCTCAGAAACTGTAAAATCCATTAAAGAGGGATGAAGCAGTGAGTTTAATCCTAAATTAATAGGTCTTGTTGATCTTTTTACAAGCTGTGCATTTGAAACAATAGGCGTATTCTCCCTTGAAGACAAAGGAAATAGTCTTTTAGGCGTAGGCGAGTGGTAGTCCGAGGATAAAATATCCAAAACTGGAATAAATTGGCTATGATTGGCTGCAGTATCTCAATAAACGCCGGTGGAGACAAAACTGTTGGGTTTCTTGATTCATGAAAATCATTAATAAAAGTTGGTGAATGATAACTTAGGAGAGAATCAATGCCTAGACTTATTGGATTGGCAGTGGAAATATACGCTTGTGAATTAGCTGGACAAGATGCCGTCGCTTGTGAATTAGCTGGACAAGATGTCGTTTGTCCAGATTTTGGATCCGCTAATTCAACTGATTGTTGCAGTTGGCTAGAAGGAGGCCCATATACTTTTGACTTCAAGTCTTTTTGAAAAGAGAGAGTTGAGATATCTTGTGTCGATTTGCCTGCTGTCTATTGCCCAGAATCTGGATGTCCATGTTCAGAAAGGGCGATATTGACCTTGTCTTCAAACGGCTTCTCCTGTGTGTGCTCGCTTTGACACCATGTATAGAAATTGGAACTGTCACTCTGAATTGGACAATCAAGGCTACTTGTGTTATCGGTATTTGGAGAATGGGAAGTTGAAGCCAAGGACCAATCCTCCTGAGAAGTAATACAAGTGGTTGAAGATACTGGATCTTGCACATATGGAGATAAATAACAATAAGGACTGAGATCACTAGTAACAGGCGGGTAATATGAGCTTGACGGAGCTTCAATCCCCAAGTACCACGGTTGATTATGAGATGGCAGAGGATTACGATACCAATCACCACTGTAATCAGAAGTATTTACATGAGAAGATGAAACAGAATGCTCAGGTAAGTAAGGGACATAGTAACAAGAAGGATCATAGTAATATTCATTTGGACCCATTGAATCGTATTGTTCAGAGCCACTTTCTGGATATGTATATGGCAGGACAGAGGCTCGGAGCTCTGAATTAGTTGAGGATGGCATGGGGTATAACATACAAGAATAAAAGCTGCTTACGTATTCGTTGCTTTGCCTCTAGCAGATACAGTCACAATACCGTTTGCATCATTGTGCTGGTGGAATGACCTTGACTAACACGACCCCTTTTCCGGCAAAGAAAAACAAATGTCAACCAGGTGTCTATGTCCTCTGTCGGTGGAAGAACTAATGCACGAACAGCTAGTAATGTTTTCCAAACCTCAACATCTCGTTTGGTTCCTTGTATCCGATCAAAACACAAAGATTAGAACATGAGGCACATACTTAAATGCAAACACATTTCGTTTGTCAAAAACTCATCACTGACACGTACACGATCCCCCAACCATGTATTCCCAATGTACTTGGAGATGATATATACACTAACACTTAGTCGATAACCAGCTTCATATATATTTGCTGCTTTTCCAACATAATTAACCTGAGTTGGGATCAGAAGGGCTTCATTGACTTGAGAAAGGCGATTGTCCCAGGAAAGGATCTTCAAGGTATTCGTCTCAGGGAGAGCACTGAGCAAATCTGTGTTGCTACAAACGAGCTTAATGCACTGCTTCCTTGAAAACACTGTCGCTGCTCTCATCTGCATTTCTGGAGGGAAAAAGAACTCTGTACAATAGGCATGCTAGGATTTTGGCCTCCACTAAAAACTCGAACAAATCCCCAATTTCGTAGCACGCTACGAAACCACCTAAACATGTAGCGCTGCGAAACTGCTAAAGGATTTATGCGCTGCGAAAACACTTTGTCCTTAAGCTAGTCTGAGCAATTTTTGGAAACAGAATTTTCAGTGATAACAACTTCCACAACCATTTTGGTTCTAGATAAATGACTTCCGCAACCATTTAAAATTTGAACATCCTTGTTTGAAAATAACCATGTTCCATATCACATCTTGCTCAATACAATATTAAGCATATAAAATCATAAAAATCATGTATCATGACTTCCACAATCATTTATAATTTGAGCATCCTTGTTTGCAAATAACCAAGTCCCCTGTCACATCCTGCTCAATACAAGATTAAGCATATATAATCATAAAAATCATGTATCATCCATAAATCATAATTAACCATATGTTCCACATAACCATGATCATCCATGGATCTATGTGTCTCAATCCTGAATCACCATCCATGTCATACAACCATGCCCAAGCTAGGATACGAAAAGAGAAAACATCGATAATATGCTCTTAACCAAAATCAATTCTTATACACACAACCATAGATATTATCCTAAGCACACAACAACTAGGTTACCCAAACTAGTTCTATAGCATATAAGTGTGTACATAAGTCTTTCATGCATAATATTATATCATTATATCAAAATCACCCTCTCTAAGTGTCATCAAAGCTATCTCATCAAGAAGGGACACTACACTCAGGGCTTCCCAACTGATCTGCCTTATCCCAAGAGATTAGCCCTAAGTAAACATAATCCTCAACCAGAATTTGATCTTTTAGGGGAAATGAAAAACATTTTTGTCAAAATTCCCTTACTCCAAGCTATGAAGGATGTGCCTATTTATGCTAAGACAATTAGAGAATAATGTTCCAAGAAACCTGGAAAGAAAACAAAGGTTCTGCTTACCATTCATGTTATGGGGAAGCTGTAAGACATTATGCTGGGAAAATATGTACCTGTGAAATATGGAGATCCAAGTAACCCAATTCTGACAGTTCAAATTAACAGGGTTGACATCCTAAATGTGCTAGTAGATTTGGGGACTGGGATTAATGTTATCACATCTGAAACTATGTTCACATTAGGTCTAAGAAATCTCAAACCAACTCTTACTGTCTTGGAATTAGTAGACAGATCTATAGTAAGACTAATAGGAAAATTGGAAGACATAACCATTTCAATAGACTCATGGTGTTATCCTATTGATCTTTTGGTATTACATACACAGTTCCCAGCTGGTGGTCACCCTCTAATTTTAGTAAGACCTTGGCTTGCAACTGTAGACGCCTATATCGGATGTCGATCAGGAAATATGTTGATATATAATGGGGAAATACAAAGAACCTTATTCTTTACCCCCCTGTTGTTGGCACGAAAGAGTCATCAAGGGAAAAGACCCTGGGTTCAAGTGTAGAGAGCCAACAATAGTTTGTTGTAGTCTAGGACAATGCCGACATTTTCACCTTACCCAAGGGGTAAGGAGTCTCACCAGAGGCGTGCCACGACCAAAAATAAGAAAGGTTCATCATGGAGTCAAGGAAGCACCAACCAATAGGAAATATACACCATTACATACATAGTCAAGGTAACAACATACTATCTAATACACAGAAACTACTACACACATGAATCTTACAAGAAATTTCAAAATTTTAAATGGGTCAACACATCATATACACTCATACTCATTATGCTACACGACCAATCTGAACTTTCCTTTATATTGACTCAACAATAAAACATTACAAGATGTCTCTACATTCGTCGCAGGTAATTACAAGGAGTACTTGTTTACAAACTCACAGGCTCATTCTCTAGCTCAAAGGTCCTGCTCCACTAAGCCTCTGCATTCTGGTACCAGTCTGTCACAACCCACTATCTTCTTCGCAACACAAACCTCAACATACTAACCAACCAACCCCTCTTTCTTACAGGGCTTCTCCTTTTATATTTCTCTCTGTCACCTGGACTGCTAGTCCCCCCTTGGTTGTTCTTCCCCTCGGTTACCCCTCATCCTTCCTGTCTACTCAGCTACCTTTGTCTTCCACTGCCACCTTGTCGCAACCCTTTCGTAACTGCATGTTCCTGCTTTTTTGTCTAGCTATCCTACCCACAAGCTAACTGTTGCTACCGGCCGTTTCTTCCTCGTTCTCTGGCCTGCCAAAATAATCAAAACTTTTGCAAAATAAAAAAGAAGGCTCCAATAGGCCCTGACCACAATTCTTTGACTTGTCCCTTAGTCAATTCATTTTGACCTCAGTCGGCCCTACTGGTATCTCCATGGTTTCTTTAGTTGGTGGTTGCACCGTCAGTTGTGTTGGTTCTGCTGACTATTGGGTTGTGCTTCTTTTGCTTTGGCCAATGCTTGTAGGGTGGTATCTACTCCTACTACACTTTCCTCCTTCTAAGGCTCCCCCATTTCAAATGAAGGTTCCAACTCTGGAACAAATTCCATGGTTTTCTGCCTAAATTCTTTGTACCTTTGAATGGAAGCTTCCCATCTGATGAGGATTGCATCAGCGTGTTGAGTGAAGTCCTCGGCCGTATTAGACATTAACTCTGTTGGCTGTTGGATTTGCAGGTTGTCCCATTGTTTTCTTCTTGTGTCACAAGCCTCTTTTAGAGTTAGAATCTATGTACAGACCGATGGGTGCAGGTCTCTAATCACCTTCTTTATTTTTGCTGACTCTTCCTCAATTTGATCAACTTGGTCCTAGATTGCGTCAATCTAGTCATTGATTTGTTGTAGGTGGGTGAAGTTTGTGTAGTCCTTTGTCCTGGTGAATAATTCCTATATCCACTCTCTCATGGGGTATACCAAGTGATTTTTCAGTGCCAGGCTTTCTGGCCAACCATGGACTCTGCTCATCAGGGCGTAGCCGTCTGCGAGGGAATCGACTAGTGCTTGCCTCTTTTCTTCCACTTCGGTGATTTTTCCCTCAATATTCCTCACGTATATCTCAACTGGGTCCAAAAGTGCTGATCTTATCGTCTCCAGTTTATTTTTCATGTCGACATTAGTGGCTACTAGATTCAAGCATGCCGTTTGGATATAGTCACAACAGCTTACCAATGTACATGTTGTGATGTTGGCTAGTGCCGCCGTGTTTACATCCACAATCATTGGGCATAATGATGGGAAGCTCTGTGTGACCTGGTCAACCTAGGCTTGTAAATCGATGTTTGCCCGTCTTAGGTGATCTCGCTCTTCCATCACCTTCTGCAGTTTCTTTGTCTGCTGCTCATGCTCCTTGGCCAGATCCTCATGGATCTTTTTGGCCCTATGTGCTACTTGTTGAATGAATGTAAATAGATGTACCAATGACTAGTCTTGTAGTGTGTCGGCTTGCATTGTGCTGGGCTTTGGGAAATGCTTATGTATGGGTATGCCACTAGCTATGTATTTTTAAGAGTGGGAGGTGGGTGAATGAGCTTGATGTGACTATGGAGTGAACTGTGGAGTGGGTGGAACAATGCTAGGGTTTGGGACCACTGTGATATTTATAGGGAAAAGTGGCCAGTATGGTTCAACCCTTATTCCCTGCGGAACAGTTTCTGGGCTTCCCCATTATGGTGGGTCTAACCCAAGCAGTAGGGATGCTAGTAATGTTGGATGTGTACCACTGGCAAAAGTGGTGCCCTTATCTTGCCCTGCTGACTCAACTTTTGTTTCCACAGTTGTTCGTCCTCAGCCGAGTAGGAGGGTTTCTGACAAGGTCACGGAGGTGGAGGCTGTGTGTAGGGATGATTCCCATGACTGATGTAAGGCGGTGGAGGTGGTGGGAGGAATTTCTTTGACTATGGGGGATGCGTAAACTGAGTGCTCGACCTCATCAGTAAGGTCGACAATTGGAGGTGGTGGAGCAGTTTGCGGCTTTTCAACGGCCGAATTGTGAATAACTCTTTTCTTCTTTGGCTTGGGGACTATTGGCTGAGATGGAGTGTGGGCTAATATAGTGGGGAGTTTCATGGCCAGCAGAGTTGTGATGATAGGTGAAAACATAGTGGAACCTTGAAATTGCAAGAGTTGGTTATTCTCACCTTATTGGCCTTCGAAACTTGCAATTATTTGCCTCAGTGCAAACATTTCTCCTCCATCTGAAGCATCATAGGTTGGAGGACATCTTCAACCTGTCTCTTTATGCTACATCTCCCCCTTGCACCTATTGCTTTAAGGCCCCGAACAGATAGTTCTATTTCCGTCAATAATTTCACAAGCCACCACCGGCTATGATCCCACCTCATTGTGCAATGTCGCTTCAGTCAAAACAAATCTCTGTGGCCTCATCTTAAATGTCTCCAGGTGGAGGACCCTTAGTCTAATATAGGTGTGCACGTGTGAGGCTCTGAACCATACTTCTTCTAAAAATTCATCCAGAAGAGCCTTAGGTATCCTCTACGTCGACCTTACTTCCATTAGCATCAGTTCATACCAATCTCGAAACGTCGTTTCATTTATCTTTTTCGTGTTGGGATCCCCCGATGCTCTCCATGGTTCATAACAGAGTTCTATCAGTTGTCCTTCGCCAATGGGCATCATTTCTCTCTCTTTCGATGGCCTCCATTTCCACATTACCAAAGACATTAGAATGTACCCAAACAGAAAATTGGTGCTCCACCTATGCACATCTTGACATGCGTCAAAATTTTCATTAAGAACAAAAGTAGCCCAGTTAAGTATCTCCCCTTGGCAGCAATGTTCCGCAACTGAAATTGCTTCCAGTGTGCATTGGTTCCTCGAGAAGTGTCTCATGGTTTTGCTTGCTATGATATAGCAGGAAAATATGACGTCGACTTTGTTTATCATATCAAGCTTCACTCTTCCACCCCATTCAGTCCCATATCTTGCATAGTAATTATCTTCTCTCTACTTATTGGCTCTTTTAGCACCTGCCTAGAATGTTGTGCTGACTGCAGTCCCTCCTGGTGACAACCCTGTTAGATGATGAATATCATCTACATGAATGGGGTACTTTTTTTCAAGCCACAGTGATCCCCCATGCATTCTTCTTGCTAGGAGTTTAGTACATTGCATTGCGGCGAATTGAGTGCTGAAAACATGTAGGCTTCTCAAATTGATTAAGTTCGACCTCTATAATCCTTTGAAGGCATCCTTGACTCTAGACATCTTGGTGTCGTCATCTTTCTGGATTTCCTCTACGTAAACCTCCTACTTTGAAAGTTTCATTATTAGTTACTTATTATGGAAATGAATACTGGTACAGCAGAAAGGACGGGTACAACGTGTGACCATAAAGATTGGAAAAAGTGCCTACGTACATGGAACTTGCAGACTTTGGTTGTATGTATGACTGCTAATTCTACCTTTCCCCCCACCCCCGACCACAAATGGGTTGTGGCATGATGATATTTTTTCTGCAACCTTATTGACATTTCGCTTATTTCTATGATAAAAAGCATGACTCTAACTAGTGCTTAAAATGACTAACTAACTCTTATTACCTCCTACCTACTTACGGGCTCATTTCTGAGACCCTCTTTATCTTGAATTTGTGGTCGATGAAGCGTGGAAGGGCTTTAGGCATGCAGCATGATTCTGTCCAGTTGCGCCAATCTCACTGCTCCAGAATCTCTAATTTCTGTAACTATAAACGGGCCCAGCCAGTGCATCTGTAGTTTCCCTGGGAATTTTTGGAACTTTTTGTCATATATTAGTACCTGTTCCCCAACTCCAAATGTCTTCTTCCTAATATGCCTATCATGCCAAGCTTTCTGCCTTCTCTTCTCTACTGACTAATGAAACTCGGCCAAGAATCAGGATTCGTCAAGTTCCATTAGCTGACTAAGTCTTTCTCTCAAAGCCATGTTGTTCGCCATTCTTGTTGCTTCATATATGAATATGCTTGGTATAATGAACTCTACTGGCACCACTGCTTCCCTTCTGTATACTAGCTGAAATAGAGTTTGTTATGAAGTCCCTTCACTGTTGTTTTGTACACCCATAGAGTTGCTGGTATTATTTCATCCCACTCATCCCTGTTGGCTATATAATCTTTATTAGACCTTTCTCCAAGATTTTGTTGAATGCTTCAATAGTGTTGTTGGCCTATGGATGATATGGACTACTTTTATTATACTAAATCATGAAATTCTTCAGAAGAGCCTCAATAGTTTCATTTATAAAGTGCATTCCTTGGTCGCTTGTGAGACTCTTTAGGCATCCAAACCTCGAGATTATGTTCTCGAAAATAAACCTTGTAGCTGTGTCCGTTGTACATTCCCTAACGGGTGCTACTTCTACCCACTCGGTGAGGTATTCTGTTGCGGTTATTATGTATCTTGCGCATGAATGCCTAGCCGATGGTGTAATAGGTCCAATGAAATCTATTGCCCATTTCTCAAAGATTTGCACTGTGTGAACAGGATTTAAAGGTAGCTCATCCCATCGGGAAGGTTTTCCAACCCTCTAAAGACATCACAGCTCTTAGCATATTCTTTAGAATCTTTATGAATGGTTGGCCACCATAGTCCTACTTGCAGTATCTTCCTTGCGGTGGCTTTACCTCCCACATGGCCTGTTAGGCCCTTATGCTACCAGTGTAACCCCTTATTGTTATTAGTACAACCCCCTTATTATATTGTTGTACCCATGTATTCCCCATATTGTTATTATTGTGCCCCATAGAAGCCCAATACTGTTATTATTGTGCCTTTACATTATTATTGTTATGTCGACTCTGATTATATTATGACACCTTAGACTCCTATATATAGAAAGGAGGTCTTTTCATTTGTATCATCCAAGAATTGTTCATTTGTGTAATGTAAAGGAGGTTTCCCCCTCGAAGAGGCTAAATTATAAGGCGTTGATCTATATTTTCTATCTTTTTGTGAGTTGGTTTCATAACATTTGGTATCAGAGCTTTGGATTCTAGGGTTTCGATGCTCCAAATAGGTCATTGTGGAATTTTCACTATAATTTTTTTCTGTGATGTTTCAAAAGCTAAAAAAAACCCATTTCATTTGGAATCATTCTGAACCTCGGGTCCGAATTTCAGAGCTTTTCGTGCTATATTTGCGGAGATATGATCTGAGGAAGTTGGCCTTTTTTCAGACTCCCGAATTACATTCCAAACAGGTGACCTGGGGAAAATAGTCATAACTTTTGTTTTGAGCATCAGAGTTAAATTTCGTAAGAAGTTACAGAAAGAGGACGAACTGTAGTTTCCTGTGTATATTTTTCAGATCCTAAGGTCAAAACGGTGATATGTGGCACTTAATACAAGTTCGCTCTTCTGAAAAGGTGTATAATCAGGTCATCTTGGGAGATTTTGCATAACTCTTTCTTGGAGAATCTAAATTCGATCACACTGGTGGCATTGGAAAAAGGATGAAGAGGGCTACTACAAGTCACAATTTCAAAACTTAAAGATTCGAAAATATAGGGTTACAGTCATTTCAAGATCAAGCTCCTAAAATCAAGAAAAGGTGAGATGAGGAAGTTTGATGGCAAGAATCTGGTAAATTGGATACTACAGATGGAGAAATATTCTGATCTACATGGTGTACCACTATTACAAAAGGTATTTATTGCACCTTCATATTTAGAATAAGATCAATTTTTATGGTATAAAGAGATTTTTTCTCATAAAAAACTTGTTACGTGGTCAATTTTCACAGAGGAAATTATAGCACATTATGAGAATACAAAGAGCAACACCTTGTTTAGAGCAACACCACAACAATTGGAAGAAAAAGAGAAAAAGGGATTTGTTACAAAGTGGAAAGAAAAATTATGGCAACAAGGAATTCTACCCATCACAACTATAAATATGGAAGTGTTGTTTCTCCTAGCCTTCCACAACCTGCAAGGGTTACACCACAACAATTGGAAGAAAAAAGAGAAAAAGGGCTCTGTTACAATTGTGATAACGAATGCACTAAAGGTCATAAGTTTGCTGAGAAGAAATTATTTTACATAGAGTATGAAGAGGAGGATTAAAGGAATCAAGAAACATAAAAAAAAAAAAGAGGATACACGCCAGGACACAACCCCAAAGAAAGAAGAAATGAATCCAACCATATCTTGTAAAGCATTGGCAAGAATTACCACTCTTCAAACTCTCAATATAGAAGGACATATCAAGAAGAAAAAGGTTCAAGAAGTGAAATATCACGTCAAGAAAGAATAAATGAATCCAACCATATCTTGTAATGCATTGGTAGGAATTACCACTCCTCAAACTATCCAGATAGAAAGACATATCAAGAAAAAAAGATGTTTAAGAAGTGAAAGATCACATTGAACATCAAGAAATGAATCTGACCATATCTTGTAAAGAATTGGAAGAAATTACCACTCCTCAAACTCTCAAGATAGAAGGACATATCAAGAAGAAAAAGGTTCAAGCAGTGAAAGATCACATCGAGCATCAACAACAAGTTCTCCAACTTTTAAAGGATAATGCCACTTTGGTGTAGAATCGAATGAAACAATAGGTAGATCAACATCACAATAAAAAAAGTTTTGATGTAGGTGATTGGGTATTTTTATGGCTACATCTCAAGCAAGCTATTTACGAGAAGGAAATGTTGGAAATACTAAATGCACTTAAGAAATGGCGACCTTACCCAATGGGAAGACACTTCAAGGTAAAAATGGATCATGATAGTCTTAAATACTTTTTAGAACAAATATTATCTTTAGAAGAACAGAAAAAATGGGTCACAAATATGTTGGATTATTACTTTGACATCATCTACAGAAAATGGAAGAAAATTTTTGTTGCAGATGCACTCTCAAGAAAGAATGAGGATGTGGAAGCATTGTTTTGTGCTATTTATATTATCCAACCATATTGGATAAACGAAGCAAGGGATGAATGGAAGAAGGACAAAGAAGTGTGGCCACTTATTCAAAAGTTGCAGAATATCCCAATTCAAACAATATTGCCAGAACTTGAAGAGGAAGGAAAAATCATATTGGAACCTAGAGCAATCACAGAAACAAGAACCCAACGGCTATGAAATTGATCAATTTCAGAGTATCTCATCAAGTGGAAGAACTTACCCACTGAAGATACCACATGGGAGGACAAGAATTTTATACAAAGCATCAAGAACTACTCAAGTGTTGAGGACAACACATTTTGAAGGAGAGGAGCATGTTAGGCCCCTATACTACTAGTGTAACCCCTTGTTGTTATTAGTACAACCCCATTATTATATTGTTGTACCCATGTAGTCCCCATATTGTTATTATTGTGCCCCATAGAAGCCCACTATTGTTATTATTGTGCCCTTACATTATTATTGTTATGTCAGCTCTGATTATATTATGACCCCTTAGACTCCTATATATAGAAAGGAGGTTTTGTCACTTGTATCATCCAAGAATTGTTCATTTGTGTAATGCAAAGGAGGTTGCCCCCTCGAAGAGGCTAAATTATAAGGTGTTGATATATCTTTTCTATCTTTTTGTGAGCTGGTTTCATAACATGGCCTCCTACGACTCCTGCATGACATTCCCATAATGCATCTTCTCTTTCATGCTGAAGGATGCACCACCTCAATACTTGATCTAAGCCCATTTTGTAGAGGTGTCCAACGATCAGTTGGTAATCTGATGCCCTTACTATTAGGTGTCACTTTTGTGATGTTGTATATCCTTCTAGGCAATGGTCTGTTGTTAATAATGTGGCGATCTCTTCTAGGTGATCCAAGACTGCCTCTATTCTTAATAAGTCAACATCGAGAAACCCATCATCCAATGCTCCCTCACTCTCTCCTATCTCCAGTCGTGATAAGTGGTCTAGCCCCACATTCAGTTTGTTGGGTTTTACGACCACCTTGAAATTAAATTCCTAGAATAGCAATAACCATCAACATATTCTACCTTATAGTACTGGTTTGCTTACTAAGTATTTCAGTGTGGAATAATCTGTGAAGAATTTGAATGGCACCACCAATAAGTAATGCCTGAACTTTTGGAGAGAATAAACCATGGCCAAAGCCTGCCTCTCGGTTGTCGTATAATTCCTTTACACAGTTGACAGCTTTCTGTTGGCGTAATACACCAGGTGTTCCATATTTCTCTCCCCTAGTTGCGCTAAGACTGCTCCTAGCAATATCCCTGATGCATCAATGTGTACATGAAACATTTTGTTCCAATCTAGATAGACAAGGATCGGGGTGCTTACTAGTTTTTTATTTCAATATATTTAGTGTTGTTTGACAGTCCTCAACCTAACTGAACTCTTCCATCCTCTTCAGTAATTTTTCCAGTGGGGTTGTGATTGACGTATAATTCTTGATGAAGCTCCGGTAATATCCCATATGGCCTAGGGTTGACCTTAGTTGCTTCATGTTGCACGACAGCTCCATGTTGACGATTGCTACAACCTTCACTGGATCTACACATACTCCATCCTTGCAGACGATATGGCCTAACAGTGTTCCAAATGGGACTGCGAAAATACACTTCTTGAGGTTTAAGGAAATTTGCAATTTTCGGCACCTTTCAAACATAACCCTTAGTAAGTTGGTGTGTTTCTTCAACAGGCTATATACTATCTAGTCATCCATGTACACCTCCAGAAACCTGTGAATGTAGTCTCAGAATGTAGCAATGACAGTTCTTGAGAATATTGTTGCTGCATTCTTCAATCTGAAGGGCATTACGTTGTATGCATATGACCCCCATTCGGTAGTGAATGTTCTTTTCCTTTTATCCTCCTTGGATATTCAAACTTGATGGTAGCCCGAGAATCTGTCTATAAATGAATATCCTTCATTACTCACTACATTGTCTAGGACCTCATCACTGAAGGGTGTCGGGAATGGGTCATGCACACATGCATTTTTTAGACTTTGTAATCAACACATACTCTGATTTTGGGCATATCCTTCTTGTTTTGTATGACTATCAGACTTATCCACTCTACTTCATCTACTAGGAATATGATCCCTGCTTCCAGCATTTTGTCGATTTCCTTCCTTCTCCTTCACCCTTGGGTTCAGTATATATGTTCTATTCTTTACCAGACGAGCATCCAGCCTTAGAACAATCTTCATCTCCCCTATGTCTCCTTTAATCCCCTTCAGCTCTACTACTGAAGCTGGAAACAAGTCCTCGTACTCTTGTAATAGGTCGAAAATTTATTTTGTGGTCTTTTCATCCTAGTAATCTACCACAAACACCATTTTGGATTTATCATTTGTCCCAACATTTTGTTTTCTCAGCTTCATCAGTAGAAGGTTAGCACCTTCTCTTGAGGGACTCTCCTAGATGTCTCTCTCCCCTTCTATTTCCTCAAAGGTCAGGTGTCTCAATCCATCTAACCCATCCTCTTTCGGCTCTACATCCACCTTGTCACAGGTCGCATATTCTAGAGAATTCATGTCATACAGACACTGTAGAAACTTTCATTAGGACAACCTTCAACTAATTGTCCTTGGGTGAAAAAAACCCTTTTTATCGCCCAAAGCATCTCATTCATGCATTCATCGTCACCTCTGAATGAAAATCTGCTAAAGAATTGTGCTTCCAAAACATCCCAATCTGTCATTTGTTAATGAAGTTCCTCCTGTATATACCAAGCTCGAGGAATAGTTCCCAAGGTATGTAGGAATGTATGAACCTACAGATCCTTCGGTATTCCCTAGATTTTCCAGTCTTTTATGCAGACCTTGATGTGCTTCTTAGGACTTGAATCTGCTCTGTTCTTCATATTATCTTGTGGTCAGTCTTCATCCTGGGAAAATCTTTCCCTCATGGCTTGCTTGATGGATTCCCAGTTTCGCAGTGTGCTATGGTGTGTTCTCCACCATCTTGTCGGCATTTCCATGAGAGTGATATCAAGAAAAGGAATCTTTTGATATTCCCTCATTTCTCTGTCTACCTTGTTCAAGAAGATGTCCACCGGTTCAACGTCGTAGTACTTGGGATAGTCGCTTATCTCTATTCCTATCCAATTTACTCAGCTTATCATTGCACAACATCTAGTGTTTAGTTCATATCCTCCTTGTTGCCATGCATCCCATGCAACTTCTGAATCGGTCTCTGAGCTTTGAATACTTCTCTAGCTGACAGATCCTCCTACATTAGGATTTATGTAGTCATCCCTTTTTCCCACTGTTAATGTGTATAACTGGTCTAGAATTCCTAGTTCGTCCTTATCTTCTATAGGTTCTGTGAACCTGGCCCCTAGATAAGGGTCCAAGGGCTGGATCACCCTCATTCCTTCTACTTCAAAAATCATCAGCTCTTTATTTAGGTTGATGACAACGTAGTTTTCATAGGCCCGGTCGATCCTAAGGATCATTAGATATGGGTCCTTATCTCCCATTATATCGATCACCTCAAATTCAGTGTGCGACTTCACCCCTGCCACATCTACTTCTACGTTTTCTAGCCTTCCAATGGGTAGTATACAATGTTGGTTCCCCATTCTTAGTTGAATCAGTGAGTATTTCACTTGCGACTTCCCCATTGCCTCCCAGGTTTTCCGAGGCATGAAGTTTACATCCGATCCTAGGTCTAGCATCGTGTCCCTGATCTGGAATCTTGCAACTTGAGCATTAATTTGGAATTCCTTTCCACTTCTCTTCTTGTTTCACCTCACTCTTTTGGAATGCCTTTTTGGTAGGTTTGCAAGTGATCATTCCGCTTCCCCTTCCTCCACTGATAATGTAGCCTTTAAACTTTTCCGCAACTCCAATAACATATATTCATCTTCGACAATCTGTAGGAATAATTTAAACCATTCTTCAATCAACTGGTTATGATCAAGCACATGGCTATTCTGCCTCTGGTATTCGTTCATCATGGTCATCCCTTCGAACAACTTAGCTGCTTCGTGACAATATTGCTTTTGGTGCTCAGGCTAATATGCTTTCTTTGGAGATGTTTCTCTAATAATCAAGGGTGGGTCTGTCATATTGTGATCCTCCCCCGTTTTCTTTCCTCCTCTTGTAACTATATTAATATTGGTTGCAGGAAGACTATCGTCGGTATGAGGTTCAACATTAACTAGGTTAGCCCCCCTTTGTCTGGTCCTTTCCTCCCACTTTTCAATGAGTTCCAGGCAATCCTCCGTGGATGAGTATTAATCCTGCATTGTGAGCACCATGGTCTCCTAGGGAGCGGGCATTCCCTGGCGATGTGTCCTTCTTGGTCACAGTCGTAACACCTTATGAGGCATCTCCCTCCCATTCTTCCTCCTCTCCCATTTCCTCCTCATCCTCCTTGATTTGACTCATTAATCCTAAACGTTGACTTGTCTAGCCATTCTACTAGAGCATCTAATGCTCAGAAATGGTCAGTGTGATGTGTTGTAGGTGCGAAAAAATCATAGTAGTTATTAGGGATGTTGGAGTACTTCTGCAATATTGAGCACATCTATGGCAGATTCCCATACCTTCTATAGATCTTGGAATAGTTTTGGTTATTCCACCCTGGAAAACTCCTTGCACTCCTACTACCACAACTCCCGCAGTTAGTGGGGTCCCTGACGATCCCTCAAGCACCCCTGGATGGTTAATTCCTAGCAACCTTAGGAATTTTGTCGCGACATGTCCTTCCACCATGCAATGTGTGCACCATACGTTGGGTCTGGCTAGTCGCACTAGTTGAAGATCCTTCAGTTTCTCTGTTAAAGTTGTGATCTGATTCTGAAGGCCCATGATTGACGAATCCTACAAACTCGTCCCTCCCCGATATTTGTGAGGATATCCATCCATGTCCTCTATATGTGATTCTTGCTCCAAAGAATCTTGGAGAGTTCTGATTTTCTGTTGCGTTAGTGGCATTTTGGTGAGGGGCAGGAGACTTGCCTTGATGAACTAGTTCCACTGGTGATTCATGTCTGGAGTGTAACTCAGCTTAGCAATGGCATCCTTAAACCTTTGCATGAGTTCCCAAGTAGTCTCATCCTCCTTATTCTTTATCTCCCACAGTTCCGATATCCCTTGTTGGTCTGTCTAAGGTACTTTGAATTCCTGCACAAATCCTCTCTTGATATCATCTATTGTGGGATTATGGTTTTGCTCCGCCCATTTTGTAAACCAACGCAGAGCTCTCTCCCTCAGCATGGTCTGGAACTCCACTGTCCTAACATTTACTGGAGTCTAATGTGCTCTCCAAATAGCTTCATAGAGATACCAGTGTTGTTCCACGTCTTCGTTTCCCTTCCCCAAAAACTCTGGATATCTGGTAAAAGATCCCACCATGTTTACTTGAGTGTGAGCTAGTAACATGAACCCCTTGTTCCTTGGCTATTGGTATCTCTGCAGTCCCAAATTACTAATACTATTGGTTCCCTTGTTAATTCCAATATTAAAACTGGCCTTATATTTCTCATGCATGCTATGTACTCGTATTGCCTTAGCTAATTTAATAACAAATTTCTCTGGATTTAGTAAGGTACTAGGGGAAGGTTGGGAGGGATGCTACTTATATCTTGGGGGTATTGTTGCTGACTCTTAATGGATGCTTCTCCTTTGGAAAATAGTCTTATCATGATGTCACCCATGTCCTCTTCTCTCTCATCTTCCTCTTCATACCCACTCAGCATTTTCTCCTGCGCTATCCCTCTCGCGACCTATAAGGAAGGATCTTCTTCATTCTCCTAGCTCTTATACCTCCTGTTGTCGATATTTATTTGTCTTGCATATTATTTCCCTCCCCCTTCCTCATGGGGTTTTCCTGACACTGCTCCTACTTGGTGGGGTTCCATCTTTATTTTCTTCAAAGTCTAAACCACTCTTGCTTGCCATTTATAAGCTAGTATCACTCTCCTCTATGCTCTAACATCTCTAGCTTTCTTCAAACCTTATACATCCATCCCTTCAATAGCATCTCTATTCCCCAAACAAAAGCATCCTCCCCTCAGGTCCTTCTCCCAGTACTGGGGTTTTACACTACCATTTCCACAGTAGGGAGGGAAGTAGGCCTTCTTCTACCATAAACATCTTAATCCACAACGGCACTTCCCTCATCAACCTTCCTCTCACTTCGGACCCAAACACTACTTCATCCTTTGAGAAGGACTGATAAATTTCGGTGGCAAAATTGACTATATATCCTTCCACCGTAATCTTTACCCAAAAATTGACTACTCTGGTTAGATCATTGTCTAATTGTTGAAGCAATATGAAATCTGAGGAAGTCCTGTTAGCTCTACTACATACTTCAGCATTTGAGGGTCAAAGATAGCCTAGTCGTGTTGTTTGTGCCAAAAGAAAGCCTGCATCAGTCATTCTTCTCCTGCTCTATTATGAAACCAGCTCAAGAAAAGATAGAAAAGAAAGATCAACGCCTTAGAATTCAGCCTCTTCGAGGGGGCAACCTCCTTTACATTACATAAATGAACAATTCTTGGATGATACAAATGACAAAACCTCCTTTCTATATATAGGAGTCTAAGGAGTCACAATAGAATCCAGCCAACCTAACAATAATAATATAAAGCCACAAAAATAACAATAGAGGGATTCTATGGGGCACAGAAATAACAATATGGGGGTAATAGGGGCACAACAATATAAATAAGGGGTATAACTACAATAGTAATGGGGTAATCACTAGTATTATAGGGACCCAACATGCCCCTCTCCTTCAAAAAAGTGTTGTCCTCAATGCTTGAGTAGTTCTGGATACTTCTGCATAAAATTCTCATCCTCCCATGTGGAATCTTCAGCGGATAAGTTCTTCCACTTGATAAGATACTCTGAAATTGATCGATTTCGTAGCTGTCGAGTTCTTGTTTCTGTGATTGCTTCCGGTTCCAATATAATTTTTCCTTCCTCTTCAAGTTCTGGCAATATTGTTTGAACTGGGAGCTTGTCGCCTATAACCTTCTTTAAACATGAAACATGGAAAACTGGGTGCAATCGAGAAGCTGCAGGAAGCTCCAATTTGTATGCCATAGTACCAATCTTTTCCAACACCTTGTATGGACCATAATACTTTGGTGATAATTTATTATCCTTCTTAGCTTGCTTTAGGTACATTTGCTTATATGGTTGTAGCCGTAGGAATACCCAATCACCTACATCAAAACTTCTTTCACTGCGATGTTGATATGCCTGTTGTTTCATTCTATTTTGTGCCAACACGAGGTTATCCTTTAAGAGTTGGAGGACTTGTTGTTGATGTTCGATGTGATGTTCCACTGCCTGAACCTTAGAATTTTCTCTTAAATATGATGTGATTGATGGTGGTTGGTACCCATAAAGTGCCATAAATGGGGTCATTTTTGTTGTTGTATGGAAGGAAGTGTTATACCACCATTCAGCCAGAGGCAACCATTTGACCCATTGTGTCTGTTTATCAGATACAAAGCAATGAAGATATCCTTCCAAACATTTGTTTACTATCTCAGTTTGCCCATCAGATTGAGGATGATAAGATGAGCTATGAGCTAACTGAGTACCAAGACAAGAAAATAATTCTGTCCAAAAATTTCCAGTGAAAATGGGATCTCTGTCACTTACAATAATCTTTGGGTTTCCATGTAGCTTTTGAACTGTTTCCATAAATGCAGTAGAAACTGTACTGGCTTTAAATGGATGTGATAATGCACAAAAGTGTGCATACTTGGTAAGTCTGTCAACTACCACCATGATGACACTCTTTCCCTCAGACTTAGGTAAACCTGTGATAAAATCCATTGAAACCTCCTCCCAACGTTGGCTTGGAATGGATAAAGGTTGTAATAGACCCGGTGTCTTAATTGTTTCAACTTTATTTTGTTGGCAAACCAAACATTCCGCCACAAACTTTTGAATATCTGATTTAAGGCCATCCCAAAAAAATTCCTTCTTAACCCTGTGGTAAGTTTTTAAAAATCCTGAGTGCCCTCCTAAGGGAGAAGTGTGCAATTCCATAAGAATCTTTTGTTTTAGCTGGGAATTCTTACAGAGGTATAAGCGATCTTTGTACCATAACGAATCATTTTTCCAGCTAAATGTATCAGAAGTACTGGAATCTTGTTGTAGCTTTCGAATAAGTGCCCACACTTCTTCGTCATTCTTCCATTCCTCCTTTGCTTCGTTTATCCAATCTGGTTGGATAATAGAAATGGCACACAACAATGCTTCCACATCCTCATCCTTTCTTGAGAGTGCATCTGCCACCACATTTTGCTTCCCTTTTTTGTAGATGATTTCAAAGTCATAACCCAACATCTTTGTGACCCACTTTTGTTGCTCTTCAGAGGATAATCTTTGTTCTAAAAAGTATTTAAGGCTATCATGATCCGTTTTTACCTTGAAGTGTCTTCCCATTAGGTAGGGTCGCCATTTCTTAAGTGCATGGAGTATTGCCAACATTTCCTTCTCATAAATAGCTTTGCTTAAAAACTTTCCCTTGATTGGACGACTTTCAAAAGCAATGGGTCTTTCATCTTGCATTAGAACAACACCAATTCCATTTCCTGAAGCATCACATTCCACAATAAAGGTTTTTGTGAAGTCCGGTGTAGCTAAGACCGGTGCTTGGCACATTGCCTCTTTAAGATGTTCAAAGGCCTTTGTTGCTTCCGGAGTCCATGAAAATGAATCTTTCTTCAATAATGTTGTTAGAGGTGCTGCTATTCTCCCATAATTCTTAACAAACTTGCGATAATACCCTGTCAACCCAAGAAATCCTCGCAGATGCTTTATGGATGTGGGGATTTTCCATTCCTTAATGGCTTTAATTTTGCTAGGGTCTACCTTAACTCCTTCATGAGATACAATATGACCCAAATATTCCACCTCCTGGACTCCAAAGAAACATTTGGATCTTTTTGCATATAATTGTTTCTCCTCCAATAGTTGTAGCACCTTGTCAACATGTTCAACATGATCCTTCCAAGACTTGTTGTAGATTAGTATATCATCAAAAAATACTAACACAAATTTTCTAAGGAATGGTTTGAAAATTGAATTCATCAAACCTTGAAATGTTGAAGGTGCATTGGTAAGGCCAAAAGGCATGACCAAAAATTCATAATGACCCTCATGAGTTCTAAATTCCGTTTTCAGAATGTCTTCAATCTTCATTCTGATTTGATGATATCCCGAACGAAGATCCAACTTGGTGAAGTAAATTGATCCATGCAATTCATCTAGTAATTCATCAATGACAGGAATGGGGAACTTATCTTTAATAGTGAGCTTGTTGAGCTCCCTATAATCTGGACACATGCGCCATGATCCATCCTTCTTGTGCACCAATACTACTGGAGCTGAGAAAGAACTTTGACTCGGTTGAATTATACCAGCCTCTAGCATTTCTGCAACCATACGTTCAATTTCACTTTTTTGGACATATGGATATCTGTACGGCCTGATGTTTGGAGGAACACTTCCTGGAATCAGATGAATAGCATGATCATGATCACGCATAGGTGGGAGACCTTTGGGAGTCTCAAATACCTTGGAATGATTGTCCAGGACTTTTTGGAGATCTGGAGAAATAGATGATTCCAATGTGGAAACATCTAGCGAACATAATTGTGCAATTACACCTCTTTGCTCCTTTTTTAGAAGCTTTGTCATGCCATTAGAGCTGATTATCTTTCCTGGTTTCCCTGCAATACCCCTTAATTCAACTTCCTTTCCTTCCACAGAAAATTTCATGAAAAGTTCTTGAAAATTAAAAGCTATTGTACCCAAGGATTGTAGCCATTGGACTCCTAGTATAACATCAGCACCTCCCATTGGAATGGAAAGCATTGGGCTAGTCAATACATATTCTCCCATGGATAGCTTGATATTATGGCACTTTCCAGAACAATTTATTGTTCCTCCATTTGCAATCATCACTTGACACTCTGGTGCTGGATATAGGAAGCAATTCAATTCTTTTGCTACCCTACAATGAATAAAATTGTGGGTGCTTCCTGAATCAATCAACACTTTACCTTTTTCTTCTTGATTTGTCCTTCTATCTTGATGGTTTGAGGAGTGGTAATTCCCGCCAATGCATTACAAGATATGGTCGGATTTATTTGTTCTTCATCTAGGCTTTGTTCTTGGAATATATCCTCTTCTTTTGACCTTTCTTGCTCCTTTTCTTCTTCCTCTTCACAATCTATGTAGAATAATTTCTTCTCAGCACACTTATGACCTTTTGTGTATTTGCTATCACAATTGTAACAAAGCCCTTTTGCTCTTTTTTCTTCCAATTGTTGTGGTGTCAACCTTGTAGGTTGTGGAAGACTATGGGCAACAACACTTCCGTCTTTATAGTTGTGAATGGTATGCTTCCTAGTTGCCATAATTTTTCTTTCCATTTTTCTTGCTAACCTGAATGCCTTCTCTAATGAATCAGGTTCCCAAAGGCGCACATCATGTTGGATATTATCCTTTAAAGAACCTATGAACACATCAATCCTATGCTCCTCTGGAATATCTTTTACCCTTATGTTCAATTTTTGGAACTCCTCAATGTGCTCCATTATTGAACCCTTTTGTTTGAGACTTATCAATTGGCTAAAAAAAGTGTTGCTTTTTGTATCCTCATAATGTGCTATCAATTCTTCCGTAAAAATTGCCCAAGTGATAAATTGTTTACGAGAACAAAGTCATTGATACCATACAAACTGATTTGGTTCCAAATATAAAGTTGCCATACGTACCTTTTGTGTGTTTTGCACATTATTGAGATCGAAGAATTGCTCCATCTGTAATATCCATGTGGCGGGATCCTTGCCATCAAACTTCCTCATATCGATTTTTGGAATGTGGTGATTCTTCGATCCAACATTAGCATCTATGGAATCATGATTAACATTTCTTTTGTTCTCATCATGAGTTTCCTTTACTACCTTTTCACCATTAGTAAGTATTTCTTGTAGAAAATTAGTCAAATCTGTCTTCAAATCTGCCATGCCTGTCTTCAAATTTGTGTTCAAATCTATCTTCAAATTGTCCATCTTAGCTTCCATTCCATTTATCTTAGCTTCCACACCATTTATCTTAGCATCTGTTAACTTTTGTGAGCGTGACATTTGTTGCACTTGTTCTTGTAATTTTGATATATCATGTAGCATTTCTTCCTCTTCTTCATGAGTCATGCTAGAGCTTTCAGGTTCCTTACTAGGTGTTTGCATTTTCTTTCCTCGGGGCATCAGTTACCGATAATAATGCTCTACTATTCCCTTTGAATTCCTTCAAAATAAATTTTCAAACCAAGCTTAAGCAAAAATTTAAAAAAATCTACACACCTTTTTTCACTTTGTAGGAGCTCGATATTGCCTCTGATATATCTATGTACTTTCCAATCATCTAGTTCTAAACGTGTGACCTGTAGTATCTCTCTGTGTCCTCTTTCCAATGCCACAATTCTGACCCAAATTGGATTCTCCAAGGAAGAGTTATGCGAAATCTCCCACAGTGACTTGATTATAGACTACTTCAGTAGATATAACTTGTATGACGTGCTGCGAGTCACTGTTTCAACCTTTGGATCTGAAAAATACCCACAAGAAACTACAATCCATCCTCTTTCTATAACTTCTTACGAAACTTCAATCCGATCCCCAGAGAGAAAGTTATGACGATTTTCCTTAGGTCACCTATTTTGAATGTAATTCAGGAGTCTGCAAAAAGACCAATTTCCTCAGATCATATCTCCGCAAATATCGCGCAAAAAGCTATGAAATTCGGACCCAAGGTTCAGCGTGGTTTCTTCTCAAATGGGTTTTTTTTGTGACTTCTGAAACGTCACAGAAAAAAATTTATAGCGAAAATGCCACGATGACCTGTTTGGAGCAGCGAAACCCTAGAATCCAAAGCTCTGATACCAAATGTTATGAAATCAGCTCAAGAAAAGATAGAAAAGAAAGATCAACGCCTTAGAATTCAGCCTCTTCGAGGGGGAAACCTCCTTTACATTACATAAATGAACAATTCTTGGATGATACAAATGACAAAACCTCCTTTCTATATATAGGAGTCTAAGGAGTCACAATAGAATCCAGCCGACCTAACAATAATAATATAAAGCCACAAAAATAACAATAGAGGGATTCTATGGGGCACAGAAATAACAATAAGGGGGGAATAGGGGCACAAAAATATAAATAAGGGGTATAACTACAATAGTAATGGGGTAATCACTAGTATTATAGGGACCCAACATGCTCCTTCACTCTGTTCATACTCTCATAAACCCCACTACCTACGTTCTTTCCTCCAAAACCCGGAATAAGCCTTGCTTTTCCAAGCCCTGAGCGCAAAACCTAAGCCTTGTAAAACCACAGTCATGTGACCCCACACTCCCATAGTCCATCACCACCCTTTGATCGCGGTCGTTGATCTCCACAACTTGTTCTAACGATCCCCACTACACTCCATGAACGATCCACTCATTTATTTCCTCTGTCGTCCGATCATCTCCACCGTGATCGGATTGCGATTGCTTCCCCCACTGCCATAACCTAACCACTCGTTAACTCGTGAAAAGGTGTTTTTAGTCCCATCACATCTGCCACACATCATGCGATAAGTGTGATCGCAGGCCCGTGTATGAATACTGCCGTAGGCTCTAAAGCGGTGCGATCAATACCACCCACCACTCAAACCATTTTTCCTGGCCATTAAATCCCCACGCATCTTCCGCCCCTGATCATCGTTGGATCTGACCGTATGAGATCCAAGGGCCCTCATTCATCCCGCCCTCATATCTCCTAATAGCTTCTACGAACCAATCACCTCCATTCATCTGCACAATCCAACGACCAGCCTCGTTCCTCCATTCAGTTTGTCCACCCACCATGAAGTCCACGCTCCTTAACTACTCTGTACGCCCAAAGGACAAGCATAATCAATTCCCAGTACTGTTTGTAGCAGATCCTCAACAACTGCATTTAAGAAATAGAATGACCGAGAAGGAAAGGACCAGCCTCGAGCAGATCACAGCATTTACCAGTTATGGAACTTCTTCCATATTACACTCCACCTTCTCAAGAAGGACAGCAGAGTATCTGAAAAGATCAATTTTGTTCATTAAAGCAAGAAGATCGTAATAGAGACTCTTTTAGAGGATTAAGGTGGTTGGTGGTCAATTATGACCCCTCCACGCATAGAACAATAGCATATCTTTGTAATCAAACTCTATATATACCCAGAACATAGATGTAATCAGGGTTGATGGTTGTTGTTTTGATGTAAGGTTCAACTTCTGGAGATTGTAACTGCTTTGATACCTACAGTGTCTCATCTTCATTTTCAGCTAATACAAGCTTCTTTTGTCATTAATTACTCACTTTCCATTTCTATTATGTTCTTTGTTGTGCTTTATATGTATTTTTCCTGAACTCTTGATGTTTAGCATTAGAGGGGTTGTCATCCCACCTTTGTGTTTCAATCTTGCATGTATCAGTGAATGTATTGATCATGTTTCTTTCCACTTAGATACAGAGAGATGTCATCCTGTCTATGCACTAGGGGATTAGATTTGTAGACCTTTTTACTGGTTGCAGCCAGCCATCATAGGGTCCTATGCATCTGCTGGTGTGGTCAGTATTCTACGTACTCACCCAATCCTCAAACTATGAGTAAATGGTGGTCTAAAGCCTTGTAGTCTAGGGGTGTTCACGCATGTCTAGGGTTAAGCATAGTAGAAGTGGTTATCCGGCTTGAATATGCATCATTCCTTCCATTCATCCATTTCCAACATTTTGTTGAGTTTGTGATGTCCCAAGCATCTCTGAGCTACAACCTAGGAGAGTTTCTTGGGGTGATAACATCGATTGGCACTGTTGCCAGGGAGAGGAGATTGAAGCTCAGCTTCCCTGGGAGAATGACACAGTTCCAGATTTTGATGATAGAAAAAGTCTGGGCACATTTCTGGTTGTAATCATCTATCTGGTGACTCTACTGGAGAATCTACCAAATGGCGACTCCACATTT
This sequence comes from Pinus tabuliformis, assembly GCA_031772625.1. Taxonomy (NCBI): domain Eukaryota; kingdom Viridiplantae; phylum Streptophyta; class Pinopsida; order Pinales; family Pinaceae; genus Pinus; species Pinus tabuliformis. The sequence continues at coordinate 839,686,753 of CM062817.1, read as the reverse complement.
CAGTTTTGGCCCAGTTTGTGAGGCATACATGGAGAAATCCTCAGGAATCACCAGCTGACCCAGTGCCTGACCCTGAGAAGATTGCTAAGCAGAGGAAAACATCACAGCAAGGAGCTTCAATATCAGGTAAGCCCAAGAAATCTTATGTATTTTTGAAGGAGAAAGTTATAGCTGAGGATATACAGTTTGAAGATTTAGAGCCCGACACTGTTAGTAAAGAAATTCCTTCAGAGATTAATAGAGCTCCTTGTTCAGTTAGTTCCCCTTTGGATCTCAGTCCAAAAAAGGTCTCCCACAAAGTCCATCATATTCCTTCATTTCTGTCATCTATTTCATTACTTCCTACCATTCAATCTACCAGTATCCTTCCACCTATCCCATTCATGGCAGGCCAGCAAGCTCCTACGAAGATGGAAAGAATTATAGCTGCTAGGTATAGACCCCTGGTCTTGCCTGTTCCTTTGAATGCCATGCCTGTAGGAGAATATCAGAAATATATGCCCAAATTCACTGGTACAGAGGGAGTAACAGCTGAAGAACACCTTGAATCTTTTTATAGTTATGCTGATAACTTAGATATCAGTGAGGATGATGTGTGGATGAGAGTTTTTGTCCAGAGCCTTGATGGTGAGGCTAGGAATTGGTTCAGAGAATTTCCCCATAGGTCCATAACAGATATTGAGGCATTGGATCATGCATTCCTAAAACAATGGGGAGATAGAAAAGACCTGCTCTACTACCATACAGAGTTTGGAAACCTAAAGAGGGAAAATGGGGAATCTTTGCTTGATTTTAATAAAATATTTAACCGTATGTATAGTAAGATACCAGCAGAAGTAAAGCCCACCCCCACCTCTGCCAAACTCACTTATGCCAATGCTTTGGACTCAGATTTTTGCCTGCTATTGAGAGAAAGAAGATGTGCCATTCTAGCTGATATGCAGGATGCAACACTGGAGGTGGAATAAAATATCATGGCTGCAGAAAAGCTTAAAACACATGTTGATAGAAGGAGGCAGAGAGGTGAGACTTCTTCTTCCTCTGCTTCATCTGCAGAACCTTAATTGGATAAAATGACTAGGATGATAGAGTCATTGGCTGCTGAGATATCTAAGCTGAAAGTTGAGCAGAGTTCTGGGAAGACAAGGTTCCAAAACACATTTGCTCCAAGAAATTCAAATCCATTCAGAAGAGCAAATTATCAATTACAAATCATTCAAAGGGGTAAAGAAACAAATGAAGAACAAAAGGTTAAGACTCCTTTCCAAAATGTAGTCATGGAGGAGCAGTTTGAAGAAGAGGATGAAATCTGTTGCATGGAAGATAAAGGTAGTGCTACCTTTTTGACATTGGCTGCATATGAAGAATCATTACTCTTGGACCAAACCAACCAAGAGTGGGATAGAGAGGTTGTTCTACAAACTAATGAGCAGCAAAGATATAATCTCAGGTCAAAAGCAAACAATGTCAAGGAGAGTCCTGCCCAAAAAGCTACTGTCCAGACAGAGTCACAGAATATCAGACAGAAAATACTAGCAGTTGATCCAGTCATCCTCAAAGCCCCAGCTCAAGAGGTAAGAGGTCCTGATAAGTCCCTTTCCCCTTTCAGTTTTGAGTCAGAAGTCCAGAAGTTAAAGATATATGTGCCTTTGTTAGAACTTGTAAAGAGTGAAGTGTTTAGAAAGCCTATCCTTGATGCTCTTGAGCTGAAAGCCACCCAAACCTCCACCGACTATGTCAATTTACAAGATGACAAGCCTGCAGCTGTGCTTAGCCCTATGATCGAACCTACTGATAATAATTGTCCATCATTTTATGTCTCCTTGACCATTCATGACAAAATCCTCCACAATTGCCTGCTAGACACAGGGGCCAGCCACAATCTAATGTCTAAAGCTGTCATGGAAGAGTTAGGCCTTGATATCACTAGACCAAATCATGATTTATTCTCTTTTGATTCAAGGAAAGTGAAATGCCTAGGATTAATCAAAGACTTGGCCATTACCTTAACTCAGCTACCCATGAAGAGTATGATGATGGATATTGTGGTAGCAGATGTCCCTCCTAAGTTTTGCATGCTACTGTCAAGAGGATGGATTAAGAGACTAGGTGGGATATTACAGAATGACTTATCTTATGCCATTGTCCCAGTTTTTGGAGGAGAAAGCAGGAGATTGTATAGAGAATCACAGCTGGCATACATCATCAGTGATGAGAAGAATCCTTCTAATCATCCCATATATGTCATGGACACTGATTTTGGAGCATGTATTCTCCAAATAGAATAATCTTAGAAGACCTCAATGCAGCTCAAGAAACCAACAAATCAGGTCAAGGAAGAGCAAGGAAGTCAGGTTTGGGAGATGTTCTTTGATGGAGCATGTTCCAGGGAGACTGCAGGAGCAGGGGTGGTGCTGGTATCTCCAAAACAAGAAAGCACACATCTGTCTTTTAAGCTGGCTTTTCAAGTCACGAACAATATAGCAGAATATGAAGCTCTGCTATTGGGCCTCAACGCAGCTAAAGACAGAGGAATCAGAAACATAAAGGTGTTTGGAGATGTTGATCTTATCATTCAGCAAGTGAATAAAACATTTCAAGCAAAACATCCAAGGCTGAAAGAATACAGAGATGAGGTATGGAGACTCAGAGATTCTTTTGATAATTTTTGCAGCTCATATATCCCTAGATCCAAAATCAGCTTGCTGATGCCCTGGATGTGTCTACTAGCATGTTCATCCCTCCCATGCCTCCAAAAATAGTTTATGAAGTTCAAACGAAATATAGACCATCCTTGTCTGACAATGTCGAGCATTGGAAAGTTTTTGAAGATGATGATGAATTGAAAAGGTTCTTGCAAGTCATTGATGAGGTTTCTGAAATGCAAATTCACCAAGAGAATCAAGCCTTGGAAGAGAATCCCCGATCCCAGCTTAGAAACAGAATTGGTAAAGATAGCATTGTCCAACTGCCCAGCAATCATATACCTAAGTGTCTGGTTCCATTAGAAAAGTTGTTTGACCAAAATGATGTGCCTTATAAGGCTTCCCAAAAAGAAGATCAATCTGCAATCTGTAAGCATAATATAGGGAGTCTAGATCAGCCAAGATGCATAAATCTATCTACCCATATGTCTGCTTCCCAAAGTGTTGAATACTGCAATTTAATGAAGCAATTTTCTTATGTCTTTTCCAGGGAATATAGTGACCTGAAAACATATGATAAAAAGATTATTCAGCATAAAATCCCTTTAGAGAAAGACACCATCCCTTTCAAGTAGAAGCTGAGACCAATAAACCCTTTGCTCCTTCCTTTGATTGAAAAATAAATAAAGAAGTTACTAGCTGCCAAAATCATAGTCCCTCTTAGATATTCCAAATGGATAGCCAAATTAGTGGTAGTGAGGAAGAAAAGTGGATAAATCAGACTCTGTGTTGATTTCATAAACTTAAACAAATGCTCTAAAAAAGATAACTATCCTCTGCCCAAAATGGAGTATTTATTGCAGAAGGTCTCAGGAGCTAAAGTAATGTCTTTCCTGGATGGATTTTCAGGGTATAATCAGGTTGCTATACATCCGAATGACCAAGAAAAGACTGCATTCACTACTCCTTGGGGCACTTTTACGTATTCCAAGATGCCTTTTGGATTGATGAATGCTGGAGCCACCTTTCAGAGAGTTATGGATATAGAATTTGTGGGAGAGAAGGATAAGTTTGTCCTTATCTACCTTGATGACATAACAGTGTACTCCCGCAGCCATCAAGACCATTTGCAGCATTTAGAGAAAGTGTTCCTGAAGTGCAGAAGGTTTGGTATTTCAGTCAATCCTAAGAAGTCATAGTTTTCTTTGGAAAAGGGCAAGCTGTTAGGACATATTGTTTCTACTGCAAGTGTCAAAATTGACCCAGAAAAAGTGAGAGCAATACAGAATTTGTCTATCCCGAGATCAAAGAAAGACATCCAATCCTTTCTGGGCAAAATAAATTTTGTGAGGAGGTTTATACCAAATTTTGCAGAACTAGTAAAGCACATTACCTCCATGCTGAAAAAAGGGTTAGAGATTAAGTGGACTGATTCAGCAAGAAAATCCTTTGAGTCCATTAAGAAGGCTATTATGGAAGCTCCCACTTTAATAAGTCCGGATTACAGCAAGGAGTTCCACGTATTTTCATTTGCCTCTGAAGATACCCTTGCAGCAGTTTTATTGCAAGCAGATGAAGAAGGTTCAAAGCATCCAATGGTATTTTTCAGTAAAACATTAAGGGGTGTTGAACTCAGGTATAATATCATTGAGAAACAAGCATATGCTCTTATCAAATCTTTGAAAGCTTTCAGGATTTATATTTTGCATTCCAAGATAATTGCATATGTACCCTCTATTGCAATAAAATATGTCTTAACACAGGCTAATGCTGATGGAAGAAGGGCTAAATGGGTTGCAAAGTTAATTGAATTTAATATAGATCTGAAGCCCACCAAGCTTGTCAGAGGTCAAGGCCTTGCCAGACTGTTGGCTGAAGAAAATTGCAGAACACTAGACATAGATTTCATGGGCACAGTTGCAAAAAATGGTCAAACAGCAGAAGAAGAAGAAGCGGCCGAACCAGGGAAGGGATAGTCATTGGTAGAAAATCTAGCTTTTTTTTATTGGTACTCTACAATAGCCAAATTCTTGTTGAAGCTAGAAATCTCTCTAGGCTTCACTCAAAGTAAAGCCAGAACTGTTAAACTCAGGGCAGCAAAATATTGCATCCATAAAAATCTGCTCTATTGGAGGGACTCATCTGGAATGCTCTTGAAGTGTCTGGACAAAGAACAATCAATGGAGGTTATGCAACAGTTTCATTCCAACATGTGTGGAGGACACCATCATTGGAAAACCACTGCCCATAAGATCCTCAGAGCTAGGTACTATTGGCCCACCTTATTTTCTAATGTCTTTTTATTTGTTAAATCTTGTGACAGGTGCCAAAGGTTTGAAGGGAAACAGCAATTGAAGTCCCTACCCTTAAATCTAATACATGCAATAGGCCCTTTTCAGTAGTGGGGCTTGGATTTCATTGGAGAAATCAATCCACATTCCAGTGGCCAGCACAGATGGATATTAGTAGCCACTAATTACTTCACTAAGTGGATTGAAGCAATCCCTACCAGGAAGGCTGATCATAATGTGGTCATCAAGTTTTTAACAGACAATATCTTCACCAGATTTGGTTGTCCACATAAATTAGTCATAGACAATGCAGCAGCCTTTAGGACAAAAGAACTGGGGGATATGTGCAATTCGATGGGCATTAAACTGGTTCATTCCACCTCATATTATCCTCAAGGCAATGGTCTAGCAAAATCTTCAAATAAAACCCTGATAAGGATAATTAAAAAGCTGTTGGAAGGCAACAAAAAGAATTAGGATTCTAAGCTCAAATATGCATTGTGGGCCGATAGAGTAACCACCAAGAGATCCACAGGGAATTCTCCATTCAAGTTGGTGTATGGCACTGAAGCTATATTCCCAATTTAGTTAAATCTCCCTATGGCAAAGTTCCTACAAGAAGAGCGGAATGAGGAAGAAGACATGGCAAAAAGGATCATTGATTTAGCATAGATACATCAAATTAGAGAACAACTGGTTGAAAAGTCTATAGCCCATCAAAAGAAGATCAAGGAAGCTTTTGATAGAAAAGCCAAATCAGATAATTTTCTGGTTGGAGACTTGGTTCTGAAATAGGATGCACTGAAAGAGAAGGCAACCATGGGAAATTTGATGCTTTCTGGACAGGGCCTTTTATTATTTCGCAAATCCAAGGGAATAATACCTTCATGCTACAGAGTATGGGAGGAGAAACAGTTTTTGATGGCCCAGTTAATGGGCGTTTTCTAAAAATTTATGTTGTTTAAGGTCTTTGGCCTTAAATTTGTAAATATGATGTTTTAGCAGTTTAGTGTAAGTAAAGTAGACTCCATGCCCAATGGAACACTAGGAAATTTTGCTAATTTTTTTTTCACAGGAAAGGCATTGATCTGCAAGTTCTTGAGACCTCACAAGGAGGATCTCATCCCCAGAAGGAGCCAGTGTTAGCTCTGCTACATACTTCAACATTTGAAGGTCAAAGATAGCTTGGTTGTGTTGTTTGTGCCTAAAGAAATCCCGCATCAATCATTCTTTTCCTGCTCCTTCACTCCGTTCATACTCTCATAAACCCCACTACCTATGTTCTTTCCTCCAAAACCTGGAATAAGCCTTGCTTTTCCAAGCCCTGAGCGCAAAACCTAAGCCCTGTAAAACCACAGTCATGTGACCCCGCGCTCCCATAGTCCATCACCACCCTTTGATCGTTGCCGTTGATCACCACAACTTGATCTAATGGTCCCCGCTGCACTCCATGAATGATCCGCTCGTTTATTTCCTCCGTCGTCCAATCATCTCCGCCGCGATCGGATGGCGATCACTTCCCCCACTACCATAACCTAACCACTCGTTAACTTGCGAAAAGGTGGTTTTAGTCCCGTCACATCCGCCACGCGTCATGCGATAAGTGTGATTGTGGGCCCATGTACGAATATTGTCGTAGGCTCTACAGTGGTGCGATCAATACCACCCGCCACTCAAACCATTTTTCCCGCCCGTTAAATCCCTACGCATCTTCCGCCCCCGATCATCGTTGGATCTGACCATATGAGATCCAAGGGCCCTCATTCATCCCACCCTCATATCTCCTGACAGCTTCTGTGAACCAATCGTCGTCGTTCATCTACACAATCTGACGGCCAGCCTCGTTCCTCCATTCAATTTGTCCACCAGCCATGAAGTCCACACTCCTTAACTGCTCTGTGCGCCTAAAGGACAATCATAATCGGTTCCTCGTACCGTTTGTAGCAGATCCTCAACAACTACATTTAAGAAATAGAATGGCCGAGAAGGAAAGGACCATCCTCGAGCAGATCACAACATTTACCAGTGATGGAACTTCTTCCATATTACACTCCACCTGCTCAAGAAGGACAGTAGAGTATCTGAAAAGATCAATTTTGTTCATTAAAGCAAGCAGATCGTAGCAGAGACTCTTTTAGAGGATTAATGTGGTTGGTGGTCAATTATGACCCCTCCACGCATAGAACAACAGCATATCTTTGTAATCAAACTATATATATACCCAAAACACAGATGTAATCAGGGTTGATGGTTGTTGTTTTGATGTAAGGTTCAACTTCTGGAGACTATAACTGCTTTGATACCTGCAGCGTCTCGTCTTTACTTTCAGCTAATGCAAGCTTCTTTTGCTATTAATTGCTCACTTTCCATTTCTATTATGTTCTAGGTTGTGCTTGATATGCATTTTTCCTGAACTCTTGATGTTTAGCATTAGAGGGGCAGTCATCCCACCTCTGTGTTTCAATCTTTCATGTATCAGTGAATGTATCGATCAGGTTTCTTTCCACTTAGTTACATAGAGCTATCATCCTATCTATACACTAGGGGATTAGGTTTGCAGACCTTTTTACTGGTTGCAACCAGCCATCACAGGGTCCTGTGCATTTGCTGGTGTGGTTAGTATTCTACATACTCACCCAATCCTCAAACTGTGAGTAATTAGTGGTCTAAAGCCTTGTAGTCTGGGAGTGTTCACGCGTGTCTGGGGTTAAGCATAGTAGAAGTGGTTATCTAGCTTGAATATGCATCATTCCTTCCATTCATCCATTTCCAACATTTTGTCGAGTTTGTGATGTCCCAAGCATCTCTGAGCTACAAACTAGGAGAGTTTCTTGGGGTGATAACAAGTCTAACTGTGGCGGACTGACATCGATCCTCCTGACCGATTATGCCCTTTCAACCTTCTTAACGAATTGTACAATTCTTCTAGGAACTTGCACCAGAATATCTCATATTAGTCATTGATAACATCAGCATATAAAATCCCTTCACTCACCTTGTCGATTGGTTGATTCCTATGGATAGCTTGCTCTGCTATAAACTGATATATTTTGTGATTCCACCAATCCCTAATATCTTTCTTGAATATTCTCAACACCATGTTCTGAACCAGTTCTTGTAACTTCAGGTCCTGACAATGGAACCATTTGTTGGCACGAAAGAATCATCAGGGGAAAAGACCCTGGGTTCAAGCATGGAGTGCCAACAATGGTTCGTTGTAGTGTAGGATAATGTCGGCATTTTCACCTTACCCAAGGGGTAAGGAGTCTCACCTAAGGCGTGCCACAACTAGAAATAAGAAAGGTTCATCACGGAGTCAAGGAAGCACCAACTGATAGGAAATATACACCATTACATACATATTCAAGATAACAACATACTATCCAATACACAGAAACTACTACATGCATGAATCTTACAAGACATTTCAAAATTTTAAATGGGTCAACACATCATATATACTCATACACATTATGCTATGCAACTAGTCTGAAATTTCATTTATATTGACTCAATAATAAAACATTACAAGACATCTCAGCATTCATCACTGGTAATTACGAGTACACATTTATAGACTCACGGGCTCATTCTCTAGATCAAAGGTCCTGCTTTGCTAAGCCTCTGCATTCTAGTACCAGTGTACCGCAACCTGCTATCTTCTCCGCAACGCCAAACTCAACATACTAACCAACCAGCCCCTCTTCCTTACGGGCCTTCTCCTTTTATATTTCTCCCTATCGCCTAGATTGCTAGTTACCGCTCGACTTTTCTCCCCCTCGGCTACCCCTCCTCCTTCCTGTCCGCTCGGCTGCCTTTGTCTTCCACTACCACCTTGCCACAACCCTTCCGCAACTTCCTTTTCCTACTTTGCTATCCACTTTTCCTCCCCGCAAGCTAACCATTGTTGCCGTTTGTTTCCTCGTTATCTTGCTTGCCAAAATAATCAAAACCTTTGCAAAACCAAAATGAAGGCCGCAAAACCTACAGAACCAAGTTCATCAGGTAAAGCAACATTTTAAAAAAATCCCTACCTTTAGGATGACCTAAAACTGAAAGTGAGGAAACCAGACCAGTCCATACTATTAGTCAAGCCCGCTATTTTAAAAATGAAACAGAAGATGGTACTATTAATACTTTTATCAGTATCCCCCATGTCATTTCTGATACAACTTGTCAATTTATAGAATCTGTTATGAGATGTGAAACGTAGGAAACTATTGAATCAGGAATTGAAGATGAAGATATTCCTGTAGTTGCACCCTATGATAGTATTCCTATATAAATTGAGCCAAGGAATACATTGAATATTAACCTGAATCTTTCACCATCCCAAACTGAAAAACTCCTGAAAGTTCTTCGTGAACATATGGAAGCATTCACATGGGACTATACATATATGAAGGGTATCCCTACTAATTATTCACTCATCATATATACATTAAAGAATATTTTCGGCCTGTGAGATAGCCCCAGAGAAGAATGAACCCCACCCTAAAAAACATTGTCAAAGACGAACTTCAGAAGTTACTGGATGTAGGATTTATTTACCCTATCTCGGACAGTCAATGGGTGTCCCCGCTAGTTATTGTTCCTAAAAAGAATGGTAAGTGGCATATTTGTGTGGACTATAGGGAGCTGAACAAAGAAAACTTGAAAGATCATTTTCCCTTGCCCTTCATTGACCAAGTCCTTGATACCTTAGCTGGGAAGAATTTTTTTTCCTTCTTGGATGGGTTTAGTGGGTATAACCAAATCCAAATAGCTCCTGAGGATCAGGATAAAACCACTTTTACATTCCCTTGGGGAACTTTCGCATACCGAGTCCTCCCATTTGGTATTTGTAATGTGCTTTCTACCTTCCAGAGGGAAATATTAGGGATTTTCTCTGATCTGGTCAATGATAGTGTCAAGATTTATATGGATAATTTTACACCATATCGAGGATCATTTGAGGAAGGGTTGGAAAACTTAGAGAAGGTGCTTAAAAGATGCATACAAATGCATGTTTCTCTAAGTACAATTAAGTGTCATATGATGAGAGAAGAAGGAATATTGTTGGGACACTTGCTTCCAGCTACTAGAATTCAAGTTGATCCGGCCAAGGTAGAGGTAATATTGCATTTTCCTATACCGAAGACAACGATGCAGGTACATAGTTTTATTGGTTGTTCTGGGTATTACAGACATTTTATAGAAAAAATTCTAGAATAACATTTCCACTTTTTCAGTTGTTAACTAAATGTTATCACCAAAAAATTGATCATCTAGCCTAATTTACTAGATGGACCGAAGTATACCATGTAAAGCCAATTTTACCCTAGTAAAATTGTTTTCAATGTGAGAAATTACCTAATAAACCACCTTTATTAAGTAATTTATAGTTAAACCATGAAGAATAATTAAATAAATCACTATTTATTTGATTTTATTATAGGAATAATTAATTCAACCATTTTTTTATTATTATTCCTTGCTAAATTTGACCCAATCATGAAAAATAAACAGGTAAATCATTATTTATCTTATTTTTCTCTAAGAATAATTAATTAATCACTAATTAATTATTATTCTTTGTCAAATTTGACTAAATCCCTTAGGAATAATTAAATAAATAATTATTTGTTTATTATTCCTTAACTAACTCCTTGAGATAATAAATAAATCATTTATTTATTTATTATTTCTAAATAAAAGTTTAAATACTTTTTTCCTCCTAAACAAATATAATAAAATATTTCAAGTGGTAATTCCAAGAATGCGATCAATAATATTTTATTATTGCTCATTATTTGAGGATAACTCAATATTTTGTTATAAATAGGAGGGTTTTCCATTCATTATTCACTTTTGATTATTTTCATTGTTGCACTCACTGTTGTAACTCTAATTACTTTTATTGTCACACATCATATTTTTGCTAGGTTTATGCATTATAGAGGAGAGAGACTCTATAGAAGCTGAAGACTTTTGAGCATAGCCAAGAACCCATCCCATAGAGGGGGACCGGTAACATATATTTGTTCCCTTCACAGGTGTTATAATAAAATCATTCTTTACATATCTGGTTTCCATTGGATGTTTTGGGGTTATTACTCTTTATTTCACTATTTAACTATGATTGTAGCATAGATTAGAATTTTGGCAAGTTTTGTTTCTATCAATAGCTTCAAATCTACAATGTTTAGCAGTCATTTCTATAGTTGATATCATTTGTCATCCACGATCTTAAGTGGGTTCTTTTCGTACATCATTGAAAAGAAAACACTACAACAAATTGGCGACTCCACTGGGTTTTATAATTCAGATCTAGAAACCTGGGTGACCTTTGGTTTTCAGCTTAGGGTTTCTTCTTTTTTTCAATTCTATTAATGTTTCCTAGTGTTTTAACCCTATATCTGATAAATTTCTAACTTTCGTAAGTTTTCTAGTCGTTTCTGTAGGTCACAGGAACCAGCCGTGACAAAGGTGGCACTTTTTTCTAAAATTTGCAGACCAGAAGTCTCGAAGCAGAAATCACATTGTCCAGCCCAAAAGGTGCGATCTGGGCTCCAGAACGCATATTTCTACCGAAAAAGTGTAATTTCATCAAAAAACATGCCCGAACCTGCAATTTCTGGGTTTTAGGGTTTCTCTCAAATCTATTTATGGGTTTTGCTGAGAGATGTCTACTGGGTGTCTGACCTCTGTCTCATCCCACTTATGCATTGATCCATTCTATTTTACTCGTCGAAGTCAAATTTAGCCTCCCTTAGGGCTTCTAGTACACTTCTATCTTTCTAGGAGGAGTTTAGCTGAGTGAGAAGTTTGAGTTTCTTCAACACTTTCAACCACAATTTCTAGATCTGTAACCTTTAGTTTTAGATCTAATAATACGGGTTTCTACCATCCATAGTTTCACATTTATACTTGTTTTTTCATTCCCTTGGGGTCCCATCGGTCACCCTAGGTGTTTCACCCATCTCCCTATGTTTTTTCAGTGATCTTACCCTCTGGCTTTTTGTTGTTGTTGCACCACCTTCTAGTAGCTTAGAGTCACTTGATCCCACTCACACCAACATTCAGATCTCTTGACCATTTCAGTGTATTTTCCATCGGTTTAGCCACCTAGCAGTACAGTGTTTGCAAACCTAGTTTGGCTGGGGTTTAGTTAATTATTTTGTTGTTTATTTTCTGTTATTGATTTTAGTTTATTTGTAGCAAGATTTTTTCTTTTTTTACAAACACAATCTGGACTTAATAAATTAATACACTTGCACACACAAGCACACCTTAAGTGAAGGGTGCTTGGTTTACACCACCAAGCCAAGACTTAACATAATAAATTTATCTCACTACATTAGAGATAGAAGATATATTGTTGATCTCCCTTCACCATTTCCATGTTCCATGTGTCCTTCCACCATTGTGCCACTAATGCATGCGTCACGGAGACTATTAGGCCTTCACCCCCAGTTTCTGCTCAGGCGTATTACTCCTCCCCATCGGGTTCAAGTTCATAGCCCTCCGATTCCCCATCTCGACTCTTGTCCTGGTCCTTATGATTCCTCATCTGATTCTGAAACTCCTCCACCACATATCATCACCATGTCTGGACCCACAGCTGGTGCAGGAACCCAACCTGGTGGTGGCTCTGGTTCTACACCAGCAATCACAGCAGGCGGAACAATCTCAGGAACCGTTCCGGAAACCCCCGTGCTCCCTTCTATGGTTGGGTTAAGTCTATTGGATCTTAAGTAGTTGATAAATGGCCCTATACACCATGATGCTAGTTGGCCCTCTATGCCGACTAAGCTTCCCTCATGCATCCCAAAGTTTGAGAGTATTGTTGGAGATGATCCTACCAACCATGTGCGATCCTTCCACACGTGGTGTTTTTCCAACTCCATAACCAATGACTCAATTCGTCTTTGGCTCTTCCAATGCATGCTCACTGGAGATGCTGCAAAAAGGTATGTATGCCAGCCCTTTGCCTCTCATTATGTTTTCGCGATGTTTGCTAAAGCGTTCTTATCATATTTCCAGTTACCTCTCCGTCAATCCTCCACTACTTGCTTTTCTGACCATGTTCAAGAGTGACGTTGAATAAGGAGCACATGTCGTGCCCCGTATTTCGAATACCGTGTTTATCTAGATTGGTTTCTCAGGAGCCTTTTATCCCCCATCAGGAAAGATGTCACATCCCATTTTCCTCAGACCAAGGAAGAAGCTCTCTAGACTACTTTGAGATATGATCTAATTTATGCTCAAATAGGTTATGTCTATACCATTATTCCAGACCTCCCTCATCTTGGCAATGCTAGTGCACTGGGGGCATCCCACGCCACTAATGGTATCATTGGATCCATTTCACACCCTTCGCCATATTCTTAGCAAATTTATGGCTACCCATAGGGGGGAAACAGTTCCTCCAACATTTATGCCCCTCCAACTAGGAACATGTTTCCAGGACCCCAACCCATCTACCAAACTATTGCTCCTTCTTATGCATAGCCTAGTGCTCCAGCCCCTCAAGCATTGGTGATGTAGCCTCCCATGCATCCTCAGCCCCAACAACCACCACCCCCTCAGGGTTAGGCATTTGCGCAACAGAGTGATACCAATCCCTAGAATTTGAAGAAAAAGAATAAGGGGAAGGGTAACAAGGGTAACTAGGGTAACCAAAGTACCAACCTAGTGAACCCCAGGGGAACCATCCTAACACCAACAACTAGCAACACGATGGCCAGCCCAAGAAAAATAAGGTTATTCGTACAAATAAGCCTTGTGCATGTTGTGGTGTACATGGCCACTATACACATGAGTGTCCTCTTTTATCCCAAATGCGCCAAATGTGGGAAGCTCAAGCAGCTTCTCGAGGTCAACAATTGCCTTAGAATCCTGTGCCACCTCAACCAGCCGTGCTCACAAATCCTTTCCCTCAGCAAGGATTTGTTGTTTCTCAACCCCAGCCAGGTCAAGCAACACATCTCCCCCAACCTTCTGGTCCCAGTGGCTACCAGATCTTGATGATGAACTCTAATGAGGTTAACCCCTCCAATATCAACCAACAAAATCGATCGCATCAATATGGCAAGCCCTCCACTTTGTCAGCTGCCGAGTCCAAAACCAAAGTGTCTATTGAGCCTCTTACTATTATCACTCCTTTGGATCTCCAAGGTTGAGGAAGAGTCCAGTTGAGGTAACCACAGACCAACCTTTTGACTTGGTATCTAGCCCAACCAAGCTGGAAAGAGATCTCTCCAGAAAATCATAGCCAAGAGGGCCAAATGAATTAGGGTTTTAGGCTAGTTATGATGTGCAGAAGGGTTTGATTGTTTGAAATTGGGTTTTTGGATGAGGATTAGGTCAAAGAGACTAGGTCAAGGCAAATAAGTGTATGATTGCAGACATCTGATGGAGCAAGGTAGGTAGACACTCAAAAACTTTAGTGTTCTTGAGTGAGATGGATCAGACTAGTGAGGTGCTAGAAAGAGCAAGACAAGCATGTATTCTTTCTAAACTGAAGAAAATGGAAAAATTATGAAGATTTCCCCAAAACAGAGCATGTAAGATGTATTCTGCTCATCAAATTGAAAATCAACATATCATAGAAGTGAAATGAAACATGAGAGTACAAAACATTCAAACATATGCAACATAAGAAGAAACTATGTCAAAATTCCATACCATAGGTATTCCATGAAAATAGTTGCAACTCATTCATTAAATTTCTGCCAAATACTAGTTACACTAGTGTCTCTAATCAATACAACAACATCCAACTGATTCCAACCAGTGAAAAAATTGAAAAATTACAAGATATAGGCCTCAAAAAAACTCCTCCCAACCTCAATGGTCAAATCCATGAGTGGAGGAGTAGTTCCACCAAAATTTGAATTGATATCTAGAGTATAGGGTCGTCAAAGTGACTCATCCCTAATTGCAATGAAACTAATTCATTTGACTTTCATGATAACATTTACATAATGAATTTACCCCTAGGTAACTTATCCACATGAAATTTACATTTACCTTCATTAACTATATAGGTAAAATCATCATTTCCCAAGATGAAAATCAAATTTGCAATGAAAACTTAGAAAAATCATAAAATTGCTCAGTGTGCAGCGCTAGTGCTAGGTGCGCCCTCCATCTTGCAACTAAGTTTTAGATGGGTTCCTGGTGTCCAAACTAGGCTCAGGATGGCTTGTTGGAAATATTACCTTGTCTAATTTCCAGATATGTCTTTATTTTGCAGAATGGAGTTGGTTTTCCCTACCAAAAAGTGTTTCTCCCAAGACTTCTCAGTGCGCAATGCCAAGGTGAAAAAGGAGGCATAACTGTGGTTTTTTTAGTGGTTTTTTACTTTTTCACCTACCAATTGGACCAAACAAGCTTAGAAAATTTGTTTTCTTGCATGTATTCATCATTATGAATCTGATGGTGGTCTCATTTTGGCCAAAATATGCCTCAAACAAAAGCACAGCGCCTAGGGCACTACACACCTAGCATTTCAGTTGTCATAAATTTGCCTACAAATGAACAAAGTTTCCAAAACTTCAAAAATTTTCCCAAAATTTGTTAAAATTTGCTAAATGGTGACTGATGGTAAGGGTTATGCATGGCTTGAGGCTTTAGCAAGTATATCAAGCCTCCTTTTCTCTTCTTGCATAATTAGGGTTTCAATTTTGGCATTTTCCCTTTTAAGCTTTGACCTAACAATCTTATTCCTCATGGCATAATGCTTTTCCATCATTCTCTAAATGTCATTGTCTTTGTTGGCCTTGCCCAGGAGCTTCTCCAAATGTTGGTTTACTCTCTTAAGCCACTGATCTCGGTTCTCATTAATTATGATGGAAAATTGTTCATTTAGTGTGAGCTGATTTGCAAGTTCAGCCTTGATCCACGAGGATCTCGTCAGATCAGTTGCACATGTTCATCATCAGTGTACAGTGTCATGCTAAACAATTTAGTATGGTGTCATTTAGTTTCGACAATGTTGTTTATGGTTTAGGTTGTGCAGATGATGTTTATGGTTTATCATGGTGTTCAGTTGATGTGGTGTTGTACCTGGTTGTCGACATGTGGTTGTCGTCAGTTCCGCCAGGATTTGGTGTCAACATGAGTTTGTTGTCAACTTTATAGGGTTTTGTGTCAATGTGGGTTTGTCATCCATATTAGGGTTTGGTTGTCATCATCATGTGACGAATGTTGCAAATGTCACTCTGAGACAATTTGATGTAAAAGGTTATTTTTTACCTAACCCAAACCTAATCCTAAAATTCTAACCTAAATACCTAAACACTAGTCCTAAACCCATCAAACATGGTATATTCCAACTCTATGTATTAAAACAAATCAAAAAATACATAAAAACCTATTTGCCTAAGTCTAAAACCCTTTGTATTAGCTCTCGGCTATTGCAAACAACATATAAAACATTACAAATTAAAACAGATGCCCCTAACCGCCACTTCTCACCGTAGCGGAGTAAAAAACATGTGAGCAGAGATGTGTAAAATCATTGGGGTTTTCATAATCCACCAGTTCCTAACCACAGCAAGGTTCTAAACCGTAGTGATTACATGTGAACAGATCATAGGGGTTAACTACCGGCTTGGAGCTAACTGTGG
Organism: Pinus tabuliformis; assembly: GCA_031772625.1. NCBI lineage: Eukaryota > Viridiplantae > Streptophyta > Pinopsida > Pinales > Pinaceae > Pinus > Pinus tabuliformis. Next base: position 839,670,202 of record CM062817.1, on the reverse strand, counting down.
GCCCTCACCGCAGTGTAATGCAACATGTGAAAAGTCAAGCAGAGTTTAGTTTAACCATAAGCACATTAGAAGAAAGCCATCAGGGTAAGCCGCGACAGTCAAGAGAAACATGGGCACATGCAAACAGTCAGCATAATGATCGCTGGAACCGCTACGGAAGACTGCGGAGGTGGCAGTTGGCGGTCAACCTCCTCCACCCGGTCAGTAAGCCGCCAACGGTTCTGTTATAATATAATGTTATTTTTGGGTTTTTGAAAATAAGTTCTAGTTATGTTAATTCGAGGACCATGTAACCACTCACCTAGGTGTCCTTTTACAACTAGACCGAGGCCCAAGAACCAAAAAATAAGCCAATTCATGCCAATTTTAGGCCAGAGGAGGTTTGAATGTACTTGTAGGCCTATAAGAGGTGGTTTTTCTTCATTGAGTGGATATTGGAGATTTTGGTTTTTGTATGTAGGTTCTAGAAGTGAGAAGTTGTTTTGTTTTTAGTGTAACAGGAGCATCCGAAGTTGGAATTGGGAATCGTGATAGGTGTTGGAAAGCTGCTTTAGAGAGATTCCTTTTGATAGTGATTAGAAGTGACTACATGCACATTCAGTCTGGTCTATTCTCTGTGTAATAGAACTCCTTAGTTTCAATCCTAATAAAGCAGTCACCCATCTTGAAAGCGGACCCAGAGACATAGTCCATTAGGGACGAACTCCGTAATCAACTTTGCTATCTGGTATCACTGTGTTTTTATTTTTTTCACTTCTATTATGCGTCTTTATTATGTTTAATCAACTGTTGTAAAGTCTTTCTTCTCAAGCAGTTTCCTCGATTTCCACACTTTCAGTTAATGATCAATTCAATAATGGCTAATCAATTCTACATCAGTTTTAACTTATGATCATTTCAGACCATATAATTTGGTATTAGAGCAGGTTGCGTTTGTAGAATTTTACATTTAAGGTTAACTAGGTCAAAGTCGCAACGAGGAGAAGGAATCCTTGAGTAGATTGATCCAGAGATTGGAAAGCGACGAATCGTTCATAATTCAACCATGTCAGGATCTAATGCAGGTGAAAACGCTGGAACTACTATGAGTGAATAACAGTTTCAGCAAGCATTCTTGACTCTGTAGCAGATGTTGGGAGAACTGTACAAAGACAAGAAGGGAGAGATGTAGCTTCTTCTTCAAAGACATCGAAGAAGGAAAAAGGTAAAGGCAAGGCTAATAAACCACCTTCACCTCAATCATCTCCATCAACATCTTCTTCTTCTTCTTCTAGTGCAGAATCTGAAACAGAAAAGAAATTGAAGAAAACATCTCTTTTGAAACTTGATGTAAAATTTGAGTTACCTATTTATGATGGCAAAATGAATCCTCAAAAGTTAGATAACTGGATTAAGAAGTTAGAATTTTATTGTTGTATTCAGAACATTTCTGATGATAAAATGAAAATTCAATTAGCTACACTTAGAAGGGGGGAACAAATTTAATCTGGTGGGAAAGTAAAACTCAGATAGATGTAAAGCGTAAAGGAAAATTCATCTCTTCATGGTCTAATATTTTAAAAGCTCTTAGGAAACAATTCTATCCTTTAGGATACATGCAGCATGTTGTTATTGATTAGCAACATCTGAGGCAAGGTAAAGGGTAGAGTGTTTAGGAGTTTACTCAGGAGTTCATAAAGAAAGAATTGGCACTTGGTATTTCACTAGATACACGTGAAACTTTGTTAAAATACATTGGCAGTTTACATTCATATTTGCAGCATACATTATTGATGTTTAATCCTGATGATTTTGATGAAGTGTGTGTTCAGTCCATACATATTGAATCAGGTGGCAAACCATTCAATTTTTCATCGCAATCATCCAAAGAGTTGGAAATAAAAGATTCCAATGACAATAAAGGGAAGAACAATTCGAAGAGAAAGAAATCAGCAATAGCTCAGAAGGAAAGACCTACTTGTTCTCATTGCCAGAGAATCGATCATGATGAATCTAAGTGTTGGAAACTTCATCCAGAACTTAAGCCCAAAAATTTCCTTAAGGAGAAGGATGAAAAGAAGGCCATTGCAGTAGTCCAGCAAGATCTAGGTTTAGATTCAGGTGATGAAAGGAGGATAACCACTATGGCTACGACAGGTAAAACTTCTGACATTGGTTCAAGTTCGAAAACTATTGCATATTCATCAAACATAAATCCTTCAAATGAGGATAAAAGAGTTGAATTGTTTAACATAAGGATAACTTCTAAGCACACAAAGATAGATACCATGTTTGACAGTGGATCACAGACGAATTTAATCTCTAAATATTTAGTTAAAAGTTTGGGTTTGGAAACATAGAATCATCCAAGACCTTACGCATTAGGATGGCTAAATAAATCAACTCAGATAAAAGTCACCAAACAGTGTTGATTAAGATTTTCCATTACAACTAATTACATTGATGAAGTGGAATTAGATGTGGTTCCAGTAGACATATGTGGAGTTGTCTTAGGAAGTCCTTATCTTTATGATCATGATGCAATATTTTATAGGAGAGAACATAAATATCACCTTAAGAAAGATGGGGTTGAATTTATTGTCAGGGCACATCAAAGTAAAAATCATTTGAATATTAATGTTAATCAGATGAAGCAATTAATAAGTTCAAATAAAAGATTTGTAATCATGTGTGTAAAGGAACAACATAAAAATAAACATGATGTTTTTTCAAGTTATGAGTCTCAACTTAAAGATAGTTTGATCAAAGAGATAGAAACTATTCCAGTTCTATGTAAAACCAAACATCTTACTCATAAGAAGGGAATACAACATGAATTACAGTTTGTGCCTAAAGCTCCTCTTCCTAATGTTAGAATGAATCAATTCAGTTCAAGTTTGGAAATTAACAGTTACAAGGATACAGGTCAGTATTGGGGAAAGTCAGTGTTCAATTTCTCTTTTATTGTGTCACCATTTCATGTTTCGAACAATTTGGAAACCTCTTTTCAAGTGGAGAGGAAACCTATTTGTTTTCATATCAAAGCCTTTTCTAAAGTAGTGTCAAAGTGTCTAAGGGAAACTTATGCATCAGGGGAAAGTGCTAATCAATGGAAACATCATTTAATGAATAAGGGAAAAGTGATTCAAACAAATCAACAGCTAACTCAATACTTTCAAAGACAAACTAAGTTGCAGCAATTGTCACCTTACAGTTTTATGGATTTATGGCAACAAGTTCACTTAGTGATCAAGAATCAGGAAAGTATGTCAAGTCAAGTAGTTGGTTTGATGTCAAGAATATCTTGGATTGTCTCTGTTATTCCAAAAAATATATTGTTAATACATGTCAATGGTATTGAACAATATCCTATAGAGACTATTTTCGAAGATGATTATGAATCACTAACACATGGTTCTTCATGGAAAGAAATAAATTGCCATGTTCATAACAGGATTTTTGACCATCGTCGCAAGTTTTTCATACTACAGATGGATGGAATAGGTCACCAAATCAAAATGTGCCATGGTCAGCATCATCAGGGTCATCACATGTAGGTGATTGATAGAATATATTGGTACATCATCAGGTCAAGGTGGAAAATGAGGGAGCTCTACCCTCATCGACTATTTATTTAGTCAAACTTTTGTGGTCCAAAAGCTTTCAAGTGGAGAGGATTGATCCAGGAGGATCTCGTCAGGTCAGTTGCACATGTTCATCGTCAATGTATAATATCATCATCAGTAATTCAGTCCAGTGTCGTTTATTTTTTACAGTGTTGTTTATGGTTTAGGTTGTGCAGGTGATGTTTATGGTTTTTCATGGTGTTCAGTTGATGTGGTGTTGTACCTGGCTGTCGACATATGGTTGTTGTTAGTTCCACCAGGATTTGGTGTTGACATGAGTTTGTCATCCACCTTACAGGGTTTTGTGTCAACGTGGGTTTGTCGTCCATATTAGGGTTTGGTTGTCGTCATCATGTGGCGAATATCACAAATGTCACTCTGAGACAATTTGATGTAAAAGGTTATTTTTTTACCTAATCCAAACATAATCCTAAAAACCTACCCTAAATACCTAAACACTAGTCCTAAACCCATCAAATATGGTATATTCCAACTCTATGTATTAAAACAAATCAAAAAATCCATAAAAAACTATTTTCCTATGTCTAAAACCCATTGTATTAGATCTCGGCTATTGCAAACAACATATAAAACATTACAAATTAAAAGAATTGTCCCTAACCGCCACTTCTCACCACGGTAGAGTAAAAAACATGTGAGCAGAGATGTGAAAAACCATTGAGGTTTTCATGAGCCGCCAATTCCTAACCGCAGCGGGGTTCTAAACCGCAGTGATTACATGTGAACAAAGCATAGGAGTTAACCTTAGACTTGGAGCTAACCGCGGGCCCTCACCACAACGTAACGCAACATGTGAAAAGTCAAGCGGAGTTCAGTCTAACCGTAACCGTGTCAAAGAAAAGCTGCTAGGGTAAGCCGCGATGGTCAAGAGAAATGTGGGCACATGCAAACAGTCAATGCAATGATCGCTGGAACCACCAGGTAAGACTACGGAGGTGGCAGTTGGTGGTTAGACCGCCGCCTATTCACATGGCCAGTCAACATGCTCCACCTGGTCAGTAAGCCGCCAATGGTTCTATTATAATATAATGTTATTTTTGGATTTTTAAAATTAATTTCTGGTTATGTTAATTTGAGGACCATGTAACCGCTCACCTAGGTGTCCTTTCCCAACTAGACCGAGGCCCAAGAACCCAAAAATAAACCAATTTATGCCAAGTTTAGGCCAGAGGAAGTTTGAATGTACCTACAGGCCTATAAGAGGCGGTTTTTGTTCATTGAAATGGATATTGGAGATTTTGGTTTTTGTATGCAGATTCTGGAAGTGAGAGGCTATTTTGTTTTTAGTGTAACAGGAGCATCTGGAGTCGGAATTAGGAACCATGATAGGCATTGGAAAGTTGGTTCAAAGAGCTTCCTTTTAACGGTGATCAGAAGTGCCTACGTGCACATTCAGCCTGGTCTATTCTCTGTGTAATTGAACTCCTTGGTTTCAATCCTAATAAAGTGGTCACCCATCTTGAAAGCAGACCCAGAGACGTAGTCCATCAAGGACGAACTCCCTAATCAACTTTGATGTCTGGTATCACTGTGTTTTTATTGTTTTTACTTCTATTATGCATCTTTCTTATGTTTAATTAGTTGTCATAAAGTCTTTCTTCTCAAGCAGTTTTCTCGATTTTGCACTTTTAGTTAATGATCAATTCAATAATGGTTATTCAATTCTACATCAATTTTAACTTATGATCATTTCAGATCAAGCCTCCTTTTGCATCTCTAGTTCTAGAGCTCTTTTCAGCCCTCTAGTTCTAGTTCTCCTACTTGTTTCTTGTTCTTGTTCAGGTTCACCATACCTTTAATAGGCTTCATAAAGTAATGCCTTGCTTTTCATTTCTTCTCTTTTTTCCTTGAGGAGTTGAATCTCCATGATTTCATGCTTGGCTTGAAGCTTCTGGTTTTCTTGCTCATAATATGAAATAACAAATTTAGACCTCTCTAAATTGGTCTGGAGCTCCCTGATGTGTGCATCCTTTTCCTTGATGATCAAGGAGGTGTCATGATCAACAATCTGATCTAAATCAATAAGATCAGAATCAGCCTCTATCTCATGTAGGTTTTCATCCTCATGCTTGATCTCTGTCTGAATCTATGCCTCTGTGTTTTTTTCTTTGCCTTTGTGTACTGACTTTTTTGGTGAAGAAGGTAGGGCTCTTCCCACAATATTTGGGGAAAACACCTGCCTATGACCTCTATAATAAGTATGTGCCAATATGCCCAAGTCAAACCTCTTAGGTTTGATGACCTCAACTTGCTTAGTCTATTGAGCCTCATTGGTCTCAACTCTGCTAGGTGACACAATGTGCTCATGAAATGGTGATGGTGGAGGTGATGGTGATGAAATGGGTGAAGAGGAATGAGGTGATGGAATGGTAGACACTGTAGAGTGGGATGGAGGAATGGATGTGGAAGGATGAGATGATGAAGGCACATCTTGAACATGTTGAATAGGTGGACCTGTGAATATGTCATTAGCTATGAAAGTACTTCATGGAATGTTCAACTCTTTGAGGTGATGGAGGACAATGATTTTTATGAGGGAATGATGAAAATACTATTCATTTGGTGTTCATATTCTCTCTTTTGGACAATATATGTCATCTTGCCAATGCTTCGGAAGAGGTAATAAGGAAGGTTGAGGATCTTGACCCTTGTGAAATGCATGAGAAGCCTGATGTGGTAGGTGTCAAGTTTAGAGAACCTACCTTCATAGGAAAAGTATTTCATGATGATTTTCATCATGGGGGCATATCTGTCCAAGAGGTAAGAGAAAGGAAAAACCCTCTTTGTCTCATTTTTTTACCTTGGTTTTATGTAAGGTTCATAGTAATTCTCCTCCAAGTCTTTTTTCTTGAACCATCTTCCCCAACATTTGGGATCCCAGTGGCAGTTGATATGATGGCAGTGGACACAGTGAAAGTGACACCAGCAAGGGTTACCTGGTTTTCATGGAGATTAGAAATGAAAAGTCTAGTCAACATAGGATGATGTTGGACCCTTTGTATTTTTTCATAGAATTCAAAACATCCTACATGCTTGAAACATGTCACAGCCATGGGAGAGGCCATGAGTTCCCTGGTATTTGTTGGCTCAAGTCTAATGATTCTCCCTCCTTTATGTGGCCTCCTCTCCTCTCTTTCTTCCTTCTCACTTTAATTTCTGTTCTCTTATTCTTTCATGGTGTCTTGTTGTTAAAAACCCTAGGGAGATGAAATAATAGTGGAATGTAGGTATAGGGAGTAGGGAATGGTATGAGGAAATTTCAAGGAGATGGGGGAAGGGATTTTTGAATTGAGGGAGGTGACAGGGAGTAGAACTAATGAGGGATTTGGGATAGGGAATTTAATTATAGGTTAGGGGTTTTGGGAGCCTAGGAAAATGAAACACCTAGGTCTTAGGGTTTTAAGAGAATAAAGGTTTTGGGAAGAAGTAATGTGATATTGGGGTTGGGAAAGGGTTTTAATAATGATGTGGGAAGGGAATAGAAGTGCTTAGGGAGTGAAATTGGAATTGTAATTAGGAATTGACTGTGATACTAGGGTTTTAGACTTGAATAAGACACCAATTAGTGCTTAGGGAGTGAAATTGGAATTGTAATTAGGAATTGACTGTGATACTAGGGTTTCAGACTTGAATAAGACACCAATTACGACTTACTTGCTTGCTGGAGGCGTGGAGAACAATTTTTGAAGTGTTGGAGGTGATGAAATGGAGTTTGGAGGTGTTTTGACATTTTCTGTGCAAATTTAGGCAAGTGTGTAGTGCAATGAACAAGTGCGCCCTCCTTCTGCCAAGTGTGCAGTGCATAACATAGGCGTGCAGTGCCAAAAGTAGGGGCGCAGTGCAAAATGCATGTGCACAATGCTGACTTCAAATCAAGTTTTGAGTGCCTTCCCGAAGTCAAAATTGATCTTATGTTAGCTTGTTGGAAAGATCTCTCTCTTGTCTACACAATGGACCTATCAAGAACTGAAAATGATCAAGTATAGCACCTCAAAAATCAATTCTCCCAATACTAGTCAAAAAGTGCAAAATGGGGGTGCAAAAATGCAGTGTGCTCTTGCAGGCAACTTTTGGAGGCCTTCCTCAACTCCAAATTGAGTTCATGATAGCTCATTGGAAAGATATTCCAGTCTAGTTATCATTTGACTTTGAAATTTTTATGCTTGGCATGTGGAACTCTGAGTTGGTAGCTTGGGAGTCATGAACTTATTACAAATTGAATAACATAAAATTACATAGTGAAAATATAAAAACTTACATTTGAACTCAAAATTACATGATGAAATAAGCATTTCTCTTTACAAATGATCTTCATGGGGTGAAGATATGTTATTTGATCACCCTTAACTTTCTTCTCATATGCAATGTAATGGAGTTTTATGGGAACCTTGGAAACCCTAATGACCTAATGAAACCTTGAAAAACCCCAAAAGACCTAATGAGACCTTGAAGGACTAAATTTCAAGATGAGATGATGACCTCATGACTGATACAAATGGCATGATAAAATTAACATTATGGATGATGTACAATCAACAAGATATGAAACTGTGCCAGAAAGTAATCACATTTAATGGGGAGTGGTGTTTTTTGACTAGGGCTACCATCGGTGAGTAAATTTTTGAATGATGACCTAGTGGAATGACAAAAAATCTAAGTGGAACCCTAATATGATATGAAAAGAGGATTTTTGATCACTGATGAAAGGATGAAAATACTGACAATAACATTAGCCTTATTGGGGATGGTAGCTATGAAAGAGGTGTCAAGAACACCGTAGACCAGCATGCTTATCCATTGGGCTATATGGTCAAAAACGCAATAACTAATGAGCATGACTAAATGCTGCAAACTCTACTGGAAATTAACACTGAAAAATATGCTCATAATGTTGAGCTTATTCATCACACCTTGTCTATTCTAACTGATCCATAACCTTCTCACTCAAGTGATGTGAAATTTCCAATGAAGCCAAACAAGGAGATGACCATTCACTGAAATTCTGCTCACATCCTCTTTAAGCAAACAGAATGATGTACATGTAGGCAACTCACAATGAAAACTGAAACCAAGACTTATGCTAACAAAAAAAACAACTTTCACCTTCTCTGATGCTTGCAAAAGACTGCCCAAGGGGTCTTGGAAATCATGAAGCATTACCTCTTGTGGATCAACAAAAGGAAGGAATATGCTTTCAAATATAATGGTTGTTTGTTCTTCTTCATTTGGGTTATCTTTCTTAAATGGAAATTCAGCAATGTCATCTTCCATACCACCTAGATCAGAGACAAGATTTGTATGTTCTTGCAGATCTTCAATTGAGGTAGCCAAATCAACATCAACACAAATATCTACAAGTGGTTTTTCATGTATAACAGAAAAAGAATTGTCTAGGCTTTGAAAAAATTATGTATCTTTATCTTTTGAAGGCTACTGAACATGTTCATCAAACTAAAGACAAGAAACTTGTTGTACACTATTTTTGAACTCAACAGATAAATCATGACTCTCTAGAGTTTCTAGACAAGAAAACTCAAAATTCTGATCTGCACATATTTCTTCCTGAATTAAAAACTCAAAAGAGGAAAGGAATGAAGGGCAGCTGGAAAGAACATCTTTATATAAATCTTGATTGCTTGAATATTGGCAAGACTACTGCGAATTATCATCAACTTTGGAAAATGGAAGATCAATGTCATCTTTTGAAGAATTATGCTTAAGTTCACTGTCATCCGCGGTAGAATCCATGATCTTCTCATGGTGGTGAAAAAGGTTTTCATTCAAAGCATCCAAGAGTTCATCATCCATAAACTCTTCATTGCCATAAGCACTTTCTAGCTCTTGAATAAAATTCTCAAAGTGATCACAACAATCCTCAATCAAAAGCAAAGAAGGATAGGCTTCTCTATACTTCTCAAAAAATACTGGGCAAAAATATTTGAGAGAATAAATACAAGTAGGAGGCAAGATTTCATACCAAAATCATGCTCTTTCTTCTAATGTGACCATGAACATCTTCATTAAACAATCTTCATGAAAATTAATCCTCAGCTTACGCACATGCATATGAAATCTTATTAAATGAAGTGTAGCATCATCACCTTTTCCATCTCTAAATTTTGGCAAGTATGTTTGCTAATCTACCTAAGGCATATGATTTGGAAAGCCTAGAACATGATCTCGACGAATAGGAGCATACCTTCTGGACTGAGAAATCATTTTGATTTCTGGATCCTACTACTAGTGGAGTCTTTGGAGCAAGTCAGAGTCACCAGGTGAATGGCTCAACCTTTGTATGTGTATGATCATTGTTCACCGTCAACAATCAGATCTAATCTTTGTCATTCTTTCCTAGGGAAGATATGATCTTTCGTTTCCCCAGCAATGGTGCCACTATGTTATCACTCCTCTGGATCTCCAAGTCCAAGGAAGAGTCCAACTGAGGTAACCACAGATAAACCTTTTGACTTGGTATCTAGCCCTACCAAGCCAAAGAGGGCTCTCTCCACAAATTCATAGCCAAGAGGGCTAGATTAATTAGGGTTTTAGGCTAGTTATGATGTGCAAAAGGGTTTGATTGTTTGAAATTGGGATGCTAGATGAGGATTAGGTCAAAGAGACTAGGTCGGGGCCAATAAGGGTATGATTGTAGACATCTGATAGAGCAAGGTAGGTAGACATTCAAACACTTTAAGGTTATTGAGTGAGATGGATCAGACTGGTGAGGTGCTAGAAAGAGCAATATAAGCATTTATTCTTTCTAAACTGAAGAAAATGGACAAATTATGAATATTTCCCCAAAACAGAGCATGTAAGATGTATTATGCTCATCAACTTGAAAATGAACATATCATAGAAGTGAAATGAAAAATTAGAGTAAAAAACATTCAAACATATGCAACATAAGAAGAAACTATGTCAAAATTCCATACCACAGGTATTCCATCAAAATAGTTGCAAATCAATCATTAAATTTCTGCCAAATAGTGATTACACTAGTGTCTCTGATCAATACAACAACATCCAACTGATTCCAACTAGTGAAAAGACTGAAAAAATTACAAGATATAGCCCTCAAACAAACTCCTCCCAGACTCAGGGGTCAAATCCATGAGAGGAGGATCAGTTCCACCAAAATCTGAACTTATAACTAGAATATAGGGTCATCAAAGTGACTCATCCCTAATTACAATGAAACTGATTCATTTGAATTTCATGATAACATTTACATAATGAATTTACCCCTAGGTAACATATCCACATGAAATTTACATTTACCTTCATTAATGACATAGGTAAAATCATCATTTCCCAATATGAAAATCAAATTTGCAATGAAAACTCAGAAAAATCAGAAAACTGCTCAGTGCGCAACGCTAGTGCTAGGTGTGCCCTCCATCTTGAAGTTGAGTTTTGGATGTTTTCCCGCTGTCAAAACTAGGCTTAGAATGGCTTGCTAGAAATCTTATCCTGGCTACTTTCGAAATATGTATTTAGTTTTCAGAATGGAGTTTATTTTCCCTATCAAAATGTGTTTCTCCCAAGACTACTCAGTGTGCAGTGCCAAGGTGAAAAAGGAGGCAATATTGTGGTTTTTTTAGTGTTTTTTGACTTTTTCACCTACCAGTTGGACCAAAAAAGCCTAGAAAAGTTTTTTTCTTGCATGTATTAATCATTATGAATCTGATGGTGGTCTCTGTTTGGCAAAAATATGCCTCAAACAAAAGTGCGGCGCCCATTTCAGTTATCATAAAATTGCCTAGAAATGCACAAAATTTCCAAAACTTCAAAAATTTGCCCAAAATTTGTCAAAATTTGTTGAATGATGACTGATGGTAAGGGTTATGCATGGAGTGAGGCTTCAGCAAGTATATCAAGCCTCCTTTTCTCTTCTTGCATGATTAGGGTTTCAATTTTGGCATTTTCCCTTTTAAGCTTTGACTTGGCAATCTTGTTCCTCATGGCATAATGCTTTGCCATCTTTCTCTAAATGTCATTGTCTTTTTTGGCCTTGTCTAGGAGCTTCTCCAAATGCTTGTTTACCCTCTTAAGCCACTGCTCCCTGTTCTCATTAATCATGATGGAAAATTTTTCATTCAATGTGAACTGATTTGCAAGTTCAACCTCCTTTTGTCTCTCTAGTTCTAAAGCTCTTTTCAGCCATCTAGTTCTAGGTCTCCTACTCGTTTCTTGTTCTTTTTTAGGTTCACCATACCTTTCATATGCTTCATCAATAAATTCCTTGGCTTTCATTTCTTCTATTTTTTCGTTGAGGAGCTAAATATCCATGATTTCATGCTTGGCTTGAAGCTGCTGGTTTTCTTGCTCATAATATGAAATAAAAAATCTAGACCTCTCTAAATTGGTTTAGAGCTCCCTGATGTGTGCATCCTTTTCCTTGATGATCAAGGAGGTTTCATCATGATCAATCTGATCTAAATCAATAAGATCAAAATTAGCCTCTGTCTCATGTAGGTTTTCATCCTCATGCTTGATCTCTGTTTGAATCTCTGCCTCTATGATTTTTTCTTTGCCTTTGTGTACCTGCTTTGTTGGTGAAGAAGGTAGGGCCCCTCCCACAATCTGTGTGGAAAATACCTGCCTATGACCTCCCTAATAAGTATGTGCCAATGTTCCCAAATAAGCCCTCTTAGGCTTGATGACCTCAACCTTCTTAGTCTATTGAGGCTCACTGATCTCAGCTCTGCTATGTGACTGAATGTGCTCATGAAATGGTGATGGTGGAGGTGATGGTGATGAAATGGGTGAAGAGGAATGAGGTGATTGTGATGAAATGGGTGAAGAGGAATGAGGTGATGGAATGGCAGACATTGTAGGGTGGGATGGAGGAATGGATGTGGAAGGATGAGATGATGAAGGCACATCTTGAACATGTTGAATAGGTGGAGTTGTGAATATGTCATTATCTATGAAAGTACTCCATGCAATGTTCAACTCTTTGAGGTGATGGAGGAAAATGATTTTTATGAGGGAATGATGAAAAATAATATTCATTTGGTGTTCATATTCTCTCTTTTGGACAATATATGTTATCTTTTCAATGCTTTGGAAGAGGTAATAAGGTAGGTTGAGCATCTTTACCCTTGTGAAATGCGTGAGAAGCCTGATGTGGTAGGTGTCAAGTCTAGAGAACCTACCTTCACGGGAAAAGTATTTCATGATGATTTTCATCATGGGGGCATATCTATCCAAGAGGTAAGAGAAAGGAAAAACCCTCTTTCTCTCATTTTTGTACCTTGGTTTTATGTAAGGTTCATAGTAATGCTCCTCCAAGTCTTTTTTCTTGAACCATTTTTCCCCAACATTTGGGATCCCAGTGGCAGTTGATATGATGGCAGTGGACATAATGAAAGTGACACCAGTAAGGGTTACCTAGTTGTCATGGAGATTAAAAATGAAAGGTCTGGTCAACATAGGATGATGTTGGACCCTTTGTATTGTTGCAAGAATTCAAAACATCCTACATGTTTGAAACATGTCACAACCATGGGAGAGGCCATGAGTTCCCTGGTATTTGTTGGCTCAATTCTAATGATTATCCCTCCCTAATGTGGCCTCCTCTCCTCTCTTTCTTCCTCCTTACTGTAATTTATGTTCACTTCTTCTGACATGGTGTCTTGGTGTTAAAAACCCTAGGGAGATGAAATAATAGTGGAATGTAGGTATAGGGAGTAGGGAATGGTATGATGAAATTTCAAGGAGAAGGGGGAAGGGATTTTTGAATTGAGGGAGGTGACAGGGAGTAGAACTTATTAGGGATTCAGGATAGGGTATTTAATTATAGGTTAGAGGTTTTGGGAGCATAGGCAAATGAAGCACCTAGGTCTTACGATTTTAAGAGAATAAAGGTTTTGGGAAGAAGTAATATGATATTGGGGTTGGGAAATGGTTTTAATAGTGATGTGGGAAGGAAATAGAAGTGCTTAGGGAGTGAAATTGGGATTGTAATTAGGAATTGACTATGATACTAGGGTTTCAAACTTGAATAAGACACCAAATTTTGTAATAACACTTAAAAAACCACACAATCGACTTAAGAAGAAAATGGATGATACAATTGTGGCTTACTTGCTTGATGGAGGCATGGAGAAAAATTGTTGAAGTGTTGGAGGTGATGAAATGGACTTTGGAGGTGTTTTGACATTTTTTGTGCAAATTCGGGCAAGCACACAATGCAATGAATAGGTGTTCCCTCCTTCTGCAAGGCGCGCAGCACAAAATACAAGCATGCAACGCAAAACACAGGTGTGCAGCGCTGACTTCAAATCAACTTTTGATTGCCTTCCCGATTTCCAAATTCATCTCATGATAGCTCATTGGAAATATCTCTCTCTTAGCTACACAATAGACCTATCAAGAACTGAAAATGATTAATTATAGCCCCTAAAAATTCAGTTCTCCCAAAACTGGTCAAAAAGTGCAGAATGAGGGTGCAAAAATGCAATGTGCTCTTGCAGGCAACTTTTGGAGGCCTTCCTCAACTCCAAATTGAGCTCATGATAGCTCATTGGAAAGATATTCTAGTCTAGTTGTCATTTTACTTTGACATTTTTATCCTTGGCATGTGCAACTCTGATTTGGTATCTTGGGAGTCATGAACTTATTACAAATTGAATAACATAAAATTACATAGTGAAAATATAAAAATTTACATTTGAACTCAAAATTACATGATGAAATAAGCATTTCTCTTTACAAATCATGTTCACATGGTGAAGAAATGTTATTTGATCACCCTTTACTTGTTTGTATTATTCAATGGAATGGAGTTTTATGGGAACTTTGGAAACCCTAATGACCTAATGAAACCTTGAAAAACCCTAAAGGACCTAATAGGACCTTGAAGGATTGAATTTCAAGATGACATGATGACCTCATGACTAATACAAATGGCATGATTAAATTAACTTTATGGATGATGTACAAGCAACAAGATATGGAACTATGCCAACAAGTAATCACATTTAAGGGAGAGTGATGTTTTTTTACTATGACTACCATCGGTGAGTAAATTTTTGAATGATGACCTAGTGGAATGACAAAAATTTCTGAGTGGGACCCTAGTATGATATGAAAAGAGGATTTTTTATCACTGATGCTAGAATGAAAATACTAACACTAACACTTACGACACCAAATGGTCCTTTACATATCCCTCAACCCAAAGTTGAGGCCATTCCCAAGATCCCAAAGGGACCATTATGCCATAATGTGGCTTCTAACAAAACTTCCCATACATACAATATAGTAGACGAATTGGTGCAATCACCCGTTGCCATGTCGAAACTGCAAGTGCTCCAGTCATGCCATTTCCAAAAGAAGACTCTACTAACTACCTTGGCTACAGTGGATCCTTTCGACGATCGTTTGATCGTCTTCCTGGTTGATACATCATAGCAACCCCCATTACCTTCATCTATTGCTTTCCAAATACTAGTTAGAGTATGTAATTCCATCATATCTAGATGCATTATTGACGAAGGCGCATCCACTTGTGTGATATCTGTTGTTGTTTGGAAACAACTCAAGTCACCCAAGTTGTCCCCCTCCACCATCACTTTTCCTGCTTGGTATGGACGCTCCTCCCAGCCCCTTGGAATGTACCGCAATTGTACAGTGACCCTTGCGGGCAAGATTTTTCATGTCGATATCGAAGTCATTGATGCCCCTTTGGATTAAAACATCCTCTTAGGTTGTAGTTACACATATGCCATGTCAGTTGTCACATCTATGTGCTTCCCTCATGAAGGGAAGGTCATCACCATAGATCAGTTGACTTACTACGAACCAGCATCCGTGACCTCCCCTGAGTCCATCATCTCGTCAATGTCTGATAAACAGTCATCAACACCTTACACCAGTGTCTCATCCGGAGTCTATAAACAATCCTCATTATTGGGTGCCTTCCCTGGTCCTCCCCCTCCCATTTATGAACCTACTTCCATGAGTGTTTGCATGTTACAATCATCACAGGTTGCCCTTAAGCACTTAGGTACACCTGATCAATAGCCAGCTCCTCAACATCCTGTTGTTACTCTTCTAGTTGAACCCTCTGGACCCACTCCCCCAGGACCTCCTCTGTTTATGGGTGCCTCTCCTATGTTCCCTCCAGGAACTGCTCCTCCATGTCTCAACCATCCAGGATTTATTCCGTCAGGGCATTAGTCTTACAGCCATATACCTTTCTTATTCCCCCCTCCGGGAGTTTTTTCTATACCTGTCATGGCTTCGCTGGTCCTTCCTAACATGACTCTCAAGATCCCAATATGGTGCATCGATCCCCCTGCAAATATTCCACCTGGTTAGCCACAACCATATCATGCTTTGACCCAAGTTCAGCTGGCCAAGGGGGCAAAGCCAAAAAGAAAGATTCAAAGGAGAAGGCTCCCCAATCTCCTCCAGCCCCTAAGGCCCCAAAGCCGTGTGCTTTGTGTGAATTTGTTGGGCATGCGACTAACAATTGTCCTTAACTTCCTCAACTTAAGCCTTAGGTTCATGAAGCATTCCCTAAGTTGAATATTCTGGAAGTCCATGTTGACATAACGGTCCCACCTAAGAAACTCAAAACGCTTCACACAAACCACCATTGTGCCCTTTGTGATCTTCATGGTCACTATTCCCACTGTTTCCCTTGTCTCGATGATTTTCACGATTGCCTTGGGGAAATCCGTGAATATGAGGCCACTCGTAGTAGAGTCTCTACTCCTCTACTTGTGGATTCTGGTACCACCAGTCAACCAGAATAGGGAAACTCTGGCCCCTCTATTGTGATCCCATCCCTCAATGTCGAGACGATGGACACCACAGGCCCCATTCTTTACCTACCGTCATCCTTGAGTTCCTTGCCGACAAACCTTCCTGAGGTTGTTGCGCACATTTCTATCGAACCTTTTTCAATAGAATCCGAGGTCTCAACATGCGTATGTGAACCTTATTCCTCAGGTTGATGCACTAGGTAATTCCACCACATAATGTAGTCATCCTTCCTCCCATTCGGTCATCTCCCAGCCTGGTAAGGACACCATGGAAGCTATGAATACCCCTGATTACCCCTACACTTGAGTAAGGGGGCATTTCTCCAAGAGGATTTCGAAGGCCAACTCCTTCCTAATTCTACCAATGTGCTCTACCTCCTGAAATGTTGCTCATAGCACATCCCTTTGATTTGCGTGTCCTTATTTCTACCCTATAGTTAGGTAGATTGCATCATCTCATTCGTTGTCTTTTTCACCTTTCAGATGGATCCATCATCCACACCATATATCGGCCATGCCGATGGTGCGAATCACTTCTCTCGGAATCTAGCCTCGATAGGCTGGGCCATTTTTACCCCCTTGCGTACGTTAGTCTTGTCAAATGGCGTGTGCATTAGATATGCCACCAATAATCATGCCGAATATGATGCAGTGACAGGTTTGTTAGTCAATGCCCTCACTCATTGCATCCTTCATCTTCATGTTCATTTAGATTCCTTGCTACTTGTCATGCAATTGAATGGTGTGTATCATGTGCATAACCAAGTCCTATTTAGAAAATATCTACGAGTGAAGCTATTAGTATGTGAATTTGAAACCATTACATTCAGTCATGTACCTAGAGCCCACAATCACTATGTAGATACCATTGCAAACAATATTCTAGATTGGAATTTATCACATGTATACCTCAGAAGATAACCACACAAATGGTGAACCATCATCGTCATACAAAATGCATAATCATATTATGTATCATAAAAGCATTTGGAGCCATAGCTCTAAATACATCTGACATGCCCATAACATGTTACAAAAATCACAATCAAAGGGACCCACATGTCCCTGCATCTAGTCATTATCTAGTGGATCTCGCGCCAAAGGCTCTGCTCCACATGCACGTAGATCATGTACTGCATGACCTGCCATCACCACACGCCACACGATACCTTGCCACTCTAAGGGAAGACTAGTACACTCATCTATGTATCGATCCTCTAAGTCATGCAATCTATGCTCTGAAACCCTGGTCAAGAGTACATCAACCTACGATGCAAATCAGCAAGCAGCGCAGTATCCTATGGATCTTGTTGTGACAATGATGCCCCCCGATTTGCAGCCCCAGGCACTGTGGCTCGGCCTGCATATCCTATTGGCTTCACCGGTGTTATGTCTGCATACAACATATTTCACACTCAGTACCACATACATGTGATAGAAATATAAAATGCACCATAAAACATAGCAACTTAACACTTACCATCTAGTCCCCATGCTTGCCTGGGCAGAAGTGGCAAGTCAGGATCCCCCTGATAGTTCATCCCGCTATAAGGGTAGTCATCAATGTAAAGGGGCATCTGGTCCCAGTGTGTAAAAAACTCGGGTCGGAACACCCATCTGACTCCCCCTCCTCCTCCTCTCCATAGTAGCTGCTGCCAATGACACATCGTGGGCCCTTATGGGCCCCCATCTCAGATCTATACATGAGGACGGATAGTCAGTGTCTTCTCAAAGAAGAACGCACACAATATTGTACCAGAAGTGCAGTCATGATTCACTTGCCTCTTACAAATATTCAACTGTCATTTCATCGATGACAGCATCATCTGGGCCCACCCATAGTAGGTCCAAGCCAAAACACTCTCAACTAACATCATCTTGCCTCTAGTGATGTGGTGGAATGCCTGGCTGCCCAAGACCCGTAGCACAACTGCAACAACAACCTATGTCTCCAACCTCTCTAGATCAACAAGAGGGATATTTGTGCCCTTGACATGAACACCTCGTTGACAATGGTGCTCCACGAACTTAGTAATGTTCCTCCCATGAGGTAACACAAGATGAATACCTCCCACCACTCCGAGGGGAGGTAGTCTGGTAAGAAAATAAATATCTTGTAATGTGAGCTCGATCTTTTGCCCCTGCATGACAAAGACCTCCTGGTCTAGATCCAAAATATCTCACAATTCTCAATAGCAAGGGCTCACATACCTCATCAGTGTATTCTCTACCAACTTGAGAACCCCATAACGAGCTAATGCCCTTCAAACCACCTAATCCCCCTGGATCTCGGATTGAAGAGTATCCAAGTCTCATTCACGCCAGTTGATTTTCAGCTCTTACATCTCTGTAAAACACCACATGTCTTGTCAGTTCAGAATAGAAAACAACCAACTACACTGATAAACTTGTAGCCCCCACCAGGCCAGCAAACCAACCCTTCCTCTAGCCACAAATCGCAGTTTTCAGCCCAAAAAGTGCAAGCTCGCAAGTTTCCAGCTGTTTCCTACAAGCCAAATCAGACTTCTGGACCCAGAAAGTGTGATGCAACTATGAGCAAGGGCAAGGGTCTGTTAGGGAGTTTTCAGGTGCCAAAAATTAGGAAATAAACCATTGAAATTGAAGAGATGAGTAAGTCCACCTACCTAAAAGTCGCAGATCATGATTCCATCAATCAGTTTTTCCGTTACGACCTCCACAAGATTTAGGGCCTTTTCCTACTCTCCAAATTCACCACATCTCACTTAGAAAATGAATCTAAATGGGAGGGAAAACACCTTTTTATAGGAAAAACCATAGTTTTTATGCCACCCATTGTGACTAGACTGTAGCTCAGTTTGATGAACCATCAACACCACTAGAAAGCTCTCACCAAGATCTATAATGGTCTTCCTCGATTTTTATGATTTGGCACTTCACCAGGAAGCCTTTTTTCCAAGAAGGCTCACTTCGTCGCCTCTTAAAATTGAATTTCATCATAAAGAGACACTTTTACTTTGAGGTCCACCTCCTCTTAATACTTTTCATACCATATGTTGATCTTCATCATGAGTAACCATCATTTACTCATGCTTTCATGGTACCCATTGGGCCTAGTCTGTGTGGCAGCATCATCGAGTCACCCTTGTTTAAAGCATCTTCGACGAGCCACCCTTGCATTCTTAGAGTCTATTTCATGTCCCATCACAGTATTCCATCCATATTTTCATACCGTTCATCCTATGTTCCCCATTTTGGCCTCCAATCATATTGTCCCCATCCCCTCCGGAGTTGAGTCAGTTGTTGCCAGGTCAATGATGCACTTTATGCTCTAACGAGGGAAGTCATATGTTTGTCCCTCAGTCCTATTTTCCCTATTATCCCTGGTGTCAGTCCATCAGTCACATTGCTATTTTCCCTCATGCTTTAGTTGAGTATCCTCATTTCCTCATCTATTGCGGACCCTATTCTGTCGACATCATCTCATTTATTCCAGAAGAACAACCTAGAGGGTGATGTATCTCAGTTCCAACTTCCATTCTTGTTCAACGCCTTGGATTGAGCAGAGGGTCCAATTATTGCCCTTTGACTTGGTCATTTCATGTTCATGATCGATACACTTGATGGTCTAGTGATGCAGCAGATTGTACTGGTGATTCCTGGGTGTGTGTGAGATGTTTCAGACCTCATGAGGGGGTAGTCCTTTAGGTAGCCCCCCACATGCCCGGATGCATACATCCTATGCTACAGCCTCAAATGCAGTTATGTAGAGTTGATGGATTCGGTTCCTACCAACTGCAATGTTCATAGCATGCATGTCTCCTCTAGATGATCCATTCAGTTTTGTAGAGTCCTTCCTTGTTCGACAGGGCTTCTCTGGTTGTTCTACCCTCCCTCCCACCCATTTTTTGAGGGAAGGGGCATTGTATCTCATGTACTTGGATATTATCATATTTAGTCCTGGCTCATGTTTTTACTAGGTGCATTATGTATATGGGACACATTGTATTATTTTCTGGCTCTGTTATGCCAACATGTCATGTACCATTCAACATGTACTTTATTGCTCAGTTTCATATTTCTAGGCGAACCATTATTTTTGTACTAAGTTATCTCGGCGGGTATGGGTATGCCTCCCCCACCTCATTGAGGTCTGGTACCACAACATAAAAGGAGACTTGCATTAGTCTCGCCCCCTCTATCACTATCCTCTCTCAGCTTCAACTTCATTGGTCTCTCTCTCTCTCTCTCTCTTTCTCTCTCTCTCCCCTTGACTCCCCTGTGTTGTCTAAGTGGTTGTGTCTTTACAATGTACCTCGGTCATATGTTTTTCTCCTAACACACATATGTTGGGGGGCAATCTGTTATCACCAAAAAATTGATCATCTAGCCTAATTTACTAGATGGACCAAATTATACCATGTAAATTTTGCAAACAGGTCCCTTGGGGTCAATTTTGGGGTTAAAAGCCCAAGTTTTGGGGCAGAAAGCCCAAATTTTGTATAAGGGAATGTAAATATTATGCATTTTGTGGTTGCATAGTACAAAGATATCAAGTTTCAAAAAGGGTTTTCGCCCTTAGTTTAGATAGGTTGTGCTGACTTGATGAAATCCACCCTTGGTCCACGGACCATGGGATTGTATAAAAAGAAGTGTTAGAAGAGTTTTAGTAGGGAGAGATAGTCACAGTGGGAGTCATTGATGAGTCTGTGAAGAGATAAGAGTGAGAGTCTTAGTGTAGGAAAGAGGCTCTGCAGTTGAGTGCACAGAGGCCTAGGGTAGAAGTTCGCAGCTAAGTGCATAGACCCCTACAGCTGTGTGCACAGGGAAGTTAGAGCCTGTACTGTGAATTTGAGTCATCAATAAAGAGAAGTATTTTGAAATCACTGTGTATTTTATTACTGTCAATTACATGCGATTATGTTATGTTAAGCATTGGGTTTATGTTTTATTGATAATTTGATGCGCAAATCTATATGTTTTCCTTTGTTATATAAATGTAAGTAGAGATATATGTTTAGGAAAAGATAATCTTAATTGCATGGTAGAGTTGATGAACACTTAAGATAATTCAGGAAGATATATAGAAAAGTAGTTAGAGAGACACGTAAGTGCTTGAATCACTTGTTAGGGTTATGTGAAGGACGATCACAGACCTTCACGGAGGTTCTGAAAGACTAATAAAGAAGTACATCGATAAGACCTAAAGGCTTATTGATCTGCATGAAGGCAAAATTAAAGTGTAAAACCAACATCACAACCATCTTAGCGTGTGGAAACTTGGTTCCTGCATCCCCCCATACTGCTTTGGGTGAGAATTTAGTTTGTGCTCCACATGCTGATGTTGAAAGGGCCAGTAGTGTAGGGATTTTCTTGGCTAACTAACGTTGAACTTGGGTCAGGGCCCATCAAGCCAACAAATGGTTTCGTTGCCAAGACCGGGATCTACATAACAAGATGTGTGATGTCGCATCATTGGAATCCAACTAAGAAGGAGATTGAAGAATGGTTGGATAGAAATATCCACGAATTCATGGCACAAGAAAATAGGAATCCGTGATTGATGAAAGAACTGTGGTTGGATAGATATCTGTACATAGAGATACATGAAATATTCTTTTGTTCCTTCCCAGTTGAATTATATGAGTGGATCGCGAAGTTGGAAAATGACCAAGGGAGGTGGAGGCTTGATAGTCCAATTGTTTATACACCAAAGTAAGTATGGATATTGGAAGCCTCTAAAGATAGGATCACACGTTGTCGATCATTGACTCGATTGTATCATAGGGGGATTTGTGATAGAGTTCACGGTCGATACTTCAGTCAGTTACAACGAAGTAGAGTGGTACTTCTTCAAAGGGCCACGAGGTAAGTATTTAAGGTCATTAAATACTTGGATTAAGATGTTATTTTGTGAAAAGTGGGTTATGCAGCTGCCTTGATGTTTGGAGCAATGCGAAGTGGAAGAAATTTCAGGGACGGAGGAAGAAGAGGCCATGAATATAGCTCGTTGATTGAACCCCCTCTGAGTGACGATCAGGAAGCAGCACAAGCTTCTCCACAGAGCGTTATTCAGTTTATAAAACAAGGGTTCCCGCAAATACCTCATCCACCCACACTAGCTCCATCTTCACCTCCATCGCTTACACCCTTGCCCACACCATTGCTACCACCACCACCATTCAATATGGAAAACTCAGTAAAGCTGCCTCTATTCAAGGGCTTGGGGAATGAAGATCTGGACCAATTTTGGTTCATTGCGAGGGCTATATGGGAAGCTCAGGGTATCACAGATGATCAAATGAAGAAATGTACATTGGTTAGTGCTTTGCAAGACCACGCACTAATGTGGTACATTAAGTATAGTATTGATAACCCGATGTCCACGTTGGCAGATATCCAGACTATGCTCAATAAGGAATTCAATAGACCTAAGTTTGATGTGCAATCCATTGCGAGGTTCAAAGAGATTATGATGAAGCCTGGTGAGACACCCTGGGAGTTGGACCAAAGATTGAAGTGTAAGATCTACGAAGCTAGCACGAATCTGACAGATGGGCAGCACTGCAAATGGTTTATGGCTGCGCTCCTACCTCATCTAAGGGTTGCGCTATCACAACAGAAGATTGGGACTGAGGCAAAAGATCTAGAGATTGTAATGAGATTACATGAAACGTTGATTCTAGATGCTAATCTAGGGGTTCAATAGATTCATGCACAGTTGCAGAACCTCTTCCTAGAGATGCAGAGTCTAAAAAATGATAGGACAGTTCGGAATGAGATACGCGAAGAAGTATGGTGCCTAAAATGAAAAGGTTAGGGGCATGACAAGGATCACTATCCAATCTTTGTGAATTATGTTGCAGCAGGGGGGCCAATGCCTCTGAGGTCGAAGGCTATAGCAAGGCTAAGTACAGGGCCCGCGCTATGGTGTGCTATCTGCCAGGTAGCTGGGAAACATTCAACTCACAATTGCCATTTGTTGCAGAAATTCGTATAGACTCCACAGTAGCTCTTCTACAATTTCTGTCAATCAGTAGGTCATGATGAACGCAATCCCCGATGTTACAAATTAATGATGGATAGGATAGAAATGTAGCCTCCAGGCCAAGGCGCTAAAGGAGCACGACGTGAGTATCAGGAGTATAAACGAGGCAGAGGTGGAGGAGGACCTGGTACAGGTCGAGGGCAGATTAGTTGTTACAATTGTGGAGGACCAGGATACTACACACAAGACTACCCAAATCCGACACGTTTGTCATGCCGATATTGTACTCAGTTTGACCATGCGATGGAGGATTTCCCTATATTGTTAGCCAAGATACGTGAGAAGGGGGTGTTGCCTTAGCAATCGACTCAAAACCTATAGACGACGAGGGCTGAGCCTTGCGAAGAAGACCCCAAGGTAAATATTGTGATGCGGAGCGGAGTGATGACTGGTGAGGATAATGGGAATCATTCCGAAGAAGGCAAGTGCATCTGCAAAGCACCAGAAAAGGAAACTGGGTTTGATCTGGAACATGTAAAAGAAGCATTTATGGAAGCAAAGAAAAGCTTTGTTGAGGCCTCTACCTCAGGAAGTCAGGGGAAACCGGTTGAATAAATGGACCCATCCATGAACCACGTTCTTGGAGACCTGCATGAAACTGCTCTGCAATAGTAAGGTTGTAAAGGGACTGCAAGAACGGATCAATTGATGTGCTGGCAAGGAAAATGCTACTAACGAACCGTGTGTAGTCAGAAAGCTTGGTAAGCATAAGGCAAGGACTGGACATGATATGAGACTCTCTGCATAGATAGGAGAATATGAAATGGACCATGTTATCTTGGACCTAGGGTCCGATGTGAATTTTTTTCCTAAACATACATGGGAGCGAATGGGAAGACATGTTCTGTAGTGGTCTCCAATTCAATTAAGAATGGATGAAGGCGCAAGCACGTTGGCTGATTTTGAAGTGATAGAGATTGTGGATGACAACAATCCCTACCCCACACTTCTAGGGAGCAATTAGGCCACTGACATGAATGGGGTCATCAATCTGAAGAAGTGGAAGATGATATTTGAGAAGAAATCACTCCAAGTATTGGTGCCACTGGATCCTACAAAAGGACTACGCTATACAGAACCAGCCCGCGATTATGAAAGTGATGACAATTTGGACCAAATTTATAATATAATGGCACACGATAAGGATTGGGTGAATCCAACATCAAATGGATGTATTGCATGGGATTGCGAGAGCTCCTACACATCAAATTTGGATGAAGAATTGGAGCATTAGCATAATCGACTGCATGAAGTATCTATGCTACACTGTGTATCATCCGAGGTAAGAAATTTGCCTCACTATGATGGGTTAACTGACGTTGATCACTTTTTGGATGCATTTGAAAGGGAAGTGCCCAAGAAGCATTGCTTCCAAGCATTGGATTGGTCACTATGCACTACACCCGCAAGATGGTGGGGTACGCACAAGGGCAGTTTTGATGACTGGCGTGAATATAGAAGGATGATAAGGATATGCTTTGGCCACCTGAAGGTACGACTAACAGAAAAGTACGACAAGAGAAATGATCTGCACATTCATTTGGCCAAATGGGCTAAAGCGTATGGAGTGAAGCCTCAACTGGAGTGGGTCCATCTGTTTTGTCATACCTTGGATGTTATACCAATGAATTGGTACTTGGATACAAAACTCTTTCATGGCACTGAAGAATAGGATGTTTGCGACAAGGATTCCTGATGACGTTTAATTTTGAGGATGGATTTGAATCTATCGATGAAACATTACAGGAGGCTAAGAAAGCCATCTTTAGGATACCGCGGGATCCTCTAGACCTGATTCAACCTGATTGAACTACCCAAATGAGCCACGTGTTGGAGTGTTACAATGTAACATTGGAAGAAGAAGAGGAAGACCCGAGAATGATTAATATCTCGGAGACTGAAGGTCACCGCAGAGTTGAAGGACCACAACTATAGAACCCTGACATAACAGAGCCGCTTAAAACTAGATAGAAGAACATTGGCACGAAGGTAGAGCTAAAGTTTGCAAATATTGGGGACTACTAGGATGACACGATAGAAGATAAGGTTGTCGAACTAATCCGCAAATATCGGGATCTATTTCCCACAAAGCTTTCAAATCTGAAAGGGATAATAGGGGACGTGGGTGTCACGAAGATCACCCTAAAACTAGACATGAAACCTGTGAAGCAAAGACCTTACCACCTCAATATGAAGTATAAAGAAATGGTTCACTTAGAGTTAGACAACATGCTCACGGCATGCATTATTGAACCGGTAGAAGAATCTGATTGGGTAAGCCCAATAGTAGTTCAAGAAAAGAAGCAGAAGGAAGAAATAAAGATATGCATAGATCTTAGAAAATTGAACGATGCCTGCGCTCATGATCCCTTCCCAACTTCGTTCACCGATGAGGTCCTAGATAATGTTGGCAGCCAAGAAGCGTATTCGTTCACTAATGGGTTCTCTAGGTACCACTAGATCGAGATCGCACTGGAGGATCGAAGTAAGATGACCTTCGCGATAGAATGGGGATGCTTCCAATATATAGTGATGCCCTTTGGTCTGAAGAACATGTCGTGATATTTTCGCGCGTAGTCATTGTGGTGTTCAAAGATTTCATTCATAAATTTCTGGAAGTATACTTTGATGATTGGACAGTGTTTGGATTGGTAAAGCACTGTGTGGCAAGTCTGTGTTTGATGTTAGATACATGCCGAAGGTACTAGATCGCGCTCAATCTAAAGAAATGTTTGTTTTGTTTCCCTTTTGGGATCTTTCTCGGCCATATGGTATACAGACATGTTGAAAATGCAACAAGATGATGGAGCTTAGTGAAAAGAAGACGCCTTCACAAAGTGGGCCCGTAGGCTATTTTTGGTGCAAGGTCTATTTTTAGACATATGGATCATGGTCTATGAGTTGCAGGATACTATTTGTGGATGATTGGTCATGTTGGTAAAAATATATGGACTTCTATTTTTATACATATGGGCAGAGTCTATTTTTAGACTACTAGTCTAAAAATAGAACAGTCGAATATTATTAGCTCTTAATATAGTATTTGCACTATAAACATTATCTTATCCTCTTGGAGCACTTCAGTTCGAGCTAAATATGTGGCACATGCAACTGCTAGAAGGAAATACGCTTTTCTTATGGGTTAGTTGAGCTATTGCACGATGGACTTCAGGTAGAACTCAAGTGATTGAGTTTGGTGGAGTTGATTGAAGAGTTGATGGAGTTGTGTTCAGTTTGACTTGGTTGAACTATTTGTATTTAGTCTAACTGCAGAATACACTAGTGATGAGTGATGTGAATTAATTATTAATTAATTCACTAATTATTACTCATAAAGCAACTAAAGACTACATCAGTTAACTCAGTGCATGGACAGTTCAGTGGAGACAGGTGTTAAAGGTGGAGACTACTATCAGTTGTGACTATAACTGTGCATGAGATTTGCACAATCAGTGATCGAGATTGCCAATGAGGATTGCGATGTACAAGCCAAGGAAAATGAGCTTGGATCATTCCTATTCTTGCTTTGGATTTCCAAGTAGAGGCAGGTAGAAAGCAGAGGAGATTTGAACCTGTGACTTGATTCAGATCTGAGCTAGTTTGTGTGTAGCAGGTGGAGATAGTATTGAGTACTTGTGAGGAGTATTGTACTATGTATTGTTACATTTTCTTTATCATTATGATATACAGATAGTTGGGGGTTTTTAGCTGTATGCTTTCCTCATTTACATACTGTGTTGATATGTGTTATTGATGTGTTTCAATGTGCACATGCGAATGTTTTGATTCTGCAAATTGATGATCAACGTAGAGGAGGTTATGTATTATGCATGCATTCTGCAAATAGTGTATAATCAGGATAATCTCTGTGAATAAGTGTCATATTATTCAAAATTTCTACATGGTATCAGAGCGGAGTTGATCATCAGATCTATTATTCAGAAAGTGATTACATTTTATTTCTTCAGGCAGAGTCTCTAATCAGGCTAGGTAGCCTCTGGATCCATCCTTCCTTTGGAAGGTTATATATCCGGTAAAAGCCCATACTGTCAATCTCTATACAAGAAATACTTTGTTCTCACGAATTTTAGATCAGAAGCAGTTGAGTTTTGAGCTGGTGGAATTCGAATTTGCAGCAGTGTTTTCTTGGTGTCAAAGTTGAAATGTCTTTCAACAGATTGCGATTGGAGTATGCTCTTTAGGGCATCTCGAACTATATTGCATGGAAAGATAGGATGGAGGCAGTGTTAGATGACAATGGGCTGAAGAAGTTCATAGAGGCTGAGGTCCCAAAGCCGACTGATGCTACTCACGTTGAGGTTTGGCAAAAGAAGATAGCAAAGTGTCAAAGGATTCTGTTGGAGGGCATGAAGGATCACATTGTATCCAGCCTGCATGGAAAGGCTTCTCCATACTTGATGTGGAAAGCGTTGACAGATCTATTCCAAAGCAAGAGCGATCAGAGGAAGTTGGCACTCAAGGATAAACTTAGAAACATTAAGTGTGAGAAGGGAGATAGTATGCCCAAGTATCTCACGAAGTTCACTCAGTGCCGGGATGAGCTGGGAAGTGTGGCGGTGACTATCGATGATGAGGACTTGGTGAGATTGGCTCTACTTGGTCTTCCGAAGAGTTGGCATTCCTAACAGGACTCTGTCAATGGTCAGGAGAAATTGCCAGGATGGGAGAGACTTTGGTCGGATCTTGTGCAAGAGGAGATCAGGCGAAATACCAGGGACGGATCTGCATCAAAGGCATCTGATGCAGAAAATTGCACTTTCGCTGCAAAGCAAAGAAGGGGAAGGAGAAGGGTTCTCTTTCTGAATCCAGTTCTTCCAATGATGGGAAGAAGGTTGACAAATCGAAAGTGTGATGCTTTCGTTGTCATGAGGTGGGCCATTATGCTACAAATTGTCCACGGAGGAAATCCAAGAAGGGATGCAGGGAAGGATCTGAAGGTGAGGCACTTGCTTCACAGTTTGAGTTGGATTTCACACTCTTTGCATGCATGGTTTCATCCATGGTGGGAAGTGGTTGATTTCTTGACAGTGGAGCTTCTTTCCACATGACCAGTGATAAGAGTTTGTTCAGTACTTTGGAGGAGAAATATCTCTAGATACTCATAGCGATGGGTAATGATGAGAAGTATAGTGTCTCAGGTGTAGGCACGGTTATTTTTCAGAGGGAGCATGGAGCTCGCCTTACCTTGACCGATGTCAAGTATGTACCGGGACTGAAGAGAAACTTGGTGTCGATCACGATGCTGGAAGACGGAGGCTATGATGTAGTCTTCAGTAAGGGAAAGTTTTTCCTTAGATACATCATCACTAGACAGGTGAAGCAGATTGGTTCACGGGTCAAGAACCTGTATGCTCTTGAGGTTCAAGATGCATGCAAAGCATTAAGCAGCGAGGCAACTGATGGAGACTTGGTGGTTAAGAGGGAGCATATATTACCTCTAAACATGCAGAGCCAGAAGAAGTCTCAGACGACTGTGGAGGAGCCACGATTGGTGCAGAAGCTTCAGGAGGTTGTGGAGCAGCCACAACAAGGGAAGCTGAGAGGAGATCGAGTAGAGACATCTACTCATGTAGAGACCTCCAGTAGGGGGAAACTTCGAGCCAG
The DNA here is from genome assembly GCA_031772625.1 of Pinus tabuliformis. NCBI lineage: Eukaryota > Viridiplantae > Streptophyta > Pinopsida > Pinales > Pinaceae > Pinus > Pinus tabuliformis. The sequence goes on along the minus strand of CM062817.1, from coordinate 839,641,148 downwards.
GTGGGCTGAGGGATCACATGCAGCCATACCTCCAGGTAGGAGGTGGGGTGATATAGAGTGATCATCCCAAGAAGGAGGGGCAGGATCCTTGAGGTACCCAACCTCTTGGATGAGACCTTGCTACGAGAGCCCCGATGTGGAGTAGCAGGAACTAACTGGTTGGGTAGAGACAGATGTGGATGGAGCGGCAGAGAGAGCGACAGTGTAGGGAATCCCAGGACAGCGCATAGCTAGCAGGCTGCAGCAATGCGAGAGGCACACGTGTTTTGCATAGTTCTAGGTGGCACAGAGAAGTGTGCAATGGTGCAAGATGCATGGAGATGTTGCAGTAGCGCAGATGTCAGAGAGGGAGCACTTGTCAGCAGTAGGTAGAGCTTCAGCATCAGAGTATGTTCCTAGCCCAGCAGAGTGGTCAGTTGGGAGTGTTTTTGTTACAAGTGTTGTTGGAGCAAGTGGACCGGGCAAATGTGTTGCATGCAGAACATTCCAGAGTTGCAGGATATGGGTTGCAGATAATCCATATCTTGTTGAGAGGGAGTGTTGAAAATGCAACAAGATGATGGAGCTTAGTGAAAAAAAGTCGCCTTCACTAAGTGGGCCCGCAGGCTATTTTTGGCGCAAAGTCTATTTTTAGACTATGTTTATTTTTAGACATATGGATCATGGTCTATGAGTTACAAGATGCTATTTGTGGATGATTGTTCATGTTGGTAAAAATAGATGGACTTATATTTTTAGACATATGGGTAGAGTCTATTTTTAGACTACCAGTCTAAAAATAGAACAATCGAATATTATTAGCTCTTAATAATATTTGGACTACAAACATTATCTTATCCTCTTGGAGCACTTCAGTTCGAGCTATAGATGTGGCACATGCAACTGCCAGAAGGAAATACACTTTTCTTATGGGTTAGTTGAGCTATTTCATGATGGAATTCAGTTAGAACTCAAGTGATTGAGTTTGATGGAGTTGATTAAGGAGTTGATGGAGTTGTGTTCAGTTTGACTTGGTTGAACTAGTTGTATTTAGTCTAACTGCAGAATACACTAGCGATGAGTGATATGAATTAATTATTAATTAATTCACTAATTATTAACTCATAAAGCAACTAAAGAATACATCAGTTAACTCAGTCCATGGACAGTTCAGTGGAGACAGGTGTTAGAGGTGGAGACTACTATCAGTTGTGACTATAGCTATGCATGAGATTTGCACAATCAGTGATGGAGATTGCCAATGAGGATTGCACAGTACAAGCCAAGGAAAACGAGCTTGGATCATTCCTATTATTTCTTTGGATTGCGCAGTAGAGGCAGGCAGACAGCAGAGGAGATTTGAACCTGTGACTTGATTCAGATCTGAGCTAGTTTGTGTGTAGCAGGTGGAGATAGTACTGAGTACTTGTGAGGAGTATTGTACTATCTATTGTTACATGTTCTCTATCATTATAATATACAAATAGTTGGGGGTTTTCAGCTGTATGCTTTCCCCAGTTACATATTGTGTTGATATGTGTTATTGATGTGTTTCAATGTGCGCATGCGAATGTTTTGATTCTGCAAATTGATGATCAACGTAGAGGAGGTTATGTATTATGCATGCATTCCGCAAATAGTTTATAATCATGATAATCTCTGTGAATAAGTGTCATATTATTCAAAATTTCTACAAGACAAGGCTTGTAGTAGACCTAGCAAAGATCACGGTCATAATCAATTTGGAGGCGCTAAGGAGTGTGAAACAACTATGCGCAACATTGGGGCATACAGGATACTATAGGAAATTCACCAATATCTATGCCCAAATCACCATTCAGATGGAGAAACTATTGAATAAGGATGTCACGTTCTGTTGGAATGAAGAATGCCAGAAGAGCTTGGATGTGCTAAAGGAAAAAATGGTCACCGTGCTAATCCTAGTTTTCCCGAATTGGAAAAAATAGTTTCATGTGCATGTGGACGCGTCATGTATTGCACTGGGAGCAGTATTGACATAGGCTGGTGAGGGGGACTTGGATCATCCAGAGGAATTTTGCAAATAGGAAGTTGTCCAAAGCAGAGAAAACTTATTCCACGACAAAGCGCGAAGGATTAGCTATGGTGTGCGTGCTCCAGAAGTTCAGGCACTATTTGTTGGGCGGACATTTTAAGATGTATATAGACCACTCCACGTTGAAATACCTTGTCAGCAAGCCTTTTTTGGGGGGAAAGATATGTAGGTGGTTTTTGTTGTTCTAGGAATATGATTTTGAATTTATTGTGAAACCAAGACACTTGAATGCTGGATCGGATCATCTGTCGCGCATTGAAACAGGGGAGGAGCCTACTAATTTGGAGGAAGGGATACCTAGCACGTAGCTCTTTGCAGTGCACATCATGGACAGTCACTTTGAAGGTATTATCCACTTCCTGACAACAATAACGGCTCCAGAAGGTTATACAAGTCAACAGAAGAAGGAACTGGTAGTGCACACGATGGATTTTTTTGTTATTATAGGAAACTTGTACAGAATGGGATCAGATGAAGTATTGCAACACTATGTGCCAGAGTTTGAACGAAACAACATACTCACTGAGGCACATAGTGGAGTTGTAGGAGGCCATTATGCGGGTAAAGCAACAATGCAGAAGATTCTACGCACTGGGTTGTGGTGGCCGACCCTACATAACGATTCAAAATCATATTGTAGGGAACACGATGCATGCCAAAGGACTAGCAGACCCTCGTGTAGGGATGAGCTGTCATTGAATCCACAAATATCATTACGGCCCTTCAAGAAGTAGGTGATTGACTTTGTATGAACAATTCATCCTCTAGGAAAGAAGAAGGGTGCACGATACATCATCACCATGACTAAGTACTTAACCAGATGGGTGGAGACACAGCCTGTGAAGGACTGTACAAGAATGACATTAGCAAAATTCATCTTTGAGTACGTGCTGACAAGGTTTGGTTGTCCAAAAATGTTAATGAGCGATCATGGTATGCATTTTCTTAATGAGACGATCAACGTGATGACAGAGGAATTTCAAGTTTACCATTATAAGAGCATGCCATATCACCCGCAGGCTAATGGCATGATGGAAGATTTTAATATATATTAGAAAACACGCTAACAAAGGTTTTCAATGCTCAAAGGAATGACTGGGATGTGCACGTACCCGCGGTGCTATGGGCTTACAGGACGACTTGCAAGAAGTTGACTAGACAAATGCCCTTCAGGCTGGTTTATGGTGTAGAAGATGTAATTTCAATGGAGTACAATGTACCTAGTCTGCGCATAGCAGCATTCACAGGAATGGTAGATTGCGGATCCCTAGAAGAAAGGCTAGCGCAACTGGCGGCGCTGGAAGAGGATAGGTTTTTAGCTAGATTCCATCAACAAGCTCAAAAGGAGCGTGACAAGGCATGGCACGATCGGCACATCAAACTGCACACCTTCAAGGTAAATGATTTAGTATTATTTTATGACAGCAAGTGTGATGAATTTATAGGAAAATTTCGGATGCATTGGCTGGGGCCCTACGTCATCAAGGGAATTACCGATGGTGGAGAAATTTAGTTGATAAAGTTGAATGGAGAACCATTCCCAGGGTGAGTGAATAGCAGCCAATTGAATCCATACAATGGCGATCCAGCTAGATAATTACATGATTGTAGCACAGTCTTAGCACTCCAGGCAGTTGGAAGGAGGCGCAGGACTATAAACTACACTGCTCAGGTTGGGGAGCTGCGCGATTGGGGAACTACGCGGAATGTAGAAATGTCACAGTGTCCGCAAAAATGCGCGGGGAGCTACGCTATCCAAGAACAGACCACGCAGGGCAGCCAGAAAGTGACCGTTATGGTCACTGTTCATGACTTGACAGTACAAAAATGACCAAATGGAGTGGGGGGCGGCATTTAAGTTGGAATTTAAGGGCAAGATCTATGAAAATTTTCCGCCAATCCAGAATTTATGAATGAATTTTGGGGGGAGAGGTCAGATCTAAATTTGAAAATGCCTATAAATTACAAGTGGCTTCCCAGCAAAAAACACTTGGCATTTTGAGAATTGAGGTATTAAGCTCTCAGGCGTGTATGAACCCTAAGATCTTTGAAGCTCTGATAGCAAGTTCAGAGTTTGAGAAATTGCCAATGGAGATGTAGGAGTTGTTGTTTAGCATTATATCGGCACTCGCAGAAACCGTGAGTGCAGGAGAAGCAATGGCAGTTGAAGGAACTTCCCTGGAGGTAGTAATGGCAACTGAGGGAGCTACCCCGGAGGTTGAAAGCATTGAAGTACTAGCAGAAGTGCCTAAATCACCAAGGACACCCAAGTTGAGGCCTATGCCGACCAAGGAGGGTCCAAAATCAAAGAAAGATAAGAAGAAAGTGCAACAGCCGGTGCACGCATCACCCAAAAATCACCCATAGACGGGAAATCCCACCACGCAGGAGAAGGGCAAGGTGATTGACCTAGAATGTGAATCTGATGTTGAAGAACTCCATGTGGGTGTAGACAACACTGATATGGTGGCGAAGGACATTGATGTGGAGGGGTCTGACCCCATTTCTAAACTACACGAGTACATTCCTCTGCATAGAGGCAAGACAAAGCTTCTAAAGGATATTGATGAAAGTAAGGCCACACTGCACACACCCTTACTACCAGACCAAATCATCTTTGAAGGACTATGCCTGGGGCGCATCCCCCTTTTAAAATTGGAGGACTAGGATTTTGTTGATATGGAATGCTTTCCCTATTTAGCGACAGATCAACTCATGCACCGCGTCTTCTACAAAATCTCTAGTGTGACCATGCTAGAGCCAAGGAAGTGGATAAAAGGGGTGGATAAGGCAGGTCTATTAAACATGATGTGGGTACCACATTACAACTGCACACCCGTAACCATGGTAGTGATCAAGCAGCTGCTATGCTTGGTGCACGATGGATGTTTGTGGCTAAAATATCCAATACCCATCACTCACATGCTGATCCATAGGATCACTCAGCTGCCGCACTCGGGAGAAAATCTAGCCATGGCGTTTGGCGAAAAGACAGGCGAGCGCAACCTCACTGAAGAAATGAAGGAAAAATTCAAACTCGCTAAGAAGCAACATGCCTACGCCATCACAAGTATAACTGACCCCGCGGTCAAAGTAGCAACACAAATCTTGGCAGGAAAGATTATGCGAAAGTGTCGCGCAGATGAAGTGCTGACACTGGTAGTAGCCTTAGCGGCCTAGTGTACGGAGGGTGTAAAATTTAGCTGGGCATGCTACCTCTACGGTGAGTTCCTCATGAACTGCAGAGAGGCACAGGATCACAACAAAACATTTCACTATGCATGGTTGTTGCTGTCCATAGTGTTGGTCACGTGGGAGTTACCAGAGGATAGCTGGTTTCCTCCGGTTGCGCTTGACCTACTGGAAGCAGTGAAGTTCTCTTCGATATGGGCTACAAAGAACCCTCAAAGGGTCAAGGATAGTAAGATCTTTTGGATCTTGATGGAGATGAGTATCCATATGGCCATCAACCGCAAACCACGATTGTCGCCAACCATTTTTGATAAGCTGCAAGAGTATGTGGAGTTCAAGGCCAACTTCCACCATGTTTTGATACACATACGAAAGGATCCTGAGCAAAAATGGTATGACCTGCCATACCTGGCCACAGATGATGCGATTACAGTGGTCCTTGACTGCTAGCTAGCAGATTGGCACACTACCTCGAACTTGACAGCTGGGTCTAGCAAGTCCATAGCGCAGTGGAAAAAGGAAGAGGCCAAGCTGAAGATGGAACAGTTGGTCGCAAAGAGAAAAAAGGAGGCTGAGGACAAGGCCAAGGAAGAGCACACTGCCACAAATCAAATGGGAGGACAGGTGGAAGAAGAGGAGCGCAACTCTGATAGGAATCAGAAGTCGCCTTCCCTGGAGACAAAGGAGGAGGACCAGCAGTCAGAATAGGGAAGAGCAAACCTAGAGACTACTCTATTCCGCATTAAGCATAATAGATATCCAGAGAAGGCAGGGCCACGGAAGAAGTCTAAGCCCAGCAAGATTTCCCTCAATCCGATCACCTTAACAAAAGGTAATTTGAATGATATTGGTGATATGGTAAGGGATGCCACCATGGAACTGTTGTAGTAGTTTGAGCTATAGCAGAAGAAGGCCTTGGGTTCCATTCAAACAAGTTTGCACAAGCTACAGATCTAGGCATCGCAAGTACAGATCAGAGTGGGATGAAGCAGTGCGGCGTCAAATAGTTTGGTGCCCTGCACATCGAAAGCAATAGGGATGGTGCGCACACTAGATCCCCAGGAAATAGGGCTACCAAAGGGAGTGCTAACCACAGAGACTGAAGTTGACAGGCCTGCTATCAGCACCCTCAAAGGATTTGGGCTCAATTTGGTCGTGCTTCCTAGTGAGGTGCTTCATATTTTGCAGGATGGCATGATCGCGAAACTTCAGGCCCACAAATAGCATGCATTACAAGTAAGCAGTGAGTAGAAAGTCAACAACGCTCAGACCATTGTACAAAGGGATTCCCCTATTGACCTCATCAAAGCCATCATAGAAAAAATGAGCACATAGCCAAGGTAGTGGTTGAGGCATGTAGTGTCCTAGAGTTGGACATTCCCAATGATGAGCTAGTAGATGTGCAGATTTAGAAGCTCACTACCTGAGTGCGCGACGCAAGAACAGAGTTGGCAAAGGTTCAGTTTGACCTGAACCTCAAGGTTACAAAACTGCAGTTGAAGGCCCAGCCTTCAACTTCACCAAGATTCAGAAAGCAGCGTGAGACAGCTGTGAAATATGCCATGGCAGTAGTGGATAGCGCTGTAAAGGATTGCACTGCGCTCTTCGAGCAGTCGCTCGAAGTAGTCATCGGCTTGCAAGAGGAATCCAATGTACAGAGGCATGGGAGCTACAGCAGCAATATGACAAAGTTAAAGCGATGATGCACACTGTCATCATCACACAAAGGTTAGCAAAGTTGCAGGAGGCAAAGGCGCTGAAAGAGCAGGTGGATGTAGCTCAGTACAAGGAAGCAGTGTTGAAGGATCACTTGAAGCCTTGGCTAGACGAGGCATATTTGATCATGACCATTATTGAAGGCAAGTTGGCTAGTCTGAAAGTGACTCAATAGAAAATACAGTCAGCTAGTGCAAGGCCAACAACAGAGGAGCTGGTCGAGGAGATGAAGCATGCGCAACCTAGTGCACTGTCGAAGTTGCAGTAGTCCAAGTGGAGCTAGGAGGTATTTGTGACAAGATCTTCGTGCCAACAGAGTGATTCGAGGGTGAGTCACCATGTTTTTGTTGGGAGCGTCAATTTTGGGGTTAAAAGCCCAAGTTTTGGGGCAGAAAGCCTAAATTTTGTATAAGGGAATGTAAAGTCTCCGCATTTTGTGGTCGCACAGAGCGAAGATATCAAGTGTCAAAAAAGGTTTCCATCCTTAGTTTAGATAGGTTGTGTCAGCTTATGAGATCCGCCTTTGGTCCATGGACATGGGATTGTATAAAAAGAAGTGTTAGAAGAGTTTTAGTAGGAAGAGATATTCATAGTGGGAGTCATTGATGAGTCTATGAAGAGCTAAGAGCGAGAGTCTTAGCATAGGAAAGAGGCTCTACAGCTAAGTGCGCAGAGGCCTAGGGTAGAAGTCTGCAGCTGAGTGCGCGGACCCCTACAGCTATGTGCACAGGGCAATTAGAGTCTATACTAGAAATATGAGTCATCAATAAAGAGAAGTATTCTAAAATCATTGTGTGTTTTACTACTATCAATTGCATGCGATTATGTTATGTTAAGCACTTGGTTTATGTTTTATTGCTAATTTGATGTGCGAATCTTTATGTTTTCCTCTGTTATATAAATGCAAGTAGATATTTTACATAAAGATAATCTTAATTGCATGGTAGATTTGGTGAACACTTAAGATAATTTGGGAAGCTATACAACAAAGTAATTACAGAGGCACGTAAGTGCCTGAATCACTTGTTAGGGTTACATGAAGGATGATCGCAGACCTTCGCGGAGGTTCTCAAAGACTAATAAAAAGTACATCGATAAGTCCTAAACACTTATCGATCTGCACGAAGGTAGAGTTAAAGTGTAAAACCGACATCACAACCATCTCAGGATGTGGAAACTTGGTTCCTGCATCCCCCCATACTGCTTTGGGTGAGACTTCAGTCTGCACTCTGAAGGTTGATGCCGAAAGGGCCCATCAAGCCAATAGTAAAGCCAATTTTACCCTAGTAAAATTGCTTTCACTGTGAGAAATTACCTAATAAACCACCTTTATTAAGTAATTTATAGTTGAACCCATGAAGAATAATTAAGTAAATCACTATTTATTTGATTTTCTTTTAGGAATAATTAATTAAACCATTGTTTTATTATTATTCCTTGTTAAATTTGACCCAATCATGAAAAAAAAATAGATAAATCATTATTTTTCTTATTATTCTTTGTCAAATTTGACTGAATCCCTTAGGAATAATTAAATAAATCATTATTTGTTTATTATTCCTTAACTAACTCCTTGAGATAATAAATAAATCATTTTTTATTTATTATTTCTAAATAAAAACTTAAATACTTTTTCCCTCCTAAACAAATATAATAAAATATTCCAAGTGGTAATTCCAAGAATAGGATCAATAATATTTTATTATTGCTCATTTTTCGAGGATAACTCAATATTTTGTTATAAATAGGAGGGTTTCCCATTCATTATTCCCTTTTGATTATTTTCATTGTTGCACTCACTATTGTAACTCTGATTATTTTCATTGTCGCACACCATATTTTTGCTAGGTTTATGCATTATAGAGAAGAGAGACTCTACAGAAGTTGAAGACGTTTGAGGATAGCCAAAAACCCATCCCATATAGGGGGGCTAGTAACATATTTTTTCCCTTCACAAGTGTTATAATAAATTCATTCTTTACATATTTGGTTTCCATTGGATGTTTTGGGGTTATTATTCTTTATTTCACTGTTTAACTATGATTGCAGCATAGATCAGAATTTTTGTAGGTTTTGTTTCTATCAATAGCTGCAGATCTACAATGTTTAGTAGTCATTTCTATTTTTGATATTGTTTGTCATCCACGATCTTAAGTGGGTTCTTTTCATACATCATTGAGAAGAAAACACTCCAACACTAAAGATGCAGAATTTTTGTGGATAGATGAGTGTGAAGAGGTTTTTGCAAAAATCAAGGAACTAATCTGCCAAGCTCCAATCTTGTGAGGTCCTAATTGAGAACTCTCGTTTCAATCCACACTAATGACTCTCAAATAGCAATAGGGGCAGTTTTGGGACAACAAGAGGACAAGAAGCCATATGCGATTTATTATGTCAGCAAGAATTTTACACCTGTTGAATTGAACTATATGGTAACAGAAAAGGAGTTATTGGCTGTTATTTATGTTGTTAATAAATTTTGGCATTAAATAACTGGATATCCTACTTTTGTGCATACCAATCATGTAGCAATCAGGTACTTGATGAATAAACTTGTAACCCCTAGGCGTGTCACAAGGTGGTTATTATTACTTCAAGAATTTGACATTACTATCATAGATAAGACAGGCAAGGATAATGTAGTTCTTGATTTCCTGTCTAGATTAGATACTAATGATGAAGTTACACCCATAGAATATAGTTTTCTGGATGAATATATTTTTGCAATTTCTACTCATACTTCATGGTATGCATACATTGTTAATTATCTTGCTATAGGGAAGGTAACCCAACATTTTTTATACAGGTAACAGTTGAAGATCATTCGTCATAGTACCTGCTATTCATGGATAGTAGGATATCTTTTTCATACAGGGATCAATCAATAGATCTGACGTTGTGTAGCAAAAGATGAAATCTATGATGTCCTGAAGGTTGCTCATGATGACCCCTTTGGGGGACATTTTGCAGAAAAATAGACTGGACATTGTGGAGCTCTGGAAAGGTATGTTTTTGACCAACAATTTAGTGACTTTTTGGTAGCAATTGTAACCCTTTCGGCATAATGAATTTAAAGAAATAAAGCATTTTTAGTAGAATATGTGAGAATTAGTATGAAAAGCTTAATCACTGATAATTTCTATTTTTCTATGTAGGAAAGGGTGGAAACGAAGGATTAATGTTTAAGAGGAAAAGACAAAGGAAGAGTAACCGTTGTCCCTTTGGGAGGAAACCGGATTCGAACAAGATCAAGCGGATCGAAGCAGAACGACCCGGGAAAGGAAGAAGAATTATCGATTCGGCGAAGAAGGGAAAGGAAAATCAAGGAGTAACGGCTTGGCGAATCCCTCAGGATCTTTGATCCTGAGGGATCGCTGTCTTGCTTATTTTTGCTATCTAGATACCTCCGCCAATTCTCTTATAAAAAGGGGCAGCAGTGTTAAGCTCGAAAAACCTCTTTTCATATATGTAAATTTAAGTCTCAGTTTGAACTTTGATCATCGAGTCTCGTTAAGACTTGTTTTGCTGTACTTTTGTTGATGCATTAATACGAAAGACTTGGTGCTTTATTTCATCTCTGCGACTGGAGTAATCTAAGGCAGTGTATCCTTGGAAGCTAAGGGCCCGGCTCCGAAGGACACTTGCTTTTGTATCATTATAATTTGGTTTCTGTGTGGATTGTCTGTATAATTTGGTAATCTGACGTGTTTGTCATATGCTGTTCCATGCTCTGTTATGACTACTTCATTAATGGTTTCATTCAGGAGATTTATGTAAGTAACTCTGTATCGTGTAAATGAATCTCTTCAGAGTTGATTGCATGTTCACTATTTAAGCCAATTGTTTCTGTTACAGAGCTTTCATATTAAATATTGCTATTGGATTCATTTGAACTCTTATTCGTGGGAACCCGAAAGTAATAGTATTCCATTCGGAAGCAGAATTCATGTTCTTTGGAAACATCAGATTGCTATAATAAGTGTGTTGTGTATATATGATAAATGTTGTTCCTTAATTCATTTGTGAATATCTCCTCATAAAGTAAGGTTCATTGGAATTGCTTTTGACGATTGTTGTTTGATTGCGGAATGAGAGTTCAGTTCTAACTCGCGAGATCTAGTTTACTGAGTTGTTGTTCCATTTATTGCTGTTCCATTTTCCATTTACTGCTGTTCCATTTCAGGTTTGTTGTTCCATTTCACTTTCTGCTGTTCCATTTTCCTGCATTTACTGTTTTGGTGTGAGAGGAGGTCGAAAGCTGTAGTGAGTCAGCAAGTCGCTGCTTAGCTCCCAGATCTTTGGTCCATACTCTATTTTTCCTTCCATCAGTTTCTAGAGGGATGGGTTATTGCTTCCGCACCCTTGACTGATAAATTGCCTGGTGTGATTCCTTTCTTTTAAAAGCAAATTAGTTATAGCTTAGCATCCATTTACTCTTGTATTTTCTAGACACTGTACTACGAAGCATTACTCTGACGAATAGCCTCGGATTGAGCTACTCTTTGCAATAACAAAGCGTTCCTGGATTGACTTATTAATGTAGCATAACTAGAGGTGAAAGAGACCCTTGTTACAGCCCTACATTTTGGCGCCGTTGCCGGGGAAAGAGTACAGCCATTTGTCTTTTACAGAGTAGTGTACGAATCTGCTAGGGGAGAGTTGGATTTTAAAAACGGAAGGTAAGAACCTGTGTACGGAGCATGTAAAAGCCCTGCTCCACCGTCCGTTTTCCTGGCAGAATTGTGGGTTGAATAGAATTTGGTAGTTTATAGAATGAATGACTAAGCAGAAAAAGCCAGAAAAAATGATCAAACCTCCATTCAAACCCGAAAAAGCCAAAGGGTCGGTAACCCTTGGCCAAACGACCTTCATAGACGAAATCTATAAGAAAACTGAATCTCAGCCATCAGTAGGTTTCAGAAGAACCAACTCCAAGTAGCCTACTGGTTCCCTTCAGGCCATAGGGTCACCATTTGTAGCCTTCGCTGAGGTGCATAGTCAGACTGATGAACAGGACTTTCAAGAAATTGAAAATTCTATTCCAGAACGACTGCAGGAAGGGAATCTAAGCAATCTTTGTGAAGGAGAAGGGTAAACAGGAGAAGTTGAAGAACCAAGATCTCCTAGGATAATCCATCCATTAGAAAGTCCAGATAAAGGGAGCGCTGTAAAAATCATTGAAGGGATTCAATCTTCTCAAATAGCAGGAGCTCCTACTATTCCGGACAAAGGAAGTGCTATTAAGACAACCAAAACCGTACCTTTTCAGCCTAAGAATACCCTTTTAGAAATCCCTGAAGGTTATTGGCACATATTCGATCCGATGGCACAGAATCAGCCCAATACTCAAACTTCTACATTACAATATCCTATAGTGGATTCCGCAGCAAATGCTCCTATGAAAGCAATTCCCGTTCAACACATTCCTACATTTCATGGACTGACATCAGAAGACCCAGACGCATTTTTATTCGAATTTGATGTCTTATGCAGGGGATATGATTACACCACTGACCCCCAGAAATTAAAATTGTTCCCCTCTACTTTGAAAGGAGCAGCCTTAAGATGGTTTATGGGTTTAGGTGGTGGGGTTATAAATAACTGGGAGCAGATGAAGTAATCATTTCTAAAGAAATATCAAGACTATTGTAGGTCTAGAGAATTGAAAGACGAAATATTCCAAATGATAGCTAGACCGAACGAAACATTAGAAGAATATGTAGAACGTTTCCAGTATAATTTACAAAGGTCGCCTTATGCATCATTACCACTGCCTGATAATGTGTTAAAAACTGCATTAATCAGAGGCATGAAAGAGCAGTGGATCGAAACATTAAATATCATGGGAAAAGGGGATATTTATCAAGAAAATTTTGCTGACATCATTGATCTATGTATCAGAAGTTCGAGAGGCAGCACAAGGATAAAACCAGCAGAATATGATCGGTTTGTCAGAGATAACAAAGCACCAACAGAAGGAGTAACACGTGTAGAACTTGGCAATTTATTAGAAAACTTTAAAACTGATATTCTGGGGACATTAACTACACAACTTGATATTGTGCAGGCTAAACAGAAGCAGATTGAGGCAGAACAGAATTTGGCGATCTTCTGCCCCCGATGTAGAAAGAAGCATAGCCACAAGGAATGTCTGCTGGATACAGTTCAAACATGTGCCATCTGTACAAAAGATCACCCGACCGAAAATTGACCCTCACTTCCTGGATTGAAAGCAATATATAAGGAAGCAGAAGAAGAACCGGAATCAGCATACTTTGTTAACCAGCGTCGCCAATGGCAACCAAGGCAATCAGGTATGTTTTCTGACCCGACTGTGGCAAAATCAATCTCAACCCCCATTTCCGAACTGGTCATCACAACCATTTCCTTCCCCAAATCCATGGATGAATCAGCTAAGCCAATTTGGTTGGCCAAATTTTCCTTATACTCCACCATATTGGCAAAATAACTCATACCCTCCGCAATGGACCCCCCCACTTCACAAAGTTCACCCTGGTAGACAAATTGGCCAAGATCGACATATCAGCCAACAGGAACTATTCCACTCCCTCAACCGACTCTGCCAGCTTTGCAACAAAATCCCCAGTCTAATCTGAGACTGCAACTCCCAGCCCAACCTAATCCTAATCCCAATAATAGGCCAGTCCAATCTCTCCAAATCATAGAATCAACAGAAATCGAACCTGAACTGAGGGAGTGAAATTATCTTCAGTTAAGATCTGGACGAATAATAGAAACAGAGGGAGATAAAACAATGCACATTGAAGATCAGTTACCAATAGAATAACCGTTACAACAAGAGAGCGTAAATAAGGAGCAGACTCCTCATCAAATAAATGAACCCGCTCCTCCCTTCCCAGAACGATTAATCTTATCACGACCTGTACAGCAACCAGACTTCGACATTCTGGGGGAGTTACAAAATCTGTACATAAGAATACCATTCCTCCAAGCCATTCAAGACATCCTTATATATGCAAAAACTATAAAAAGAATTGTGCATAAAGAAATCAAGGAGGAATCCAACCACTAACCCAAGAGTCCAAGTAGTCGATACTTTATCTGACTTGTTATCAGGAATACCCATTAAATATGAAGATCCGGGAAACCCAATAGTAACTGTTCAAATCTATGGACAGACTCTGACTAATGCTTTAGTTGATTTAGGAGCTGCAATTAATATTTTGACGACTTCTATGTGCCAAAAGCTTGGGATTACATCGGTAGAACCCACTTCTACTTTGTTAGAATTGGCTGACCGATCTGTAGTACGACCAGAAGGAACTCTATACGATGTCATGGTCTCTGTAGATTCTTGGGAATACCCGACTGACTTCCTGGTAATTAATCCAAAAACCCGACTGGATGGACACCCTCTAATTTTAGGTAGACCCTGGCTGGCCACTGCCGATGCATACATTGGTTGTCGGCAGGGGAATATGACAATAACCAGAGGACCAAATATCAAAAATCTAGTCCTATATCCTCCAGCACAGCCAAGTCTTACAGCAATAAAAACCAACCAGCACCCGGTATCATACCTTACTGACAATATCAGATCACCATTGACTATACAGAAGGCTCTAGACTTTAAAGATATAACAGAAGATGATGCCATCAATAACTTCGTTAGTCAAACGGAATCTAGACCTCATGCACAGTGTTTTATGATAGAAGCTGCATTCGAGAATGAACTGGAAGAAGATCCCTTAAAAGATACACATGACCAAACGATACCTGTGACTTCTGTTGCTAATAGTAAAGTAGTGGAAATTGAACCGGGAAAAACACTAAACATTAATGCCAACCTTACACCAGAACAAGAAATCAAACTCATCCATTTGTTACGAAAATATCAAGAAGCATTTGCATGGGACTATCCTGATATGAAAGGGATTGATCCCCAATTGTGCACCCACCATATTTACATAGAAAAAGATGCAAGACCTGTCCGTCAACCGCAAAGAAGACTCAACCCCCATCTAAAAGATGTTGTGAAAGCAGAACTTCAGAAGCTTTTAGATGTTAATTTTATTTATCCTATTTCTGATAGTAAGTGGGTCTCTCCACTTGTGGTTGTGCCCAAGAAGAATGGGAAATGGAGGATTTGTGTGGATTATAGGGAGTTAAACAAAGCCACACAAAAAGACCATTTTCCTCTCCCATTCATAGACCAAGTACTGGACACATTAGCAGGAAAGAAATTGTTTTCTTTCCTAGATGGCTTCAGTGGATACAATCAAATTCAGATTGCCCCTGAAGACCAGGACAAAACTACCTTTACTTGTCCTTGGGGGACGTACGCTTATAGAGTTCTACCCTTTGGCCTATGTAATGCCCCTGCTACATTCCAAAGGGCCATTCTTAGCATCTTTGCAGACTTAATAAATGATGGGCTTGAAGTCTATATGGATGACTTTACACCGTATGGAGATGATTTTGATCCAGCTCTAGACACTCTAGAAAAAGTCCTATAGCGCTGCATTGCTACCAGGCTTTGCTTAAGCCACGAAAAGTGTTATATGATGATGACAGAAGGGCTTATTCTAGGGCACTACGTCTCAACAGCTGGCATTCAGGTAGATCCGGCTAAAATTCAGATTCTTTTGCTCATTCCCACCCCCACTACTCAGACGGAGGTACGCAGCTTTCTTGGATTTTCTGGGTATTACAAACGATTTATAGAACGTTATTCAGACATTGCTGCACCTTTATATGCACTAACAGGTAATGTTGATTTCATGTGGACAGAAAAATGTGACCGCGCTTTCCAGGATCTAAAGAAACTCGTATCAACAGCTCCAGTCCTTTGAGGACCAAACTGGAATTTACCATTCCAAATTTCATCTGATGCCTCAGACACAGCAATCGGTGCAGTCCTTGGACAGGAGGAGGATAAAAAACCTTATGCTATTTATTACATCAGCAAAAATTTAACCCCTGCTGAATTAAATTATACTGTCACCGAAAAAGAATTCCTTGCTGTAATACATGCTGTCAATAAATTTAGACATTATATCACAGGCTATCCCGTTGTTTTATATACAGATCATTCTGCTATTAAATATTTAGCAAATAAGCCTGTTACAAATGCCAGAGTAACAAGATGGTTGATCTTATTGCAGGAATTTGATATCACAATCAAAGATAGACCCGGCAAGGAGAACCCTGTAGCTAATTTTCTCTCACGGATACCAAAACCAATTGAAGCAGCAGCAGTAGAAGACCAATTTCCGGACGAACACCTGTTTGCTGTTGCTGCCCAAACACCCTGGTATGTTGATGTTGCCAATTACCTTGCAGCAGGTAAACTACCAAAGCACTTAACCCCTAATGAATGTAAGCAGATCGTTCAGAAGAGCACTCGATTTTCGTGGATTGGGGGCTATCTGTTCCACACAGGGGCAGACATGCAAATCAGGAGATGTATCTGAGAAGATGAAATTTTTGACATCTTAAAAGCCTGTCATGACGGACCTTGCGGGGGACACTTCGCAGAAAAAAGAACAGCACATAAAGTACTACAGACAGGATACTACTGGCCTACAATTTTTAAGGATGCGAAGAAATTCGTTCAAGCCTGTGACAGTTGCCAGCGAGCAGGTCGACCTGGTCAAGCCGACGAGATGCCTCTGAGGCCACAATTGGTTATTGAACCATTTGAACGGTGGGCTCTTGACTTCGTTGGACCCATCAACCCATCATCAAATCAGAGAACATATATCTTGGTAGCCACAGAATATGTTACTAAATGGGTTGAAGCGGAAGCGTTACCTAGAGCTACAGAAGATTCGGTAGTTCAGTTCCTATTCCATTTGTTTGTACGATATGGCCTTCCGAGAGAAATAATTACAGATGGAGGACCTCAATTTTCTGGAAACAAATTAGCTGCAACACTTAACAACTATCACGTCCAGCACAAAATTACTACCCCATATCACTCGCAGGCGAATGGGCAAGTAGAGAGCAGCAATAAGGTAATAGAATCAATTTTAACAAAAACCATTGCTTCACATAGGCGTGATTGGGCCGCCCGACTATCGGAAGCACTCTGGGCCTATAGAACCACCTGGAGAAGTACCACTAGTTATTCGCCCTATCAATTAGTGTTTGGGAAACAACCTATTTTCCCCATAGAATTCGAAATCCAAACCCTACGAACTGCACAGGAAGTTGGCCTAGATTTAAGTGAGGCACAAATCAATCGACTACAGCAGATTAATGAATTGGACGAAATAAGGCTCTCCGCATTACAGAATACAGCACTTATTCAACAGCAGCGAGCTAAATGGCATGATGCACTTATCAAGAACAAAGTCTTTCACGAAGGGGACTGGGCTCTGTTATATGACTCTCGGTTTCAGGATTTCCCAGGGAAACTGCAGACTCGATGGCTGGGGCCATATGAAATTCAGAAAGTACATGATAATGGGACCCTTACTCTCATTACAATCGATGGTTCTGGATATGCATTCAAGGTAAATGGCCATCGAGTTCGTCTCTATCGCAGGCCACTCACTCGGGAATCCTTCTGTGATCAGCTACGTCAAGATACTGACATGAAAATTTTAGGAGAGGAAGTAAAATCTTCCTCACCTACAATGCAGTGAGGAACTCATTCTTTTGACTTGTACATAAATTCCTGTATATACGTTTTTTTATTTGATCTCTCTTTCTTAAGATTGCTTTTTACAGTTAGTGTGTTTTTGTTGTTCCTTTTCCGGAAGAAACAGCAGTGGTTTGTTTTTGTGTCTTTGTTGTTCCTTTTTTTTCAAAAAGAACAGCAGGTGTGAGTTTTTGTTGTTCCTTTTCAAAAAGGAACAACAGTTGCTTGTTTTCGTGTTTTTAACATTGTTGTGTTTTTGTTGTTCCTTTTTCAAAAGGAACAGCACTTTGAGTTTTTGTTGTTCCTTTTTCAGAAGGAACAGCACTTTGTGTTTTGTTGTTCCTTTTTCAAAAGGAACAACACTTCGTGTTTTTGTTGTTCCTTTTTCAAAAGGAACAGCACTTCGTGTTTTTGCTGTTCCTTTTTCAAAAGGAACAGCACTTCGTGTTTTTGCTGTTCCTTTTTCAAAAGGAACAGCACTTCGTGTTTTTGCTGTTCCTTTTTCAAAAGGAACAGCACTTCGTGTTTTTGCTGTTCCTTTTTCAAAAGGAACAGCACTTTCGTGTTTTTGCTGTTCCTTTTTCAAAAGGAATAGCACTTCGTGATTTTGTTGTTCCTTTTTCAAAAGGAACAGCACTTCGTGATTTTGTTGTTCCTTTTTCAAAAGGAACAGCACTTTGTGTTTTTGCTGTTCCCTTTTCAAAAGGAACCGCATTTTGGGTTTGTTGTTTTGAGTTTTTGCTGTTCCTTTTTAATGGAACAGAGTTTTGAGTTTTTGTTGTTCCTTTTTAATGGAACAACGTTTTGAGTTTTTGCTTTTCCTTTTTAAGGGAACAACGTTTTGGTTTTTGTTGTTCCTTTTCAAAAAGGGACAGCATTTGCGAGTTTTTGTTGTTCCTTTCCAAAAGGAACAGCAGTTGACAATTTTTTTAGACAGCACTCATGATCTTAGGAGAACGGCATCCCAACTATTTTCTTGCATAGATCCTTCTCTTTCAAAAAGAACACCATAGTCATATCTTCGTCTCAGTCATGATTCATACTGAGGATGCGTTCTCATCCATTGTCTTTCCAGTCTCTAAGATTTAGCTATACACTTATGCAATGAACATCAATTACAACACACCGAAGTCAGGATATCATAAAATCGCTATCTTTATAGAGCCTAGTATTGATAAGAGGACAAGAGGGGGGACATATTTACTTCTCATCCCCATTGTCATTGACCTATTCCCATTGCCCTGGTTGGTTATCTTTATCATGGCGATTTCCTTTAAAGAAAACTTTTATGATTATTACATAAGAACAAGAACAGAGGATTTATATTTTCCTGTTGGGATGATAAGACTTCTTCCGCCATTCCCACTCTTAAGGAGTGTTGAACCACCCTTATGTGTAAATATATAAGAAAAAGTACTGGAAAAACAAAAGAAAAAATGATGATGAATGTGATTTATTGTCAAATGCAGGATAGGGGGTCTCAGCAAGAGCCAGCCTACCATGATCATCAGGTTGGAAGCGAAGTGGCATTCCCAGCATGGCCACCATACCAGGGATATGGTCCAAAGGTATATTAACTAAGCAGACCTTGGAACAGGGGGTCTCATCACGAGCCGGCCTGCCCACGTTTCGCGCCTTCCTGGTGAATGGCATTATGGTTACCCGGTTACCAAGCCAGCATAATGGCCTGTATTTTGACAAAATATTTTTATACACATACAGGATCATGGTTCTGGGGGCGAAATAAACAACTCTGCCAAGGTTATGGACACTTGTTGGCAGCAGAGCTCTGTTAATGGTATCGAAGTCATAAATGGTTACACCAACAGGGATAATATTAATACCTCTCTATTTCTTCTATCTTATGAATAATTCATATTTTATTCCCTGATTAACATATCGCATGAATACTCATTACTACCAATCATGGCAAAGGAACTGACAATGACCCCTCGGGACTTCGTACGAGTGACAGACGTCCCATCTCCCGGCCTCGCATCATATTATGAAAGCTCTTATGTAAAACGCGATCCACCTTTTTGCCTCGATTTTGGTATTTAGTTGTCTATCCAAAACATGGCGTAATTTTATATGTTTTCTTAATGACTGGTAACACGATGGCTGCTGCTCCTCTATTTGACGGCTGGGGCAGCCTATCACATCGTGGGGGGGAAGGTAATCTCATTACTCCACGGATACGTGTCACCACACCATTCGAAGTAGATAGTGTACGAAGGAATGGCATGGTTTAACGGTATGATAGTTCTATTTTACGCAAAGTTGCCATCCGCAATCCATTTTTGTTGCATGCTCTGTTTTTTCGCGACGATCATCTTCTCTACATCCCAAAACAGCTCAGACAGTTGCTGTTCCATTAAAAAAAATTTAGTAGAACCATGGGAGGTAAGGCAGTCCGAAGCGAGCCTCAGGAATTGACAGCCTCTGCTGCTGCTCGGGAGATCCTGGAAAAGGCTGGATGGCTGAATTATTTCAATCGCTTACAAGAACCAAACGAGATAGTGGCGTTGGAATTTCTGCAAAACTTGCAGGAAGACTACTCCACAGTGAGAGAAAGATGGATACTGGTCACTGACGATGCAATTGCAGAAGTTTCAGGCCTACCAGCCACCGGACCTATATGGACGCTAAAGAAAGAAAGACTGCAGAAGATTATAGAGATTTTTCAGGATGAAGGCCAGAGCCTGACAGTGAAAGGGAAAGGAGTTCTGCTAGCTACATTAGGAGAACCCTGGACCGAACTAGCAAAGATAGTGCAGAGCTAAATTACTTGCGAAGGAAGGAAAGACGTGGTAAGACCTCGCCATCTTAAACTGTTAGCTGTTTTAAAAGAAAAATGTTCTGTAAATATGCCTGCACTTTTAAATTCGCTATTGCATGATGCGGCCCGAAGCCTGAAAATGGCCCTGCACGAAGACGCAGTTGTTAGCCACCATGGATTGATTCGATTAATAGTGAGCCATAGTCTCACTCAACAACAGAGCAACTGGGAGGAGCTCATTGCAGTGATTAAGGGGGAATTGGTTGCACCACCTCCAAAACCTGAAACCTCCTCCAGCACGCCAGAAAAATCAGAGAAACGTAGAAAAGTGGCAGCTGGAAAACGTGTCGCTTCGAAACGGAAGCATTCTTCAGATATACCGGAGCGACCAGAAAAACGCAGAGAAGTGATAGCAGAGAAACTTGTTGCCTGTACACCTGAGCAGCCAGAAAAACCAAGAAAATCAGTTCGCCTAGCTCGAATACGGGGGAGGCTGGAAAAGATTCGGAACACCAGCCAACCAATTGAGATTACAGACGAACCTCTAGAACCAGAAGAAATACCTTCTGATGAAAATGCTGGAAAATCTGAGGACGAGGCTGAACAGGTCGGAGAAGAAAGAAAGGAAGGAGAAATGCACTCTGAAGCTGAACACCCCAAGGCAGTCACTGAGCAAGACAATCGGGAGGAGTAAGTAAGACAACCAGAAAGCAGTCCGCTGCGAGACCCTGTGGGCGAAGAAGAATTGGCCGCAATCCTAGCCAGCTTGGGGGAATATGGTCAACCCTCCAGCCTAGCAGGTCCTCCGATGGACCGCCAGAGGAAGAGATACCCGAGAATCCACATGCAGAGAACCTAGGAGAAGAAAATCCACCCGTTCATGAGGAAGAAATAAGGGATACCAGCCGGGAACAATCTGTTCCCGAAGCACCAGAAGAAATGCTGGACATAGGGGCAGATATAAGGGCCAGGCCCAAACCCTCTGACGAGACAAGGGAAATCAGGAAATTGAAGACTAAACAGCAGAGGCTACTGAGCACTATAGCCCGACTCCGACAGAAAATTCGCATTCTGAAAGCGAGTCTGAGGATACAAAGGACCACACAGAAGAGGAAGAGGACCGCTACAGCAAAATCCCGTCGAACAAGAAGCCGAGGGACTTACACTCGCACTGTTGGTCGAAACCCGATTAGAAGACCTGCAGCTGTTCCAATGGCCACTGAGGGACAGACTGCTGTTCCAATTGATAATGAGGAACAAACTGTTGTTCCAATTGCTACCGAAGAACAGACTGTCGTTCCATTAGCAGAGGAACCACAGCAACCTTTTGTTCATGTCAAGAAAGAAAAGGAGAATAAGGAGATCCAAACAGAGGCACCACCCTCAGGGGTGATCCGGGTTCGGAACTCTAAGCAGCATAACAAAAAGGTTCAGGTAAAACTCCCGGCCTCTACGGCCTTATGGAAAAAGGATCCAAAAACAAGGACCTTGCATAAAATGATGAAGGAAGCTCAACAGGAAACTGAAAGATTGAAGGAACAAACAGTCCCCCGGGAGAGATATGAAGAGTTGCAGCAGCAACTTCGGAATATTAGTCAGTCCGAGAGCCAAGCCTTCGAAGGCTGGCAAAAAGAGCAGGAAAAGGTTGCAAAGGTAACTCGTCGATTAGATATTGTTGTTAGACAGATGGACACTGTGTGTTCCTTGTATAATGACGTTCTAGCCTGTAGGGCCCCTGCTAAAAACTATGCTTTATTTTTGCTTGAACGATATTTACGATTAAAGATAAAAGCTGTCAGGGCAGGTGCCCCTATACAAATCAATACCCTTAATGATTTCATAGATTGTTGCAAGCATTATGGAAGTAAGGTCCAAAGATTATTATGTGAATTTTACTTGCATAACCTCGTGCTAGACCAGGAAACTGATTTAAATCCTGGCCCTTTTGTTGGGGACATTCAATTGCAAGCCTTTGTTTCCTTCGGGGTTAATCAGCTAAAATGGCTCAGGGCTTATACCACTTTCCAGAGACAGGAAAATAGCCTAGATTTGTGGGTGAGGGCCGAGCCTAGAGACCCAGTACGGTTATGGAGAGCACATAGGAACCTTATGAGAACCCCGGGTGTTATGGAGACATTAGGACCCATGCATGAGGATTTAATCAGACAAAATTTGGAATATTTTCTGACTATTAAAGACCTTGCTACCGATGCTGCAAAATTCCGATATCAGATTTCGAACCCAAACATCCAGCTCAGGGAACCATTCAGATATGAAAATTTTGAGCTGGCAGCCAGCCGTTTGAACCTTTAGGGCGAACGAATCTTGCAAGCAGGGCCATCCTGGTTAGGGTATCGATTTCGCAGTCCAATCATTTGGCACCCTGCACCCAGATACCAGGCCTTGTATGAAATGCCTGAAGGTCAAACAAATCAGTTTTTTGATGATTTGGTTGCTCATCATGGTTGTAGGTCTCCACAGGAGATTCCCTCTCCAGCCTACTCTCTTACTGCTCTGCATATCAACTATAATGTTTTCATGAGGGCATGAAATAGGGTAAGCAGGGGGGTGTGTGGAGCTCTGGAAAGGTATGTTTTTGACCAACAATTTAGTGACTTTTTGGTAGCAATTGTAACCCTTTCGGCATAATGAATTTAAAGAAATAAAGCATTTTTAGTAGAATATGTGAGAATTAGTATGAAAAGCTTAATCACTGATAATTGCTATTTTTCTATGCAGGAAAGGGTGGAAACGAAGGATTACTGTTTAAGAGGAAAAGACAAAGGAAGAGTAACCGTTGTCCCTTTGGGAGGAAACCGGATGCGAACAAGATCAAGCGGATCGAAGCAGAACGACCCGGGAAAGGAAGAAGAATTATCGATTCGGCGAAGTAGGGAAAGGAAAATCAAGGAGTAACGGCTTGGCGAATCCCTCAGGATCTTTGATCCTGAGGGATCACTGTCTTGCTTATTTTTGCTATCTAGATACCTCCGCCAATTCTCTTATAAAAAGGGGCAGCAGTGTTAAGCTCGAAAAACCTCTTTTCATATATGTAAATTTAAGTCTCAGTTTGAACTTTGATCATCGAGTCTCATTAAGACTTGTTTTGCTGTACTTTTGTTGATGCATTAATACGAAAGACTTGGTGCTTTATTTCATCTCTGCGACTGGAGTAATCTAAGGCAGTGTATCCTTGGAAGCTAAGGGCCTGGCTCCGAAGGACACTTGCTTTTGTATCATTATAATTTGGTTTCTGTGTGGATTGTCTGTATAATTTGGTAATCTGACGTGTTTGTCATATGCTATTCCATGCTCTGTTATGACTACTTCATTAATGGTTTCATTCAGGAAATTTATGTAAGTAACTCTGTATCGTGTAAATGAATCTCTTCAGGGTTGATTGCATGTTCACTATTTAAGCCAATTGTTTCTGTTACAGAGCTTTCATATTAAATATTGCTATTGGATTCATTTGAACTCTTATTCGTGGGAACCCGAAAGTAATATTATTCCATTCGGAAGCAGAATTCATGTTCTTTGGAAACATCAGATTGCTATAATAAGTGTGTTGTGTATATATGATAAATGATGTTCCTTAATTCATTTGTAAATATCTCCTCATAAAGTAAGGTTCATTGGAATTTCTTTCGACGATTGTTGTTTGATTGCGGAATGAGAATTCAGTTCTAACTCGCGAGGTCTAGTTTAGTGAGTTGCTGTTCCATTTATTGCTGTTCCATTTTCCATTTACTGTTGTTCCATTTCAGGTTTGCTGTTCCATTTCACTTTCTGCTGTTCCATTTTCCTGCATTTACTGTTTTGGTGTGAGAGGAGGTCGAAAGCTGTAGTGAGTCAGCAAGTCGCTGCTTAGCTCCCAGATCTTTGGTCCATACTCTATTTTTCCTTCCATCAGTTTCTAGAGGGATGGGTTATTGCTTCCGTACCCTTGACTGATAAATTGCCTGGTGTGATTCCTTTCTTTTAAAAGCAAATTAGTTATAGCTTAGCATCCATTTACTCTCGTATTTTCTAGACACTGTACTACGAAGCATTACTCTGACGAATAGCCTCGGATTGAGCTACTCTTTGCAATAACAAAGCGTTCCCGGATTGACTTATTAATGTAGCATAACTAGAGGTGAAAGAGACCCTTGTTACAGCCCTACAGACATAAGGTGTTACAATGGGATATTATTGGACCACCATCTTTCGGGATGCGAGATATTATATTCGAAGATGTGATAGTTGCCAGTGGATGAGTCATCCTACTCGATCAGACAAAATGTCGTTACAGCCTCAAGTAGTCCTTGAACCTTTTGAGAAATTGGCTATCAATTCCGTTGGCCCATTTAATTCATCTTCACATCAGAAAGTCCATATTTTAGTCTGCATGGATTATTTTACGAAGTGGATTGAGGCCAGGACTGTGGCGAAAGCCACAGAATAGGTTGTCTCGAACTTTTTGTTTGAAGATATTTTTGCTCGATATGGCACCCCTAGAGAGATAGTTTTAGATGGGGGAGTGCAATTTACATCACATATGATAGCAAGGCTTATGAACGAGTATGGGATCAATCATATAATAACATCTCCATACCACCCTCAGGTGAATGGTCAAGTGGAAAGCATGAAAAAGGTATTAGAAAACATTCTCATGAATATTGTGGAAAAATATTATTGAGGTTGGGCTGAAAAACTTCCTAAAGCACTTTGGGCGTACAAAACATCATGGCGGGATACAACAGGGTTTTCACTATTTGAGCTTGTCTATGGTAAATCCCCATTGTTTCCAATAGAATTTGAGATTAATACGCTCATGACAGCTCTCGAAGTAGGATTGGACTTTTCAGAAGCCCAGAAACATCGGCTTGAATAGCTAAATGAACTAGATGAAATTCGTTTAATGGTTGTTCAGAGAACTACTGCAATTCAGCAGTAGAGAACAAAATGGCATGATAAATTTATTAAGAATAAGGTGTTTCATAAAGGAGATTGTGCATTATTGTATGATTCTCATTTTAACGACTTTAAGGGGAAGCTTTTCTCTCGTTGGATGGGGCCTTATGATATTGATGAGGTATTTGATAATGGAACTGTCAGACTTGTCACGGTCAATGATACACATGCTTCTTTTATTGTAAATGGGCATCGTCTCAGACTATATCATTGTCCAGCCTCTAAAGATGCCTTCATCAAACATCTCTATGATAAATATGGTTTGAAGGTTGTGAGTGCAGAGAATTCCTCCTTTGCATACTCTGATATATATATATATATATATATATATATATTGTTACCACTCAATTGTTTTCTTGTAGTTACTACAAGTGGTGTTTATATCCTACGGAGGCAAGAAAATTTTTCTAAGTACCCAGTGCTCTTACTCCTTCGGTGTTGTTACTCCTCCGATGTTGGTACTCCTTTGACTAAGTATAAAAAATAGATATTGTTACCACTCAATTGTTTTCTTGCAGGTACTACCACTGGTGTTTATATCCTACAGAGGCAAGAAAAATTTTCTAAGTACCCTTTTCTCTTACTCCTTCGGTGTTGTTACTCCTCCTATGTTGTTACTCCTCTGGTGTTGCTACTCTGTGGTGAAGATTTTTCTAAGTATCCAGTGTTTTAACTCCTATGGTGTTGTTACTCCTCCAATGTTGTTACTCCTCCAATGTTATTACTCCTCTGGTGTTGCTACTCCATGGTGAAAATTTTTCTAAGTACTTGATGTTGTTACTCCCCTGATGTTGTTACACCATCAATGCAGTTACTCCTCTGAGGTTGTCACTCCACCAGGTAAGCGCCAGGTATGTCCCCGACTAGACTTTGTGGATTTGATTAGTAATTCTTTTGACATGACTTGAGGTGACCACAGACGATCATTTTTCATTTGGGGGGAGGTACAACTATATTTAAAAATGATGGTGTAATCAATTTCAACAATGATTTGTTGATGTTATCATAAAATCTTGTGCCAATATGTCCACTCCACGATCCTCACCTTACTCTGCACAATTATCAATAGATACTGGATATTAATGAACCAGTCCCTTCGAAGCCTGTGGAGTAATTACCATAATGGCTCGCCATTATTTCCATAACATGTCGTGGATTTTTCCCATATTTCTAAAAATTTCCATTCATACACCCCGCTATCACCATTTCCTATGCCTTTCTGCAAAAATTTACCTGCCGATACTCCCTCCTAACGGTTTTTCTGCTACTTCGAAGTGTTGTTGCTGAGTTGTAGTAGAATGGGTGGAGTGGCCATGAGACATGAACTAGAGAGCACAATTTTTGTCTGCAATAACGTAGATGTATGGCAATTCTTTGTAAATGCAAGATGGGATAGATACTTTGAGAGATTGTAGGGATTTGACAAGACTGCTACAGCTGAATTTGCGTTGAACTTGGAAGAAGATCATTCCAGAGTTCAGGGTCTCAATATCCTTATCATAGAGGAAGCCATCTCGACCGTTATTGGACTACCACATGAAGGGAAAAATTGGTTTTCGCGAAAGGCTCCCTTACCGGAGTTCCCGAAATTATTTTTACAAGTCTGAGAAACAACAATTTAGAAAGGAATGGGATATGATCGTAAGTCACTACCTTATCCCTAGGGCGAAGTTGCATACTTCTTATTAAGATACATTACCTGTGAAGGGTTCTTTATGTTGTTCAAGTATCATTTCAAGTTGTTAACATCCCTTTGGTTCTGGCATGTGGAAATCCATTCATTGGATATGCCTTTCTTCCTCTGGAAAAGTCTCCAATTGATGGCGCAATCCGCTCACTGCTCTTGACAAGTATTAGCAGTCCTCATGAATCATGGGTTGTTTGGCTATTGGTAATTCAAGTGTTGGCTCGAACTCCTATACCTTGGTCACAATTCGTTGAATTGTCGAAAGAAGAATTGGAGGGCATTATACCTGCAGGGGAGGAGGATGGTGAAGGCTCAACTAAAATGGAAGATACCATAGTCGATGGCGCTCCACAAGAACTATCATTGCCTCTTGGCTCAGTCGAAATGGAAGACGCCACAGTTGATGCTGCTCCACAAGAACCAACATCGCATGTTGGCTCAATCGAAATGGAAGATGTTACAGCTGATGTTGCTCCACAAGAATTAGCATCGCCTATTGGCTTAGTCGAGATGGAATATGTTACAGTCAATACTGATCCATAAGAACCAAAATCATCTGTTGGCTTGATAGAAGTGGAAAGGATGGAAATTGAGGACATTGTTAATGCTTCTTTAGCACCAGTTAATAATTCTCGAGAAGGATTGCGACCAACAGCACTTGAAAAAACGAATTTGAGGTCTGAAGAAGAAAGTGCAGGTGGTGCTGCTACACAAGAACCAGCACCACCTGTCCAAGAAACCTCGGGGTCCGAAGAAAAAACTGTAAGTGGTGTTGTCACACAAGAACTAACACCACTGACAAGAGAAACCCTAGAATTGGTGAAAGAAAAAGAACCTGCAATTGACATGGTTCTTCAAGAACCACAAGGGGTCTCAGCTCAAACAAAAAACGTAGGGGTTAAGGGGCATGATTTAGAAAGAACATTCCAAACAGAAATGGGAGAAGATGTTCTTCATTATTCCCTCCCTCAACTCTACCAATAGAGGCAAGGAAATCTCATACTCCTCGGCGATCGAAGGAGGAAAAAGTCATTCCCTCAATTTTAAAATTTGTTGGGACAAGATTTGATGCACTGGTTGAGGCGGCCACTCAAGTGTTGGCACTCATTATTGCATAGATGGAACAATTTGGAAACATGGGAGTCAGCGCTACTACACAAGAACTGGTGCTGATGAGGGAACGAATTGAAGAAGTGGTGATGGATTTTATCCCTACAGAGCCACTAGACGAAGACATTCATCTTGATGCCACCCCACAAGGCTTTGATTCAAATTTCAAACAGAGAATGGATGACCAGGTGGAAGAGCAAGAACAGAAGAAAAATGTTGAGGGTGGTATTTTGCAGATTGTAGAGACAACTCAAGAATTACCGAAAGACACAATGCATGCTGAAATTGACCCATCAGAGCCAAAGGCAGTTCTGGAACATATGGAAGAATAGGCAAGGGAAAAAGAAGTTGAGGATGTTTAACCACTGACCACGCTAATTCTGGAAGGAAATGAAGGGGACACCACTCAAGTTGATAAGCAAACAAAAGAAGTGAGAGTGAAGGTGGAGTTGGTCAACACGTCATGATGATCCACCAGGCCCCACACCAGCTACAAGACCAGTAGAGGAGGTCACTATCAAGCAAGAATTCATTGAACAGTGTGCACGAAGGATACCTCCCCTTAAGGAAAGGTATCAGTCTCAGTTCAATGAACTTATGCAATTAAATATGGACAATATGAGATTGAGAAAAATGGTGTTGTGCTTGCGAAGGGGAGCAAGAAGGTACAAGAGAAAATTTTCTATACTTAAGACTAGAGCTTCTCCCTCATCAACTCATACCGAAAACAATCCCACAATTTTTGATGCGGTGCAAACTAAACCTATAAGCCATTTATGGGAGGCTTGGGAATTCATTTTGACTGCCAAGATTCAGAAGTGGTAGGTTGTCGTTGTTAGTCTTCAACAAGGAAAAATTGTTGTGAAAGATCATCAGGAAGAAGTAAATAAAGTTCGAAGCCAAGCTGTAAAAATCATCACTGGTTATGTAGACCAGTTGGATAGGGAGAGGAAGAAATGAGAAAAATAGAAGAAGAAGGTCGAGCAAGTGCGAACGTTGAAAGTTGATAAGGAAGAAATTTTTACCTTAACACAGCAGGTATTGGTTTGTCAACCCCTTGCTCACAATTATGCTTTGTTTCTTCATGAACAATACCTTCTCTTTTTCCTGGAAAGTATTCATCATGAGATCAGCCATGAAATTGAAGACCCTATACAGTTTCTTCGTATTATAAGACTTCATGATGTCTTGAACCAACATTTAATGTGTGAACTGTATATGCATGATTATTTCTTGGAAAATGACCAAGCATTCAACCCAATCCCCTATGTAGGGGATATTCAACTGAGAGATTTTATATCCTACACCATCAATCAAGTCAAGTGGAAGAAGGCCTCTAATACATTCGAAGCAAATCAATCTGCTAGGCCTCTTTTTATTCAAAAAGAGCATTGTCAGTCTGATACTATTTATAATAGGCATGCTACTTTCTTAAGGATTGAGGGGCATCCAAAATAGATATTGGTGACTCGGAAGTGGTGCATCAGGTTATGCACAACATAGGTGGTTTCTTGACAGGACAAGGCTCTAGATAGCTGTCAGAGGAGATCAATGTTGTCATCATCGGTTGTCAGAGTGCGGGAACCTTTCGGGGCCCCTATCTATGCCCGAGCAATGGAAATATTTCCATGTTATATTGCCTACATCCATACTCAAGGGCTATTTTGGATGGGTTTGAGATTCCAGTTTCCCATCCTTTGGTTGCTAGCAGATCGATATACTCATGCCTACAATGTAAACATTGATTAGTGGAAAGATACCCTACTGACAGATGGATACAAACCCCCAGGGATAGATATGGCCGAGAAATATGATCTTGCTCAGCTGCATGTTGATCTCAATTGATTTAACCCAAACTTGCGAAGGTCAAGGGCTGCATGAAGACATGCAAAAAGACCAGTGGGGGGGATATGTTGGGAGCTAAACTTGCATGTTGGTGTTATTGGCCTTTTTATCCTATTTTCCTTCACATTTTCACTCCTAACTAAGTTCTTTCATATCTTAAATCACATAGGTATACCTATAATAATGTCTTTATGAATAAATTAATAATTGAAGCATAGTCCACGGGATTATTGCCAAAATCGCTTGCTAAACTTTATCTTATGTGCATATTTCCAAGTCAAATGGCTAAGTTTAATCATCAAGCTAGCAGCACTATTGTTAAATAGTAGATGTAACGGCGGAACTGATCTAGACTTACTCTTTCTATATTTTTTATTCTATTTTGGCTTATCACAACCATTATGTAATCGCATGCAACAGTTACCTTAATCTCAGGAACTGTTTTGTATAAGAAAGGATAGAGAGTTTGAAACAGGAGAGTTGGCATATGAGAGAGTTGAGCTTTGTAACAGTGACTTTTATATTAATGAAATTTATAGCTTTCTGATCTTTCTCTGAGTTCATGAGTTCATCACAGCCCTGATCAGGGAGTTGGGCCCACTCTCCTAATCAGGTGCTACTGAGATAGTACGTGCTTAGTTTTATTTTTCATGTATGTATTTCTTTTTCTCACAGTGACGATTTGATGTAAATTTGTGAATCGAATTGTTGTTACAGTTAAATTTTGTTTTCATTTATAATTGTTGTTACAGTTAATTATTGTTGTCATTTCCATTTGTTGTTATAGTTGTTTATTGTTTGTCAATGAATCCTTGACCAATTCTAGGTTGTACAATTGTTCCTGCATATACATTGCGCATTAGCCTTGCAATAACCGGTAGATCCCGAATTGATAATTAATGTGGGAAAGGGTTAAACAGTATCATTCAAACTTGGAAACCAACACCATCCTACCACCTTGAAGTATTTTCAAACTCCAACTAAGGGAGACTTCACTCTCCACCTTGCACCACCCAACCACACTTAAAATAAAATATAGAAATATATGGGTGATCGTACCAGGGACAATGACCCACTTACAATGATATTCAATAAACCCTTGCAATTGTCTCTTCTTATATATATTGTTGATGTAGATCATACTTCAATTTTCAAGGCTTAAACAAAATACAAATCTACCTCATTCCTTAGTTAGTTGAAGAGATCATACCATTGAGAAGATGAACATAGGTTATCACTGACTTCCCTTTTTCTCCCATTGGTTGCTTCAAATTTTCTAAGAGTTTTGCCTTTAGAGATTCCCCTTATAAGCCCTTTGGCACACTCTAACACTACGATTTTGTGGTATTTTTGCACCCCTTCTCTATGGATAAAAATGGCCCCATAAACACTTCAAACTTGGCTAATATCAAGCCTTGAAATCAACCTTAACTTGTTCTTCTTTTGTGTTCTCCAAAGGAGTGTTGAGGCTCAGGTTGTGTTATTATTTCCACGACTAGCCCTCATAGTGAACCGAGGGGTTAGAGGGGGGGCGGAGCTCCCCCCTTCGTTGCACCAATTGCGTAGCAGGGGGAGTCACAAGGGTTTTGAGGGGTGCAAGTAACCCCACTCTATGGGGTCTGAGGCAGCGCCCTGGAAAATTTTGGTTTTGGACCCTATATTAGGTTGGACAGACCTACCTATGGTTTTGTGCATGTTTTTCGCACATGGTTTTGGATGCGATGGTTTTTAGTCCATGGTTTTGGACGCGATGGTTTTTGGTCCATGGCATTGGATGCTTTGACATGCATAAATATGTATTGTAACATTGAAAGGAACATAATGAAAAATCAAGCTGGTAGTTGCGGTTTTGGGATCCAAGGAAAAATCTCTGTGTATATGTGTTTTTATGTGTTATGCTCTCGCATTGTTTATTTTCTATGTTCTAGAATCATATGCAGGTAATTTTTGTACGTGGTTAAAACCTACATTTAGTATCAGAGTTGTTTTGGCTTCAAGGGGACGCCTTTGCTGCTGAGGGGTTTTGCTCGGGCCTGTGGTAGACCCTGTTCAGTGGGAGATCTGCGGGATCGATTCTGGTGGTGAAAGAAGATGGCAAGCAATGGAAAGATAGAGATCAAGAAATTTAATGGTCAGAGTTTTGAGTTATGGAAACTCAAGATGGAGGATCTGTTGGTGGATAAAGATCAGAGGGTCGTGGTAGATCCAGGAACTAAACCAACGAGAGTGTCTAATGAAGGATGAAAGAAGTTGGATCAGAAGGCTAAGAGCATAATACGATTGTGCGTCTCTAATTTAGTATTGTTGAATGTATCAGGGGAAGCTACGATGAAGGCTTTGTGGGACAACTTAGGGACTTTGTACCAATCTAAGTCTCCGGTGAATAAACTATTCCTATGGAAAAAGCTATATAACCTAAGGATGAAAGATGGAGACTCGGTGACAAAGCATCTGAATGCATTTAATACTATGGTAAGTCAGTTATCATCTATTCACATCAAAATTTCAGATGAAGATAAGTGCATTAGATTGTTGTGTTCTCTACCAGATTCGTGGGATAGTCTGGTTATTGCAATAGGTAGCAATGCCAAGGTGGGACAAAAATAAGTCATCGAGTGGGAGGTCTAAATCTAGAGGGAGATCTAAATCTCCAGGAAAACCTGTAAAGGTGGTGTTCTGGAAATGCGGAAAGAAAGGGCACTACAAAAGGGACTGTAAATCTAAATCTCATGATAAAGGAAAGGGATCTGATGATGCTCCTTCTGCAAAGGCGAAAACCACCTCAAATGAAGGTGGGGATGTGTACTTGGCTTCTTCGGGTACACATGTAGATCATGAGGCATGGTTAATTGACTCAGGTGCATTCTTTCACTTCACTCCCCATAGAGAGTGGTTCTGTGAGTATGAGAAATACGACGGTGGTGATGTATTTTTAGTGGATGATAGGAAGTCTAGAATCGTTGGTCGCAGAAAAGTAAAGTTGAAGTTGCAAGGTGGAAGGGTTAGAACACTTCCGGGTGTTCTGCATATTCTTGCATTCGCCAAAAATCTTATTTTTGTAAGCAAGTTGGATGATGCAGGTGTAAAAACAGTGTTTGAGAAGGATACCTGCAATATGGTTTGGGGAGCACTGGTAATGATGCATGGAGTTCGGATTCGAAATCTGTACAAGCTGCAAGGTAGCACTGTTGTTGATGGGTGCAATAGTTTTGTGGTTCCTGAAAGTGGAGCAAAAAATCTAGTGGTCTCTGGAGAGAAGACCATGCTATGACATCAAAGGCTTGCATATATTGGAGAGAAGGGCCTTCGAATACTTCATGGTAAAGGTATGGTAGAAGGTATGAGTAATAGCTCTTTGGATTTTTATTTCTGTGAAAATTGTGTATATGGGAAGCAGAATCAGATGAGTTTCCCCTCTAGTGGTAAGAGGGTGAAACAGATATTAGAGCTTGTGCACAATGATGTGTTTGGACCTGTGAATGTTCCATCACTGGGTAATTCTGTGTACTATGTATCATTTATAGATGACTTCTCAAGGAATACATGGATTTATTTCCTTAAGAATAAATTTGAAGTCTTTGACAGGTTTAAAGAATTTAAGGCTCTGGTGGAAAACCAAACAGAGAAGAAGATAAAGGTGTTGAGGATAGATAACGGTGGAGAGTTTTGCAGTAAGGAATTTGAAGAATTTTGTAAGAAGTGTGGTATAGCATGGCAGAAGACTACTCCATATACACCTCAGCAAAATGGAGTTGCAAAAAGAATGAACAAGACGTTGATGGAAAGGGCAAGAAGCATGCTCAGTGGTGTCGGGTTAGGACAGGAATTCTGGGCAGAGGCGATGGAGACAACATGTTACCTGGTCAACAAATCACCTTCATCAACGTTGGAGGATAAGACTCCACAAGAGGTATGGACTGGTAAGAAACCATCTCTTTCACATCTGAGGATATTTGGATGTGATGCATATGTACATGTTCCAAAGGAGAAACGAACCAAGTTGGATAGTAAATCTGAAAAGTGCATGTTTATTGGGTATAAGGATGGTTTAAAGGGTTATAAGCTTTGGAACCCAATAACAAGGAAGGTTGTGTACAGCCGAGATGTGGTGTTCAGAGAGGTGAAAGATGTTATGTCCAACCAAAGGAACCTGAGAAGATAGAGTTTGAGCTAAAGGAGGAGGAATCAGACTCTACAGCAGAGGAGGAATTAGAAGATGAAGAGCCACAAACTCCGGGTCTGAGAAGATTAGTTCGAGAAAGAAGGCATCCATAAAGGTATAGTCCATCTGCTTTCTGTTCAAATTTTACTTTATCTATTACTAATGATGATCCCAGAACTATGAAGGAAGCACTAGATTCAGAGGATGGAAAACTATGGAAAGAGGCCATGGTTGATGAAATGGCATCTTTTCACAAAAATGAAGCTTGAGATCTGGTGGAGTTGTCGACTAGAAGGAAACCTATTGGTAGCAAATGGGTGTTTAAGAAGAAGACAAATCTCAGGTTTGTGATCTTGAACAAATCTCCTTGCTATCCAAAATAGGCTTCCTTTGCCTAATCTAGATAAACCTTAATTTACTGATAAAGCAACCATGACTTGAGTCACTAAATACCTTTTAATATTCCTTAAGATCACCCTTGTACTAAGCTCTGCCCTACCCATAATAAGGACAAAATTGGGGTTTGATAATTGCAACAAGAAGGGGTTGAGACAAGCCCTAGGAAAACTGTGAATCATAAAGCTATGCCTTGGACGCTGTCATGAATTGACCTCAGATTAGTGTGAAAACTAACCTGCAATTATAACATCAGTATGGCATTCAAATGGTCCATAGATCCAACGAAAAATTGTCTTAGGTGTGCCTTTATTACAGCTTGTATATCTTTGAAAATCCCTTGAAATGTCCAAAAGAAAAGAGGTTAATATTATCTCACAGAAAGTTTCCAAATAAGTGTAAAATTTGGCCTTAGGGGGATAAAAACTAGACTTAGATATGCTTCTAATTTGGCCTTGGGAGGGTGAATTTTGTGCATCAGGGAGGTTGATTATGCAACATAGATTCTACCTTGGAGTACCAAAAAGGCCTCAGAAACCATTACAGTGTTGCCTCAAAACATGCAAGGAAAAACCAACCAAAAAAATATAAACATTATGCCTAGAAAACCCTTAATAATTAAAATTTCTCCTCAAGATAAATGTGACTACCTTGGACTCAAAATTTCATATTAAAACACAAAGGTAAGCTTGAATTTTTTTTATGCCTTTGAAGGGAACCAAGCTCACATATATATAGGTGAAGGTGGGGTCTAGAAGGAGGGTTGAAAAACCCTTAAAAGTATAAGCCAGTATCAAATATAAATATAAATTTAACCTAAGCCGTCTAGACTAAATTCTCATAATATCAAATTAATTTTAGGCCAACGTTAACCTTTCTTGATTATGCCAAATTCCAAGGACAATGTCCTCCTTTTGAGGCCTGATTTGGTCAACTCAAGACCAAAATAAATTAATCAATATTTTCTTGAATGTAAATGCCAAATATGTCGATCAAGCAACTACCTTTCATCATTCAAATTGGGCACCAAGACCACACTTTTGGTGCATCAACTTTGAAGGAGCATATCTCCTCAACCATGAGGAGATATGTGGCATGCCACCTACCATTGCAAATGGCATCATGAGGAGAATCAAATGAAGATGGTTATGAGAGAAAATTCATTGATTTCCACAATCATTTTCCTCATTAGAAGCATGGTTTCTTCTAGTTGTTGCTTGGGTTGACATCAATAACAACCAAATTCCAACAGTAAGATGATGGGTATGGCAAGGATGTTGGAATAATAGGTTCATCTCACCTCTACATATTTGAAGTACAATGAGTCAAAAATCAAAGATTGACTTGAAAATTAAATATAGAGGTGGACTAAGACTCCTCAAGTAGGCCTATGGAGATCAACCAAAAAAAGTAGGAGAATTGGGCACCTGTTAAGTGATCAATGTTTACTATGTGTTCCTTATTAAATTTTGTAGTTATGGTGAGTCTTCATAATTAATATTTTGGCCCTTCAATTATGTAAAACATGTTCTTCAAATCATTTCATTTTAGCCCTTGAAATGTACATAATGAAAAATGTAATACATGTTCTTCACGTCATTTTCAAAAGAAGAATTTTGAAATTGTAAATTTGAATTTTTGTCTCTAAGCAAAGACATGTCAACCCTTCAAGAGATCAAGTAAACCCAGTTGAAGAGACACCATTTCGCTAGCTAGAATCACTATATATATGAAATTCAACTTCCTCCTCTTGCGACATTCAGATATCTCACAAGAAAAAGAATTATGCTCATTTAGAGAAAGAGGACTAAGAAGAAGGCTGAAGTTTTCCAACAGTTGGCTGAATTTTTCTTTGTCTTGCTTAATGTCGCATGTGTGGCATGGAATTCTTCTCTCTCTACAGTTTCGCACGTGTGGAATTTTTGGACACCTTTGGGCAGTGGGTCCAAGTATTTTTAGGCACAAGGCAAGGTTGAAATTCAGCCCTAGCAGATCAAATTAGGCTAAGTTTGTTGGCCAACACTAGGGCTTGTCAAAAGGGCATCTTGGATAGGATTGACCAACATTATTTTTTTGGTGAGTTTTACTTTTTATTTGATGTAGATCTTGTTGGCATTATGGCACAGGTTTGGCACTATGGCACAGGTGTTGTCCTTGATGGCAACTCACTCAAAGGGCATATCACAATTCAGGCTCTCAAAATGAAAGAAAATGAGGTATTCGCAAGTTCCCCTTAACAAAATCACATATACACGCGGGTGTACCGATCAAAAGACGCATATGCGTATGCACGCACTTTCATGCAAAGAAAAACACGTACATGTGGGAAAACTTATGGTTGGTCCATGGTATTTAGTCTGACATATTTGAACCTATGGTTTTGGTCCTTGGTATTGCACCCAAAGTGTTGAACCCAGGTATTGAGACCCTAGTATTGGATCTCTACGGTTTTGGACCATGGTTTGAGTAAGGCTTGAGTCTATAAAAAGGGAAGGAGATCATTTTGCAAGGGAGCGACTGAAGTATTGAATATCTTATGAAGAACAAGATCAAGAATATTGTCATTGGTTTATGGTGCATAACTAGATCTAAATCAAGGAGGAACCTGAGCTCAAGGAGAAGGACAAGTCCTATTGATGGGTCAAGATCTTAAGGCGGTTTGAAGAGAAGTATCTTTGTGTGATTTTTGATCTGTTATATTTGGCGCATGACGTGATCTATAAATATGATAATATGGGTATAACTAATGTTTGAATAAGTAAAAAGGATAAATTATCTTTTATAGATCTGTAGGCAAGTTCAGAGCAGCAGAGGCACATATACACGCTGGTCTTAAAATAGCATATACGCTGGTTGGCCTTGATACAGAAGCATATGCACACAGGTTTCACATATTGAAGTAGCGTACATCTCATGAAATATGTTTTAGCTACTTCTATTTATTGCTGCAGTGTTCTGGGTTCAGAATTGGTGTTTGGTTACTGGTACTTTTTTCTGGTTACAGCATTCTGAGAAGTTATTGGTTGATTTAGTATTTGTTTGTACAAAGGAGTTTGGTTAATGCAGATATACTTGATGTTTGATTAATATTTATGGATCTAGTCTGAAAATTTATGAAACGTGGTCCCTGGAAGAAAAGAGAAGGTTGTAGCCTTCTGTAGGTCAGCACCTATGTACTAGTACCTCAGTTAGTACAAGAGCTAAGGGGGTTGTAGCTCCCTTCCAGGAGAAGCTGGAGAACGAGAGAAGGTTGTAGCCTTCTACAGGTAGCAGCCTGCATACTGGTATAAGACTGCACCGGTACAAAATCATTGTAGAAGGAAGTTTCTAATTTAAAAGAAGATAGAGACAAATTGCAGGAGGTGGTTTTCACCCACATTGGGTTTCCTTTTGATATCTTTGTGTCCATGTGTGTGATGATCTGTTCTGTTTTACTGCTCCTAGTTACTGTTCTTATGATTAATGAAGTATTGATGCACTGATTAAAGATCAAATAATTAATGAATCTTAAGTTTTCTGATATACGCTGGTTTCTTTAGACATAGTAGCGTATATACGCAGTTTCACATAGCCAAAGTAGTGTATACAAATCTGATTTTGAAAAGGAAATTAATTGATTTGATAATACTGATTCACCCCCCTCTCAGTATTATTTCCAACAATTGGTATCAGAGGAGGTCCTTCAGAAGAAGCTTGATCGCTTGAAGGAAGATCTATCATCATGAGCAACTACGAAAAAGAAGCATCAATCAGGCCACCAATTTTTTATGGGAGCAACTTCATCTATTGGAAGGTAAGAATCACTACCTATCTTCAATCTCTTGGTACAGAAGTTTGGGATATTTTGGAAACAAGATACACATTTCCATCAGCAACTCCTACAGATACGGTTGGTAAGAAACATTATGAAACAAATGCAAAGGCTGTCAATACTCTATTAGGGAGCCTATCTCAGTCAGAATTTGTCAAGGTTATGTAGCTCAAAACCACAAAATAAATATGGGACAAGATCGTTTTGAGCTATGAAGGATATGAATAGGTAAAACGAGCAAAACTACAAACTCTCAGAATTTAATATGAAAATCTCAGAATGCACAATGATGAAAGCGTGGCTAACTATTTCCTCCGTATATATGAGATTGTTAATTGTATGAAAAACTTGGGTGAAGAAATAAAAGAAGTTGTTTTGGTTGAAAAGGTTCTAAGATCTTTGTCTCCTAAGTTTGATTCAAAAGTTTCTGCCATAGAAGAAAAACAAAATCTACAAAGCATTACATGTCACAGTTGCACGAAATTCTAAATGCTTACGAAATGAGAAAAGGGGGACCATCAGACAGGAGAGAAGTTGCATTCAAAGCCTCAAGAAAAGGAGACTACAATGAGTCAGGACATATGTCAGAAGAAGAGGAAGAATCAAATTTTGTCAAGAACCTTCAACGGGGAACTGGAAGATTCAGAGGTAAGCTGCCTTTCAAATTCTTTGCTTGTGGAAGAGTTGGTCATTATGCTGTCAAGTGTCCTCATAAAGATAAACTTGACAAAGGTAAGGAACCAGTTAAATGGAATAGAAAACAGAATGTAAGTAAGAAGAGCTATTATACACATGAAGATAGTGATGGGTATTCAAATAGTGATTAAGATGAACAACGTAATGATTATAGACTTTTGATGGCTTATGAAGATGATGATTTCTTGGATGCTATAGATGAAGAAGGTCTCTATGAAGAAATTTCTAAACTCAAAATTTGTTTAGAAGAAAATTATATGATTATAGATACTCTGACATTCCAACTTGCTGAAAGAGAAAAACACAATGAAAAGTTAGAATGTGAAATTGTGGGACTTAGAAAAGATATTGAGAAATCAAAAGCTCTTAATCTTAGATTTGCTAAGGGATCTGAAACTTTAGATGAGATTATCAAAGTGCAGCGTTCTCCTCTAATCAAGACAGGTCTTGGATATACTGAAGAAGCATCTCAAGCATAGAAGCAAGCACAAAAGCCATCCACCTCCAAAAGTTATCTTGATGCAGCAAGAAAAAGTGAATAGGTTGACAATCAACAGCAAAAGCATAATGCAGATCACCAAGTAAATCAGGGACAATTTGCTTCAAGAATGAACAAAGATTACCAAGTAAATCGGGGGCAATCTACTTCAAGGATGAACAAAAGCTTCAACCAACCATAGGTAAATCATTCTCAATTTGCCTCAAGAATGGATGTTAATGGAAACTACAATCATTTGGTTGGTTGGTTTGATAATCGCAAAAAAAATCTTCAATGGCCAATGTTTCTCTTGTCATAACTTTGGTCACAAAGCTGCTCAATGTGTTGCCTACAAGACCATCATGACTAGAGAAGCTCAAAAACAAAGGAGTATGACTGGGATCATGAAAAGGACCTACAATAACTTTTCTGCTCTTGAGAATGAAGTAGAATGTTCTATTTGTAACAACTTTGGTCATGAAGATTCTGAATGCAGGAGTAGGTTTCGGCAAACAACTCAGAAGGAGCAAGTTTCATTGAATTCTAAAACATGGAGAAAGAAAGAATCGCAACCAGAAAGATGTCGGATAGCCTTACATGAGGAAGGACAAGAAAATTAGTGGTACATCGACAGTGGATGTTCGAAACATATGACAGGTGATAAAGAAAAACTTCAGCCATATAGTGCCTTAGAAAAGGAAAAGAAGGTCTCATTTGGAAATGACACCCCTGCACTCATAAAAGGTAAAGGTTCTATGTTTTTGAAAGAAAACGTCAAGGCTGGAAATGTTATGTATGTTGATGGCTTAAAGCATAATCTATTGAGTGTCAGTCAAATGTGTGATGAAGGAAATGAAGTAATATTTCCATCAAATGGATGCATTGTCCATGAGCTTGATACAGGAGAAACAGTGATCAAAGGCATAAGAACTCCAATTAATTTATACATACTCAAGGGAGGACAACAACAATGTTATCTAAGCAAGAATGATGAATACTGGCTATGGCACAGAAGATTGGGGCATCTAAGCTTCTCTCAGATAAGGAAAGCATGCAAATATCAGGCGGTTCATGATCTCCCTGACATTAGAATTCCAGACAATACAATATGCAAATCATGTTAGTTTGGTAAGTAAACTAGAACTAATTTCCCTGAGAAGGAAGGATCAGCTAGCAGGCCACTTGAACTTGTCCATACTGATGTATGTGGTCCATCTAGGAAAAGGTCTCCTAGAGGAGAAGAATACTTTATATTGTTCATTGACTACTTTTCTAGGATGTGTTGGTTAGGACTTATGAAGCATAAATATGAAGCCTTCAAAAAGTTCAAAGCATTCAAAGCCTTGGTTGAAAACGAATCAGATCGTAGAATCAAATGCCTCAGGTCTGATCGAGGAGGGGAATTTACCTCAGATGAATTTTTCGATTGTTGTGAAGAACATGGAATAAGAAGGGAATTCTCTACTGCAAGGACCCCTCAGCAAAATGGAGTAGGGGAAAGGATGAACAGAAAGGTTCAACAAATGGCTCGTGCTATGCTTGATGAGTCTGGAACTCCCGCAACCTTTTGGGGTGAAGCTGCATTTGCTGCAGTTACTATTCTCAACAAGACAAACGTCTGGGTAAACAGCACTCGGACTCCTCATGAACTTTGGCATGGTAAGACTCCCACAATTAAATACTTCAAAATTTTTGGAAGAAAATGCTACATCAAAAAGACTGATGAAAACCTTGGCAACTTTGAACCTAGAGTAGATGAAGGCATTCTCCTTGGTTACTCTCCTCACAGCAAAGCATATAAGTGTTACATTAAAAGACCTGGAAAAATTGTTGAAAGTATTGATGTAGTAGTTGATGAAGAAGGGAACTCTCCTAGGCAAGTAAAATCTAAAGATTTCGAAGATGATGAAGACTATCCTTCAACATCAAATCAGATTCATGATGAAGAAGAAACCCATGAGGCACCAAAAGAATAGATAAGAATAGAAGAAAAGACTCCATCCAGGTACGTTAAGAAGAATCATCCAGAAACCCAAATTTTGGGGCAAAAGGAGGTAGGTGTACAAACAAGAAAAACCATTTCAGAAGCTTCAAGTTATCTAGCATTACTCTCCTCCACTGAACCACAAAATGTAAGAGAGGCATGCAAGGATGAATGCTGGGTCAAGGCCATGGAGGAAGAACTTGAGCAAATTGAAAAAAATAACACTTGGGAGTTGGTTCCTAGACCAAAAGATAAGAATGTCATAGGAACAAAATGGATATTCAAAAATAAGCTGAATGAAAATGGAGATGTGATTAGAAACAAGGCCAAACTTGTTTGTAAAGGGTATGTTCAACAAGAAGGTATAGACTTTGAAGAAACTTTTGCACCAGTTGCTAGACTTGAGGCCATAAGAATGTTCCTTGCTCTTTCTAGCTTTCAGAAGTTCAAAGTATTTCAAATGGACGTGAAGTCTGCCTTAATAAATGGAGACTTGGATGAAGAAGTATATATTGAACAACCAGATGGGTTTATTCTTGGAAATGATCCAAAACTTGTATGCAGACTCAAAAAGGCTCTCTATGGCCTTAAACAGGCTCCAAGGGCTTGGTATTATCAGTTGGATAAGTACCTCCATCAACAAGGTTTTATAAAAGGATCAACAGATAGCAATCTATATATAAAAATTGACAATTATAAGTTGCTAATACTTGTTGTGTATGTTGATGATATCATCTGTTAGGCCCCTATACTACTAGTGTAACCCCTTATTGTTATTAGTACAACCCACTTATTATATTGATGTACCCATGTAGTGCCCATATTGTTACTATTGTGCCACATAGAAGCCCACTATTGTTATTATTGTGCCCTTACATTATTATTGTTATGTCGGCTCTGATTATGTTATGACCCCTTAGACTCCTATATATAGAAAGGAGGTCTTTTCAATTGTATCATCCAAGAATTGTTCATTTGCGTAAAGTAAAGGAGGTTGCCCCTCGAAGAGGCTGAATTCTAAGGTGTTGATCTCTCTTTTCTATCTTTTTGTGAGTTGGTTTCATAGCATCATCTTTGGTAGCAATGAAGAAGACATGAGTCAAAATTTTTCCTTGGTGATGCAAAAAGAATTTGAAATGTCCATGCTTGGTGAGCTCACATATTTTCTTGGTTTACAAGTCCAACAAAACAAAGACGGCATTTTTCTATCACAAACCAAGTATCTCAAGCAGATCTTGAAGAAATATGGGATGGAGGATTCGAAACCAGTGTGTACCCCTATGGTAACAGGATGCAGCCTCAGCGCAAATGATGAATCAGCAGCAGTACATCAACCAACCTATAGATCCATGATTGGTAGTCTACTCTATCTAACAGGTACCCGACCAGACATTATGCATGCAGTGGGAATAGTTGGAAGGTTTCAGGCAAATCCAAAGGAAACTCATCTTCAAGAAGTTAAGAGAATTTTCAAGTATCTTCAACGAAATCAAAACTATGGCTTATGGTATCCTAGAGATACAGATCTCACACTTCATGCATATCCAGATGCAGATTGGGCAGGAAGCATGGATGATAGAAAAAGCACTAGTGGTGGTGCATTCTTTATGGGTTCCAGATTAGTATCTTGGTTTAGCAAGAAACAAAGTTCAATCGCATTATCGACAGCTAAAGCAGAATATGTGGCTGATGCATCTTGTTGCACACAACTCCTTTGGATGATGCAAACATTGCAAGACCTTCAAATCACTTGTACTCCACCTATCTCCATTTTTTGTGATAATACAAGTGCAATCAATATTTCAAAGAATCTTGTCATGCATTCAAATACTAAGCACATACCTATCAAGTATCATTTTCTCCGGGAACAAGTGCTTGAACAAAAGGTTAAATTGGAGTATGTTCCCTCTAAGGAACAAGTTGTTGATATACTCACCAAACCACTGCCTAGGGAGACATTTGAATACTTCAAACAGAAGCTGGGGGTAGTTGATGCATCATCTTGCTGCTGAATCTTGTCTGTTTCAGAGAAAAGTGATTGTACGCGACTTTCAAGACGAGTATCCGCATACATACACCAGTTTATGAAGATACAGTCGCGTATATGTTGGTGGGCCAGCTTCAGGATGAAAAGAGTCTGATATAGGTCTGGCAGAGACCATCTGGCACAGGTTCAGGGGGAGCATATACTCTTCTAATAATGCATTGTTGGAATTATCTTAGAAGATCTTGGTTTACATTCACAATTGTTTTAATTTCAGGTGGAGCAGGTGCATGAGGTAGAGCATGGTTGCTGGTCTGAATGATGATTGAGGGTTATGATGATTGATGATCGACAGATGCTAGTCTTATTTCATCTCTATGTCATGTATTTCTTTTCTTATCAAGGCCATGTAACGACCTATCTTGGTTTCCCCACTATGCCTGGGATGGATGAAGTAATGTTCTTGTTGTTATCATGTGTAAATTCTTGGTTGGGTAGATGAGTCAGTCCCCACTTGGTTGGGAGATGGATGTATGTATGAGTCTTTGGTGATAGGAAGGTCATTTATAGTGTATAAAGCCATGTTTCTTTTGTATAACATCTTCTTGCAGACCTTGCCTACAGTCAGGGGGAGCTTGGAAAGCACAGCAGAGCAGAGATTTCAGCATGTATTCAGGGGGATCCTAACCCTTTACCCTTGATGTCAAAGGGGGAGAATGATTTTGAGTGACTTGGGGTTGCCATCAAGTCCAAAGGGAGAGATTGTTGGAATTATGGAACAGGTTTGGCACTATGGCACAGGTGTTGTCCTTGATGAAAACTCACTCAAAGGGCAGATCACAATTCAGGCTCTCAAAATGAAAGAAAATGAGGTATACGCAAGTTCCTCTTAACAAAACCGTGTATACACGTGGGTGTACCGATCAAAAGATGTGTATATGTATGCACACACTTTCATGCAAAGAAAAGTGCGTACATGTGGGAAAACTTATGGTTGGTCCATGGTATTTAGTCTGACATATTTGAACCTATGGTTTTGGTCCTTGGTATTGCATCCGAAGTGTTGAACCCAGGTATTGAGTCCCTAGTATTGGATCTTTATGGTTTTGGACCATGGTTTGAGTAAGGCCTAAGTCTATAAAAAGGGAAGGAGATCATTTGGCAAGGGAGAAACTGAAGTATTGAATATCTTATAAAGAACAAGATCTAGAATACTGTCATTGGTTTATGGTGCATAACTAGATCTAAATCAAGGAGGAACCTGAGCGCAAGGAGAAGGACAAGTCCTATTGATGGGTCAAGATCTTAAGGCGGTTTGAAGAGAAGTATCTTTGTGTGATTTTTGATCTTTTATATTTGGCGCATGACATGATCTATAAATATGATAATC
Organism: Pinus tabuliformis; assembly: GCA_031772625.1. Taxonomy (NCBI): domain Eukaryota; kingdom Viridiplantae; phylum Streptophyta; class Pinopsida; order Pinales; family Pinaceae; genus Pinus; species Pinus tabuliformis. The sequence continues at coordinate 839,596,282 of CM062817.1, read as the reverse complement.
TGGGTATAGCTAATGTTGTAGATCTGATACCAATTGTTGTGGCTCTGATACCAATTGTTGTAGATCTGATCCAAAAATATAAGAGAATAGAAATAAACCCAAGAAATAACAAGATAGAAATAGATAGAAATGATTCTTTATTGATATCAAACCCTTAAGGTAGGGCAACACCATACATTCACTCCTTAAGGAAGGAGAACACTCCACAAGCCATATGCCTGTTCATACAAGAATACTTCTCTTCATCTTCATATGGAGTCTCTAGCCTTTATATAGGCCTCATACATACAATAGCATGCATCATTACCATGGTTCCCTCATACCATCAACTAATACCATGGGCCCATTACATTATTATTAACTACTTGTGGTCCCTTACATGACATGGGTTAACCACCTTATTTATTACTATGGCCCATCCCATTATTACATTATTACCTTGGGTACCACCCTTGGTACCCCATATTATCCCCCCTAGGTATATAACATTCTACCCCCTAAGCATGTTTCGTCCCCGAAACATGGGAAGAACACAAATAATAAGATCTACTCAAAAGAGTAGTCCACTGGTACCATGCACGTGCATCTAGCCATCCAAGAGAAAGGTGAACCCTCGATCTCGCTGGTGCCTCGCTTACTTGAGATGGAAGTTGACCGTGGTCACTCTTCTGTGTTGATGTGTAGTGGGTGGATCGTCTCTCCTTTCTATCCATCATGTGACTACTTGGTTTCCATGATGGTTGTCTTGCGGGGTGATGTGGGTGATGATATGTTGAAGTTTTAACCCACGATGGCTTTTGCTTGACTTCACCCTGCTGTGGTGCCTGTTGTGGTGTCTTCTTTTTCAATATGACTTCAACTACTGAGCCCTCCTCTGATGTATCATCACCTGTAGCCTCTGTTTGTGTTTGATTGTTGATCATCAAAGGCTCATCATCTGACGTGTCAGTCCCTTGAACATCTTCTGCTTCAGCCTCCTTGGACTCTACCTGCTTGTTAATGGAAATATCCTGTAATGTAATTTTCTTCTTTTTATACCAGAGCTTCAGGAATTTCTTCTGCACATTAATATTGGTAGTACCCACTAATTCCATCCAAGGGTATCCCAAAACAACATCCATGTTATTCATATCTGAAGCATAAAAATCACCATGAAACACATACTTATCCATAGAAAGCTTCAAATCCTTATAGATTTGAACATCCTTATCATCAACCTGTGTATGTTCAATTTGCTTTACTGGGACTTGCAATTTTTGTGCCAAATTAACACTGATAAAATTATGTTGACAACTAGGATTGATAGAAACAATGATCTTCTCTTTCTGAATCAATCCATGAATCTGCAATAAGGATATACCAGTAGGAAATAACCCTTTAGGTTCCATAGTTTCCTTCTTTTCTGTAAAAATAAAATCTTTGCTAGGCAATGTGACCCGACGAGCTAACTGGCAAGCCTCCTTCCACGTGGGAGGGTGGTGAAGTAGAACTTGAGCTTTGATGGCTTCTTTAAGACCGTTGATAAAACATTCCTTGAAGAATGCATCTGTGAGACCCCTAGTGCGGAAGGCTAAGGCTTCAAAAGCGGTAATATATTCCTCCACTGTACCAGTTTGTCGGAGCTTAACGAGACGACGCAAAAAAGATTCTTCCTGTTCAAAGCGATCTAGGCCCGCCATCACAAAAATATTGGCGAAAAATTGAAATTGTCACAGTTTCGTCAATATTGCTCAGAATCCTTATTATGACCTGTTTTTAGAAATGGAACCATCATTCTGCATCTGCCCATGTGATAGAAATTTTGATCCAGGCACTAGAATTCCAGATCTGTGCTGCAACTTTCCCGCCGTCACCCAAAATTTCTGAAAAAAGAGCTGATTTTAAATCAGCGATATCTTCCTCATCCGGACTCCGATTCGCCTGATTTTTTTTTTGAAATCAGGTGTTTTGTCACAAGGATTCCAGATCTACAATTAGATCTTACAGATCTGGCACTAGGACGTCCAGATCTGCGCCGCAAATTCGCTGGCCCTAAAAATTCTCTGCAACCCTACTGATTTTTAGATCAGCGATATCTCCTTCATCCGGACTCCAATTCGACCGATTTTTTTTTTGAAATCGGTTATGTTTTTACAAGGAATACAGATCTGCAATTAGATTCTGTAGATCTTGAACGAAAACCTACAGATCTGATCTGCAAATTCGCCACCCGAGAAACCCTGCAAAAATGAAAAAAAAAATTCTCCACGGTTTGCCCAAGAAAGAGCTCTGATCCAAAAGATATATGATTGATATAACAACTAATGTCTGAATAAGTAAAAATGATAAATTATCTTTTATAGATCTGTATGCTGGTTCAACGCAGCAGAGGTGTGTATACACGCTGGTCTTAAAACTGCGTATATGCTGGTTGGCCTTGATACAGAAGTGTATGCATGCAGGTTTAACATATTGAAGTAGTGTACATCTCATGAAATATGTTTTAGTTGCTTCTGTTTATTGTTGTAGTGTTATGGGTTCAAAATTGGTGTTTGGTTACTGGTACTGTTTTCTCGTTACAGCATTCTGAGAAGTTATTGGTTGATTTAGTATTTGTTTGTACAAAGGAGTTTGGTTAATGCAGATATACTTGATGTTTGATTGATATTCATGGATCCAATCTGAAAATTTATGAAATGTGGTCCCTAGAGGAAAAGAGAAGGTTGTAGCCTTCTGTAGGTCAGCACCTACGTACTAGTACCTCAGCTAGTACAAGAGCTAAGGGGGTTGTAGCTCCCTTCCAGGAGAAGCTGGAGAATGAGAGAAGGTTGTAGCCTTCTGCATGTAGCAGCCTGTGTACTAGTATAAGACTGCACCAGTACAGAATCATTGTAGAAGGAAGTTTATAATTTAAAAGAAGATAGAGACAAATTGCAGCAGGTGGTTTTCACCCACATTGGGTTTCCACCTTATATCTTTGTGTCCATGTGTGTGATGATATGTTATGTTTTACTGCTCCTGCTTACTGTTCTTATGATTAATGAAGTATTGATGCACTGATTAAAGATCAAACAATTAATGAATCTTAAGTTTTCTTATATACGCTAGTTTCTTTAGACATAGTAGCGTATATACGCAGTTTCACATAGCCGAAGTAGCATATAAAAATCTGATTGTGAAAAAGAAATTAATCGATTTGATAATATTGATTCACCCCCCCCCCCCCCCTCTCAGTATTATTTCCAACAGATCAATCTCTTGTTGAACTAAATAATTTCTCTATGAAAACGTTGTTGGATTTTTACCCCATGTGGGTTTTCTCAGGGTAAAATGTTTTTGTTTCTTGTCTGGATATCTCTTTATGATCCTACTATCAATTTTTGTTCTATTGTTGACATTCTCTGGTGTAATTTCTTGAAGATGATTATGAATACAAGAGGATTTAAAGTAAAAATAATTAGAAGTAATTACTAGCTAGAAGACCTGTGAAAAATCAACATGGTATTAGAGCTTGGGTGAAAGAGAAACCTTAAAAGAAGTCAATCTAATTCAAGTTATCCTCTATGGCTTATTTTGTCACTATCCCTTGAAACCCTAGTTATATTATGGAAGAAAAATGTATTTTGTATATGAGCTCAAGTAATAAAGGGTCGAAACCCTAGTTTAATCTTAGAAGGACCAAGTGAGCTTGGAAAGGCCAAAGAATCTTTTTCTATTGAAAATAACACTTCTTCTTATGAATTTGAGACTCATATTACTAGAACATTTTTTTTGTGATTCACTTTTGAGTTCATACCTGTTGGGTTGTGTTATATTCTTTCCATGACTACCCCACATGCAGGGGGGTCATAGGGGGGTGAAAGCCCCCCCTATACATTTCATGGGGTACTACCATGGGGTAAGAAGGGGGGCAGCAGCCCCCTTGCACAGGGTTTGGGGCAACGCCTCGAGAAAAAATTTTGGACCCTATATTAGGTGGGCGGACCTACCTATGGTTTTGTGCATAGATTTCGCAGAAGGTTTTGGGCATGATGGTTTTTTGTCCATGGTATTTTGTAGATCCGGTCAAGGGAACTATGGTTATGTTCTAATCCAGGTTTAATGGATTGGGGTTTATGGATGCTTCAGCATTTATATGTATGTATTATAACATTGAAAGGAACATAATGAAAAATCAATCTAGTAATCTCGGTTTTGGGATCCAGGAGAAAATCTCTATGTATACTTGTTTTATGTATTATGCTATCTCCATTATTTATTTTATGTTTTTAGAATTCGTATGCATGTAATTTCTGTATAATGTTAAAACCTACATTTCGTATCAGAGTTGTTTTGGCTTCAAGGGGACACCTTTGCTGCTGAGGGGTTTTTGGTCGGGCTTGTGGTAGACCCTGTTCAGTGGGAGATCTATGGGATCGATTCTTGTGGTGAAAGAAGATGGAAAGTATTGGAAAGATAGAGATTGAGAAATTTAATGGTAAGAGTTTTGATTTGTGGAAACTCAAGATGGAGGATTTGCTGATGGATAAAGATCAGTAGATCAGGGTACGAAACCAACAACAGTGTCAACTGAAGACTGGGCGAAGTTGGATCGGAAGGAAAAGAGCACAATACAATTGTGTGTCTCAGATTCAGTATTTTTGAATGTATCAGGGGAAGCTTTGGCGAAGGCTTTGTGGGACAAGTTAGGGACTTTGTACCAATCTAAGTCTCTGGTGAATAAATTGTTCCTGCAGAAAAAGTTGTATAACCTAAGGATGAAAGATGGAGACTCAATGACAGAGCATCTAAATGCATTTAATATTGTGATAAGCCAATTATTATCTGTTGATATTAAAATTTCAGATGAAGATAAGTGCATCAGTTTGTTCTGTTCTCTACCAGGTTAGTGGGATATGTTGGTTGTTGCAATAGGTAGCAATGCAACTGCCTTGGAGTTTGATGAAATAGTCTCATCCTTGTTGTCGGAGCAGATGAGACAGAAAATATGGAGGACCAGAATGGTGATGCCTTGTATGTATAAGGACTATCCCATAACAGAAACAAAAATAAGTCATCGAGTCGGAGATCTAAATCTAGGGGGAGATCTAAATCTCCAAGAAAACTTGCAAAGGTGTGCTAGAAATGCGAAAAGGAAGGGCACTTCAAAAGGGACTGTAAACCTAAAGCTCCTAAGAAAAGAAAGGGATCATATGATGCTCCTTCTGCAGAGGCAAAAACCACCTCAGATGATGGTGGGGATGTGTACTTGGCTTCTTCTTCAAGTACACATGTAGATCATGAAGCATGGTTGATTGACTCAGGTTCATCCTTTCACTTCACTCCCCATAAAGAGTGGTTTTGTGAGTATGATAAATATGATGATGGTAATGTCTTCTTAGGGGATGAAAGGAAGGCTAGAATCATTGGTTGCGGAAAATTCAAGTTGAAGTTGCAAGGTGGAAGGATTATAACACTTCCGGGTGTTCTACATATTCCTGCATTAACCAGAAATCTGATTTTTGTGAGCAAGTTGGATGATGCAAGTGTGAAAACAATGTTCGAGAAAGATACCTGCAAGATGGTTCGGGGAGCACTGGTATTGATGCTGGGAGTTTGGATTGGAACTCTATACAAGTTTCAAGGTAGCATTGTTATTGATCGGTGCAACAGTTCTATGGTTCCTGAAAGTGGAGCAGAAAATCTAGTGGTCTCTGGAGAAAAGACCATGTTATGGCATCAAAGGCTTGGACATATTGGAGAGAAGGGCCTTCGAATACTTCATGGTAATGGTATGGTAGAAGGTATGTCTAATAGCTCTTTGGATTTTGATTTCTATGAAAATTGTGTATATGGGAAGCATAATCGGGTGAGTTTCCCCTCTGGTGCTAAGAGGGCAAAACAGATATTAGAGCTTGTGCACAGTGATGTGTTTGGACCTGTTTCGGTTCCATCACTAGGTAAGTCTATGTACTATGTATCATTTATAGATGACTCCTCAAGGAATAGATGGATATATTTCCTCTGGAAGAAATCTAAAGTCTTTGACACGTTCAAAGAATTTAAGCCTTTGGTGGAAAACCAGGCAGAGAATATGATAAAGGTGTTGAGGACAGATAACAGTGGAGAGTTTTGCAAGAAGGAATTTGAAGAGTTTTGTAAGAAGTGTGGTATATAACAGAAGAATATTACTCCATACACACCTCAGCAAAATGGATTTGTAGAAAGAATGAACAAGATGTTGATGGAAAAGGGAAGAAGCATGCTTAGTGGTTCAGGGTTAGGACAGGAATTCTGGGCAGAGGCAGTGGAGACTTCATGTTACCTGGTCAACGGATCACCTTCATCAGTGTTAGAGAATAAGACTCCACAAGAGGTATGGACTAGTAAGAAGCCTTGTCTTTCACATCTAAGGGTATTTGTATGTGATGCATATGTACATTTTCCAAAGGATAAAATAACAAAGTTGGATAGTAAATCTGAAAAGTGCATCTTTATTTGGTATAAAGATGGTTTAAAAGGTTATAAGCTTTGGAACCTAGAAACAAGGAAGGTTGTATATAGTCGAGATGTGGTGTTTAGAGAGGTGAAAGATGTTATTAAAAATGAAGTCTTACCAAAGGAACCTGAGAATATAGAGTTTGAGCTAAAGGAGGAAGAATCAAACTCTACAGTAGAAGAGGAATCGAAAGATGAAGAGCCACAAACTCCGGCTATGAGAAGATCAGTTTGAGAAAGAAGGTAGCTAGAAAGGTATAGTCCATCTTCTTTCTATTCAAATTTTGCTTTATCTATTACTGATGATGATCCCAGAACTATGAGGGAAGTAGTAGATTCAGAGGATGAAAAACTCTAGAAAGAGACCATGGTTGATGAAATGGCATCTTTGCACAAAAATGAGGCTTAGGATTCGGTGGAGTTGTTAGCTAGAAGGAGACCCATTGGTAGAAAATGGGTGTTTAGGAAGAAGATGAATGCAGAAGGTAAGACGGAGAAATACAAAGCTCGGTTGGTATCAAAAGGTTATTCCCAGGTGCTGGGAATTGATTTTGGTGATATTTTTTCTCCTACTACCAAGGTAGCTTCTATTAGATTACTTTTATCTATTGGTGCTGATTTTGATTTTGAGGTAGAACAGATGGATGTGAAGACATCATTTCTTCATGAAGAACTAGAAGAAGAGATCTACATGAAGCAGCCTGAAGGCTTTGCAGTGAAGGGTAAGAAAGAACTAGTATGAAAGTTAAAAAAAGTCTTTGTATGGGTTAAAATAGTCACCAATGATGTGGTATCAGAAATTTGATACATTTATATAGGGACTTGGCTTCACCAGAAGAAAAGCAGATCATTGTGTGTATTTTAAATTAATTGGTGACTGTGTTATTTATCTGGTCTTGTATGTGGATGATATGTTGCTGGTTGGAAATGAAAAAGAAATTATCCAGGATTTGAAGACCCAATTGTCCTCCAAATTCGACATGAAAGATCTTGGTGCTGCAAACTATATTTTGGGCATGGAAATTAAACAAGGTTGGGCAAAGAGGAAGCTCTGGTTAAACTAAAGGAAGTATGTCAAGACAATACTACAAAGGTTTAATATGTAGGATAGTAAACTGGTGAAGGTTCCTATTCCTGTAGGTGTAAATTTATCTGTTGAACAGTGTCCCAAGACACAAGAAGAGGAAGAGGACATGTCCCGTGTGCCATGTGCAAGTGCAGTCAGTATCCTGATGTATAAAATGGTCTGTACTAGACCAAAAATTGTACATGCAATGGGAGTATTGAGCAAGTATATGTCAAAACCAGGAAAGGAGCATTGGATAGCAATGAAGCAGGTCTTCAAGTATTTGTGTGGCACTAGTGATTATGGTCTGTGCTACCAAGGAAGACCAAGATTGGACTGAGTTTTGGAAATCCATGGCTTTATTGTTGCAAACTGGGTTGGAGATCTTGATTAGAGAAGATCTACAAGTGGGTATGTGTTTAACCTATTTGGAGGTGCAGTTAGTTGGATGAGTAAGAGACAGTTTGTAGTGGCACTTTCAACTATAGAGGCAGAGTACATGGCAACCACTCATGCAAGCAAGGAAGAACTTTGGTTGTAGAGATTTTGTTCAATTATGGGGTTAGTACAACGAGCTATAAGGATATACTATGACAACCAAAGTGCAATTTTCTTGGTAAAGAACCCTGCTTATCATTCAAATACAACGCACATGGATGTTCAGTATCACTTTGTGAGGGATATGGTTGAGGAAAAAAAAGTGGTACTGGTAAAGGTGGACACTTTGAAGAATACTGCAGATGCATTAACAAAGTTTGTGAGCATTGAGAAGTTCTCTTGGCATAGAGAAACAATGGGTGTTGCAAGGTTGGAGCAATGACTAATCTCTCCTATGGCCCCCTGTGGAAAGAAAACAACAAGTGGGAGAATGTTGGGTTGTGTTATATTCTTTCCATGACTACGCCACGGGCGGGGGGGTCACAGGGGGGGAATAGGCCACCCTTGTATGTTGTATCAGGTGCTGCTGAGAGGTCATGAGGGGGGCGACTGCCCCCCTATCAGTGGGTATGCAGGGGGGTGGTAGCGCCCTTGCACGATGTCTAGGGCAGTGCCCTAGGAAAAAAAATTGGACCCTATATTAGGTGGGAAAACCTATCAATGGTTTTGTGCATGGATTTCGCACATGGTTTTGGTCATGATGTTTTTTTGTCCATGGTATTTTGTAGATCCAATCAAGGGAACTACGGTTATGTTCTTATCCAGGGTTAATGAATTGGGGTTTATGAATGCTTCGACATGTATATATATGTATTGTAACATTGAAAGGAACATAATGAAAAATAAATCTAGTAGTCCCGATTTTTGGATCTAGGGGAAACATCTTTGTATATTTGTTTTATGTTTTATGCTCTTTCCATTGTTTATTTTATGTTTTTAGAATTCGTATGCAGGTAATTTATGTACATGGTTAAAACCTACAATACCATACCTAGAGAGGGATGAAGTCTTAGTATATGTTAAAGACAGGCCAAAAGGCCTCAATCTATTTCAGAGGGTTGAGAAGGCCTCAAGACCTATTCTAGTAGTCTAAGAGATCTGAAAAATACTAAATATAACCTAAAGGAATTTGAAATATCTATGACTAAAGAAAAATACAGCAACGTTGTCTCTTGTGCATGAAAACTACTAAAGTTTGTTTTATGAAGACATTGTACATAGGAGAAGGATTGATGCTTTAGTAGAAAGGTTGAAGTAACTCATGGTTATTTATTTGCGAAGATTTGTTCTAAGACTGACATCAAGGCATGTTATTCAATCCATAGTTTGAAAGACTCCATTGAGAATGGGATGTTCAATAAAGCCTGCATATCTATAAAAGGGACCATCAAAGCTATAAGAATAATGTTTGTTGCCTAGAATGTAAATCAGATCATAAGTCTACGACAAAACATCTAATATATTGCCTTATAACAATTATGAAGGAATACTTGAATAAAGCTAGTTATATAGCTAAGATTGTTGAAGAAGTACTTTCTCCTACAAGTTCAGTGATGAGTTTCACAAATGATCTTCAATCATTGATTCACCTCTAATATATAGCGTGAAAATTATCTTGATACTTCAAGAAGTAATGACAACATCACAATTCAGATTGTGGCTCAAAGAAAGATAAAGGTCATTCAAGGAAATATATGATCTATATACATGTGTTGAATGTTTGAAGTGTGGCATAACAAACCCGTGTCTTCTTTGAAGAGGTTGCATTATATGTTAAGAAGTAGAAAATTGTTTTATAACTTCAAGCTCTTAAAGTATTTATGTCATTTTCTATGGGACCTATTTTGTTCAATCTAGGAGTCTATTCCTTGAACTCCAAGGCAATCAAAATTTAGAATAAGAATCATTGTCATGGAGCAAGTTTATGGATATTACCTTCACCCTTGACTTGGTAAGCTTACAATAAAGAAGAGATTGATTTCCTCTTCAATATTAGAGACCAAATTCATCTTGAGAAAAATGATTCAATTGCAGAACTAGAAGTATTCTTATTATGATGAAGTATAGACTACTTGGATCGAAATCATTTTTTAGTTGAGAATCCATGGTTGCTAGAATATCATTTCTAGTAATGTTGAAGTAATAACCAAGTATGATGTGGTTCTATCATATTTTTCTTGATGAAGACAAATCATTGTAAGATCCCTAATTTTGAAACATTTGACTAACATCAAGATGGAGCATCTTTGATTGTTTGATGACATGATTGTTGGGCATGGAATCCCCCCACAACGTGTTTTGGGGCTCAAAGCCCAAGTTTTGAGTACTATTGTTGTAAAGACTCCATGAGTTTCGGGCACAGAGCACAAATGTATGATAGAGTCATAGGGTTGTCCGCCCTAAGTTTTGAATGTAGTGTCGGCCTACCCATGGTCCGCGGACCATGGGATTGTATAAATAGAATGAGGCTCTAAGTTGTAAAGTAGCAAAGAAGCAAGTAGCCAAGGAATGGAGTCTAGAAGATAGCGAGCATAGAGTAAAGGTCTAAGTGCTTTGGGTCATAGTAGTAGGAAGAGGCTCTGCAGCTGAGTGTGCAGAGGCCTAGTAGAGTCTACAGCTAAGTGCGTGGACCCCTGCAGCTGAGTGCGTAGGGCGAAGTCGAGTCTGTAACCAAGGAAAAAGAATAATAAGAGAAGTTTGTTTCCAAATCTTGTGTATATGTTCTTGTGCTATTTCCTATTTAATTATATTATTTTATGTATCGCACGGACTTATATGAACGTTGAACACTATTAAATATAACTAGACACATAAAGATAAGCTAAGTGATCAACTAATATCGGGTTAAGAGTAAGGAATTGGGTAATAACACGGATCAGACCCCGAGTAGGGATGCACGAAGGCAGCATCGCAGGCTGCGGGGTATTGATAAGTGTGCATAGCAACGTGTGCATAGGGTCAAACCGCAGACCATCGAAAATCATCAAACATCTCTACGGTGCGGAAACCTAGTTCTAGCACCCTCCCATACTACTTTCGGTGAGACCTCAGTCTGCGTTCCCTGGACTGTTGTTGAAAGGGCCAGTAGTACCGAGATTTGTTTGGCTAAATCACCTCTAAACCTGGGTCAGGCCCCTACAAGCCAATAAATGGTTCCGTTGCTAGGACCGGGATCTGCATAAGGGATGTATGATGTCATGTCACTGGAATCCAACAAAGAAAGAAATTGAAGGGTGGTTGGACAAGAAGATTCACGAGTTCGTGGCGCAGGAAAATAGGAATCCGTGAGTATCTAAGGAACAGTGGTTGGAACGATACTTATATACAAAAATCCATGAAATTTTCTTTGTATCCTTTCCTTCTGAGCTGTATGAGTGGATCGTGAAGCTAGCAGATAGTCAGGGAGGTTGTAGGCTCAATAAACCAATCGTGTGGACTCCAGAATTAGTGCGCAGATTAGAAGCATTGGAAGATAAGATCGTGCGAGTTGTGGACCATTGGCTCGATCGAATTATAGGAGGATTTGTCACTGAATTCGTGGTGGATACGACCATCAGCTACAGTGAGGTGGAACGACGCTTCCTCAAAGGACCATGAGGTAAGTATATTAAATCTTTGAAGACTTGGATTAAGATGCTATTGTGTGAAAAGCGGGTTATGCAAATAAATTAATGTTTGGGACTATGCGAAGTAGGAATATCTATAGAAATGGAAGTAGTGAAGTATTAGAAACTAGTCCCTTAATTTCACCCTCACGAGAAAGTGAGGAAGAGCTCGTGAAAGTTTCTCCAAGAAGTGCAGTTAGTCTGATAAGGCAGCAAATTCCACGCTTACCACCTCCACCTACACCACCACCAGTCTCACTATATTCACCTCCATCTCCACCCACCCCACCTCTGCCACCACCCCAGTTCAGTATGGCGAGCACGATCAAACTGCCGGTATTCAGAGGAGTAGGGAACGAAGATCCGAATCAATTTTGGTTCATAGTGAGGGCGGTATGGAAAGCACAAGGAGTCGTGGATAACAATATAAATAAGGATACACTGGTAAGCACATTGTAGGATCGCGCATTAACATGGTACATTAAGCATTCTAATGACCATCCAAACGCAGGAATCGTATAAATCCAGGCCGCACTGAACAGGGAATTTAGCAGGCCAAAGTCGGAGACACAATCAATTATCGAGTTTAAGGAGATCACGATGCTTCCGGGCGAGACCCCCTAGGATCTAGACCAGAGACTGAAGAGTATGATTCGTGAAGCCAACATGACTTTGACAGATGGGCAACACCGCACATGGTTTGTACCATCACTAACACCGCAATTTAAGGGTGGCACTATCACAACAAAAGCTTTCCACCCAGGCCAAAGCTTTGGAGATGGCAATGAGATTGCATGAGACCCCTATACAAGATCCTGGTCTGGGAGTCCAAAATATCCACGTGCAACTGCAAAATTTGTGTCTGGAAATGCAGATTTTGAAACAGGACAGGACACCTCGACCAGAGGTGCGTGAGGAGGTATGGTGCATAAAATGAAAAGGCCAGGGGCATGACAAGGACCACTGTCCGGTTTTCGCAAATTAATTGGTGGGAGGAGGGCTAATGTCGTTAAGACCAGAGGCACAAGTAGGACGAAGCATGGAACCTACACTATGGTGTGCGATTTGTCAGATAAGAGGAAAACACACTATGGATAATTTCCATCTATTGCAGAAGTATATGTAGACGTCCCAACAATTGTTTTGTAATTTCTGCAGGTCGATAGGCCATGATGAATGCACCTGCAGAAGCTACAAACTAATGATGGATCAAACTCCTACCTACAGGGTACAGACGAAAACGCGAGCCCTCGACCCAAATCTAGGAATGGCACGTGCTAGAGTTCAGGGGTGCAGATGAGGTCGAGGTGGAATGGGACTAGGAATGGGTCACGGACAACTAATTTACTACAATTGTGGAGGGCTTGGACACTATGCCCGTGATTGTACAAATCCAACAAGAACATCATGTTTGTACTGTACCCAATTTGATCATGAGGCAGAAGACTGCCCTACCTTGATAGCGAGGCTACGCGAAAAAGGGGTACTCCAGCCTCCCCCATCTCAAAATTTGTAAATGATGAGGTCTGAGCCACGCGAAGAAGACCCGAATGTAAACATAGTGCTCAGAAGCGGTATCACCACTGGCAATGATAAAGGTAATCAGTCAGAAGAAAGTGTGTGGGTTCACAAGGCTCCTACAAAGGAACCTGAATTTGATTTGGAGCAAGTGAAGGAGACATTCATGGAAGCTAAGAAGAGCTTCACGGAGGCCTCCACTTCAGGTAGTAAGGATCAACTAGAACCAGGGATGGATCCTTCAATGCTCACTACCTTTCTGGAGACATGCATGAAACTGTTGCGCAACAACAAGGCTATAAAAGGACTACAGGAACTTATCACTAGGTTTTCAAGGTCAGGAGAACTGCGCATGGTCTAGAAACTTGGAAAGCATGCATTGCACACAGGAAGGGAAATGTGATTGACTGTGCAAATCGAAGAATATTAAATGGATTAGGTAATTTTGGATCTCGGATAGGACGCAAATGTACTGCCAAAACAAACATGGGAATGCATGGGCAAGCCCACACTACAATGGTCTCCTATCCAATTGCGAATGGTGAACCAGCAGAAGATCCTACCCATGGGGAAATTGCAAGGGGTAATGGTGGATATTAAAGGTGCGAGCATGCTAGCCAATTTCGAAGTGATAGAGATTTTCAACGATAGCAATCCTTATCCCGCACTACTGGGCATAGACTGGGCTACTGATATGAACAGAGTCATAAATATGAAGAAGTGAAAAATGACTTTTGAGAAAAAGTCACTACACATAGTAGTACCGCTAGATCCAGCAGAAGGAACGCGATACACTGAACCAGTGCACGATGATAATAGTGATGACAATCTCGATTGCATCTACAAGATAACTGTGCAAGAACAAGATTGGGTAAATCCAACTACAGTTGGTAGGATTTTGTGGGAGCTTGAAAGCTCTTGCACTTCGGATTTAGACGAAGAAATAGAACGATGGCAGAATCAGCTGCACGAAGTAACAACGCTTAATTGCAACATGATGATAAGATCACTATGTTGTGTAACCACAGAGATAAGGGATCTGCCTAGGTATGATGGGTTGATAGTGGTGGATGACTTTCTGAACAAATTTGAGAGCGAAGTACCAGAACAATAGCATTTTGACGTTCTGAAATCGCCACTGCACGCTACACCTACAAGATGGTGGGGTGTGCACCGGCATAATTTCAAGGATTGGCGTGAATGTAGAAGGATTATGCGCCTATGATTTGGAAAACCCCAGCTACGAATGAGATTCGGTTACGAGGGGCAAAACAACTTGCGCACCCACCTTTCCCGATGGGTACAGACATATGACACGAAGCTCGCCCAAGTGCATATGACTCCCAGGATAGAGAATCAGAACACAACGCAGCGGCAGGAAAGGCCAAGTGCACCAAAGATTATCCACGAAGAAGCATTCGAAAGGGTGTGCGAATGCTGAATAGGGTTCACTAGGTGAGACACACTAACTGGGACCTGTATGTACCAGCGGTTCGATGGGCCTATAGGACCATGTGAGAAACCTTGACCGTGAAAAAAATTCCAAGGTTGCGGAATGAAGTAGGGACCGTAATATCTGAAGAGCATGCAAAGATGAATCCACACGTAATAGCACTTGCAGGTGCGACAGTGCGCGAAGCCCAGGACGAAGAAATCACACAGCTACGTGAAGTAAAACATGTAAGACTTCGGGAAGCCATTCAGCAAGGGAACCTTAGACTTCGCGAAATTGAAAAGGACCAGGTACGACTAAGGAAGAAAATCATTTTGATGGACGCAAAGGTCAAGAGGCTAGAAAACGAGATCAAGGGAGCATGTCTCGTCGATAAATCAAGGATGGCAAGGCAAGGTGCGGATGATCATACTAATGAATTAGAAGACTATCGCTGAGAATTAATTAGTCTGTTGTCATGGCTAGGACCGCATATCACCAAATGCAGTAACCAGGAAAGTGCACTACAAACAGTAGAGCACGCGGCGCCAACCACCACGAGGATAAATGAGGATTTTCTGTGGACTATACTAGAGGGCGAGATGGAGCCTCACACAGGTGGTGCAACCACCTGACTAGCCGTAGGAAGAACAGTCTTAGCACTCCAAGCAGCTGAAAGGGAGTGCGGGACTATAAATTATTCTGCCTGGGAGCTGTGTGTTCTGATAGGTGCACACAGGAACAACCTCTCACAAGGTTCACACCCACGTAGGAAGGGATGTGTTGCTGTGCGGATGGGCTGGGAAGTGACCATTGGTGTCACTGTTCATGATGGGATGTCTGATTTCAGGCCAAATGGAGCAGGCGGCAAGCATTTAAGACAGGATTTATGGGAAAGATTTCGGAAAATCTGCTGCCAAGAAAGCATTAATGGCCTAGAATTGGGGGGAACAATCGAATTTGAATTCAAAAGGCACTATAAAACTCCAAGGGCTAGCCAACAGAAAACACTTGGTCAATTAAGATTTGAGCGGTTGAACAAAGCATAGAGTGTTGAAAGTTGAGCGATAATAGAGCCCTTAAGTTTGCGAAAGACTGCATCCAGTACAGAAATGATGATGGCCACTAAGGATAGGTTTGGAATTGAAGAAGGAACCATCAGCAAGGCCGCGCAGACCCCCATGGTCCACGATGTTCCCGAAGGCACTAGGGTTGTGACAGAAATCCCTAAATCACCCCAGACGCCGAGACTGAAAAAAGATAAGCAAGCAATGCAACCAATACACATGTCCCTAAGGAATCTGTTGCATAGTAAGTTATCAATCGAAGAAAAAGGCAAGGCAGTCACCATTGAAACAGATGAAGAGGAAGAGGACTTGCAAGTTGTAGAGGAAGAAGAAGACGTGGAGGAATACATCCAACTGTTGCACTCTGTAGTGAAATTGCCCGAGTATGTCCCTCCACGAAAAGGGAAAACCAAAATACCAAAGGATCTGGATGCAACGAAGAGTGCACTCTAGACCCCGCTCCTCCCCCATGGAATTACCTTTGAGGGTTCGCTCCTAGGATGTGTGCCCACCCTGAAATTTGAAGACTAGGACCTCGTGGACACCGAGAAGTTCCTGCACTTAGAAATGGCAAACCTGATGAAACAGAATACGGAGGGACCGGTGATAATGTTAGAGCCGCGAAAATGGCTGCACATTTTGGAAAAGGTCGGGTTGCTTCATCTACTATGGATACTACATTTCCACCATGCGCCCATCACCATTTTCGTCATCAGGCAGCTGCTCTGCCTGGTGCATGATGCGAACTTATGGCTGGAGGAGCTTATTCCCATCACAGTAGATCTCATCCACTGAATTTCTCATCTTCCCTGTAAGGGAAAGGACCCTACGACGATAGTAGGGAAAAGCAGCAATTTGGCTCTCGCAAAGGCCATGAAGACAAAATATAAGCTCGAGAAGAAAAAGAGGGGTTATGCTATCACCAGTATCAAGGATAAAGGGGTGCACATAGCCACCCAACTCCTGGCCAGTAAAGTAATGAGAAAATGTCGCACCGATGAAGTACTAGCACCGGTGGTTGCGCTGGCCGAACAGTGTGCGGAGGGGGTCTAGTTCAACTGGGCTGAGTTCCTCTGCGAAGAATTTTTGCTCAACTGTTAGGAGGCCCAGGAATAGGCTAAGACCTTCCACTACGCGTGGTTTCTCTTATCCATCTTGCTGGTAGCAGGAGAACTACCGGAGGATAGCCAGTTCCCGAGCATCGACCGAGACTTACTAGAGGTCGCAAAGTACGCTTCACTCTAGGCCACCAAGGATGTAAAACGGTTTCGTGATACCAAGGTTTTCTGGGTGCTCATGGAGGTGAGCATCCGAATGTGGATTAATAGGAGTTGCGTTTGTCCCCCACGGTACACAACAGTCTGTAGAGTTTTGCAGACTTCAAGGCGGACATGCACAATATCTACATCAGGGCACAAAATGATCCAGCGCAACAGTGGACAAATCTCCCATTCATAGCCACTGACAACACGATCTTTACGGTGTTAGAGACATGGCCTCCTAAGTGGCGTGCCCTGTATTTGGTAGAGTTGGAGAAGACAAAAGCACAAAAAATAAAGGATGATTCCAAGCTGCACGTCAGCCAACTGGCTGAGAGAAGGCGGAATGAAAAAGTGGCAGCCGAGGTAAGGGCAATCCACAAAGCAGCATGAGCAACCGCAGAGCAGAAGAAGGCCTCTGAAGCAACTGCAATGCAGACAGCAGCAGGCACAACAATACAAGCACAGGATGGCTAAGCAGTGTCTGCAAGACAAGAGGCAGAGGACACGGAACTTGCAGAAGAGAGCGCGAACCCAGGGACCACCTCTACACAGCTCAAACGACCACACATCGTAGAAAGAATGGGTCCAAGAAAGAAGGTCAAGGCCTCAAAGCTGGCCATCGACCTGATCACCTTAACTAAAGGTGATCTCCATGACATCGGTGAGACGGTTCACGATGTCACTAGTGAAGCACTCCAAGACTTTATGATAGAGCAGCAAACTGTGTTAGGGGGCCTAAGGGCGCAGCTGAAGGAGTTATAGGTGCGGCCCCGCAAGAGGGTACCTTGTCTACCCACGCTGCAGTAGGCACGCCAGCAGCAGAACAAATGCTACACACCAAGATGGCCAATACGATAACCTTGCCAGAGGGAGCACTAGTTTCAGAGAGCATAATGGATAGGGTGATGCTTAATACAATGAAAGGCATTGGCCTTAACTTGGTTGCCCTTCCCCGTGACACACTTTATCAACTGAAGGATGGGATAACAGCAGAACTCCGCGCCAGAGAGAGCCGCGCAATCCAAGTTCTGAGTGAACAGAAGACTAATATAGAACAGCTTAGCTTGCAGCGGGATGAGATGGTGTCGTAGAACTGATAGTTGGTACAGACAGTTGATGACGCTTTTCGGCGCATCCTAGAGTTTTCCATTGCAGCGGACCTGCCAACAGAAGTGCGGATCCAATATTTGGCAAGTGGAGTCCATAACACGCATGAGGAAACAACAAGAGTGCATCTGGAGCTGAATCTCCAGATTTCCAAGCCTTCCACTCCCTAGAGGTCAATAAATAGTGCCAGTGCTATTGCAGTAGGGATGGAAGAGATTGGAGGTGCAGTCCGCGACTACACCAACATGTTGGAGCAGGCGCTGGAGGTCCTCACTACGTTGCAGGAGGACCCCAACATCTAGCGGCTAGAGACCAAGGCATGCGAACTCCAGAAACAATATGACAGCATTAGAGGGACTATGTAGACAATAGTCCTTACTCAGCGGCTTGTAAGGATGCAGCAAGCCAAGGCTTTAAAAGAGCGGGTGGACGCAACGCGCCACAAGGAAGCAGTTCTAAAAGCGTGCGTCCAGCCATGGATTGATGAAGCCTTCACAATCACAATGGATATTGAAGGAAAGCTTGCATAGATTCAAGGAATGCATGCACAGATGCACCACAGCATGCCAGAAACAGAGGGTTTAGAAGCAAGAATGTAGTAGGTTCAGTGGAAGCAGCTCAGTGCACTGCCGACATTCAGACCATTCGGGACCAGCTGGAGGGACTCCATGCCAAGATCGCCGCATTGACAGAGTGAATCGAGGATGAGTCGCGATGTTTGTGTTGGGGGCCTGTTGGGCATGGAATCCCCCCACAGCATGTTTTGGGGCTCAAATCCCAAGTTTTGAGTACTATTTTTGTAAAGACTCCGCGAATTGTGAGCGCAGAGTGAAAATTGTATGATAGAGTCATAGGGTTGTCTGCTCTAAGTTTTGAATGTAGTTTCGGCCTACCCATGGTCTGCGGACCATGGAATTGTATAAATAGAGCGAGGCTCTAAGTTGTAAAGCAGCGAAGAAGCAAGTAGCCAAGGAATGGAGTCTAGAAGATAGTGAGCATATAATAAAGGTCTAAGTGCTTTGGGTCATAGTAATAGGAAGAGGCTTTGCAGCTGAGTGCGCAGAGGCCTAGTAGAGTCCACAACTGAGTGCACGGACCCCTGCAGCTAAGTGCGCAGGGCAGAGCCGAGTTTGTAACCAAGGAAGAAGAATAATAAAGATAAGTTTGATTCCAAATCTTGTGTATCTGTTCTTGTGTTATTTCCTATTTAATTGTATTGTTTTCTATATCGCGCGCACTTATATGAATGCTAAACACTATTAAATATAACTAGACACATATAGATAAGCTAAGTGATCAACTAATATCGGGTTAAGAGTAAGGAATTGGGTAATAACATGGATCGGGCCCCGAGTAGGGCTATGCGAAGGCAGCATCGTAGGTTGTGGGGTACTGATAAGTGTGCATAGCGACGTGCGCGCAGGGTCAAACCGTGGACCACCAAAAATCATCAGACATCTCTAGGGTGCAAAAACCTGGTTCTAGCACCCTCCCATACTACTTTGAGTGAGACCTCAGTCCACGCTCCGCGGACTGTTGCCGAAAGGGCCAGTAGTACTGGGATTTGTTTGGCTAAATCACCTCTGAACCTGGGTCGGGCCCCTACAAGCCAACAATGATGAATATCATATTATGAGGCATGAGGACTCTATATATTTGGACATTTGGACATGGAAAAGAGAATTTGCATATAATAAAGTCTATTGGAATTTCAAAAGATGTAAAATGAGAATTGTAGAACTAGGGTTTGTAAATCCTATAAGACTAGAAATCATGGATGTGAAAATCCCTAGGGTTTGTAGATAAAACCCTAGAGTTGGACCTAGATTAATGTTTCTGCTCAAAGAAGAAACCCTAGCTCATGCAAGGAAGGAATGCCATCATGTTGATGATGAGGAAAAGGTGGATGTGGATGCAAGAAGGTAAAGATCAAGAGGGAGCTAAAATTTCTCTATAATCCTCAAAAGATCTAGGTACTTTATATCTCTCTTTATTATTATTACTCATGTTGTTGTTTTACTATTAGCTAGCCTCTTGTATTTTTTTATTTTGCTGGGTTGTAATTGTTCTTCCTTGACCTCCTAATGAGGATCGTTGGTACATAGTGAAGGCTTACAAGGCTCTGGCAGCAATTGGAAGTAGTGGAAGAACAAAGAAAATCTTGTGACAAGAGATCTCTCCTAGACACAGTGATTTGTGTTAAGAGATCTTGTACTAGATGAAATCCAAGCTCAGAGGGAGCAGGAAGATCAACAAGTTTGAAAGTATATCTTGATTGTGCCAAAGGAAGTAGTGACTTCAAAATGGATCTATAAGATCTAGCATGTAGCATATGGCAGCATAGACCAAGTATAGAGAGAGGTTTAAGACTAGAAGGTTCACTTGGAAAGAGGGAGAGGATCATGAAAAGAAATTTTCTCCAGTTGACAGGTACACTTCTATTATAATTATTGTTTCTTTTGTTATGGAATTACATCTGATTGATGTAGACATCTTTTTTATCCATGAAGAAATTGACGAAGAAGTGTACATGGGACCACCTCAAGGCTTTGAGGTTCATGAAGGAGTTGCTTGATAGAAAATAAAAATAATGTAACTTAGTCTTGGATTGATAAATCAGAATTGATCCTATATGATTTATTTATGATGAAATCAAAAGGATTAATGTGTCAAAAGGAGTAGTTATGGAAAAAAAAATTTCTTCTGTAACAGAGAGCGAACCTTGTTTTTAGCTTTAGAGGAATTTGACCTCTGAGTTTGAGTTGGACCTAGATGCAATACCCACTTGAAGCATACTATTGATATCCCTCAAATATTTTTGGCATGATGTACTGTCATTGAGATTTTTAGGCTAGATAGCTAATATGCTACAGTGACTAAAATGTTTCATTGACAACGGGAGCATCCAAGTTTTCCACAAAAATATCTATTTCAAAAAGAGCACCCAATTAAGGTAGCCAAAAAAAATTCGATCAAATTATGGTTGAGCCAAGGCATGTGTGTTGAGTTACCATCATGGTACAATTACTTATGGCACAACCAGTTATGGTTTGAGTTTTGTCTCAAATAGTGAAGTACAATTGTAGAGACACATAGATTTAGATTGGGAAGAGAAGGCAAAAGACAAAAAGAGTTCATTAGGATATTCCTTCACTCTAGGATCCATTACGATTTCTCTGATGAGCAGGAAGAAGAGATTTGTCACAGTCAGTACTATGGAGGGCGACTATATTGCAGCTTGGTTGGCAAATTGAGAAGCAATATGGCTTCAGAAACTACTTATAGGATTTTTTGATCAAGTGTAGGTGACAACCACAATGACAAGTCAAAACACAATGGGATCTTGTACCAAGGCATGGTACAGAAGGAGTAGTGTGGCTCCAGTATTATTCTAAAATAAAACATATTGCTGATAAATCCTCTGTCCCAGGATGAAGTCTATATACTTTGAGGACAAGTTTGGAGTGATTGAGCATGTCTCTCTCAGCAAGAGGAATTTATGAAATTGAAGCATCAAGCATAGTCATTCTCCCTAGGTCAGGCTGACTAGGATCAAGGAGAATGATCCAGAGTGTTGATGTCACAACATCAAGGACCAACATTCTCTCTATGTCAAGTATGTTGACCAACATTAGGAAGAATAATATGATAGAGGAAATACATTCTTCCTAAGTCAAAGATATTGACCAGGATTAGGAATATTGGTCCTAGAGTCCCAAAATTAATCAGTTGAGTATGTTCCTTTCAGCATCAGAATCGAACTCTCTAGATACGTCGAGTGAGCACATTTAGCATCAGGGACAATCATTTTCCCTAGTATTAGGAATAATGTTATAGCAAAGTACAGACATTCTTCTTTGGTCAAGATGTTGATTAGAAGAATGGTCCTAGATGCCTAGAGTGAGGCCTTTAGGATACAAGTCAAAGAGATTGACCAGGATGATGGTGAACCAAGATTAGTGTATGTACCATAAGTTAAATGCACTGACCAGAATTAGGGTGACTAGTTAATGCTAATGATGCACCATAGGTCAAAAGTACCGACTGGAATTATGGTCAGAGGTATTGACCAAAGTTATGGTGACTAGTTGATGTTGTTGATTTACCATAGGTCAGAGTTGTTAACTAGGATTATGGTAATTGAACAATGTTGATGTTAATGATGAACTCTTATAACATTTTCTTAGAGAAATTTATCAACAAGAGAACATGTGTATAGTAATTATAAATGCCTCCCTATTTAAGAGGGAGTGTGGAATTTTGTAGCTATGGTTGGTGTTGATAATTAATTAATATAATCGTAATATGGATTCCTCTTACATTAACACAAGAAAAAATTACATAACCTGCAAGCCCTGCGTTACCTCCAAGACTCTGCTCAAGCTCTCAATGACCCTCATATGTAGCTCTTCATCAAAAGAGTGACACAAACTTAAATTTTTTTCTCCCTACATAACCCCTAACCTGAACATTTATTTGATTCATGAGAGGGGAATATTTTAATGTTTTAATGAAAATACCTTAACTTATTTTCCCTCCATTAGAAATGCACATTTCGTGGCATTTGAATTTCATTACATTTCATCACATATCATTTCACGTCTAATTTTCCAATGATCACAATTGACTCCCAACAATGTACTCTTGGGATAACAAAGCCCAAAATCAAGTGTGCCCTTTTAGTATCAAAATATCCTCTTTACCACATGTTAGGGTCCTATAATTTATAGGATCTCAAGGTGATTGAGTATCTCATATCTTGCAAGTTTTATATTGTTCATAGATTTCAATATTCAATTGATTTTACAAAAAAAGAATAAAAGAAAAGAAAAGAGGGTATTAAAAAAAAAGAGAGAGAAAAAAAAAACCCCAAATATTGTTCAATTCATACAGCCTAAGCGTGATTGAACAACTTGCAATTTCTGTTGATAGAGTAGAAAATAAATATATGCCAAACAGTTTAAACTTGGCAAATTAGTAGCTAGGTAGAAATAAAATTTGTTCAACTGTTCAATCTGAACTAATGGGAGAGATAAGTGATAGAGTAGGTTAGAAATTTAAAAAAAAAAAAAAAAGTGAAAAAGGGTTTGCAAGTCCAAATGCACCCTGCAAATGCAAAAAGGAAAAAATGTTAGATTAGAAAAATAAAGGGTAGGTAGGTTGAAAAGATTACAAAAAGAAAGGACATGAAAATTTCCTTTAATGTTTTATTATATGGTTCATGTGTTTTTTCCTAATGTGGAAAAAAGAAATTAAAAAAGGAGTTAGAGGTCTCATATTATTACTCCTAACTTTATCCTATACTCCTATACTTCGCTCCCTCCCTTTTTATTTTCCTACCCCACCACTCACATACTCGTCACATCAACTATTACCCACCCCTCACCTCTCATCTAATCTCCACACTCACTATTCGATCCTACGACCCATATTATTTTCTACCCCCCCTCACCCTCCAAACGTTAATGCCAGGGGAGGTCAGAAATCAGTGGGTTTGGACCTCTTACGTGTCACACTATCGCAATTTTTCAACCCCCCTCTCATTCCACTTACTACTCCAAGGGCCCCCCGAAAAGTGTTTTCGACATTCCATTAAACCACCTCCTCTGCCATGTCTGTTCGCACATCCCACCATCTTGTCCCATCTTCCTATCACCTTTATTCTCGCACCTTAATTTTGTGCATTCAATTGGCTAGACCATTAACCAATGGACCCGCGCCACTTTAGGCCTATCCAACAGGAATGTTCCAAAAACTACAAATGCACCATCTCCCACCCATTACAAAATTTTAATGTGTTCTCTTTACTTACAGGTGAAAGTCAAGATTTTCAGGCCTACACAAAGAAGCATCGAACACACTAAAACAACAAATAAGTTGCAGAAAGCTTCATTTTTCTACTATCATCAGACATCCCCCTTCTTGAATCCCACTTTCTATTCATCCCCTTTCTTTTTCCTTCTTTGAGTTCCCTCTTCTTTTCATTCCTTTTCTGTTGCAGTTCACTTGCAAATTCAATACA
The DNA here is from genome assembly GCA_031772625.1 of Pinus tabuliformis. Taxonomy (NCBI): domain Eukaryota; kingdom Viridiplantae; phylum Streptophyta; class Pinopsida; order Pinales; family Pinaceae; genus Pinus; species Pinus tabuliformis. The sequence goes on along the minus strand of CM062817.1, from coordinate 839,572,309 downwards.
ATCCAGGTTTAAAATTTGCAGAAGGCAGCCATGACACCAAAGAGGAAAGAACAGGAGATCTTCAATCCAATGGTGCATCCACCAGTGGATTTGGACCACATTCCACTGGTAGACAGAGACTTCAAAATACATGAGACTCTGTCAGAATTTGATCTCTTTGATATCTATTGCTAGTGGGAGGATAAATTTGTTGATGAAGTGGATGACATAGGGCTCTGGGATTCCAATTTTCTTTTCTATATTTTTCCCAAAACCCATAGCTTCCCAGAACTAATCAGAAAATAACACTTATGCTATAATCCATAGCAAAGGGAAGTGATAGCCCCAGCAGGAGACATAATGTTTACCATTGATGCTAAATCTATAATGCAGATGATGAATACTCCTATCATTGAAGGAACCACTCCTTTTTCCCATGAAATCCTCACTAAAATGTATCAGAGGCTAGATTTTACCAAAAGAGCTAAAATCTTGGAACTCTTAATGACTGAACAGACCCCATTGCCTAGCAAGAATCCTCCTTATTCCTCCTCTGCTTTCCCTGATAGAACCAATCATATAGTCATTGTACTTTCATATTTGTTGGGATATTATTTAGATCAATGGCTTGATGAGGCTATAATAGGTTTTCTATCCATCTTATCAGCAGAGTCAAAGCCTTATGTCCTATTTAATTTTATTCAATTCCAAACAAATGTTATCCATGAGAAATTTGTAAATTTCATCATAGAGGAAGTGTTTTAGTACTCTTTGGTGGTTGTATATGTGTTTGTTTATGTTCATGAAGACAGATTTCAGTTTACAATGAGCAAGTTAAATGAAGGTGAACCCCAATCTGTCATTTTCTAGACCACCTTAGTGATGAAGGATCAAAATGACTTCACCTACAAGACATTTATAGAAATGTTTGTTCATCCAGCTATGAGCCTCCTTAGTGGAACTGCAAAACCTAGAATCAGTGAAGAAATTAAAAGGATTATGTAGTTGACAGACCAAGCAAGAACAAGAGATTGGTACTTGTACCAAAATTACACAAAATTAAGGGTATATGGATGTGATTTGGCCCCTTACAAGCTGCCAAAGTTCCTCCCCATGAGGATCTTTTCACTTGAATACATCAGGCAGATGATCAATGCAGATGAAGTACATTTTGTGGCAACAAAGAAGAAATCACAATTTAGGATCAAATCCTAGATTGGTCCTTTCATTTGCAACAGTAGGGCAGTAGGTGAGGAGGCAGACAAGAAATTGAAGGAAATGAAGTTCACTCATAGTTTCACATGGTCCTATGACCCATGGGGCATCATCTCCAAGAAAAGAGTGGAGAACAAATCAACACCCTACATTCACACTCAAAGGCCTGAAATAGAGAAATTTATGAACCAGATTGAGTGGATGCTTGACACACTGCAAGAGGCTAAGGAACAAGTAATTTCTTCTTCAAGTGCACAAAATCCTAGGTAGCAGGAAAGACAGAGTATAGAAGACAGATCAGAAAAGAGCAAGGAACATGAAAAGGGAACAACTAGCAAAAGGCCAAGAGAAGATCAGTCACCAGGGCATGATACTTCTATGAAAGAATTTAAATTGAAATATGGGAAAAGGGCCATGATGCACTTGGGCTTAGATAAGGAATCACTACAGCAAATAGTCATTAATCTCAATGATATTCTTGATTCATCTCCAGCTGGAGGTCAGTCTCTTCCTACCACTCCAATCTTAGAAAGGCAACAAACTCTCCAAGTCTCCACATCTACCAATGTAACTGGAGAAAGGGAGGAGACCATCTTTGACACCTTCAGAGAGATAAAGATCAGGAATGAAATGTTAAAAACGAGTACTTATGCTCAATTTTGGAAACAAAGTTCTTCTTCTCAAGGCAGACTTCTCTCATATTTTGATTCAGAAAAAGGCAAAATGCATATGGCATTTTTGGAAGCACAAACAACTGAACCTAAAACTCCAGCTGATTACAAATGGACCTCTTTTGAGTTTGATGCCAAGAGTGTTCATCCTATTGATCAGCTAGAAATGCACAGACAAACAGGTGAAATGATCTCATCTATTCTAACCAGTACCTCTATGAGTTTGTTTAAAATGAAGGTGGCCTTATCAAATGCTAAATCTCAGTTGAAGATGGAAAAGTTTTCATCTCAATCAAAAGACAACAAAATTAAGTCTTTGCAGACTTAGTAGTGAGAATTGGATATGATCCCTCACATGTAAAAGCAGTAGAAGAGATAATTAAGAAGAAGTAGATTGATATAGGAGCTTTGAAGAAGCAGCGCAAAATGCCTGCAACCCATGATCCCTTGACCAAAGAGATAGAGGAAATAGAGAGCGAGAAGGTCGAAATAATGAAATTAATAATGGAGTAGTCACTCCAAATAAAACAAATGGAAGCAGAGATGGAGAAGATGGTATAAGAGAAGGAAAAGGCAACAAAATCGGACACGACCACTATGGAGGCTCCTACTCTTACAACTATTCCTATAGACACTCCAGCAACAGCTGCTACAAGGACAAGAAGCAGTACAAAATAGTTATCCAGGTCCATGGAAAGCATGAATCTTCAGACTGAGGATATCAAGAGACTAGAAACCCAAGTCAGTGTTCTACAAGACCAAATCAAAAGCGCTGAAAGTACACACTCAGTGGAGATGCAGAGGGAATGGACATTAATCGAAAAGTTGCAAAAAATATGAAAAGGAATCATCTATTGGTAACACTCTAGGAAGGGTGAAATAGATCATCTGGCACAACATCATCAATGGCATGAATGAAATATGGCCCAACATCCAAATTATATTTGAACAGAAGGAGTTAGTGGAAAAAGCTAAAGAAGTTATTTCATCTGCTAATCTAGAGTTGGGAGACATGCCAGCAATAGTCAACCAAATCATTAAGTTTTCTCAATTCAAGGAATAGGTATGAGCTAGAAGAGCTGGGAGTAGCAGACAGGATAGAAACTATTCTACAGGTGAAAAAGGTATTGACTAAGAAGAACCTGAATGTACAACTTGAGGAAAAATGCCAGAATTTGGAGCTTACAGTGAACAGGTTTTTCAACATAATTGAGCCTTTAACACAGAAAGGTCCCCCTTCTCTATTTGTCATTAATGACAAACTCATGCCTAAAGAAGATTATGTCAAGAGGCTCCAAGGCATATCCCAGGATGATGTGAATCTCTCCAACATTAAAGGCAGAATAACAAGAAAAACATTATTGGAAGCTAACAACAATCCAATTTATATCGAGCATGAAATGAAGCACATTTTTACAGTTAAACACACTTTTTCATGGTACACTGAAGCTGATGAAATATACCATAGGTTAATCAAGGTCAAGATTCCAAATGAAGAAGCATGGAGTGACTTGTGTGATTACCAAGAGGAACAAGACAAGGAGGATTGAAGGAACAATGTAGAGCTGAGTCAACACCCAGCCAAGTCAGCAAAGCCACTACAGCAAAATTAATTACTCAGCAACAGCATCCCGAAAAAAGGGGACCAGATGTCCAAGTTATCTCATCGTGGCCACTTTGTGGTTACACTAGTCAAATTTTCTTTCATTGTAATTAATAACAAATTGCCAAGTGTACAAGGCAATCGTTGTAGGTTTTTGTTAAATACTTCATGCATTGGAAGTATTAGGGGTTGGACCTGAGTTATTTGAACAATATTTCTTTTGGAGCACTATAATTTTTGAGCTAGAGCATCAATAATAAAAGACCATTTGCAAGATACTTGAGTTGTTTTTAACTTGGTGATGTCTTCTTTCTGTGTCAAATATATTGTTGTTTTATTCATTATGCATCGTTAAATCTTATTGTAAAGCAGAAATTCTAGATTAAGATATGTTGTTGGAGCACCTTATTTCTATCTGTGGTTACAATCTAAATGTTTTCTTCTGATGTATGGTTAAGAAATACTTAATTTCTTTTTAATCATTATTGATTTCACTATTTTGTCATCTCATTCATTCTGCTTTTAGATCTAGTAAAGATAGTTAGCTTGCCTTGCAAATGCTCTGGAAAATTTGATGTTACCACCTAGCCTTTGACTCCATAGCCCAATGGAAAAGATTTAAATATGACCTGCCCCAACCAAACAAACAAACAATCAAGAAATCAAGTAATAAAACCCTTTCACCATTATAGATATCCTAATACATTAAAACACTAAAAATAAAGATAAATATAGATATATAAAGAGAGGTCACTCTCTAAGTCTAGGAGGGCTAGATCTTAGGCTCCTAAGTAGTTTGATGTATCCTTTTTTATTTTGTCTTGCAAATATTAAAAATAGAGCGATAACACCACATTTGTATGTGATTCCTTTGGTGTTAATTAAAATCTTATAACCATTCCAACTTCTTGCATAATGTATTTTCTCAATGTTTGCAAGTATAGTTGAATCCCAATCCTAGATTTGTAAAGTGTTGAATTAACATTAGGAGATTCATCATCCTTTCCTAACTTGCATCTTGTAATCATAGGAGTATTAACTGGTGCATATTCTTCCAACCTGCTCTTCCAATCCAAGTCAATTCATAACTTTGTTTGTGAACTAGATGATATAGAGAGTTGTTTCCATATCACTGTTTACTAGAAACATACATCAGAGATACATTGACTATCTCTGCCATACACAAGGTTTCTTCCATCAAGGTCACTACCATAACATAAGCCAAAGGTCACGGACACATGAATCACAACGCAATTACTGCCACATGTACCATGGGAGGCCTATGTCATATATATTGTAGAAGGATATTGTCAAATGTATAATAGCATATCCCTGTCATATGTACCATGAAGATCAATGTCATAAATATCAAAATCTATTGTCACATGTAAGTTTTACTTTCATTATGAGTAACATCACTGAATCCTATGAATCATGGTCATCAAATAATATAAGCAAGATCACTCAGTAAGGAAAAAACACTTCCATCAAGAATCCCATATATAGGTTACTATATCATGTTACTTATCTCTATTACTTTCACCATACATCAAGGGTTATACCTCATGTCTCACTATCGTCTAGAGATGAAGGTCATCGATATGAATTTGAAACATTTTCCTATTTAATGTAGGAACAAGAGCATTGACGTATGTGTCAATGGAAACCATTGTCAAAAGTGTCATAGAATACTTTTGTCATATGTCATAATAATGGCAAGGCTTATAGTCACCATGTTTACTAAGAATCATAGTCAATGGTATTGTCGTAACAAAGATCACATATATGAATCACTAAAATCGAATCACTAACATATACAAGTCCAAGATTATTTTAAATCACTAAGATAGGATGCAAGTACCACTGAGTATATATATGTGTGAGATCCATAAATATAGTGCCATATAACCTTGTCTAGACCACAGTGATTGTCTTCCAAATAAATTCGTCCAAACCACAATAGGTAAGTGTCATATAGTATGTGTATAGATCATAGAGATAAAAGGATACAGACTCATATAGCTCACAAGAAAATAGGTTCATATGTAACTTACATACTTTCTCAAGAGTATACAAACTCGCTTATACAATCTTGTAGACAGAGACATACGATCTTGTACTTTTATATATGTTATTGCATCTAAGTTATATGAATTTTCATACCATAACCCATATGAAGATTGTATATGATAGACCATATGAAGATTGCAAACCATAGACCATACAAAGTTGCATATCATGGACCAAACGAATATTGTAGACAATAGATGATGCAAAGATTGCAGACCATAGACCATACAAAGTTTCAAGCCATAAACCATGTGAAGGTTGTAATAGAGAATTCTACGAGCCATTGAAAGGAATATGAATTTCTCTTCAAAACCATCTGAATTATTTATGTCAAAATGACTAACTCGATTACGTATTTATAGTGATTTCCATATGCAAAAGTTCATGTCTCTTGGATTAGCCAACTTGACCTATTTGAATATTCAAATTATATTTTCCCTCCTTGAATTGTAGCCAACCCATAATATTCGAGGGAGATACTTTAAATTTTAATTTGATAATTATATAATTTTGTTTTACTGCTAATAATAGTAATTCCTTTGACCAATTGAATTCTTGCTTGGGGTATAATGTTTTTCCCTTTTGGGGTAGAATGGTTTCCAAAGGTAAATTCATCCCAAAGTTTCCATAATTTTAACACTCCCTCTCAAATAGTGAATAATTTCCATTTTCATCATAAGACTTAGATAGCATATCTCAACATAAGAATGAAATAAATTGCATCGTCATTATATTTGGTCTCATCTCATAGACGAAGGATATTCCATAATCAATAGTAGGGGAGATAAATCCTCCAAATTCTACTAGTCCCTAAGTTAAATCACATGACATCCATCTCAACTATATCAATCAAACATCCATATCATCACATATCCTCTCAAATTTACTCCTTTGATCATCAGCCAAACAATTATGTATCTATCTAAAGAATAAGAACCATCACAGGGGAGCTCAAACTACCACCCTGTATCAAAGGATAATATGTGAGATCTAATTACCGCAAAGGTGAGCATCACACTCTATATTATTAACCTATGAAAATATGTGAGATATAATTAAGGATCACACTCTATCATATATTCTAATGACAATAGGAAAGATCGACTTAAGGATCACATTTGTCCTATTTTCCATTGATATTTCCATCTAGACCCTCAAGATTCAAGTGGTATAACACTTGCATCTCGTCACTTGAGCAAGATATTACTTGGTGTAAATGGTAAGGATCACACCCGATCTCATGTCACATCAACCCATTGGACATATGGGAAGGAACAATCCTAACAATCCCAACTTTTGAGTAGGATGCCAACTGGGATATACTCTGCCAAGTCCCAAACTTGATGGTAGGGGGAGATACCCACTTTTCATAAATGACAAGGATCACACACACACCATAAAATGACAATAGGTGATATCTACTTACCACAAGGGTAAGAATCACACCCTATCTTATTTTCCAGAGTTCCCTCAACCCTAGGAGCTCTCTAGCTCAATTCCTCTCCCTATGAGCTCAAACAGGGGGGTTGAGCATAGCTTAGTGTTCTCAATAAATCATGACCCCTTCATCTCATTAGTGCCTTCACTATGATTATGATTGTTAGTCATGTCCATAGTGCATGACACTTAGATACTAATAGGATAATATCAAGCTTACATTCCACAACACAAGGATCCAATTTTATGCGCGCTCAAAATATAATGGAGTCTCATTGTCCCTTTATACAACATATCCTAGATATAGTGATATCAAATTTCAATGTGCTTGAACCTATCATGGAAAACAAGATTCTATGAGTGAAAGATCCCATAATATGTCACATTATACCATAATCATGCCCAACATATGCTCAAACAACTCTTCAAAGATATTTCTCAATCATATTGTCTCACAACCATTCATTTTAGCAATAATGCACACTGCTTCTCAAAACAACATATTTATGTGCCAGGAAGTCATCTAGGAAAGGGAAGACACAAGGTAGAACTCAAATGTGCTCTTCTAGTCAAAAATATTCCCAAAAATAGTGTATCCATAAAGTCCCAAGAATCTGACAATGTGTCTTAGTTCATGAATGACTATATTGTCAAGGAATCCCAATCCCAGCATTGCAACATTCCAATATTCATATCTAGGCTCTATATAGCTCAAATAACATACTACAAATCAATAATCCATCAAAATTGTATTTGAAGAGGAGGCTCTCTCAACTTCTTAGTGTAATCATCATTCCATGTATTTGACATCATACTTCCCTTGACAAGGAAGTCCTCAGCCTTTTTCTGCAACAGTTCTAATATCAAGAAGTTGTATATTTTCCTGTAGATTCACAACTCATGTAATTTACTAAAACACAAGACAAGAATCTACTCTACTCTTTAAAGAGTGGAAACCAATGATCTATGAAAATAATAATTGGCAAGAGGAAGATAATCAAAGACACATAACACAATTGTTTCTCTGGGGAAATCCACTAGTCAAAACCCTGACTGTGTGATGTGTATTCTGAAGCCCTTGTAGCTCAGATCTCCCTTCATACAGATCTATACCTTCCTATGATCCACTACTAAAACTCTATCCAAACCACCCCCAAACCTTCACGAAGGTCTACAATCAGGCTTTTTAGACCTAAAAGAAGCAGACTCATAACTTTTGCTTAGTAAATAACAACCCTAGTTATGCCTTCATGTAGATCTATATGTTCTGAATAGTTATATTACCAGATCTATCTAATATCTGCGCAAAATAGTTTGTTACACTTTTCATGCATGAGTATTAAAGATCTAATATATTCACATAGAGAATACACTTTATTTCATAAAAAACATATCATTAAGCGACAATTCATAAACTTAATAGAAATAAGAACAAGGCATAGATGCAATAGATTCTGTCCAAAATCAGTGTTTATTAGATTCAGCATTCAATTTACAGACTCTTCCACCCTGTGCACCCAGCTGCAGGGGCCCGTGCACTCAGCTGCAGACTTTCCAAGGTCTTCATGCACTCAGCTGCAGGAGCCTTCCCCTTTCGCCTAAGTACAGGAAAACAAAGCTTTCCTACCTTAGAACTTTCCTTTTTACTTGTTCTTCACCAAAATTTATTTTTCTATACTCATTCTGACTCAAATATTTATAGCCTTTCTATTACAATACCATGGCCTGTGCCTATGGGTGAGTCTCAAAACCATCCTATTACTTACCCATACAAGGGGCTAAAGCCCCCTTGAATCTTACTTAGTTGCATGCTCTGCTTCCACATTTCGCAGAGACTTTACATTCTTTACAAAATTCTACTCAAAAATTGATTAAACTAACCCAAAATTGACCCTAGGGACCCTATCCCAACAGGCCCCCAACACAAATATGGTGACTCTCCCTAGAGTCACTCAGCTAGCTTCTATAATTTGTGGCGAAGCTCGCTAACATATTGCTTCAATGTTTCCATCTCCACGATGCCTTATACTACAGCTTGATTCACCTCTTCGATCAGCGTTTCTATAGTTGGTCCTTCTACTGCAAGCTGCATGGGCCTATGACCCTACTACATAGATTTCAGTTTCTCCTTAATGGTCTAAGAGATCTGGCTGGCCTCTTCTGTCCAAGGTTGAAGCTGAGCCTTTAACATTGATTCTTTTTACTGCAACTGCTACACTTGTTCCTGTATCAGCTTCCCTTCCTACTGTTGAAAATAGCAACAAGAAATGATAAAAATAAAATCCATAAATTCCATTTTAATTTGTCCTTGAATTAAATTGTGAATTAAAATCGAATTTAGTCTTAACAGCTACTTGGAAATAATTAATTAAGTTATTTTGACTTAATTAGTTGGAGAAATTCAAGTTAGAAGTCTTTCTGAATTCATGCAAGAGTTATCCCTTAAATTAAGGAGATAAGATTGAGTTATATTTGAGTTGTAATTAGTTAGATCAGTTTACTGAGTTAAGTCCAGTTAAACTAGTTCCAAACTGTTTGAGGAACTAATTGTGAGTTATTAGTCAGTTGATGCATGCATGCTCTTAACCAGTGTACTCCAGATAACTGAAGATTCCCTCATCAAAAACATGCATGTCTATTATGAGAAGGACCCAGTTGAGCTAAATGTCAAGGACAGTGTACTATCAGTTGCATGTGTTTTCCTATAAAGGAAACCAATGCATGCAGTCAAGGAAAGGTTCCTTGAGGATCGAGCAGTTCTGATAGGGTGTGAGATCAATGTGAGAGATCAGTGTTCCACTAGGTAACAGGAGGATCACTCAGAGAAACTAACAAGGAAATAGGAGCTTGGAGGGCAGAGGAGAAGGCTTGTGAGAAGCTTTGATTTCCTGTGAGCATCCAGTAGGATTGTACTAAGAGTTGGCTAGCTGTGAGAACTAAGGCTTTGTATAATTCTAATGTATTTCCACCTTGTATGATAATATAGATAGTGGGGTTTTAAGCTAAGGCTTTCCCCTAAGTATTTTCTTTGTTTCATGTGTATATGTTTTCAGCTCTGATTCAGCTCGATCTTTAAGCTTCCACAAGTTTGATAGTAGAAGTAGATTACAGTATTTTACTTTGGTATATTGCATTATCAAGTTATATTGCATTATTGAGTTAATCTACAGTTAGATTTTCTACATAGATCTCAGAGGTATATTTGTAGAGAATTTGAAGGAAATTCTACATGGTATCGGAGCTGAGTTTATCGAAGCAGTGAATAGTATACAGAGAAGAGAATTCGAAGTTTGAAGTTTTGGGTTGCAGGTGCAAATTGAATTCATATCATACTTAAAAAAAAAATGAGATAGGACATTATGCGACTAATTTCCCATCGAAGAAGTCCAAGAAGGGATCCTCGGAAGGATCCGAAGGTGAGGCATTAGCCTCTGAGTTCGAAATGGACTTCACCCTCATCGCATGCATGGTGTCATCGATGATGGGTTTTGGTTAGTATCTTGACAATGGAGCCTCATTCCACATGACCAGCGATAAAAGTTTATTCAGTACCTTGGAGGAGAAAGACCTCAAGATACACATAGAGATGGGTGACAACGAAAGGTTTAGTGTTTCAGGAGTGGGCACAGTTTCTTTTCAGAGGGAGCATGGAGCTCCTTGTTGGAGGGAATTGTTCCCCTAAACTAATGGTTAGAAATCATTTTTTTCTCAGGATGCCTGTCACGTGGCATGAAAGAGAGCACGCAGCGGTGGATAATGAAGTTATGAACAGTCCAGAAGCTTTAAATGCCCTACGAGGATGCGGTTTGCTTAAATTCTTCAAGTTGTTGAATATGAAAGCAAACACACGTCTGCTTGAGATGCTCATTGATTATTGGGACGTCGAGGAGGAAGCCTTTATGATCGATTAGATGCCACTCCGGGTAGAAGTGGAGGATATCTATTTCATCACGGGCCTTTCCCGAAGGGGAGAGGTAGTACATTCCCGGGGCAGGACACAGAGTAGTCTCACGATAGAGGACTATGTACAGATATATTGCCCGGGACATCCCAAGAAGGTTGGGAGCCAGATTTCCATCACACATGTGGCGAGTTTATCGCTGAGGATAATCTTGTTCACCATAGCTCGAGTGAATGGATCGTCCTCTCTGCATCAGGCTTCACGACTGACCATGAGCGTGGCCGTTGACTGTCTCACTACTGTGTTTGACTGGTGTACTCCTCTTCTGGCCAACATGAAAATCCAGCTCACTTCTATCAGGAGGGGACAAACCAAAAACTTCGGATATGGGACTATCCTATGCACTTTCTTTTTCGAGAAGGTTCCCGCACTCCGCCCCAGGGTAGCAGTTTCCATCAGCACCCCACGCGATCCACGCATGGGCCGGTGGGCTGATCTGATGAAACGTCTGGGGGGTGGGGAGGTCCCAAGGACTACCTTCGATGATGACTTCTTCACCTAGTGGGATCAGCAGATCATCGCCGTGGATGACTACCCCTATGTTGGGCTGGATTTCTGAGGACATCCTGATCTAGCGTTACCACCGAACGCAACATGGGGCGAGATTGGTAAGAATTTTTTATTTTTATGATTTTTTGGATTTTTCAAATATAATGATGAATTTTGAAAAATATTTTTGATGAGATTCAAATGACTGATATGATGATCATGTTCCAGACATTGGGCTGGTACAACCAGATGGGTTCCCGCGGCATGGACGGCGCGACCGAGGAGCCGAAGAGGCGGCTGCTGATACAGAACGGACTCTAAACAACGTCCAGCGACACTTGGTGAGACTGAGCTGCCGAGTACCGATGGCCACCATAGAGGACCTTCCTGAGGATATGCAGCGTCATGTGGTTGGCATGCCACGTGACTGGGTTCGCACTTTTCGGCGTGTGGCCAATGCGATAGTTGCATACTTAGACGCTCATCCTGAGCTGGGGCATTAGATATGCCGGACATGATTATGGGCATTTGAGTCCCAATTTTGTATATTTTTGGACACACATATGTACACTCGAGATGCTTTATGATATATATATATATATATATATATATATATATATATATACAGTTTGACTTTTTGATGCTTGATTTTATTGTGATGAATGATTGATGTGCCAGTCTAATGCCTGATTAGCGATAGAATCAGCTAACCAATTATGAGATCTTGGAATGTGCAAATAATTAATATATGTAAATGATATTTGAAACAACCTCACCCTTAAATACTGGCGATATGAAGATGGATCCCTTACCCGATAAATGTTATTTAATTGAGACACTATCAATTGAGAATCAAGATACACTACCAACGAGTTGATCCCATGAGAGATTGCCTCGGATAATAAATTGATAACGGCAGTATACTCAGCCATTTTTTGAAGCAGGACCGATGCATATGCCTCTTGATACCATCAATTGACCAGTTGGATAATAGAGTACCCAAGCTGCGGAAGCGAGATTCTGAGTGTGCCGACTAGCACCATCTGCGAACCCAAAATAGACCAAGTCATCCATCAACACATGCCACGGCACACCCAAAAGTGCTGATATCAAAAAACTCTCGATGATATATGTACAAATATACATAAAGTACAAAGAAGCCATTGCTTGGCCAAAGCTAAGCAAAGCACTTCCTGAGGTAGAGCCCGTCAGGGGGCTCTGCCACCTTACTCCTAGGGATGTTTATAGGTACAATTATCGAACCAATCAATATACTCCCTTCGGCGAATAACTGTGTTGGAGCCAAAGGGACCGTACAAACATCGCTAGTTGAACTGGAGGACCGAGATTGGACTTCATGCAAATGGGAATGAAAACATGATCGACGATGTAGATCGTCCAAAGGTTGATCTACAGCCGTCATTTCTTCGAATATTGCTTCGTCCGATGGAAAAAAAATATCCGAGAAATATGATGCAGAGGTGGAATAAAGGGTCCGAAAATGAGCCACATCACCATCTATCTCTTTCCCAGAGGAAGTAGTAGAATGGTTATCTGCAGAGTTATCGATAGATTCACATCTAAGCTCTACTGCAGGCATAAGATATTCTATTCCACCCGCCTTGTCGTCATCTAGTGTGGTCACAGATGAAGCTAAGGTTCCAGGATCCAAAAAATAAGGAGTTTGAACAAACTCTCTCCGTAAAGGGTCCCTGGAGGATGAAATTGTATCTATTCTAGCTGTAGGAGGGGGAAGATTAAACATACCCATTAATGAAGATTACATCCCGACTCCTAGATTCTCAATAGGCGGACGGGGGTTACCCACTAAAGGAACAGTAGAGTCAGAGCTTGCTTGAGGATCGACTGGACAATAATCCAATTGATCAACCTTAATGATTTTCCCTTCATGAGGAAAGCAAACGACACGAAATAGAGTCGAAACAACGGCATCCATTTCGTATACCCAGTTCCTTCCTAAGAGGAGATTGTAGTCTAGGTTAGCATCTATGACCTCTACTTCGATATTAACGACCTTTCCTCCAACACATATAGGAAAGGTCGGGATAATCCCATATGGCCTATGAGAATGACCATCAAACACTGTCAAGAGGGTGGGTGAAGGAACAACCGACGATGATCCAATGGCCTTCCAGCATGACATAGACATGACACATGTGGAAGCTCCCTCATCTATAACCGTCCGAAAAATATTCGTTTTCTGGTAGGTATACTTTATCTGGAAAGCCATGTGATGAGGAAGTCTCTTTTTGACATTATTCATATCAAAAGTGAGAGCTAAGGAATTACTTGGATCCACTGCCCCCATTGTCGATAGCAAGGCACTTCTTTGAGCAGGACATGACTGGAGAACCTCTAAAGCGGACATAGCACATGGACTCTGAGCCAGATCCTCAACAATGGAGTAATTCTGGGCTGCCCTAATATTAGGGTTGATAGTCGCGCGTTTAGCGGAACCTTTCGGTACCCGAGGTATAGTCTCAACAGAAGGTCGCTCAATATGAAGTGGGTTGTTAGTTTCGGGAACTGATTTACCCTTGGAAGTTTCACCTTCACCATAATCGCGTGACCGAGTAGCCACATGGACGTTAGAACCCATCATGAAAACATTCGATGATTTTTCCCCTTTCTGGTTGCCCCCTGCGGAGGTACCAGGATTTGAACTCGCACCAGCAAGAAGTTGCTGCCCTTGGGGAAAGGGTTAGTTAACATAGCCTGAGAACTAGAAGTCCCTTGCTGTCCTAACAAGCGCTGAGCATCTTCAATCTTAGGGCAGAGATGAGTTAAATGGTCTCCACTGCACAACTTGCATGGAAACTTGACTTTCTTTCTAGACTCATTTCTACCACCACCAGCGTTGTTGCCGGATTTATTTGCATCAGGCTTCCCATCCTGGTTCTTTTTCTTACCTCGTCCTTTCTTTTTCCCATTGGAATTTTGATTTCCTTTGGGGTTATCAGATTGGACGGCATTAATTGAAGAAGTTTGGGAAGTCGGGGGATTAGACGATGTGACTTGGTTGTTAGAAGCAGTTTGTAAGGACAACTGCTGCAATTGGTTCAACAAGTTCACGGTAGTTGTGTCTACCGACCCAACGATACCATCCGCGTGGGGACCTGGCTTCGACTTAGCTATGTCAACCTTAGACCCAGGAGCATCTGGCAAGTATTTTTGAAGGATCCCAGACTGAGAGTAGATCAGTTCTAATTGCTGGGCCCTAAAAATGGCTTGCTCCTCATAATAGACTCCAGACATGGAGACATCCTCAGAGATCTCAGGTTGAAAGATTTCAAAAACCACTCGAGACGGTACTCCGGAGGGATTTCGGCTTTAATGAGCCTCTTTCTCCGTCTCCATTCCTGAATATGGTGAGAAATGTGAGTTGCCTTATCCTGACGAAAAGTGGCCAAAAGTTCAGTTCCGGCATCATAACGTACAGGCAACTGGAAATGATTTAAGAAAATATTAGCTAAGTCAGCGAAAGATGTAAAGCTACCCCCTGGCAACTCTATATACCATTTGGCCGCATTACCAGTCAAGGTGCGTTGAAAGAGTCTCAACCTAATCGAGTCATCGATAAGGGAGTTAGATGAGCACCACAAATGGAATGTGGTTACATGGTCGCCTGGGTCTTCACCGCTCTTCCCTTCGAATTTTGGAATGTCCGAAAGGAGTTTGGCTGGGACCGGAGGCCAGGCTGGATTGTATTTGATTGGGTCATTTGTTAACTTAGTGAGATCTCGCAAGTTCAACGTTGCCAGAAACGGAAGCCTAGGAGGACCTTGGGGATTCCACCCAGACTGGGCGGAACTCCCAAAGTTCTAAAAAGATTGTCCTGGGTTTTGGAAGGCACCAGGCTGCCCGAAGTAACCAGTAGAACCGGCTGAACCAAAAGGAAAGCCTTGTGATCCAGCAAAATTTGGAGTTTGACCAACTCTGGCTGCAAAGCCTCCATAACCAGCAAAGTTTCCTCCTAAAGGATTATAAGGAGTTGATAACCCCTGATACGGATTCCAAACCGAAGCTAAGGGAGGAATACTTTGAAATGAACTAACCGTGGAGTACGGCCTATTCCCTTGTTGGTCGATAAACGGATTCCCAATTCCCGCGCCACTAACCCTAGGGTTAGTCCAACCTTGGAAAGGATTACTGCTTTGTCCTACAGAAGAAAAAGGCATGGATCCTATCATCGGGTTGGAATGTGGTATATGACCACTTCCGAAAGGAAAACCCTGGAATGAAGCCGATCCGCCCATCATGGATGTAGCGGCACTAAATGGAACCGATGAAATACCCTGTGAGTGGGTGCCAAATGGGAAGAATCCAGTACCAAAAGCATTGGTTTGGGCATTTCCACTCGTGGATGGAATGGAGGTAGACCCAACTAAAGATGTGCTAGCAAAAGATCCAAACAAGGAAGCAAAGGTGATGGAAATTGTTCCTCCCCCTTGCACTGATGTTGGAGTTTGCATAGTCGTAGCACTTGTAGAAGCCATGCTTCCAGTAGTGGTCATCGATGGTAAGCGCATAGCGTAACCTGGACTTGACGGTCTATGCGTCGGAGTCCCAACGTATTGTAATACGTCTGGATGACTAGATGGTAGTGGAGAATTCGGAGCCGCTAACGACTCTGAGAGTTCTTCTACCTCTATGTTATTCTCCGCTTGAAAGAGAACTCGAGAAAGGACTGGAGTGTCCCTCTCTTGTTCGGAAGTGCCAGGCCTTGCTTGAACACTAATGCCCCCGAGAGGAGGATCAATCCCCGATGCGTCAACTTCCGAGGGATGAAACCCACCAGTAGTATTACCTCTGCGCCTTATAGGAGAGGGCTCTAAACTTGGTGGCAAAAGACCACGAAGTCTTCAAGACCGTCTGGGAGATCGGTCAGCCACTTCGAATTTTTTGTTATGATCTAACTAAAGACTCAAAAAATTGAAAGCTAGGCAAACTAAGAGCACAGAGCACACACTATAAAGTCCCTAAAGATAACATCCAGTCAAACAACTTCCAAGTATTTCCGCTCTGGGTGATTAGGACCGGACACCAAAATACAAGAAAGTGAATTAAGGGGTCTTCCGAAGATAGTCTGGGATGATGAGGGCCCAGTCCTATCAGCGAAGGTATCAAAGGAAGTTACGCTGACCTCCTAACAACAGCCTACGCCGGTGCAAGCCCCCAAGCTTCGCAAGGGTGCCCTCCAGTAGTACTGTCGAGAGTGATGCAACGTCGACCTCAGGTGCCACGGGATTCCCCTCCGCAGCCACCTGTGTAGATCCCTAGGAGTAGCAACTATGGATACCAACTTGTCACAGAAGCCAGGCGGAACATTTGTGAGGTAAGTTCGGACAAGTAGGAGAGGGGGTATCTCTCTTCCCTGTCTTCACAGACCCTCGTGCTTAACTCCCAGATCTGTAGCTTTCTTGGTCTTCCTAACGCTATTGGATTTTCTCTCTTTATTCAGACTCCTACGTTTGACGTTTAAATGGCCTTGGAGAGTTAACTCTCCACTCGCCTAATCCAAGGCCCTAAAATCCTAAACTTGTTGGTGTAACTGACTTAAACAAAAAGTTCTAGTGAATTTTAGTTAGCGCTTGATTTTAAAATAGGATGTTCTTTAAGTCACAAGGTAACGGAAGTGAAACTAGTGGTGTTTTTTGACGCAAAAGAAATTAATAAAAACTTAACTACATGCACATGCACTTTTTTCGTTTTTCGATGAAGAGAAATTTCTATAGGGTTCAGAGGAACTTCTAATGAAACAAATTTTTCTTTTCTTTTCGTTAATTCATGCTTCACACTCACCAAAGTTAACAAAGCTATGTATGCCTATAAAAGGTATGCAAATCTATCCTAATGCAACAAATATATGTGGATGCAAGATTTAAAACTACTCTAAAACAAAAAATGAAAGTTGCTTGCTTATCAATCTTTATCTTGCCACTTAAAATGTTTAGATGGAATATGAGATGTTACCATTCATTTCGTCTAAACACTAAAAACAAGTTCTAAGACAAACATAAAGCACTTTCATTCACTAAAAGGAAACCAAATGAAAACCAAGTTCAAGAAAGCAAAACTAAGTTTTTCAAAAAGATTTTCTTCAAAAGTAACAACAAAAGAGTCTTTTCAAAAATGCTCTCAACAACACTGAAACTTGTGATTGAAGAATAGGCAACAAACACTTTTGCAAATTGACACCACACAATGGATGAAAACTCAACAAAAATAAATGTGTTTAAAAGTGCTCTTAACAATCAAAAGCAGCAATGAAAGCTTTGGCAACAATAACCAAAAAGATCAAAAAGACAAATTTCAAGAAAGTGTCAATCAACAATCTTTCATGAAACAAAGAAGCGAATGGTCACAAAAAGTGGTTTTGTCAAGCAAACAAAAAGTCACCAAAAGCAAGATTTGACACAGAGATTGAGATCAATCTCCCTACCCTGATGAATTAGAGCAGCCAAGATTCCAAATAAGAAATCTTGCGTGCTTGAACAAGAAAAGATGACGCTTGCAATAACAAAAACAAGACCAATACTCCTTATAATCAAAGAGAATTCGGAACAAGATGCTCGTTGTAAAAACAAAAACTGATACTGGAAAGTGACTGTTTCAGACTGACTCAAACTACCAGACAGACCTTCAGAGGCAAAAAGATTTACCAATCTTGAAAATTGCGAGATATACGCGACTGTACTTATGTACAGATTGCGTGTATACGCTACTGTAACTAAGGAAACCTGCATATATGCGGGTTCACTTAAAGAAACATGCGTACATACGCTTCTGTAACTAAGAAAAACAACGTATATAAAAGGTTTCAAGAAAAATAAAAAACAAACTGAAGAAACTGGAAAAACTTCAAATTCAAGAACAGACCAGACAGTAACAGCAAGCAGACAAGGCAGCTGAGCCCTGATTGGCTTGAAAACACCCAAAACTAGGAACAACAAGTATGTTGTCCCCAGTGGAGTCGCCAATTCTGTTGGAGGGAAATGTTCCCCTAGGGCTTTTTGGGTTGAAACCCTAGCAGACTGAAAGTTATCTATTCAAAGAAACACACATTCACACAGCCATTATGCTATTATAAGAAAATTCTATTGTAAAGGGTATGTACCTTAGGTCCTACGTTTGAGAAGGCCCTTAGGGTCCAAACCCTTCTTGGAGTTCCCTTCTTCTCTTTTGTCCTGCAAAACAACCAATTCCAAAGAATACAGCAGTATATGGACAAAACCTTATAAAGAAACCATCTTCATGTTATAAATAAAGGTAGTTAGTTACGAAATCCAAACAACCATTTACATCTGAATTCTAAACATGATTATCATAAACATAAAGAAGATTCATTTCGGGAACCAAGACATGTGTTTCTTTTATTATAGAAAAATAAAGTACATAAAAAGGAATAATTTCACCTGAGTCACCTTCAGCAGGCTCCAAGCAAAGCTTCCTTCCGGATCCGTTCCAGCCTCAAGCCTCTAACAAACTCCTTCCATGACGCACTCCATGATGTCATAAATGGTGGATGAATATCAACACAAAAGGAAACAAAGGTTTCCTGTACAAATGGGGGAAGTGCAGAAGGCACAAGGGACTCCAGACCTGGTCAGGGGAAAAATCTGAGCATAATAACCTTTCTCTCTCTTCTCTCCTCCTTTAGGCCTTCCCTTTGAGGTCTTTTTATACCTCTCCCAAAGTAGTTTTTTAGTTGGGATTTGGTTGGGAACAGTTGGGCCACGGGCACTAACAGGTGATCAGCAGGTAAAACCCACGATCTCCGCCTGAAAATAAGGAGTATTATATTTTTTTAAGTGTTTTAATACATATACGCGGGTAGGGTATACACAGACCGACTTATACATGCGTTAAACTCAGGGCAATGTCGCGTATAAGGGATAAAACACTGTTTTTTAATTTTAGGACCAGGTCTGGAAGGAGGGGTTGCCCTAGGCCACGAGTGCAGCATCACAAACCATAAGAGTGAGATTTGGAGCTATAACACTCCTATCACCTTGATAGATGTGAAGTATGTACCTAGACTGAGGAAGAACTTGGTATCAGTCGCGATGTTGGAGGACAAACGCTATGATGTTGTCTTTAGTAAGGGAAAGGTTTTCCTTAGACACATCACCACAAGATAGGTGAAACAGATCGGTTCACGAGTCAAGAACCTGTATGCTCTTGAGGTTCAAGATGCATGTAAAGCCTCGAGGAGCAAGGAAAATGTTAGAGACTTGGTGGTTGAGAGGGAGAGTAAATTACCTCTCAACATGCAGCCCTAGAAGAAATCTCAGACAATTGTGGAGGAGCCACAATTGGAGAAGCGGAAAGGAGACCAAGTGAAGAGATCCACTCATGCAGATACCTCCATTAGGGGGAATTTCAATCCAAGTGGGCAGAGGGATCACATGCAACCATACCTCCAGGTGTGAGGTGGGGCGATGTGAAGTGATCATCCCAAGAAGGCTGAAATTGGGTAGGGTCCATTAAGAGGTTTTATCTCATGGATCGTACCTTGCTACGGGAGCCCAAACTACATAGTAGCGGGAGGAATCAGTGGGATTGATGCAGTCAAAGATCAAAGGGATAGAGGCTAGAGCAGTCAGATACTAAAGAGTGTAGAGAAGGATTGACAATAGTGCAGAAAGGCAGAGGTAGCAGAAGTGCAAAGTTTTCAATTAACAGAGGCAATATGATCCAGGTGGATATTGGTGGCCACCCACCTATCCCATTTGGACCCCCACAACTGTCTCTTTTAGTCTTTTCAGTTTCCAAAATTTAACCACAGTTTACTATTTTTAGCAATTTTTCGGGTCCTGAACTTCCGGAGCTGTTTTGAGGCCCTAAACGACGTTTTTTTGGGATTCTGGGGCAAAATGGGTCCATGGACCAATGTTTCCTCCCAAAGTGGTAGTACTCGGATAGATCTTTCTAACGAGCTATCGTACGCGTCAAACGGAGATCGTATGCCAAAGTTACGACCCCGGGAAATTGATGTACCAATTTACCCAAACGGGGCCCACAATTTGGCGTTTCATCTTCTAGGGCTAGGTTTCGGGATGTGAAGGGTTTTACATTGTTTCTCAACAATAAATAGGCCTTCGCGCCTCATTGTAATACAGTTTGGAACAGTTCAGAGGCATGTAGCCATCACATCTCTTCTCAGAGATAAGCTACCATCGCCCTAGCTGGTTTATTTCCATTTCTGGTTGTAAGCATATTTCAGTATTTTCCATTAATGAAATGAGTATTATTTCCGCTGCATCTTTGGGTATATGGTTATCTCTGTAATTTGTTGCGTTCCTATTTAAATCCGGATCAGTGGTATCAGAGCGGTCTGCTTTTTCTCTGTTTTTCTTCGCATGTCCCCAACGAGGTCGGGATATAAGGAGTTAGGGCTTGAACTGGTCGAACCTTTGCAAGACCAGCCTCGCAAATCCCGACGGCCTCCCATGGCGGATGAGAAGAAATACGAGGGGGCAGAAGATCCTATCAAAATCTTGCTCGAAGAAGCGCTCAAGCGGCAAAGGAACGCGATGATGGATAGCTTCGCGCAGATCCTTCAGCGGCTACCCAGAGGCGACGCATCGGCTTCCAACAGCGACTCTGGAAATACCACACCCTTCAAGGTACAAGTTAATTTTGAAATCCCCATCTTCGAGGGTCAAATAGACGCAGATGTTGTAGATAAATGGTTAAATCTACTAGATGGGTATTTTTCTGTTCATGAATTTTCAAGTCGGGAAAAGATTGTTTTCGCTCTTCTCAAAGCAGCCCCCCACGTCAAGGACTGGTGGGAAACCTACTGCGAGCAGAAGGATGAAAGTATAGGCTCACTATTTTCAGCCGCACCCACTTGGAATGACTTCCGGGATGCCATCAAGGAGCAGTACTACCCTGTCGGAACCTATGAGGACAAATACATCAAATGGACCACACTACGGCAGGGACGAGACTAAGATGTGCCAGAGTTCACAAACATTTTTCACACCCTTTGCACACAGTTGGGTATCAAAGATTCTGAGCTGCATCTGGTACTCAAATACCGTGGCTGCCTGCACAGATACATCCAGGAAGAGATGGTGTTCTTGAACATCCCCTCACTCGGCACAGCATACCGATATGCTGTCAAAATCGAGCAAAAGTTCAAACAGAAGAAAAGAGACTTTGGATCTGCAAATCCGAAGCCCAAAGGACAAAGCCAAGGCGGGGTGACCCAAGATAACCCGTCGAAGCCACAAGAAAAGAACAACACCACGAAGCTGAAGAAGGACACAGGAAAGTGGTGTGAGTTCCACAAAAGTCCCACTCATAACACAAGTGAGTGTCGGACCAAGCAGTCGTTGGTGGCTGAGCCGAAGGCTTCTGAATCAGATGCATGTTCTGACCCTGAGCCAGAACTTGACAAGGGGAATGGCAAAGGAAAGCAGATCATTGATGCAGATCCCAGCGCAACTGTTGCCACTGCCAAGATCCAGAAGAATGACCCTGTAGATCCAGAAGAGGGGGAGCGTCTTTTCCACTCACAGATGTGGGTGAAGGGTTCGCCACTACAATTCATTGTCGACAGTGGCAGCCAAAAGAACCTCATTTCAGCAGAGGTCGTGAAGCGGTTGGGCCTACCGACTACACCACATCCACAGCCATACAGTATCGGGTGGCTTCATGAAGGACGAGATCTCAAAGTTCGCCAGCAGTGTCGCCTTCCCTACAACATCAAGCCCTTCACAGACGAGGTATTGTGTGATGTTACACCTCTGGATGTTTGCGATGTATTATTAGGCCAACCATACTTGTGGAGGCGACATGCTGTGTATGAGTCCAGGCCTCGTGCTGTCATTATTTCTTTGAATAATTCATTATACAGGATACCGAAGGTGGCCCCACCTACCGCCACATCTTTGATCACTACCAAGAAAGGCAGCAAGCTCATATCACAGACCAGGAAATTCATCTGTTTGGTTCACTCCCAAAATAAGGGGAAGATCGTTGCTACATCCATGACCCCTGCAAAGGGTTCCTCCATGCAGCAGCAGCAGCAAAGGGATACAGTCAGGACAGAACACAGGAACAACTTCTCCTCACCCACAGAGATACCACACAATTTCCAGGTGGGCAACAAAGTCTGGTTGCATCTGCAGAAAGAACGCCTTACAAGAGCCCATCAGAAGCTTCGACCACTCCGACATGGTCCTTACACCAGTACCAAGGCTATGGGCAACAATGCTTTGAAGCACAGCATTCCTCCATTCCTTCGCTTGCACCGAGTGTTCAATGTGGACCGTCGTCGACCATGCTTCCCACCATTTCTGAACACATCAGAGATTGCAGAACAGCTCACCAGGGACCAAGTTCAGCAGATGGAGGAACTCAACGCAATGGGGACCATTGCTTCCTAAGGGGGGAGGAATGATCCAGGTGGATGTTGGTGGCCACCCACCTATCCCATTTGGACCCCCACAACTGTCTCTTTTAGTCTTTTCAGTTTCCTAAATTGTAGCACAGTTTACTATTTTTAGCAGTTTTTCGGGTCCTGAACTTCCGGAGCCGTTTTGAGGCCCTAAACGACGTTTTTTTGGGAATCTGGGGCAACATGGGTCCATGGACCCATGTTGCCTCCCAAAGTGGTAGTACTCGGATAGATCTTTCTAGCGAGCTATCATACGCATCAAACGGAGATCATATGCCAAAGTTACGACCCCGGGAAATTGATGTACCAATTTACCCAAACGGGGCCCACAATTTGGCATTTCATCTTCTAGGGCTAGGTTTCGGGATGTGAAGGGTTTTACATTGTTTCTCAACAATAAATAGGCCTTCGAGCCTCATTGTAATACAGTTTGGAACAGTTCAGAGGCATGTAGGCATCACATCTCTTCTCAGAGATAAGCTACCATCGCCCTAGCTGGTTTATTTCCATTTCTGGTTGTAAGCATATTTCAGTATTTTCCATTAATGAAATGAGTATTATTTCCGCTGCATCTTTGGGTATATGGTTATCTCTGTAATTTGTTGCGTTCCTGTTTAAATCTGGATCACAATAGCAGTCAGAGACTTTGGTGACAGATGCATCATATTGGTTCAAGTTGGATGTTTTTTTTTGTTTCTGGAGTTGCTGGAGCAACGAAACTAGAGAGAAGTGTTGCATGCATAACATTCGAAAGGTTCACGATTGGGATCAAGTTGAATTCCTTTCTTGTTGAGAGAGAGGGTTGAAAATAGCAACAAGAAATGATAAAAATAGAATCCATAAATTCCAATTTAATTTGTCCTTGAATTAAATTGTGAATTAAAATCGAATTTAGTCTTAACAGCTACTTGGAAATAATTAATTAGGTTATTTTGACTTAATTAGTTGGAGAAATTCAAGTTAGAAGTCTTTCTGAAGTCATGCAAGAGTTATCCGTTAAATTAAGGAGATTATCCCTTAATTAAGGAGATAAGATTGAGTTATATTTGAGTTGTAATTAGTTAGCTCAGTTTACTGAGTTAAGTCCAGTTAAACTAGTTCCAAACTGTTTGAGGAACTAATTGTGAGTTATCAGTCAGTTGATGCATGCATGCACTCAACTAGTGTACTCCAGATAACTGAATATTCCCTCATCAGAAACTCATGCATGTCTATTCTAAGAAATACCAAATTAAGCTAAATGTCAAGGACATTGTACTATCAGTTGTATGTGTTTTCCTATCAAGGAAACCAGTGCATGCAGTCAAGGAAAGGTTCCTTGACGATTGCGCAGTTCTAACAGGGTGTGAGATCAGTGTGAGAGATCGGTGTTCCACTTGGTAACATGAGGATCACCCAGAAAAACTACGCAAGGAAATAGGAGCTTGGAGGGCAGAGGAGAAGGCTTGTGAGAAGCTTTGATTGCCTGTGAACATCCAGGAGGACTGTACTGAGAGCTGGCTAGCTGTGAAAGCTAAGGATTTGTATAATTCTGATGTATTTCCACCTTGTATGATAATACAGATAGTGGGGTTTTTAGCTGAGGCTTTAACCTGAGTATTTTCTGTGTTTCATGTGTATTGATTCTTCTTCTTATGGTTATATGTGTTCAGCTTCATTTCAACTCAATCTTTAAGCTTCCGCAAGTTTGATAGTAGAAGTAGATTATAGTATTTTGCTTTGGTATATTGCATTATCGAGTTAATCTACAATAAAATTTTCTACATAGATCTCAGAGGTAGATTTTTGGAGAATTTGCAGGAAATTCTACACCTAGAGGCACGTGAAGTGCTAGACTAGAACCAATGTGCGTGCAGTCACCCTGATCTCATCATATCTTTGCTGGGCCTCTCTGATTTTTGTACTTAGTCTCTGCAAGTTTGGGTCCTCCTGAAAAGTGTCCCATAACTCCATGGTGTTGTTAAAAAGAAATTCGCAACCTTTGACTACATTCTCCAGAGTATTCATGTGCTCCTTTATAGTTGCATCGTGCTGCTCCCTGACCTCTAGCAGAGTAGTCAGTTGTAGCTTCAGTTGTAATTATGATATCTTCATCTAGAAGTCAAATGTGACTCTGCCTATCTCATCTTTTGATTCATGGACCACAGTGGCCAATTTCCTAATCTTCGTTGTAGTTGCGGTGTCTTCCGGAATATGTAATTCTAGGAGAGAATTACACGCCTGTGTAATTGTTTCTTCTAGGCTCTGACTCTGTGCTTCTATCTCTTACTTTTCTTTCAGGGATTGATCCTTCTCAGTGAATATTTGTTCATTGTTTACCTTAACTTCATTGATTACTACAAGTGCATGCTGCTTTCTGATTCTAAGCTCGTTTGAGACCCCCTGATGCAGTGCATGGAGGGTCTGAAGTGGCAGCATAGCTAAGTTTACTCCTATGACTTTGATTGTGCCTAGTAGAGCACAGTCTTCCTCTGTTTCTGTGTGCACTGATCCTTCTCGTAAGGAGATGAATCTGAGGTCTAGAGTCCTTTCTATCTCCAATACGCTCTCGCTTCCTTGTGCTAGGCTCTCTTGCACCCCGCTCGCTTGCCCTACGCTCGCTTAAATCTTGCCTGTTTAAATATGTAGCTCGCGTTGATCCTTCTGGATGCTCCCTAGCATCTACATATATTGCTACTCAAACTGTTGCCACAACTCCGTTGTGGTGTCTCTGACTTTGTCCCCAATTTTGTCGAGGTTCCCTTTTGTGAGGACCATTGGGTCAATGCATTCTTGCTTATCTGATTTGTGCTTCTTCCTTGGCTTGAAAGTTGTCTACTTACTCTACTTCTTTAATGTGAAGGGATTACTTTGCTCCTCCCCTTCGTCTTCACCCTACTCAGATAGTTCTGGTTCCTCAGTATGCTGGGAACCCAATGCTTCAACTTCCACTATGTCAATGTGCTCTGTCTCAACACGCTCTTTCTCAGCGCGCTCTTTTTCAGCAGCTTCCTTAGCAGCAGCTTCTTTCTTTCTCTGCTCAACCAATGCCCACGCCACTGCCTGTGTTGCTTCTTTTCATTTCTGCGCAGTAGAGCTTTCTCCGCCCTGATTGGTAAATCTTCTTCCTATGGAGAAAACTAACTATCCTCCAGCAGTCACCATGCTACTAATACAATTAGCAATAGGATCCAGGCATAGTGAAACACCTTGCTCTCCTCATGTGCTTTGCGAAATCTCACTAGGAATTTGTTACATAATTATTGTGCCCAGTTGTATTTCACCCCCTTCGTGCACTGTGCAGCCAATGAAACTACTAGTGCCAGAACTTCGTCTCTGCAACATTTCCTCATTGTCTTCCCGGCTTGAATTTGGGCAGCAAAGTGCACCGTCTGGTCTTGAATTGATTGGATAGAATATATACCTGACCTTTTGATCAACCAAAACTCCATCTTCATTTTATCTGCCAGCTCCTTTTCTCTGCTTTCCCCCCCAAACTCCTTGGAAGGGTCTGCCTCTTTATAGGGTATCTTCGTAATTCTATGAATGAGAATATCGGTTATAGGGATGGGTTGACTAATCCATAAGCACCCATCATGCACCAGCGCGAGCAGCTGGCACACACAAACAATGTTGATGATCGACTGGTGGAAGTGTGGCATGCACATCATATGTAGTAATCCAGCCTGCTCAACACCTTTGACCCATTTCATGGGTTCCAACCTCGTGACCCCAGTTTATTCGTAATAAATCTTCATCATGTACTTATGGGTACCGATGTGAGGGAATTTCTCATGGTCAACGAGATCCCAATCTTCCATCTTCAACATCGAGATGCACACTAAGAGCACGCCTTCAAAAAATACCTCCTCTGGCAACAACAGTGTAGAGATCATGAATTTTCCTAAATCCAGGTCCATGGGTACCTTTGCCTTCCCTTTCCTTAGAGGGATATACACTATAAGCCTTGTGATAGGCTCACCCTCCTCCGCATCCATCTCTTCAACTCCATCGTGGAGCTCCTCTGCCTTCAATTCCATTGGTTCCTGTGACTGCTTTGCCTTATCCTTCTTCTCTTTCTACTGAACCTTTGGGTTCTTCCTCGATGACTACCTCACCAGTACAGGTTTCTTTTGCTTCTCCTTAGAAACTATTTTCTTTGGCCCAGGTGACCTTGGTGCCATAAGCACGGAGGGTGTAGCTTCCATGCTCGCTATTTCAGGGGCTGCCACATCAGGTTCAGAACTAATAGCCTCTGCGGGATTTGTTGCAATCATTTGTTCAAAAATAAGTTCACAAGTCAGTGCAGATATGTTTGCAAATGATGGTCGTGAAAGGAGTTCTTCCCAGTCTTCACGCTTCATAGGCTTAAAACAAGAGGGCTCGCAAACAATTCTCATATTGCAAAGTGTTTCTTTACAGGCAAACATGCCATATTTATAGGAGTTTTCAAATTCAAATCCAACTGTTCCCTCCACTTCATGATCATAAATGCACCTTTGGCAACAGATCTTCAAATATGTTTGCCATAAATGTCTCCTACCTGCTCCTCCTAATGGGATTTTTTCTATCCAATCATGAATAGTGACTTCAACAGCTATTTCTGGACCCAACTGCATAGTACCACCCTTTGTGGCATAGCTCATGTATCACAACTTCTTTTGTCACACCACTTTCCTCCATCGCACAATGACCTTACTATACTATTCTCCTCTGTGAGCAGCATCTTTAATAGTCCCACTCCCCCTTGCAACTGCCTAGAGTGCTAAGACTTTCCTACAACCATATAGTCATTACATGGGGTGAGGATCCCCTGTATACAGTTTCAACATACTTCCATTCACTTTCCCAGGAAATGGCTCCCCATTCAGCTTTGGGAGCTGAATTGTGCCACCATCAGTGATTTCCTTAATAACATATGGCCCTAACTAGTGAATTTGAAATTTCCCCAAAAACTTCGTGAATTTGTTGTCATATAGTAGCACTAAATCATCCACCTTGAAAGTGTGCAGCTTAATATGTTGATCATGCCATGCTTTTTCTCATTCCTTTTGTACTTGGTGCTGAAATCTAGCAAGAAAGTGGTCCTCTTCCAACTCTATCAGTTGCGCAAGCTGTTCCTCTAACATCTCGCGATCCGTCATCTCTGTCAAAGTTGCAATACTTATACTTGGCACAATATATTCCATAGGCATCACTTCTTCAATCCCATAGACCAACCTAAACGGTGTTTGGCCTATCAACTTCTTGCAAGTCGTCCTATATGCCCATAAAACTGCGGGTACGTGCACATCCTAGTCATTCCTCTACATGTTACAGACTTTTTTCAACGCTTTCTCCAATATTTTGTTAAATGTTTCCACCATTCCATTCGCCTGTGGGTGATAGGGTATGCTCTTTTGGTGGTATACCTAGAATTATTCAAGCATCATGCTGATCATTTCATTTAAGAAATGTGTACCCTGATCACTCATTAGTGCTTTATGGCAGTCAAACTGTGTTAAGACATATTCAAACAAAAACTTCGTAGCGGTGGCAACTGTACAATCCTTCATTGGTTTGCTTTTGCCCATCTAGTTAAATATTTTATTGTAGTAATAATATACCACATGCTCATCTTATCTCCTAGTGGTTTTATTGGGCCTATGAAATCAATATCCCACTTATCAAATACTTGCAACGAAACCTAAGGATTTAAAGGCAATTCATCTCTTTGTGAAGGCTTTCCCATCCTTTGGCAAGCATCGCATGCCTTGCAGTACACCTTAGAATCCTTATGTAATGTCGGCCACCCTAACCTAGCGCGGAAAATCTTCTGCACAGTCGCTTTTCCTGCATGGTGTCCTCCGGCCTCTCCTCCATGTGCTTCAATGACGATACTAGTGCATTCAAATTACGGAACATGCCTTCACAATATTTCATATGTTCCCATCTTATACAAGTGACCCAAAATCACTGAAAAATCTGCATAGCAGACTACTAATTCCTTCTTCTGTTGAGTGGAATATCTTTCTGAAGTTGTACACGTGGTTAAAAACTAAATGATATCAGCAAAATGGTCATCCGCGATGTGAACCACAAAGGGTTGTGCATCTAGCAGTCCTTCCTCCAAACTATTTGGTTCTTCACCCGTTTCAATCCTTGACAGGTGGTCTAGTCCTGCATTTAGCCTTCCAGGCTTCACAATCACTTCAAAGTCATATTCTTGAAACAATAATAATCGTCATAAGATTCCCCCCCCCCCGCCACCAACATAGGCTTATTTGTTGGCATTATGATACAGGTGTTGTCCTTGATGGCAACTCACTCAGATGAAAGATCACAGTACAGCAGGTTAACAGCAAATAACTACAGATTAGACTACATAGAATGAAGAAATAGAGGTATACACAGGTTCACCTTGACCAAGTTGCGTATACACATAGGTTCACTAACCACGCACTTTCACAAAAGGAAAAGCGCGTATACCTTGGAAAACTAAGTTTTTGGTCCGAGGTATTTTGATCCATGTTATTGGTCCAAGGTATCTGGTCTGAGGTATTGACCCTAGGTATTTGGTCCAAGGTATTGGTCCTAAGAGGTTTTGGTCCATGGTATTGAGAAAGACCTAAGGCTATAAAAGAAGGAGAAGATCATTAGGCCAGTTGTGCAAGCATCGAATATCTGATGAAGTGAGAGATCTAGTATGCAGGTGTCATGCGGAAAGAGTCAATTTTGCGGACAAAACCGACCTCCCTAGAAGCTAAGGCTTTCTAGTGACAAACAAGACAATTAAACACTATCTTTCCCTAAATATGCATTGAGAATACAAGCAATCAGGTGTTTATAACATACCTTTAGTCCAACGCTTTGTAGCAGTCCAGCCTCGCCGATCCAAATGAGCTCCTCCTTCTCTTCGAAACCTGCATTCACTAACAAGCAAACGATTACATAGCACCTGAATAACTCATAAAATAAAACATATTCATCATAAACACCAAGGAGTATATGAAACAAATTATGTATAACAACTTGTTGAGAAAAATGAGCTTAATTGTATTAAGTGGAAACAAAAGAAACCATTACAACCATTGCCTTGGTGTTGTGCAGGTCCCTCCCAGGGTCCAGCAAGAGTTCTCCTTTACTTTGATCAGCTCACCCACTTCCAAATGAAGCTACGAAAGGATGGGAATCTCTCCTCTCAAGCTCTATAAGGGAGTCCTAATTCCAGCAGCATCTACCCTTAGGAATGTTCAGCTTTCAACCTCCCCTCCCTCTGGCCCAATGCTTGTATTTATAGTGCTTTAGAGGAAGTTAATCAGGTCCACCATCAATGGGATAAGCCCCTCTTTGGATGGGATAGCTCCCCTCTTGATGGGATAAGTTCCTCTTTCATAGGGATACATGAACCATCTGGAGGCGCTCAATACACGTCAAACAAACTTCTAGAATGCTCTAGAATCGACCACAAGTAACTTTTTTGAAGTAAAACTCGCGCCTTTTGACCTTTACAGGGGTACGCACCCACCCCTTTACAGACAGAGTGTACAAGTATGCAGGTATTGTGAACTTGAGGTGCGTACACGCAGGTAAGGCTAATAGAAACTGCGTACCCAGAGTTATATAGATTTTTAAAGACTTTCTCTCTTTCTTGGAGTTTGACATGAAGAGCAGAGGTATAAGACTTGCCAAGGAGGATAGTATGACAGTTGATGGAGCCATACTAACTGCAAATAGTCATGGTGACAAATTTTAGTGTAACAGCAGGTTATTGGCTTATGGTGTTGTGCTTGATCTGAACCAAGGATGAACCATAGCGGTCGATGAAGGATAAGATCTAATGATGGATAGGGATCTTAAGGCTTGAAATGAATTATCATTATGTGTTTTAATCATGTATAGTCTAGATCTGAACATTGACGCATGTGTTATTCTATAAATATTACAATCTAGGTATAACTAAAGTCTGGAATAGTTGTAGAATTATGAATTAAATATTTGCAGATGTATACACTGGTTGGCTTTGAGAAAAGCATGTATACACACAGGTTTGACACATGGAAGTAGCGTATACCTTATAAAGTATGATTCAATTGTTTTTGTTTGTTGTTGAAAAGTTCTGGGTTCTAGTTTGGGTTCTGGTTACTGTATTCTGGTGACAGTATTTTGAATGATCAGATTGATTGTGATTTAACGATGAGTTTTCAAAGTGATTGGTTGATTCGGTAGTGGTTAATTCAGAAAGTGATGATTGAGTCTCAGTGATTGGTTGATGCAGATGTATTTGATGATTGAATTGCAGTTATGATGTTGTTGATGGATCCAGTCTGAAAATTTATGAAACGTGGTCCTTGGAGGAAGAAAGAAAGTTGTAGCCTTCTGTAGGTCACCACCTAGGTACTAGTAAACATATCAGCTAGTACAAGAGTTATGGGGTTGTAGCTCCCTTCCAGTAGAAGCTAGAGAACGAGAGAAGGTTGTAACCTTCTGTAGGTAGAAGCCTGCATACTGGTATAAGTCTGCACCAGTACAAGATTGTAAACAGATTTTCTTATTATTAAAAGAAGACAGAGACGACAGCAACAGGTGGTTTTCACCCACATTAGGTTTCCACCTTATATCTTGGTGTTCATGTGTGTTGCTTATGTGTGATGATTTATTATACTTTTACTGCACTTTCTAATAAATCTCTGATATGCTGGTTAAAGTTCAATGCATGATCAATTGGGTAAATCAAAAGTTCTCTGCATATACGTTGGTTGCTTTAAGTACAGTCACGTATACATGCTAGTTCACTTATCTAAAGTGGCGTATACAAATCTGTTTGGGAAATTAGATTATTGATCTGATAATATTGATTCACCCCCCCCCTCTTAGTATTATTTCCAATAATTGGTATCAGAGCAGGTCCTTCAAAAGAAGCTTGATCGCTTGAAGGGAGATCCATCATTATGAGTAATCAAGAAAGCGTGGGATCCATCAGACCACCAATCTTTGATGGGAGAAACTTTGTTTATTGGAAGATAAGAACCACAACCTATCTACAATCACTTGGAACAGTGATTGGAACAAATGTATGGGAAATCATGGAAGGAGGATATACATTTCCATCAGCAATTCCTACAGATACGGCAGGTAAAAAGCAATATGAAACCAATGTAGGGTTGTCAATACATTATTGGGAAATCTGTCACAATCAAAGTTTGTCAAAGTTATGCAGCTCAAATCAGCTAAAGAAATATGGGACAAAATCGTTCTAAGCTACGAAGGAGACTCTCAGGTAAAACGTGCTAAACTGCAAACTCTCAGAATTCAATATGAAACTCTTAAGATGCACAATGATGAAAGTATAGCTAGTTAATTCTTACGTATAGATGAGGTTGTTAATTGTATGAATAATCTGGGTGAAGAGATAAAG
This sequence comes from Pinus tabuliformis, assembly GCA_031772625.1. Lineage (NCBI taxonomy): Eukaryota > Viridiplantae > Streptophyta > Pinopsida > Pinales > Pinaceae > Pinus > Pinus tabuliformis. The sequence goes on along the minus strand of CM062817.1, from coordinate 839,540,077 downwards.
GAAGGTACCTTAGTTGATAAAGTTTTAAGATCCTTTTCTACTAAATTTGAATCAAAAGTATCTACCATAGAAGAAAAACAAGATCTACAGACTATCACTATGACATAGCTTCACAGAATCTTAACTACCTTTGAGATGAGAAAAGGAGGCCCATCAGATATGAGAGAAGCCACATTTAAAGCTTCAGCAAAAGGAAAGGAAGAACTCAATGAATTAGGACATATTTCAGAAGAAGAAGATGAAGTAAACTTTGTCGAGAAGCTTCAACGGGGTTAAAGAAGATTTATAGGTAAACTACCCTCCAAATGTTTTGCCTATGGTAGAGTCAGTCATTACACTGCCAAATGTCCTCATAAAGATAAATATGATAAAGGGAAGGAATCTGCAAAATGGAATAGAAAACAAAGTGTAAGTAAAAAGAGTTACTATACTCATGAAGATAGCGATGGTTTATCAAATAGTGATGAAGATGAAAATAGTAATGACTATAGACTTCTAATGGCTTATGATGATGATAATTTTTGGGATGCTCTAGAAGAAGATGACCTTCATGAATAAATCTCTAAACTCAAAATCCGCTTATAAGAAAAGAATATGATTATAGATACCTTGACATACCAACTTGCTAAAAAAGAAAAACACAATGAAAAACTAGAATGTGAAATTGTGGGTCTAAGAAAGGATCTTGAGAAAACAAAAGCTCTCAATCTTAGATTTACTAAAGGATCAGAAACCTTAAATGAAATTATCAAAGTGCAGTGTTCTCCTCTGATAAAGACAAGTTTTGGATATACTGAAGAAGTGTCTCAATCACAGAAGCCGTCAACCTCCACTAAAACCTATCTTGATGCAACAAAGAACAGTGAACAGTATGACAATCGTCAGCAAAGGCATAAAGCAGATCACCAGGTAAATCAGGGTCAATTTGCTTCAAGGATGAACAGAAGCCACAACCAACCTCAGGTAAATCATACTCAATTTGCTTCAAAGATGAACATCAATAGAAACTACAATCACCAAGTCAATAGATTCGATAATCGCAGGAACCTCTTTAATGGTCAATGTTTCTCATGTCATAATTTTGGACACAAAGTTGCTCAATGTGTTGCTTACAAAACCATCATGACTAGAGAAGCGGGAAATCAAAGGAATGTGACAGGGATAAAGAAAAGTTCCTATAATAACTTTTCTCTTCTTGAAAATGAAATAGAATGCTCAATTTGTAACAACTTTGTCCATGAAGAATCTGAATGCAGGAGCAAATTTCGGAAAACATCTCAAAAGGATCAAACTCCATTAAATCCCAAGATATGGAGAAGGAAAGAACCTCAAAAGGAAAGATGTGGTATAGCTTTGTATGCAGAAGGACAAGAAAATCAGTGGTACATCGACAGTGGATGCTCAAAACACATGACAGGTGACAAAGAAAAACTTCACTCATATAATTTCTTAGAAAAGGAAAAGAATGTCTCATTTAGAAACGACACTCCTGCTATCATAAGAGGTAAAGGATCTGTTTTCTTGAAAGAAAAGGTTAAAGCTGGGAATGTTATGTATGTAGATGATCTAAAGCATAACCTGTTGAGTGTCAGTCAAATGTGTGATCAAGGAAATGAAGTGGTGTTTCGATCAAACAGATGTGTTGTTCGTGAGCTTGATACAGGAGAAACCGTGATCAAAGGTACAATAACTCCAAACAACTTATACATACTCAAGGGAGGAAAACAACAGTGTTATCTAAGCAAAAATGATGAAAACTAGCTATGGCATAGAAGATTGGGACATCTAAGCTTTTCTCAAATAAGAAAAGCATGCAGATTCCAGGCTGTTCGTGATCTTCCAGATATCAGCATTCTTGAAAATACAATATGCAAACCATGTCAATTCGGTAAGCAAACCAGATCTCACTTCATTGAAAAAGAAGGGTCAGCTAGTAAGCCTCTTGAACTTGTTCATACTGATTTATGTGGACCATCAAGGAAAAAGTCACCTTGTGGAGAAGAATACTTTATTTTGTTCATTGATGATTTTTCCAAAATGTGTTGGATACATCTTCTAAAGCATAAAGATGAAGCATTCGAAAAGTTCAAAGCCTTCAAAGCTTTGGTTGAAAATGAATTAGATCGCAAAATCAAATGCCTCAGATCTGGTCAAGGAGGGGAATTTACCTCGGATGAATTCTTTGACTTTTGTGAACAACATGGAATAAAAAGGTAGTTCTCCACCGCACGGACTCCACAGAAAAATGGAGTGGTAGAAAGAATGAAAAGAACTGTTCAACAAATGGCTCGAGCTATGCTATATGAATCTAGAACTACTACAACCTTCTGGGGTGAAGTTGTATTCGCCGCCATAACTATTCTCAACCAAGCAAATGCTCTAGTAACTAGCACTCAAACTCCACATGAACTTTGGTATGGTAAGACTCCTACTATAAAATACTTTAAATTTTTTGGAAGAAAATGTTATACCAAAAGGATTGATGAAAAACTTGGTAAGTTTGAGCCCAGAGCAGATGAAGGTATTCTTCTTGGTTACTCTTCCCGAAGTAAATAATATAAATGTTAAAATAAAAGACTTGGGAAAATTGTTGAAAGTGTTGATGTTGTAGTTAATGAAGCATGAAAAATTCCAAAACAAATAAAAACTTAAGATTATGACAATGAAGAAGATGGGGATTATTTTCCCACATCAAATCACAATGATTCTGAAGAAGAAACCAATGAAGCACCAGAAGAAGAGATAATAGTAAAAGAAAAGACTCCATCTAGGTATGTTCGGAAAAATCATCCAGAAACTCAAATTTTAGGGGAAAAATAGGCAGGTGTATAGACAATAAAAACTATTACAGAAACCTCAAGCTATCTAGCATTACTATCCTCCACCAAACCTCAAAATATAAATGAAGCATGCAAAGATGAATGTTGGGTCAAGGCCATGAATGAAGAACTTTAGAAAATTGAAAAGAATAATACTTGGGAATTAGTTCCTAGACCTCATCATAAAAATATCATAGGAACTAAATGGATATTCAAAAACAAGCTAAATGAAAAAGAGAAGTTATTAGAAACAAGGCCAGCCTTGTTTGTAAAGGGTATGCTCAACAAGAAGGTATAGATTTTGAAGAAACTTTTGCACCTGTTGCTAGACTTGAAGCCATAAGGATGTTTCTTGCTCTTTCTAGCTTTCAGAAATTCAAAGTATACCAAATGGATGTAAAATCTGCTTTCCTTAATGGAGATTTAGAAGAAGAAGTCTATATTGAACAACCAGAAGGATCCATTCTTGGAAATGATGCAAAACTTGTATGCAGACTCAGAAAGGCTCTCTATGGTCTAAAATAGGCTCCAAGGGTGTGGTATTACCACCTTGACAGATATCTACACCAACAGGGTTTTTCAAAAGGGTTAGCAGATAGCAATCTACATACAAAGACTGACACTGATAAATTGCTAATAATTGTTTTTTATGTTGATGATATCATTTTTGGTAGCAATGAAGAATCCATGAGTCAGAATTTTGCTTCAGTAATGCAGCAAGAATTTGAAATGTCCTTGTTTAGTGAACTTGCCTATTTTCTTGGTCTACAAGTTCAACAAAATAACGATGGTATTTTTCTTTCACAAACCAAATATCTCAAACAGATCTTGAAAAAGTACGGCATGGAATATTCTAAACCTGTATGTACCCCAATGGTAACAGGATGCAGTCTCACATCAAATGATGAATCAGCAACAGTACATCAACCAACTTATAGATCCATGATTGGCAGTCTGCTTTATCTAATAGGTACCCAACCTGACATCATGCATGCAGTAGGAATAGTTGGAATATTCTAAGAAAATCCAAAGGAATCACACCTTCAGGCAGTCAAAAGGATTTTCAATATATTCAAGGAACACAGAACTTTGGTTTATGGTATCCTAGAGATACAAATCTTACTCTTCATGCATATACAGATGCAGATTGGGAAAGAAGTGTTGATGACAGAAAAAGCACTAGTGGTGGTGCATTCTATATGGGTTCCAGGTTAGTGTCTTGGTTCAGCAAGAAACAAAGTTCAATTGCGTTATCTACAACTGAAGCAGAATATGTGGTTGTTGCATCTTGCTGCACACAACTACTTTGGATGATGCAAACATTGCAAGACATTCAGATCACATGCACTCCACCCATCTCCATTCTATGTGATAATACAAGTGCCATCAGTATTTCAAAGAATCTAGTCATGCACTCCAAGACCAAGCACATACCCATCAAATACCATTTTCTACGCTTGAAAAAATGGTCAAATTGGAATATGTTCCCTCCAAAGAACAGGTTGCTGATATATTCACTAAACCACTGCCTAGAGAGACATTTGAATATCTCATACAAAATTTGGGAGTACTTTCTGCATCATCCTGCTGTTAAATAAAAAATTTCAGAGAAAAGTGATTATACGCGTGTGTCCTAAAGTGAAGTCACATACACATGCAGGTTTCTATGGGTCAAGGAGCGTATATGTTTTTCAGGCAAGAAAAATAGTGGGGCAGGCTCTGATATGGGTGCTCTGACTGATATTGATGATATGCTCTATTCATTAATTTTATCTGACTAAAAAAGATGCCTTGATCTTTGACCTATTAACAATGCACATGTGGTACCGGTTTAGGGGGAGAATTAGCCTTCACGTACATTCAACATTGTTGGCATTATGGTTGTTGAGTCCAACTATGGCTTCAGATATTTATACCATTGGCTGCTCAAGTCATGTAAAAGTCTAGGGTGTGATATATCTTCTCATACATTTGGTCCTCTTGGAAAAATGATGTAATTTTTATCCCCACTTTACATGGGATGGATGATGTAATATTTCTTGTTTTTGTCATGTATTAACAATTGGTATATCCCGACTTGGTTAGGTGGATGAGTCAAATCTAGTATATCCCCACTTCGTTGGGAGATGGATGTATGTATCAGTCATTGGTGATGTATGTATAGAGTCATGTTATTCTTCTAGAAAATATTTTTGCAGACTTTGCTTGTGCTCAGGGGGAGCATGGACTCAATCATGGGAGCTCAATCAGTACATTTCAGCATATCAGAGAATTCAGCATGTACTCAGGGGAGCATGACCCTTTTCCCTTGATGTCAAAGGGGGAGAATGACTTGGTATTGTTGTTTCCATCAAGTCCAAAGGGGAGATTGTTGGCATTATGATATAGGTGTTGTCCTTGATGGCAACTCACTCAGATGAAAGATCACAGTACAGCAGGTTAACAACAAAGAACTACATATCAGACTACACATAATGAAGAAAGAGAGGTATACGTAGTTTCACCTTGACCAAGCTGCGTATACACGCAAGTTCACTGACCACAAGTAGCATATACGTACACATGCACTTTCACATAAGGAAAAGCGTGTATACCTTGGAAAACTAAGTTTATGGTCTGAGGTATTTGGTCCATGGTATTTTGATCCATGGTATTGGTCCAAGGTATCTGGTTTGAGGTATTGACCCTAGGTATTTGGTCCAAGGTATTGGTCCTAAGAGGTTTTTGTCCATGGTATTAAGAAAGACCTAAAACTATAAAAGGAGGAGAAGATCATTAGGGCAGTTGTGCAAGCATCGAATATCTAATGAAGTGAGAGATCTAGTATGCAGGTTATTGGCTTATGGTGTTGTGCTTGATCTGAACCAAGGATGAACCTTAGTGGTTGATGAAGGATAAAATCTAATGATGGATCAGGATCTTAAGACGTGAAATGAATTATCATTATATGGTTTAATCATGTATAGTCTAGATCTGAACCCGACGCATGTGTTATTCTATAAATATTATAATCTAGGTATAACTGAAGTTTGGAATAGCTATAGAATTATGAATTAATATTTGCAGATGTATAAGCTGGTTGGCTTTGAGAAAAGCATGTATACACGCAGGTTCGACACATGGAAGTAGTGTATACCTTATAAAGTATGTTTCAGTTGTTTTTGTTTGTTGTTGTAGAGTTCTGGGTTCTGGTTACTATATTCTGGTGACAGTATTCTGAATGATCAGATTGATTGTGATTTAACGATGGGTTGTCAAAGTGATTGATTTATTCGATTGTGGTTGATTCAAAAAGTGATGATTGAGTCTCAGTGATTGGTTGATGCAAATGTATTTGATGATTGAATTGCAGTTATGATGTTGTTGATGGATCCAGTCTGAAAATTTATGAAATGTGGTCCTTGGAGGAAGAAAGAAGGTCGTAGCCTTCTGTAGGTCGCCACCTATGTACTAGTAACCATATCGGCTAGTACAAGAGTGATGGGGTTGTAGCTCCCTTCCAGTAGAAGCTGGAGAACGAGAGAAAGTTGTAACCTTCTGTAGGTAGAAGCCTGCGTACTGGTATAAGTCTGCACCAGTACAAGATTGTAAACAGATTTTCTTATTATTAAAAGAAGACAGAGACGACAGCAGCAGGTGGTTTTCACCCACATTGGGTTTCCACCTTATATCTTGGTGTTCATGTGTGTTGCTTATGTGTGATGCTTTATTCTGCTTTTACTGCACTATCTAATAAATCTCTGATATACTGGTTAAAGTTAAATGCATGATAAATTGGGTAAATCAAAAGTTCTCTACATATACGTTGGTTGCTTTAAGTACAGTCGCGTATACACGCTAGTTCACTTAGCTGAAGTAGCGTATACAAATCTGTTTGGGAAATTAAATTATTGATCTAATAATACTAATTCGCACCCCCCCCCCTCAGTATTATTTCCAACATTATTGACTAGGTACTTCAGCATGGAGTGATCTGTATACATTTTAAAATGTCCAACCAACAAGTAATGCCAAAACTTTTATAGCGTGTAGACCATCGCCAATCCTTCGTGCTCTGTAGTGGAATAATTATTTTTAGCCTTTAATAACTTTCTGCTCGCAAAGCCTATCAGATGATCAATTTCTCCTTCTCCTGCCTATGTTAATACTGCACCAAGCACAATACAAGAAGCATCTACATGCACATGGAATTCTTTCTTCCAGTCTGGAAACACCAAAATAGGTGCAATCACCATCTTTTTATTTATCACATCTAGTCTACATTGACATTCTTCATCCCAACCAAACATCGCATCTTTCTTCAATAATTTTTCCATCAGCATGGTTATTTAAACATACACCTTGATAAACTTTCTATAATACCCAGTGTGCCCCATGGTCGTGCGTAGCTATTTTACATTCCTGGGAGCCTCGAAATTCGAAATCACGATGATCTTTGAAGGGTCCACCATCAATCCCTGCTTACATACTACATGGCCAAGAAAAATTCCAAAGGGCACACAGAATATGCACTTCTTCAAATTCAGCGCGATCTGATACCTTTGACATGTATCCAACATAAGGCGCAGACTTGCAACATGGCGCTTTACCAACCCAAATACAGTCCAATCATCAAAATAAACCTCCAAAAAATTATGAATAAATTCCTTGAATGCCACGATTACTACCTAGGAGAAGATTGTAGGCGCGTTCTTCAATATGAATGGAATTACTGTATATTGAAAGCAGCCCCACTCTGTCATGAAGGTTGTCTTTCTTCGATCTTCTGGCATGATCTTTATTTTTTAGTATCCTGAGAACCCATCGGTAAATGAATAAGCCTCATGTCCACCAATATTCTCTAATACTTCATTTGTAAATGGTATTGGAAATAGATCGTGCACGCATGCATCATTCAGATTTCTTAGATCTACGCATATTCGGATTTCACCTTTTTGTTTCTTCTCTTAGATATCCATTGGGCTTACCCAATCAGATTCTTCTACTGATTCAATAATACTGACATTCAAAATTTTATCAAGCTCTCCACACACCTTTTCTTTATACTTTTGACTTAGCTGATCAGGTCTCTACTTAACGGGCTTCGCATCTGGTTTCAACATAATCTTCATAACGCTCAAATCTCCAACGATCCCCTTTATATCCACAAACTTTGTGGGAAATAAGTCTTGATATTAACGCAGTAGTTTGGCCACCTTATCGACTATATCTTCATCCCAATAGTCTCATATCTACGCGAACTTAGGCTCTGCCTCAGATCCAATATTTACTTGTTTAGTTTCAAAGGCTCCGATATATCCAAGTTTTCTACTTTCAGTCCTTCGACTTCACATTGTCCCTCTATCTCTGAAATGTTAATATTCTATGGGTCTTCTTCTTCCTCTTCAGCAGTGACATTGTAACATTCCAGCGCATTCTGAATATAGTTGTTTTTATCTCCTAGAGCACTTCATCAATGCATTCAAACCCATCCTCAAAGCTGAAAGTCAATAAGAAACTCTCTTTTAAGATATCCCATTTAGTTGTGCCATGATAAAGCACCGTTGACAAAAATATGCACCCATTCTGGTTGTGGTTATGTTCCCCAGGCCTTAGTCCATTGTGCTAGATGATCACGCAAATCATCCTTCCCACTGTAATTTTCTGTCATCCAGGTATTAGCATACCCAAACCTTAATCTCATCATTCCTCTATAGTCCTCCCATCCAGTGAAGCTCTCCCTGTGCGTATCCCACCAACGAGAAAGAGTAGCATGAAATTCCAACTCTAGTGCTTGGAAGCGATGTTATTTAGGTACTTCCCTTTCAAATTCATCTAAAAATAGATCCACATCAGTCAAACCATCATAATGTGGAAGCTTCCTTACCTCAGTTGAGACACACCACAGTGATTTGGTCATCATATTGCAATACAGCGTAGATACTTCATGCAACTGATTCTTCCAGTGTTCAAGCTCTTCATCTGAGTCTGAGGTGTAGGAACTATCTATGTCCCATGCAATTCATCCATCGGCCATAGGATTGATCCAATCTTCATTTTGTGTTGTGATCTTGTATATTTGATCTAGATCATCATCATCTTCCACAAAGTCATGAACAAGTTTTGTATAACGTGCCCCCTCAACAGGGTCTAGTGGCACAACAACGCTGAGCGCCTCCCTTTCAAACGTCATTTTCTACTTCTTCAAGTTTATTTCTGCGTCCATATAAAAATCTCAATCAATTCCCAGTAGTGTGGGGTATGGGTTACTATCATCCACTATTTCAATGACCTCAAAGTCATCCAGCGTGTTGGCTCCCTCAATTCCTACTGTTACACCATATAAGCACCCCATTGGAATAATATTATGTTAATTTTACATGTGCAATTGAATAGGAGACCACTGTAGTGCAGGTCTCCCCATCCTTTCCCACGTCTGCTTGGGCAGCACATTTTCATCAAAACCCAAATCCAGGATGACTTGATCCATTTCATATTCTCCTATCTACATAGTCAACCTCATCTCATGTCCCGTTCGCTTCTTATGCTTACCAATTTTTCTCACAGTGTGTTATTCATAAGGGGTATTTTCTTTATTTGCGCACTTGTTGATTAGCTCTTGCAACCCTTCTACTTCTTTCTTATTTCCCAATAACTTCATACAGGTCTTTAGAAAATTAGCTAATATCAAAGGATCTACCTCTTGTGTTGTACTAGATTCCGGGATTTCCTCCTAGCTTCCTGAGGTGGAGGCCTCAGCGAAGTTCTTCTTTGCTTCCATGAAGGTCTCTTTAGCTCGATTAAGATCAAAGTCTATTTCTTTCTCAGCAGCCTTGCGTACCCACCCATCAATCTCAGGCTACTTTCCCTTATCTGTACCAATGGTCATACCACTTCTTGTTACTATATTTATGCTATGATCTTCTTCGCGAGGCTCTTCTCTCATCATCTGGATGTTTTGTGTAGGTTGTTGGGGTTGTGTCTTCTTTTCTTTCATTTTTTCTATAAGGATCAGACATTCCTCTATCACATGGTCAAATTGTCTACAATACTGACATGACAGATGCATGGGGTTTGGGAAATCTCGTGCGAAGTGTCCTACTTCGCCACAGTTATAGAAAATTATCTGCCCTCATCCTCGGCCAGCTCTACCCCCTCTTCCTCATCCTCGGCCTTGGAATCCTCCGTGCACTGCTCCTGTGCCCTGATCCTGAGGCCAGTTTTCTACCTGCATTTGGTAGGTATGGGTTCTATCCATCATTAGCTCATAACTCCTATAATGGCATTCGTCATGACCTACAGATTTACAGAAATTGCAAAACAATTGCTGAGGGTTTGTACAAAATTTTGTAGTAAATGGAAATTATCAGTCGCATGTTGTCCTGTAACCTGACAAATAGTGCACCATGGCGCAACTCCCACACTCGGCCCAATGTTATTCTCTGGTTTCAGGGGAACAAGCCCTCCCCCAATAAGATAGTTCTTATAAACTGGGCAATGGTCCTTATCATGCCCATGACCCTTGCATTTCAAGCACCAGACTTCAGTGTGCACCTTCGGCTAGGCTTCCTTTCCTTTCTTTAGGCTTTGCAATTCCAAGTGCAGGCTTTCCAACTATGAGTGAATATGTTGCACTCCAAGGTTTGTATCTTGTATGGGTAAGGCTTCCAGCCTCATCGCAATTTCTAAGGCTTCTACTTGTGTTGCTATCTTTTGTTGTGACAGCGACAATCTTAAGCACAGCAAGAGTGACACAATATACCAATATCGATGTTGGGAATCTATAATCACAATATTTGCTTGCCTAATCAGGCAGTTCAACCTTTGATCAAAATCCTAGGGTGTCTCATCTATCTTTTGTCAAATTTCTTCAAACTCAGTCACCGACTGCGCCTCTGACTTAGGCTTCCTAAACTCCTTATTCAGAGTCTGTTGGGTTTCTTCCAACGTCACGGTGGGGTTGTTAGTGTATTACTTGATGTACCATGTCAATGCTCGATCTTGTAAGGCTATGACCAGCTGCGCTTTCTTGATGTTATCATTTGTAATCTATTGTGTCATCCATACAACGCCTGCAACAAACCAGAATTTTTCGAGGTCTTTGCTCCCTATCCCTTTAAAAACCAGCGTCTTCATCATGTTCGCCATGTTGAATGGTGGTAGTGGAGGTGGAGGTGGAGGTGAAGGTGTCAGCGTATGAGGCGGAGTTGTAGGTGGAGGCGGAGTGGATGAATGAGGTATCCTCGGGATACCTTGCTTAATCAATTGTACTGCACTTCGTGGTGTAGCCAGCACTTACCCTTCATCATCACTTGAAGGGGGTTCAATGAGCGAACTGTAATCTAAGCTCGATCCTTCATTTCTTCTAAATAATTTCCCACTTCATGTAGCCCCAAACATCAAGGTAACTGCATAACCCTCTTTTCACATAACAACATTTTAATCCACATTTTCAATGATTTCAAATACTTACCTTGCGGTCACTTAAAGAGCTTATGTTCTGCTTTGCTATAGATGATATTTCTATCGATCAAAAACTTAGTCACAAAACTTCCAAGTGTGCGATCAATCCAATGATCCATGGCCCACTCAATATTGCTTCTCGATGCTTCCATACATCGCACCAGTTCCAGAGTCCACACTATAGGTCTATCAAGCCTCCACGTCCCTTGACTATCCACCAATTTAAACAAACATTCATGTAGTTCATCAGGAAGAAACAAAAGAATGCTTCAGTTTTGTCTATGTATAAATATCTCTACAACCACTATTCCTTGGATAATTTAGGGCTCCTATTCGCTTGAGCCACAAACGCGTGCACTTTTTGGTCAATCGACTTATCAATCTCTTTCTTTGTAGGAAACCATTTATCACACATCTCTTAGATATATCCTGACAATGGAACCATTTGTTGGCTTAAGGGGTCCTAAACCAGGTTCAGAGTTATTTGCGCCAACCAACAAAACCCTAATTGCTGGCCCTTTCAGCAAAAACCTGCATTCCGCAAGTTATAGTCTCACCCAAAGCAGTATTGGGGAATGCTAGAACTAGGTTTCTACATCTAGAGACCAAGTGATGTGTATTCTGAATCCCTTGTACCTCAGATCTTCCTTCACGCAAATCTATACCTTCCTATGGTCTACTACTGCAACTCTATCCAAATGACCCCAGACCTTCGCAAAGGTCTATGATCAAGATTTTCAGACCTAAAAGAAGCAAACTCACAACTTTTTCTTATTAAATAACAACCCTAGATTTGCCTTCGCGCATCTAAATATCTAACAGATTCACATAAAGAATACACATTATTTCATAGAAAAAATATCATTAAGTGATAATGCATAAACTTAACAGAAATAAGAACAAGGCAGAGATGCAATAGTTTCGGTCCAAAATCAGTCTTTATTATATTCAGCATTCAATTTACAAACTCTTCCACCCTATGCACCTAGCTGCAGGGGCCCATGCACTCAGTTGTGGACTTGCCAAGGTCTTCATGCACTTAGCTGCAAGAGCCTTCCCCTTTCACCTAAGTACCGAAAATAGAGCTTTCCTGCCTTAGCACTTTCCTTTTTACATGTTCTTCACCAAAATTTATTTTTCTATACTTACTATGACTCAAATATTTATAGCCTTTCTATTACAATACCATGGCTCGTGGCCTATGGGTGAGTCTCAAAACAATCGTATTACTTAACCATAGAAGGGGCTAAAGCCCCTTTGACTCTTACTTAGTTGCATGCTCTGCTTCCACACTTCACAGAGACTTTACATTCTTTACAAAATTCTACTCAAAAATTGATTAAACTAACCCAAACTGGACCCTAGGGACCCTATCCCAATAGATAATACAAATCTTGTTCTCGTAAGGACAAATCCTACACAAGTATGATCAACTCTCTACCTCACAAGCCCGCACTGACCAACACTTAGCCAATTTCTATTTCCTGTTGAGTCCCTATTTCCTTGCGCAATTCTTGAGAGGAATAGCCCATATTTAATTTGGAATTCCTTCTTCCATAAATGTGCAATGCAAATCTAGGTCCTCTTCTGATTGCATGCATGATCTGTACAACTCGGATCATTCTACAACTAATAGTACATTGTCCTTGCACTCTAGTCTCAATTGGGTCTTTCTCTGAACTGAAATTCATGGGTTTCTCATGAGGGAATATTCAGTTAACTGGAGTAGCATTGAAGATGCACCAGTGCACCAATTCACTACTAGACCTCTACTAGTTCCACAAATAGTTAGAACTAGTTTAACTAACCATAACTCATTCAAACTAAGTTATCTAATTACAACTCCAATAAACTCATCCTGAACCCCTAAAATTTAGGGATAACATATAAATGACTACAGAAAGACTTCCAACTCGAAATTCCTAAGCTAATTAAGTTAATTAAACTTAATTAACTATTTACAAGTTGCTATGAGAATAGAATACGATTTTAATTCACAATTTAATTCAAGGACAAATTAAACTGAATTTCTTGTTGCCATTTCTCAACGCTCCCTCCCAACAAGAAAGGGATTATCAGCTACCCTGATCCTGTCTCTATGAAACTTGAATTTACATCTTAACAATGTCATTTTCAAAGTGTCTGCATCTTTCTCCTTCGTGGGATTGTACTCCAACAACATAATTCACCTCAATACACAATATCAAAGATGATGATATCGGATATCAATATGCTTTGACCGATCATGAAAAAATTGATTTTCTGAGAGTTTGATACAAATTTGATTATTGCATTAAATCATAGTTGGATCCATCTTCTATCCAAACAAACCAGCCATAATATTCCTCATCTAAGTGGCCTCACATGTTTCCTGACTTGCAGCCGTGTACTCTACCTCTACCAAATTGAGTGCAACCGATCTTTGTTTCCTATTGTACCAAGAAACTATTGTTGACCCAAAACTAAAGATCCCTCCTGATGTGTTCTTCCTATTAGATGGACTCCCTACCTAATCTGCATCGGTGAAGCCTTGAAGCTTCACTCCCTCTATCCTTCTATACCACAGTCCATACTGAATAGTTCCCTTAAGGTACCTCAACACATGCTTTGTCGCCTTCCAATATAGCTTGGTAGGCCTAACCATCACTTTACTAAGTCGGTTAACTGAATAGCACATATTTGGTCATGTGTTCACTAAATACATGATTGAACCCACAAGTTTTCTGTAAATAGTAGCTTCCACTACTTCCCCTGAAATAGCACCCTCCTTCCTCTAGTTTCCTTCTAGATGAGTCTCCATGGGTTTACTACTCTCCATGCGGAACCTCCTGAGTATCTCATTGGCATACCTTCCCTAAGACAAAAGCAATTCCCTGTCGCCCTGCCATACTTCCATGCCTAGAAAGTAATGCATGAGCCCCATGTCCTTCATCTCAAACTCTCTTGCTAGGTCCTCCTTGAAAGACTCGATCAGTTGATCATCACCTGTCAAAATGAAATCATCGACATACGACACAATGATCAACAATTTACCTTCCACCACTATGTGGTACAGGTTCACATTTGCTGACTCACCCCCTTGCAAACATCTATATATGGATCCCTCATCCTAGAGATCCAAAGGCTGGAATCTTGTATTTTGTAAGGAAGTGTTGTTGGTTTCTTTGTGAAACATTGTATTGTTGGGTGATCTAAGCTTTTCATGAGGTGAAGAGGGCTTTCATGCTGGGAGGATGGCGCTGGGTCAAACCAATGGGTTGTAATCCTCTCTTCTACTACTTCTATCAATAAAGCTATTTGAGTTTTCCTCCATATTCTTGTATATCTCTGAATCTTGTATTGATATATGCATTTGTATGGTTAATATACATCTGATCCTATATTTTTTATGGTTATAGATCTCTATGCTTTGATGGTATTATGCTGCTTTGACTCTACAGGTGCTCTTTAAAGCGGGACAAGTAAGGAAGGAGTGGAGAAGTTCTATCAAAGGAGAAAGGAAACAAGAAAGGAGCCAAGCGAAAGACTGAGGTTGGTACTCTCTACTTCTTTCTCATCTATCTCTCATAAAGGAAAGCACAAGTGACTTTAGTTTGTTTGTTTCTAAGATAGCTACCCGTCTTAGTGGGACTAGCAGCTCTGAATGGACACTAGTTTTCTCAATAACAAAATGGCAACTCCGCTGGGGAACGAATAGTTTGTTTGTTTTGTTACTGTTGTTTTCTTTATAAACCACAAACGGAGCCTGAAGTCAAGCCAACTAACCTTCGAACTGCTTTTGCTATGCAACTGCAAAGTAGATCAATGTTGCTTCAGTCAATCTCCAGGTTGGTTTATGAACTGAACATCTAGCTTGCAAACATCCTAAGTGCCCTAGTGGTAGCTCAAGTAACCTCATTAGATCAGCCCTTATACTTTGTGTTTACTGACAATCATTAGCTCAGCCTAAATACCTAAACTAAGCTGCAAACTGTGACCAAAAACCAAGTGAAAGTCTCGTCCCTGGATCATTGCACTGTCTCCTTTTGAAATTCTGGATGCATCGCACCTCCCATGTGCAATAGGTGAGATGCATCCCTGTTTCCCTGTGTTACAGGTGCGATGATCAAATAAGACTGTTTCTACCTCCAGATTTTGGTTTTTTCTTCATTGTCTTTAGCTTTATTCAGGAGTTTTGCTATCTGTGATTAGTATACCACTGTGGAAACTCCCTTCCTTTGCATTATTTAGCCTCCATTGTACAAAGAACTATGAATTTTTTTATGTATTTTTCACCATTTATAGTTCTCCTTTACAAAAAGGTAGCTTAATCGAACTGTCGTCTTTTGATTTGAAAGTGTCGCAAGTGTCATTTTCAGTCAAAGAAAAGAATCCTACGCTTTTTGATGGTCGATTACACTATTACTCTTGTATTTGATTTGAATTAATAGTATTTCAAGTGTCGAAAGCAGTTTTCAAATTGAAATTGAAAGTGTAGCTCTTAGTCTCCCTTTCATTTTTCAAGTTCAAAATCGCAAAGTGTCGTCTTAGCCTTCCTTTCATTTTTTGAATTCAAAATCGCAAAGTAGTTTTCCTTTTGTTTTTTGAATTCGAAATATCAAAGTTTCATCTTATTCTTCCTTTCATTTTTTGAATTTGAAATCACAAAGTGTCGTCTTGTCTTCCCTTTGTCTTTTGAAGAGAAAATTGTTAGTACTGCTGCTTTGAGAGAAAAGATAATTCAACTTTGTACTTAGCATTCTTTTTGTCACTCACACATTAAGAAAGCGGAAAGCAAATACATGCATGTGCATTTGCATTTAGACTACTTGTTGATTTTGATTTAGGACAATGCATCTAGTGTGTGCTCTCTGCTCTATATTGAAAGAGTTTTTCTTCTCTTTCCTTAGTAGCTAGGATTTTCATTACAAAAAGAAGAGTAAACGACTATTTATCATCTTAGATTGCATATTTAGGAGTTGTATATATATATCACGTGGTGAACCTTAAAGGAAAACTTCTTAAGAAAGATCAACTGCAAAATAAATTCAATGAACATAAAATCGCTTTGGAACCTAACGCACAACATCTAGAAGTATAGGCTAGAGACGTATTTCGGTTTCGTAAAGCCTGGTAACTGTTGCTTTCATCGTAGGTTGGGTGATTCCTCCTCTTTGAGATGACAAGTGCTAGTACGGACTTGTGCTCCCACGTACCATCGAGTATATATTGGGAGACCACAATAGGCTACATCCTTTATCCTTAGGAAGTCGTTTTTGCCGCCCTATCGATCGCAATGCACTGAACACAACATTCGGGAAGATTGACTGTCGTACCGTAAAAAGTATTCTGCAGTTTTTCGATTGGTTTGGTAATCCCTCTGTCTAGATTTCCAGAGTAGTCTCTTTCGTTCCTTTTCAGACTCCTTAAAAGAAAAGGTCCATCTGAGCACTTGTCACTTCAAGCTCATTAAAAATCGAAGGCGACTAGAGTCATCTTTAGCTTTTTCTCGACTCTTAAAAATTGAAAAAGCAAGTTGTGTCAAAGCGTCATAAAATTTATTTTAATCAGAATAACGTCACTGTTCCCTCATTGATCTTAGGTTGAGAAAATGGAGTCCACCAATCAAGGATTTCCACTTGGGGGAAATCCTAGTCCCTTCTCCTCTTGGGGAGATGTTGGTGCACCTCATATGGCCACATTGTCCCTTCCAGGACTGACAATTGGCCTGCCATTATGGCTTTTCTTGACCTTTGTCATTCAAAACACCGTGATTCCTGAGTAATCAAATCAACAACCGGATGATGCTAGAGTTACCCCCCAACCTTCTACTTCGTTTGTTTATCCCTCTCCTTCTTCCTCTTCGCTTGGTGAAGCTAGTAAAACTAAAAACCAAGTAACTGAGAAGAAGAAGAAGCCAACGACGAAAGGGGCAACCATACATCGTATAGCGAAAATCCACACACTGCATTGTCCAAACCTAAATCTCCATGTGTCATTTTCAAAGGGGACCACTATCATCGAGATTGTCCTTGCATCCCACTGATCTTAAGGGACTGGTCTCCTTGTTTGCACAATCCGGCGTCATCAACCTCTAATGATCATGTTGAGAGTACACCGTCAACTAGTGAAAGTGAAGTCGATGGAAAGAAAGGAAGATCTAAATTCCCTTGCAGGCTGTGTGAAGGTAATCATGCCCTCCACCATTGTCCCTTCCTGGATGAAGCTAAAAGAGTCTTGGATAACCGTCCTGCGTCACCACAGTGACTTCCTCCTGGATACAAGAAACTCTTGCCGAGTCCATCGCTAGTTGAAAATCCTACTGACACACCTTTGTTGTCGGTCGAAGAACCTATCATTGAAGATAAACCCTCTGAGTCCACATCGGACCAAGTTCAACAGGTCGAGACGGCAGTCGACCCCATCTTGTCTTCAAAGGATCCACCTTCAGATGATACCGTCACCAAAGAGAATGAGAATGACACCATTCAAATTCTTTGCGTAAACACAGACTCGGATGAACATGGGGGAAATCTACCCGTTCCTTTACCGTAGGAAGGAATTTCGTCAAAGATTTATCTGGTCGTTTATTCAGTCCCACCTCCAAGCAACCTAGTCGTTTCCTTCTATTGGAATCTACTAGGTAGCCCCCGTCTATCATCTAATGTACCATTTCGAATCATAGTACAAGCTTACATAATGATCATGGTTGGTACTATCATAAATGAAGGGGCTTCTATGAGTATCTTGTCCTCAACTGCTTGGAAAGCACTTGGTTCACCATCGCTTCTGCCTGAGATTCAAAATCTGACAGGCTTCAACAAAGGAACCGGTCGACCATTAGGGATCCTTCCAAATTTTCCTATAACTTTTAGAAGGAAAACCATTCATCTAAACGTAATGGTAGTCCAAGGACCTTTAGATTACAATCTACTCATTGGGTGTGACTACATTTATAGCATGGGAGCTATTATTTCCTCACTCTTTCGAGTGATGTGTTTTCCACATGAAGGCAGAGTGGTCCATCTCATAAACCAGCTTTCATTCCCTGGTTCACACATAGCTAATAGTCAAATTCCATCCCTAACTAGTCTTTTTACGCAAGGAATGTCTCATCAATCTCCAGTCCATCCACCTGATGAGTGCGACTGATTCGGTGATTGTGACTAAAACCCACAAGGCATGTGCCCTGGTCTGCTTTGGCAGGAAAACCCCGGCTATAAGGTAGGTTTCCACGTAAGAATATGACTAGTCTAACACACCCATCCATTTAGGAAAATGGGATTAGACTAGAACAAGATTCCTCCATGAGAAGGTATGCCTTTCTTGACAAAGCCATGGAAGTGTTTTGTCTGTAAATTGAATGGTAACCTGGAAACTCTACTTCATTATACCTGGGGGCATGCAAACCTTTTTGCATGAAAGTGAAAAGTGACCATTTATTTTCTTAGTTTGTAGGTTCTTAACCCTTTAAACTCGTAGGATTGGTCATTCCTATATACATAATGAAAGGATCCGGAGCAAAGTTTCGAATGGGGCAAGCTCCCTAAAAAATGAACCTATCGATGAGATATCCTTATTATATGACTGGCACAAGCAGTTTTACACGAAGTTCAAGATCGTTAAAAAATAAACCTAGCAATGAGCATATGTTCCACCAGAGTTTAAGCTCATTAAAAAATGAACCCACCTCCGGTAAATAACCATTGCGATCACATTATTATCAGCTTTTGAGCCTTGATCGTGTTCTTACCATCACCTCCACTCTTTTTTAGCCGATCATACGCCTCCATTTGATTGTTTACCCCTTTTCAGGAACAGCTGCGACGAGTGATCCTATTAGCCACATTCTCTACACTGCCATGATTGAAAAAATCTCCAAGCCTCATTTGGAACCAGCTGTTATCCAAAAACATCACTCATTCCTCAAAAAATGAGTCTCCTTTAAGCTCTTTTCATCTGACTTGTAAAATATGAAATGATTACCGAGCAATTGGCCTCTCCAGCTCGTTAAAGTGATTGGAAGTGCCATCCCTCCTCTAGATTTTGATCTTTTTGGACCTGAGGGATTATTACGCAAAAATATCAAGCGTTTGTCTTGTTCGGCTCGTTAAAACTATCGAAAATTCATCCCTTTCGCATTGTTTTATACTTTTTCGGACTTAAGGGATTATATTACGAAAAAGGAATATTGGAGTTTCCTTTCCGTCTCTTTTCAGACTCTCTAAAATTGAAAAGAACCGAGTTATCCTTATCGTTAAACTCGTTAAAACAATAACGACAAACTTGTCCATGCAGACAAGAGCAAGTCTCACTGTTGCTAGGCTCTTTAAAACATAGCGACGGGTTTGCCCGAAGGGAAAATTATAGAACAAGCATATGTTATCCTCCTTAAGCTTGAAAAAAATAAAGAGGTACTGGTCAAAAATGACTGGAGAAAATTGGGAAGAAAACTTGAAGAAACTTTATTGGTAGCAGGTCGCTCTTGAACATGACACTTTCACTCCATCACCATGATTGAGTCGGGTTGGGTTATTCCATTCACCGGTCATATCACCATTGGTCCACCGTACCATCCACTTTTGGGGTTAACGCTACCAATCCATTTCAGTGTCACCAATATGTTCAAGAGAAGTCGCTCAGAGAATTCACTAACCCAGCTTGTGTCTCATCCGCTGCAATACCTTCACGCTTCATTCTTTCATGACCGCCACCCTAAATCTTGTATCATCAGATCGTTTTCACCTCCACAATATCATTTGCTCCGTTTCGTGTCATATATGTGGGATTCGTTAACGCCCTCCTACGACAGGTCACTTCTTGTCGACATCAACTCATTATCCAAGAAGTCAAATTAGGAACAACCCTTTCAGTACTTTGAAGCTTGCATGCCTCAATAACAAGTTTCTCACTTCCGGCGACAGGTTTACATCAATGGCCTTCGACCGAAAGATTTTACGTGGTGTTTGACATCGACTCATGTATTCACACCACATGAATTGTACTACAGTACCTTGAGGGTCATCATCATCATCGGTGATTCCTCTCGCGCTTGTTAATAGATTACATCATTGGCTGGTAATTAGGCGATGTCTTTCCATGTTTGACATCAGAACATCTTTTCACATGGATCGACTTGTACTTCGGGAAAATTTTGAATGATTTTTGAAGACCCTGGATCTAGTTTCATCCATCTGGGCTGCGATATATTTAGGAAAATAAAGACATCAAATGTACATCATTGCTACACAGATAATCATCCAAGCCAAAGGATGATGGCTCTACCAGAATCATCAGTCTGCCACACAGATGGTTGTCTGTCCTATGTACATGAAAATGAATTTATAAAGCTGAGCATGGGAATGTCCGCCTCAGCTAGATCATGAAAATATTATGAAGATAATGTATTGTATTGTATCTTATTACAGGTCACCTTCCAGTTTGAAAAACCTCGGATCCTCATGATAAAGCATTTCACCCAACATCAAAAAGATTTACGACCTCATGCTTTAGTGGGCAGCTGTTATAGACATATTTGGGTACTTCAACCCCAAACACATATGTCCATGAAACCAAGGGCTTCCAAGTCCTTAAAAGTTTTGTTTCATACCCTAAAGGAGCAAGGTCAGCTGATTACATCATCTCCTAGAAGTTCTCCATGAAAAACTACTCAGAACTGGTCAAAACTAGACCATACAGACTGCTCAGTGCTAAGGGTGCGATGCATCTCACCTGCCACATGCAAAAAGTGTGATGCATACTGGAAAGCCCTTCTGTAGGGTGTGATGAGTGAGAGCAGACAAATGGCAGAAGTAGTTTGCTAGGTGGAAACCCTGAGAATCTTCTAGAAGCTGCTCATTTGACACTTGCCTCTCTGAATTCACCCAGGGATGAGTAAGAGATCATGAAATCTCCAAGTGGAACCAAGAACTATCAGAGAGATGACACTAATCAAAATCCCAAAAGCTAACTCACCCCCCTGCAAACATCTATATATGGATCCCTCATCCTAGAGTTCCAGAGGCTGGAATCTTGTATTTTGTAAGGAAGTGTTGTTGGTTTCTCTGTGAAACATTGTATTGTTGGGTGATCTAATCTTTTCATGAGGTGAAGAGGGATTTCATGCTGGGAGGATGGCATCGGGTCAAACCAATGGGTTGTAATCCTCTCTTCTACTACTTCTATCAATAAAGCTATTTGAGTTTTCCTCCATATTCTTGTATATCTTTGAATCTTGTATTGATATATGCATTTGTATGGTTAATATACACCTGATCCTATATTTTTTATGGTTATAGATCTCTATGCTTTGATGGTATTATGCTACTTTGACTCTATAGGTGCTCTTTGAAGCGGGACAAGTAAGGAAGGAGTGGCGAAGTTCTGTCAAAGGAGAAAGGAAATAAGCAAGGATCCAAGCGAAAGACTGAGGTTGGTACTCTCTGCTTCTTTCTCATCTATCTCTCATAAAGGAAAACACAAGTGACTTTAGTTTGTTTGTTTCTAAGATAGCTACCCGTCTTAGTGGGACTAACAGCTTTGAATGGACACCAGTTTTCTTGATAACACCTTGCAACAGGAGAAAAGGTCTCATCATAGTAAATCCCCTATACTTGTGAAAATCCACAGGCCACAAACTTGGACTTATGCTTCTCCACAATACCATCTACAACTTGATTTACCTTGTAAAGCCATTAGGAGCTCACCACTGAATTGTCCTCCAGTCTCGAGACCACATCCCAAACACTGTTACGAACTATGGAGTCATGCTCCACCATGGAGTCAACCCAAATTGGTTGTTGCATTGCCTCCTCAAAGGAATATGGCTCTATCTCAACACATCCACTAATAAGAGCCATGTATCTAATGTACCTCTCAGGTGACCTCCTCTACCTATGCTGAAATATGGGTGCTCCCACATTCTCCCGTGCATCATACAATAACCTGTCATCCTCTCCGGTGTGCTTTCTCCCATCTCTGGAAGACTCTACCTGAGTGGATATCTCCACTCTCGGATCCTCTACAAGTGGTTGCTCCACATCAAATTGAGGCTCCTGAACCTTAGGGGATAAAATCTCCTCAACTACATGTAGCTCAAGCTCCCTCTTAAGGGAAACTCGTGTGACCTTCTCCTCATCGAATCTGACATCCCTACGAACCACTGTCATCTTGTTGGTCAGAAAGTACACCCAATTGTTGTGAATTGTATCAGTGTACTCCACAAATATCCCCAACTCCGTTGTCAACTAAAGCTTCTTCCATGCATCTTTGGCCACATGGCAATATACCGATGACCCAAAAATACTGAAGTGACCAACATTTGGTCTCTTACCGGAATAAGCATCCTCTGGTGTCTTCATCCCAAGTATCCTATTCGGGCTATGGTTCTACAAATAAACCGTTGTGTTGCATGCCTCAACCCACAAGTGCAGTGGTAGGCCCTGATCATGCAACATCGCCCGTGTTTTCCCTGCAATGCTTATGTTCTTCTTCTCGACCACCACATTCTGTTGTGGGTTATGGGGTGCCATCAACTCACGTTTAATCCGTTCTACTACATAGGAGTTATTAAAATCATTTGATACATACTAACCACCGTTATCACTCCTCAAATCTTTAAACTTCTTACCATATTCTTTCTCGACCAAAGCTTTAAATTCACAAAAATTTGTGAAAGTTTGATCCCTTTTTCTGCATGAAAAATATCCAACATTTACTAGAAAATTCGTCAACAAATATAACATAATACTTGTGTTTGGATGTGGATGTTTTCGAGAATAATCCACATACATCTTAATGGACTCGCTCTATAATCACCTATGCTCGACTGCCTCCGTCATGAAAGGAAGCCTTGGTGTATTTTCCCAAAGTAGACCCCTTGCATGTATCATCTTGCTCAAGCGTACCTTTGGGAAGGCCAATAGAGATCTGCTACATGATTTTCAAAGCCCCATGATGCAAGTGACCCAATCTCCTATGCCACAACTCTCCAACGTCTCGGCTCTACACCTTCTCTTCTGTCGTGCTCAAAGTAGCACAATCCTCTACCTCCAACTTATAGATATTCTTGACTTGAATCCCTATATTATTTACTTGACCCATGTCTATGTGTCGAAGGAACGCCTTTCCTTTCAAGAAAATCACATCATAGTCTCTATCCTCAAGCATGGCAATCAATACTAAGTTCTTATTCAACCTGGGCACATACATAACATCTTTCAAGGTGAGAGGAGCACCCTTCTCCCTCTGAAAAGGAAATTTGCCCAATCCAATAGCATTATACCTCTCATCGTCACCCATCTCGATATGCATCTAGAGATCCTTCTCCTCCAGGTCACTGAAAAACTCCTTGTCACCAGTAATGTGGAATTAAGCTCCACTATCAAGGTACCATACACTACCCATCATGGATGACACCATGCATGAAATGAGGGTAAATTCCAATTTGAATTTAAAGGCCAAAGCCTCGCCCGTCGTCCTCCTAAGGAATTCTTCTTAGACTTCTTGAGTGGAAAATTTGTAGCAAAATGGCCTAGCTCATGACAATGAAAGCACTTAACTTTCGTCATGTATTTCTTCTTACCTACATGGAAAGAATCCAATTTGTAATGGGACACCTTCCCTTTCCCTTTCCTTGCCTTACTCACTAAGGCACAGTTTTCCTCATCATTAGTCTTTGATTAGGAACCATCTCTGGATTTTGTTTTGATCTTCTCCTGCATCATATCCGACAACAGTCATTCCCAATCTGGAAGCTTCTCCCTCCCATTGACAGAGTCTAAATAGTTATTCCAACTCTTGGGAAGGCCTAGGAGAGCTAGACTCACCATATCATCTTAGACAACGGTTATTCCAACACTTCCAAGTTCATCATGATAATGAGTGAACTTGATCAAGTATTTTGGAATTATCTCGCCTTTCTCCATTTTGATTTTTTGAAAATTTTCTTTCAGTACCAACTTCCTATGGTCATTGTTGTTTTGGAATAGGTTCATCAATTCTTTCCACATA
This sequence comes from Pinus tabuliformis, assembly GCA_031772625.1. Lineage (NCBI taxonomy): Eukaryota > Viridiplantae > Streptophyta > Pinopsida > Pinales > Pinaceae > Pinus > Pinus tabuliformis. The sequence continues at coordinate 839,515,826 of CM062817.1, read as the reverse complement.
GCATACAGAGTTTCCTTCCCATGGAGACTTGAGACAATGTGATCTTGAACTCCCTCAAGGATTATTCGCCTCGCCTTCACCACACACTTCTTTGATTTAGACTAATTTTGTGCATCTAATGTTGTTGGCTTGGGAATGTCTTGATCAATGAATTCCTTGAGGCCATTATCCTCCAGCACAGCCTCCATCCTATCCTTCCAAGCTATATAATTTTATTTTCCTTCCAAGGCATACTCAAGCCTCAAACCATAGAAATTCGTTTGACGATCCTAAAGTATGTATTGCAAATTCAAATTTCACCTGTAACCCAAAAATCAAAACTTCTAAGTCTCCTCTAGTATATTGTCTTCAGCTTCGATACAATGTAGATTTTCCTGTAGATTCATAGCTCATGTAATGTACTAGAATCTACTCTACTCTTTAAACAGTGGAAACCAATGATCAAAGAAAACAATAATCGACAAGAGGAAGATAATCAAAGACATCTAACACAATTGTTTCTTTGGGGAAATCCATTGCTCAAAACCTATACTATCTATTACATTAATCATAAATCTGGGTGATAATAAAAATCTTGTTCTCACAATAACAATTATTGCACAAGTATGATCAACTCTCTGCCTCACAAGCTCACACTAACAAACACTTAGCCAATTTATGTTACCTGCTGAGCCCTTATTTCCTTGCACAATTCTTGAGAGGAATAGCCCATATTTAATTGGGAATTCCTTCTTCCATAACTATGTAATTCAAATCTAGGTCCTCTTCTGATTACATGCATGATCTGTACAACTCGGAACATTCTACAACTGATAGTACATTATCCCTGTGCTCTAGTCTCAACCGGGTCTTTCTCTGAACTGACATGCATGAGTTTCTCATGATGGAATCTTCAATTAACTAGAGTAGCACTGAGGATGCACCAATGCACCAACTCACTACTAGATCTCTACTAGTTCCACAAACAGTTAGAATTAGTTTAACTAACCATAACTTAGTCAAACTGAGTTATCTACTTACAAATCCAGTAAACTCATTATGGACTCCTAAAATTTAGGGAGAACTCTACAGAAATACTTCTAGCTCGAAATTCCTAAGTTAGTTAATTTAATTAAACTTAATTAACTATTTATAATTTTCTATGAGAATAGAATTTGATTTTAGTTCACAATTATATTCAAGGACAAATTAAACTGGAATTTCTTGTTTCCATTTCTCAATAGAAGTGGATCATCTTGGTTTCAAGAGTCAACTCCCTCTTACATTGAATCCTAATATGATCTTAATCCTATTAGAAAAAATTGTTAGTTTATAAAAACAAATTTCAAAGACATGCCTTTAACCAAAGAAGAGAGTTCAGGGTTTGCATCATGTGATCATTAATTCAAGCATTTTAAACCAAGGGGACTTGCTAGAGTCCATATGTAGCTTTCTTCATTCTATGTCATGGGTATTCTCCTCAAGGTCCTCAAATAACTGAAAATATGCTTCTTCCTTAAATACACCATAACGGAAGCTCACTTCACATCTATCTGATAATAATATGTTTATCAACAGAAGCTAGGATCTCATCATAGCCTTATTTATCATAGTTTGAACCATATTACGGAAGCATCATATATTGCTACATCTTAGCCATCTAGAATGGTCCTTTCATGAAAGACATATCACTCTTATGTCATATTCCGTCTACTCCATTTGAATAGGAAGCTTGTTCAATCAACCAGAGAAAATTCATTCCTTCCTATCAGATCTTGAGCTCTTGTCCATTTCCTAAGTCATGGAATGGCTCTACATCATCCTCTATATTTGATATAAAGGGATTGGTCCCCACATTCATCAGATATATCTATGATCCTAGAACAAGAGAAACAACAATAATGGAAAAGTAAATAATTATAATGAAAGTGTACCAAGTGATGAGGTAGGATGGCCTGTTATCTCTAGATGTAAGAGTGGCTCCTTCATTTTCCTCCACCATATCCCTCTTTGAATTAACCCTTCCTACACTACTCTTCAACTTGATGAACCCCAAGATGGATCACATCCTCATCCAAGAATTTAGTGAAACAATCAAAATACTCATTCAGGAAGAATCACCAATAACAAAAAAGAATAAATTCACAAGAATAATGACACAAAGAAATGACTTAAGTCTTGAAAGTACCTATAGTTAATGTAGATTATAGGAGGCTTTCCACTCCCTCTTTATCCTATCTCCCTCTTAGCCAGTAAGCATCATTGTCCATCAATCATATGTCAATTTTTTCTTTAGAAGAAATGCATCCTCTTGAGCATCAATTGTATTATCTTCCAGATCCTTACAAGATAATCACTACAACACATCATCTCCTATTGTGTAGGATATTATTTCTACTAGGGTTTCTCTAAATATGTCATAGGCACTTGAAGAACTCAATGAATTTTCACTGATAAAAAAAGATTCTACTTCAAACTAGGATTTCATATCCATTGTTACTTCAAGGGTTTCTCCCAAACCCTAACCTTCTCTTGTAAGAACAAATATTCCCTAGGGTTTCGTTCAAACCCTATAATTAGTTTACGTCTCTGCCATGTTCATTAGTTACCATCATCAATTCTCAATGACTTTTCTTCATCCCATCTCTGATACCATGTTAATTTTCTCAGAGCTAAATTGTTCTTTTCTTTAGATAATTATGTTTTAAACTTTTTCATAATTTATGTATCACATACACCCCATAACATCTAAATTTTATTATCAATTATGTAGAAATAACAATAACATCAAAATTGCAATGGAACATAAAGGAAAAATAGAAGAAAAGCATACAAAATAGACATCAATATTTTGGTTAGAGACCAAGGCAAAACCCCGCAAGGGGAAACCCAACCAAATTATTCTTCTATTAGATATTCATAAATTGTTCAAATGATGTAAAAATTACATCCATAATAATATACATCATTCACATCAAGTCTTCAAGGCCAATCCAAGTCAATTCACAAATTCATTTGTGAACTGAACAATATAGAGAGTTGCTACCATATCACTATTTATTAGAAACATACATCAGAGATACATTTCATGTCTCTGGCATACACCAGATTTCTACCATAAAGGTTACTGCCATCACATAAGAGCAATGTCATGGACACATGAATCACATCATGATTACTATCACATGTATCCTGGGAGTCTTGTGTCATATATATTGTAGGATAATAGTGTCAAATGTATCATAGCATATCCCTGTCATATGTACCATGAATATCATTGTCATAAATATCAAAATCTCTTGTCACGTGTAAGTTTTATTGTCATTATGAGCAGGGTCAGAGAATCCTATGAATCATGGTCATCACATAATATAAGCAAGATCACTGAGTAAGGACAGGACACTACCATCATGCATCCCATATATAGGTTAATATATCATGTTACTTATATCTATTATTGCCATCATACATCAAGGGTTATACCTCATGTCTCACTGCCGTCAAGAGATGAAGATCACTAATATGAATTCAAAACATTGTCATATGTAATATACGAATAAGAGCATTGTTTTATGTGTCAAAGGAAACCATTTTCGCAAGTGTCATAGAAGACCTCTATCATATGTCATCATAAGAGAAAGGCTTACAATCATCATGGTTACTAAGCATGATAATCAATGGGATTGTTGTAACAAATATCACATATATGAATCACTAAAATCAAGTCACTATGATATACAAGTGCGATCTTATTGTAAATCACTAAGATAAGATGCAAGTACCATTGAGTATATATATGTGTGAGAGCCATAAAATATAGTTCCCTATAAACTTGTCCACACCACAATGATTGTTTTCCATATAAATTCGTCCAAACCGTAGTAGGTAAGTGTCATTTAGTATGTGTCTAGATCACAAAGATAAAAGGATACAAACTCATCTAGCTCACAATAAAACAAGTACATACATACCTATAGACTTTGACAGGAGTATACAAACTCGCTTATACAATATTGTAGATAGAGACATAATATATTATACTTTTATATACGATCTTGTATCTGAGGTATATGAAGTTGCATACAATAGCCCATACTAAGATTGCAAACCATAGAACATTTGAATATTGTAGACCATAGACCATGCAAATATTGCAGACCATAGACCATACGAAGATTACAGACCATAGACCATACGAAGTTGAAAACCATACACCATGTGAAGATTGCAGACTATGTGAAGATTATAATAGAGAAATCCACATGCCATAGAAAGGAATCTGAATTTCTCCTCAAAACCATCTGAATTCTTCATGCTAAATGACTAAATCTATTAGGTATTTATATTGATTTCGATATGTGAAAGGTCATGTTTCTTAGATAAGCCGATTTTACCTATTTGAATATTTAAATTATATTTTTCCTCGAATTGTAATTGACCCATAATATTGGATGGAGATAGTTTAAATTTAAATTTGCTAATGATATAATTTTATTTGACCATTAATAATAATAATTCCTTTGACCAATTAAATTATTGTTTTGGGTATAATGGTTTTCCCTTTTTGGGCAGAATGATTTTCAAATGGAAATTCATCTTGAGTCTTCCAATCTAGGAAAAATTAGGAAATTGATTTTTAGGTTTCTCTTCTTAATATTCAAGAAAAGAAACAAATTCTTGAGAAATAGTAGAATATGTGGCTTCTTATCTCTATCTTGTATTTCTTTACTTAACTAACTTCCTTGGATAAGAAAAAATTGAGACCTCTTATGGATTAGGGTTACTCCATATAAATTTCCTTTAAGTTGCTAGGATTCATATAGTTAAGTTTTCCAAGTGACAAAATTTAGCCAACCTATACCTTGTTCACTAGCAATAAAAGGTACATCCTTTATACCAAATACCAAGGGAAAATGTGTTTGTTTATTTGTTCCCCATCAACAATGCCAATTTGATGTTGTATCCTTAAGATAGTTCTTGGCTAGAAAATTATGCCAAGGCACTAGAATTGTTTTTTAAAGGAATGGTTATAATTCAAATTAGATCTTGTAAGATTAACTATGGGAAAATATATTTTAAATTTCTAATCAAAAATCTACCTCACAACGAATACAAAAAACTAAAATATGATTAATTTTAGTCACAGAAGAAAAAATAAAAGGTTGTAAATATTTTACAACATCCAAGGAATACTTTGATATCTATCACAAGAATCATATTCCAATGATTCAATAACATAGAAAAACTTAAATTACATGAAATATTAGGCAACAATCTAACCATATAACAAGATGTATGCTAAAAGAAAATGGATTCTACCATAAATCTATATGTAAAACATATTTCCAGATGTAATGGAAATTGATCCTCAGTTTATCCTCTTAGGATATCTCATATAACTTCAAATGTTTCATAGATGAAACATATGTGCATAAATTACAAGAGAAACACTATAACGCAAGAGTACACACTACCAATAGATGAAATGAGAATATTTTGATTTAAAATTTTAATAATATTATCCATAGATGCAAAAATACAATCCCTCTTACAAAATCAGAACACCTTTCTTCAACTTTTATACAAAATCATTACAACAGATATATGTTGCAAATGAAACTTTTTAGGAAATAACTAGTAAAAAATAGAAAAGAATTTACAAGCCTCAAATAGTCTTTGTCCACACATCTCAATCTTCAGCTAAATTTTGTTGTTGAAATCATAAAGGTCTATGGGAAAAATTTAGCCAACCATTCCCCATTTGTTTCGACTATATAACTATATGATATCATCTTTGTATAAGAGATATCCAAATCTGTATATTTCACATATGTTTGAGTAGTTGGGAAAATAATTTGGACTCTTGATAGTGGAGACAATAGTCATCCATTAGTTTACCTAATACAGTTGGCCCCTTCAATATTCCCATCATATCTAAAAACTTGTTGTATTCTCTATTGTCCTTAACATAGATTTTCTATATGCATATAGAGACATCAACTTGTTATTATAATCCCAACAAGAAGGCATACCCATTTCTCTCAAAACACTAAATTTGTTATTGAATGATTCCACCTACTTTTTAACTAACCTGCACTTGTCTTGACCTTTTTGGATGAACTTTCTTTAGTTGAAACCTTATTTACCTCCATTACAACAGAATTCCTATCTATTGTACCAAAAATAGATCTTATATAAGGATTTGTTGCGCCACGTATTTTGCCCATAATCTACCAAACCGTGTGTCAAGAAAGTGTTATCACCTAAAAAGCTATCAGCTAGCCATATTTCTCTAGGTCGATTGTAATACACCATGTAGTATAGGTTTTACGCATTAAAACTCACTTTCATCATAGGAAATAATTTAGAGAATCAATTTTCCTAATTTATTTCCTTTTAATTAATTTACGCACATGAGAATAACCCGTAAATTCTTTTAATTTTAAGTTATTCTCATATTTTTACCCATTAATGTGAAAATAATTAAATTTGTTTTCACTCACATTTTTTGTTTCCATTGGAATAATTTATTAAATAATTATTTATTTATTATTCCTTAATCCTTTCTACATTCTCTTGGGAATAATTTATTAAATCATTATTTGATAATTATTTCTAACCCATTTAACCTTTTTCATCCAAAAATAATTAATAAACTAATTTTTGTTTATTAATTATCTCACGCACTTTTATTAGTTAACTGAATTAATCATTATATTTTGAGTTAGTTGTCTAAATAAAGGTTATTAACCATTTCTTTGACCTTTCCTATCCTAAAAAATAATAAAATACCAAAACTGATAAGATCTTGATTTAGTCCAACAAATATTTTATTATTTGACTAGATTAAGTCTTATATACCATGTTATTATATTTAGAGAGATTTTCTCCACTCTCTTTACCATAACCATTTTCATCATCGTTATTTTGATCTTGTCACTTTAGAACTCTCCATTTTAGTTACACACTACCATTTAGCCCATAGCATATCACAGAAAAGAGGAACGCCATCTACAACCATAGGAAAGGGAGAAAATAACCCTCCCACGGAGGAGATTGCAGTGACCCTTGTTCATTCTTCTCTTCCATAGATGTATTATGTATTAATGAAATAAAATTATTTTTCCATTGGAAGTGGTTCATTGATGTATGTTATATTTTTCAGGTTCTTATTTTTTTCACAATTTTTTACTGGTTACTTTTTTGCAGATCTTATATATATATATATATAGATATATATATATATATATATATATATATATATATATATATATATATATATATTGGCATTACTTTTTAAGGTTTAGATCCCATTTTTGTTGTTAGACTACTTTAAAACACAGTAGGAAGGATTTTTCTAACCCTTGTATGAGGTCCTAATCCTTAGTTCCCTTTAAGACATCCACTTACACCTGCTTTATGAGTTAGGGTTCCTCCACTAGTCCACCTTCAAACTATAGCTCTTCTAAGTCTTCTATTTCTTCCTCAACATTTGAATCCTGTGAACCCCAACATGCTAGCATTGCTAGTGTTAAATCCATTGATCATGTCGGCCCCACTTCAAGAGCCAAAATCGAATGTTATTCTAGCACTAATGTTGGTTATAACACAGGTCCTAATTGTTATAATGTTTTCTTATCAAAGGTGTACGAAAAGAAATCACCTAAGACTGTGGATGACAAACAGTCTCAACAATATAAATGGTTGCTAAACATTGTAGATCTAATGCAAATGCTAAAAACAAAACATGCCAAAGTCTTGATCTATGCCACAATCATAGTTAAACAACAAAATGAAACATTAATAACTCCAATAATCTAATGGAAACTAGGTATACAAAGAATAGATTTTATTATAACACCTGTGAAGGGAAAAAATAAATGTTACCAGTACCCCTCTATGGGATGGGTTCTTGGCTATCCTCAAATGTCTTCAGCTCATGTAGGGTCTCTCTTCTCTATAATGTGTAAACCCAAATAATAAAATGTTTGAGCTCAATGGGAACTCAAATGGAAGAAAAATGGTGTGCAACAATGATAATAATCAGAGTTACAGTAGTGAGTGCAATAATGAAAATAATCAAAAGTGAATAATGAATGGAAAAGCCTTCTATTTATAACAAAATATTGAGTTATCCTCGAATAATGAGCAATAATAAAATATTATCAACCCCATTCTTGGAATGACCACTCGGAATATTTTATTATATTTGGTTAGGAGGAAAAAAGTATTTAAACTTTTATTTAGAAATAATAAATAAATAAATGATTTATTTATCATCTCAAGAAATATGGTTAAGGAATAATAAATAAATAATGATTTATTTAATTATTCCTGAGGGATTTAGTCAAACTTGACAAGGAATAATAATTAATTAGTGATTAATTAATTATTCCTAAAGAAAAACAAGAGAATTAATGATTTATATGTTGATTTTTCATAATTGGGTCAAATATGACAAGGAATATTAATTAATCAATGGTTTAATTGATTATTCCTAGAATAAAATTAAATAAATAGTGATTTATTTAATTATTCTTCATGGGTTTAATTATAAATTACTTAACAATGGTGGTTTATTAAGTAATTTCTCACACTGAAAACAATTTTACTATAGTAAAATTGGCTTTACATGGTGTACTTCGATCCATTTAGTAAATTAGGCTAGATGATCAATTTTTTGGTGATAATTGAATGCCCCCCAATGTATGAGTGTTAGAAGAAAAACGTATGACCGAAGTACGTTGTAGAGACACAATCACTAGACAATAAAGTGGGTTCGGAGAGAGAGAGAGAGAGAGAGAGAGAGAGAGACCAATAGAGTTGAAGAGAAAGAGGATATGGACAAAGGGGGCGAGACAAATGAAAGTCTCATTTTATGTGGTACTAGACCTCAATGAGGCAGGGGAGGCATACCTATACCTACTGAGATAACTTGGTACAAAAATAATGATGCGCCCAGAAACATAAAACTGAGCAATGAAGTACATGTTGAATGGTACACGGCATGCTAGCATAACTGAGCCAGAGAATAATACGATCTGTCCCATATACATAATGCACCTGGAAAAAACATGAGCCATGATTGAATACAATATCATCTAAGTACATGAGATATAATGGCCCTTCCCTCAAAAAATGGGTGGGAGGGAGGGTAGAACAACCGAAGAAGCCCTGCTGAACAGGGAAGGGATCTGCAAAACTAAATGGATCATCTGAAGGAGACGTGCATGCTATGAACATTGTGATCAGTAGGAACTGAACCCATCAAATCTATGGAACTGCATCTGAGGTTGTAGCATAATAGGAATGCATCCGGGCATGTGGGGGGCTACCTGAAGGGCCACCCCCTCATGAGGTCTGAAACATCTCACACACACCCGGGAATCACTGGTACAATTTGTTGCATCACTGGACCATCAAGTGTATGGATCACGAACATGAAACAACCAAGTCAAAGGGCAATAATGAGTCCCTCTGCTCGATCTGAGGTACCGAACAAGAATGGAAGATGGAACCAAGATACACTGCCCTCTAGGTCGTTCTTCTAGAATAAATGAGCTGATGTCGACAGAATAGGGCCCACGATAGGTGAGGCAATGAGGATCCTCAACTAAGGCATGAGGGAAAATAGTAATGTGGCTGATGGACTGACACCAGGGATAATGGGAATATTGGGACTAAGGGACAAACAGGAAACTTCCCTTTTCAGAGCATAAAGTGCATTCTTGACCTGGCAATGACTGACTCAACTCCGGAGGGGATGGGGAAAGTATGACTAGAGGCGAAAATGGGCAACACAGGATGAATGTTATGAAAATATGAATGGAATATTGTGACATGATATAATGGGATACGAAACAGACTCCATGAATACAAAGGTGACTCATCTCGGATGCTCTGAATAAGGGTGACTTGATGATGTTGCCACACAGAATAGGCCCAGCGGGGACCATGAAAACATGAGAGAATGATGGTTACTCATGACGAAAATCAACACGTGAGATGAAAAGAATTAGGGGAAGGTGGTCCCTAAGGTACAAGTGTGGTGAAGTAAAATTCTAAGTGCAGACACAAACAATTCCTCTAGCCTGATAGCAGGTCTAGCCACAAACAAGACATTCTATGGAAGATTTCCTTAGGTTAGAACCAATTAAGAGGGACTACCTTTTAGTATGTTATCCTGTTTGGTGATGACCTTTCTTGCTCGCTCCAGCTATCTCTCGTTTCCTTATTCGAACACCTGAAACAAGTAAACAACAGAAAACAACAACCGTGATAATAAACAAATTGTAATTCAACCTACTTAACAAGTTAAGAAAAATTAATCCATAAACATGTGAGATGACATATTATGTAGGAAGTCAATCGATAGTTGCATTTATATTAAATCAAGAAGAGATTAAAACCGTTGTCTTGATGTTGTTTTTCTCCTCCGACAAATCCAGGTTCCCACACACTTTCGTTAGCATTCCATTTCTAGAATGACCTTAGGGCATGATGAATCCTTGGAGGATTATGAGGAAAGGTTCTAGCTTAGCTACAAAAGGGCCAGGTGCACACTTGATCCTGAGTCACTTAAGCTAGTCCTGCTCATAGGGGTAAGGGAAGATATTATGGATGCCCTAAACATGCTAGCAGATGGGGACATCTACCAGCTACCCTATGAAGATATCAAGACTATCTTTAAGAACCATTCTAGGGAAGTTAGGAAAAAGGGTAGGGGTAGTCAACCAATGGCCATCTCATCTTCTTCCAACACCTCCATAGAAGGTGAAATTGGAAATATGCTGGAAGATTTCAAGACTGAAATGTTGCAAACCCTTACCCTACAAATGGACACTATGCACATCAAGAGAAAGCAGGAGGAAGCAAAGAGAGCATTAGCCATCTTCTGCCCTAGATGCACAAGGAAGCATCCTAGGAATGAATGTCCATTAAACCTTATAGAAATTCGCTCGGTCTATGAAGAAAACCACTCCACAGACAAGTGACCAAAAGCTTTGTATCAGGGAACTGAAGGGGTCACTAAACAGCTCTGCTACATAAATCAAAGGAGACCTCACGGGCCTCGACCATACCAGTGAGGCATGCAAGGGTCATCCTATGCATATTACAACCCTAACTAGAACACATCCAGTCCCTCTTGGGGTCCTTCTGCTCATCCCTCCTGGTCTACACCTTTTCCTTGGTCTTTTGCACCTCAGTACCATTCCTAGCCGACCAACCAATCATTTCAGCCATATACTCCGCCACAGCCTCAATGAATGCACCACTCCAGGGGTGGAGGCCCCCATACAACAATGCTCTAGCTTTATTGCCTTCACCTCCTACTCAACCACGGCTTTTACACCCTGCTCCACCTAAACAACCTCAGATGTCTGCCCAGCCAAATCTTAACTTGAACAACAAACAGGCATAGCAAGTATACAGTGGAGAGACATCCTACCCTGCTTATGCTGTGGAAATTCAGGAAATCAACCTAAGGTCTAGGAGAGTGCTCCCGGACAACCAACCTCCATCTCCACCTAGGGAGAGTGAGGAAAGAGAGGAAAGTATGCCTAAAGTGAATCCACCACCCTTTCCTAAAATATTAACTCAGTTGGTCCAACCTACCCCAGAAGAGAATGAACTTCTGGGTGAATTGAAAAATCTATGTGTCAAAATTCCACTTCTCCAAGCCATTAAGGATGTACCTATTTACAACAAACTGATTAAAGAGAAGTGTTTCAAACATCCAGGGAGGCAAAAAAGAGACACCCCTACCATTAATGTCATTGGACAACTGTCCGACTTAATGCTGGGGCAGGTAATTTTCCCAAAGTATTTAGACCCTGGAATCCCTGTGGTAGATGTGCACATCAATGGCACCATTGTCCCACACACCTTGATTGATCTTGGGGCTTCCATTAATGTGATGACTAAGGACACCATGCTCAAGCTAAATCTCCAAGGTTCATTGAGAAAGACCACAATAGTCTTGCAGCTTGCAGACCATTCCACAGTAGCCCCTAAGGGGATTGTTGAGGATGTGATGGTCTCCATTGACTATTGGGAGTACCCTACAGACTTCCTAGTTCTCTAGCCTAAGGCCAATCTTATTGTTTATCCTCTCATACTTGGGAGGCATTGGTTAGCCACTGCTGATGCCTACATCAGTTGCAGGGCTAGAAATATGACTATCAAAAATGGGCATCTGTCCAAGAAGTTGGTCTTGTACCCTCCTACACATCCATCTTTAGAACATGATTTACCTTTATGGCTAGAAAATGAGGAAGAATATGAAGTCTACTCAGCCCAACTCTATACCCTATAAGTTGCCATGGGAGGAGGACAGCCGGATGGAGATGATTTGATTGAACACATACTCCAAATTCTAACTCCCAGCACCTCATCCTTAGAAGAAGTAGTAAAGGAAACCAAGAGCAACCATCAAATTGATCTATTCTTAGCTGATTCAAACCCTACTCGTTTCAAGACAATAGAATTCGGCCCTGAAAGAAATTTGAAAATCAACCCCTCTTTTTGTACACCAAAAAGAAGAGTTGTGCGACATGCTAAGGGAACATTTGGATGCCTTCACTTGGAGTTACAAATAAATGAAGGGAGTGCACCCCTCGGTATGTACTCACCACATTTATATCAAAGACGGTTGTAAACCAGTCTGACAACCCCAAAGGAGAATGAATCCAGCTCTCAAGGATATAATCAATGAAGAACTACAAAAGTTGTTGGATGCAGGATTCGTTTACCCTATCTCGAACAGTGAGTGGATTTCTCATTTAGTGTTGGTTCCAAAGAGAAATGGGAAGTGGAGGATTTGTGTCGATTACAGAGAGTAAACAAAGCAACAAAGAATGACCATTTCCCTCTACCTTTCATTGACCAAGTGTTAGATGGCCTGGCAGGGAAAAATATTTTCTCTTTCCTAGATGGGTTTAGTGGGTACAATCAAATCCATATCAACCTAGAGGACCAGGAAAAAACCACTTTCACCTATCCTTGGGGTACCTTCGCCTATAGAGTCCTTCCTTTTGGCCTATGCAATGCCCCTGCCACTTTCCAGAGGGCAGTCCTGAGTATCTTTGCTGAGCTAGTCCATGATGCAGTAGAAATTTATATGGATGATTTTACACCCTATGGGTGTGATTTCCAGGAGGCTCTGTCCAACTTGGGTAAGGTGTTGAACAAATGCATTGAAATTAACTTGTCCCTTAGTCCCAAAAAATGTGAGTTCTTGATGACTGCAAGGACTGTTCTAGGTCATTCAATATCCCAGAAAGGACTGCAGGTGGACCCAAATAAGATAGCCATCATCCAAAGGGTCCCACCTCCGTAAAAACAGAGGGATGTCATAACTTTTCTAGGTTTAGTTGGATACTATAGGATATTTATAAAAGACTTCAGCAAGTTAGCGTCTCCTTTATTTGGGTTATTAGCCAAATTCTCTAAAATTTTATGGTTAGAAAGCTGTCAAGAGGCCTTAGCCACCCTAAAGGACAAGTTGACCACTGCACTTATTCTTCGAGGCCAAAATTGGGCCCTTCCTTTCCATATACATTTTGATGCCTCTCAAAAAGCCATAGGAGTAGCTCTAGGCCAGATAGATGACAAGCTACCTTATGCCATTTACTTCATCAATAAGAATCTGTCAAAAGCCAAGCTGAACTACACAGTGACTGAAAAGGAGATCCTAGCTATTGTGCATTCATTGAACAAATTTAGGCATTACATTACAGGTTACCAAACATTTTTACATACTGACCATGTTGAAACTAAATACTTGATGAATAAACCTGATGTAGATTCCTGGATTATTAAATGGTTACTTTTATTGCAACAGTTTGATTTAATTATTATTGATAAGCCTGGCAAGGAGAATGTTGTTGCAGATTTTTTATCTAGATTTACTTTGCCTGCAAGGGAGGAAGGAATGGTTGATGATTAGTTACCGGATGAACACTTATTCTCCATTTCAGTTCTCTCTCCATGGTTTGTTGACATAGAAAATTACTTGGTGTATGCACAGTTTCCACCAAACTTGTCCTCCAAGGAAAAGAGCAAGATTGTGAGGAAGAGCACCCCATTCACTTGGATTGGGGACAACCTCTTCAAACTAGGCCTGAATCAAATTCTGAGAATATGTGTCAGGGAGGAGGAAGTCTTTGACATCCTTTTGACCTATCATGATGGGCCTTGTGGAGGTCACTTTGCAGCCAAAAGGACAGCATTCAAGGTGTTACAAGTTGGTTATTACTGGCCCACTCTTCACTAGGATGTGAGGAAGTATACTAGTCAGTGTGATCGGTTCCAAAGGATGGGGAAACCTACCCCAACGGATGAAATTCATTTGCAACCTGAAGTGACTTTCGAGCTATTTGACAAGTGGGGCAAGGATTTCATTGGACCCATTAACCCTTTATCTAGGCAAAAGCAGTACATCATTGTGTGCATTGACTATTTAACCAAGTGGGTTGAAGCCAAGGCCATCAAAGCAGCAACTAAAGAGAAAGCGGTTGAGTTCTTAAGGGAAAATGTATTTTATAAGTTTGGGTACCCTAGAGAATTGGTCATTGATCAAGGTTGTCAATTTACATCTCACATGATTGAAAATTTGTTAAGTCAGCACAAGATCAAGCATAGAACATCCACTCCTTACCACCCACAAGCTAATGGGCAAGTGTAGGTAACCAACAAAGTGTTGGAAGGCATTCTGACCAAAGTGATTAGCAGCAGCAGAAAGGACTGGGTAGATATATTAGTTGAGGCCACTTCTGCCTACAATACCACTTGGAAGACCACCACTGGATTCACTCCTTATGAGCTGGTCTATGGGAAGAAATCCCTTATGTCAATAGAATTTGAATACAACACCTTAAGGATGGCAGCACAACTGGATCTAAATCTCACTAGGGCACAACAAGAGAGATTTCTCTAGCTGAATGGGTTAGATGAATTTAGGATGCAGGCCCTCCTGCACACAGAGCTGACTCAATTTCAAAGGAATATTTGGCATGACAAGAACATAAAGGAAAAATAATTTCAAGAAGGTCATTAGGCTTTGGTGTATGATACCAGATACAAGGATTTTAAAGGCAAGTTAAGGACTAGATGGTTGGGGCCTTATGGCATAGAAAAATTTCATGGCAGTGGTTTAGTACAGATAAGAACCATTGATGCAGAGGCTATCCCTTTACTTGTCAATGGTTACAGATTGAAAGTCTACAAGAAGACCTTGTCAAAGCAAGAATTCATCAATGGCATTAGCAAGACAATGATGGTGGTGGAGAAAGTCTCAGCTTCTACCCCATCACGTCCCTGAAAAAATAAATAAATAAAATAAAAGAGAGAAAAAAAATAAAGAGACTCAGGTGAAAACCTCTTGAGGAGGCCCAATGGTGTTGAAAAGAAAAGAAAAATTAAAAAGATATCTAGGTGAAACATCTTTTGAGGCACCTAGGCCAAGAAATTAGGATGAAAACCTCTTGAGGAGGCCCAATGGTGTCGAAAATAAAAGAAAAAATAAAAAGATATCTAGGTGAAAACATCTTTTGAGGCACCTAGGCCAAGAAATTAGGATGAAAACCTCTTGGAGGTAGACTAGTTGTTTAAAAAAAAAATAGAGAAAAGAAAAAGTTTGAAAATGTTGTTTGCAGGTCAGCAGGAGGAGGATCAGAGAAACTTGAGAGGAGTAGAAGGACCTACACAATCCACAATTTCATTGCTCCATCCCATATTCTTCATTATCCCATCAATCCCTTAGTTTACACAGGCTCTGTGTTTTCTACAAGATTCCCTGTAATCCTACAAGATTCTCTGAAAACCTACAGGAGTTTCCTACAGTGGCTTGGGAATCCCAAGAAAAGTGACCCTAGAGAAAAGGGATGACCACTTTGTGTCAAAAAATAAAATATTTACTCCACCACATCATCACCATGCCTCTCATCACCACGTTACCCCTACATCCATCCAATAAGTCAATTCAAAAAAATTACAATTTTCAAAGAAGAAGAAAAAACAAATAGAAGAGGGTGAGAACAGAGGACAAAGGGACAATACCTTAAGGCTATACCTCTCACCTACCAATCAATAGACTCCTTATCTACCCATGTCAACAATCCTCATGCTCTAGAAGTGAAGAAAAGTATGAAAAGTTTAGGGGAGAGGTAGCTACAGGACATCCTGTAGGTTTCTTGTAGGAAATCCTGTAGCAGCCTATCCCACAAAAGGAAATTTCACAGGGTTGCAGCCATCTTCAGCATAGAGATTCCAATGTCAAGGAAGCTCCTCCAAAGCTCAACAGCAGTAGCAGGATCATCAACATCACTCTCCAGTACCTACACATCAAAGGAAACAAGCATCAAAAGAGGCCAATACAAAAAATATGTAGCAAGTACATAGCACAGGGACATCATTCTCCAACAAGCATCATCATCAAAGCATCTTACCCACAGGTATGTCATCTTGCTTATGCTCTCTCGTTAGCACGATATGATAAAAAATGTAGGATTATGTAAGAGTTGGTTTTATAAGCAAAGGTGGCCAGTTAACTTGGCCACCTTCGACCAGTCAACGAGGAGAAAACAGTTATACCACTCCACACGTGGCAGCAGTCAAATCAAAAGAAAAAGGAGATAAGGCCAAAAATGGTTAAATTACGGATGATCAAAGTGGGAGATGATTATGAGGTAAGGAGGAATGATGGAGTGATAGTGGAACCAACGGTCCAAAAGGAGGTGCTCATACTTAGGCAACCAACACACCATCCCACATGATCACCCATATAAGGAAATAAAACACTTATTTACATGAAAAGAAAGCATTAGAAATCTCGACGATTCATCAAAATAAGGTTTCTCTCGGCCTCTTTGTCGTGGAGGAAAAAGTCGTTTGTGCGGACACAACTGACCTCCCTAGGAGTCTAAACTCTCTAGCGACAAACAAGACAAAATGGAGCGATCTTTCTCTAAATACATCTTTTAAAACATGAAAACTACAAGTGTTTAGGCTTACCTTATTCCAAAACGTTGTTGTTGTAGTCCGTCCTTGCCGACCCGGATGAGCTCCTCCTTCACATCAATTCCTGCAACCACAAACAATCAAACAATTACCAAGCACTTGCATCTCATATAATAAAACATATATTCAACATGCAGACCAAGGAACACATGAAATAACTCATTAACACAAGCTATTGAGAAAAATGAACCAGTTTGTATTAATAACGAAACAAAGAAACTCTTACAACCTGGCCTTGGTGTTGTGCAAGTTCCTCCCAGGGTCCATCAAGGGTTTTCCTCTACTTTGACAAAGCTCACCCACTTCCAAGTAGAATCAAGCAAAGACAATCTCTCCTCACAAGGTTCTAAATGGGAGTCCTAATTCCTGCAGCATTTACCCAAAGAAAATGTATAGCTTCAACCTCTCCTCCCTCTGGCTCAATGTCTTTATTTATAGTGCTGTAAAGAGGTTATTCAGGTCCACCATCAATGGGATAATCCCCCTCTTTGGGTGGGATAGCTCCCTTATTGATGGGATAAGTTCCCCCTTAATGGAGATACATGAACCAACTGGAGGCGCATCCAATTCATCAAACCGACCTCTAGAAAGTTCTAGAAGTAACCACAAGTAACTTTTTTAAGATGAAACTCGCGCATTTTGCCTTTTACAGAAGGACGCACCTGTCCCTTAACATACAGAGCGTCCAAGGACGCAACTTTTGTAAACATTGTGAGCGTCCCCGCAGGTAAGGCTAGACAGAACCTGCGACCCCAGAGATAAACATATTTTTGACAAGACTTTCTCTCTTTTTTGAGTTTGAGATGGATAGCAGAGGCATAAGACTTGCCTAAGAGGGTAGCATGACTGTTGATTTGAGCCATACTAACTGTAAGTGGTCATGGTGACATTTTTTAGTGTAACAGATTGCCCCCTAAAGTGCGAAGCCTGGAATAGATTTAGGGTTTTGTAATTCTAGGAAGGGTGAAGCGCTTTATCATTTCAAGGATTGTCTTGTGGATGACCTGGTTGGAACCTGCAATTTTCAACACAAAATACATGGATAAGATTATATCATCACTGAGGTAGGCATTCCCATACTCAGATTCAAAACTTTAACTAATGGACTAACTATTCTGATACAGGAATGATCTTGCAGTACACCATTTTTATAGACTTTTGTAGACACAGTATGGACGCAGCCATCTGTTTATGATTATTCTACATAGATAATGAATACAAAACTCCTCGCAGCCTGGATGGTAGAAACTAGATCCAGGGTCTTCACTTCTACTTCCCGAATTGGTACGATTCTAGCCATGTGATTAAATGATTCGATGTCGAACATGTTAGAAACCACTTGATTACCAGTCGATGATGCAAACTGCTAACAAGCGTGAGAGAAACCACCAGTAATGTCAATGGTTCTCAAAGTACCAAGCACAACCCGTGAAATGTGAATAGATGTTTTGATGTCGAACACTTCACGGAATCCTTTGATCGAAAGTCAATGATGTAAACTGACGTCAAAGGCGAGAAACCTGCCATTGATGCATGCAGACTTCAAGGTGATGTCGATTCCTAAGTCATCTTTCTAGATAATGTGTCGATGTCGATAGAAAGCGACCCGTTGCAGGCAAGCCCGCAACACGAAATCATTGTTCAAGTTGAAGAAATGCTGCTGTAAGGACTGACTCAGGGATGGTCAAATGGATGACAAGTATTTTGCAGATGAAAGTTTTGCTCGCAGACCTCTTGAACACATAACGACACGACAGATGGCTTGGTGACGAATAACTCAAAGTTAATCCCCGGAACCCAGTTAAAGACTTTCAAAGTGGTTTGGTCAACTGTGAGGTAAAAGATTTCCCAACCCAGGTGAATGAAAAGTGTCGTGTTCAAGAGTGGTAATAAAGTTTCTTTTGAGACAAAAGGTAACAAACAGGTTCATTCTTCTCTCTTTTCCCCCACCATTTCTGGCAAGTACCTCTTTATTTTTAACAAGCTTGAGGAGGATAACATATGCTTGATTATAAGCTCATCCTTCGGACGAGTCCAACCTAGTTTAAATTCGAACCCTAGGAAGGAGTGGTTCGTTCCTGTTTGTAATTGAACAGGTCCTTTACTGTAAAAGTTTAACGAGCCCAGTATAGGAGAAACTCGGCGTTTTTCAATTTTAGAGAGTCTGAAAAACTTAAGAAGACTCCAAGTTGAACTTTTTCGTAGATTTGTGTCCCTCAAGCCCGAAAAGGTATAAAATAATACCTGGGGGAACCGCTTGATCTTGCGACCAAGGAGTACTTTCATAATTAGTTCCACTGACCTGAAAAGTAAAAAGCGATGAAGGACACGTCGTTTTATTTCCTTATCGAGTTTGAAACGACAAAAACCCGGCAATCTTTTCCTGATTTTGCGGTCAGAAAAGAGCTAAAAGGGGACCGTCTTTTAATTCCGTTTTAACGAGTGTAAAAGAAACGCTCGGCAATCTTTTCATGTTTTAGGAGTCTGAAAAAGGCTTAAAAGAGAACTCCAAGGTTTCACTTTTTCGTAAGTTTTAACGAGTTCGAAAAAGGGATAAAAATGTACTCATATGGCCGACTTTCAATTTAATTTACGAGTAGGAAAAGACGGAAAGAACTCGGCATTTTCATTTGTTTTACGAGAATGAAAGATAGCAAAATAATCTCGGTATTTTCATGAGTTTAACGAGTCTTGAAAATAACTAAAATTGACTCGAGATAGGTTTCATTTTTACAAAAGCTTGAAACAGATAAAAACTATGCTTTATGCCCCCTAAGCGTAACTGCTAGAGCGCATGCCCCCCCAGCTTCATTTCATTCAACCAGTAGGATGAAATGAAGGTTCAAGTACGAGATCATTTGAAAGACTTGACCTAAAACTGTAAGAAAATTATGCAAAAAACTGAAATAACTAACCTAAACACTTAACATTTACGAGATCTAGTCAATCTCTTGACTCAATTAGAGGAGGATTTGTTTCATTTTTTAACGAGCTTGACACAGGAAAAGAACTATGCTCGGATTCGGTTTCATGTTTACACAAGCTTGAAACGAAAAACTATGCTTGTTACAAGTTCACATGCCCCCAGCATAAAGATGCAAACCAAGGTACATGCCCCCCAAGCTTCATTGCATTCAATGAGGTGGATGGAATGAAGCTTTACTTTCAAGATCTTGGAAAGACTTGTGGGAGATGTTTCATTTTTTAGTGAGGTTGACACAGGAAAAGAACTATCCTCAAAACCCTTGTTTCATCTTTTAAACGAGCTTGACACAAGATAAGGAACTATGCTCGTAACTACTCTGCAATCTAACTAACAAAAACTTAACTCTAAAAACCTTGATTCATTTTTTAACGAGCTTGACACAAGACAAGGAACTATGCTCTAAAATCCTTGATTCATTTTTTAATGAGCTTGACACAAGACAAGGAACTATGCTCATGACTACTCTCTACAATCTACCTACTTAACCTACCCTTGTTTCATTTTTTAACGAGCTTGACACAAGACAAGGAACTATGCTCAAAAAGTTCGCATGCCCCCAGCATAATGACGCAAAGAGAGGTACATGCCCCCCAGGCTTCATTGCATTCAACCGGCTGGATGAAATGAAGGTTTACTTTCAATATTTAACTTGAAAAGGGAGTTGTTTCATTTTTAAGGAGGTTGACACAAGAAAAGAACTATCCTCATACCTGATTCATTTTTTAACGAGGTTGACTCAGTAACAAGAACTTGCCTCGTACACACTGATTCATTTTTTAATGAGGTTGACTCAGTAAAAGGAGCTTTCCTCACACACACTGATTCATTTTTTAACGAGGTTGACACAGTAAAAGGAACTTTCCTCACAATCCTACTTTCTAACTATCTATATGACCTAAAAACTAGCTGATTCATTTTTTAATGAGGTTGACTCAGTAAAAGAACTGTCCTCATGACAGCCTGTTTCATTTTTTAACGAGGTTGATACAAGAAAAAACTATCCTCGTAACTCCTTGTTTCATTTTTTAATGAGCTTGACACAAGACAAGGAACTATGCTCATGACTTCCAGTTTCATTTTTTAATGAGGTTGAGACTAGAAGAAACTATCCTCACACTCCTTGTTTCATTTTTTAACGAGGTTGATACAAGAAAAAACTATCCTCGCACTCACTGATTCATTTTTTAACGAGGTCGACACAGTAAAAGGAACTTTCCTCGTACCATCCAGTTTCATTTTTTAACGAGGTTGAGAGAGGAACTTTCCTCATGACAGCCTGTTTCATTTTTTAACGAGGTTGATACAAGAAAAAACTATCCTCGTAACATTGATCATGGCTTCCAACTGGAGGAAAGACATGTCAATGGACACACCTTGATCATGGCTTCCAAGAGGTCTTCATCCGAAGGAAGAATACTTCTTGGGAAGGAACACATGTCAAGGGACTCAAAAGGGATAAGAACATCGTGTTCAAATAATCCCATAGAGTTTTCCATGTCAATTACCGGATCTAAATCAACAGTGAGAGGCTCACTTACATCGGTAACTGAAATCATGGGACCGGTTGCCACATAATTAACCCGTGGCAGGGTAGATACCACTTTAGAATCAGGAACATTTAGGGGTGTCATATTATTGGTAGTTGAAAATAGACTAGGGAACGAAAGCTGGTCTACAGTCACAATACTGCCATTGTGAGGGAAAGACATCACGCGAAAGAGTGTCGATACGACAGCTTTCATTGCATAAACATAGTCTCGCCCAAGGAGTAAATTGAAATGCAAGGGACCTCGAACTACCATAAGATCAACACAAACAGTTTTACCTTCCAAGGTAATAGAAAACTTAGGAAGGATCCCTAAAGGTTCACTAATGGTTCTGTTAAAAGCTTTCAGATTCTGCGTAATAGGCGCAAGCTGAGGGGAACCCAAAGCTTTCCAAACAGTTGAGGATAAAATACTAACAGAAGCACCTTCATCTACCTGAGTACGATGTATGTCCCTACCACCCGCCTTGACAATGATTTGGAAAGGGATGGAGGAAGGAAGACGAGGTTCTGTTAGTCTATTCCAATCAAAGGAAAAGACCTCAGTACTTGGAGGGGGTTCTGTAGAAACAGGTGAAATGCCCCCCGGCATAGAAGAATCCGATGTAACAAGAAGAACATCAGCGGTATGAAATTTACTCTCGAAAAGGAGAGTGTGATCGACCGAATGTGAAATTGAATCGACCACTTGATCAACTAATGGATCATCAACCTGAGTGACATGAGTTTCACTCTCCAATGGAAGAGTGTGATTGACTGTACTTGAAGTTAGATCAATCACTCCGTCAGTTGACGGTAGGTTGAGAGAAAGTTTACGGTAACCAGTTGGAAATTCTTGCTGTGGAACATTAAGGTTTTCCAACAATGTTGAGGCTTCATCCATGTGAGGGCAAATGTGAGTTTGATGACTCCCTTTGCATAACTTACAAGGAAACCTAACTTTACCCTTTTTCCCAGGAACCTGACTATCACTGGTTGATGGATCAATGGAAAGTTGATGAGATTTTTCTGACCATACTTCCAAGACCTTTGGAATACTAGGACAATTGACAAGGAAGTGGTCACCCTTACAAAGCCTGCAAGGGTATTTGGGTTTACGATGCATGTCGGAATTTTCCTCAACACAACTAACACTTACAGCCATGGTTGGTTGGTTGACTTCTTTCTTATCTTGCTTCTTTTTCTTCTTCTTCTTCTTCCCTTTCTTCTTCTTCTTAGCCTCCTGGTTACTGGCATCAAGGCTTTTACCAGGCGAAGAGGAAGAAATGGAGGAAGAAAAATTAGGCGAAGAAGGTAAAGGGTCAACAGAAGGTTGGTGATGTTGAGATGGTGAACTCTGTTGAGGTGAAGCATCCGGTTGAGATGGAACAATTGGAGTATTTTGGGCCAACGAAGTTGAAAATAACCATATCGGTAAACCTATTGTAAATCCAGGTAATGACAAAGTAGCCATATAAGGAGGACCAACATTTCCAAAGTAAGGAAAAGTACTAGGATTCTCATTAGGAGGGGTTCCTAGGTCGATAAATTCCGGAACATTTGCCATTATATTCAACTTCAGTGAATTTTATTAACAATTTAAAACTAAAATTAACAATTCACAATTCACACCTAACAATTAAAATTCACAATTCACACCTATGGTCTCTAAAAGTAAAAACAAACAAATTAACACGCGCTATCAAATCTAGGAGTCAAACCACACACAAACAGTAAGCTCTCTGGACCGAAAACACTAGTTGGTGATGAAGCCCAACCTCGCAGAATTCAGTACAGAAACGGTGGGTGGAACAGTTACCCCGGCAACCTGCTTAATGAATAGACCGGCACAAGTTCCTCCACTTTAACCGTCTCGAAGTGAAGTGAACCCCCCAGAAAATCCAAGTGAGTATAACCGACGTCTGCTCCAGGTACAGTGGGACCTTCCCTCCACCGTCACCTCGGTAGAACCCTAAAGATTATGGTCACTAAGGTCACCAACAGTAACAAATACACCTGGGGGAACAGTCTAAACTCCGACAGCACGCAAGGGCAGAGTAGCAAGCTCAATCCCCTTACCGGCTCCTTGACAACAATCCAAGGTTTACCGATAAGTGACCCCTGGCTCCTCGACAATGGTTAATCCGAGGTTTACCGTTTGTAATACATACTGTCTAGCGTCGTTCCCAACGAGGGGGGAATGATCCCCTCACTGGTTCGGACACGAGCTCGTGCTTCTCCTTTAAGAGGAGCTTTCCCAGAGTGCAATTGAAACAATTGGATTTATTCTACTCAAGATAAACTATCTGTTTGGTTTTATAGTCTTGGAGAGTTAAGTACTCACCTACTCCAAGACCCTAGCCTAAGCTATGTTGGTGTTTCAGAGCCCTAGAAATGTAAAAATTACTAGATGAATTTTAATTAAGCGCTGTGTTATTAAGGCTGTTATTACTCAAATGGGTAAATGGAGATGAAACCAATGGTGTTATGACCCGACTCAACTGAATGCAATCGAATATGATAATGCAATCCTTTCAATTCGATGAATCCTAACTAGAGTAAGGAGAGAGTTTCCATTCACTTCCAACAATGCAAAAAATTGATCATTAAGAGAAATTTTAACAAATTCTCTAATGCACTAATTTCATCAAGAAAAACTAATGCAAATCAATTCCAAACCAATTTTTATTTTTATTTTTGTGTAAATTCAAATCAAAGAAAGCTGATCTAAATCTACGATTGATTTTTCAGAATGTAAACTATGCAATTGTAATCTATGCACAATTCACATGAAAAGTATGCAAATGTAATCTATGCACATTTTTCATTCATATTCTGAAACTGAGAACTCTAATTATGCAAATGTGATCTATGCAAGAGAATTCTCAAACACAAGATGATTCTAATGTAATCTAAGAACCAATCAAGTGCAAGTCGAGAAAATTGGGTGAGAGTTCCAAAGATCAAAACATAAAAACACTCAAAGGCGATTAACACTCATACACAATTTAGCCCCCCCCGGCGAATGAGGGGGAAATTTTTTTGCAAAAACAAAAGCAAAAAGATGCAAAATTGTGAAAAGACTGAGAGAAACCTCCAAGTAATGACCAAAGGAAATCAAATTAAGAATTTCTCAAAAAAGAGACTCAAAACACCCAATTGATGAAAGCTAAAAGCAGGAATGCTAATGAAACAAGTTCAGGTGAAAATTTTTGACAGGGTACTAAAGGATCTGGGCAGAAAACACTAAGCAAAAACAAAATCTAGAAGCAATTAAAGCAAAAATGGAGTTTTCCTAAATTTTTACAGGAAGACGCAGGAAACCCGTTAGAACAGGCGCGGGCCCGCTCTGTGCAAATGGAAACAGCGCGTCCAAAGACGCACTGTGCAGTACTCAGAGGGTACGTCCTTCTGGAAAAATTAAGAAAAACCAAATCTAACTAAATCTAAAGCTAAGCCACCCAAATACTAATTCTCACAGTCAAAAACCAGAAAATAAAAATGATTTTCTCAGAGCAAAGTTCACACAAAGGAAAAGACTTTCACATTAATGGAATCCCCAGTGGAGTCGCCAATTTGTCGTGGCGGAAAAAGTTGTTTGTGCGGACACAACTGACCTCCCTAGGAGTCTAAACTCTCTAGCGACAAACAAGACAAAATGGAGCGATCTTTCTCTAAATACATCTTTTAAAACATGAAAACTACAAGTGTTTAGGCTTACCTTATTCCAAAACGCTGTTGTTGTAGTCCGTCCTTGCCGATCCGGATGAGCTCCTCCTTCACAACAATTCCTGCAACCACAAACAATCAAACAATTACCAAGCACTTGCATCTCATATAATAAAACATATATTCAACATGCAGACCAAGGAACACATGAAATAACTCATTGACACAAGCTATTGAGAAAAATGAACCAGTTTGTATTAATAACAAAACAAAGAAACTCTTACAACCTGGCCTTGGTGTTGTGCAAGTTCCTCCCAGGGTCCATCAAGGGTTTTCCTCTACTTTGACAAAGCTCACCCACTTCCAAGTAGAATCAAGCAAAGACAATCTCTCCTCACAAGGTTCTAAATGGGAGTCCTAATTCCTGCAGCATTTACCCAAAGAAAATGTATAGCTTCAACCTCTCCTCCCTCTGGCTCAATGTCTTTATTTATAGTGCTGTAAAGAGGTTATTCAGGTCCACCATCAATGGGATAATCCCCCTCTTTGGGTGGGATAGCTCCCTTATTGATGGGATAAGTTCCCCCTTAATGGAGATACATGAACCAACTGGAGGCGCATCCAATTCATCAAACCGACCTCTAGAAAGTTCTAGAAGTAACCACAAGTAACTTTTTTAAGATGAAACTCGTGCATTTTGCCTTTTACAGAAGGACGCACCTGTCCCTTAACATACAGAGCGTCCAAGGACGCAACTTTTGTAAACATTGTGAGCGTCCCCGCAGGTAAGGCTAGACAGAACCTGCGACCCCAGAGATAAACATATTTTTGACAAGACTTTCTCTCTTTTTTGAGTTTGAGATGGATAGCAGAGGCATAAGACTTGCCTAAGAGGGTAGCATGACTGTTGATTTGAGCCATACTAACTGTAAGTGGTCATGGTGACATTTTTTAGTGTAACACTCTTTAAGTAGCATCTATAGGAAAGACAGTGATCATTTTGCAGTGCAGGAGCACCTACATGATCCTACAGGATCCTACTGGAAGACCTACAAGATACAGAGCAGTCATCTACAGGATTATTAGTGGGCACTAAGGGAGGAGAGTTCAAAGGTTGTCCTCATCAAACAGAGTCCAGTGAGGTAGGAGCTATACCTTCCCATATTTTCCAATTAAAAATAAAGAACAAAATCCTCCATTTGGTTAAGAAAGTTGCAATCTAGGGGAATTATATTGCAGGGTTATCATTTAAATCTCTCACCCACTAGAATTCTTGAATTATATCCATACAAGCCTCCAAAATTACCAAGGGAAAGATGACAGGTGGTTTTAACAAGAGAGAACCCACAAACACAGTAAAAATTCATTAGCACCCTCCTGTAGTAGAAATTTTCACAAGGCACAATTGGATGGGTTTCTTTGAAAGAATGAGAGGATACAATGATCAGGTGGCTAGAGAATTTTCTCTCTCACTCATACCCCTCACTAGGACCCATGCCATTTTTGTGGCGAAAGGCCTATCAGTAGAAATCACCCTTGAAATTATAAGCAGAATCACCACACTCCGTTCAGGGTTACCTTGGATAAAAGAAGATAAGGGTAACAACACCCTTGCAAAGAAGAAATTATTTTTGGAAGGGGAGGAGGCAATGGAGGACAAAAATGGGGTCAGAAAGGAAAGACTTCCATATCCTTGGAATGAATTTAGTTACCACCTCATTAAATATATATCATGTGAAGGGAGACACAATGTGGTGTATGGATACCATTTCATATTTCTCCAATAACTGAGATTTGGAGTAGGCATGCCTCCTCAAAATGGACTAAGTATACCCTACTTTCTTCTTCAACCAATGATAGATATGAGCATCAAAGTGCAAGAGGGAAAACATCAACAACTAGGTCATCATGGTTTAATAAAACTTATCCTAGAAGATGCTCTACAAAACCTAAGACTCCCTATTACATGGACAATTTTCAGAGACATGCAGGCAGAGGGAGAAATTCAAGCACTTGAATATGACAAAAGCCCCACTACTAGTGAGAGGGATGAAGAAACAGAGGGAGAAGATAAAGAGGAAATAGAGGAGGAAAAATATGAAGAAAAGCAAGAGCAAGATGAAGAAGAGATAGAAGAAGAAACAAAAGAAGAGACAAATGAGCTAAGTGAGGAACTAGAGGAAGAAGAGAAACAGAAAGATAAGGATGAAAAGGAGAATGGAAAAGAGGAAAAAAAAGGGAAGGAAGAACAGAGGTCTATAGTTCAAGGAAAAGAAGGGGAAGAATCACCAAGGGTATCTCCAGAACCCACTGAGAAAGAGGCAGAAACTACTCTTACTGCTTAAGTACACCTATCAAGTCAAAATGGAAGAGACAGAGACAAACCCCATTGTACTTTAGGACAAGAAAAAGCATAAGGATCAGGCAAGGAAGACCTCAAACACCCACCAAAATTCCTATTGTCATTGAAGACTCACCAAAGCAGTAAGAAAATGTAGCTCCTCTTGAGAAATTCAAGGAGAAGGATCATCAAGACAAGCCTCTCCCAAATCTCCCATCACTTATGTTAGGAGGCCTATCACAAGGTCTGCCTCATCAAAGGGAAAAGGTCTCCTACAGGAGACACAGAAAGACCTACAGGAAGCAGAGGCCATCCTACAGGAAACTCTGCTAAACCTACAGGAAACTCAAAAAATGGACCAAGAAGGTATCACTCAGCAAGAAACAAAAAAGGAAGACCCAGAACTGAGAGAACCTAGTCCACAACCCAACCTCAACTCTTACTACAGGTTCATTGAAGGGGGTAGGGTCATCCCACAGAATTTTTCCATCCCCTTATTCTTTGATCTTGAGAAAGAAAGGGTAAGGACACACAGGTGGATGCAGATTGCCAAATCAAAAGGAGTGGAGGATGTAGGGCACATGGAGGAGAAATTGAAGGAGATGGGCAGAGAACTGAGCAGCATAAGGGACAGAGAGGCAATGATGAAAGCTCAGTTGGAGGCATAGAATGCATGGCTAAGTGGACAACTACACTAAAGTGAAAGTCAGTTGGTAGCTATGGCAAGTTTATCCTTAGAGGTAATCCAGTGCAGGTTGTCAGCAAAGTCTTATGCCTTGTATCTCAAGGAACAATGGCTACAATTCCAAAATAAGACTTTAGCACAGTGAGGCACTATGCCCTTCCAAGACTATAGACAATTCATTAATATTTGTGATAAAAGCACCTTGGAAGATAGAGCAAAAAGGTCTGAGTTTTACCTTCATAACTTGGCCTTGACAAATTTGAATGTGTGGGGCCCAAATTCAAAACCTGGGACTTGCAATTGATGGATTTAGCATCATGGATGAATCATGAGGAGGAAAGAGCTGCATAAATGTAAAAGGTAATGGCAAGAGAAGAGATAGAACCCCTCATGATAAGAGTTGATCAATCTAATCCAATGGCTGTCATCAACACTCACAACCTAATTGCAAATGATCTTAATCTTGCACCTAGGTACCTTGCTGCACAAGAGAAAGCAATCACACACTTTGAAGACATGTTCAGATTGCTAGAAGATGACAACATGCAAGATTTCCAAAGGAGATGGAACACCTTTCCTTACAGCCTGAAAATGAGAGAGTACCATTCTCCCCAGAGGATGAGAGAGGCACTAAACAGAACACCCATGTACAATAAATCTCTACAACTACTCCAAGTCAATTGGATTGGCTTGAGACTCAGTCCACCACTGCTTTTAGGAATGTTGGAAGGAAGGAAAGAATAAGAAGAAAGAAGGTAGTGGGAAGAGATAGAGAGCAAGGCGGGATTTTATTCACAAGAAGAAGAAACTACATCAAAAGCATGGGATTTTAGGGAGGCCACCAGAGCAATGAAGGACATGGATATAGATTAAGTTGCTCAGAGGATGAGCAATAGTTTTAGTAGGGGGGTGATGATGAGCCTCATCATTGGGTAACTATATGGACCTTAATACACCTCCAAGCTTATTAAAATCAACTCTTCTCATAATTCCTTACATATTTTAATTATATTTTTCTTAATGAGATGAGTAAAAGTAATATGTTATGTCTAGGGGTCTAATGTGCATTGATTACAGGTTTTTGAGAGCAAATCGTGGAAATTTTGGCTAATTAAGGGCAGAAAATCGAATGACACAAGGAGGAGAGATTATAGGAGATAGATCATCCTCATTTAATCCTCACTCATTCGAATATTCCTCAATCAAATCACACTAGCTCGGAGTTGCAAGCAATCAAGTCATGGAGATCATGCGCAGCCGAGCCAGTGACAGTTAAGAGTGATTTGATCTTGAGTTTGGGAGCCAAGCCTCCCTAGATTTAATGAAGTAGTTGGAGACTTTAGTTGTATAAATAAGGAGGCCTAGAACCTCATTAGGATTTGGATTTTTTATATAAAAGCACTAAGCATTTTCGAGTTCAAGCTTTGTGAACAAACATTATTATGTAATTTTTCTGATATGATAATGAGAATGAGCATGTCCTTGATCCAGCACTGAGCTGACTCAGAGGGCTGAATATCTTGGTTTAGGGCCCAACCCTAGCAGCCAAGGCTCATCTTCTTGTCTTGTACGCTTAGGTGATTTCATAGATTAATTGTTGAATTGGTTTTAGCATTGTTTCATTGCAAGTAGTTGTGAATTTGATTAGTTTGATTCCATTTGTGCATTGCTTTAGCAGTATCTTAGAAAGATAAATGAATACCAAAAAGGCTGATATCAGGTGGATTTGGCCTCACTCCTCCCTTTAGGGACCATGGTTTGAGGAAAAACTCTTATTCATCCCCAGAAAGATAGAATTTTGATTTCTTATGGAATTTAGGGTTTTCTGCTACTTAGGCCAGCATCTTTTTAGTTTTCAAAGATAGGTTTCAATTGTCATTTATGATATCTTTAGCTTTTTATTAGATCTCATGGTGTTTCAAAATATTTTGCAATAATTTCCATGCATGAACTAGGCAACTAAATAATGAAATTTTGTTTCCTTAAGTTGATTGGAAATCTTCCTTGTTTGATATGATTCATGGATAAATTCCAGTAATGTATGTATTGCAGGAGTTTTAATAGTGCAGGAAGATCTCATGCCAGCAACCCCAACTTAATCTCATCCATCCATTATCACCAAAAGCCACCAAGTCCCTCAACTAATTCATCATTCCATAAGAACAACTTTCCAGGTTTGTTGAGAAAATCCATCTATCTTACAAACTCTGTTTTGAGCTATGAAGAAGTCCTAGCCACTTTGTTTCCCTATTTCTTCCATCATTCACCTTCCTTAAGCCCTATACCATCTTCCAAATCCCTCCTATTTCTCTCGGCTGGATCATGTAGGAATACAGGGGATCTTGTAGGAGCATTAGGACATCCTATAGGACGACCTGTAGTGGCATGTTTTGAGGCCAGTTTGTGGAAAAAACATCCAGGAATATAGGGGAAGACCCCTACTTGCCTCCCAAACCATCTGACCTTCCATCACCATATCTAACCCACCTGCCACATCACCAAGATAATTAGCATTCACTTTTTCACAAAACAGGACAAAAAGGAAAAAAGATTTATTGTGTTCATTTAGATTGCATGCCTAGGACAGTTAGGATTACACACATGTTAGCTTAGAACTCTTCTGAAGTAAGATCTCTTAGCAATTATTATAATGAGTGGTGTGTTTACAGCATTGATTTTAGTCTTTCCTTACCGCACTAGACAATCTTCCCATTCTCCCAATTATTGCAAAATTCATCTTTCTTCATTGGTAGTCAAAATTCTTCTAACTCAATAGAAGGTTGGTTTGAGAAACCATAGTCGTCTATTGCCAGCTTAGCAGTCACAAAGAGTGGACCCATCGCATCTACCTATGTATACAACACTGTCACCTCCAAGTTTGTATGAACCCCGGGTTGATAAAGTAAAGTTGGTAGCCCCAGGAGTTGCAGCATTCTTGCCGCAATATTGGTGCTCATCAAAAAGGACACCTAAGGAAATATTGTAAGTCTCAGAAGGGAAAAGAAGGAGACACACAACAAGAAAAAAAAACATGAAGCAAATGTAACAGGTGACGTGTTGAAAGATGATTTGATTATTTCATTAGAAAATATTATTGATTCTTGGGTGGTAGATTTAGGGGCCTCATTCCATGCCACACCTGATAGGAAACATTTTCATAATTATGTTCAAGGAGAACTTGGACAGGTTCTTCTGGGGATGAGAAACCCTATAAAATTGTTGGAATGGGTAAGGTTTTCATAAAACAATAGCATGGAAACCAATGGCTATTTAAGGAGGTAAAGCATGTTCCAGATCTAAAAAAAAAAAAAAAATCTAATTTCAACAGGGCAGTTGGGAGGTGAAGGTTGTGTGACTACTTTTACAGATAAAACCTGGAAGGTCACTAAAGGAGCCATGGTAATAGCAAAAGTATTGTTGAGTTGTACTTATCCAATGGTATTTCTAATTATGTTAATACTTTAACCTCCACAGGAGAAGTTACAGCAAAATGGAATTATATGCTCGGGCACATGAGTGAAAAGGTGATGTAGATTATTCACTCAAGAAATTTGTTGCTAGGTTTGAAGCATGTTGATTTGGATTTCTCTGAGAATTGTGTTTATGGAAAACAGAAGAGTCAGATTTCTCAGAGTTGGGAAAGAAACTAAAAGCGAAAAATTAGAGCTTGTGCATACACATGTATGGGTACGTGCTCAGGTATCATCTCTTGGTGGCTCTCGTTATTATGTTACTTTTATCAATGAGGCAACTAGAAAAACCTGGATTTATTGTATTCAAAATAAATATGATGTTTTTGATACTTTCAACAAATGGAAAGATTTGGTTGAGAATGATATAGGAAACAAGTTGAAGTGTCTCAGATCAGACAATGGAGGAGAATATTGCAGCAAAGATTTTGATAAGTACTGTTCATAGCATGGAATTCGCGAAGAGAAGACAATTCCAAGAGTACGATAGGAAAATGGTGTGTCAAAAAGGATGAACAGGACAATCATGGAGCATGCAAGGTGCATGCGATTGTATGCTAGATTTCCTTTACAATTTTGGATAGATGTTATAGATAATGTTGTTTTTCTAATAAACAGAGGGCCTTCAAGTTCCTTGGATGGTGGTATTCCAAAAGAGGCATGGACATATAAAAAGGTAAACTATTCATTTTTAAATACTTTCAATTATGGAGCCTTTGTCCACATTAATAAAGAAAATAGAAGAATGCTTGAGGCAAAATCAAATAAATATACCTTTATTGGATATGATGTTAATGATTTTGGTTATCACTTATTTGGTTATGAAAATCACAAAATCATTAGGAGTAGAGATGTCATGTTCAATGAAAAGGTCTTGTATAAGGATCAGATGCAGGAAAATAAACAAGAAAAAGAAAATAGAGAATACATAGTTCTTTATGAGATCACAAAAAAAATAAAGGTGCCTTAAAACCATAATGATCAACAACAGCGACAGGGACCTCAAACACTTGAAAGTGGTGTTAGAAGATCTACCATGTAGACCCCATAAATGATACTCTCCTTCATTATATTATGTATTGTTGACTGGTTTTGGTGAACCAGAATGTTATGAAGAAGCAATGTAGGTAGAAACCAGGAAGAAGTGGGAGCTAACCATGAAAGAAGAGATGGACTGCTTGGTAGATAACTAGACTTGGAACTTAGTCAAGTTCCATGCAGGTAAAAGAAAAAATACATAATAAATGTGTTTACAGGTTGAATGAAGAAGATGGAGGTAGAAAAATGTATAATGGTAGACTTGTGGTGAAGGGGTTTGCACATAAGAAGGGTATAGATTTTGATGAAATATTTTCTCCTGTAGTTAAATGACTTAAATCAGAACTATTTTAAGTCTAATAGCAGTAGAAG
Source organism: Pinus tabuliformis (assembly GCA_031772625.1). Taxonomy (NCBI): domain Eukaryota; kingdom Viridiplantae; phylum Streptophyta; class Pinopsida; order Pinales; family Pinaceae; genus Pinus; species Pinus tabuliformis. Next base: position 839,482,742 of record CM062817.1, on the reverse strand, counting down.
ATTTGCATCTTGAGAATTTAGATGTAAATACATCCTTTCTCCATGGGGATTTGGATGAAGAGATCTACATGCAACAACCACAAAGATATGAGGTCAAAGGGAAGGAGAAATTAGTGTGCAGGTTGAAGAAGAGATTGTATGGCCTAAAACATGTTCTAAGGCAGTAGTATCTAAAATTTGATGGGTTTATGTCTCAACAAGGTTATACTAGATGTCACTTTGATCATTGTGTTTGTCTCAAAAGGAAAAATGATGGTAGCTATATTATATTGTTATTGTATGTAGATGGCATTCTTGTTGCAAGGTCTAACATGCAGGAAATAAATGTGCTCAAAGAAAAATTGGAAAATTCATTTGCAATTAATGATTTGGGTGCTACAAAAAAAATCCTTGGTATGAGAATAACTAAAGACAGGAAAAATCACCAATTAAAATTGTCTCAGAGTGAGTACATACAAAAGGTGTTGGAAAGATTTAATATGCAAAATGCAAAAATAGTTACTACACCTTTGGCTATTCATTTCAAACAAAGTAAGGAGATGTGTACCAAGACTCAGGAAGAGATGGATTATATGTCTAAAGTTCCATATGCATCAGTAGTTGGTAGCTTAATGTATGCAATGGTCTGCACAAGGCCTGATATTGCACATGCAGTGGGAGTTGTAAGCGAGTACACGAACAATCAAGGAAAATAACATTGGATGGAAGTGAAATGGATTCTCAGGTATTTGAGAGGTACCACAAATCAAGCATTATGCTTTGGTGGTTCAGGCATTACTCTACAGGGATATATTGATGCAGATATGGCAGGTGATAGAGATAACAGGAGGAGCACCACAGGATATGTGTTTACTGTAGGTGGAACAATTTTCAGTTCGGTTTCAAAAATGCAGAGTGTTTTTGCACTTTCAACAACGAAAGCAGAATATGTTTCTTCTACAAAAGCTAGTAAAGAAATGATTTGGTTACAAATTTTTATGGATGAATTGGGTAAGAAGCAAGAGATGGAAAGGTTATACAGTGATAGCCAGAGTGCCATTCATCTTGAAAAGAACTCAACATTTCATTCCAAGGCTAAAAATATACATATCAAGTACCATTTCATATGGTCAATGTTGGAAGATGGGCAGTTGAAGCTAGAAAAGATACACACTCGCCATAATCCTGCATATATGTTAACAGAAGTTTTAATCAGGGAGAAACTGAGATTCTTCTCAGTTTCAATTGGTATTCAAGTATGATGATGAAGATGAAAAACAGCGAGTTCCAAAGTGGAGTGATTGTCCAACAAATGAAGCAGTGATGGAGTTTCTATATTCAGTCTCCAAGTGGGAGATTGTTGGGTGTGGAGCCTAATTATCTTCCTGATTCATAGGTATTTGTTTCAGTGAAGAGGAAATTACAATGGATTTATTGTAGGTTGTATCTCTTCATTTTTCTAGATAATATAAGGAAGGCCTGGATGTTTCTCCATGGACATAGCCCAAATTGGGTGAACCACGTATATATGCATCTCTCTTGTTTTATGTGTTTTATGTGTTTATGTTCTGTAATATTTTATGTTTTCCATTTTTCTGTAATACATAATTATCTAACACTTAATGGCGAGGGAAGAAGGGGCACATAGGAATTGGTTTGACTCCACCTATTTCCATTGGTTGAAATAGGTGCCATTAGTGATGGATGACTTTGCATATGATGGAGTGGACTTTCTAGGAGACCCATACCTAGTCTTTCCCCTTGAGATGCAGTGGAGTGCTCTTGGTAATGGATGTGTGTGGTGATTTTGAATTTTTTAATGTTTTTGGATTTTTATGTATTTATTTTTTTGGTTAAAGATGGGTACAAAGTTACTAATACTAGAACTTATATTTTATGTAGACGTGGAAACTGTTAGCGCTTGAAATTTCACCTCAGGCTGAGAAAGGTAAACCTCAAGGCAACATCAAACCACTTAGCCTCGTAGCTAGCCCTACGGGGCAGGAGAGGGCTCTCTCCGGTCTATCTCAGTAAAGATCTTCAATTGGTGAGATGACCAATAGGGTAACACTGATTTTAGGCTAGTAAACTGATCAAAAGGGTTGATTTGGAATTTTTAGGGTTTTTGGTGGCAAATTGAGGAGTGGCAATTTTGGGTGCGGGGATAGGACACAGTTTCTGCAGGGGGTTCTTTGGGGCGAGATAGGATACAGTATTGATGCCTTAGATTGAGGTGAATGGATGAGAAAGACAGGTGAAGAGCTAAGGAGAGCAAACAATAACTTTGAATTCTCCTTAAACAGCAGAAAACATTCAAATTAAACAAACTTAAAAGCAGAGCATGACAGTCATGAATTCTACTTTAACACTTCATTTGTTTAATGTGCAGAAGGAAAAGTAAGAAAATGATTCACATAAAACACTTACAAGTACATAGAGAAACACACCATCAATACATGTAACCACAAGAATCCCAAAAAGGACTGCAAAACCCTGGTCTTCCTTAGCCAAAAATTGCAGAGATACAGTGAATAATACAATGATAGCTTTTCCCACAAGAGTCCAACCTTCCAACCCAAAATTGAGCTCATGATAGCTCATTGGAAATATCTTTGTGTCTAGTTATCATTTTACCCATCAAGCAAATCATTTGGCCAACCAAGCTAGGAGAAAACTTGATTTTCTAAGGTCACTTCAGAGGTGTCTTTGATTCTCCTGAGGCAACGGTATCCTTGACATTTCTCTCAAACCATGACACCTGTGAAAAAAGTGAAAGAGGTTTTTCTTCCTTGGAATGTTTTGGACAGAAACCTCTCTCAGTTTCCCAAAATTCATCTTTGATTTCTCTAAAACATCTTTTGAGTGAAACTTATCCCGATGTGTGGAACAAGGGATTTTGCCGAAATGAAGCGGAATGAAGGGGATAAGAGGCTTCTAAATTCTTGGGGAAATTTTTGGAAGTAGGGCGGGATGTTAGGAAGCAGGGGAAAGTGGAATCTTAGATATTGAGTGAGGGGAAGGGGTCCAAAAGGGCAAAACACAGGCCAAACCTAGAAAATTGCCAGGTTGTAGCTAGAAACTAGGGTTTGTGCGAAAATGAGGAATTTGGGGGATCTAAGGGATGGGAAGCATTTGATAGGGTATTTTAAGGATAGGGGAAGGTGTATGAACATCTGGATACAAGTTTTGCTAATGATTTGACCATTCAAGAGAAATTAGCTTTCAAAACCCTAGGAGAGGGAAATGACCTTGCCTAGGCGCAACTGAAGCATGAACAAGGTGTAACATGACCCAATGGAACCTAATATGATGATGAAAACCCTCTGAATGATGATACACTCAGCTGAATGATGACATGGACTGACATTTGGGCAACTTTGAAAGGAGTGAAAACAAACCCTAGACCTAATGCCTAGTGACCAAATTTTGCTTGAAGACTCACTGAAATGACAAAATTTGACCTTGACACTTCAAAATCACTTTGTAAGAGCACATTTGATCACTGGAGGAAGGCTGGAAAGACTGACACTAACAGAAACCACCCACCCCGGTCACTACTCACCACCGCATTGAGGTGTACCACTAACAAAAGTGGTCCATGAACCAACAATGCAAGAGGATTAGGGAGAAGAGAGTGATGAGTTGCAGGAGTTTACGCGCAATGAGGAGGGCTTAACTCTGGGAGTAATGCTTATGCCAATGGATGATGTGCCTCCACATCTTTAAAGGCACACCATGGCGTTATGCTCTTCTCGTTGTCACAAACCCCTACATCAGATTGTTCATGGTGTGCTATGTTTCCATCAATGTGAGAAGGACTAAATTAGGATGGTGGTGATATGATGTTTTGTCTCTACATATGTATTAAGCATTATAGTCTCAACCTTAGATGCTAGATTTTGAACTATGTACCAAGTTATAGATGTAACACTTTTGATGATATAATAAAATGATGGATTCTATGGTGTATTGTTATAAATGTTTTTGTCTATTATGATGTTTTTATTCCTATGTATGGTTCAAAAATGTGAATGTGACAAATGCCAATCTAATATGTAATTAGTAAGAAAATTGGTAAGCATATTAGAGCTTCGAGGAATGTGGTAATAAACAGCATAATCAATATTTCATTCCAAGATATGTACCCTCAAATAATAACGAAGTAATGAAAGATTTTTAGGGAAAAGGCATGGTTGAGTTGAGACATTATGAGCTAGGATTCAAGTTGGACAGCCAGATGGTGAATAATGAGGGTAATAGTCTCAATCAAGAGCTTGATAACAACATTAAATTTTTCTATATTGTTGGTGAATGGGCGAAGAAAAATTCCCCCCTAAACTTAGAATCTCATCAGTGGGTGAGAAGATAACATAAGCGGCGGAATCTACATTCTGAGTGTAACGTCTTGTACTATCTACAATCCTGCATAGATCGAAGAGGGTCTTGGCATTTTTCAATCAAATACCACACACATGAATCACTCCTAGAAACCATCAATATAAAATCAAACCAAAAAAAATACCACATGCACACTTATGTACATTATGTACAAGACATCAGGAAATAGACTATGAATAGTATCGTTTAATATAGAGCCCATTTTGAGGCTCCTTAAGTGGGTTTCCTTCATAATAAACTAAATGATAGGCCCCTTTTTCAAGAACACGTTTAAAAATATAAGGCCCGTGTCGCATGGGTTTGAGTTTACCTACTCCTAACTTGTCATTGTCTTAATCATAAACCAAAACCAAATCACCTTCTGAAAAGACACAAGTTCAAACAGACTTATCATATTGGGCCTTTACACATTTCTTATGAGTTTCATTAGCGATCATGACGTAAAGGCATTGTTCATCAAGATGGGAAAGGTGAAACAAATATTCTTCCTTGAAAGAAGTGTCAGGAAGTAGTTTCAAATCAAGTTGTAAAGAGGGAATTTTTCACTCAATAGTAATAACATCCTCCACTCCATAAATGAGTTAGAAAGGAGGGAAACCTATAGTACACTTGTCTGAGTTTTGGTATGCCCAAGGAGAAGAAAAGAGCATACGGTGCTAGTTTGACTTATGTTTCCCTACAATCTATTGTAAGATAGCTTTCAAGACACAATTGATGGCCTCTATTTGTCCAGTAGATTGGGGATAATAGGGGGTGGAATGTTCATGGAGAAAACCAAACTTGATAGCTAATTTCTACATCATATGGTTCTAAAAAAGTGTACCACGATCACTGACAATTATTTTGGGCACACCAAGCCTAAAAATGACATGGTTGAAGAGGAATTTGTTTGACCATCGTTAGAATAGGTAGGCAAAGCCTCAACCCACTTAGTGAAGTAATCAACAACAACAATGATGTAGTGATTTCATGGGTGGGGGTGGGTTGCACTTCATAAAATCAATGCTACACTATGAAAAAGGACCAACAACTACCATAGGGTTTAAAGGAGCAAGGTGAGCACACATCTTATGAGAAAATAATTTACAAGGATGACATTTTTGGATAGCAATGATACAATATTTAAAGATTGAGGGACAAAAATACCCAACACGCAAGATTTTCTTGGCAGTGGAAAGTCCATATAAATAACCACCACATGCTCTAGCCTCACAATCATTAAGAACTCATTCATATTCATCATGAGTGATACATCGACTTAAAATGGCATCAACACCATGGAGGTAAAAGATATCGACAATGATAACATAACACCTAGATTGGTGGTTATTAGGCCCTATACTACTAGTGTAACCCCTTATTGTTATTAGTGCAACCCCCTTATTGTATTATTGTGCCCATATAGTCCCCATGTTGTTATTATTATGCCCCATAGAAGCCCACTATTGTTATTGTTGTGCCCCTACAATATTATTGTTATGTAGGCTCTGATTGTATTGGGACCCCTTAGACTCCTATATATAGAAAGGAGGTCTTGTCATTTGTATCATCCAAGAATTGTTAATTTGTGTAATTTAAAGGAGGTCTCCCTCTTGAAGAGGCTGATTTTGAAGTCATTGATCTGTATTTTCTACCTTTTTGTGAGTTGGTTTCATAACATTTGCTATCAGAGCTATGGATTCTAGGGTTTCACTACTCCAAACATGTCATCGTGGAATTTTTTCTATAAAATTTTTTGCTACGAAGTTTCAGAAGCTAAAAAACACCCATTTTAGTAGAAATCATTCTGAACCTCGGATCCAAATTTCAGATCTTGTCTCGCTATATTTTTGGAGATATGATTTGAGGAAGTTAAGGTTTTTCCAAGCTCCAGAATTCCATCTCAAACAAGTCATCGTGAAATTTTCGCTATAATTTTGTTTCTACGAAGGTTCCTACTCTGACATTGAAACCCATTTGAGCCAAGCTTGGGCCTGAATTTCAGATCTTGGTTCGCTATGGTTTCATATATATGGTCGAAGGCATTTAGGGTTTTTGTGGGCTCCTGAATTACATCCCAAATAGGTGACTTGGGGAAAATCATCATAACTTTCTCTCTGAGCATAAGATTGAAATTTCGTAGAGTGTTATAGAAAGAGGACGGCCTGTAGTTTCTTGTGTATCAATTTCAAATCCTAAGGTCAAAACAGTGACACATGGAACTTCGTACAAGTTCTCTTTACTAAACTAGTATATAATCCAGTCATCATGGGATATTTAGCATAACTCTTCCTTGGAGAATCCAATCTTGATCAGACTTGCGGGTTAGAAAGAGAACTCAGAGGGCTACCACAAGACATAGTTTCAAACCTTATAGATCTGAAATTACAGAGATACAATATATTCAATATCGATCTCCTACAAAGTGAACAAAGGTGTGTAGGTTTTTTTGAAGTTTTGCATAAGTTTGGTTGAAAAATTAGTTTGAAGGAATTCAAAGGGCATGAATGCTAAGATGATGATATAGAAGAAAAACTTAAACGCAACATAGAAGATTTGAAGACAGATTTGACAAAGTTGCTACAAGAAATGCTTATTAATGGCGAAAGGGTAGTAAAGGAAACTCATGATGAGAAAAAAATAAATGTTAATCATGATTTCATGGACTCTAACAGTGAATTGAAGACCCACAGTGTTCCAAAGATCGATATGAGGAAGTTTGATGGCAAGGATCCCGTAACATGGATACTACAGATGGAGCAATATTTTGATCTCCATAATGTTCAAAACACACAAAAGGTACGCATTGCAACTTTATATTTGGAACCAAAATAGTTTGTATGGTATCGATGGCTTTGCTCTCATAAACAATTTGTTACTTGGGTCATTTTTATGGAAGAAATGATAGGACATTATGAGGATACAAAACGAAACACCTTTTTTAGCCAATTGATAAATCTCAAACAAAAGGGTTCAATGATGGAGCACATTGAGGAATTCCAAAAATTGAATATAAGGGTAAAATATATTCCAGAGGAGCATAGGATTGATGTGTTCATAGGACTTTTAAGGATAACATCCAACGTGAGGTTCACCTTTGGGAACCTAATTAATTGGAGAAGGCATTCAGGTTGGCAAGAAAAATGGAAAGCAAAATTATGGCAACAAGGAACCCTACCACTCACAACTATAAAGATGGAAGTGTTGTTTCTCCTAACCTTTCACTGCTTATAAGGTTGACACCATAAAAATTGGAAGAAAAAAGAGAGAAATGGATTTGTTACAATTGTGATAGAAAATACACTAAAGGTCATAAGTGTGTTGAAAATAAATTAATTTACATAGATGGGGAAGAGGAGCAAGAAAAGGAACAAGAAACGTCAAAAGCAAAGGATATACACCAGGAACCAATCCCAGAGAAAGAAGAAATAAATCTTACCATATCTTATATTGCATTGACAGGAATTACCACTCCTCAAACTCTCAAGATAGAAGGGAATATCAAGAAGAAAAAGGTAATAATGTTGATTGCTTCGGGTACTGCCCATAATTTTATTCATTGTAAGATAGCCAAGGAATTGAATTGCTTCCTATATCCAGCACCAAAGTGTCAACTAATGGTTTCAAATGGAGGAACCATAAATTTCTCTAGAAAATGCCATAATATCAAGCTATCCATGGGAGAATATGTCTTTAATAGTCTAATGCTTTCCATTCCAATGGGTGGTGCAGATGTTGTACTAGGAGTCCAATGGCTACAATCTTTGGGTACGATAGATTTTAATTTTCAAGAACTTTTCTTGAAAAAATTTTTGGAAGGAAAGGAAGTTGAATTAATGGGTATCGAAGGGAAAGAGGGAAAGAAAATAAGCTCTAACAACATGAAAAAGCTTCTAAAGAAATAACAAGAGGGTGTAATTGCACAATTATGTTCAATAAAGGTTCCCACATCGAAATCATCTATTTCTCCAGATCTCCAAAACTTTTTGGACAAGCATTCCAAGGTATTTGAGACTCCCAAAGGCTTCCCATCTATTCATGATCATGATCATACTATTCATTTGATTCCATGAAGTGTTCCCCAAAACATCCGGCCTTACAAATATCCATATGCCCAAAAGATTGAAATTGAACATATGGTTGCAGAAATGTTAGAGGTTGGTATAATTCAACCTAGTCAAAGTTCTTTCTTTGCTCCAGTGGTATTGGTACACAAGAAGGATGGATCATCGCACAAGTGTCCAGATTATAGGGAGCTCAACAAGCTTACTATTAAAGATAATTTTCCCATTCCTGTCATTGATGAATTATTGGATGAATTACATGGAGCAATTTACTTCACCAAGTTAGATATTCGTTCAAGATATCATCAAATCAGAATGAAGACTAAAGACATTCCAAAAACAACATTTAGAACTCATGAGGCTCATTATGAGTTTTTGGTCATGCCTTTTGGCCTTACCAATGCACCTTCTACATTTCAAGGTTTAATGAATTCCATTTTCAAACCCTTCCTCAAAAAATTTGTGTTAGTATTTTTTGATGATATACTAATCTACAACAAGTCTTGGAAGGATCATGTTCAACATATTGATAGGGTGCTCAAACTATTGGAGGAGAAACAATTATATGTAAAAATATCCAAATGTTTCTTTGGAGTAAAAGAGGTGGAATATTTGGGTACTTAGTTAGCTCTTAGTTCATCTTATCATCCTCAATCTGATGGGAAAACTAAGATAGTGAACAAATGTTTGGAAGGATATCTTCGTTGATTTGTATCTGATAAACAGACACAATGCATCAACTGGTTTCCTCTCATTGAATGGTGGTATAACACTTTCTTCCATATTGCAACAAAAATGACCCCATTTATGGCACTTTATGAATATCATCCATTGTCCATCACATCATCTTTAAAAGAAAATTCTAAGGTTCAAGCAATGGAATATCACATTGACAATCAACAAGAAGTTCTCAAACTCTTAAAGGATAACCTCACTTTGGCGCAGAATAGAATGAAACAACAGGCAGATCAACGTTGCAGTGAAAGAAGTTTTGATGTAGGTGACTGGGTATTTCTACGACTACAACCATACCAACAAATGTCCCTCAAGCAAGCTAATAAGGATAATAAATTATCACAAGAGTATTATGGTCCATACAAGGTGCTACAAAATATTGGTACTATGGAATACAAATTGGAGCTTCCTGCATCTTCCCGAGTGCACCCAGTTTTCCATGTTTCATGCTTAAAGAAGTTTGTAGGTGAGAAGATCCCAGTTCAAATAATATTGCCAGAACTTGAAGAGGAAGGAAAAATCATATTAGAACCAGAAACAGACAAAAAATAAAAATAAATAAATAAAAATTAAAAATTAAAAAATAAATAAATAAAATAAGAATACAAATAAAAATAAAAATTCGACAGCTACGAAATCGATCAATTTTAGAGTATCTCATCAAGTGGAAAAACTTACCCATTGAAGATTCCACATGGGAAGATGATAATTTTATACAGAAGCATCCAGAACTACTCAAGCGTTGAGGACAACACTTTTTGAAGGAGAGGGGCATGTTAGGTCCCTATACTACTAGTGTAACCCTTTATTGTTATTAGTGAAACCCCCTTATAATATTATTGTGCCCATATAGTCCCCATGTTGTTATTATTATGCCCCATAGAAGCACACTGTTGTTATTGTTGTGCCCCTACAATATTATTGTTATGTAGGCTCTAATTATATTGGGACCCCTTAGACTCCTACATATAAAAATGAGGTCTTTCCATTTGTATCATCCAATAATTTTTCATTTGTGTAATGTAAAGGAGGTTTCCCCTTAAAGAGGTTTATTTTGAAGCCATTGATCTATATTTTCTATCTTTTTGTGAGCTAGTTTCATAACAGTGGCGAACACACCAACGCTCATTGTGATACAACCCAGGCCGAAAAAATTCAATTTGTGGATATACAAAGACATCCACATACCAATGATGGGAATAAATAATGAGAAACAAGGACTCATCAAGAAGTGGATCATCATTGAAATTTTAAGGATTGAAATTTATGTGAAAATTTAGAAAGCTTGGCGAACCTTACTAGTCCCTAATATGAAAACTATAAAATATTGGTCATATATTTGTAAAAATATTGAAATTTATAATGATTGTATGTATACAATACCTATATAATTTTGGAGAGCTTTAAGGTAAAACAATTTTATACTATAAAAGTTGGACGAATCATTTCTAGAAAAAATGGCAATTAGAAACTCATTTTTTTTTGGAAAAACCATGGAAAATTAGCCCACTTGCGAATATTAGCCCCTAAAATTGTCCTTGGTCCTAAATCACAATTTTGTCATCAGTTTGGGGTAACTTAGCAAGTAACTCTATGAATTCTAGGGATTTCTTGGACTTAGCAACTGCAAATTCCAAATAAAACTCTTGAAGGATAATAATCCATTGAGAATATTTCCCCCAATGATTTGACGACTAAGGATGTGTTTCATTTGGTTGGAATCATCAACTACCATGGTATTCTACAAGAGTATGTAGTGTCCCAATCATTGGACAATGACAACAGCTTCCAAATCCAACTCTACAACATGGGAATTATGAAGCTCAGGACGAAGAAGGCCTTTTTTAAGATAATAGATGGGATTTTCATTTCGTCATCTTGTCAGCAGATTTCTCAGAAGAAGTGGGTGCTTTTTGAGAGCCAAGGGCACTCGTTGGGGATTTATAACTAACCATCATCTTCCCTAGCTAAGCAGCTAACTCTCCATGGTGTCAAAAGAAAGAGAACCAACCACTCCATCAAAGTGTGGTCCAGGTTTTGTTTGTTGTAGGTCCATTGAAGGGCGAGGAGCATTGGAAATAATTTTATATAATATGTGTTCTTGTGAATAAATCAAATCAATGTGTTGATCACATAAAATGGCTTTCTCCTCTATAGATTCCCCAATCATAGTGACATCCTAGGAAATCTAGGTTTGAAGGGATCGAGTGAACCAATCTCTAATAACTTCATTATGGAGTTTGGTTCTTAATAACCTCTTAAATCTTCACCACTCATGAATATGATCATAAATGTGTGTTGCATAATCTTGTCTAAAGTTGGACAAAATTTCAGTCCCGAGATATTTTCATGTAGGTAGTTGAAAATGATTCAGAAAAATTCCTATCCAAGGAAGAAAAGTCGCTATACAATGTGTTATCGAGTTTGATGTACCATTTGGTGGTATCCCCTATCAATATACACTAGAAAAGTCTCACCTTCATAGAACCATCCACCAAATAATTGGATGAACACCATAGATGAAAAGTGGTGATATGTGTCGAAGAATTTTCCTGAGGCTTCCCTTCAAACTTAGGAATATCATATGGTAGCTTAGAAGACATAGGTGGCCACCTAGGATCATGACAGATGGGATCATTGGTCAATTTATCTAGATTAGGTAAATCAAGAGGAGTGAGAAAAGGAATTTGTAGTTGATCATATGGATCATAAGGGTCATAACCCCGAGGTTGACCATAAGGTCCTCCCATCTTGTAATGAAATACAATAGGATTAGGAATGAGGTTATAGTTCACCCCAATATTTTTATATCCCAGACTAGTACATGAGGTATAAGGATTATGTCCCTTGTTGAAAGTTCCCCCAAATAACAAAGGACCCCCATAGGCTTGAGTGCCCATAGGGTTATACCCGTCACTAGGAAATGGACCTCCTTTTGCAAAGAAATAGTATAAGAATTAATAGAAGTTATAGTGGGTATGGTGCCCCCAGGTATATTGGCCCCTCTAGAGAAGAAGGAATTTCTAGAGAAATGTGTCCCTCCAAACATATAACTTGACCCAAGTTGAGATGTGTTGCAATAAACAAAGTTTCCCCCGGGCTAACTAGAGGCAACAAATTTTCCTCCCAACGTGTTTACCTAGGTAAAAATTCTCATAACCAAGTTAGGAACCATATGTTGAGATGAACTATGAGTAAATATCCCAGCTCCCATGGATTGACTAGAGCTTGGCCCCACTCCAAATGTGAAGTTAGGAAAAGGCAATGGCATAGACAAATATGGAAAATTTGATCAGATAACAAAGGTGATGGTGGAATGCCCCAAGTAGAATTAATAGATGTAAAAGGAGGTATAGACCCTGCCACACTTAGTGGTGGTATTAATGACATGGCAATTGAAATTGTTGCTTCAGAAAGTAAATTGGGGCCTGCCCTCTCCGTAGAAGAAGAAATTTTTTCACTGGCCAAGACCGAGACTTTTGCATAATAAGGTTCACTACCGTAAGGTATCAACTGCACTAAAAATGGGCCGAGAGGGTCAGTCAAATGTGTATTAAAATATGGTAAGGGATTTTAGTCAACTACCTCATTTAATAGAATCGTCCTCCCTTGGTCCAAGATTATCCCCCCAACATAAGTAGAGTATGAGTCTTCTAATGTAGAAATTAACGTACATCTACGTGTTGGTGGACCTTCTGTTAGTGTAAATTTTCATGGAAGGTGTACCAAAAATGCTTTACTTAAGTTGTTGGTGACTAGCAACCCTAACAATAAAATGTGGTTGTAGATGTTCTTCAAATCTGTAATAAAGAATTAAGAAAACCTACAAAAGTAAACATGCAGACATACATAAATATGCAATAGCAAGTAGCAATATCAAAACCCAATTGAATAAAGATAATTTTATTATTATTATAAATTGGAATGGTTACACCTAGTGAGGAGATATTGTAGACTTGGGTTAGAAAATTCCCCTCCGTGGTATGGGTCCTTTTAATGGACCAATGCTTCAGTTGTATCTTCTCTCAATGGTTGTATGTAATGGGAAAAACATGGTTATGGAGGCTTGAACTCAAAGTGAGAGCTCAAATGTCATAGGACGATAATGGGGATGATGATAATGGTCATGGTGAAGAAAAAAACCCTCATATTTATAACAAAATATTGAGATAGATTGAGAATTAGAAAATAATAAAATATTATTAACTAAATCCAAATCTAGCTATTGTGAATATTTTATTATATTTTTTGAGAGGGAAAAGATATTCGAATTGGTCAATTATCTTTATTTAGAAAATGGTTAAAGTAATCAACAAATAAAAATGATTTATTAATTACTTTATGATGATTAAGTCAAATTTGAATTAGAAAAAATTATTAAATAATAATTTAATAATTATTTCATGAGAGAAATTAAGGAATAATAAATAAATAATGATTTATTTAATTATTCTCATGGGGTTTTTTCCATTTTAATGTGAAATAATTTAGGAAAATGGTTCAATAAATTATTTCGTATAGTGAAAGTGGGTTTTAATATGTAAAAATTAGTCCTACATGGTGTATTTCAATCAACCCAGTAAAGCATGGCTAGGTCATCATTTTTTGGGTGATAACACCTTATTATTTAGGTTAAAGCCCTAAGAGTCTATGAGAATGACGGTTGCTTCGTTCAACCACGATATGGGTTTTCATGTGCTCGATTTTCCTTCTCTGGGTGTTTGCGAACTTTCTAGGTTGTTATCTATCTGATAAATCTTACATCTTGCTTGATCTAGCTCGAATTTTTCTTTTAGATTCATTTTTCCCATCGTCGCTCGCTTGAAGGGACTTATAGGGTGATGATTATGCTCCTCGCTTGGTGCTAGTGATTTTAAAAGCGAAAATATCGCATGGTACTTGATCCTATCAAAGAAACAATAACCTAAAATGTTTGAGTAATTTTGATCTGTTCTTACCATCATATTTGAGATTCTTTGATAACTCTAATTCCTTTCTATTTGATCCTTGAGTTAGGGTTAAGGATCTTGACCTTTGTATATCATTGTCTCTTGATAAATTGAGCTACCGGCCTACTTTATTTACATTGTATTCTTGTTCTTCATTTTCTTTCTTAGTTGTGTTTGAGCACTTCTTTTTGTTTGCAAAACCCAAGTCTTGATCTTTTGAGTGTCATGTGTTCTTGCTTGGGAGTCTCCTTTTTTTGCTATTTTGAGTGAATTTTCTTTGGATTGTTTTTAGCTTTGTGTTGTTATCAACTTAGCGAATTTCTTGAAAATTTAGTAAGAGTGTTTGTCGAAGTTGTTTTCACTAAGAAAAGGAAAATACTCTCTACCCTCTTATAGTTAGCCTTCATTGGATTGAAAAGTGAATTGTGCATTGGCTAATCTGAGTGGATATTGGTGACCACCCACCTATTCCACTTGGACCCCCACCATTGTTTCTTTCAGTTTTTATGTTTCCTTAATTGTAGCACAGTTTACTATTTTTGGGAGTTTTTTGGGTCTTGAACTTTTCGGAGCCGTTTTGAGGCCCTAAATGACGTTTTTTGGTAATATTCATTTAGGCAATTTCATTGAAATCACCTTTTTAGATGTAGCCCTCGAAGAGATCTTTCCAACGAGGTATCATACACATCAAACAGAGATAATATAACCAAGTTACGACACCGGAAAGTTGGTTGCCCAACTAACCCCAACGGGGCCCATAAACTCTTGGTGTTACATCTCCTCAAGTTATGGTTTTGGTTGTTTAGAGTTTTCTCTTATTGTTAAATAATAAAAAGGCCCTTGAGCCTCATTGTAACACAGTTCAAAGGCATGTAGCTGCCACATCTCTTCTAAAATACAAGCTACCATCGCCCGAGCTAGTCTCATTTCCATTCTGCTTGTAAGCATATTTCATTATTTGATATTAATGAAAGGAAGTGTTATTTCTGTTGCATGTTTGTTTTTATGGTTATATCTGTAATTTTTTGTGTTCTTGTTTAAATTTGGATCAATGGTGTCAGAGAGTCTGCTCTTTCTCTGTTTTTCTTTGCATGTCCCCAATGAGGTCGGGATATAAGGAGTTAGGGCTCGAACTGGTTGAACCTTTGCAAGACCAGCCTCGTAAATCCTGACGGCCTGCCATGGGGGACAAAAAGAAAGATGAGGGAGCAGTAGATCCTATCAAAATATTGCTCGAGGAGGCCCTAAAGAAACAAAGGAACGCGATGACAGGTAACTTCGTCCAGATCCTTCAACAGTGACCCACCTACGACGCATCCACATCCAACAGCCATTTTGGAGGCTCCACACCTTTTAAGGTACAAGTAAACTTTGACATTCCCATATTTGAGGGCCAAATAGATGTAGAGATCGTAGATAAATTGTTGAATCCACTAGAAGGATATTTTTTTGTTCATGATTTTTCCAACCGAGAAAAGATTACTTTTTCTCTTCTGAAAGTCGTCCCCCATGTCAAGGACTGGTGGGAAGCCTATTGTGAGCAGAAGGATGAAGATACAATCTCAATGTTTTCAGTCGCTCCCACTTGGAATTCATTCTAGGATGCCATCAAGGAGCAGTACTACCCTATCGGGAGCTACAAGGACAAATACATAAAGTGGACCACGCTGTGGCAGGGAAGGGACCAAGATGTTCCAAAGTTTACCAATGTTTTTCATACCCTTCGCACCAAGTTGGATATCAAGGATTCTAAGAAACATTTGGTACTCAAGTACCACAGCTCCCTACATAGATACATCTAGGACAAGATGGAGTTCTTGGACATCTTCTCGCTCGACACGGCGTACCGTACATTGTCAAGATCGAGCAGAAGTTTAAACAGAAGAAGCAAGCCTTTGGATCTCCAAATCCGAAGCAAGGGAAAGGTTGCCCCAAACCACAGAACAAAGGACAAAGCCAAGGCGAGATGGCCCAGGACAACCTGCCAAGACCGAAAGCAGAGGACAACACTCTGAAGCCAAAGAAGGACACGGGAAAGTGGTGTGAGTTCCATAAGAGCTCCACCCACAACATAAGTGAGTGTCGGGTCAAGAAGTCACTAGTGGCCAAGCTAAAGGCTTCAGAATCAAGTGCATGTTGTGACTCTGAATCAGAACCCAACAAGGGGAATGACTGTTGGGACAGGGTCCCCTAAGGTCAATTTTGGGGCAAAAGCCCAAGTTTTGGAGCTGAAAGCCCAAGTATTGGGGCTAAAAGCCCAAGTTTTTGTGATGTAAAGTGTAAAGTCTCTGCAAGTTATGATTGAAAAGCGTGTAGATGTAAAGTGTCATAAAGAGTCTTTACCTTTCTTTTATGTAAGTTGGGTCGGCTTGTATAGACCTACACATGGTCCACGGACCATGGGATTGTATAAAAAGGAGAGTCTTAGAGAGTCTAAGGAAGTTTATAGAAGTTGTGAAGACAAATGTAATGGGTCAATAGGAGCTAAGAGAGAAGAGTCTTAGAGTATAAGAGAGGCTATGCAATTGTGTGCGTAGAGGCCTAGAGTAGAGTCCGTATCTGAGTGCGCACACCCTGCAGCTGAGTGCGCAGGGTAGTTTTGAGTCTGTAAGCAAATCTGAAATATCAAGAAAGAGACTATTCTGGAAATACCTATGTTTTATCCATTTACTTCTGTTATGAATGAATACGCTTATGTTATGATGAATAATGGGTTTATGATTTAAATGATGCGTGAATTTGTATGTCTTACATTATTATATGAACACAAGTAATAATATATGTTTACACGAAGAATATCTTAATGCATGCTAAAGATATCAGACACTTAAGCCGATCTGGGTAATAATAGACTTAGGAGTGATTACAGAGGCACGTAAGTGGTTGATTTGCCTGTTTAGGGTCTGCGAAAGACAGTCGTAGACCTTCACGAAGGTCTAGAGGCTGGTAAGAGGAAGTTACATCAATAAGCCTCGAAGGCTTATCAATTTGCGCGAAGGGAGATAAAGGGTACAAAATGACATCATAACCATCTCCGGTTGCGGAAACTTGGTTCCAGCATCCTCCCATACTACTTCG
The DNA here is from genome assembly GCA_031772625.1 of Pinus tabuliformis. Taxonomy (NCBI): domain Eukaryota; kingdom Viridiplantae; phylum Streptophyta; class Pinopsida; order Pinales; family Pinaceae; genus Pinus; species Pinus tabuliformis. Next base: position 839,465,560 of record CM062817.1, on the reverse strand, counting down.
AGTGAGACTTGAGTCCACGCTCCACAGATTGATGCCGAAAGGGCCAATAGTGTAGGTATTTGTTTGACTAACTTAATGTTGAACCTGGTTCAGGGCCCCCCCAAGAAAAAAAATGGTTTTGTTGTTGGGACTAGGCTTTGCATAAAGATATGTGTGATGTCGCATCACTAGAATCCAACTAAGAAGGAAATTGAAGATTGGTTGGATAGAAAGATCCACGAATTCGCGGCACAAGAAAATAGGAACCCGCTATTGATGAAAGAACAGTGGTTAGAATGGTATTTGTACACAGAGATAAATGTAATTTTCTTATGTTCCTACCCGGTCGAATTATATGAGTGGATCGCTAAATTGGTAGATGGCCAATGAAGGTGGAAGCTTGACGGTCTGATAGTGTGGACCCCAGAGTTATGGTGGAGATTGAAAGCCTCTGAAGATAAGATCGCATGTGTTGTCAATCATTGGCTTGATCGTATCATAGGAGGATTTGTGACAGAGTTCACGATTGATACCTCAGTTATCTACAGCGAAGTAGAGTGACGCTTCTTCAAAGGACTGCGAGCAAAGTATTTGAGATCTTTGAATACTTGGATTAAAATTCTCTTGTGTGAAAAGTGGGTATGCAATTACCTTGATGTTTGGAGATACACAAAGTGGAAATTTATTCAGGGATAGAAAGGGAACAGGACCTCAATATAGCCCGTTGATTGAGCCTCCTCTAAGTGACGATGAAGAAGTAGCACAGGCTTCTCTGTAGAGCATTCTCCAAATAATAAGGCGAGGGTTCCCATGAATACCACATCCACCCACACCACCTCCATCTTCACCTCCACCGCATATACCTTCGCCCACACTGCCACCACCTCCACCGCATATACCTTCGCCCACACCGCCACCACCTCCACCGCATACACCTTCGCCCACACCGCCACCACCTCCATTGCCATTCAATATGGTGAATTCAGTAAAATTTCTCATTTTCAAGGGCTTGGGGAATGAGGACCTGGACAAGTTTCGGTTTGTTGCGAAGGTTGTGTGGGAATCCCAGGGCATTAAAAATGATCAGATCAAGAAAGCTACGTTAGATACTTCTTTACAGGAACGTGTGCTAACATGGTACATTAAGTACTACACTAATAACCTAATGGCTGTGTTGGTAGACATTTAGACTGTGCTGAATAAGGAATTCAGTAGGCCCAAATCTAAAGTGAAATCAATCATTGGATTCAAAGAAATCATGATGAAGCCTGGCGAGACACCCTGGGAGCTAGATCAGAGGTTTAAATGCAAGATCCGCGAAGCTAACATGAATCTTACAGATGGGCAGCATGTGAATGTTTTGTGGCTTCGCTCTTGCGTCATCTGAGGGTTTCTTTATCATAGCAAAATATTGGGACCCAGGCAGATGCCCTGGAAATTGCAATGAGATTACAGGAGACGCTGATTCAAGATGTTGCTTTAGGAGTTCAACAGATTCTCTCAGAGTTGCAGAACCTTTTCCTAGAATTCCAAAGTTTGAAGAAGGATAGAGCGGCTCAGCTAGAGGTGAGTGAACAGGTTTGGTGTTTGAAATGAAAGAGTCAAGGGCATGATAAATATCATTGCCTTGTCTTTACGAACTATGTTGTAGGAGGAGGCTTGATGCCTCTGAGGCTGGAAGCTCAAGCAGGGCCAAGTGCAGGGCCCGTGTTTTGGTGTGCTATCTTCACTTAGCTGGAAAACATGTGACAGATAATTGCCACTTGCTGCAAAAATTTGTACAGACACTACAATAGCTCTTCTGCAACTTTTTCCAATCAGTAGGCCACGATGAGCGCAATTTCCATAGTTATGAGTTAATGATGGAGAGAATGCATGCATATCATATGCAGACAGAAACTCAACCTCCATATCAAGGCTCTGGGGGGCCGTGAGGAGGATATCAGGGGTTCGAATGGGGCCGAGGTGGAGGAGGACCTGCGAGAGTTCGAGGGCAAGTTATTTGCTACAATTGTGGAGGTCCAAGACACTATGCATGAGAATGCATGAACCCGACGCACCATTCATGCTGATACTGTACCCAGTTTGACCACACGATAGAAGACTGGCCTGTATGAATAGCTAAGATGTGCGAAAAGGGGACACAGCCTCAGCAGACTACACAGAACTTGCAAATGATGAGGGACAAACCTCGCGAAGAGGACCCCAATGTGAATATTGTGTTGCAAAGTGGAATGACAACTAGCGAAGATAAGGGAAAGTGGCCTGAATAAGGTGAATGGGTCCACAAAGCTCTAGAAAAGGAGGTTGGCTTTGATTTGTAGTGTGTGAAGGAAACCTTCATGGAAGAAAAGAAAATCTTCGCTAAGGCTTCTACCTCAGGAAGTCAAGATAAGCAGTCTAAAGAAATGGACCCATCCATGCTTACTACCTTTTTGGAGACCTGTATGAAGCTGCTATGTGATAGCAAGGCTGTAAAGGGATTATAAGATTTGATCAATAAATGTGCTAGTAATTCTCCTGAGAGACCGCGTGTGGTCAGGAAAATTGGTAAGCATAAGGCAAGAACAAGGTGTGAGATGAGGCTCACTGCTCAGATAGGAGAGTATGAAATGGACAAGGTTATTCTCGATCTTGGGTTAGATGCAAATGTTTTTCTAAAACAGACATGGGAGAGAATGGGGAGACCTACGCTGCAGTGGTCTACTATTCAATTGAGGATGGCAAATCAGCAAAAGATTATCCCCATGGGGAGATTATAGGGAGTGGTTGTCGATATTGAAGGTGTGGGCACATTGGCAATTTCGAAGTAATAGAGATTGTCGATGACAACAATCCATACCCCACACTCCATGGGATCGACTGGGCTATCGACATGAACGGGGTGATCAATTTGAATAAGTGAACGATGTTATTTGAAAGAAAATCGCTCCGCGTAGTAGTACCATTGGACCCTGTAGAAGGACCATGCTATACCGAACCGGTCCACGATTACAAAAGCGACAATGATTTGGATCAGATTTATCAGATAACAGCGTGAGATCAAGATTGGGTGAATCTGATGGTAGATGGACAAATTGCATGGGACAGCGAAAGCTCCTGCAAATCAGATTCAGATGAGGAATTGGAACACTGGCAAAATAGATTCCATGAAGTGTCTATGCTACGATGTAACATGATGACCAAATTGCAGCACTGCGTATTGTCGAAGGTAAGAAGTCTTCCTTATTATGATGGTTTAACTGACGTTGATAAATTTGTGGATGCATTTTAAAGAGAAGTGCTAGAGAAGCATCGCTTCCAAGCCTTGGACTTGGCATTGCGCTCTATGCCTGCAAGATGGTGGGGTACGCATAAAGACAATTTCGATGGATGGTGCGAATATAGAAGAATGATGAGGGTGCGGTTTGGTCACCCAAAGGTGCAATTGACAGAGAAATATGATGGGAGGAGTGATCCACGCGATCACTTAGCCAAATGGACCGATGCTTATGGAGAAGAACCGCAACCGGAGTGGGTGCATCTGTTCTGTCACACATTGGATGTAATACCTATGAATTGGTACTTGGAGACAGAGCTCTACCATGGCACGAATGAATGGGATATTTTAAAACAGGGATTCCTGATAACATTCAATTTTGAAGATGGATTTGAGTGCACTGATGAAGCACTGCAGGAGGTCAAAGCAGTGATCTTCAGAATCCTGCAGGATCCCTTGGATTTGATTCAACCAGATTGGACCACCCAACTGCGCCATGTGTTAGAGTGCTACAATGTGACTGCTGAAGAAGAAGAGGAGGATCTAAGGAATGTTAATATCCCAGAGACAGATGGTCACCACGAATTTTAGGGGTCGTAGATAGAGAATCCTGATATCACTACGCCGCTGAAAACGAGACAAGTGAACATTGGGACAGAGGTGGAGCCGAAGTTTGCAAATATAGGGGACTACTAGGATGATGTTATGGTGGATAAGGTTGCTGAGTTTCTCTACGAGTATAGGGACTTGTTCCCTACAAAATTTTCAGACCTGAAAAAGGATTATAGGCGATTTAGGGGTGATGAGGATAACATTGAAACCAAACATGAAGCCTGTGAGACAGAGGCCATATCACCTCAATCCTAAGTACAAAGAAAGGGTCCACTTAGAATTGGACAAAATGTTGGTCGCAGGAATCATTGAACCAGTGGAGGAGTCTGAATGGGTAAGTCCAATGGTCATTCATGAAAAGAATCAGAATGATGAAATAAGGATATGCGTAGATCTCATGAAGCCGAATGATGTTTGTGTGCATGATCCTTTTCTGACTCCATTCACTAGTGAAGTGTTGGATAATGTAGCAAGATAGGAAGCATATTCATTCACTAATGGGTTCTTGGGGTACCATCAGATCAAGATTGTGCCAAAAGATAGCAGTATGATGACCTTCGCGACTAAATGGGGATGATTTTAGTATACTGTAATGCCTTTTGGACTGAAGAATGCATTGGTGATATTTTCGATCGTAGTCATCGCGACGTTCAAGGACTTCATTCACAAGTTCTTGGAGGTATGCTTTGCTAATTGGACAATGTTTGGGCTGGTGAAATGCCAAGTAGCTAGTCTACGCTTGATGTTGGATACATGCCAGAGGTATCAGATCGCACTAAATTTGAAGAAATGTTTGTTCTGTGTTCCCTTCAAAAACTTGTTGCTTCATGTAGTATGCAGACAGGGATTAATGGTGGATCCATCTAAGATCATGGTTATAATAAATTTGGAAGCACCAAGAAGTGTCAAACAGCTACGCACAACGCTGGAGAATACTGGTTTTACTGAAATTTCATCAAGAGTTATGCCAAAATTACCATGCAGATGGAAAAATTGTTGAAGAAGGATGCTAAATTCTATTGGAATGAAGAATGTCAGTGAAGCCTGGATGTGTTAAAAGAAAAGATGTTGACCACGTCGACCCTAGTCTTCTCGATTGGAAACTCATCATCTTATTAATAGCTTTATGTCTAAACCCATGGAAACCACAAGTGTTGGAGGGTCGATTGCCTCTGAGGGAGCTGCCCCTGAGGTCATAAGTATGGAGGTGCCTGTAGTAGTGCTAAAATCACCGAGGTCACCTAGGTTGAAGCCTACACCGATAAGAGAGGTTCCGAATCCAAAGAAGGATAAACATAAGAAGACGTTGTCAATGCACGAGTCACCAAGGAAACATCACAGGAAAGAAAATCCAACCGTGCTGAAAGGGAAAAGTGGTCGACCTGGAGGGCGATGAGGGCACAGAGGACGTTGATATTGAGGGGGTAGACCCTATTTCGAAGCTTCAATAATACATCCCTCCGTGCTAGTGCAACGTGAAGGTCTCAAAGGACCCAAATGAGGTAAAGTTTCTTCTTAACACACCCCTGCTACCAGAAAACATAACAGTTGAAGGTTCGCGCTTGGCACGAATCCAACATCTGAAGCTTGAATATTGGGACTTGGGGGACACTAAGCGGTTTCCCCACCTGTCTACCAACAATTTCATGTAGCAAGTCTTCTGCAAGGACTCTGGTGTCACCGCGTTGGAGCCAGGGAAGTGGATTCATGGGGTAGAAAAGGTAGCATTGTTGAATCTGCTATGGGTACTGCATTACCACCGCGCTCCCATAAATTTGATTGTTATCAAATAGTTGTTGTGCCTGGTGTACAACAGGTGCCTGTGTTTGGAGAATTCTATCTTTATAACCAACATGTTGATCCATAGGATCACCTTACTACCACATTCAGGACTCAATCCAACCAAGGCATTTGGCAGAAAGACGGGCGAGCACAACCTCTCCGAGTGGATGAAAGACAAGTTGAATCTTGTCAAGAAGTTGTGCGGGTATTCAATTTCGAGCATAACCGACCTCGCGGTGAAGGTTTCTGCCCAAATCTTGGCTGGTAAAATAATGAGAAAGTTTCACGTGGACGAGGTGCTGGTACCAGTTGTTTCACTAGTGGCCCAGTGCGCAGAGGGCGTATGATTCAATTAGGTGTGCTACCTGTGCAGCGAGATCCTTGTGAACTGCAGGAAGGCACAGGACCAGAGAATAACGTTTCACTACTCATGGCTCTTACTTTAAATTGTATTGGTCACGTGGAAGTTGTCGGAGCATAGCCAATTTCCTCCGATCGCGCCAGATTTTCCAAAAGCAACGAATTTTTCTTCACTATGGACCAAAAAGGACATTGAGCGGGTTCGAGAGAGCAAGGTGTTTTGCTATTGATGGAAATGAGCATTAATATGGCCATCAATTGGAAGCCATGACTGTCACCGACTATTTTTGAGCAGTTATCTGGGAACGTAGAGTTCAAAGTGGACTTCCACCAGATTTCCATTCGAGCACAAAATGATGTAGAATAGAAGTCGTATGATTTACCATACCTCATGATGGATGATGTAATTGCAGTGGTCCTCGAGAGTTGGCCCGCAGATTGGCGCACAGCATCTAACTTGTCCGTCGGGTTTAGTAGGTCCGCGGAAAAGAAGCAAAAGGAAGCGGCCCGGTTGAAAGTTCAGTAGTTGGCTGAAAAGAGAAAGAAGGAGACTGAGGAGAAGGCACACACAGAAGTGAAGCACACTCCTAAGGAAGAGGAGGAAGAGCGTGACTCTGAAAGAATTCAGAAATCTCCTTCACCACAGACAAAGGAAGAGGAGCAATCAGGACAGGGTAGTGGAGATTTGGAAAGCACTCCCTTTTGGGTGAAGCAGAACAGGGAACAGGAAAAAGAAGGACCGCGGAAGAATACCAAGGCCACTAAGTCGTCCCTAGACCCGATCACCTTGATAGAAGGTGACTTGGATGACATTGGGGACAAGGTAAGGGATACGATTGTAGAACTGCTGCAGCAGTTTGAGCAGCAGCAAAAGCATGCATTAAGTGCCATTTAGATGGGTCTGCACAAGCTGCAGATCCAAGCCACTAGACTGCAGATAGGTGTAGGGAAGAGTAGCACAGCATCATCCAGTTTAGCACTGGGGACAACGGCAAAAGCAGAGTTGGTTCTCTCTTTGGATATTTGGGTAGTCATGTTGCCTGATGGAGCCTTGAGCGCAAAGGCATATGTTGATAAGGCTACAGTCAACGCTTTGAGGAATGTTGGACTAAACTTGGTCGTGCTCCCTAGTGAATTCCTTCACACACTACAAGAAAGTGTGATTGAAGAGATTAAAGCCCAAGAGCAGCGCGCGTTGCACACGATCAGTAAGTAGAAAATCAACAAGGAACAAATATTCATTGAAAAGACAACCGTGTTAGAAGCCTGGAAGAAGGTGCAGGAGAAGAATGAGCACACCACCACAGTAGTAGTTGAAGCATGCAAAACCATTCCGGAACTGCATATCCCAGAAGAAGCACTCGTGGAAGCCAAGATTCAGAAATTGGCTGCAAGTGTGTGTGACACAAAGACCGAGATGGCAAAGGTTCAGTTTGAGTTGAACCTAAAAATTACAGAGCTTGAGTTGAAAACACAGCCTTCAACTCCACCAGAATTCAAAGAACAGCATGAAGTTGTTGTGAGGGATGGATTCGTTGCAATAGATATCACGGTGGTGGAATGCACTACACTCTTTGAGTAGTCTATGGAGATCATAACAAGTTTGCAAGAAGATCCTAACCTACATAGGTTGAACATAGAGGCTCGGGAACTACAGCAGAAATATGACAAATGAAAGGTGATAGCGTGCACCATCATTGTCACGTAGAGATTAGTAAAGTTGCAAGAGGCAAAGAAACTATAGGAACATGTGGAAGAAACACAGAAGAAAGAGGCAGTCCTCAAGGCCAGATAGGGGCCTTGGTTGGATGAGGCCTATGTGACCTCTGCCACCATTGGGGAGAAGTTGGTCAACCTACAGAGATCACAGTAGAAGATCCAGGAAGATAGTGTGGGACCAGCAACCGAGCAGTTGATGGAGTAGGTCAAGCAGGCAACTACGTAGTGCACAAATGAAGTTGCAATAGCACAAGTGGAGTTGGGAGGTCTTCGCAGTAAAATCTTCGCACTAGCAGAGTGACTTGATGGCGAGTCATGATATTTGTGTTCGGGACCTATTGGGACAAGGTCCCCTAAGGTCAATTTTGGGGCAAAAGCCAAAGTTTTGGGGCTGAAAGCCCAATTTTTTGTGATGTAAAGTGTAAAGTCTCCACAAGTTACGATCGCGGAGTGTATAGATGTAAAGGGTCTTTACCCTTATTTTATGTAAGTTGTGTTGGCTTGTATAGACCTACCCATGGTCCGCGGACCATGGGATTGTATAAAAAGGATAGTATTAGAGAGTCTAAGGTAGTTCATAGAAGTTGTGAAGACGAATGTAATTAGTCAATAAGAGCTAAGAGCAAAGAGTCTTAGAGTAGAAGGGAGGCTCTGCATCTGTGTGTGTAGAGGCCTAGAGTAGATTCCGTAGCTAAGTGCACGGACCCCTGTAGCTGAGTGCACGGACCCTGCAGCTGAGTGCACGAGGTAGTTTTGAGTCTCTAAGAAAATCTGAAATATAAATAAAGAGACTGTTCTACAAATACTTGTGTTTTATCCATTTACTTTTGTTATGAATGAATGCATTTATGTTATGATTAATAATGGGTTTATGATTTAATTGATGTGCAAATTTGTATGTCTTACATTGTTATATGAATGCAAGTAATAATATATGTTTACGTGAAGAATATCTTAAAGCATGCTAAACATATCAGACACTTAAGCCGATCTGGGTAATAACATACTTAGGAGTGATTACAGAGGTTTGTAAGTGGTTGATTCGCCTGTTTACAGTCTGCGAAAGACAATCGTAGACCTTCGCAAAGGTCTAGAGGCTGGTAAGAGGAAGTTACATCGATAAGCCTTGAGGGCTTATCAATCTGTGCAAAGGAAAATAAAGGGTACAAAACAACATCATAACCATCTCTAGGTGCAGAAACTTGGTTCCAGCATCCCCCCATACTGCTTCGGGTGAGACTTCAGTCCACACTCTGCGGATTGATGCGGAAAGGGCTAGTAGTGTAAGGATTTGTTTGGCTAACTTAACGTTGAACCTGGGTCAAGGCCCCCCCAAGCCAACAAAGGCAAGCAGATAATTGATGCGGATCCCAATCCCATTGTCACCACTACAAAGATCCAGAAGGAGGAACCCGAAGATCCAGGAGAGGAGGAGCGTCTCTTCGAATCCTAGATGTGGGTAAATGGTTCCCCGCTATAGTTCATTGTCGACAGTAGGAGCCAAAAGAACCTTATTGCAACGAAGGTCATGAAGTGGCTAGGCTTACTGACCACAGCACACCCACAACCATACACCATCGTGTGCCTTCACCAAGGATGGGATCTGCGCGTGACTGAACAATGTCGCCTTCCAGACAGCATCAAGCCCTTCACGGATGAGGTATTATGTGACGTTGCTCCCCTTGATGTTTGTGATGTATTATTAGTCTAACCATACTTGTCGAAGCGACATGTTTTGTATGGGTTAAGGCCTCGCGTTGTTATTGTTACATTGGGAAATAAGTTTTACAAGATACCAGAGGTAGCACCACCTACCGCCATCTCTCTGGTTATTGAAAAACAATGTAGTAAGCTCATTTCAAAAACCAGGAAATTTTTTTTCCTGATGATATGCCCTCAAGGAAACAAGAAGATGGTGACCACGACCTCCAAACAGGGCCCCTCTACATGAAAAAAACATATGGACAAGGTCTTGGAGGAGTACAAGGACATCCTCACCTCCCCCGTAGGGGTGCCTCTACACTGTCAGATCGAGCACTCCATCGATCTGAATCCAGGTGTGTCGTTACCAAATGGACCAATCTATCGGTGCTCCGTTCTAGAGAACGATGAAATCAAGAAGAAAATTTAAGAGCTACTGCAGAAAGGTCACATTCGGCCGAGTTCATCACCGTATGAGAGCCCGATCGTGTTGGTACAGAAGAAGGATGGGACTTGGAGACTCTGTATTGACTATCGGGCACTAAACAAGATCATTGTCTGGAATAGGTACCCGATCCCACAGATTGATGACCTTCTGGACCAACTCAAGAGGGAAACGTATTTCAAGAAGATCGACTTGAAGTCTGGATATCACCAGGTACCAATCGAACCCTCCGATGTGTCCAAGACTGCCTTCAAAGCCAAGGAGGGCCTTTTCAAATGGTTGGTTATGCCTTTTGGGTTGACGAATGCTCCTGCAACCTTCATGAGGTTGATGGATGACATATTGTGGCCATTCACCAGCTCATTTGTAGTGGTATACTTGGATGACATCCTAATCTTCAGCGGGAGATGGGAAGAGCACCTCCACCACATCTGACAAGTTCTCCAAACACTGCGACAACCCAATTTGTGTGCCAATTTAGAGAAATGCACTTTTGGCATGACCTAGGTTTAGTATTTGGGATACATTATTGATGAACGAGAGGTGCATGTGGATCTAGCAAAGATCCAAGTCATTCATGATTGGCTAGCCCCAACCACTTTGACAAAGCTCTGCAGCATCGTGGGTCTTGCCAATTTCTAGCGCAGGTTTGTGTTGAGGTTCTCTCATATCACTTGGCCCTTAAGTTAGGTCACTAAAGGAGTGAAAGCAAAATTATTTTGGTTTGAATCTCAACAGAAGGCATTCGCAGAGTTGAAACATCACCCCTACTTTGTACCAATGCTCACATTACCAGACTTGCAACAACCATTTGAGATCAAGACAGATGCCTCTAACTATGCTATTGGGGAACTCCTTACTCAACAGAGGAATCCAGTGGCATATCATAGTGAGACACTTTCAGACTATCCCACTAATGACAAAGAGATGTATTCCATTATGCAGGCCTGCCGACAATGGAAGCATTACATTTTGGGGAAGGAAACAGTCATCCACACAGACCACTGACCCCTGCAGTTCATACAGACACAAGGAAAGTTGCAAAATGATCACCACTAGAAGTGGTCCACATACCTGCAACAGTTCCATTTGAATATCAAGTACAAGAAGGGCAGCACAAATAATGTTGTAGACTGCCTCAGCCGACCACTGATCATGGCGTTAACCACCATGCTCAACTCTTGTGGGCATGAGACTTCTGATTGGCCAGTTCTCTACAAAAACGACCCAGAATTCGGCCACACATACCATATGCTCTTGGAGGGTCAATAAGTTCCATATTTTCACCTTCATGATGCTTTATTATGCCACCTGGGACACCTTTGTGTTCCTTCAAGCGAACGTGTGAAGATGTTTTGGAAAGCGCACTACAGTCGGGCCGCTAGGCATTTCGGGGTCGAGAAAATGGTGGCAGTAATGCGGAAGTATTTCTATTGGTTGAATCTTTGACAGGATGTCAGGAAGTACATCAGATCCTGCACTATCTATGCCATAACCAAACTGACCATCAAGAACAAAGGTCTCTATACTCTGCTGCCTACCCTAAGTCGACCTTGGGAATCCATCTCCATGGATTACATGTCAGGCCTTCCTTCTACTAAGCATGGAAACGACTGTGTTTTTGTGGTCGTCGACAGATTCTCGAAGATAGCCATTATGGCAGCCTGCAAGAAGAGTATCACAGCAGAAGCCACTGCTAAACTCTTCTTTTAATGAGTGTGGGTACACTTTGGGATCCCTTAGTCTATCATTTCATATCGAGACAACAGGTTCCTCAATACATTTTGGTCCATTCTTCGGTTGATGCTGGACACCAATCTCACTAAGTCCACAACTTTCCATCCCCAAACTAATGGCCATACAGAGGTTGTCAACAGGATGATCGTACACATTCTGCGCATGTACAACTCAAAGCATCCACGCTCATGGGATGAGAGCCTCCCCTATGACAAGCACAGCTACAAATGGGCTCTCCACATCTCAATTGGCCACAACCCTTTTCAGGTGGGCTTGGGATTCCAGCCACTATGTCCCATTGATGTGGCCATGCCATTTGCAGTGACTCAGGTAGATTTGGCTCATGTCCAGTCTGAAGCCGACAAGGCAAATAGCTTCATTAAGCACATTCAACACATCTTCCAACGGGTATATGACATATTGGACAAATCCAATGCTAAGTACAAGCAGCAGCATGATCAGCATTGGGTGCCACACAAGTTCCAGGTGGGCGACAAAGTTTGGCTACATTTGTAGAAGGAGCGCCTCGTTGGGCCCCATAGAAAGATTCGCCCACTTCGATATGGGTCATACACCATCACCAAGGTTGTGGGAGATAATGATTTTGAGCTCAGCATTCCCCCATTCCTTGGCATGCACCTAGTGTTCAATGTGGATCACCTTTGGCCATACTTTCCACCATTACTAGACACATCCGACATTGTAGAACAACTCACACCAATAGAGTTAAATCCAGACTGCATGGAACAAGCTGCAACTGATCAGATCATGGACACACATATCAAGAACACTCACCAGTAGAATATCCAACTGTATCGAGTTGTCAAATCCATCCAACTCCTGCACCAAGGAAAATGGCTCACTAGGGACCAAGTTCAACAGAAGTTTCCTCATCTCATGTAGGAACTCAACGCAATGGATACCATTGCTTCCTAGGGGGGAGGAATGATCCAGGTGGATATTGGTGTCCACCCACATATTCTACTTAGAACCCCACCATTCTTTTTTTCATTTTTTCAGTTTCCTTAATGGTAGCACAATTTACTTTTTTTTGCAGTTTTTCGGGTCCTGAACTTCTGGAGCCGTTTTGAGGCCCTAAACGATGTTTTTTTGGCAATATTCCTCTAGGAAATTTCATTGAAATCACATTTTTATTTGTATTCCTTGAAGATATATTGCCAATGAGGTATCATGCACATCAAACGGAGATAATATGACCAAGTTATGACCCCGGGAAGTTGGTTGCCCAACTAACCCCAATGGGGCCCATAAATTCTTGGTGTTACATCTCCTCGAGTTAGGGTTTTGGTTTTTTAAGGCTTTCTCTTATTGTTCAATAATAAAAAGTCCCTTGACCCTCATTTTAACACAGTTGAGAGGCATGTAGCTACCACATCTCTTCTCATAGATAAGCTACCATCGCCCGAGCTAGTCTCATTTCCATTATGGTTTTAAGCTCATTTCATTATTTGATATTAATGAAAGTGTTGGGAGCGGGATCCCCCAAGGGAAGTTTCGGGGCTAAAATCCCAGGTTTAAGTCAATTTTTGTAATATTATTATAAAGACTCCGAATTTGTGGTCGCGGAGCGCAAAGGTGTTATGTGTCATAAAGGGTAGTCCACCCTTAGTTTTGTAAATTAAAATTGGCTATAAGAGAACTACCGACGGTCCGCGGACCATGGGATTGTATTAAAAGAGCTAAGCTCTAAGTAATTGGAAGAGATAGACAATGATGGATGATGTAATAGAATCATAGCTTTAGAGAAAGAAGTCTAAGTCTTGCGTTGTAATGTAGGTAAAGGCTCTGCAGTTGAGTGCGCAGAGGCCTAGGGTAGAAGTCCGCAGCTAAGTGCGCGAACGCCTGCAGCTGTGTGCTCAGGGCAGATAGAGTTTGTAACCACTTGGAAGATATTAATAAAGAGAGATATTCTACGATTTCTGTGTCTTTGTTATGTTGATGCATATTGATATGTTATGTATGAATTTTCTTTATTATGCTTATATGGTGCGCAAATGAATGCAATTACATTGAATAATTGAACGCATATATGAATATCTATTTACGCGGGGATAACTATAATTGTTTGATAAGATAAGAAAGGCACTTATATTAATTGGGGAATTTGTACGACACGCTACCATAGCAGCGCGAAAGTACCTGAGCAGCAAGCTCGGGTTGTGCGAAGAACGATCGTATCCTTTCAAGGAGGTATTGAAGAACAGAACATGGAGTTTGTCCTACAAGCCCTAGAGTGAAGTAACCTATGCGAAGGAAGAGATAGAAGAAATCAAATGACACACAACCATATCAAGGTGCAGAAACTTGGTTCCAGCATCCCCCCATACTACTTCGGGTGAGACTTCAGTCCGCGCTTCGTGGGCTGGTGCCGAAAGGGCCAGTAGTGCAGGTATTTGTTTGGCTAATTAATGTTGAACCTGGGTCATGCCCCCTCAAGCAAACAAATGGTTCCATTGTTGGGACTGGAATCTGCATAAGAGATGTGTGATGTCGTATCATTGGAATCCAACTATGAAGGAGATTGGAGACGAGTTGGATAGAAAGATCCACGAATTCGCGGCACAAGAGAATAGAAATCCGTGACTGACAAAGGATTAGTGATTGGACAAATACCTATATATAGAGATCCATGAGATCTTTTTCTGCTCCTTCCCTATCGAGCTATACAAGTGGATCACGAAACTAGCAGATAGCCAAGGAAGGTGGAAACTTGACAGTCCTATTGTGTGGACCTAGGAGCTTGTGCGAAGGTTGGAAGCATCGAAGGATAAGATCGCTCGCACTGTTGATGATTGGCTTGATCGCATCATAGTAGGATTTTTTACTAAATTCGCGATCAACACCTCAGTCAGCTATAGCAAGGTGGAGCGACACTTTCTCAAAGGACCACGAGGTAAGTACGTAAAATCTTTGAATACTTGGATTAAAATGTTGTTGTGCGAAAAATGGGTTATGCAGCTACCTTGATGTTTGGAGCTATGTGAAGTGGAAAAACTTACAAGAATGAAGGGAAAAAGGGTCTGGAGTATAGCCCTTTGATTTCACCTCCACAAAGTAATGAGGAAGGAATAGCAAAGATTTCTCCATGAAGTGCTATTTAGTTAATAAGACAAGGATTCCCACGAATACCACCTCCACCCACACTACCTCCAACTTCACCACCCTCACCTCCAACTTCGCCCGTACCACCTCCACCTCCATCGTGGTTCAGTATGGCGAATACAGTGAAGTTGCCTTTGTTCAAAGGCTTGGGAAATGAGGACCCGGACAATTTTTGGTTCGTTTTTAGGGCTGTATGCGAAGCTCAAGGTGTTATAGATGATCATATAAAGAAGGCGACACTAGTTAGTGCTCTGCAAGATCGTGTGCTAACCTAGTATATTAAGTGCTCTAATGATAACCCGAATGTTGGAGTAGCAGACATCCAGGTAGCACTACATAGGGAATTTAGTAGGCCTAAATCTAAGGCACAGTCGATTGTGGGATTCAAAGAGATGGTGATGCAACCAGGCGAGACACCTTGGGATCTAGATCAGAGACTGAAATTCACAATCCGTGAAGCCAACATGAATTTGACCGATGGACAGCATCACGAGTGGTTTGTGGCTTCACTACTACCACACTTAAGGAGTGCGTTGTCGCAGTAGAAGATAACAACTCACGCAGAGACCTTGGATGTGGCCATGAGACTACATGAAACTCTGATGCAAGATCCTAATCTAGGAGTTCAGCAGATCCATGCACAGCTAAGGAATTTATGCCTTGAGATGCGAAGTCTGAAGCAGGACAGGACGGTTCGAATAGAGGTACGCAAGGAGGTATGGTGCTTGAAATGCAAGAATCAGGGTCATGACAAAAACCATTGCCCGATCTTTGCAAACTACATTACAGGAGGAGGACCGATGCCTTTAAGGCCAGAAGCTCAAGCAGGACCTAGCATGGGGCCTATATTATGGTGCACTATCTGTCAGGTAGCCAGAAAACATGCCACGGATAACTATCACTTGCTACAGAAGTATGTACAAGCACCACAATAGCTGTTCTGAAACTTTTGTAGGTCGGTAGGACATGATGAGAGTACCTGCAGGAGCTATGAATTGATGATTGATAGAACTCCCGCCTATAGGGTTCAGGCCAAAACGTGGCCCCTTGAGCAGAATGTAGGGATGGCATGGATAAGATTTCAAGGGCGCGAATGAGACCGAGGTGGAGGAGGACCTGGTAGAGGTCGAGGACAGTTGATTTGCTACAATTACGGAGGACCAGGACACTATGCCCGTGATTTCACTAATTCAACACGTCCATGGTGCAAGAATTGCATGTTGTTTGATCATGAAATAGAAGAATGTCCTATGCTAATAGTGAGGATATGTGACAAAGGGGCACTACCACCTCTGTCGACTCAATTCCTGTAGATGATCAGGTCTATGCCACGGAAGGAAGATCCAAATGTAAATATAATGCTTAGAAGTGGAATCGTGACAGGAGATGACAAGGGGAAACAGCCAGAAGACAGTACATGGGTTCACAAATCCCTGGCAAAAGAGGTTAAGTTCGATTTGGAGTGCGCTTGTGAAGCCTTCATGGAAGCTAAGAAGAACTTTGTTGAGGCCTCCACCTCAGGAAGCAAGGATAAACCTGAGCCAGAGATGGACCCCTCTATGCTCACAACTTTCCTCGATACCTGTATGACGTTACTGCGCAAGAGTAAGGTTGTGAAAGGGTTACAAGAACTCATTAATAGATGCACTGGAACTGTGCCAGGTGAGCCGTGCATAGTACAAAAGATTGGCAAGCATAAAACAAGGACAGGACGGGAGATGAGACTAACCACACAGATAGGAGAGTATGAAATGGATCAGGTCATTTTGGACCTGGGGTTAGATGCGAATGTCCTACCAAAATAGACTTGGGAGTGAATGGGGAGACCTGCACTGCAATGGTCTCCGATTCAGCTAAGGATGGTGAATCAGCAGAAAATCATCCCCATGGGGCAGCTGCAAGGGGTGACCGTGGATATTGAGGGAGCGAGTGCACTGGCTGATTTTGAAGTAATAGAGATAGTGGATGATAGCAATCCCTATCCTGCACTCCTGGAAATTGACTGGGCTACTGATATGAACGGGGTAATCAATCTGAAGAAGCGAAAGATGATCTTTAAGAATAAATCGCTACGCGTAATAATACCCCTCGATCCTACTGAAGGATCGCGTTATACTGAACCTGTCCATGATTATGAGAGTGATGACAACCTGGACTCTATCTATAAGATAACAGTGCAAGACCAATATTGGGTGAATCCCACTGCGGATGGACGGATTACATGGGATCATAATAGTTCTTGCACTTTGGACTCCGACGAAGAAATAGAACACTCGCAGAATCGGTTACAAGAAGTAACTACGCTGAATTGAAACATGATGACCCAGTCGTTGCACTGTGTGTCATTAGAGGTAATAAATCTGCCTATTTATGATGGTCTAAATGCGGTGGATATCTTTTTGGATGCATTTGAAAGGGAGGTACCAGAAAAACAGCACTTCCAGGCCTTGGACTAGGCACTGAGCGTATGTCCGCAAGATGGTGGGGTACGCACAAGGGAAGCTTTGATGATTGGTGTGAATGTAGGAGGATGATGAGAACATAATTTGGGAAGCCTAAGATGCGACTGACATACAAGTATGATGGGCAGAATGATCCAAGTGCACTTGTTCTATCATACACTGGATGTTATCCCAATGAATGTGTATATAGAAACAGAGATCCATCATGGGACAGGCGAATGGGATATCCTGTGTGAAGGATTCATGATGACATTCAGTTTTGAGGACGGGTTTGACAGTATTGATGAAGCACTACAAGAGATGAAAGCAGCTATCTTTAGGATACCACGGGATCCTTTAGACCCGATTCAGCCTAAATGGGCTACTCAGCTAAGTTGCGTGCTCGAATGTTATAATGTAACTGTTGAAGAAGAGGACGAGGATCCACGGAAGATTAACATTCCAGAAACAGAAGGCCATTGCGAGGTTCAAGGACCGCAGATTGAGAACCCTTATATAACTGCATTGTTGAGAACGAAACAAGTGAACATTGGTATGGAGGCAGAACCCAAATTTGTGAAGATTGGAGACTACTGGGATGACACGATGGTGGATAAGGTCATTGAATTACCCCGTAAATACCAGGACTTATTCCCTACCAAGTTTACAAATCTGAAAGGAATAATCGGGGACCTAGGAATGATGAAGATCACATTAAAGCCTGACGCGAAGCCAGTTAAGCAAATGCCTTACTGTCTCAATCTGAAATATAAGGAGAAGGTCTACTTAAAGCTAGAGAAGATGCTCGTGGCAGGCATCATTAAGCCTATGGAAGAATCCAATTAGGTAAGCCCAATGGTGGTGCAAGAGAATAAGCAGAAGGATGAGATAAGGATATGTGTGGATCCTAGAAAACTGAATGACGCTTGTGTGCATGATCCTTTCCCAACTCCATTCAGGGATGAAGTGTTGGACAATGTAGGTGGCCAGGAAGAATATTCCTTTACTGATGGATTCTCTGGGTACCACCAAATCAAAATCACGCTGGAGGATAGGACCAAGACAACATTCGCAACTGAGTGGGATTGTTTTCAGTACACTATAATGTCGTTTGGATTGAAGAATGTGCCTATAATATTTTCGCGCGTGGTTTTTGCGGCATTCAAGGAATTTATTCATAAGTTCTTGGAGGTATATTTTGATGACTATGTTGTATTTGGGCTGGTTAAGTGCCATGTAGAAAGCTTTCACTTCATGTTGGATACCCATCGAAGATACCAGATCACGCTCAATATCAAAAAGTTTATGTTTTGCGTTCCTTTTGGAAACCTATTGGGGCACGTGGTTTGCAGACAAGGACTGATGGTCGACCCTGCGAAGATCGCAGTGATACTGAACTTGGAAGCACCGAGGAGTGTGAAACAGTTGTGCGGTACTCTGGCACATGCGGGATATTATATCAAGTTTATCAAAAGCTATGCCCAGATCACTGCGCCTATGGAGAAATTGTTGAAGAAGGATGTCACATTTTTCTGGAACGATGATTGTAAGAAGAGCTTGGACATATTGAAAGAAAAGATGGTTACCACACCGATTCTAGTCTTCCCAGAATGGAAGAATGATCCGGATTTAAACAGGAACGCAACAAATTACAGAGATAACCATATACACAAAGATGCAGCGGAAATAATACTTCATTTCATTAATGGAAAATACTGAAATATGCTTACAATCAGAAACTGAAATAAACCAGCTGGGGCGATGGTAACTTATCTCTGAGAAGAGATGTGATGGCTACATGCCTCTGAACTGTGTTACAATGAGGCTCGAAGGCCTATTTATTGTTGAGAAACAATGGAAAACCCTTAACATTCCAAAACCTAACCCTAGGAGATGAAACGCCAAACTATGGGCCCCGTTTGGGGGTAAGTTGGTACATCAACTTCCCGGGGTCGTAACTTTGGCACATGATCTTCGTTTGACGCGTACAATAGCTCATTAGAAAGACCTATCTGAGCACTATCATTGTTGGAACGGGCAACATGGACCCATGTTGCCCCCGGATTCCCCAAAAAACGTCGTTTAGGGCCTCAAAACGGCTCCGGAAGTTCAGGACCCGAAAAACTGCTAAAAATAGTAAGTTGTGCTACAATTAAGGAAACTGAAAATGCTGAGAAAGACAATGGTGGGGGTCCAGGTGGACTTGGCAGGTGGCCACCAATATCCACCTGGATCATTCCTCCCCCCTTAGGAAGCAATGGTCCCCATTGCATTGAGTTCCTCCATGAGATGAGGAAACTTCTGCTGAACTTGTTCCCTGGTGAGCCACTTGCCCTGCTGAAGGAGTTGGCCTGCTTTGACAACTCGATATAGTTGGATATTCTGTTGGCGAGTGTTCTTGATCTGTGTGTCCATGATCCGATCAGTTGCAGCTTGCTCCATGCAATCTGGATTTAATTCTGTGGGTTTGAGTTGTTCTGCAATGTCGGATGTGTCTAGCAATGGTGGAAAGTATGGCCGGAGGCGGTCCATATTGAACACTGGGTGCAGGCCAAGGAATGGGGGAATGCTGAGCTCAAATGCATTGTCTCCCATAGCCTTAGTAATGGTGTAAGGACCATATCGGAGTGGTCTCAATTTCCAATAGGCTCCAGTAAGGTGTTCCTTTTGCAAATGTAACCAGACTTTGTCGCCCACCTGAAACTTGTGTGGCACCCGATGTTGATCATGTCGCTGCTTGTACTTGGCATTTGATTTCTCAAGAATGTCATGGACCTGTTGGCGAATATGTTGGATGCGCTCAATGAAGCTGGTGGCCTTATCTGTTTCGGACTGGACATGAGCTGAATTCATGTGAGTAGCTGCAAGTGGCATGGCCACATCAATGGGGCATAGTGGCTGGAATCCAAAACCCACCTGAAAAGGGCTATGGCCAGTGGAGCTGTGAAGAGCTCGGTTGTAGCTGTGTTGAACATAGGGGAGGCTCTCGTCCCAGGTGCGTGGATGCTTTGAGTTATACATGCGCAGAATGTGCACAATCATCCTATTGACAACCTCTGTCTGGCCATCAGTTTGAGGATGGAAGGTTGTGGACTTCGTGAGTTTGGTGTCCAGCATTGACCAGAGACTGGACCAAAATGTGCTGAGAAACCGACTGTCCCGATCTGAGATGATAGACTGTGGGATCCCAAAGTGCACCCACACTCGTTCAAAGAAGAGTTTAGCAGTGGCTTCTGCTGTGATATTCTTCTTGCAGGCCACCATAATGGCCATCTTCGAGAACCTGTCGACGACCACAAAAACACAGTCATTCCCATGCTTAGTGGAAAGAAGGCCTGACATGTAATCCATGGAGATGGATTCCCAAGGTCGACTAGGGGTAGGCAACGGGGTATAGAGGTCGTGCTTCTTAATGGCCGGTTTGGCAATGGCACAGGCAGTACATGATCTGATGTACTTCCCAACATCCTGTCGAAGATTCGGCCAATAGAAATAATTTTGCAATACTGCCACTGTTTTCTCGACCCCGAAATGCTCAGCAGCCCGACTGTAGTGTGCTTCCCAAATCATCTTGGCACGCTCGCTTGAAGGAACATAAAGGTGACCGAGGTGGCATAATAGGGCATCCTGGAGGTGAAAATCTGCAACCTGCCGACCCTCCAAGAGTGTCTGGTATGTGTGGCCGAATTCTGGGTCGCTTTTGTAGAGAAGTGGCCAATCAGAAGTCTCGTGCCCACAAGAGTTGAGCACGGTGGTTAGCGCCATGATCGGTGGTCGACTGAGGCAATCTGCAACATTATTGGTGTTGCCCTTTTTATACTTGATATTCAAGTGAAACTGTTGCAGGTATGTAGACCACTTCTGATAGCGATCATTCTGCAATTTCCCTTGGGTCTGTATGAACTGCAGAGGTCGGTGGTCTGTGTGGATGACCGTTTCCTTCCCCAATATGCAATGCTTCCATTGTCGACAGGCATGTACAATGGAATACATATCTTTATCATAAGTGGGGTACTTCTGAATTGTGTCTGAAAGTGTTTCATTGTGATATGCCACTGGATGTCCATGTTGAGTAAGGACTACCCCAATAGCATAGTCAGAGGCATCTGTCTCGACCTCAAATGGTTGTTGTAAATCGGGTAACGCGAGCACTGGTGCCGTGCAGAGGCGATCCTTCAACTCCCTGAATGCCTTCTGTTGAGATTGAGACCAAAAGAATTTTGCTTTCGCCCCGCCCTTGGTGACTTGACTCAAGGGCCAAGAAATATGAGAAAACCCCAACACAAACCTGCGGTAGAAGTTGGCAAGACCTAGAAAGCTGCGGAGTTCTGTTAGAGTGGTTGGAGAGGGCCAATCCCGAATGACTTGGATCTTGGCTGGATCAACATGCACCCCCTGTTCATCAATGATGTATCCCAGATACTGAACCTGGGTCATGCCAAAAGTGCATTTCTCCAAATTGGCACATAGCTTGTGTTGCCATAGTGTTTGGAGAACCTGTCGGATGTGGTGGAGGTGCTCTTCCCAACTCTAGCTGAAGATCAGAATGTCATCCAAGTATACTACTACAAAGGAGTTGGTGAATGGTTGCAAGATGTCATCCATTAACCTCATAAAGGTTGCAGGAGCATTCGTCAATCCGAAAGGCATGACCAACCATTCGAAGAGGCCCTCCTTGGATTTGAAGGCAGTCTTCCACACATCGGAGGGTTCGATTGGTACCTGGTGATATCCCGACTTCAGGTCGATCTTGCTGAAATATTTCGCCCCCTTTAGTTGGTCTAGGAGGTCATCAATCCGCGGGATCGGGTACCTATTACGGACAGTGATCTTGTTCAGCGCCCGATAGTCAATACAGAGTCTCCACGTCCCATCCTTCTTCTGTACCAACACGATCGGGCTCCCACAGGGTGATGAACTCGGACGAATGTGACCTTTCTGCAGGAGCTCCTGAATCTGCCTCTTGATTTCATCGTTCTCCAGAACGGAGCGCCGATAAATTGGTCCATTGGGTAGCGGCGCACCTGGGGTCAGATCGATGGAGTGCTTGACTTGACAGTGCAGAGGAACCCCTACCGGGGAGGTGAAGATGTCCTCGTACTCCTCCACAATCTTGTCCATCTGTAGTTGTCGTGCAGAGGGGCCCCGTTTGGAGGCCGCGGCCACTGTCTTCTTCTTTCCTTGAGGGCGTATCATCAGGAAAACAAATTTCCTGGTTTTGGAAATGATCTTACTGCATTGTTTTGCAGTAATCAGAGAGAGGACGGCAGGTGGTGCTACCTCTGGTATCCTGAACAACTTATTTCCCAATGTAATAATAACAGCACGGGGCCTTGATTCATACACAGCATGTCGCTTCCACAAGTATGGTTGTCCTAGTAATACATCACAAACTTCAAGGGGAGCAATGTCACACAATACCTCATCCGTGAAGGGCTTGATGTTGTATGGAAGGCGACACTGCTGGCTCACGCGAAGATCTCGTCCTTGGTGAAGCCACCCAATGGTGTATGGTTGTGGATGTGCTGTGGTCGATAAGCCCAGCCGCTTCACGACCTCTGCCGAAATGAGGTTCTTTTGACTCCCGCTATCAACAATGAACTGTATCAGGGAGCCCTTTACCCACATCTGGGAGTGGAAGAGACGCTCCTCCTCCTCTGGATCTTCGGGTTCATTTTTCTGGATCTTTGCGGTAGCAACAGTGGCGCTGAGGTCCGCATCAATGATCTGCTTCCCTTTCTAATACCCCTTATCGGGTTCTGACTCAGAGTCGGAACATGCATCTGATTCTGAAACCTTTAGCTCAGCCACCAGCGACTGCTTGGCCCGACACTCACTTGTGTTGTGAGTGGAGCTCTTATGGAACTCGCACCATTTTCCAGTGTCCTTTCTCGGCTTCGCGGCGCTGTTCTTTGCTTGCAGCTTCGGCTGGTTGTCTTGGGCTGTCTCGCCTTGGCTTTGTCCTTTGTTCTGTGGTTTAGGGGCACCTTTCCCCTGCTTTGGATTCGCAGATCCAAAGTCTCGCTTCTTTTGTTTAAACTTCTGCTCGACCTTGACGGCATACCGGTATGCTGCGCCGAGCGAGGAGATGTTTAGGAATTGTATTTCTTCCTGGATGTACTTGTGCAGGCAGCCACGGTATTTGAGTATCAAATGTTGCTCCGAATCCTTGATACCCAACTTTGTGCGAAGGGTATGGAAAAGATTGGTGAACTCCGGCACGTCTTGGTCCCTTCCCTGCCGCAGCATGGTCCACTTTATGTATTCATCCTCATAGCTCCCGACAGGGTAGTACTGCTCCTTGATGGCATCCCGGAACGAATCCCAGGTGGGTGCGGCTGAAAATAGTGAGCCAGTACTTTCATCCTTCTGCTCGCAGTAGGTTTCCCACCAGTCCTTGACGTGGGGGGCTGCTTTGAGGAGAGCAAAAACAATCTTTTCCCGACTCGAAAATTCATGAACAGAAAAATAACCCTCTAGCAGATTTAACCATTTATCTACGGCATCTGCATCTATCTGACCCTCAAATATGGGGATTTCAAAATTAACTTGTACCTTAAAGGGTGTGGCGTTTCCAGAGTAGCTGCTGGAAGCCGATGCGTTGCTTCTGGGTAGCCGCTGAAGGATCTGAGCAAAGTTGTCCATCATCGCGTTCCGTTGTCGCTCGAGGGCTTCTTCGAGCAAGATTTTGATGGGATATCCTGCCCCCTCGTCTTTCTTCTCGTCCGCCATGGGAGGCCGTCGGGATTTGCGAGGCTGGTCTTGCAAAGGTTCAACCAGTTCAAGCCCTAACTCCTTATATCCCGACCTTGTTGGGGACATGCAAAGAAAAACAGAGAAAAAAGCAGACCGCTCTGATACCACTGATCCGGATTTAAACAGGAACGCAACAAATTACAGAGATAACCATATACACAAATATGCAGCGGAAATAATAATTCATTTCATTAATGGAAAATACTGAAATATGCTTACAATCAGAAACAGAAATAAACCAGATAGGGCGATGGTAGCTTATCTCTGAGAAGAGATGTGATGGCTACATGCCTCTAAACTGTGTTACAATGAGGCTCGAAGGCCTATTTATTGTTGAGAAATAATGGAAAACCCTTAACATTCCAAAACCTAACCCTAGGAGATGAAACGCCAAACTATGGGCCCCATTTGGGGGTAAGTTGGTACATCAACTTCCCGGGGTCGTAACTTTGGCACATGATCTCCGTTTGACGTGTACAATAGCTCATTAGAAAGATCTATCTGAGCACTATCATTGTTGGAACGGGAAACATGGACCCATGTTGCCCCCGGATTCCCCAAAAAAAGTCGTTTAGGGCCTCAAAACGGCTCCGGCAGTTCAGGACCCGAAAAACTGCTAAAAATAGTAAGTTGTGCTACAATTAAGGAAACTGAAAATGCTGAGAAAGACAATGGTGGGGGTCCAGGTGGACTTGGCAGGTGGCCACCAATATCCACCTGGATCAAAGAAAGAGTTCCATGTACATGTTGACGTGTCATGTATAGCACTGGGAGCAGTACTAACACAGGCTGGTGGAGAAGGCTTGGACCATCCTATCGCGTTCACAAGCTGCAGGTTATCCAAAGCGAGAAGGACTATTCCACCACTAAGCGCAAAGGGCTAGCTATGGTGTATGTGCTCTAGAAGTATTGGCACTACTTGCTAGGAGGACATTTTAAGATGTATACGGATCACTCTGCGTTGAAGTACCTAGTCAATAAGCCTGTTTTGGGGGGGCGAACCTGTAGATGGCTCTTATTCTTTGAGGAGTATGATGTTGAAGTTGTTGTGAAGCTTGGACGATTGAACGCAGGACTAGACCATTTGTCGCGCATCGAGATAGGGGAGGAGCCTACTAACTTGGAAGAAGGATTTCCTAACGAGTAGCTATTTATAGTGCATGTTGCGGATGGTCACTTTGAGCATATAATACACTTCCTAACAACAAGAACTGAACCAAAAGGATACACTGTCCAGTAAAAGAAGGAATTAGTGGTGCGCGCGGCAGATTTCTCTGTCATTGTTGGGAATTTGTAAAAAATGGGGACTGATGAGATATTGCAATGATATGTACCTAAGTTCGAAAGAAGAAACATCCTCATGGACACTCATGGGGTGTCGGGGGAGGACATTATGCAAGGAGAGCAACCGCACAGAAGATTCTATGCTCAAGGTTGTGGTGGCCAACCCTTCATCGGGATTCTAAAGCATATTGCAAGGCGTGTGATGTATGTCAAAGAATGGGCAAGCCATCGCGGAGGGATGAAATTCCTTTGAATCCACAAATGACATTGCAACCCTTCTGAGAAGTGGGCGATTGATTTTGTAGGACCCATTTAGCCACAAGGAAAGACAGAAGCAAGATACATTATCACTGCGACGGAGTATTTGACTCGTTGGGCAGAAGGGCAGCCGGTGAAGGATTGCATATGCACGACTGCTGTGAAGTTCCTATTTGAGCATGTACTGACATGATTTGGATGCCCGAAGATCTTGATGAGTGATCGTGGTACGCACTTCCTGAATGAGACGATCAGCGCACTGACGGATGAATTTAAGGTATATCACCAGAAGAGCACACCTTATCACCCACGGGTTAACAGAACAGCAGAGGCATTCAAAAAAGTGCTTGAAAATGCATTGACCAAGGTTTACAATGCTCAGCGAAGTGATTGGGATCTACGCATACCTGTAGTATTGTGGGCTTATCGAACAACATGCAAGAAATTAAAGGGACAAAACCCTTTTAGGCTTGTCTATTGTGTGGAAGTCGTAATGCCTATGGAATACATCATACCTAGTCTGCACATAGCAACGCTCACAGGTATGACGGATCGTGGAGCCCTGGAGGAGAGGTTCGTGCAGTTGGATGAGCTCGAAGAAGAAAGATGTTTGGTTGGATTTCACCAGCATGTCCAGAAGCAGCGCGAAAATTCATGGCATGATCAACACATCAAGTTGCGCATATTTAAGGTAAATGACCTGGTTTTGTTATATGATAGTAATTTTGATAAATTTCCAGGGAAATTCAAGATGCACTGGTTAGGGCCTTATGTTATTAAGGAGATTATTGATGGAGGAGCGGTACAGCTAGTCAAGTTAAATGGAGAACCCTTCCTAGGAAAGGTGAATGGCAGTCGCTTGAAGCCATACACCGGCAGTCCAGCCATGTGACTAAATTAAA
Source organism: Pinus tabuliformis (assembly GCA_031772625.1). NCBI lineage: Eukaryota > Viridiplantae > Streptophyta > Pinopsida > Pinales > Pinaceae > Pinus > Pinus tabuliformis. The sequence goes on along the minus strand of CM062817.1, from coordinate 839,439,202 downwards.
GTAGCACAATCTTAGCGCTCCAGGCAGCTGAAAGGAGGCACAGAACTATAAAATACACTGCCCAGGTTGGGGAGCTGCGTGATTGGACGATGGCGTGAAGCAAGGATGTGTCACTGGGTCCGCGGCAATGTAGAGGGAGCTGTGCTACCCAGGGAGAAATTGCGCAAGTTGGCTAGAAAGTGACCATTAAAGTCACTGTTCATGAAAAGACGGCAGAAGTGAGGCCAAATGGAGCGGGTGGCCGACATTTAAGATGAAATTTATGGCTTAGATCCTTGAAAATCTACTGCCAATCTGGCATTAATGAACCGATTTTGGGGGGAACGGTCAGATTTGAATTCAAAATGCCCTATAAATTACAAGTGGTTGTCTAGCGAAAAACACTTGGCATTTTGAGAATTAAGTTGTTGCGCTCTCAGGTGCACATGAACTGTGAATTCTTTCAAGATCTAGTAGCAACTTCGGCGTTTGAACAATTGTCAAAGGAGACACAAGCACTAGTGAATAGCATCATGTCGACACGCGCAGGAGCTATGGACTCCGAAGGAGTGGCTGCTGAGAAGAATGTGCAAGAGATTGATATGGGGGGCCGGAGTAGATGCCCCAGAAGTGGCCGAAGTACTGGCGAAGGTCCCTAAATCTCTGAGAACACTGAGACCGAAGCCAACCCCAACCAAGGAGACCATGAAAGGAAAAAAGGGCAAGCAGCCTGCCATACTGGTGCACGTGTCGCCAAGACGAAACCCACCAAAGCCCACTTCCTAGGAGAAAGGAAAGGCTATAAACCTAGAAGAAGAAGAAGAGGATATTGAGGACATCACTATGGATGATAAGGATGTGGGAGTGGAAATAGAGGAGGTTGAAGACTAGGGTGTGTGGTGAAGTAAAATTATAAGTGCGGACACAAACGAATTCCTCTAGCCCGATAATGGGTCTAACCACAACAGATACATTCTATGGAAGATTTCCTTAGATTAGAATCAATCAAGAGGGCCTACCTCTTGGTCGCTTATCCTACTTGATTATGTCCTCGGTTGCTCGCTCCAACAATCTCTCGCTTCCTTCTTCAAGCTCCTGAAACAAGTAAACAGCAACAGCACACAAACATAATAATAAACAAATTGCAATTCAACCTACTTAATGAGTCAAGAAGCATTAAGACACAAATATGTAATATTACAAAACATGTAGGAAATCAATAGATAGTTGCATGTATTAATATCAAAGAGAGATTAAAACCATTCGTCTTGACGTCACAGTCTTCCTCTGACAAGACCGAGTTCCCACACACTTCTTCTAGCACTCCATGATAGCTTCAAACAACAATAGTTTAAGGCTCTTCCCTTTAGAATTCACTCCAACCCCAAACGCACTTCTCCCTCACACAACTAGGTGGCTACAACTAGTAATAGGTTGCTTGTCTAATCAAAATAGTATACTCACACTCATCCAACACTCTCACTAGCTTGTGCTTGGGAAGAAGGGAGGTTTATATAGGAAATATGGATGGGAGATGGATCCTCTTCTCATGGGAGAAGGACTTATCCCTTGAGGTAGTTCCATCATTATAGGGGAAAGGAGCCCAAACTGTCGTCCTCGACCCCATATGGCCAAACCATTTACGAGACTTCTGTTACAAAGGTTCTAGAGCTGGAAGCTTCGGCTCCAAATTTAAAAAAAATTCCATAATAGGACCGGCGCCACTGGAACACAGCTCAGTCACATCGATTGGCACGGGGAATAATGCTAATCTCTACACATCGCCACGAGAGAGACAAAGGTTATTAGCATCGGCCTTGTAAACTGGGAAAAACAAAAGTTTCATGGGAAATGGTGCAAAAGGGAAATGATCTGCTCATGAAGAGGGACATAATTTGAGTTTCTTCATGAGGGCACAACATGCAGGGTTCACTGTAGAGGTCCTCCAAGATCAAGGAACGTGGAGTACAGGGATAGTAACAAAATGTTGCTTAACAGGGTGCGGACCCTATTACACGGTTGTTGGAGTATGTCCCTCTACATAAGCCTAAGTCCAAGGTCCCAAAGGACATTGATGAAAGTAAGACTCCCCTGCAAACCCCTCTGCTACCGAATGAAATCACTTTTGACGGTTTGTGTTTGGCACGGGTGCCCATATTGAAGCTCGAAGACTGGGACTTGGCGGACCACGATAATTTCCTACACCTGGCGATCGAATAGTTGATGTGCCGCATCATAGACACAAATACGGGGATGACTTCACTGGAGCCGTAGAAGTGGCTCAGAGGAGTAGAGAAGGCAGGATTACTCAACTTTCTCTGGGTGTCGCACTATAACCGCACCCCCATGACAGTTTTAGTCATCAAGCAACTGTTGTGCTTGGTGCATGATGGGTGTTTGTGGCTAGAGGAGCCAATACCCATCACCGATATGTTGATTCACCGCATAACGCACCTGCCATATACAAGGGAAAATCAAGCTATGATCTTTGGGGGCAAGGGTGGCAAGCTGGCGCATGCAGAATCAATGAAATAAAAGTTCAAGTTGATGAAGAAGCTACGCAGGTACGCTATCTCCAGGATCTGCAACCCCGCTGTGAAGGTGGCAACACATATCCTTGCAGGGAATTTGATACGGAAGTGTCGCGCTAATGAGGTGCTGGCGACTATCGTCGCGCTCACACAGTAGTGCGCAGAAGGATTCCAGTTTAACTGGTCAAACTACCTTCACGGAGAGTTCCTGACGAATTGTCGTGAAGCGCAAGGGCAAAGAAATATGTTCCACTATGCATGGCTCTTGCTTTGGATTGTGCTCATAGTGTGGGAGCTACCATAGGAGAGCCAATTCCCCTCATTCACGCCAGACCTTCCTGAAGCAGCGAAGTATGCTTCGCTGTGGGCAACCAAGGATGCGAAGCGCGTTTGAGACAGCAAGATCTTACGGATCTTAATGGAAATGAATATCAGGATGGCTATCAATTGCAAGCCACGATTGTCACTCACAGTGTATGCTAACCTACAGAGCTATGTCGAGTTTAAGGTTGATTTCCATCGGATTTCGATGAGAGAGTGGAATGGCCTTGCATAGAAGTGGCATGATTTTTCGTACCTAGCCATAGATGATGCCATTGATGCAGTGTTGGATAAATGGCTGGCGGAGTGGCACACCACCATGAACTTGGCAGTGGGTTGAAGCAAGTCTGCCGCACAAAAGAAGAAGGAAGAGGCCAAGCTGAAGATGGTGCAGCTGGTCGAAAAGAGGAAAAAGGAGGACGCTAAGAAGGCCCAAGCGGAACAGCCAAGAAAGGAGGTAGGAAAACAAACAGGTGGCGCAGAGCAGGGCTCTGTCATTGGCATGCAGTCGCCTTCACCTAAAACTGAAGAGGAGGACACAGAGCAGCATGGCGCGGACCCTCAAGAGACATCCGGCTACATTAAGCGCCCGAGAGAGCTGGAGAAGGGAGGGTCAAGAAAGAAATCCAAGGCAACCAAGACCTCGTTGGACACTATCACACTAACAAAGGATGACTTATATGGCATCGGTGACACAGTCTAAGTTATCACCGCAGAGGCCCTGTAGCAATTCGAAAAGCACTCCACCTCTTGCAGGATGGAGTCATTGCAAAGCTGAGGGGCCATGAGCAACACGCCCTCTAGGTGATCAGTGAACAGAAAATAAGAAATGAGTAGATGGCCTTACAAAGGAATTCTACCATCGCCGCTGAGTTCGAGGCGACCAGCCAGAGAAAGAAGATCATACAGGTCGTAGAGGAGGCCTGCAGAATGGTCCCAGAATTGGCCATTCCGGAGGAGGATCCAGTCGAGGTCCGCATCCGTAAATTGGCCACAGGGGTGCGCAACACTTAGACAAAGATGGCACGGGTTTAGTTGGAGCTGAACCTGCAGATTATAGAGCTCCAATTGAGGGTTCAGCCTTCAACACCACCAGAGGTGTGAAGTCTGCTACTGCACTCTCTAGTTGTGGCAATGGAGAGTGTAGTAGAAGACTGCACATAGTTGTTCGAAAAATTGTTTGAGGTTCTAACCGGCTCGCAGGAGGACCCAAACATCTAGAGGCTAGAGAAGGAAGCGTGTGAACTACAACAGTGCTATGATGAAGTTAAGGGCACAGCGTGAACCGTTGCACTGACACAAAGGTTAGCCAAGCTGCAGGAAGCCAAGAAACTGAAGGAATAGGTGGACACAGCGTTGCACAAGGAAACAGTGTTAAAGGCATGACTAAATCCCTAGCTAGAGGAAGATTACACAGTCACAGGAAACATTGAAGGTGATCTTATGACTCTGGAAGCGATGCAAAAACAAATTCAGGCTCACAGTGTAGGGGCAATAACCGAGAAAACAATCGAAGATGCGAAGCAGGTAGCAGTTCAATGCACAGCCGAAGTTGCGCTCATCAGGGTCGAGCTGGACAGGCTTTGTGCAAAGATCTTTGCGCCTACCGGGTGACTCGAGGACGAGTCACAATGTTTTTGTTAGGGGCCTGTTGGGAGCGGGATCCCCCAAGGGTAGTTTTTGGGCTAAAAGCCCAGGTTTAAGCCAATTTTTTTAATATTATTGTAAAGACTCCGCAAATTGTAGTCGCAGAGCACGAAGGAGATATGTGTCATAAAGGGTAGTCTGCCCTTAGTTTTGTAAAATTAAATTCGGCTATAAGAGAACTACCCATGGTCTGCGGACCATGGGATTGTATAAAAAGAGCTAAGCTCTAAGTAGTTGGAAGAGATAGACAATGATGGATGATGTAATAGAATCATAGCTTTAGGGCAAGAAGTCTAAATCTTAGATTGTAGTGTAGGTAAAGGCTCTGCATTTGAGTGCGTAGAGGCCTAGGGTAGAAGTCCACAGCTGAGTGCACAGATCCTTGCAGTTGTGTGCGCTGGGTAGACAAAGTTTGTGTTGGGTTGTATTATATTCTTTCCACGACTAGCCCACATGGTTAACCAGGGGGTTAGAGGGGGGGCGGAGCTCCCCCTTCGTTGCACCAATTGCGTAGTGGGGGTCACAGGGAGTTAGAGGGGGGCGGAGCTCCCCCTTCGTTGCGCCAATTGCGTAGCGGGGGGTCACAGGGGGTTTGAGGGGTGCAGGTAACCCTTTATGTGGTCCAGGGCAGTGCCTCGGAAAATTTTGGTTTTGGACCCTATATTAGGTTGGGTGGACCTACCTATGGTTTTTTGCATGTTTTTCGCACATGGTTTTGGACACGATGGTTTTCGTTCCATGGTATTGGATGCTTCGGCATGTATAAATATGTATTGTAACAATGAAAGGAATATAATGAAAAATCAAGCTAATAGTCCCAGTTTTGAGATCCAGGGGAAAATCTCTGTGTATATGTGTTTTATGTGTTATGCTCTTGCATTATTTATTTTCTGTGTTTTAGAATTCGTATGCAGGTAATTTCTATATGGGGTTAAAACCTATAGTTTGTAACCACTTGGAAGATATTAATAAAGAGAGATATTCTACAATTTTTATGTCTTTGTTCTGTTGATGCATCTTGATATGTTATGTATGAATTTTCTTTATTATGCTTATATGGTGCGCGAATGAATGGAATTACATTGAATAATTGAACGCATATACGAATATTTGTTTATGCAGGGATAACTATAATTGTTTGATAAGATAAGCAAGGCACTTAGATTAATTGGGGAATTTGTATGGCACGTTGCCATAGCAGTGCGAAAATACCTGAGCAATAGGCTTGGGTTGCACAAAGGACGATTGTATCCTTTCGTGGAGGTATTGAAGAATGGAACGCAAGGTTTGTCTTGCAAGCCCTAGAGCGAAGCAACCTGCGCGAAGGAAGGGATAGAAGAAATCAAATGACATCAAAACCATCTCAGGGTGTGGAAACTTGGTTCCAAAATCCCCCCATACTGCTTCGAGTGAGACTTCAGTCCGCGCTTTACAGGCTGATGTTGAAAGGGCCGGCAATGTTATTTCTACTGCAACTTTGTATTTATGGTTAAATCTGTAATTTGTTACGTTCCTGTTTAAATTCGGATCATTGGCATATAGTTGCATTAGGGTATTACTAACAAGAGTCTATTCACACCACTCAAGTTTCATGCCATTTCCCTTGTGAGTAAATAACAACCACTTAAAATTAATGCTTTAATAAAATTCACTAGACTCATATTTTATTTTTGTTGGTAGTACACCAACATTAGCTTAGGCTAGGGTTTTGGAGCTAGGTGTGTGAGTAAACTGCTCCAAGACTATAAAACAAACTTATCAGCTTGTGATAGGGAGATTAAAAATCCTCCAAAATCCCATGGTTAAAACAAAAGTGCGTTAGAAACCTGTGTAAGAGGGGGTTAGGCTTAGGTCACAGTGCGAGCATTTCTCCTCGAGGCTACCCAACACATGGTAGGGAATACATGCCGATGGTTGACTACCTAAAAGCCCAAGATTTGTGCGCCCACATGGGGCAAAGGTGCCTTAGTGACTATTCCTAGGAAAACACTCTATAGGTGGCGTTTGTGGGAAAAAACCATCGATTTACCCTACCTTCCCCTCAACCATTCTACTTGCGGAGTTGAGATCCCGCAAGTAAGAATTTGTTTGGAAGGCCATCTAAAACATAGTACTAGGATTGGTTTGTCTGTGACTACCTTTAATGGATTTTCTAGCGCGTGATGTTTGGTCTAAGTCTTAGTTTGGACATAGGGATGACTTACTAACTTGGTTAATAAATCTATATTCATTGTGGCTAAATGAAGCAACCTTCATTCTCATAGACTAGTAGGCCTTTCTACTGAAGAGGAAGGTCCACCAACATGCTCTAGTTTTAACCTTTCTCGTGCGCTCTTGTCTTAACCGTGGGATTGTAGAGGATTTTTAATCTCCCTATAATAGAATGCTAAGTTTTTTTTATAGTCTTGGAGTAGTTTACTCACACACTTAGCTCCAAAACCCTAGCCTAAGCTAATATTTGTGTACAACCATAAAAGTAAAAGACGAGTCTAGTGAATTTTATTAAAGTGGTTAAAACCTTGGTCCTAATCCTCTAGCCTTTCATTACGAGATGGGAGGTCCTTATGGTCTTCCTGGGGGTTATGACTCTTATGATCCATAGGGTCAACTACAAATTCCTTTTTCTCACTCATCTTGATTTACCTGATCTAGATAAATTGACCGATGATCCCATCCGTCATGATCGTAGGTGCCCAACTATGTCTTCCAAGCTACCATCTAATATTACTAAGCTTGAATAGAAGCCTAAGGAAAATACGTTGACACATATCACCACTTTTCATATATTGTGTTAATTCAATTCTTTGGTGGATTATTTTGTGTTGAGACTTTTCCAACATACCCTGATAGGGGATGCTTCAAAATGGTACACTGAACTCGATCGCGCATCGTATAGTAACTTTGCTTCCTTGGTTAAGGCTTTCTTGAATCATTTTATCCCTATATGACAGGATCTCGAAACTGACCTTTTGCCCAACTTTAAACAAGATGATTCCACCCACATTTTTTATCATATTCATGAGTGGTGAAGGTGCAAGAGGTTAGTAAGAACCAAACTCCCTAATGAAGCTCTTAGAGATTGGTTCACTTGATCCCTTCAACCCCAGATTTCCTAGGATGTCGCTATGATTAAGGTAGTTATAAATGAGCAAGCCATTTTACATGATCAACACCTTGATTTGAATTATTCTCAAGGAGACATATTATATAAAATTCTTCCCAATGATCCTTTAGCTTCAATGGACCTACAACAACCCAAACCTGGACCACACTCTCATGGAGTGATTGGTTTTCTTTCTTTTGATACCTGAGCTAGTTAGCTACTCATCTAGGGAAGATGATGGTAATTTCTAAGGCCCCAACAATTTTTTTTGGCTCTCAAAAAACACTCACTTCTTTTGAGCTATCCACCAATGATATGACAAGATGCATAATGAACATCTCATTTACTATTATTATCTTAGAAAAGGCCTTCTTGGTCCTAAGCTTCATTATTCCCATGCTGAGAAGTTAGCTTTGGAAGCCATTATCATTGTCTAATGATTGATACACCACATAATATTGAGAATTACAATGGTAATAGTTGATTCCAAACCAATGAAACACATCCTTAGTCATAAAATCATTCGGAGAAAATATTCTAAATGGATTTCTATACTTCAATAGTTTGATTTGGAATTTCTAGTTACTAAGTCCAAGAAATCCATGGCATTCATAGAGTTACTTGTTGAGTCACCCCGAACTGATGAAGAAATTTTGTTTGAGGGACCACTTCCTGATGAGTCCTTATTTCTCATTATTTCTTACGATCCTTGGTAGGGGGATGTCTTGTTATATCTCCAAACTCAATGTTTTCAGCCCAAGTTGTCCCGTAATGATCATCGACGTGTCCACCACCAATCTTGACATTATGTTATCATTTCCAATACCCTTTATTGCTTTTGTGTAGATTCCATTTTACGTCAATGTCTCACTCATGGTGAAGTTAAATGAGTTCTTAATGATTGTCATGCTGGGGCATGCGGTGGTCATTTATCTAGGCTTGCCACCACTCATAAACTCGTGTGCGTTGGGTATTTTTTGTCCCTCGATATTTAGAGATTGTATCATTGTTGTCCAAAAATGTCATCCTTGTCAGATATTTTCTTCGAAGATGCACGCTCACCTTGCTCCTTTACACCTTGTGGTAGTTGTTGGTCATTTTTCACAGTGGGGCATTGACTTTATGCAATGCAACCCACCCTATGCCCTTGTACATAACTTAGACATCATTGTTGTTATTAACTACTTAAATAAGTGGGTTGAGGCTTTACCTGCATATTCTAATGATGGTCAAACAACTTCCTTATTCCTATTCAACCATGTCATTTCCAATGTTGGTGTACCCAAAATAATTGTCACTGATCACGGTGGCCGTTTTCAGAACCTTATTATGCAGGAATTTCCTACCAATTTGGGTTTTCACCATGATTATTCCACCCCCTATTATCCCCAAGATAATAGATAAGTAGAGGACATCAAACATGCCTTAAAATATATGTTACAACAAATGGTAGGGAAACAAAATCCAAACTGGAACCTTATGCTCCTTTTTTCTCTTTGGGAATATCATACCTTGGTCAAGTCTACTACGGGTTTCACTCCTTTCCAACTCGTTTATGGAGTGGAGGTTTTTCTTCCTATTGAGTGTGAAATTCCCTCTTTACAACTAGCTGACACACTACTCCTTGACACTTCTACTAAGGAATAATGTTTTTTTTCACCTTTCCCATCGTAATGAACAATTCCTTTACACTTTGATTTCTAGTGAAACTCATAAGAAATGGGTAAAGGCCCATTGTGATAAGTTTGTTTGGCCTTGTGTCTTTTCAGAAGGTGATTTGGTTTTGGTTTATGATAAATACAATGACAAGTTAGGAGCAGATAAACTCGAACTTGTTTGCACTCTTTGAATCCCTTAAGGTTGAGGAAAGGGATCCCAAACATAACCAAAAACCACTTTTAGATTAAGACATAGTCCTCCTAACCTTGGAGAGGGATCTCTCGTTGGATCAACTATCAATCCAAGAAAACTGATAGGGTTTTCATTTTAGACTGGTTATTAAGCTCAAACGTAGATGATATAGGATTTGATGGAAATGTTGGAAGTGAGGGTCACTAAAGTATAGGATTATAGCATATCAAGGCATGCATGATCCATCTAGATAACAGAGGCAAGGTAGGCACATATCTCAAGTCATTTGTCAGTTGTAGTATAGCGAAGAATAGGGGAAACACATAAATATTTAGTTAAATGTAACAGAGCATATGATTATGAATTTTGCTACACAACTTCTAACAAAATATTCAGAAGAAACATGACAGTACAATAAAGAATTCTATCATGTATTAGATCCACAGTAATCATGAGCATACAAAGATGAATTCAAGACAACAGTTTCAGAAATGGATATTAATTAAACACAAGGAAAGCATAGAATTAAGACCACACACCATAGGAATCTTTGAAACTAATAGCAAAGTCTGCTTTGGGATTTATTAAAAATATTTACATACAGTTCCTCTTCCTCTCAACAATTATCTCCCCTTGTTACATTGAATATTTAGCCTTTAAATACTATTTTGGCCAAAGGCTAGATACATTTCATTTCATCTAGCTAAGTGGATCAAAGGTGTGTTTAATCATTTCTAATAGAAACAGTAAGATTTTGGTTAATTACAGAGACATAATTAACTTAGAAAAATCATCTTCATTCTCATCCACCCGTAGTCCTCTGGAAAATCCCGCACTACCTATTGTGATGCCAAAAATTCTACTAAAAATCCTCCAAATGCCTTGGTTCATTCCCCTTTTTCTTATTGGGGCACTTCCAATTAGTTAAAACCATAAAACATGGCGGAACATGGAATCTGTGGAAAAGATCTTAATTTGTAAAACCAGTGAGCAGTAACTATAAGCTTATGTCTTTCGGGGTTAAGCCCTTTAGCTTGGGACAGGGAGCTGATTCTTTGTAGTATTATGATATAACAATGATTCCACCACATATGACATGGGACCACATGTATATACACATGGGCCCTTTATACTATTGGAGAATCACACTCAGTGATTTCACAATGACGCACTTGGTTGTGCCTTTTAAAACTTATGATTGACGAATACCAATCACCCTTTATTTTTGGCCCTTGGTCCCTTTGACTCTCTGTGACCATGGTTAGCCCCCTTATTGAAGACCCTTTCCTGGTGATTTCAATCGGTGGTTTCATTCGGTGCACACATTACATTTCATCGATTGCGATCGTCGATCACCTTTTACGTGTGACCATTGGTCCTGTGACTCTTCATGTGCCCACATTCAACCCTCTTATCAGAGCCCCTCTCCCATCATTTTCAATCACAGGTTTCACTTTGATAGGAAACACACATTCGTCGATCAACGAATGTCAATATGTCACAAACCCACATCCCACAACTCTTAATATGTAGCCACCTTGTCATCCCTTGTAAAAACCGATTATCAATCTCTGAAATGCCTGCCCCTCCGAACCTCTGACTTGCAGGATCCAGGATCACCACTTAAGAATTTTTCCTTTGTTTTATGGTTTTGAAAGGGGAACGTCAAACTACTATAACTTTTGATTCCAGGGTCCTTTTTGGGAGTTATATATACCATTGGAAAGATGCTTCAGAGAACTTTCCAATGGAAAGGGTCTGATGAAGCTCTAAGTCCTTTTGATATTTGAAAAATGACCTCAAACTTCCCTGTCTAGACCACAAGACCTCAAGGACTAAATGACCCCTTGGACAAGAAAACCTTTAGGCTATGACACCTAGTGATTCATAGGCTAAATTGACCACAATGAATAGTGAGAGGCTAACACCATTGATTCCTATTATAGGACTCTAACATCGTCTCCAATGGGGATGGAATCCTCCCCGTGAGGTGCCAAGAACAAAAAACATACTAGTAGCCTAACCATTGGGCAATGGAGTCAAAACTACAAATTGACTGACTACAAATTGTCAGAGAAAATTACATAACTGTAAAATTTAAAAGAAATAAGAAAATTTGATAGCACATCACTGAAGTCTTAGGGCCTTCTCCTTGGGCTTCAAACCTCAATGAGAGTTGTCTGCTGCTATTGAGAATATATACACTAGGTGATCTCCTCCTCCCAATGTAACCAGTCAAGAAAATGGCTACTTGACTGAGTTCTACTCACAGTTCCCATGAGCAGGCAGAAGAAGGAAAAGAGTGGCAACCCAAAATTCAACTGATCTTGAAAACCAACATTATTAAAGAGTGAAAGCTCCCATAACTCCTGCAACATACTACCCATGGGAGAATAAAACTCTTCTTTTGTAGGCTTTAAGAGACCAGCAAAAGAATCCTTAAAAAAATAAATAGTTACCTCAACTTGAGCACATTGTTCTTTAATTGAGGCAACTAGATCCACATCAGTAATATGCACATCTATAGGATCCAGGACAACTTGATCTTCTTCAGTAGATTCTTCAATTTTTGAACCTGGAGGTAGATCTTCAAGTGCAAGAGGCTCTAAAACAACCCCTTCTCTTTCATTGTTCTCCTCTTCTTGATCTGGCTCAGTCTATTGAATTTCTTCATTAATCTTTGTCTGATCAGTTTCATCTTCAACTGCAAAAATTGTTACATGTTGGGAATCTTCAAGAATATCTGGGTAACAGACCTCTTATATTTCTTCCTGAGGAAAAGACAACTCAAGCAAGGCTTCTTCAATTTCATCTATCATTACATCTTGATCATATATGTCAATTCCCATGAACTGAAATAGATCATCTAATTTTCCACAAAATATTTCTATCAGCACTATAGAAGGATAAGTCTGTTTAAAATTTGTACAAAATGCTGAATATAAATCCATCAGAGAACATATACTTGCAATTGGAAAACTTTCATACCATGATTTGAATTTATCCTCTAAGGTTGTTTTCATCAATGAATCCTCATCAAAATGAACTTCAAGTCTATGTACATGCATGTGGAATTTAGTTAAATGCAGAGAAGCATCTTCCCCCTTTCCATATATGAATATTGGGAGATAGGCTGACCAATTAATAAGAAGAATAGGATTTGGAAAAACAGGAATACAAGATCTATCCATAGGAGAATACCTATTATTCGTTCTTGCAGAACCCATTTTGAAAACAATCACCAGTAATTCTACAAATTACTAACCTTTAACCAATGAATAAATTGTGAACATTTGATCTTCTGGATCCTTTGAAAACGGAGTCGCTAGGTGAATGGTTCATCCTTTCTGTGTCTAACTGTTGTCCACCATAAATAATCAGATCTGCAACTTTGATAATATTTACTGGGGAAGATTAAAAATTTCGTTCGATCCCTGGAAATGGCGCCAGAATGTTAGCACTCTATAAATCCCTATAGCCAATGAAAGGGATCCCATAGGTAACCACTTGTAGTTTAAGGTCCAGCCCCCAACCTTGGAGTGGATTCTCTTACTGGATCAACTATCAATCTAAGAATACTGATAGGATTTTCATTTTAGACTGGTTACAAAGCTCAAAGGTAGATGATATAGGATTTGATGGAAATTTTGGAAGTGAGGGCCACTGAAGTATAGGATTATAGCACATCAGGGCATGCATGATCCATCTAGATAACAAAGGCAAGGTAGGCACATATCTCAAGTCATTTGTTGGTTGTAGTATAGCAAAGAATAGGGGAAACACATAAATATTTAGTTAAATGTAACAGAGCATATGATTATGAATTCTGCTACACAACTTCTAACCAAATATTCAGAAGAAACATGATAGAGAAATAAAGAATTCTATCATGTATTAGATCCACAGTTATCCTGAGCATACAAATATGAATTCAAGACAACAGTTTCAGAAATGGATATTAATTAAACACAAGGAAAACACAGACTTAAGACCACACACCACAGGAATCTCTGAAACTAATAGCAAAGTCTTCTCTGAGATTTATTAAAAATATTTACATACAATGCCTCTTCCTCTCAACAATTCTCCCTCCTTGTTACATTGAATATTTAGCCTTTAAATACTATTTCGGCCAAAGGCCAGATACATTGCATTTCATCCAGCTAAGTGGATCAAAGGTGTGTTTGATCATTTCTAATAGAAACAACAAGATTCGGGTTAATTACAGAGACAAAATTAACTTAGAAAAATCATCTTCATTCTCATCTGCCCGTAGTCCTCTGGAAAATCCTGCACTGTCTGCTGTGATGCCAAAAATCCTACTAAAAATCCTTCTGATGCCCTAGTTCATTCCCCTTCTGCTTATCAGGGCACTTCCGATTAGTTAAAACCATAAAACATGGCGGAACATAGAATCATGACTATGGAAAGGATCTTAAGTTGTAAAACCAGTGAGCAGTAACCATAGGCTTATGTCTTTCGGGGTTAAGCCCTTTAGCTTGGGACAGGGGGGCGATTATTTGTAGTATTATGATATAACAATGGTTCCACCACATATGACATGGGACCACATGTATATATGCATGGGCCCTTTATACTATTGGAGCATCACAATCAAAAATTTCAGAGTGACGCACTTGGTTGCGCCTTTTAAAACTTGCGATCATTGAAAGTCGATCACCCTTTTTTTTTGGCCCTTGGTCCCTTTGAATTCTTTGTGACTGTGGTTAGCCCCCTTATCGGAGCCTCTTTCTCATTGATTTCAATTGGTGGTTTAATTTGGTGCACACATTACCTTTCGCCGATTTTGATCACCGATCACCTTTTGTGTGTGACCCTTGGTCCTGTGACTCTTCATGTGCCCACGTTCAGCCCTCTTATCGGAGCCCCTCCCGGCATTTTCAATCAGAGGTTTCACTTTGATAAACAACACACATCCACCGATCACCGAATGTTGATACATCGCAATCCTGCATCCTGCAACTCTTAATATGCATCCACCTTGTCATCCCTTGTAAACGTCGATTATTGATCTCCAATATCCCTGCCCCTCTGAACCTTCGACTTGTGGGATCCAGGATCACCACTTAAGCATTTTTCCTTTGTTTTCTAGTTTTGAAATGGGAACTTCAAACTACTATAACTTTTGATTCTTGGGGCCTTTTGGGGAGTTCTATATATCGTTCGAAACTTACTGCTTCATAGCACTTTCCAATGGAAAGGGTCAAATGAAGCTCTAATTCCTTCCAATATTTGAAAAATGACCTCAGACTTCCCTGTCTATACCACAAGACCTCAAGGACTAAATGACCCCTTGGATAAGCAAACCTTTAGGCTATGAGACCTAGTGATTCATAAGCTAAATTAACCACAATGAATAGTCAGAGGCTATCACCACTGAGTCCTATTGTAGGACTCTAACAAATCAAATAAAATCAATCAAAGCAATCAATCCTATACACAGATATCATCATTTTGCATATGCAATCCATGTCTATGACCATTCACCACTCAACTTTCCAATGGAATGTTATACATTTAATCTATAATTCGTGGAAGCACCATTGTGGCAACTCATTTTACAATACTTCTCTCTAGATCATTGTCAGAATTTCATACAATGTATCTTTATTCTTGGGACTCATCAATCAAGATTTCCAATGGAGCATTATAAATCTAAACCATCATTAATGGAAGCACCATTTCTTCAACTCAGTTTTCAATATTGCTCTATAGGTCACTGCAAACATTTCTCTCACCACGAATCTTTAGTTAGGGATCAACACTATTTCATAAACTCTCTCCTTTTAAAGTTTTGTTTCTTGTCACCTATGTTTATCTTAAAGTTTTTCGTTTCCTTTTTGCTATGCACTACATCAACCTCTATTATTCTACAATATTTGTTTGTTTAATGTTTTTCTATCATGCACGAGGAAATAGTGTTTCTCTTGTGAGGGTAAGAATGCAAGTGACAAGGGTTGATCATCTACAAAACTCTTCCTCAAATGAGGAGTTAAATCCGGTAGGTTTTGAAGAGCATAATGATATAAAAGCTAAAGAGCATATGATGTAGATGTTGAAGGTGGTGCTTCTGCATGAATTATAGTGCAAGGTGCAAGTTTAACCAAGAATATTAGTGTTAACAGAGGTCGAACTAAAGAGGATATGTTGAAGGAAATTGATGATGTTGACTTCAATGGATGCTTAATAAGAGTTGCAGTGAGAAAATATGGAACTCACCAGCATCAATACATTATTGGCTAAATACCTCATGCAAGGAAGAAGAAGAAAGGGGTTATTACAGTGTTAATTGAACAAAAGGAGGAAATAGTTTATTGGTGTAAGGAGATACTTGAAATTGGCAATGACCTAGAGTTGATACAACTTAAGGCTAATGTTGTTCCACTTTGAGTCAATTCAGAGATGGATTTTTTGGAAATCAGGGTGTACAGGAGTTAAGAAAATATATCAAGAGCTGGCATTATGAACAATTGAAATCCTAAATAGAGACAAAGCTATGGATTTACACCCTACAATTCTGACCAAGTTCTATTACACTCTATCCAAGGCATACAAAGATCATTCATACAGTTTACAAAATATATATGCAATTGTGACAAGTTTCCTTTCCAAGTTGGAAGGAATTGTGGCATGTGGATAAATGCCAAGAGAATGAGTGAAAATGTGCCAAAGTGTTTCCTAACAACAACGTGGATAACTATATTTTGTTGTGCATTTACAATTGGTTTATCAAGTCTTAGGCTATATTTGTTTTAGGGAAATAAAAATATGAAGAACCATGTCAAGAATTGTGAGCAAGAAATATCCATGGTTGCACATCCTAATGCATGGATGACTAAATAATTGTTTATGATTTGGCTATACCGTTTTGTCACTTTTTACCTGGAGGCGTCTATCTTACAAACATATACTTGTTAATTTTTTATGGCCATCACAACAACATAGTTTTACAAACCACAGAGGCAAACACGATAGACATACATAGTGTTGGAACTGCTTAGACATTACTCATAAGTTGCAACCCCTATAAGTGTGTTTGAGCCTTTTAAGAATTATTTAAGGTTTGAGAGAAAAAATTGGATGGCAAAGAAGCCACGGAGAGAGGTAAAAAGGTTTGAAACGGATGAAATTGCTAGCATATCTATTGAAAGGACCTTGACACCCTCTAATATTAATGTGGAATGTAGGTGCAATGGAATTTGGCTAGTCAATTATGATGCTCTTACCAATGATGAGGCTTGTAGCCAAGTTTTTGAAATACCTGGTGATAAATATGCAAAAGTTGTTATAAACATGTTGAGTCTACCTCAAGGATGTTATCATCTATTAGGTGATGATGATGAACATGGCAATGCTACTTAAGAATATGATGGAGAAATTCAAGAAAAAATAGTAGTTGTTGATGACAAAAACCACATACAAATTTTACAAATGCTAATCAAAATGAAATTGTTGAAATGAATATGATTGAAGGTGGTTGAGTGATGGGAAGAATTATTGAGGAATTTCCATTGCCAAGCCAAGTGACCCTACATGAGTGGTTAGTGGAAGCCATGATGAATATGAATTGAAATGATCTTTATGAAGACTAATGAAGAAATCCTTAACATGCCTTCATTTGTGTTGGGCCATAAGGTGTTCAAGTGGTGGGGACCAAAGTTACATAAATCTTTTATTTTTGGTCTATTAAACTCCATCATTCAAGGTAGGAACCATTTGTTGGTTGGGTAAGATACAACTATTCAAGTAAGAGAAAGGAAGGTCGGTAAGTAAGGGGGCCTGTTTCATTTTCCTACTTGCATAAAGCCTGCTTGAAGGGGAGGGACTTTAACACAATGACTCAAAACAGAAGATTGCATCGTAAGACCACAGGTAAGGTTCATGGGTATGGGATTCCCTCGATTCAACACTTCATGACATGGTAGAATGACTTTCATAACTTATATATTTCTTGAAGAACAGAGTGTAATGACCAAATATCATATGGAAGGATGAACTACCTGAAGGTCGATGGCTTAAAAACTACCCAGAGAGTGAATGAAAGTGTTTATAAATTTCCCTTGCAAATATAACAACTTCTCCTTACAATGAGGCTGCAAATTTGTAGAAGAAAGAAAGTCCTTTTTCACAGTTAGGTTGGAATTTTAGAAATTGGTTTGATATGGAATCAACAAGGTAGTGATGGAAACACTCAAGGAAACAAAATTTGGGAGAAAAGTAAAACAAAATTTGTACAAACATTAATCTCTCATAGCTTGACAAAAGTGGTAGAGAAAAGATTAATCTCTCCTACCTTGACAGAATTGGTGGTCAAGATCAACACATACAAGAACTTTGTTGTGGAATATTATCAAAACTAATAGAAGGATATGAAAGAGTGTACAGTAAGAACCTTAACAAACACGGCCACTGAAACTTTCAACATTGTTTGTAGGAAGAGAAAATTATGTTTCTTTTTTCCAAAAATGTATGTTAGTATATTATAGTTTAATGAATATGTTTTCCTATTATCATATATGGTTTCATACTTTAACAAAACATTCGCCAAGACTTCACAATGTTTTATTATTCAGTGAAAGATTTGACAAGATCTTAAAATATTTTATAATTCGGTGAAAGATTCGCCATGACTTTACAAGATAATATAATCTGGTGAGAGATTCACCAAATATATATATATATATATATATAGATATTATTGATAAAATCGCCTCCCATTTTTCATATGTATCATGGGGATTCGCCCATTTATTATGCATATAAATTTATGGTGGTTCTCAAAATTTTCCTTGTTTACATATATCCCTTTAGAGCATTGTTCTCCCATTCAATGAGAAACTCGTGGAAGTCATGGCCTTCTACAAGTCATGATCAAGGTCTGGAGTAGAGTCCCTTTTCTTGTGTAAAGCTCGTTAAAAAATGAAACAAGGTCTTCGAAGCAGATTTATTTTTCTTTTGTCAAGCTCTTTAAAAAATGAAACAAGGTCCCTCAAGCATAGTTCTTTTCTTATGTCAAGCTCATTAAAAAATGAAACAAATCCCCTTCCAATTAGATTCTTTGACTAGATCTTGTAAATTACCAATCGAGTCTTTCACTTGATCTCGTAAATGAACCTTGATTCCATCCACTTGTGTTAATAACCAGTATTCTACTTAGGTAAATGAAATGAAGGTTGGGAGGCATGTACCTCGAATTGAGTCATTATGTTGGGGGCATGAAAACTTATTTCAAGCATAGTTTTTCTCTGTTTCAAGCTTGTTTAAAAATGAAACCAATTTCAATCATAGTTTCCTATGTTTCAAGCTTGTGTAAAAATGAAACCATTCTCATTTTTATCCTATTCTTGTGATTGTCATTTTTTTCAGCCTATTTTTGTCAAATGAACCTTTGTTTTCTCATTCCATCATCACCATTTGTTTGGAAATCACAAGAATAGGATATAAATGAGAATGGTTTCTATTTGTTTGATCATATGCTTTCACTTGGTTGTTTTACCATTTCATAAGGAACCGTTGCGATGAGTGGTCTTATTAGCCAACCTCTTGACCTTTATGTGTTTTGAACAGTTCCATCATGACCGAAACCAGTTTCTATTCTTTATACCACTCGTTCCTCTAAGAGGAGTCCTCTTTCAGCTCTTTTTAGACTCCCTAAACATGAAAAGATTTTCGATCACTTATCTTTTTGAAGTCGTTAAAGTAAATGAAAAGACATCTATTGAGTACAAGTTTAACCCTTTTCCAGACTAATATGGACTAGATATGAAAAAGGAATACCATAGTCGAACATGGCCAAGAGGTTTTCATGAATATTGTTTTCTGCCTTTTTGGACTTGAGAGACTATCTACGAAAAAGAACCTTTGGAGCTTTCTTTGTCGCCTCTTTTTCAAACTCTCTAAACATGAAAAATATGTTGATCTACACCTTCGTTGGACTCGTTAAAACATCAAATGGTGATGGACTCATCGATCATGATGGGACCGAACCATTGCTTCTTAGGTTTTTTTAAATATACTCGGAGGGATTTATTTGAAGAATGAACTTAAAGATCAAGCATATGTTATCCTCCTCGAGCTTGTTAAAAAATAAAGAGGTATTGACCAACAATGGTTAGGGAAATTGGGAAAATAGGGTACTCCACTTATTAATTGTAGTGAGTCACTCTTGAACATGACACTCTTCCACTTCATCTTCGTGGTTGTTGGGTTGGGAAATTTGCTTGTCTTTTGGTTCATCATACCTTTTCAAAGCCTCCATTTTTAGATTTGGGTGAATGTTTCCAACTCCATTTAGTGTCGTTGATGCATTCAAGAGAATTCATTCAGTTAATATATGCTACAATACTCTTAAGCCTTCATTCCATGTTTTTCATTCCTAAACCAATTCCATATCAAAGTTAATATGTCTTGAATCATGATTCTCATTTAGTTTTGTTGATGGGGGATACATCAAGGCCCTCCTGCAATGAGTCGCTTCCTATCAACATCAACTCATTATCTAGGAAGTTGACTTAGAAACAACCCTTCAGTACCTTGGTGCTTGCATACATCAATGGAAAGTTTCCTTGCTCTTGGTGATAGGTTTACATCATTGGCCTTCGACCGACATATTTTGTGTGGTGTTCGACTTCAACTCATTCATTCACACCATACGGATTGTACTGCAGAACCTTGAGGACCATTAACATCACCAGTGGTTTCTCTCGAGTCTGTTAATGGCTTACATCATTGGTCAGTAATCAGATGATGTCTACCATGTTCGACTCCAGCTCATTGATTCACATGGTTAGACTCATACATTGGATGATCATGTGAATGAGATAGAAGACACTGAATCTAGTTCCATTCATCTGAGCTACGATTTCAGGATTAATACAAGATCATAGTATATGATGGCTATGATCATATAGACATTCATTCAATCATGGGTCCACCTTTGATATCATTGTACATTTAGTGCTAGCTTATGTGTTGAGCATGGGTATGCCTCCCTCAGCAAATATGTCATGATGTAAATGTATTGTAATGGATAATGATCTCACCGGTTGTTATTGATCCCAACTTGTCACAAGGTAAAGCACTTCAGTCATCAAATTCCATTTCTAACTTTGCGCTTTAGGGGGAAATCTAATATCCGCCATTTTGTCACATATGGTCAATAGGATTGCTAACTGGATCAAACAACATCTGTTTACCCCTTTTTATCACCTTTGCACAAATCCCTAACCATGAGTGTCCCTAATCCCATAGTTTTTTCCTTTAACTTCTTCATTTAAATTATTTTAAGGCCCAATGCACCCTGGCCCTTTAGGAGACTACATTCACTAGCAAGTTGACCTTCTATGGACCTGCGTTGATCACCAGCAAGTTTTCCTGTTATGGGGGTGAATTGATTCTAGAAATTTGGGAAAAATAAAAAGAATCTTGAAGCTTCCTCTTCCAGAAGCTTCCAGGAGTTGTTACAACCATTTACCTTGGATGAAAGTCTCAAATCCTATCATATCCTACCTTGGAGATTTCACCTCTTATCCCTTGAGCTCATCCTCCCATCAAGAGTGGATCTCAAGCCTAGATTGGTAAATGGATAAGAATTCCTAACCTACCATCCTCTTCTATATATTTACTTCCATCCACAAGCTAGGGGTTGGCTTTTGGAGATAGATTCTACCCTCATGTTGTTGTTGTGAGAGTCATTATTCCATGCATTAGGGTGACATAAAGATACACTTTATTACAAGTACAAGTCAACTTGGAGGAGCTCTTATAAGATCAACTCTATATTTGGTTGTAACTCTCTCCATTTCTATTAATACAAAGATTTCATTGTTTTCCTATATGTGATGTTATGATTTCGTGTATTTCAATACCATGTTGATCTATTGAATAAAGTGATTGATGATACTATATAGATGTCATAGATATTTAGCTTATTTTGTCTAAATGTGAAGGTTCTAATTATAGAGATCGAAGCTAGGTGGAGGATACAAGCTAAGATAGGAATGAGGCTTATGACGGATTCCAAGTAGGCTTCATCCCGTCGTCCATTTACTTTAAGGAAAACATTGGTTTCTTTGTTTTCTGTTGTTTTAGACTAGGCCACCCATTCTAAGGAAGATAGTTTTATCCGTAGTCGTAGATTTTGTATACCACACAACATTCCATTTCGCATTATTAATTAGTCCCCATCAAACTCAATCCTATGAGTTCTCATCTCCTTTTACATTACAGGTTGTTGGTTCAAGTTCCTGGAGTTTGAATGGGATTTTCTTCCTCACTAGCCTTATAAGGTTTCTTTTAGGCCTTGCTAGCATCACATTCTTCTATATCTTTAGACCTAGGCAACCCCCATTCTCCGTAGTCTACATTTTCCCAAGGCTTACCTACATGGGGTAGTTATTAGATTCTTATGGTTAGTACCCACTTGGCATGCTCTAATGACATGTTCATGGATACTTATGGCCATTAACAATATGCATGCTCCATTACACTATTCATGAACCCTTACAATCAAGGTCCCAGTTATGGCTTGCTCCCATGAGATAAATAAGGTGCCATATGTTGTAATTCCATCACACAATTCTTCATCTTGAGCTCCCAACTCCATTATTTCCCCTTTGTCGCAACATTTAATTTATTCATCTGATATACTCAAAGTTTTCAAAATATAAATTTGAATTAACCAACTTTGCTTCATTCAGAAGCCTAATCTCATAGATATGATCTTAATTTGTCATTGTGGCTTTGATCCTCCACCCTGTTCGACACTCTACTTGCAATCTAATCTTTCAAATAGCCAACACTTGTCAACACTTATATGTACAATCTTTTCATTGCAAAAGAAATCCACAATAACCTAAAGTGGCCATAGAATTATTATACTCGTAATAATTCTTTCACACCAACTAGATTCAAATAAATTTAAATGGCATTGTCATTGTATTGTACATATGCATCACATCTATTCAAAGGATTTATTAATTCAGTCAAACACTTGTTCCAATATACCATTGAGTCTAAAATTAGAAGTGTATATGTCTAATTGCATTTGCAGTAAATGGCCCACTTGTTAACAAATAATTTTTTTTATAAAATTGATCTAAATATTCTAAAAAAAAAATTATCATGTTTCATTTATACACAACATTGTATAGCTAAATAAATATATTCCAATGACATCTTAACTACGGATCTACCAAGTGCTAAGAGGGATCAAATCTCATTTCACTCTAAAATAGGTTCACATCACAAGGGATTCGATCCTTCTAGGTGTTTGGTAGATCTAGAGTTAAGATGGATCTAGACTGGTTTAATTATTAATTTAATTATAATTACTAATTTGTGTTTTTTTTTATTTATTTATTTTATTATTGATTGAATCAATATGTTTAATAGGACATTGCATTAAAAAGTATCTACTATACTGGGATAGAGAGAACCTCCCAATATAAATATTTAAAACATTAAATAATTATCATCCATGTACATTAGCAATGCTATCTAATATAATGATTATTATTTATACCAAAACTATTATTATCAAGCAAAGCCTTTCGGTAGAAATCACATAAGAGAATTTTTTGGCTGACGCGTTTCAAACCAACAAGCGTGGTTCATCATCACGGCCAGATGAAGAGGCAGAGCATGGCAAAGGCTTAAATAGAGAGCAACGTAGAGACATAATTTCAAGCAACAGCTATATTTGAGCAATAATATTTAAATTATAATATTAATTTATTAATATATTAAAAACAAATATTATTAAGTAACGGCTATATAAAACAGCTAGTTTTTGAAAAAAAATATCTAAATAATGATACTATTTCATTAATTTATTAAAAAATATTTATTAGATGATACTATTTCATTAATTTATTATTTAAAAATATTAATAGATGATAAATTAATGAAATAGTATCATCTATTAATATTTTTAATAAATTAATGAAATAGTATCATCTAATAATATTTTTAATAAACTAATGAAATAGTATCATTATTGTTTAATATAGTCATTACCTATTAATATTTTTAATAAATTAATGAAATAGTATCATTATTTAGATATTTTTTTTCAAAAACTCGCTGTTTTATATAGCCGTTACTTAATAATATTTGTTTTTAATATATTAATAAATAATATTATTATAATTTAAATATTATTGCTCAAATATAGTCGTTGCTTGAAATTATGTCTTTGCGTTTCTCTCTATTTAAGCCTTTGCCATGGTGTGCCTCTTCATCTGGTCCTGATGATGAAACACACTTGTTGGTTCGAAACGCATCAGCCAATAAATTCTCTTATGTGATTTCTACCGAAAGACTTCGCTTAATTCATTATGGATCACAGAAGCTTGAATATAGAAACTATAATTATCAATAAAATATTAAATATATATTTTTTTTGTATTTAAGAATGAACATAAATAATTTTGTTTTATTGATACGTTAGCCTTAATAATGATGTAAACCACTTTAATTTTACTTATATTCAATGATATTGGAATTTTTGTGCACCTTCTCCATAAACATCCTCCTATGTGAGTTTTCAAGTTTCAACTCATGAATTATCCTATATTCATTGAATAATGTTAGCATTTAATTTTAAACTTATTATGATAAATAATATACATTATTGTATTAAAACTACTTTAGATTCATCTTAATTCCAAATCTGCCAAGTGTAGAGAGGGATAAAATCTCTTTTTACTCTAAAATAGGTTTGTAGGTGAGAGTTGATAACTTTGGACACTTAGTAGATTCGAATTTAAGATGGATCCAAACTAGTTTAATCATTAATTATAATTGTAATTGTAATTATTAATATTTTCTTTTTTAATTTTATTTTATTTTTATGTAATTTGACTCAAAATGTTTTAATTAATAATTGTAGTTATTGATTTTACTATTTTATTTTATTTTATTTTTATTTTTATTTATTTGCTGGTGCAAACAAGTCGAGTTGCCCCAGTTGCCCATGACGTATGATACTTTAACATAAGCACCCATAACTTTATATTTAAACACATCCTTGATTTTCAGCAACTTATTTAAAATATGCAGTCGAATAGAGAATATGGAGATTTCTTTTACCAAATTACATGAGAGATCTCTCTCAAGCCTTCCAACCCTTTTCCTAACCTTACCTAATTGACATGGGATTCACTTATCCAATGGTGCAATGGGTAGGCCAAAACATGATTTCAAAATTTCATATGCAACCCTGAAACTATTTGTTGTAGGCGCTGTAAAATATTTTTGTAGCGCCATCAAAATCTTGTAGGTACTGCCGAAAATTTTTTCGTGACACCCAAAAACTCTGTCTTTTCATATTCAGGGAAACTAAAACGACTTGGATTTTTCTAGAATTGATTCTCCATTGCCTTGAGTGGATCCTTGACACAATAAATGACTTCACTCGCCTTTCTTCACCGGGATTTAAAAGTTAACGCATATGCCAATCAAAACCAGACACAAAAAGGGGTTTGACAACATTCACACAACAAGGTACTTTGGTATTCCTCCATATGCAATAATTCTACAACTACAACGACTCGACAAACAACGTTGGCACAACTATAAGCTACAGGTGGTTTTTCTCCATTCCCAAGCATATTATTTCTAACCATAGGGGAATACATAACCAAACAAACACATTGTATTCCAGTCAACAGGGCATGACTGCATCCAAAAAATGGTGCTTTATTTTTACTGATGAGTTTCACAACACAATACCCATGCACTTGCTAATCTCTAGAACACATAGACACTTTCTTTCTCATCTTTTAGCTGACACAACAAGAATCATCACACCAAGGGACACCACACCATGATGGAGGCTTCAACGCGCAGATTCTTAATACAACTCAATGGAGTAAGAACACACTTTCAAAGGTAAGAGATACACAAATATCAAACCAAAATGGAACATAGTCTATAAGCATATAGTGATGGTAATAATGCTTCCTCACATGACCTCTAACCCATACGCACAAGTAAATATATTCAGCCCCAAATTCCATTTAATCTTTAAGCATTGATTTGACATAAAGGCTTACAACAATGACACATTCAGATTCGTACTGTAATTTGACTCAACAAGTGCAACCCTAAACAAATCAAGTTAACATTATATAGACAGAGAAATAAAATAGGTATAAAGATATATCTGGGTTTCTTTGTTGTTATAACAGAGTTGTAGATCTGTAAATCTAATCTGTTCATTTCCGCTGCAATCATATGTATTTGGCTCATTGACAGTGACAACAGTTCTCAACAGTATTTTTCACAGTGACAGTAGTATACAGTAGTTGACATCAATTTGTAGTCGTATATTACAGCCATCAGTATGAGAGTTTTGATTCCTAACATGATAAGATATGTTTCATAGATATCATTATTGTTTTGATACATAGACAAAGTTATGGATCATTGTACTCTCTTTTGCTGCATCATTTGATGGTGATCTAAGAAGAAAAAGATTTGCAATGGTTTTCCCCATAGTGGGTTTTTCCCTGGTCTCGGACCAATCCCGGTGTCCCTATGTGTATGCATGCTTCCTTCTACTATTCCTTTTATATTCTTCTACATTGATGATGATGGTGATGTTGTTTCTTTTTATGTAATTGCATATGCTAATATATAATGGTGTAGATCTGAATAATGTAATGATGATATGGAATGAACTTAATGTATTTATGATGAAATGTAACTATCATAGAAAAGAACAATGTCGCCTTAAGAAAATTTAATATGGTATCGGAGTTGGGCTGAAGAAAATCCATGGAGATCACCCTGATGATGACACCATTGATGGAAGCAAGAAGAGGATGGTGGAGACCTAAAAGAATTCTAGGGTTTGAAGAAAACCCTAGGCATCTTGATGATTAGGGTTTGATGGATTCTATGAAGTTGGGGTTGGAGAGAAAACCCTGGTTTATGGAAACCATATGAGATATGGAACCTAGTTGGTCAATGTGAAGATGCTCAAGCCCTAGATGGGATAATCCCTAGTAGATCTGGTTGGATACTTGAAGACAACATTGGTATATGGACCATGGACATTGATGGCTCTTGAAGATTGGTTCAAGAGGGAGAGGATCACCTCTCATTGAAGATAAGTATTTCTTGACTTATGATGCTTCTTACTTGATAGACTTATGGATATAATGATTATGCTTATTGCTTGTACTTCCTGCATATGTATTTGAGTATATGTGTGTTTCTAACCTCCTTGATGAAATGTGATGAGTAGATCCTTCTTGAGGATAATTTTGAGATGCAGATCTGGAAAGAGATAAAGAGGTACTTGATGAAAAGGTGATAAAGTGCTTCAAGTGGCCTATGTCTAAGGAGTAGGTGCTCAGGTATTTGAGATATGCATGGTATGTTTTGTTTCAGCTATTGGCTCGGTAAGCCCTAAGGTATAATGAGAATGCCTCTTTCTTTAATTGCTCATACATGCATATGAAAGTGACTTAGATCTATGTTTCCTATGATGAAAAGACACACCTGGTGTTGAAAATTTTTAATCTTATTGAATTTTATGAGGCTATCTAATATTGATACATTGATACACTTGATCTTTGCCTAAAATATATGATCTATCTATTGGATATATTCATCATATAAAGAAGGCTAGCACCTTGGCTCTAGAAAATGATACTCTTGATACTTGTCATGATGGATTTCATATAGAAGTATAGTTCATTGACTGCTATACATGACTCTGCTAGTAATGCTTGTGAAAAGCATGATGAAAGCATATGGAAAGAGTGATTGACATTCTTGTTGTTTTGATAAAGCTTTATTGAATGACCTAATATGATCTCATTGGTCATGAAGTGCATGGAAAACTTGATGTGGGAGGTATAAGTATAAGATTGATATTATAGATCTCTTACTGCCTATGGTATTGTCTTGATGGCATGTGGTTAAAAGGGATGCAGTAACTTGATGGAGTGACTTGACAGAAAATGCTATTGTGTTCATAGTCTTTGTGATATGATGTTGCATCTATCTGCTGCTTTGAGTCTAACCTTTGATGAAAGATTAATGTCATGATGTTGATAGCCATATGTTTATGATCTAACAAGTATGTTGGTGCATGACTCAAGTCGAGATAGGTTGCTTACATGAATGAAGATGAATGATGTAGATCCTCAGTCAAAGAGAGAATCATTTCTCAAGATTCTTACCCTTATTACTATTTGTATTCTAGTTCGCTGAAGTATGATATATGTGCATCTGACAGTATTGGTCTGTAGCAGAGTCTTAGATCTAAATCCCATTCATAAGTTAGGGTTTCTGCTCTGGTCGTAGTCATAGATCTAGGAGATTTCATCCCTGGTCGCACACATGCTAAGGCATAGACAGTGTCCCAACAGCTAAAATCGCTCCCATGCTAACTTGAAGAGGAGTGACCAGAGGTTTGACTATTGTTGACCATCATCTGAAGCCTTATGAAGTTCTTTGAATTCTAAATCAAGATATTTCTGACATATTCTTCCACTTTAATTTTATTTCTAAAGTTTTAGGGTTAAATTGTTGGTCACATAATGAAATATTATGCATGAAACGGGATAGTCACCTAGAAGATGTCATCTCGATGGATGTGTTGCAAATTACTAGATCTACTAGTAGGAATGTTTTCCATAACATGAACATGCAGATTGAACATGTGTTTGAAGGTGAGGGGACATACATATAGATATGTCACTATGTTTGTGCTATAAGAGGTTGCATGATTTGGCATCACAGGTATTATGGAAAAATGTTTTTTTCATGTGCTTGACAATAACTTTGAATTGATGATTCATATGTGCTTTGAATATTGATCCCTCTACGATAGAAATTTGGATTGACTGGATGTCTAGTGATTTGGATTTGACAATTGCTGATTTTACCT